>JARQOC010000010.1:75877764-77222764 GCA_033576535.1 Allobates femoralis | reverse complement strand
CTGAGAGACACTGCCACAATCACTGAGACACGCTGCCACAATCACTGAGAGACACTGCCACAATCACTGAGAGACCCTGCCACAATCACTGAGAGACCCTGCCACAATCACTGAGAGACCCTGCCACAATCACTGAGAGACACTGCCACAATCACTGAGACACGCTGCCACAATCACTGAGAGACCCTGCCACAATCACTGAGAGACCCTGCCACAATCACTGAGAGACCCTGCCACAATCACTGAGAGACACTGCCACAATCACTGAGACACGCTGCCACAATCACTGAGAGACACTGCCACAATCACTGAGAGACCCTGCCACAATCACTGAGAGACCCTGCCACAATCACTGAGAGACCCTGCCACAATCACTGAGGGACACTGCCACAATCACTGAGAGACGCTGCCACAATCACTGAGAGACGCTGCCACAATCACTGAGAGACCCTGCCACAATCACTGAGAGACGCTGCCACAATCACTGAGAGACCCTGCCACAATCACTGAGGGACACTGCCACAATCACTGAGACACACTGCCACAATCACTGAGAGACACTGCCACAATCACTGAGAGACGCTGCCACAATCACTGAGAGACCCTGCCACAATCACTGAGGGACACTGCCACAATCACTGAGACACACTGCCACAATCACTGAGACACACTGCCACAATCACTGAGAGACACTGCCTCAATCACTGAGAGACCCTGCCACAATCACTGAGGGACACTGCCACAATCACTGAGAGACACTGCCACAATCACTGAGACACGCTGCCACAATCACTGAGAGACACTGCCACAATCACTGAGAGACCCTGCCACAATCACTGAGAGACCCTGCCACAATCACTGAGAGACCCTGCCACAATCACTGAGAGACACTGCCACAATCACTGAGACACGCTGCCACAATCACTGAGAGACACTGCCACAATCACTGAGAGACCCTGCCACAATCACTGAGAGACCCTGCCACAATCACTGAGAGACACTGCCACAATCACTGAGACACGCTGCCACAATCACTGAGAGACACTGCCACAATCACTGAGAGACCCTGCCACAATCACTGAGAGACCCTGCCACAATCACTGAGAGACCCTGCCACAATCACTGAGGGACACTGCCACAATCACTGAGAGACGCTGCCACAATCACTGAGAGACGCTGCCACAATCACTGAGAGACGCTGCCACAATCACTGAGAGACCCTGCCACAATCACTGAGAGACGCTGCCACAATCACTGAGAGACCCTGCCACAATCACTGAGGGACACTGCCACAATCACTGAGACACACTGCCACAATCACTGAGAGACACTGCCACAATCACTGAGAGACGCTGCCACAATCACTGAGAGACCCTGCCACAATCACTGAGGGACACTGCCACAATCACTGAGACACACTGCCACAATCACTGAGACACACTGCCACAATCACTGAGAGACACTGCCTCAATCACTGAGAGACCCTGCCACAATCACTGAGGGGCACTGCCACAATCACTGAGAGACGCTGCCACAATCACTGAGACACACTGCCACAATTACTGAGAGACCCTGCCACAATCACTGAGAGACACTGCCACAATCACTGAGAGACCCTGCCACAATCACTGAGAGACCCTGCCACAATCACTGAGAGACACTGCCACAATCACTGAGAGACACTGCCACAATCACTGAGAGACCCTGCCACAATCACTGAGAGACCCTGCCTCAATCACTGAGAGACCCTGCCACAATCACTGAGGGACACTGCCACAATCACTGAGAGACGCTGCCACAATCACTGAGACACACTGCCACAATCACTGAGAGACCCTGCCACAATCACTGAGAGACACTGCCACAATCACTGAGAGACCCTGCCACAATCACTGAGAGACCCTGCCACAATCACTGAGAGACGCTGCCACAATCACTGAGAGACCCTGCCACAATCACTGAGAGACGCTGCCACAATCACTGAGAGACCCTGCCACAATCACTGAGAGACCCTGCCACAATCACTGAGAGACACTGCCACAATCACTGAGAGACGCTGCCACAATCACTGAGAGACCCTGCCACAATCACTGAGAGACCCTGCCACAATCACTGAGAGACACTGCCACAATCACTGAGAGACCCTGCCACAATCACTGAGAGACCCTGCCACAATCACTGAGAGACCCTGCCACAATCACTGAGAGACACTGCCACAATCACTGAGAGACCCTGCCACAATCACTGAGAGACCCTGCCACAATCACTGAAAGTGAGTCTGGAATAATCCTTTCTACATTTAAAGGGGAACTCCGGGGAGAGAAAACTTTTTAGTACAGTTCCTGCCCTCCTACATGATGAAGCAGAGCCGTACACTGCAGCTCTAGGATCTATAGATAATAATAATCTTTATTTATATTGCGCCAACATATTCCACAGATCTCTATAAAATCATATCTGCTCCTCAGCTCTCACCCCTCCCTCAGGGGACAGAGAAATTCAGTTTCATGCTGCTGGTGAGAACAGGAGATGTGTAGGGGGTGTGGGCCCTGGGGGCTCCAGGATCGTCTTACATTCCTGCCCCCTCTCACTTCTGTATGGCCAGGGAGCATGGCCACCGGCCCCATGGTCACAGCATGGAGTTCTTGTGTTTGTGTTGTGTTAGATTTTACATAGGATGGATGAATGGATGAATACATAGGATAGATGGATGAATGGATGAATGAATACATAGGACAGATGGATGGATGGATGGATGAATGGATGAATACATAGGATAGATGGATGAATGGATGAATGAATACATAGGACAGATGGATGGATGAATACATAGAGTGGATGGATGGATGGATAGAAGGATGGATGAATACATAGGATGGATGGATGAACACACAGGATGAATGGATGAATACATAGGATAGATGGATGAATGGATGAATGAATACATAGGACAGATGGATGGATGGATGGATGGATGAATGGATGAATACATAGGATAGATGGATGAATGGATGAATGAATACATAGGACAGATGGATGGATGAATACATAGGACAGATGGATGGGTGGATGGATGGATGAATACGTAGGACAGATGGATGGATGGATGGATGGATGGATGAATGGATGAATACATAGGACAGATGGATGGATGGATGAATACATAGGATGGATGAATAAATACATAGGATGGATGGATGGATGAATACATACGATAGAGGGATGGATGGATGGATGTGATAGATGGATAGATGGATGTGTGGCGCCCCGCAACGAGTGCGTCACAGGAGGGTATTGCAGCCATAAATGCAGCAGCAATATTCTCTGACCCAGTAGTTATGTGGTTAACTCAGAGATTCATACCCTGCATGCAACACTAGTAGAGGGGACCAATCCAGGTCCTGGTGGGTGGAGTGCAAGGGTAGTGGGTAGGAAAAGTTTAGTCCAGCTTAGAGAGTTCTAGTCTCGGGTCTGGAGAAGCAACAGCAACTTAGAAGACCTCTGCAGACTTCCAGCTCTGCAACCCAGGAGAGGGGGTTGCACAGTCGGTGCAGCCCCCTGGCCACCTTCTACCGGCCATCTCCTCACCCTTACCACGGTTGAGCACCATTACTACCGGTGCATTACCAACCGAACTTGGGCATCAACATGCGGGTCCAAAACCACCCCGCGCCCTTATACAGCCGGTTTGCTGGTACCGAAGCTAGCAGCAGTTCAGCTCTGCTATGCGAACCAGAAGAGTGGAGAAGCAGCTTCACAGGAGCACCCCACCACCAGCCAACTTCCAGTCGTCTAACCAGCGTTGTACCCACTGAGGGATCCAAGGCTCCCCAAAGTATCCATCCATACTTTGGATAGGGTATTGAAGCAGCCTCCCCGTACCCGTTCTGGTATTCCTGGGCGACAAAGGCAAACACTTAGCTAGAATGGAGGAACACCTCGGATCTCTGAGGGACACCCATCACTGCTGAGTCCACCCGGTCTCATACATTGCAGAAGTGAAATTAAGTAAAATAAAGTGTTAAAAATAAAAAAATATTATGCTCACCTTTCCGGCGTGTCCCCCGATGTCGGCATCTATCTTTCACAGTTTGAGGACCTAGCTGGGCCGGGCTAACTGATCAGCTGATTGGTCACATGACCGCTTACTGCGGTACCTGCGGTCATGTGACCGATCAGCTGATCGGGTAGCCCCACCTCCCCAGGTCCTTCAACCCTCGGGAGTTAGAGCGCATCAGGGGACTCGCTGGAGAGGTGAGCATATATATTTTTTATTTTTAACACTTGCTTTTACTTAATTTCACTCCTGCAATGTATATATATATATATTTATATATATATATATATATATATACATTGCGGGAGTGAAAGTGCCCAGCTTGCCTGCACTTTGCAGGCTCGGGCTTTCTGTGTCCGAATCCGTGAAAATTACATACCCGAACACAGAAATGGCATCCGGAGGTCACCTCCAATGCTGTCCTTTTCTGTCTGTGCAGTCCTGCAAAAAGTAGGATCCTCACGGACAGGAAAAAATCGCAATGTGAAAGCAGCCTTTAATGACAAAGTAAATAATCCACAAGAATTTCCCAGGAACAGTTTCATCTTCTATGATGGGATCTGCTCCTATTTTTGAAGAATAAAGAATGTGTAAGAAGCAAAGGAGGCTGGAACACCGAATCAGGGGTAGGATCATGTCCTGAGAGTGTTTGGGGGAAGTTGCTTGTTTATCATGTGAAGAAAGGCTTCACGTGACAACTACTTTCAGTCTGCCGGAGACTCGGTTAGTAGCATAGAGAGGGTTCACATATCATGTCATTTTACAACTAACTTTTTGGGAGTTTTTTTGTAAAAATCTTTTTATTGAGAGAATACGTGTGCAAATGTATACAAATAATACAGCAGGCTCACAGGTCCTACGTTTGTGGATAGATACATACATATAGTAATCTAAAGAGTGATAATGCAAATAAGCTAAACCCAAAACTACATACAACATTCCCCATATAATTTAATTGTCTCAGGGTAACATGATGGCCCAGTGATGCAAGGGTTAAAGCAGTTCTTTTTGTCTCCTAAGCGTTCTGTCCCAGGTTATCTCAGCTGCTCTGATTTTCCCACTCCCATCTGCTAGAAATACCTTTAGGGCTCAGACACACTCATCAGAGTTTGACTGAGGAGACTCTGAAAGGGCTGGAGCAGTGACCCTGAACGGGCTTCTCCCTCTTTGGATGGGGCTGTCAGCTGATTGTGTTTTTGTGCAGTTCCAGACTCCCCGTCCAGAGAGGGAGAGGCCGTTCAGGGTCACTGCTCCAGCCCTTTTAGAGTCTCCTCAGTCAAACTCGGATGTAACTAGGAAAGTGTGTCCAAGCTCTGTTTGGTTATTTGCCAGTGATAGCTTGCTATATCTTGGTTTTGGAGTGGAGGTGTGAGCAGTGGACACATAAGGCTGGTTTCACACTACAAGTTCCGATACTGTCCGATAAAAATGGACAGCATTGGACCGATTTTGGCCCCCATGCAGCCCTATGGGCATCGGACCGAATCGGATGTGCACTAAATGGCATCCGATTTGGTGCGATCCGATTCTGTCCGATTTTTCTAACGGTACAAAAATCGGAGCATGCTCCGATTTTTGCACCGATGATTAAATCGGACAAACTCGGATCGGACCAAATCGGATGCTATTTAGTGCACATCCGATTTGGTCCGATCAATTTAATATGGGGCCCTATGGAGCAGGGTCCGAGGACACATCTGATGTGTCCGAGGACCCGATTTTACTGTAGTGATCATGCTCAGTATAGTAAAACTGCTCCTAACAGCAGCAGGGGTTAAAAAAACAAAAAAAACTGTATGCTCACCTGTCCCCGAGGCCCCTGTCGTCTCCCGCAGGCTCCCGGTGTCCTCCCAGTGTCCTCGCGGTGTCTGCAGAGGTCTTCTTCATAACAGGACCTGCCGTGACAGGCAGGTTCTGTTATGAAGAAAAAGACCTCTGCAGACACCGCGAGGACACCGGGAGGACACCGGGAGCCTGCGGGAGACGACAGGGGCCTCGGGGACAGGTGAGCATACAGTTTTTTGTTTTTTTATCAGCCCGGAGGGGGCGATTTTGTGCCGGAATCGGATGCCTATTTGGCCACCGATTCCGGGCATAAGAGGGAGCCGATGCTGTCCGATTTTATCGGACAGCATCGGCTCCCTCAAAAATCGTAATGTGAAGGTAGCCTAAGTCATTTAAAGAGCCAGATCCAGAGTTTGCTCTTTGGAAGTTTGACTGTTGTCTTCCTATCTTTAATTCCCTTTTTAGTTTGCCTCACTTATCCCTTCCCTTTACCCCTTCCTGTGGTGTGGTGTGCATTGGATGTTTGATGTTTGTTTTACTCTTGTCGGTCTTTTCCCCTTTGTGTCTTTATAATAGACTGGGTTCAGATGGACATATTGCACGATCCATTTATGGACTGCAATGCACAGACTGACCGCGGGTCACCTGACTCCCACCTATAAGTACCTATGAGGTTACAGGTTTGGGTCAGGAGACTTGTTGTCATTCAGGCCTTACAGTCTGTATACTGACCATGAACAAGGCCCGTCTGGTTCAACATCACAGACTTTACCAGCGTGATCTCACATGAATTAATGGTATGTAAGTAAATGATTTAGACCCAGATGAACCTTTTAAATGAAAATTTGTCACCAGTTTTTTCTATGTCATTTTAAAGCAGCATGGTGTAGGGGCAGAGTCCCTGATTCCAGTGATATGCCACTTGCTGGTATTTTGATAATATCATAGTTTTTTGCTGTCCTGTCTGTCAAACTGCTTTAACATAACAGATAGATGCTCTTTCAAGTCATGGTAGGTGGTCATTGGACAATAATAGCAAGATCAAAGCAGCTGAGGAGTGAGAGAAAGGAAGTTCCAGAACCTATAGAGGTGGCAGAATGCTAATGAAAAGGAATCTCTCGGGGATAGTTCTTGCACATAATATACTGGTATGTGAAGCTAAAGCAGTTTCAATTTGCATTAAGAAAGGCAGTAACTTCCAATACCATGATTTCCACAAGTTTTAAGCATTAATTGCACAACTTCGGGCTGTATTTGCACATAATGTTTATTGGATTTAAACACATTCTGCAGCTTTTACGAGTAGCTGCAATTTAGTGAATTCAGGACTAATGTCTTGTAGTTTTCCATGATATTTTCTTTTCCAGTACCGGCCTCGTGCACAGCTGTGTGGATCATGGACCTGTCGGCAATCCTGGTGTCTATACACGGACTTTGCACAAGTCTTGAAATGTTCACTACTAAAGAGTTGCTCTTTGTTAGATGATATGTATCACAATCTAGTCTAGTGAATAGGGTAAGGTGGAATATTTTCTATATTATATTAGAAAAGTTAATGGATGATGGTGGAACCCTTGAGTGGTGCACAAGTTCTTCTAAGGCCGGCTTCACACCATGATTTTTGGGATCCAGGGCTGTCCAGTTCAAATCGGACACAGAACCTGATGCACAAAACCATTGTGCGAAGCCGGCCTAAGGCTGGCCTCACACCACTATCTTGTGTTATTAGGTTCTCTCCTGTGTTTTGCAGGAAGCACCGGACAGAACCTGACATCCCTGGACAAAACAGAACCGGCCTGTTTTATGCCGGAATCAGCGGCTGCTGCTGTCCAAGTGCTGAAATTTCAGCTTAACGGCTGGAGGGTGCTCTCCAGGTGTTGAAATTCAGCGGCGGCTGATTTTATGTCATAGACACCCATGTTATGGGGCACCAGATCGCACCGGATCCGGGAGGATCTGACTTTGTCCGATTTTTGCCCCAGACACAAAAAATGTTGCAAATTCCGATTTTGTGTCCGGGGCAAAAAATGAAATCCCCTCGATCCAGCCGGACAGATAGCAAAACTGATGGCAAATAGCTGCCATCCGGCCCCATCCAGCGCTATAGGGATATAATAGGAGACAAATTGGATCCGGGGCTGTCTGGTTCACACCGGACAGCCCCGATCCCAAAAATCTTGGTGTGTAGCCAGCCTAAGACATTGGTGTCCTCTGATTAGAGTTTGGTTCCATGTTCCAGTTTCTTCTTCTTTCTATGTGCGGCTTTCTGGTCTCTGAAAGAGGAGAAAAAGTAATTAACATAAAAGTTTGTGTAGTATGTGGTTATGGTGATGACCGTAACATCTTTGGGAAAGTTCACGCAGTTTTCATCACAAAGAACCTGACCATTTTTTTGAACCCTACAAGATTAAATAAAACATGTAAAAAAATCCAGTTCTTTACTCATTCAATTAACTACTTCACAGTGAAATGCAAGATTTGGTTGGCCATTATGGCACATTTTAGAGTATTTGGACTGTGAGTTTTCCCTTAGTTCAGTGTTTGGAGCTGGGTGCCATGAAGGTAAGGAGAGGCCGGAGGTACCGATACTTCTCATGGAGCATCTCTCCATCCTGTGTCATACAGCCAGGATTCTTATTTCATAGTTGACACTAAAGTTGGCCATACTCATTAGTTAGCTGCCAGCCAAATGTTATTCACCCAAAAGCTATCTCTCCTTTCTCACCCTTGTACAGGAGCTCTGGGCTCGGCCGAGTGTCCATATTCCCTGTGAAACAGCCACTGCCAGAATATTCTACCAGTGACTTATGTTCCTGGCAAACAACGAGCTGAAATTCCTTCTGCCCCTTTCTTATGTCCCCTAACATAATCTGTTGAGGGAGAGTCAGGAATCCCGGTACACATCAGATAGTTGGCTAATCCAGTTTAAAAAAATGCTCCCATCAGCGGCGTAACAACCGTGGCCGCAGGGGTCGCAAGTGCGACTGGGCCCAGAGATACAGGGGCCCGGAGCCCGCCGACCACTGAGACTGCTGCCCCAGCTTTACATGGATGTGCATCCCTGAGGACGCACATCCATGTCACTGCACGGCACTCTGCCCGGCAGGACCCTCAGGCGGCTGATTACCGCCGCCAGAGGACTGGCAGGCGCTGCAGTTTTAAAATTCCCGCGGCCGTTGCGTGCTGCACTGTGATGAGGTCATGTGATCACCTCATCACACACAGGACACGGCTGACGGCAGGAGCAGTGAGTGAGAGCTCCTGAAAGCAAAAGTTTCCGGGGTGTGTGTGAGTGTGTGTGTGAGTGAGTGTGTGTGTGGGTTCTATAATAAATTTAAAGATGTAGGCTGGCAGGACTTGGTAATAGCACCTTGAGGATTCTTTGATAATCACTGTTCTGGAGAATGTCCTGTGACAGAGATACTACGTGGATCCAACCATGCTTTTAATAATAAAAGGTGACTTTTAAAGTGTTTTTTTCAGAGAGGTTTTGATATTTGGGACCTTTTTGCATAACTATCCTTACTGGAATTGTTTTGTACAGTTGTTATTGTACAGCCATAATGTGTGTGTAGGGGGGACTGTACAGTGGGCAATGTGACTGGGTGTAGGGGGGTTGTATAGTGGGCCGTGTGTCTGTATGTGTGGGGGGCTGTATAGGAGGCAGTGTGTCTGTGTTTGGGGGGCTGTACAGAGGGCAGTGTGACTGGGTGAGTGGGGTAGGTTGTACAGTGGCAGTGTGTCTGTGTGGGGAGGATGTATGCTATATGGAGGGCTATGAGGCTGCATTATTGTGTTATACTATATGAAGGGCTGTGATGCTGCATTATATCATCTGGAGGGCGGTGACGCTGCATTATATTATCTGGAGGGCTATGAGGCTGCATTATATTATCTGGAGAGCTATGACGCTGCATTATATTATCTGGAGGGCTGTGACACTGCATTATATTATCTGGAGGGCTATGAGGCTGCATTATATTATCTGGAGAGCTATGATGCTGCATTATATTGTCTGTAGGGCTATGAGGCTGCATTATATTATTTATAGTTTTATAAGGCTGCATTATATTATCTGTAGGGCTATGAGGCTGCATTATATTATCTGGAGGGCTATGAGGCTGCATTATATTATCTGGAGGGCTATGAGGCTGCATTATATTATCTGGAGAGCTATGATGCTGCATTATATGATCTGGAGGGCTATGAGGCTGCATTATATTATCTGGAGAGCTATGACGCTGAATTATATTATCTGGAGGGCTATAATGCTGCATTATATTATCTGTAGGGCTATGAGGCTGCATTATATTATCTGTAGGGCTATGACGCTGCATTATATTATCTGGAGAGCTGTAAGGCTGCATTATATTATCTGGAGAGCTATGACGCTGCATTATATTATCTGGAAAGCTATGACGCTGCATTATATTATCTGGAGGGAGTCCACGGGACTGAGTCACGACTACCGTGATACGCCAGAGAGACAGCACTTGCCTGGTTCCCAAGTACCCCATAGCTTGGGGTTGCATCACCAGGACCTTTGTCTGGCTGCTTTTTCCAGGAATACGCCAGGTGTGTGAGCCACAGCTCCTATGAAGCTCGTAGCCTATGGTTCAGCGGTTTGGTATTAGACTCCCAGGCTGTGTTAAGGTCCGGTCCCTGTTTCTAGCCAACAACCCTCTGTCTGAAATCACCAGTCCCGGATTTGGACCCATGGGTAACTTCAGCTCTGCTGATGCCACTAGGGTTCCTTCCTCTCGGCTTCCCAGGATGAGCACAGCACAGCTCCAAGTCCCTTCTCTGCAATTCTGCTCTTTTCTCTTTCTCACTGGACTCGACTTATCGCTCTCTCAGCTCTACATACTCGCTGTTCACGCTTCTGCTCCAAACTGCAACTGTTCTGAGTCTTTCTCCTTCCATCCACACTTCTCTACCCCTGTTGTTCCACTGGGTCTTTCCCCCCGGGGTTTGCCCATGGTTCCCCTGGGTTCAAAGTGTGTGTTCTGTGTTGAGGATCTTTACACCTACTATCCCCCATCTCCTGACCACAGGAGTACCACACCAGGATTGGATGCAGTACCCCTCGTGGTGTCCAGACCGGTGGGGCGCCACAGAAACAGACACCAAAAATTGTCAAATGCACAGCCTTCTGTTGGGTGTACCAAAAAATGAAACTTTTGATGTCACTTGAAACAGATCCGTTAAATGAGCAGCACAAACAGAGTGTGAAACTGGCCTAAAAAGTTTCTATACAAAGCTCTGAGCTGGACATTACTATAAATAAGTGAGTGCAGGAGAGTTGTTGTGAATTCATTGGAGCTCCCTCTGGTGGTCGTTGCTGGTGATGCAGCTGACTGTGTGGGCTTCACAGGTGATGGGGATTGGCAATCTAGTTCTTGGAGCATATAATGGTTGGAAGTGGATCATTCCTTGCCAGTTGTCTTTTGTTCCTGGAGGAGTTCACATCTCTCTGGTTTCTTCTGCTCTGTGGAGATCTTTGCAAGATAAGTGAATGGTTTTTCGATATTTTGTGGCACACTTTTGTGTGCTTAAGGTTCTGCTTATGTTTTGTCTTATTCTGAGCTGTGGGTTTGCTATCTAGTTTGTATATTTGTTTATCTGCTCTCAGATAGGAAGTTTTCTTCCTAGGAATTTTACCATTCACTATTATCTGTTATTTCCAGTTCTGCTGGCATTTGATTCATAGAAGTCTGCTGATATAGAGTTCGCTGAGTCTTAGTGACTCAGGGTAATTTTTGTAATATCTGCTGTTGGTGTTTTTTTATAGTGTTTTATACTGACTGCAATAGTATTCTATCCTATCTTTCCTATATAGCTAGTGTGGCCTCTTTTTATAAACCTTTTACTCTGCCTATGTTTGTTTTTCCGTCTCTTGTTTCCCAGTTAATACCTGTGGGGGGTTTGCTATTCTTTTGGGGTTCTGCTCTGAGGCAAGATAGCTTTTCCTACATCCATCTTTAGGAGCAGTAAGTTCTCTGGCTGTGCAGAGGTGTCTAGGTCTGGTTAGTTACATTCCATGGCTACTTCTAGTTGCGCTGTGTAGTCAGGGATTGTGGTCAGTACAGTTACCAATGACTTCTACGGAATCTGAATGTTACTCCTGAGTCATCGGTTCATAACAGAGAGTATAACATAAACTCCATGACCCCGCCACCTAATACAAAAGACTGTCAAACTCATTGCCTAGTGCAGGTACGTCTGATGAATTCATTATGTAACCTAAACTGTCATTCATTTTCTATGGGACTGAGTACAGCACTGCGCAGGGGGAAAGTTGACCTGTGCTCTAAAAAAGTTGACCATTTTGGGTGCATGCCAATGTATGACTTTTTGTGTTTTGTTTTTGCCTCTACTGGAAAGGGGAAGAGGTTTAGCGGGAGGACCAAGAGATTTACTATAGGTTAAGGTATAAATTGGGAAATGTTATGACTAAAATGTACCATCAATGCTTGCGGCTGGTTAGCACATATCCACCTCTTATTGATTTAGTTATGGGGCAGAAGCAATGGTGGACGCAGAAAGAAGAGGGCCCTGTGTAAGGACAATATATGGGCCAATCAATGCACAAATCTACCTGCTCTGGAGGTGTGACGCCCTGCTAACCACAGGAACCCACAGACTCATCTGCAGCATGGATGGGTTTCCACAGCAGGTACACCGTTACATGCAGCACCTTCCACCCCAACACAGTAGGGAGAGCTCAACCTGCTGCTTTTAGGCAGGATCCCCTATAAATACTGGTGCTGGGGGCGGAGTTAGGGAGAGAGTGTGCAGACGCTACAAGAGCTGCAAAGAAGTGCTGGTGTTCGGTGCTGCGTTAGGCCCGAGCCAGTCACGCTAACCAGTCTCCGGTAGCCCTGCAATGCCCAAGAGTGGGGTTGAGAGGCAAGGAGAAGAGACAGAACGGTGCGGGACCATGGAGCCAGCAGTTGGGTCCACCCCGAGCAACTCACCGGACACCGGACTCCACATCCACAGGAGGGCACCAGGCCCAGTGGAGAACACCAGAAAACTGTGGAGACTTCAGTCTCCCGGACTCCCATGCAGGCACATACCAGGGAGCCAGGCACCGCGGGGAGAGAATCAGCGGTAGTCACAGAGGGTATCCCGACAACAGCACAGGAGGAGAACGAGAGAGCAGAGGAGGCCATTCATGTTCTACACAGGCGGGGGCTTCACACACACAGGGGAAAGTAAAGAAGGAGGTCTTATACCCACTCGCTGTGGAGACCCAGAAGTGAATCCTGGACACCTGGCAGTGCTCTGGACGATTTATCTGCTTCAACATCAGTAAAAAGGTAAAGAGCAACCAGCGGTGTGTGTGTCAGTTCCTTCCCCGCACCCCTCTCATCTGGCCAGGCCCCAGCTCATCCATCCATCCATCCATCCATTACCAGCACCCCTACCATCACCGGTGCATCCTGCCCCGGGGGGTTATCTCCACCTGCAGGGAGCTGTACCATCAAGACCGCTATACCATCACTCTCCGGAGGACTGAAGCTGCGCTGGTGCTCAATCACCAGAAGCTGCGGGTGGCGTTGTGGCGCCCCACAGTGGTCAGGCGTCACACCGGGGTATTACACCCATAAAAGCAGTGTAATTATCCTTGTGGCAAGTGAATGGGGAAGTTAAAGTGTGGCTTGTTCCTTGCATCCACACACACCCTTAGCTCAGGGGACTATAGATTTAATTCCTTTACTAGGAGACCCAGCCCCGGTGGGAGGAGTGGAGGGCAAGCAGTGTGGGGATGGGAGGAAGGGAGAGAGAGTCCAGTCTGAGCAGGAGGAGGAGGAAGGCAGCTGCTGGGAACAACAGCAGCTGAAGAGAAAGTCTGAGGGACAGACAGGAAAGGAGCTTTCCAGGAGAGAGCAGCAGTTTTGGGAACAGAGGTGCCATTGATAGGTTCTCCCATACGGCTTACCGGGCACCGGAGCCCGCAGACTGCTGGAGACTACAAGCGCAGCAGAGAATCCGGATTACCGTGGAGTCTTCAAGTCTCCTGGGCACCTGTGCAGTCAATATCAAGGGGGCCAGGCACTGCCTGAAGAGAGAGCGGCAAGCCATTAGAGGCTTACCCGATGACAGCGAAGGTGAGAGAGTGCAGGAGGCCAGGCTAGAATTCACATCAGCCAGTCTTCACACCAACCTGGAAGAGCAGTAAAGGAGGGACATCTAACCAAGCCCCATGGAAACAATCCGTTCACCTGCCACTACCTACTGACGGTAACCTGTTTATTTAACATCTAAACTGAACTGTGGATTCTGTATTTTGCTGTGAAACGTTTACAGTAAAGTACCCGGGAGAAAGTGACTTTGCCTGTGTGTGGTTTTCTCCATCAAGCTGCTTGTTTCCAGGAACGCTGCCCTGGAGGACCAGCTCTAACTGTAGGGAGCTTTGCCATCTCAGCCGCACTACCATCTACCTCCGGAGGACTGTGGCAGCGCTGGTGACCCATCACCAGGTACTACAGGTGGCGTCACATGACAAACTCTAATCCCCCGTACATACAACCCTTATTGAAGTGTCACCCAGGCCACGGGCTCAGGCGCTGCCACCCGTGACATCCCTGTGAGAACACCCACCGAGCCTGATAGTCGAGTACCCCAGGGCCTGGGGCTCGACAGCGTCACGAGAACAACGTTATAAACTTTATTTTCCTGTATAAATATACTTCCCTTTTTCAAAAGTCTGTTTCCCGGGGCCACGGGTCTGGGCAGGCCACCAGTGATATCCTCGACTACAGCGAGGGCCCGGATACCCGAGTTTCCCATTGACCCTGGCGACACAGAGGTGGTAGTGGCCCTCTTACCTCTAGGGCCCCTGTTTAGTTGCACAGGTTGCACCAATGATACGTTCACCCGTGGGCACTACCTTGACTATTCTGTTTTTATAGTTGTGTTACCAGCTCCACAACTCAGCACATCTGACCGACGTTGGCACAGGAACAGCTGGTCGGCCGAGTGTCGCACCCGCACTGATCAGACATTGATCAACCATCCTAAGTACAGGCCATGGAAATAAATATTCTGGACTTTTCCTGTAACACATTGCCATATCTGGTCCAGCACACATTCGATTATGCCTGGTATATGGGACAACAGCACTCACCTGGCTTCTACCTCTTCCACTGTGTCCAGCAGCTGACTATTTCGGGTCTCTGGCAGCAATAAGATCGGCAATCCACAAAGAATAGGCAGCGAGCCAAAAATGACCAGAGGAAGGAACGCTGCATACACCCTGGTCATCATTGCTAGAGGTGCGATTACGGCCCCTAATCTCATCATCATGTTGGTGAATCCCATTCCAGTTTGTCTGCAAAGAAAAGAGATCACTGGTGATGAATGTGTTAAAATACTTGGAAAATTTATGGAAAACAAAATATAGGAATGGCCACAGCAAACAAATAGGATTGTGCGAGGATTATCACAGAGGCCCCAAAATCTGTCTGATCTGTGAATATTAAATGTTTTTATTATGATTGTGTGGCGCCCCTGCGGACCGGTGGCCACAGTGAGGTACAGCCGCTGGGACAGGTAAGCTAGCCACTCCACACCAACACTCAACACATCCTCCAATCCCTAGACCTAGTACTTCACGTCAGGCAAGGGATAGTGGGGGGAGCTGAGAGGAGAGTGGAGAGAAGGTAGGGAACCCAGGAAGGGGTGGAACTAGATTAATAACCTAGGAACACTAAGTTGGGGGAGCTCGAGGAGTGAGCACAGGTTCAAGTTCCCAGCGAGCTGTGAGAGGAGTACGAACCGGACTCCCAAGCAGAAACACCTAACAGCTGAGAGACTGTAACACCTGTGAGAAAGAACCCCGACCCGGCGGCCTGTGCCACCGAATGGGCATTCCGGGTCCCGAGCTAAGTACAGAGGAAGAGCAGAGGGGGTCCACAGTGCACCCTAGCCAATACAGACACCATGGGACCAGGCCGACACCAGGGAGCCAGCCCTGTTAACATGGTAGGACGCGGCAAGCCCCAGCCATAAATTAACCGGCAGGGTGAAGGGGCTGTATGCCCCGAACCAGACCCCCGGCACCGAACCGGAAAGGCCGTCACATAGGGCTAGGAGTCCCGCAAGGGGACAATCAAAGAGAAGCCTGCGACCGCTGGCCCAGAGGATGTATGCAGGACTGACCAGAGAGGCCCGAAAGGACTTAGAAAATGGGTACCCCTAGCAGACCATCCCAGCTGCTGACCGGCCACCAGGAGACCGTGAGTAAACTGCTGTAAAGTGACTGTGAAGTGACTGTGTTTACGTGAAACCAAAGCAGTAAAGTACCCGGTGAATCAGGACTTGCGTGCGAGATTTATTGGTGCTGGGACAGCGAAGGCTCACCTGCAGAGCTACACACTGATTATTCAAGTCGCAGGGGAAGTTGCCTGGAGAGTCCGAGAGCGGCGTTCGAATACTTCACTGCTACACCTGCCCTGGGGGACCAAGCCCTACCCGTGGAGGGCTCGACATCCCGACTGCCAACCCTCATCATCCCCAGAGGTCTGAACGGCAGCGGTGGCCCACACTGGCCACAAATCATGGGTGGCGTCACAAACTACTATTACTTCTCTTTAAAACTTTATTCCCCTTTTTCAATTCCTTTTTATTGCCGCACCTGGGACCACATAGCCGGGTCAAGTCACCGTTACAATCTCACAGCCCTTGAGGACGACAGTGCCCGGTTCCGAGTCCTCGGGGTGCAACAATTGCAGAACAAAACTTATTATCTGTGATTGTATCTGAGCTGCATTGTACAAAAGGTGTCAAAGAAGGAACCACAACAAGCAAGTGTAGATCACTCCATGTAGAGTCAGCGGGTGAGTGCACAGACGTGAAAGAGTGAGAGCTCTGTTTGTAGAGAGGGAAGGACATTATGTGTGAAGAGAGCAGTAATATTATTTATTTTTTTAGATTATTCCTTCCTCACCTGGAACATAAAGGTACCGCCAGTCCGCCACACTCGGCAATATCGCCGGCCATTTCGTTGGCAATTGCAGAATGGGGGGATGTGGAAACCACATCGCCTGTGCGCAGTGGTGTGTGACTGAGCGATTGTACGGTGAGAAATCGCCGGTGGAGCAACGCCTGATCCGCCCTGCACTGCAGTGAAATCAGGCGATATCCATCAGGCGATTTATGCGCATCATAGCGTGTGGCAGGGCAATAGCGATGTATAAAGTGAGCTCAGACCATCTGGAGGCAATTCCAGAGCGCGCCCTGAGTGTTCTGTTTGGCGCGCCCCGTGTGCCGCGATTGGTGGCAGCTCCTGCGTTCCCATTGGCTGACCAATGGTAACGCAGTTGTGGTGGGCAATCAGAGTGGTAGGGGTGCGGTGAGAAATACTCTAGCACACCTGTCTCCTCAGCGTACTCACACCCTTGCTGATGAGGTGGTGGTGTGTGACGCGGCGATGTGGGAAATGGAACTTGCTTCCGGTCTGCGCCAGGCGATTTCCGGAACGCAGGATCGCCGGAGATCGCCCGCGAGATCACTACGTGTGACAGATCCACAGTGATGTGAAAAAAAGTGCCCGCAACGTGCGCGCTCACATTAAATCACCAGCAATATGGAAGCCATATCGCTGCGTGTGACGGTACCTTAATGGCCACTTTACACGCAGCTACAGGTAACAGGTTTTCCACAGGTAACTTACTGGCTGCAGTGAAATCATGGAGACATGGTTCTATCTTGTTGCTGTGTACAAATGGAACTATGTCTCCATGATTTCACTGCAGCCAGTAAGTTACCTGTGGAAAACCTGTTACCTGTAGCTGCGTGTAAAGGGGCCATAAGGCTAACTATAGCTCGATTATACACAGGATTGCGCACCAGAGTTGCAATGTGCGCTGGCCATAGAAGTGATGTTTAAGGCTTCAGCACCATGGAGAGCAGCAGGTACAGTACGTAATTGAAAATATGATAACAGGGTAACATGCACAGTACGTAATTGGCGTAAGCTCCAGGGTCAGCTCCTTATTGAGGATGCTGTCCTGCAATGTGCTTACGCACATTACGTACTGATACTCCTGCTTACAGCGAGGAGCCGCCGGCTTTCATTCAGAGGTTTACAAAGCCTACAATAGCCCCGATAAAGTAATAAAACCTATTAACCATTAACATGCCACTGTATTAGAACAACATGTCTCTAGGGAGGGTGGACACTCCCTGGAGACATGTTGCCCACATATATTTAACTGATTAACCCTTTTTTCTTCCCCGCAGCAGCAGGGATGAACAAAGCATCCGGCAACCGCAGGCATTCACATGTGCCTTGAGGTAGCCGGATGGGCTCCCATAGGCACCCATTATAGCAGCCCCGCTGCAGTTTTGAAACCGCTCCGAAAAACGTTGCCTGCATGATTTTTCACACAGGCAACGAAACCAGAATGCGGTAACCGGATTGCATTAAATGCAATCAGTTTTTATAATGGGCGCCTATGGGCTGTGGATCCTGATTCGGTTTTGAGCATTTTTACAGCTCAAAACCAGATCAAGATCTGCAATCCCGACCGCAAATGTGACCCTAGCCTTAGCACAGAAGATGTGGTGTGATCAGACCATGTCCCTGTACAGACACATCCATTACACAGTACATAGCAGGGACATATATATAAGATTATCTCAGCCCACAAGATGTGGTATGATCAGACCATGTCCCTGTACGGTCAGACACATCCAGTGCACAGTACATACTAGGGACACATATATAAGATTATCTCAGCACAGGAGATGTGGTATGATCAGACCATGTCCGTGTATGGTCAGACACACCCATTACACAGTACCTAGCAGGGATACATATATAAGATTATCTTAGCACAGGAGATGTGGTATGGTCACACCATGTCTCTGTACGGTCAGACAGATCCATTACACAGTACATAGTAGGGACACATGTATAAGATTATCTCAGCACAGGAGATGTGGTATGATCAGACCATGTTCCTGTATGGTCAGACACACCCATTACACTGTACATAGCAGGACACATATATAAGATTTTTATTTTTATTGTGCCACATCTACAGAGCCGGCACTCTGGTTCTCTGGCCCAGCCACCAGTGACCTGAATTAATCGGGCTCACCTGGCTCTTTCTATCTCTCCACGGACTCAGCCTGGGTCCCCGGACGGCCATCAGTGGTACAGACCACCATGCCTCATTGTTCTTTCAGTCTGTCTCAGTCAGTACTCAGCTGAAGGGAGTCTCGGCTTGGGGATCATTCCCTCCTCCTCACCCTCCAGGGTTCTTGAATTCTTGATCTTCTCACCCAATTTAGTGTTCCTGTGTTTTACTACAGTTCCTCCACCCCTTTGTCCGGGTACTCTCTACATTCCACCCACATGTAGCTACTCCCACCCACCCTTCCTGGCATGAAGCGACTTAGGCTCCGGGTCGGAGTGTGTGTGGGTGTTTTTATTAGCTGACCGTCTTACCTATCCCAGTTGCAGTTCACCCTGTGGCCTCCTGGTCGCAGGGGTGCTGTATATATATATATATATATATATATATATATATATATATATATATATACACACACACACACACACAGTACAGACCAAAAGTTTGGACACACCTTCTGATTCAAAGAGTTTTCTTTATTTTCATGACTATGAAAATTGTAGATTCACACTGAAGGCATCAAAACTATGAATTAACACACATGAAATTATATACTTAACAAAAAACTGTGAAACAACTGAAAATATGTCTTAAGGTACCATCATGTGCGGCAATATTGCTAGACAATTTCACTGGCAATTTACTGGTTGCAGTGAAATCATGGACACATTGTTCTATTTTGTTGCTGTGTACAAATGTAACAATGTGTCCATGATTTCACTGCAACCAGAAAATTGCCAGTGAAATTGCATAGCAATATTGCCGCTTGTGACGGTACCTTTATATTCTAGGTTCTTCAAAGTAGCCACCTTTTGCTTTGATTACTGCTTTGCAAACTCTTGGCATTCTCTTGATGAGCTTCAAGAGGTAGTCACCGGAAATGGTTTTCACTTCACAGGTGTGCCCTGTCAGGTTTAATAAGTGGGATTTCTTGCCTTATAAATGGGGTTGGGACCATCAGTTGTGTTGTGCAGAAGTCTGGTGGATACACAGCTGATAATCCTACTGAATAGACTGTTAGAATTTGTATTATGGCAAGAAAAAAGCAGCTAAGTAAAGAAAAACGAGTGGCCATCATTACTTTAAGAAATGAAGGTCAGTCAGTCTGAAAAATTGGGAAAACTTTGAAAGTGTCCCCAAGTGCAGTTGCAAAAACCATCAAGCGCTACAAAGAAACTGGCTCACATGAGGACCTCCCCAGGAAAGGACGACCAAGAGTCACCTCTGCTGCGGAGGATAAGTTCATCCGAGTCACCAGCCTCAGAAATCGCAGGTTAACAGCAGCTCAGATTAGAGACCAGGTCAATGCTACACAGAGTTCATGCAGCAGACACATCTCTACAACAACTGTTAAGAGGAGACTTTTTCCGTCATGGTTAAAATAGCTGCTAGGAATCCACTGCTAAGACAGGCAACAAGCAGAAGAGACTTGTTTGGGCTAAAGAACACAAGGAATGGACATTAGACCAGTGGAAATCTGTGCTTTGGTCTGATGAGTCTAAATTTGAGATGTTTGGTTCCAACCACCATGTCTTTGTGCGACGCAGAAAAGGTGAACGGATGGACTCTACATGCCTGGTTCCCACCGTGAAGCATGGAGGAGGAGGTGTGATGGTGATGGGGAGCTACACCAGATGACCTGGCCTCCACAGTCACCAGACCTGAACCCAATCGAGATGGCTTTGGGTGAGCTGGACCGCAGAGTGAAGGCAAAAGGGCCAACAAGTGCTAAGCATCTCTGGGAACTCATTTAAGACTGTTGGAAGACCATTTCTGGTGACTACCTCTTGAAGCTCATCAAGAGAATGCCAAGAGTGTGCAAAGCAGTAATCATAGCAAAAAGGTGGCTACTTTGAAGAACCTAGAATATAAGACATATTGTCAGTTGTTTCACACTTTTTTGTTAAGTATATAATTCCACATGTGTTAATTCATAGTTTTGATGCCTTCAGTGTGAATCTACAATTTTCATAGTCATGAAAATAAAGAAATCTCTTTGAATGAGAAGGTGTGTCCAAACTTTTGGTCTGTACTGTATATAAATATATATATGTCACCCTCCCAAGTTACATTGAGCTTTGTAGAAGTAGCCATCAGTTGGCACACATTGGCACAATGGCAGTATAGGGAACCTGCTTGGCTACCAGTGGTCCATACTTAGAGTACAGTCGTTGGGAATGAATTGAGGATACAGTAATAATGTAGGGGTTAAACATTGTATATCAAGTATTGCTGCTAACAGAAAATGTTGTAGTGTAGCTCCAGGTTTTATAGCCCTAATGCTGAGCTGTAATCTCTCCACAATGAGATGGTCAGGGGCGTTCTCCGGCATCACGAGGAGAACGTGCATTATTTAGCAGTACATCTTCTACATGATCTCCCTCGGGATCGGCATTAGCAGACATTACTGTATTCCAAGATGATTTATGGTTTAAACAATCCATTTTCTTGTCCTCGTTGTACCTTTATTTAGTGGACATTGTATTTGCAGAAGCGCTGAAGAATACAAGTATTACATTGCATTTGTCCTTCACTAAGATCAGTCTCTACGAGTAACACAAGAGCTCGATGGTCACAGACTAGAGGAGCGTTATTCCTACAGATCATGTAATACGTCTATATCATTGACAGAGGACAAAGATGAGATATATCATCGTCTGGATTTAGACTGAGCTTCATTATGGTTTCACAAATCTTTTAGGCTTCAGAGGTTTCTCTCTGTGCGCGATGTAACATGGACGACTTCACCAACCATGTTCCCTCAATCTCTGGGACCATATGGATCGTGGTGTTTCCCCAGAAGTCATTTGCTGCCACATTTACAGTTAGGATTGAAAACTTATTTCTGTCTGCAGTCAACAAATCAGACGATCGCCTCAAATCCTGGCCCATCATCAATCCATGGTGTAAGTTTCATCTGGACACTCATTGAGATGAATGTATGTCCATGTAATGAAAAATATATATTACAATCTGAGAGTCCCCAGTGGTTCATACCTTTTAATGGCGAATTGAAAAGATGGTAAGAAAAAGCAAAGCAAGCTTTCCAGATTCTATGCCTTAAAAATGACACAAATTCTGAACACACACATATATATACACACATATACAGGGTTGGATAATGCAGTAAATAAACCAAGTGAGGTTGATACGCCCCACCAGGACCGTGGGGTACTTGGACTGGGCCCGTTGACCTATGGGGAAGTCACAGTGGCGCGACCTGGCTCTGTGGCCCTGGCGGTGTTGTTAAAAAAGGGCATGGAATAGGGATCGTTATTGGGATTTGGTTTCGTGACGCCACACATGGGTTTTGGCAATGGGGATGGATAGCCGATGCTGCACTTCAGGACCTCTGGGGCTGTTGATATTGAGTTAGTGTAGCTCTCCACGGGTAGAGCTGTGGGCCTCAGAACAGGAGTTGAGTCTAAGTAGCAGCGCGATACAAACTCAAGGACACAGCAGGGTGCAGTCTTTGAAGTTTACTCACAATCGTTACACAGCTCCAGGTGGTTCCAGCCTGCAACATGTGCTCTCCGAGCCAGGGCTCCAGACAACTCTCGAATAATTAGGAACTTTCTACTTGGACCCCCTTCTTTATGTTCCCTTCTTGGCCATCTCCCTGTGCTGGATTTTTGCCCTCCTTCCCAGTGCCTCACACCCAGTGTACTGAGCCAATAGCATCAGGTCCTGTTGGACAACCCCGTCCTGGACCCCTGTCTCTACGTGGCCACCTTTTCAACGAATGAGTGTGGACTTGGACTGTGGCACTTGAAGTCACCTCGGTCCTTGGTTCGCCAGTTAAGTCTTTCAGTTACTTCACTAACCTGGGGCCGGTCCCCCTTTCTGCGGCCCAGTCCCTCTAGCTGACCCTGGATTCACTCTCAGCTCCAACTCGGGTGTCACAGGTGGACCACTCACTTCACGTGCCCCTGGGACTCCCTCTATCTCGCCTGAGCCCTTTTCTGGCTTCTCTGTCTGTTCTGTCCTCTCCCTCCGTCTTGGGACGAGTTCCTCCTGCTCTAGTCCCCAGGACGTTTTTCTCCATACGTCCTTTCATCTTCGTGTCCTCTCTCTACTCCCTAACGTTCTACTTATGTCAGTCTGTCCTGTACATCCCACTATCTGTTCCCACTTTCTGGTGCTCCTACCCCACTTCCTCCACCCACACCCCCTTCCTGTCTCCCCTCCAGCCTGAGATGGGGCCCTCCCTAAACAGGGTCTGCCTGAACCCCCGATCTGGAGTATGTAGTGTTGGATGCGGGTGTGTGGGTGCCAGGTATTGTCCCTTCCTTACCCGAGTGTGGGATACCACACCTCTGGCTGAGGTGCAGTACCTCTGTGGGACTGGAGCCTCAGGAGCGGCACATGGTGAAGCATTGGTCAGCGTTGGGAAGGGGGAGAGAGCATCTAGGGCAGTAAACATCAGCGTCTAGAGATAAGAAGCAGATAGGTTTATGTCCTTTGATTAGTTGTTTCTTCAAGATTTGGAGATTCTTCAATTAATGTAAAAAGACGTAAATCCATGCGACACATTCATTCCTGCTCTGAATGTGTCAAAGGTCAACATAAGTTTATATTCCCAGACTCTCCTGTGTCTCTGCAGCTTGAAATGACCTTTCAAAAGTAGTATTTTCTTGTCCCTTATTGTGTTATCAGGGCTACAAAAATGATTGGCCACAGGTAGATCCATTCTTTTTTCTTTTATGGTATGCATAATTTGTGTCATCATTAAGCCTGATGAAGAGACCATAGTGTCCTCAAAGCTTGCTATTATTTACCATCTTTTCAGGTCGACATTATCAGGTATCAACCACTAAGGACGCCGAGATTATAATATATATTTTTCTATCTACTGGCTAACACGGTACAAACATTTTTTGTCCATGTAACGCTCAGATAGACAAGAGCGAACAGAGAGAAGAGGGCAATATATGGGCCGTCTGCAGTTCACTAACTCATAATGCACAATTCCTCCTGCCTTGGAGGTGGTAGTGGCCCCTTACCTCTAGGGCCCCTGTATGACTGCCCAGGTTGCCCCAATGCTATGTCCACCCTGTCACCAGGATAGTTTTCCATTGGGTATATGCATAAGAGGATCCTCCCTCAATAACAAGCCTTAATAAGATGGATGGACAAGAGACGTTTTGACTAGACAAACTTTATAAAGGAGATATCCATTCCTACTATAAAGGATTTACCCCAAACTTTAGATATTGATGACCCAACTTATTATGATGTGGTAGATGGAAATAATCACCATAATCATCTATATATATATAGATATATATACAGTGTATATATATGTATATATGTAATAAATATCGGTATATACGGCATTTATGGTTTACCTGAGCACAGTTGGAAAAAGTTCAGCCGTTAAAGATAAGCGCAGACAATAGACGATCCGAGAAAAGCTTTTGCGAGACATGTGACAGATAACTGCAATATTATTAAATCTGAAATACAAAAAGAATAAATTATATAGTAAATAGACAGTCCCAAATTACAGGAATAATCTGCTGAAAGCCAAGATAAGATATGAGGGCTAGTGTCGGGCTCGGCTGACGAGCACACAGCAACATTGACTCTGGGGACCTACAATTCAGCTACAAACTAATATTATCGAACATTCATTCACAACTTTACTTGCTTGATAATATGTTGACCTCTGTCCATCAATAGAATACCCCAACTATTGCTTATATAGAGGTGGGCCACCACCCGGGGGATTCACCTGTTCCCCATCGGAGAAGCCCTGTGCAGCTATCCATGACTTTCAAATGGATAGGAAAATCCATGGTGATGTATAAACCCCTTTATCTGTAGGTTGCAAATTATATTTTTTACTTTTTTTTAATTCACAGATATAGCACCAATAATTCCACAGCCCTATACATACATCATCACTGTCCCCATTTGGGCTCACAATCTACATTCCTATCAGTCTTTGGAGTATGGGAGGAAACCGGAGAACCTGTAGGAAACCCAGCAAACACTGGGGAGAATATACAAACTGCTTGCATATGCTGTCCCTGGTGGGATTTGAATCAAGATGTCACACCTCCATCAGACCTGCTCCTGCAACATCTGCTTCTGTTGTCAGGTGTTGCCGTATTCACACTATATGTGTTGCTGGTGATGGAGTAGATTTCAGAACCAGAAGCTCTGGACAGTACAGGATCTGTCCATCCACTAAGGTCAGAGTGGCTGGGACCTGCAGTTCTTTCCAGTCTGACAGGGAGGGTGTGTGTGCTGTCCAGCTGAAGTCATCAGCTCTTAGTTTCATCTTATTGGGAAGCACCACACCAAATATAATCAAGCGCTCCATGGCTCAGTCCTTTCTGTTTTGCCTCTTGTTATCATTGTCCCTTGTTTTGATATTGGTTTATAGTTTTGATTACTCTTACAGATCTTGATTTTATCTTTTATGTGACCTCCCAGTTTATATCTTGATTAGCGACCATTCCTGATTCTGGTTTGTGACCCATTCCAGGACCCTTGGGGTACCCGGTCCCAGGCGGTTGCAATGGGGGATGTCACTGGTGGCTTGCCCAAGCCCGTGGCCCTGGTGGTCGCTGAAAAATGGCAAAAAGGGGAAAAATAAAATGAAAGAAAGTCTTGTGACGCCACCTACGGTACCCGGTAATGATACTGGTGCTGCTTTCAGACCTCCTGGGATGGTGATGCTGCAGCCAGATGATAACGCGGGGTCCCCGGGGCAGTGATGTAGAATTTTGCACAGGGAGGTGGCTCTGCAGGTTGGGTGCTGACACAGTCTATGTGGATCAGGGGCCGTAAGAACTGACACTCATACACTGGAAGTTGTTTCCATACCTTTTACTGATGTTGTTGTAAGGTAACATCCAGGGTACACTCCAGGTGGTCGGAGGCACTTCAGGATCTCCACACCCGGTGAGTTGTGAGGCCTCCTTGTCCTAGTGTGTGAGTTTAAGTCCTGGCCTGTCTGGAATCTGGCCTGACCTCCCCTGTGTCTCTCACTTGTATTGTAGGCGGTGAGAACCTTCTGTTGGGTGCTGCTATCTCTCCTGCGGTTCCTGGCTCTTGTGGTTGCTGTGCTACAAGTGTTCCAGAAGACTGAAGTCTCCTTGGTTGACTGGTGTTTTCTGCTTGGGCTAAGTAGTCCCTGGCAGACTCGGACTCCGGGTTGCATCCTGGGATGAACTGGTATGGTTCCTCTGCCCCCACTCTGTTCCTCACCTTGCCTCTGACCCTCACCCTTGGGCTCCTGCACTGGCTAGGCTTCCCTCTGGTACGGGCCAAGCGTTGCTCCGTTCACCAAGTGTCTTCCTCGGTACTCCTCCGTACTGAACTGACTAACTTCTCCCCTGGGCCTAAATTTATAGGGGACCTTGCCTGAAGGCAGCAAGTAAGCTCTCCCTTCAAGTCTGGGGTGGAAGGTTTTGCATGTGTAGGGTACCTGATGTGGAAACCCTCTGTGCAAAAGGTGGTCCTGTGGCAACCGTCCCATAGGGGTGCCACATTTGCACCCCCAGACGGCAGCTCTTCCATGGATAGCAATTAGAGATGAGCAATGTTTGATCAAACATGTTTGCCAGTTTCAAATTCGACCTGTTTTGGGCTTTGTTCGAGTCATTCGACGAATGAGAACAATTTGCTAAAAATCCAGTAATTCGAGGTTATGTTCGATAACGTTTCGTTGACCAAAAGCATTACTGACCTTTCACAATAATGCTTTTGTTCAACGTTATTATGAGTTTCAGTGTCTAGGAATAGTGGGCGGGAGGGGGGGTGGGGAGAGGTCTGTGGTGAAATAATGCAGATCTCCATTTTTTTCTCCTTCCCGCATTTCCTGTGGGTGGTCCGGTCTGTCAGCCTATCAGCACACATACAGCAAAGTGCACTTTTTGCACTTGTGTCATTGGCTGGGTATGTCACATGTCCTTGCCATATAAGAACCAACCATTTTCCCTCCTCACAATTTTATCAGTGTTGGAGCTCAGTGCCGCTGTTGTGTGTGCTACAAAGATAGTTAGATAGCGATTCCATTCCAAGTTAGATAGATAGTAGGTTTAAGGACTACTTCCAAGAACAGCCCTTTTTAGGGCTTAAAAGCACTGTGTGCCAGGCAGGTCTGTTCCAGAGCTGTGCAAGCATTTTTTACAGCATCTGGCCAAGCAAATCCTTTTTGGCTAGTAGCAGTGTGTACCAGGCACTGGTATAGCACTGTTGTCAAGAAAGCTATACCTCCTGTCTTTACTAGCCATTTTTTACTGCATCTAGCCAAACAAATCCTTTTTGGCTAGTACCACCGTTTGACTAGGTAGCTGTGGTCCAGTGTTCTGTTGAAATCTGTCGCCACACAGAGCAGAAAACACTTTTGGATTGCATCTGCCCAAACCTACTCACCAAAACCTATTTAGGCTAGTACCATTGTTTGGCCACTCATCTCTGCTAGTTTTCCATCCATAGTTTTTTGTGCCAACAACTACAGAGTTGCAAATTAGTTACCCTCAAATATGAGTGGTAAAAGGTCTGATGATTGTGGAAAGGGGAATAGGCGTGTTAGCAAGGGTAAAAATCTCTGTGTCCGTGGGGTAGGTGCTGAAGTAACAGAAATATCTGCTGAACAAATACTGTCTTGAAGCCAAATTAAAATGTCTACTTCTTTTTGTGGATGATCTATCATACATTTCTTACGCAGCAGAGCATTGCTAAAACTTGTAGATGAGGCCCAAAAAAGCAGGTGCTGCAATGAATATCAAGCGCTCCATCAAGTGGGCTCTCCTCCATCTCAACTTCAACATCACAAACACTCCAGTCCTCAGAGGTGTCACCCCAATCGCACTTACTTCCTCACAGCTCACAAGTCTCCAGCTGCACTACTGACTATGGGTTAACTGCAGAGCTGTTCACTCATACTATAGCCGGGGAATCAGAGGTCTCCTTTAACCTCCCTGGCGGTATGATTATGTCAGGAATTTTGTACCAAATGCGGTACCATTTTTTGGGTAAAAAATTTCTTTTATGGGCTGAAATTTTATACTTTTTTTTCCCGCCCAGTTCTGCCTCCAATGAGCCGCTGCGGCTCACAGAAACGGAACCAGGAAGTCATATGGAGGCATCTGAAGGGGCTCTCACCGGCGATCACAGCGGTAACATCGCTGGATCACCAGGAGAAGGGAAGGAGACTCCGCTGCCATCTACCCCGAGCATCAGGGGCGGACCTACCGTGGTGCAGCTGGCTCAGCTGCACTAGGGCCCCGACTGGGTAGGGGGCCCATCAAGCATTAGCAGGGGGCCCCCGTGACAGAGGAGAGGAGGGTAACTGAGGGAAGCACCCTGCTTCCCTCCCAGCCCCAGGTGCTAGCACCCCCCCCTCCTCACCACCAGCACCAGCAAGCTGCACTGCTGCTAGCACCCCCAACCCCCCCCCCCCGGCTCCTCACCCACTGGCACCAGCAAGCAGCACTGCTGCTAGCACCCCCCCCACCCCGGCTCCTCACACACCGGCACCAGTAAGCAGCACTGCTCCAGCCCACCCACCCCTCCCTCCTCACCCACCGGCATCAGCACTGCTACTAGCACCCCCCTCCTCACCCACGGCACCAGCCAGCACTGCTGCTAGCACCCCCAACCCCCCGCCCACCAGCTCCTCACCCACCGGCACCAGCAATCTGCACTGCTGCTGGCACCTAAATTCCCACTCCCACCCCCCCCCAGCACAGCATGCAGCACAAACCCCTCCCCCCCTCACAATGAGCTGCGGCACTCCCGGAGGTCGGCGGTGACGGTGGCGGGGACTGCAGGAGGAGGAAGACCGGCGGCGGGGACTGGAGCACAGGAAGAGGCGGCGGAAGCTGGATGAGGTGAGCAGGAGGAAGCGGCGGGTGGAAGTGATCACCGAGTCGGTGATCACCTCCTCCTGCTGGTCAGTGGCAGGCAGAGCACAGGGGATTAGCGGGGGTGGGGGAAGCCGTCACTTCCTGTTCAGTAACTCACTTGGTCTGAAGGCGGGGAGACAGAAGCTGATTGGATGTGGGGATCGCGTGATGTCATAATGTCACGTGAGCCCTAAAACCGCAATTACTAATACCGCAAGAATCGAAAAATGAGTATATTATATAGAACCAATAAATCTATCACCAGAAATGACCTATTATATAAATCAGTTTATGTGTTAAAAGTATTTTTAAACATTTTTGTCAATGATCTTTTCCATCACACAATATTAAAAATACAGTAAAAGTTACAATAAAAAAGTATGAAAATTAAAAGATTTCTAACTTTCTGTTGTTTCTGGAAATGCACATGTACATTAGCCACAATGATCCGGCCCGACCCTACATCTTCGGGTCATTGTGAAGGAAGGGGGAGCAGGATTAGATAGGACATTCTCTATTGTGATTGATCTTTTTTATTAGCTGTCTATAGTATTATCTATCATTAAAATCCTGCCTCTGATGATAAGGAGCCTGCTGAAAAATCTATCTTAAAATTACAAGAAGTCTAAATAGCTCCAGTGGGAAATAAAAAAATCTTTTTTTTTTTTAAAAACTATCTATAACAGAGAAACCTTATAAAAAGAATAGGACATTTTTCTGAAGACGCCTTCCCTTTAAATACAACGATTAATACCTACCGGCGGGAAATGCCAAACTGCAGAGTATGAGAACTCCCGATATTATAAGGTAAAAGGAAACCGAGAATCGTCGTCCCAAGTAAGTGGCAGTGATTGAACTCAGGAACCGCATGGGGAGCTCGGTGCAGCCGAAAATCAGCTGGATAAGGTGTAAACTGAACCCAAATCGCTGGATGTCCATCGCAAGAGCAAAGAAGCAGAAGCTGCTGGAGAACCTGAAGACACAAGAAGGAAGATGACCGAGAAGATGAAGAAATAACAGATTTATTTACTAATATCTCTGTCCCAAGACCTTGGTATTAAACTGTGCTAACAATCAGTCCCTTGGCAGATAATATTGTATCAAGGTTTGGATTTATGTATTATGTGTTTTTGACAGATTTTGTTAGGGGAATACAGAATATTTTAAAGGGAAAATCATTTTGAAGTAAAAAAAAGTGACTCAAAAGTAAAGTTTTAAAAAATGAGACTAACTTCTCAATCAGCCTGAGCCGCTGTGTAATTATGTCAGAATGGTGAAGCCCTACAGTACGAGTCAGGTCTGGATAACATGCATCTTTATACGTCAATAAAACATCTACAAGCAGTTTATATGTTCTCCCGTGTTTCCTCCGGGTTCTCCAATTTCCTCCCATACTCCAAAGACATAATGATAGGGCATGTAGAGTGTGAGCCTCAATGGGGACAGTGATACTGACGCACCCCAGGGCCGTGGGGTACTCGGAGACCCGGCTAACGGTTCTGTGCTGGGGGAGTCACAGGGGTCGAAACCCGGCTCCGTGTCCCTGAGTGTCAAAGTAAAAGTTCTGGTGGTGGTGAATTAGGATTTAGAGACTAGTTGTCATGACGCCACCCGTGGTATGGAGCTATTAGTGGCCGATACTGCATTGTGGGACCTCTGGGGATGATGGGAGTGCAGCAGTGGTGGTTTTGCTCCCCACGGGTGGAGCAGTTCACCAGGGCAACCGGTGAAGTCTATGGCGGTGGTAGGTCATTGGGGTGCAGGACTGAGGGCGCGGAATAACCAACAGACACACAGCTCCATTACCTTTACTAGTAGGTGGCAGTGAAAGCCAGGATACAGTCCACAGGTGATGTTGGGAATCCGGGTGGCCTGGGAGCAAGTTGGGGATCTTCTCACCCGGCAAGTTCTAAGCCCTTCCTGTTGCGCTACTCTTGGCTGGTCCTGGCTGCCTGTAGCTAAGCTGTGACCCTCTCTCTACATGCGTACAGTCTCTCACTCGTATGGCAGGCAGCTCGAGCGCTTCCCAGGTGCTTTTCCACTGGTTACTGTCCCTGAGCTCTAGTACGCTGCTTTGCTTCCTGGGCTTTGTTGTGGACAGAAGACTTGAAATCTCCCGCCCTCCAGTTTCGGCTGCTGGGCCTGGAATCCCTCACAACCTTGGACTCTGGTGCCCGCTTCTGGCACTCTGCTCTGGGGTGCGCCGGATCGCTGGCCCCACTCACCAGGCTTTCTCCTCTCCTTTCTCAGAGTCTCTCCTATGGGTCCCTCACGCTGGCTAGTCGCCGTTCCGGGACGAGCCTTACTCGGCTCCAGTCCACGGGACCTCTTCACAGTCCTCCTAGGAACTGAACCGCCTAACCCCGAATCCAGGCCAGAATTTAAAGGAGGGTACCTTCCCTGAACCCGGGTTCAAGCTTCGCCCTCTGGCCTGGAGTCAGGAAAGGTGTTGCATGCTGTGAGTTTACCTGGTGTGGATCCTCGAAACTTGCTCCCAAGAATGATATCACCCCCGAGGGAGACAATGCCATTGTGGCAACCGGACTCTGGGGTGCCACATTTATGTGCTACAGAATAGGTTGGCACTAAAATTATTATTTATCATTATAGCGACATTTATTGCTATATAAGCAATTCATAATACATTAAAAAAAAAACATGCAAAAGTTAAAAATTGCAAACAAGTTTCAGAACTACAGTTGATGTAAACATTCATGTTCCAAAAAAAGGGTAGGAAACAAGTATTCTAGGAGTGATACCTTTATTGGCTAACCAGAGACATTATTTTTGTAAGCTTTCAGGACTCAATGGCCCCTTCATCAGACAATGTCATTGAGCCGTGAAAGCTTACAAATATAATGTCTCTGCTTAGCCAATAAAGGTATCACTCCTAGAATATTTTTTTCCTACCCTTTTTTTGGGAACATAAATATTTACATCGATTTTTCTGGCTAACACATTACTATATTACTATTTTGCCTTGTACATTGCAAGAGCTACAGTTGTAACCGACGTTTCCATCTATTACGCATCTGCAGGTTTTTCTCACTATCTTACTTGAAATCAGAATAAACCTTTCCTGTTTTAGGTCAATTAGGAAGAACCAGAATTATTAATATTTGGCAAATGCAGAATAATGACACAGAGAGAGAATGTTTTCAGGCATTTTTATTCCTTTCTGTGGTCACAAGTTTCCATACATTTCATTAGTATATTCCATTGTCCTTACACTGTATGACTTAGGTGAAACGTTTCAGATTCTTCCACAAGCTTCTCACAAAGGTGGGAATTTGGGCCCATTCCTCCTGACAGATCTGGTGTAACCGAGCCATGTATGTAGGTTTTCTTGCTTGCAGCTTTTTCAGCTTTGTCCATACATTTTCAATAGGATTGAGATCAGGGCTTTGTGATGGCCGCTCCAAAACATTGACTTTGTTATCCATAAGACACTTTGTAACCAGTTTGGCAGTAGCTTCATGTCATTGCCCATTTGGAAGACCCATTTCTGCCCAAGCTTTATCTTCCTGTCTGATGGCTTGAGATGTGGCTTCAGTATTGCCACATAATCTTCTTTCCTCATGTTCCCATCTATTTTGTGAAGTCACCAGTCCTTCCTGAAGCAAAACAACCTCAACAGTCTGCTGCCACCTCCGTGTTTCACAATTGAGATGGTGTTCTTAGGCTTCCAAGCTTCAACCTTTTTCCTCCAGATGTAACGATGGTCATTATGGCCAAACAGTTCAATTTTAGTTTCTTCAGACCACAGAACGTTTCTAAAAATGTAGGTCTTTATTCCTGTGTGCATTTACAAAAATTATTCTGGTTTTTTTATGTTTCTATTGGAGTTATGACTTCTTCCTGGCAGGGTGACCTTTCAGCCCATTTTGATACAGTGTTCATTTCACTGTGGATAATGACACAATCTTAACAGCTTCCGCCATCATCTTCACAAGGTCTTTTGCTTTTGCTCTTGGATTAATATGCACATGTCGGACTAAAGCATGTTCATCTCTGGGACACAGAACCCGTCTCCTTTCTGAGCAGTATGATGACTGGACATTCCCATCTTGTATGTGCTTGTGTAAAATTGTAAAGATGAAAGTGGCACCTTCAGGTATATGGAAATTGAATCCAAAGATGAACCAGACTTCTGCAAGTTGACAATTCTCTTCCTGATATCTTGGCTCATTCACAAGGGTCTTCACAAGGTCTTTTGCTTTTGCTCTTGGTGCATTATATTATATGGATAGCTATGGAGGGTGCATTATATTATATGGAGGACTATGGGGGGTGCATTATATTATATAAAGGGCTATGGATGGTTCATTATAATATATGGAGGACTATAGGGGTGATTTCTAATATATAGAGGATTATGGGGTGCATTGTCTATGGGGGTGCATTATACTATATGGAGGGCTGTGGGGGTGCATTATAATATATGGAGCCAATTATACTACATGGAAGCCATTATAATATTTGGAGGGCTCTGTGGGGGCAGGATAATACTTACAGGACTATAAGAGAGCCTTTATACTTTATGGAGGGCTATTTGAGGGCTATGTTGTGGGCCATTATACAGTGTGAAGAAGTGTAGGGGTCATTATACTGTACATAGGTCCATTATACTACATGAAGGACTGTGTGGAGGTCACAGTTGGGGATCATACTGTGACGGCGTAGTTGAGGAGGGTACAGTAGGGTCATCATACTGTGCATGTGGAGGAATTCCCTAGTGGGGGATCATACAGTGTTTGTGGGGTACTTTTGTTGGCATTATACTTTATGGGGGCAATGAAAAAAGAATCTAGGGGCTTCAATAGGAAGAAAATTACTTGTAAAGGCTGCAAAGTTGTGAGATGTGTACCTATGTCACCCAACCAAATATTCTTTTTTTTTTTTGGGGGGGGGGGGAGAGACCCAATTAGAAATTCTGTTACGGGGCCCATGATTTCTATGTCGGCCCCTGGTGCAGGATGCATTGTCCCTCTGCTGCAGGACTGATTGGCCATAAATTACACACCAGGACCAGTGACACCCCTCGGTACATACAGGCATCCAGCCATGTTTCTCCTGAGCAGCGGTTGGTCGGTGGCGCTCGTCCTCCTTCCTGCTCCCACATCCCTTGCTTAACCCAACTGAAGGGTCCTTGCTATTGGCTCCGGACAGCCCCAGGTGAGGTGCTTGTGACTGTCTAAGCGTTTCAGGAGGAGGTGTGGTCTGTTGGGGAAGATGCGCCATTTTCCTAGCTCAGTATAGTGGCGGCTTGTTGCTGCTCAGACTGCAGGTCATTGTATGTGGTGTGTGCACGATGCTGCATGGTGATCCTTGTTCTGGAGTCTTCTGTGTGGTTCTTGTATGTGCATGTGATGGCGCTGACATCCTTGTGTTTGGACATCTTTTTTTCTATTTCTCTAAATTAAAATGTCCACTATTGTCCTCATGCTTACAGGATGGATATAGATCTGTATGAACCAGATTTATTTCCACCAATTTAAAAAATTCACCAAGGCGGGCGTTGCGATAAACCTATCAAAAGCTGCAAACACATGACATCTTCATATGGGCTGTCCAAAATTGTTTAAAGGCCTAGTATTCTTAGTGTATGTAAACTCCCCCTCATTACTCTGCATTAGGCAAATATTAATAATTATGGTTCATCCTAACAGACCTAAAATGGGAAAGGTTTATTCTGATTTCATGTCACAGTGAGAAAGATAAGAATGATGGTGACAAGAACAATTTCTATGATTTCAGTTGGTTTCACACCCGAGCTAGCTGTTCAGGGATTTTGTGCAGTTTTCGCTCGATATGTTGCTGCTTAAAAGGCCTTAGGGGAGTACTGTGTGTACCTCTTCCTGGTAGTTTACCGTATAATATTGGTAAATTTGATGAGTTCTAGCGCTAACATGGACCCCTCTCTATGGCTCAAAAGAAAGATACTTCAGTTAGATAGGTTTAACCCGTTTTTGAGATGTTTATTAATCAAATTAAAGGGAACTTGTCACCCCCTTTGTAAATGCGGATCTAGTAACCCCTGTATGTGCCCAGACTGGCCCTTTCACTGTCAGGTTCTGTCTGGTGCTTTTGCAGAACTTGACAGCCCCGGACAAACAGAACCAGAGGGCAAATATGCCCTCCAATCCTGTTTTCTGCCGGGATCAGTGGCTGTCACTGTCCAGTGCTGAAATTTCAGCATAGCATCTGGAGGGGAGGTCTCCAAGTGCTGTAACTTCAGTCGGGGGCTCTTTTAGCTGCGCTGTCCAGGTACTGAACGAGTGCGGCTTGAATTTCAGAGCTGCCACTCATTTAGCACCCGGTATCCCGGGAACCAGATCGTTTTTCTGCTGGATCCGGCGCCCATAGACTCCCATGTCATGGGCGCCGGATTGCTCCAGATCTAGGAGGATCCGGTTTTGAACGATTTTGGCCCGGGACACAAAATATCCTGCAAGTTCCCATTTTGTTTCCAGGGCAAAAAACAAAATCACCCGGATCCAGCCGGACACATACCAAACCGGATGGCAAATAGCTGCCATCCGGCACCATAGGGATACAATAGGGACAAAATCGGACAGCCCCGGATCCAAAAAACGTGGTGTGAAGCCAGCCTAAGTCTTTTGCTGAGTTTTTGAAGCAGAAACTCCAATAGTTTGTCAAGTTTTGAGTTTTTGATCAGATTTTGGAGATTTTTCGCTCAGTTTCTGCTCCAAAAACGCCTAACAAAACCTCAGAGGCGAAACCCTCAGCTACTTCTGTGGTCTTTAGATACAGTGCAAAACATGTACTTTACCGATTGTGTAGACCAAATAACAGGAATAAGATTTATCACCATGACATAGAGAGGAAAATGGTCACTTTTCGCATTCCCGGAGTACGAAATAGATCGAAAGGTGTTGGCTTGGAAGACGTTCTTGAGTTTTTCTCATTTTCATGTGTCAACATCTAGAGATGAAGGATGTTTAAAAAAAATTGTTAGATTCATTCCTTCGTTCATGGTTATTGACTATTTTTGAGGGAATAAAAGTCCCATCTCAGACCTTCATTTTCCTCACTTTCCAAAATGCAGGTGTGGCGTCCCTTTGGTTCGGTCGCCACAGTGGCATTGCTTCCATAACCGGTATTAGTGTCATGTCTGGAGAGGATGGGGGGTGTCCTATGCATCCACACACTCCTGAACTCCGGCTAAGAGATGCAGTACTAACAGGCATACTTGAGGTGGTGTCTCATCCCCTGGTTGGAGGGAGGGGTTAATTGAAGGTGGGAAGGTTAGGCAAAAGTGAAGGAGTCTTGACGTGGCCTTCAGAGAAGAAGGGGCTCAAGCTGCTACAAGGGGTGTGAGTACCCCCAAGCTGCCAGATCCTTATACCTGGTAGGGAAGTGGAGGCTACTGGACTGCAAGAACAGCAGCCACACTATGGAACTATCCAGGGGTACAGCTACTGCAAAAGGGCCAGAGAACCAGCGTAGACCCAATTGCTCATAGAGCCCTGGTTGAGTGCCTGCCTGGTAGGTAGCCACAACGGAGCAAGAGGCACATGGAAAAACTAAAGTATCTAGAGCCTCATCTCAGGGAGAAGGCGGCTAGAAGGCCACACAACCACCCAGCAAAACGGCATTCAATCCTTTTCAGACTGGTCAGACCCTGATGTCCCTGGTGAAGCAGTACACTGGACTTATGACTGCTGCTTTACATAGAAAAGGTAAAGAAACTTCAAAGAGACTGTCTCCTTGCCTCCTTCATGCGATCTCTCTACACTCCTCAATAGAATCTCCACCATTATCTCCTCTATACATCTACTACTACTACCCCAGGGGCCTGCTCCTGCTGAGGAAAGTAATACACCTTGCTATTACACCATCTTTCCCCTGGGGACTTCACCTGCAGCACAAGTCATCAATGATCGGACACCTCAGCTGGCATCACAAACTTTCACAAACTTTATGTCATCCCCTGTAAATACACCTTTTCCATGTCCAGTTAGGGCCACAACCTCTGGGGATCACCACGTGATTTATAGACTGTTTGCCCCGGAAAGTCAAGTACCCCGGCCCTTCCACCGTGACACTGTTTTGCCTGCCACTGTGTGATAGGTTGCCTGCTCTGAATTGGGAGCCGGTCTCTCTGTTGTGCCTGTTTGCAGTTTGTCAGACAGGAGGTCAGGAGCAGCGAAACCAAATCTGCCTCAACCTCCTGTAATTCATCTCTGCTGCTGGAGATGGATTACACTTCACAACAGGCAGTGGGCAACAAAGTAGTCAGAAGGCAGAGAGCTGGTGGTCAATTAGATTAATTTTTCAGATCTAAAATAACCAAAATTTTTAAATAATTTTTATGATATTTCTTGTATATACCTTGTTTTATACAATTGATTTTTGTACAAAACTGCAATGTAATTATTTAGACATTCATATAGGGGACTTAGTGTTACGCATGAATCTTGGATCCGAGCTTTGCTTCCCTCACCCAGGTCCACTTCACTCTGTTGTGCTCCACATTGGGCTTTGCAGATGGCCCTGTGTGATCCCATATGATCATCTGCCTGTGCCTATGTTAGGATCTGGATCAAAGTAGTGGATAAACCTGTACTGCTGTGCAAAGCCGAAAGTCCAAACAGATGTCTGATAAATTAAAGGTGGTTTAACGCCTTTCAAAATGTTTCCCCACTTCTTCATCAGGAAATACACCGATCAATTATGCCTATGTTAGGCTACAGGTGTGTGTCTTGGTAATAAGACTTTAGTGTTCCTGAGTTCTATCTGCTGTGCCTCTGCTACCTGTCTGCGATCTCCCAGGACTTCTACTACCTGTTGGCAGTACATCTACTACTCGACTTCAATCTCCAGGATATCTTCTGTCTGCCTGCAGATTACAGTACCTCAGCTACATCTCTATGTACAACTGCTAAATGTCTGCTGTCTCCAGGATGTCTCCTGTCTGGCTGTTGCTTTCAATACTTCCGCTACCTCTCTGCAGTCTCAAAAACCTCAGCTATGTGTCTGTGGTCTCCGGGAGGTCTCCTGTCTGCCTGCAGTTTTCAGTACCTCAGCTATCTATCTGTTCCCAGTCTCCTGTCTGCCTGAGGTCTCTAGTACTTCTTCTACCTGTCTCCCTTGAGCCTACCTGCCTGCTGCACCGATGCCCATGGCCCATGTGTCCACATGGACCTTGTGCTTGGAAAATCTACCTCACCGGTTGATCATGACACTCAGGCCTTATAAGAATTATGCTGGTATATATATTTTAGTCATTTAGTTCTATATTTAAAGTTCTATTGAAAATGAAAATGACATTGGTGTCATCAAAGGATGAGTGTGCTGTTCCACCCCCTCAGTTACGATCCTCCACACCTCCCTTATAGTGATTGACAGGGCTTGATTTGGAGCACTGCCTGATCTATATACCCGTCCTAAATATACTGACACAGCAGGGGCCAAATAATGAAATATATTACAAATGTCAAAGGGGGCAACCCAAATTTGACCCACATTTAGTAATTAATATATAAATTTCCATATACAACAGTGCACCCATTGGGGGGTGGGTGCTCTGTCAAGCAACTCAAATTTGAAACAAAAACGAAGAAAAAGGAGTATAACTTATAGCTATATCAAGTGATTTTATTTAAATGACTTAGAGGACAGGTGAGGGCAGTGGTCAGTTGCCCCATTAACACCAACGATACAGTAGAAAAAGTAGTCCCATCAGACTATCTATACATAGATCTCACTGGATGGTAATCACCAGTACAAATTACATATGTTTACATGAAAGGTGCCCCACATGGGCCATTGTCCAGACAGAGTAAAACATATCATTGGTACCAATCTTAAATTCTGTATAGAGAGCTGTCAGCCCTCAATAACTTCAATGAGGAGTTCAGAGTATATCCATTTTCTCAGTATAATCGACATGAACTTATATGAACAGATAAGAAGTAACCATACATAACATTATAGGCAGTTACTTACATGTGTGGAGCACCATTAAAAACACCAGCTAGTTCAGTGAATCCATATAGGACTAGTGGTCGTAGGTGGGGGGCAAATGGGGCAGGGGAGAGTCAGGGCTGCGATTCCCTATGGCGTTTCGTGGCCTAGAGGACGCCTATGGCCACTTCATCAGGGGGAGGTGTAAGAAGGTTGCCTGGAGCCCCCCTACTTATACCGCTGTCAATCCACATCACTGCACACCGGAAGGGATGCTGGCGAGCGGTCACATGACCGGAAGCGACCGGAAGCATCCAGTGAGATCTATGTATAGATAGTCTGATGGGACTACTTGTTCTACTGTATCGTTGGTGTTAATGGGGCAACTGACCACCGCCCTCACCTGTCCTCTAAGTCATTTAAATAAAATCACTTGATATAAGTATAAGCTATACTCCTTTTCCTTTGTTTTTGTTCCATATTTAGTAATGTAGCCAAACATAAGGAAGAAGGGACTCGTGCAATGTGTGTGATTTGGATTGGTTGACCACTAATTTCTACATATTGTCTCAATCTTGGTGATGTGTCCAATAAATATGTACCCACTGTTGACACAGTGCAAAGAGAAAATTGGGCCAAAGAATGGGTAATTAGGAAAAACAGGAACATAGATTTTTTCATGTAATTCATTGAGTATCAAATTTATTGTGAATACTAGCTGTAGTACCCGGCTACGCCCGGGTTAATAAATAACTGCTGTTGGCTATAACAAAATAGAATTTGAATATGTCATATTAATGACATGTAGGAAAATAGAAGCTGAGCTGTGATTGATTGCTATAGGCAGCCTAATAAATCTCCAGCCAACTGTAAACCCTCCCCCTGGCCGGGCAGTATATGTTACCTCACACATACACATAATAGACAGCTCATGTGACTGACATCTGCCTTAATTCCCTATATGGCACATGTGTTGCACATTGGCTGTTTTTAATCAGATGTTTATGTTTGGAAAATAAAGATAGCACACGTATGAGGCGAGTTGTGTGAGGTGATTTGTGCACATCTGTGTCTGTCTGTGTGGTGTGTGTGTCCCTGGGGTGTGTATGTGTGTGTCCCTGTCAGGGGGTCTGTGTGGTGTGTGTCTCTGTTGTGTGTGTCTCTTTGTGGTGTGTGTGTGGTCCCTGTGGGGTGAGTGCATGTGCCCCTATAGGGTGTGTATGTGTGTTCCCTGTGGGGGGGGTCTGTGTGGTGTGTGTCTCTGTTGTGTGTGTCTCTTTGTGGTGTGTGTGTCCCTGTGGGGTGAGTGCATGTGTCCCTATAGGGTGTGTATGTTTGTGTGTCCCTGTCGGGGGGGTCTTTGTGTGTGTGTGTGTGTATCTGTGATGTGTGTGTCTCTTTGTGGTGTGTGTGTGTGTCCCTGTGGGGTGAGTGCATGTGTCCCTATAGGGTGTGTATGTGTGTGTGTGTCCCTGTGGGGGGGTGTCTGTGTGGGGTGTGTGTGTCTCTGTGTTGTGTGTGTCTCTTTGTGGTGTGTGTGTGTCCTGAGGGGTGAGTGCATTTGTCCCTATAGGGTGTGTATGTGTGTCCCTGTGGGGGGGTCTGTGTGGTGTGTGTGTGTGTGTGTCTTTGTGGTGAGTGTGTCCCTGTGGGGTGAGTGCATGTGTCCCTATAGGGTGGCTGTGTGTGTGTCCCTGTGGGGGGGGTCTGTGTGGTGTGTGTGTCTGTGTTATGTGTGTCTCTTCGTGGTGTGTGTTCCCTGTGAGGTGAGTGCATGTGTCGCTATAGAGTGTGTGTCCCCTTGGGGGTGTGTGTGTGTCTCTGTGTTGTGTGTGTCTCTTTGTGGTTTGTGTCCCTGTGGGGTGAGTGCATGTGTCGCTATAGAGTGTGTGTGTGTCCCCTTGGGGGTGTGTGTGTCTCTGTGTTGTGTGTGTCTCTTTGTGGTGTGTGTCCCTGTGAAGTGAGTGCATGTGTTGCTATAGAGTATGTGTGTGTCCCCTTGGGGGTGTGTGTGTGTCTCTGTGTTGTTTGTGTCTCTTTGTGGTGTGTGTGTGTCCCTGTGGGGTGAGTGCATGTGTCGCTATAGGGTGTGTGTGTGTCCCCGTGGGTGTGTGTGTGTCTCTGTGTTGTGTGTGTCTCTTTGTGGTGTGTGTGTGTTTGTTCAGGTGCGTGCTGAGTATCCAATGTTGGGGCTGCACTTTAGCGACTATACACTTGCTGTTACTCTTTGTGTGCGTGTGGTGTGTATACATGTCCCCGTGTGAGGTGAATATCTCATGTTGGGGCCCCACCTTAGTGACTATATGCTGGTACGTGCTGTTAGTCTTTGGTGCTATCATTAAGCCCCTCTCATTCACAACTGTCAACTGGTAACTGTCACTTTTTCTCCATTATGTAGATAGGGGCAAAATTGTTTGGTGAATTGGAATGCGCGGGGTTAAAATTTCGCCTCACAACCTAGCCTATGACGCTCTCGGGGTCCAGACGTGTGACTGTGCAAAATTTTGTCTCTATAGCTGACAGCTGTCAATTTTCCTCCAACACATTTCCTTGCACTTTTTCCCCATTATGTAGATAGGGCCAAAATTGTTTGGTGAACTGGAACGCGCAGGGTTAAAATTTTGCCTCACAACATAGCCTATGACGCTCCCAGGGTCCAGACGTGCGACTGTGCAAAATTTTGCGGCTGTTGTTGCGACGATGTAGTTGCCAATCCCGGATATACACACATACATACACACATTCAGCTTTATATATTAGATTTAGACACTTTTTGTGCATATGCCGATGATTTTGCAATTAGTCTGGTAAACATGTGCTCTAATCTTGAGGGGACTGAAAGAAATGTCTCAAATGACAGTGACTTTTGGTGAATATTTTAAAGGAGTTGTTAACTATTAGGACAATGCCTTCTCAGTTCCCAAGTATGGCTCCATTGAAATAAAAATGCTTACACTCACCTCCTGTGCTGGTCAGATTCCTGCAGGTGCTTGTGTTCCCGGAGATCATGTGAGGTTGTGACGTCATGTCAGCCCCGCGCCCAATCACCGCTGGTTGGAACAGGAAGTGAATGTCATCTGCAGATGTCACTTCCTGTTGATTACTCATATGTCCGAAGGTCGGGAGAGAGGGAAGCTGGATGGAATTTTCTTTGGGGTTTGATTGCCGTAACAGCGTCACTTAAGCCTCAGGAGTGCGAGCACCAACAACGCAGGAACTGCACCAGCACAGGAGGTGAGTGTAAGCTTTTTTATTTTAATGGGGCAAACTTAAAGAGTGAGAAGGGGTCGTCTAGTAGTGGATAACCCAATTAAGTGACATTCTAAAACATCTGTAACAATTTATAGTTTTACATATCTGCATTTTACGGCAGTATTAGTGAAAGTCCCCATCATGAACACATTCTACCTAATAAGCAATGTATCGGCGAATGCATTCATAGAACAAGGACATTTTCTGCAGGATTTTTACCTCAAGAGTTACAAACGTTCCCTCTTTTTTACCATTGATCCTTGCAACTCGATTCAAGTTGTGAAGGGCATCTTGTGAGCGATTCTTAAGTGCTAGCCACCGGTATGATTCTGGGACCCACCTGTGAAATGGAAAAGGGATATGTCACTTAAGTGATTCTCAGCAAATGACCTGGGGTTGCACCTTCAAGGGTGCATCATCATCCTCTGTGTTCTCACACCCCCTCATCCTCAGAGACAACCTCTTCCTGCCTTGACCGATAACTTAATTTGTCAATCCAATCTGGTATGTGAGTCTCATCAGCATCATCCTCCTGGTGTCCAGCAAGAGTAGTTACTGTTAGGGAATGAGGGTCTACATGAACTTCAGAACTTTCTTCATCTGGGCCTGGATCAGACTCACAAAGCTTCTGGGCATCAGGGCAGATCATTAACTTGTCTGGACTCACTGCAGCTTTGGAGCAGACCTCCGATTCCCAGGTTATTGTGTGACTGAACAGCTCTGCTTACTCAACCATGTGTGTTACCCCAGACTCAGTAGGGCGGCTGGAGACTTGGGAGCTGGGAGAAATAAAGTGCGATTGGGCTGACACCTCAGATGATTGAAGGGTTGTGATGTAGAAGTTGAGGTGGAGGAGAGGCCACTTAATGGAGCACTTGCGATCCATTCAAGCACCTGCTGTTTTTGTGCCTCATTTACAAGTGGTATCGATGGTCGTGTCCGTAAGAAAGGGATCGTATCCGATTGGTCATGTAAAGAAGTTGACATCTTACTTTGGCTGGAAGATTGTCTTTCTTCAGTAGATGTTAATATAGATTTAGCATCTACCCCACGGACACAAACTTTTTTTTCTTTTTCCACCACGCCTAATCCCCTTTCCACCAGCAGCAGGCCTTTTGCCACTCATTTTGTATGTGACAAAATTGGCAACTGTGCAGTTGTTGGACAAGAAAAAGTTGGATGTAAAATCGAGCAGAGGTGACTGAACCAACACTGCTACTAGGCCCAAAGTGAGACCTGGGCAAGGTGCAGTTAAAAATCAGTAAGAACTACACAGGCGGTGTAGTTGCTTGTATTAGAAGTGGCCTACACTACTGCTTTTTGTGACACTGCTACTTGACCTGAAGTGAGACTGTGGTGCCCCTGCGACCAGGGTGGTCACTTAGGGAACTGCAGCCAGGCAGGAAGATAGACTGTACAACAAACACCCTCACGGACAAACACACCCACCCACAGAGACGGCACCCAATCCGGAGCCCAGGACTCTAGGCGGGCAAGGGGTGGTGGGTTTAGAGGAAAGTGGGTGGGAAGAATGTAGATCAGGTGACAGATAGTACAAGTAGAGGAAAAGAGGAGGAAGGAGTTAGTAGGCCAGAGTGAGCTGAGCAGACAAGAACAGACAGACAGTGACACATCCCAGTGGGATTGGGCTCCCTGGAGACGTAGAATACACAGAGTCACAGAACCATGGATAGAAAGCTCGTCCATAGCCAGCATCCCAGGGGAGTGTGAGGAAAGAGACCGGACCGGTATCACCGGGTCCGAGGAACACTGCAACACCGACCAACTACCGGTGGAGTAGTTTTCCCTAATTGGGCTGGAATCACACGGGTTAGATGGAGCCTGGTAACGCCTTAGAAGATAGAGTTACTGTAGGCTAGGCACATACCAGAGTGTCGGCTCTGAGGGGAACTGAAGCAATATTCCGGCTTCCCAGACAAACCGACGGGGAGCTTCAATTCCAGGTTGGAGCACCCAACACAAGGGTTGGAAGCACAGCAGCAACCACGAGGACCCACAAGGGTCCAAGCTGCCGCTATACAATCCGGAAAGAGAATAGAGAGGAGTGAACAGCCTGAAAGGACACTTAGAAGGAGTGAGGGGTCTCAGAGCGACAGCTGGCTGCAGAGGGCTCAGTGTTACCTGAGTTAATTGAACTGTAACGTGTGTTGAGAACTGTACTGAGAATTGCTGTGAACTGCTTGAAGGTTTTCAAGTAAACCCAGTGAACCCTGCCTGAGTGTCCGTGCCTGATTCCAGGTATTCTGAACTGTGCATCATACCTTTTATCCTGCCAGGGTATCCTTGGATTTGTTGGCGGTCTCTATTCCTCTTTACTCGCAGAGGTCGATCAGAGTCTCCTCACTGTGCTTCTTGTATCAGGCTGCCATATCAATGAACAGCCTTTGCAAAATAAAAGATAGAAAAGAAAAACGGGGAGGGGAGACTGTTTGCAAGTATGTCTAAGTAAGCACTGAGTTGAACCTTGTAGAACTGGTGCGCTCCTCGCAAGGACTCCAATTCTTTAGTACACGGAATAATTTTCTTAAACCATGCACTAATGCTATAATAGAAATAAATTCTATCCCACCGCTGCCGCCAATTTGTCACATAACCAATCTTCAACACGTGACCTGGGTTGCGCCTGCAAGGGTTAATCTATCTCCTCTCACTCACTCCAGCACTCAACCTCTGTCCTATGCTGAAAGGGAGCATAAATCACACCCTGACACACACCGCGCACCCCGCTTCACACACGCTGCCACCACCCACCGGTTTTTGAGGCGATGAGTCTCCTAAAACTAAGACTATCCGACAATCAACATAAGCACACCCTCTCTAGGGTTATGGGTTCTTTAGAGAATACAAGGTTCAAACTTATTAAAGATTGAAACTTTAATATAAAAAGATACAGTGCTTGCAAAAAAATATAAAAATAGGTATAAAAAAGACATACAAATATGCATGAAGAGTTATAAAATAAAAAGGAGAAACTTACAGAACCCTAAACTTTTGCTGCTTGAATTCTGTAGCCCAATGGGGAGGGCGGAAAACAGAGGTGGTTCACAGCAGTGTTTCAGATGCCCCAAAAATCAGAGACAACAAACTCTTCACTGGCGTAAGTTCTTTTAGTGTCTGGGTGAACTGCTTTATGTCCTTTGTCTTTTGTGTAGCCTAGTAGAGTTTGACCCTTTGATGCTCTGTGTCCCTTGTCTTTTGTGTTGCCTAGTAGAGTTTGACCCTTAGATGCTTGATGTCCCTTGTCTTTTGTGTTGCCTAGTAGAGTTTGACCCTTAGATGCTCGGTGTCCCTTGTCTTTTGTGTAGCTTAGTAGAGTTTGACCCTTAGATGCTCGATGTCCCTTGTCTCTTGTGTAGCCTAGTAGAGTTCAACCCTTATTACCACAAGATATCACAGAGAAAAGAATGAAACATCATTTACAAAGACAATATAGTTACATGATGTCTACAGATCTCATCCCTTATTTTGTAATTATCTGATTTTTTATTTTTCTCACTCTTGGTTTTATTATTTGCATTATTTTTATCATTCAATCCTTACTGTAAGAGAGATAGTTCTCCCTGCACGGATTTCCTGATGAGCCTGTGACAGATTTGTGTGTTTTTATATACAGCAGCCAATCAGAAGAAGACGAGGGAGCAAAATCAGCCCCCTGGACTAATCATGAGACAGGGGAGTGACTCAGACTACTGAAAAACTGACCAGCACCTCTAAACAGAAAAAAGCAAGTGTGAACAGGAGCAAGCTGCTATAACTGCATAACACACAAATAAAAGAGTACAACAGCTCTGTAAGCACTGAGATATATGTGAACATTGAATATGTGAAACTTTCACTGCATTACTGCTATAACAAATACACTTATAAAAATGAAGGTCCTTAGCTGATAATGAGCCTATTCATGAGAGCCCATCAGCCATGACAAGGCGTCTTTCTTTGACGGAACCCTAATTTAACATCATGAGTCTTCTGGGCTAAAAGCCTAAAAATTTATAGGCAAGGAGGATGCAGCATGTAGATGTAAATTTGTGGGCTTTTAGCCCAGAAGAGTCATGATATTAAGTCAGGGACCCTTGAAAGAAGGGCACCTTGTCATGGCTGACAGGCTCTCATGAATTGACCAACTTATGCGCTACGTATCGTCATTTGTTTAAGTATATTTCATATAAGAGTAATGCAGTTAAAGTTTCATATGTTCAATGCTCACATCCACTGATGAGCAAATGGGTAACAATGTGTTTAACTTTTGACTTTTGAGTTCAATATCTCCCATCCACTACAGCTTTAAATGTGAGAGGACCTTCATTTTATAGACAATCATCCTGGCGGTCTGATACATGCATTTGATTTTGCAGTTAGTTATCATATGCTAAGTTATGCACATTCCCATCATGTCACTGCATTGTTATTGTTTTACTCCTAAAAATCTAAATGGAAATTTGTATTACTTTGTTAGTATTTTGTAAATCTCCTTTGGCTTCAGCACTGCCTGAATCCTTCTGGACAGCTTCCATCAGATTCAACCATGTCTGTACCGAAATCTGCTCCCAGGTCTCTAATACACATTCCCAATGTTGGTGTATACTGGTTGGCTCACTTGGGAATGTAAACAGCTTTTTTTGAGCTCTATCCACAAGTATTGTATTGGGTTGAGGTCTGGGGACTGTGGGCACCTCTACTTCATGGTCAGTGAACCATTTCTTCTCCAATCTCATTGTTTCCTTGGAGGTCACTGTTCCTGCTGGACACTATGTCATCCTGCTCATCCCCATAGTACTCGAGTGTATGAAGTATCTTGTAGAATACCCCATATGCTCAACATTAAGCCCAGCATCGATCCAGTTCAAGTATCCAACGGCTTTGGCTATAGAACAACCTCATATCATCAGGCTTCATCCACCAAACTTGAAGTCCTTCAATTTCTCAATCCATTGCCTTTTTTCCCTTGTCTCTTCCAGACCCATGTTGACCCATCACAGCGTTTATTGACTTTCATCTCATCGCTCCAAATCACCTGTTTCCAATCTTCCACTGTTGGTACTTTGTAACAAGCTTGAGCCGACGCTTGTTATGATGATATTGAAGTTGAGGCTTCTTTCACCTTTTTTTGTGTCTCCATTGCAGAGTTGTGTAACGCGCGTCGCACATGCTGGATGTCGGTGATCTCACTATTTTGGTTTGTACGACATCTACAGCAGTTTGTATGTTCTCCACGTGTTTGCGTGGGTCCTCTGGTTTCCTCCCACACTCCTAAGATATACTGTACTGATATTTAGATTGTGAGCCCCAGTGGGGACAGTGATGACAACCCCTGTAAAGTGCTGCAGAATATGATGGTGCTATATAATCAAAGCATAATAATAAATAGTGTTCATGCACATTGGATCTATGATGTAGAGAAGGATGGATTATGTTTTATTGTATTACATTGGTGTTTTAAAATATTCTTTTTACGTCGTTCACATTTATACACTGAGTGCATTTATTGTCTGGATAAAACCATCACCTACCATGCCAGAATGGGGAATATGAAGTAGGGTAAGAGAGGGCGAGCTGCAGCCAGCGCCAGTCCGTTATAACATACGCCACTCCTGCCAGAATGATCTGTCCCATAGTTGCAAAGGTTCCTTGAAGAACTGACACAATTACAATATATTTCTTTGGAATCCACTCCATAGCTGCAAGAGATCAGAGTGTCAGGATGGTGACCTATTCTATTTACTTTATCTACTTATACCAATCTGACTTCTTTCTCCACTTCGGAGCCACTTCTCCTTCTCCACAGGCCTCTGGAACTTATCATTCACACTTCATATTACAGTTGCCTATTAAAAACTATGGGGAGGGGAAAAGGAAGGAGGAACAGATTGAAAGAGAGAAGTAGGGAGACACACACAGACCGGTGTACTGATTTTAAGCAAGTCTTTTATTTCACACCAGAGGACTTCGTCTATGTATCCCACCACTTCAGCTATGTAGCTGTATGGTAGAGATACATTGACGATGTCTTCCTCATCTGGACTGGTACGGAGGAAGCACTTCTGGAGTTTCATGGTTTCTTTAAGACAATAGATGAGACATATTTACCCTTGTGTATTCACCAACAGAGATACAGTTTTTGGATGTTGAGGTTAAACTTGATGATGCAAACTGATCAGACGACTGTTTACAAAAGCTACAGGTCAAATGATCTGTTATTATGCAATAGTCAACATCCAAAAAAGACACTAGAAGGTATTCCCCTCAAGGGTCCAATTTTTCCCATCCAACCACAAACAGAACAATTTAGGATAAAACACTTTTTGACATGTGACTCAGATCATGTGAGCTATCTACTAGAGTGTCCTTGTTCCTTATGGTATGTCGGTGAGACCACGTGTGATTTCAAGACAAGAATAAACCTGCAGCGGCTTAACATAAGGAAGAAACGAATGGACTTGCCAGTCTCCAAACATTTTGTGGAGAAGTCACATACAGAGAAACAACTTCGTTTCCATATAATTGATGCGGTACAGCCATGAGGAGAGGTGGTGATCGGGTACGTCTACTCAAAAGGAAGGAACTCGAGTGGATAATGAAATTAAATACATTGAAACCAAATGGTCTCAATGTAGATTTTAAGACTAATAAGATTGTGTAATGGGGAGTTATACATTGAATTTCTAATCCAGGTTTTTCCTCTTTTGTATTATATGTCTGTATATATGTTTATATTAACGTTTTTTATTCTTTTTCTTTTCTTATAGGTTTGGACCTTATGGAAGGGACACGTTCACATTCTTTGGATAAAAATAAATACTTTTTTTTTTCTTTTTCACTGCGCAAGTTGGTGTTCACATTTATATGAGATCATTTTGGATTACAAAAATAATAAAAAATGATACATTTAGAAAAAAAATTTTTTCACAGTGGTCATTGACTTTATTCATGCTCAAAAGAGGGGTGTACTGTGATTGGAGAGCGGAAGTGGAGTGTTTTTTTGGTGTCAAGTGTGCATAAGACTCGGGGTTAAAATCCATCGGGTACACCAGGAAGTGGCAGCCATTACGGAGCTATGAGTGTGAGTGTTTATTTTCCCAAAATAAGGACACACATCTGTAATAATTATATTTTTTTAAAGCAATCAGCACTTTATTCCATAGAATCTTGGGAGTATGGATATATGAATAACATGTACAGTATGTATATGACTCACCGTAGCCGGGGGTACACGTAGCGGGCGTTGTTTCTCCTCCTGTCACGGAACCGCGCCTGCGGTAGTGTAGGCCCGGTGGTCCAGATCAATAGGGGAATGGCGGAACAGTGGGGGGTGATTTGTCTTCGTGACGCCACCTGCGGGTGTTCTGGTAACTCTACCAGCGCTGTTCGGGTCTCCGGGGATGGTACACAGCGAGATGGAACGCTCCCCACAGGATGAGCGGGAATCCCCGGAGCCGGGAGCTGCGCAAGATGTTGTGAGGCAGCTGCGGGATGCTGCGCGCTGAATCCAGGAGTAACGGACAACCACACAAAGTCTCTTTTAGGTACCTTTACTGGATGATAGTCAGGTACACTCGGACCGGGATAGTGAAGTTGGCACTTATGGAGTTTCACAGCAAGCAGTGTTAGGCTTCCTTTCTCTACTTCTGGTGCTAAGGTCGGGTGGATGTGGAATCCAGCCGGACCGGGCAGTTTGTTCAATGGAACTTGCTTCACCTGGTTATCAGCACTGAGGGCACTGTAAAAGGGTCTGAGCAGGATCAGTACTCTTCCCTGGGCTCTCGTGGATGGGTGCATCAGGTGGAACAGGTGGCTAAACCTCCTGTTGATGGTGCTGGTTCTCTATGGTGGCTGGGTAGCTCTCACAGCTTCGGTTCCAGTAACCGGATGATTTGGAAAGAGTCGGATTAACTCTGTATTCCTGAGAGGTGATCTCCTTCTTCCTATTATCCCAATTGCAGGGATCTCCACTGGCTAACAGGCTAGCAGGGCCTAGTGTGTTCCTCATAGGGTGGAGGTTTCACACAGGCTGGCAGCTCTTGTAGCGTCTACCACACTCTGAAGTTTCTCCCTCCAAGACTCTTTTTATAGGGGGAACTGGTTAGAAGTCACCAGTGTTAGCTCCCCCTAGAGGCTCGGGGTGAAACCAGGTGTTCTAAGTGTTGTTTGTGTTGTGGGTTTTGCTGTGCTGTTACTTACTCCATTTGTACCTAAGGATTTCTGTGGTGCCCAACAGGTGCCAGGGTGCCACATTCCCCCTTAGTTAACCTCAGTTCTCCCGGCTGAGCAAAAAGTTCTTTTTACAACTTAACACTAAGCATATTATAATATTCAATTTACAAAGTCTTAAAGAAAACACAAAAAATCACTGAAAAGGAGTGAAAAATGTGGAAAAAGTGAAAAGCAGTCCGTACGGCACTAGTCCATCTGCCGCAGGCTGGAAAAAGGTAAAGTTAGTGGTCACACAAGTCCTGTGACTATTGTCCAAAGTTTTTGAAAAGGGAAAAAGGTAAAGTCCAGGGATACATGGTAAACTTTTTACATTCCCTACGGGTGTCTCTGCTTGGGAGGCCGGTACTAACCTTCTATACCTAACCAGGCGCTTTCTGTCCCCAACTTAGTATACTTGGGACATAGCCCAGTTCCTCCACCCTTCTGTACACTACTTTTTACAGGTTTTTGAAAACTGGTTAATATTTACAACACTTACAAGTTACATTTTCCACTACATTTTAAACCCATTTTCCAAGCTTGTGTGGGGGTTGACCTAATGTACTACGTGTGGATCTGCGTAGTGTGGGTGTTTCCAAAGCTGTTTGTGTAGTGTACGAAGTGGTTGGTACTTCTCTATGTCTGCTTTGTGTAAGACCATAGTAAGTGCGGAGTCTATCAACTGGACTGACCTCTGTAGGTAGTTGATTAGGAATGGCTTCTCTTACTGTGGGACTAGCAGGCTGACCGATTACAGGAATCTCAGGTTCCATGATAACAGGCTGCAATTCTTGCACTTGGACTTCTTCTTGTTGGACTTGTGGAATTGGATTTGGTTTTGGCTGACCTTCTGTAGGCTGGTAGAAGTGCATAACTGGTATGAGGAATGCATCACCTATTTGTGGCCAATCAGCTGGTAAGTATCCAATTTCTGTAAGGACTAGATTTTCTTTTGTTTCTTCATCTGTAGTTACAGTAGGGTAACTGGTTGCTTGTGGGATTAACTGTGGCGGACATTTCTTCAAATGATCCCTTGAAACAGTCGCGATAGTATTCCCATTGTCTTTGCTAATAACACAAGTTTTTGAGTTATCAAAGTGTGACGGCATAACGGTGTAGGGTATAGATTCCCAACTGTTATCCAATTTGTTGGTTTTTCGCTTTCTTTTCAGCACTACATCACCTATAGCTAGTGGTTCAGCTGAGGCGTGTTTGTTAAAGTCTTTTTCTTGTTTGGTCCTACTGATTTCAAGGTTCCTTTCCACGCTTTCTTGTACCTTCCTATACTTTTCTTGGCGTTGGCTGACCCAGTCTTCATCAGAAGAGTCTTCTGTGGGTTCAACGGTTCCCATCTGCAAATCAATAGGCAGTTTACCTGGTCTTGCTCTCATCAAGTAAGCAGGTGTGTAATTTGTCGAACTGACAGGTATGTGGTTGTAGATGTCCACGAGATCTGGAAGTTTCTCTGGCCATTGATTTCTCTCTTCAACTGGTAAGGTCTTGAGCATGTCAATGACTATGTGGTTCATCTTCTCACATAAACCGTTCGTTTGAGGATGATAAGGTGTTGTGCGGATTTTCTTGCACCCATACAGCCCTAAGAATTCTTGGAACAGAGCTGATTCGAAGGCTGGCCCTTGGTCAGTTAAGACTTGGTCTGGATACCCATGGGGGCGACAGAAGTAACTCTGGAACGCTTTGGCTGCTACCTCAGCAGTTAAGTCCTTAACTGGAACGACTACCAGGAATCTTGAGTAGTGATCAACGATGGTGAGAGCGTAGGTGTACCCGGTTCGACTTGGGGTAAGCTTCACATGGTCGAGAGCAACTATTTCAAGAGGTTTGGTGGTAACAATTGGTTGCAACGGAGCTTTCTGAGTTAGGTGGTCTTTTCTTCGAAGGTGACAAGGTCCACAGTTTTTACACCATTTGTCAATGGAACCTCTCATACCGACCCAGTAGAACCGATCCTTCAGGAGTCTCTCCAGCTTCTTCCATCCAAAGTGTCCGGCATCGTCATGGTATGCTTCAAGGATCATTTGGACTTCGGTCTTGGGAACTACGATCTGCCAGATGAGTTCATGGGTTCTCGGGTTGAGGTATATTCTGCATAGTTTACCTTGGTAGACGAACAACCTTCCTTTCTCCTTCCACAGGCGTTTAGCATTTGGCGAGGCATCAGAGTCCATATTGGCGTGTTCTTGAGTGATGAGATCCCTTACCAGGCTGACATCTGGGTCGTTGGCTTGAGCCTCCTTCCAGTCATGGTGAGGTAACGGGTTCACGGTCCTCTCTACACGTGTCTGGTTTCTCTGACATGTTGCTGTACCTGAACGGTGGAAAGCAGGTAGTTCAATCTCTTCTAGGTCATCTATGTCTTCTCCCTCTTCAGGAAGATGGGGCATTCGGGACAGGGCATCAGCATTGCCGTTCTTGTGACCTGCCCGGTACTTTACAGTGAAGTCGTAGTTGGCGAGTCTTGCTACCCAACGCTGTTCTAGGGCTCCCAGTTTTGCAGTCGCTAAGTGCGTTAGAGGATTGTTGTCTGTGAAAGCTGTGAACGGGGCGGAGGCCAGGTAATGCTTGAAACGCTCTGTGATCGCCCAGACCAGGGCCAGGAACTCCAGCTTGAAGGAGCTGTAATTCTCCGGGTTCCTTTCGGTGGGACGGAGCTTTCTGCTTGCGTAGGCTATCACCTTTTCCTTGCCCTGCTGACGTTGAGATAGGACTGCTCCTAAACCTTCATTACTTGCGTCAGTGTACAACAGAAACGGTAGATTGTAGTCAGGGTAGGCCAGGATCTCTTCTCCAGTTAAAGCATCTTTTAACGTTTGGAAGGACTTGTCCTGTTCTGGGCCCCAGTGGAACGGGGGTCCCCTGATCTTGCCGTTTTTGGATTGACCTACTAAGAGATCTTGCATGGGGGCAGCTATCTTGGTATAGCCTTTGATGAATCGTCGGTAGTACCCGACCAGTCCTAGAAATTGACGTACCTCTTTGTGGTTGATGGGTGCTGGCCAGTCCTTGATGACGGTGACCTTATCCGGATCCGGTGCTACGCCTTCGGCGCTGACCACATGTCCTAGGTATTGGACCTTGGGTTTCAGCAGGTGGCACTTGGACGGTTTCAGTTTCATCCCGTACTTGGACAGTGACTCAAACACTTCACTCAGGTGTTGGAGGTGATCTTCATAGGTCTGAGAGTAGACAATGACATCATCAAGGTATAACAAGACAGTCTCAAAGTTCTTGTGGCCCAAACAACACTCCATAAGTCTCTGAAATGTTCCTGGGGCATTGCACAAACCGAATGGCATACTGTTGAACTCGCATAAGCCCATAGGAGTAGTGAAGGCTGTCTTCTCACGATCCTCCTCTGCAACGGCAACCTGCCAGTACCCACTAGTAAGATCTAATGTGGAGAAGTAATTGGCAGATTTGAGTGCAGCTAGTGACTCTTCTATGCGGGGTAACGGGTATGCATCCTTGTGTGTGACTTTGTTGATTTGCCTATAGTCTACGCACATCCTCATACTACCATCTTTCTTTTTAACCAGGACTAGTGGTGCGGCCCAGGGACTACAGCTATCCCTAATGACTCCTGCATTCTTCATGTCCTGAAGCATCTCTTTTGCTTTCTGGTAATGAGTGGGTGGTATAGGCCTGTACCTTTCTTTGATAGGTGCATGGTTGTTTGTGGGGATATGATGTTGTACCCCTTTAATCCTCCCAAAGTCAAGTGGGTGTTTGCTGAACACTTGCTCATACTCCCGAACTACCCGGTATACTCCATTTTTCTGGTGAGAGGATGTATTGTCAGTTCCTACACTGAGCTCCTGACACCATTTCTCTAACTGATCTTTGGAGTAAGGGGGTTCATCAGTGACTGTTTGGTTTGAGGATTTTACATCAATCACAGCATCATCTTTTACTTGGTACAATTTAGCAACAGTTGCATATCTTGGCAGTCTGACTTCGTCATCACCATAATTCAATATGCGTACGGGGACTCTCCCCTTTCTTACATCGACTAACCCTCTGGCTGTCAAGAGCGTAGGACTACTGTCGGACATTACAGGTTCTACTACAGCTTGGTAGTCCTGCCCTCTGAGGCCTATGGCTGCTCGACACCAGATCATCATTTCACTTCTGGGTGGTACCACAATTGGAATGGGATCTGTGACCCTTATGGTACCTTTACACGCCGCCACAACAGGATGGATACCAACGGCAACTTCACGTGCACGAGCACGGCCGAACGGTTACCAACGGGAACCGCACCCTCTATACACGCCGCCACAAGGTGCGCTACGCTACGCTACATCTACAGCTACATACATCGCCGGGTGTCGCAAGTAGCCGTCTGTAGCTCAGCGTACCAGCTTTACACACAGCCACCACAGAGTGATCTGGGAGCAACAAAGGCAGGACGTAAAACAAATAGGCGTGCCACAGACCTGTACGCCGCGCCCAAACCACAACCATTGGCCAACACTACGGAGTTGTGATTGGGCACGACGGAAAGGGCGGATGGCCGAGACGTGCCGTACTAGTGAACGGAGTGTGGCACGGAATAAGCGCTTGTGACATGGCGGAGCCTGTCGAATGCATCCAAATCGATGGTAATGGGTCATGCTAGAGCGGTGGCCAGTCACATATCCCGTGTGTATTAAAGTAGCGGTCCGGGGCTATGTGTGCGTAGTACAAGTGTTTGCCGTGTCACGCACGATCAGCGCTTGTGACAGCCGCGTGTGCAGATTGAACTGAGGTGCGTTTGTGTGCCACACATTAGCGTCTTACAAAAGACAGTATGTGCGTTTTCTGTCAAAAATCTGTGACAACTGTGGCGAAGTATGTGTATGTATACAGGCTGAATGGGGTTTAATATATGTGCTGACAGATGTGAATGTAGTGGAACAGCTTCCAAGGCACCAAGTCAAAGATCTGTGTGACAGTGTATTAGCAAACACCTGACAAGAATATGTCCTGCATCAATGTGCTGTGTGCAGGGGACCCTCTGCCTACAACAAAATAAAGGATCATGTACGCACAATGGCCACAAACACTGTTGGGCAAAAGACTTTCAGAAAAACATGGCTACCCACACATATTGTGTGCACAATCCCAGCCAATAGGTGGCTATGACATCCCAGGCCCCCACCCAACCCTGCATCACATTGCCCTCCTCCACCAAGTAATCAGGCTCACACAGATGATGTTGGATCCAACAGAAAAAGGTTTAATATATTGCATGAATCTTGACCTTGTCTTGTGCAAACAAAATATACATGAAGTAAAAACATTGTAGAATTCAAGAGCAGGTGACATTAATCAGGCAAATTCAATGGATAAGCAAATCACCACACATTGCAAACTGTGCATGGAAAAAATAATAAAATAACCTAAACTAACTAACTAAATAACTACATAATGAAAACTCATGCACATAATGAAAACAAAGAGAATGGAAAAGGTCAACCAAACATTAAAGGGGTGCAGCTAACCTGCTGTCACCTTCATTGAAAACACAAAAAGCAACTCCCAGAGCCAGCCACATTATATGGCCTGGTCCTGCCAGCTCACTGCACCAGACCCATTGAAGTAGGAGCAGTAAGCGTCTCTACTGTCCCTGGCCTCCTGCCGAGTGCGGCCATGGCTCTGCGGCTGGAGTGGCACAATCACATGGGCCTCATCACGCCAAGACCCTGGACGGAGCTCCCCTGTTGTAGCGTCTGGATTATCTACATAACCTCCTGGCGTGTATGATGCCCTATCCCTACGACGCAGGAAGTTATGTAGCACACAGCAGGCCACCACTACCGCCTCAATAGACTCCGGTTTCATATGTATAGGTGTATGAAAAATCCGGAATCTATTGGCCATTATCCCAAACGCATTTTCAACTACACGGCGGGCCCGGGATAGCCGGTAGTTGAAAATGCGTCTCACAGAAGTAAGGGCCCTCTGGGGATATGGCCGCAGTAGGTGTTCCTGAAGTGGGAATGCTTCATCCGCCACAAACGCAAAGTTGAGATGTTCGGTCGTGTGCTCATTTGAGGGTAAGTTTAGCCCACCATTCCCTAGTAGTGTTGCCAAGGAGCTTAGGGCAAACACCCCCCCATCTGAGTTGCGACCAGGCATTCCAACATCCACGTAGAGGAACTCATAGTTGGCATCTACTACAGCCATGAGGATTATACTACAATACCCTTTGTAATTGTAATACAAAGAGCCAGAGTGGGCAGGTTTGGTAATCCTCACGTGCTTACCATCCAATGCCCCGCCACAGTTGGGGAAGTTCCACCGGGTTTCAAACCCTTGGGCCACTTCCAGCCATTCTGCAGCGGTTAATGGCATTTTCATGTAGGCTGGCTGCAGAGCTCTCCAGATGGCCCAACACGTTTCAGGGATCAGGCGGCTCAGCAGGGGCAGGGAGACACGTGACACGTATGTGAGGGATGTCATGGACTGCCCTGTAGCCAGGAACCGCAAAGTGATCGCCAACCGCTCAGCAGCTGATACTGATGGTCGCATTATAGTGTCCTGACGCGCTATCATTGGCCCTACACGCTCCAATAGGAAGGTGAAACAGTCCTCGGGCATACGGAGATAGTTTCGGTAATCATCAGGATTGTTCAGCTCCAGCTCCCGCAACAGCTGCATGTGGCCCCGGGTTTCCCGCCTCAGAAGCCAATCACGGGTCCACATCCGCCGCTGTCTGCGCCTCATCAACCTTTCATTCCGATCCTGATACCACATTTGCTCTTCCACCAACGCCAGAGCCACGATAACATTGCGGTCATGGATATTCTGCATCCTCAATATCAGCACCTGTAGATGTGAAAGCACAACATGAGTACATAGACCAAAATGTGTGCAAGTCAGCAGGTTCAGCAACCCACACCTCTTTTCCATTACACACTATAGCCAAGAGGATGGGATCTCTTGTGTGGGCCCAAAAAACAACCCTGAAGCAAGGACGGCAAACACCCAGTAGTCACCCCAAACAACATGGCACACGGCGATTGAGAGTGGCCTCCTCTACATCAACGTCAATGGGAGCTCCCAAAATTCACACATCTGCACCTAGGTGAGTTACAAAGGGACATGTGTCACCAATAATGTTGGTCAAACAGGTCCCATAATCCATTACACAGCCCATAATGTCAATTGATTACAGTAAAAATGAGAAGACTAACGAATGTGACGTACCACGATATGGAAGGTTGAGGAAGGCTACATGAACCAAACAACATTGCACATGACTGCGGATGGTTACCCATGGTGTAATTGGTTTTTGAAGGTGTCATTTTAAATACACATGTATGCCATGTCTGGCGGCCAACACCTCAAAGCCCTGGGTCATCCCATTCCCGTTGAACACAGTCTCCATTGGCCACAACCAGTATGCAGAAATCGATCCAGTCGACATGAGTGACACAGTTCCGTCTACAGTCATGCATCCATTCTCCTGTATGTTGTCTGCAAACAAACACAGCAATGTATCTCAACAAAAGTGTCAAGGCCCACACAAAATGCCGTATACTAACCCACACACTACACTATATGTCGTCCCCAAAAATACAAACCCCTATATCGGCCGCTACACCAGTCTCCGGCGCTCTCCAAGAACATCAACATATGCAACCCACCCTGCGCCAATTCCATGTGTGTCCACAAAAACTTACCTAATGGGTCTGGCCAGCAAGCGTAATGTTTGGCGGGATGGGCAACTTTTAAAGGGCCGGCAACCTATCACGATTCAGCGATCTCCACCAATTAGCGGAAGGCAAATCCGCACCCAGGTGCCCCTTCAGAATGTGCATTATTGTGTCCGCTGTGATTGGTGTCCCGGACTATAAAGGCAGGTCAATGGCCACTGCTCCGTGTCCAGACGTCGATGTGCATTGAGCTACTAGTGTCCTGTTTGACTTCTGTTGCTCTGACGGTAAGCCTCTTTAGCGGTTTGTAAGAAAATGTAATGAACGCAGCTGGTTCTGGCACAGGCAGCTTAGGCGATGTGTGTATGGCCATGTTTGAAGCGGCATGCAAATATTGAACACGTAATATTAAATATGTGAACCTTATTCTGTGTCGCCCAGTAGCCAGGTAGTGCCTCTACTTATATAGTGTAAGTATGTATTGCACCTTCTGCTTTTTGGCAATGGTAAAAGAGCACGCTGTTATTTCTTTGGCTGGTACTTCACATCAACATTTCAGGGGTGGTAGAATTGTGGCGGACATTCCAGGGATGTTGGGTACATGTGTTAAAATGGGACTTCCACGTCTGGAGGAACACCTACATGATCATCTGGGTGCACATTACATGTAGTATGTGCAGTGTTGGCACACACCCAGCCCGCCTTTCTGATATAGTGACCCCTTACCATTGTGGACACTGGCCATGTACTAGTTAGCACACAACGTGTTAGGTCACATGTTGCCCTCTACAGGTATGTACGCACACACCGTGTCAAGGTGTGTTGCAATAGGTACATTGGGGACAGAAATCATGTTTGAAACATCTGTAGGTGGACACCGATATCCGGTGCTTGATATTGGCTGCATACATGTGTTTGAGTTAGTAGCGGTCTGAGATTGAGAAAATGGCACACTCATGGCCAGTTTCACTCCACAAAATAGCTGCATAGATGATCACTGTAGAAAGTTAATGATTATGTGTATGATTGTGGCAAGTTTTGAAATGTCGGTATGCCTTGTGTTGTGACTGTGTTCTTTTTGTTTTAATTTTTCATCGGCAGATGCCGACGGGTACTGTGGAATTGGAAACCCAGCTTCTCACGGAGTATCAGCGGCACGAGTGTTTGTGGCGCAGCTCGCTGCCCGAATATAAAAATCGGGCAGCGAGGGCCGAGGCCTACAGGAGTCTTGTGGCTCTGGCAAATCGCTTGGAGCCAAGGGTAGGCAAGACGTGGGACCAGCCTAAGGTGGCACTTAAGATCAAGAACATGAGGTCGGCGTTCATGCGGGCTCACATTCAGTACCAGCGTCGTCGCTCAGGGGCTGGAGCAGAGGAGGTACCATCACCTACCCTATGGTACTATCCCCTGTTCACCTTCATCCTGGGCGAGGTTCGCCCGCATCGAACGACCACCAACTGCCCCGTTGCTGCGTCCCATGTAGGCCCGGCTGCATCACCACCTGCGCCACAGGAGGTGGGTAATTGTGTGACAGTGGTGGGCCACAATGTTTCCTTCACATGTGTGTTTCGATAAATCCTTCACACCAAATGTGTTGCCATATTTACCTCATTGCTGCGGCACACCTTGGGGTGTCAATCTATCTGCCCTCCTTCCATGACTTACCAGACTTTTCTATTCTATGCTTCCAGCCGTATTGCAATGTTGCTTCTTCCACAACATCTTGGTATGTTTAGGTTAGTTATTTAAGGGTTTCAAGATAGCAGGTGGTTTGTTCTCAAACAGCCACATAGTACCATGTAGTAAATGGTGCTGTCTCACATGTGTGTTGGCTTTGTTGCCAGTGGGTTAAAGGTAATTGAGTGAGGGGTGGATTCTCACCATAAAGGAGTCCTAATGGGAAGGTGCCCAATATGTGTCATTGGCCAGCACAGCCCCCAGTATCAAGGTGTTGTGGTGACATGTCCTAATATTGGATTACGGCTACGTGACAAACAACTAATTATGTATTTAGCTGAGCTCCTGGAATGGTCGAGGTGAGTGTACAGGAGAACCACTGGTGTTGGGGTCTTGAACCTTATTTGCTTTACTGTGTTATTCCTCATTTTCCATTCTGGTAGTTGGGCTTGCTGTGTGTGGGAGTGGTATATTGAGTCCTGTTGTGAATGTATACAGTTGATATTGCCTCCACTAATGGTTTTTTTTTTTTATTTTTTCCCCACCCACAGGCCCCAGAAGAGGACGGCTCCATTGCCGAGGATTCTGTTGCTGATGATGCTCAGCCCATGACATCTGGGGCTGAGCAGGAGGGCGCGGCGAGTGATGTGGGTCCAGGCCCAGGTCCCAGCTCCGGGATCCGTCGCCGCCGACGTCCTGCACCACCTGAGACGGAGCTGGCGACCTGGGCCCGACGCGTGTTGTTGGATGAACAACGGACCCACATTGACCCCGACGCCCTCTGCATGAGCAACAGAATGCGAGGGATGGAGCCGCTCCAGAAGAAGATCCTTCTGAGGGTGTTCCACAATGCCGCTGATGCTGCCGAGGATGGGGCCCTTCAATGGGGCTGCCACGTCCCCTCCCCCATGCAACACACCTTGTGGCCCCTTTCACCAGCTGCCCCATCTCGGCCCGTGAGAAGACCGGCCCCGCCACAGTCACCCCATCCCCCCTCAACACATCGTCGTTCAACCAGACGTTCTGGGGCAGGTCGGGGCTGCCCTCAGAGGAGGGGGATGCGGCATTGTCAGAGCCGACAGAAGAGGAGTAATTTGGACACTAGTAGCCAATGCACAGAATTGGCAGTCTGGACTTTCTAATTTCAGGAATTTGGTTTTATATGTATATTTTGTTTATTGATTTTTGGCCCAAATTAGTGGTTTTTTTCAAATTTTTTTATCCACTTAAATTCTATGATTTGTAATTTTTTTAAAATTCCCGGCTGGAATAAATTTTATTTATTAACACAATTGTGTATTAATTTCAGAATAAGGATTGTGTGGGTTTTTGGGGGTGAATGGAATTGTGGCCAATAATAGGTTTCCCCAAGCCACACAATATGGGCCAGTGCTCGCTCAGCAGGATCACCATCGGTTCATTTGGAATGTCTAAGCACATTCACAAAGGGATGTTGTGATGTGCCTCACATAGTTAGGTTATGGTGAGGTTTGGTCACCAAATATTAGTAAGGTGACATGAAGGAGCGTATAACAAAGTTAGAACAGCATTGTATTGTAAACATACATGTGTCACAGACATTTGCCATCATACAAGGAAGGCTTAGGCCAGATGGGGCTAGCCAGTCCACACTTGTGATGGTCCCAATGTGGGACAGTATAGGGTTTGTAGGCCAGATGGGGCTAGCCAGTCCACACTTGTGATGGTCCCAATGTGGGACACTATAAGAAAAGAGCCCAACGGGGGCAAAAAAAAAACAAAAAACAATATTTTCACTTTTGCAAGGCAACAAGCCAACGTGTGAAAATTTTAGGGTCCAACAAGGACAACTGTTTGTGGGGCCATGTTTGGCCAGGATACAATGCATCCCTCAAATTCATGGGTGTGAACCATGGTGTGGGTGTAGGTCCGCCAGCATTTGAGCCAGGCGGCCAAGGTCCTGCAGGCCACGCTGTAGAGCCGTGGTCAAACGGGCCACAAATGCCTGATGGGCCTGGATGAATTCCTCCATGGTAGGGGCACCTGTATTGGGAGTAAACACAAACTTTAGTACACACTCGTCACTGCTGATGGTTAGTCATGACTGGCCGCAACCATCCACTTACCCTGTTCCTCCAAATCCAGTTCACCATCAGACGGGGAGGGAGATGGGGTCAAGCTCCATCCATATGAGCCCGCACGTTCACCATCTGGAAAAAGGGAGAACCAACATGGTTTACTTTGTTTACATAAATTGTTTGGCCCCAGATGAAATTGAAGCAACAGTGTGCAGGGTGTGTGTGGCAACATAACACACTTACCACCATAGTCACTGTGTGGGGACATGGTCACCCCAGGACTCGCCACTGAGCTGGAGACAGTGGGAGCTGGTGTTACTCCCGGGCTGGGGCTCCGTGGCCACATTATGTGGTTCAGGGGTAACAGTGGTCCTGGGCTACGGGGCAAAGACTCCTCTGGGCCGCCAGGTACTTGCTGCTCCTCGCCCTCCTGTGGGGAGTTGATGTGTTCCTCCAGCAGCCAGGCAGATGGGGACAGCTGGTCACACTCCAGCGGGCTGCCAGGTGCGGACTGGTCCCCCACGTCCTCTGTCCCGGTGGTTGACGGGACGTCTGGCTCCTGAGGCCCGGGGGAAGGTGTTGCCCCTGGGGACAAGGGTGCCACTTGAGGCTGATGTGGTGGGGTTCTTGATGGGCCACCTGGGGGTGGGGCATGGGGCCCTTCTTCTGATGAGGATTCAGCATCTAGTTTGCAATTTGAACATAAAAGACGTAATAAGATCATGCCTACACATTGTTGTCCTACAAAGAGCTTGTGTGGGTATTTATTTGACGGCTATGGCTGGGGTCACACACACACAGATATGTGGCCAGATATTGTTGACAGATCTCTGGTTGCAGTGAAAGCATGGACACATTGTTCCATTTTGAGGCTGTCTCCAAATGTCAACATGTGACCATGATTTGACTGCAAACAGAGATGTGCAAACAATATGTGGGCAGATATCTGTGTGTGTGACCCCAGCCTTACTTAGCATCAACCAGGTGATGCTGGATGCATACACTCATGTTGTATGCATGGACTGTGCGTGTGAGACATTTTTAGGGCTGACTGGATGAGCACAACACTGTGAAGATGTGTTTGATTGTGTAGGCCACACTGTCCCTTGTGATATGTTTCCATCATTTTTTGTGTATTGTGGGACATGCACATGTGGCGGTGTGTGTTTTGGGGCAACAATTACTCACCACGCAGCCTGCCAATCCTGGCACGGATGTCCAGTATGCGACCTGGGCATTTGTGCTTCAAGTCAGCGATCTTTTTTTGGATCGCTTTTACTGTCCTCTGTACCCCAGTTTGCAGAGCAGGGCCCGCTGGATCCGCCGCACGGTGCACCGATTGCGCAGCCTGGGGTGGCGGTGGTGATGGTGGCCCCAATAGTCCCGACGGTCACAATGATCAATGAGGATGATCAGCTCCGCCATCCCCCATGTTGCGGCGCGGTGCACGGCTGCCATGACTGCTATGGTGTGTGCAGAGGCGGGGCTGGCACCTTGCAGGCAGAGTGAAAATGAAACCAACGTCATGACGTCATTACGACCGCTGTGGGGGTGACGCACCTTTATAAGTAGGCCAACACGCAGACTCGGCCGACACACTTATGCGGCCCCTACTGCAGCAGACCCACAGTGCAGTCCGTACAACACGGCTCTGATCTGTCTACTGAGTAATCTCCTCCGATGTGGTATGGGATTGTGTGCATCTGTGTGCGCGCTGCGCGCACTGCCAGACCCGGAACACTTCTACGGCAGCTGCTGTGCAATAAGCCAGAGCGGTACGTAACACACACTTGTGCGCTGTGTCCCGCATTATTCGTTTTCATGTTGATATGATGTGCACACTGTATGTAGATCATGGGCCATTTATGATTTTACGTTCAAGTGTGTGTCCGCGTAATTGTACTACTATCTGATCGTGCATACGGCGCGTATGTGTAGTGCTGAAGGGACAGCTCATCCAAGATGGAGGGCTGTGAGGCAAGGGCCAATCGTAACGCAGCATCTTCCACCAATGATCGCTGAAGGGGCGCGGTATCACGGAGCATGGGTGACGCCTTAGCCACATTGCAGCTACATCGCCGGGTGTCCAGAGTTCCCTTCTGTAGCTTCTTTACACGCCGATACAGCTCGCTACAATCGGCGATGTTGCCATATGTTTATGGGCAGTGCACGGATACAGAGGTATCTGTAGCCGGCTGTGTCGTCCCGTCTTCAGACGCCGCTACTACGGGCGATATTGGCTCGACAAGCTACATTTGTAGCCTGTAGCGGGTTGTATGCATCCTGTTGTGGCGGCGTGTAAAGGTACCATTACTCTACCAATCTCACCATTTGACAAGGTTACCTGTTGTTGATACACCAGAGCTCTGATCTGCTTTTGGATAGCCCTCTTTTCTCTGGGTTTACTGGCTTCAGCACTCTGTTGGAGTAAAAACAACACTTCATCGAGACATTTGATCATGACATTGGTACCCAATATGACATATGGATCCTTGTGGTTAGGCTTATCCTGGACCACTAAGATACCCTGGTTTTTCAACTGCACCCTCCCCACCTTTACTGTAGCTTCCCACTGTCCCTCTATGGTAACCGGAATACCATTAGTGGCTTCAAGGTTCATCTCAGGGTTAGGGGTTCTAGCTTAACATCTGGCCAGAACTGCTTGTAAAGGGTACTGGGGATGGATGTCACCTGGGATCCAGTGTCTATCAAGGCGGAGATAGCGATGCCATCAATGACGATTGGTAAGTATGGACAGTCTCCCACATACTTGTGTTCCCAGCTGGACGTAGGGCCTGGACAGTCTACTCCTGGGGTTGGCCCTTCTCGCCCAGGGGTCGCTCGTTTAAAGGACGGGATTGCACGTTGCGTCCTCCTAAGTCGTTCTGCTGACTGTTGCGGCGTCTGTCAGGACTGCGGCGGTCTGCAGGTTTTCCTCGCGACGGCTGTGTCTTTCTCCTCATCCACGGAACGTCGTCTGGACTGTCGGCGAGTAGAATCTTGTCCGATGGCCTTGCATCTGTCTTGGGTCTTCTCCCAGCTTGTAGCTTAGCCACGTCCTTCATCAGCTGCTCGACATTAGCACACAGCTGATCAAACCGGTCAGGTGTTACAGTCTGTGCACTGGACTGAATCGCAGGGATTGGAGATGCTGCTGCCGGCACGGAAGGGGTGTCAGTGTACTGCTGCTGCTGCGGTGAAGCGGGATCAGGTACTTCAGCGAGTCGTTGTCCCCAAACTGTTAAGTCTCTCAAGGTATCAAACTCTGCGCCTGGATTTTGTATGGACCACCAGCTTGCTTGCTTTCTATCCTCAGACAGTTTAAGGCCCACAATAAATTGTCCAATTAACGCTTTGTTCTCATCTCGAGCACTATCAGGATCGACTTGTTTTAACAGTCTGTATGTTTCTTGCAAGCGCAGTGAATAATCAAGGACAGTTTCTTGTGCCCCTTGGTTACAACGATAGAATGACAGTCTTAATCCAGCCTCGGTATGGCACTCAAAGACCCGAGTTAATCTGGCGAATATCTGCTCCACAGATTCCTGAACTTCTACAGGCCAGCTGCGGCTCTGCAGTTCGGCTGCACCGGTTAACTGTACCATAATAACTGAAGCTCTTTGCTTACCGGTCATCGGGTACATGTCCAGGGCTTGGCATATCTTCCTCTGGAAGTTCTCCAAGGTGCTGGGTACACCACTGTACTTGGGTAACCAGGTCGCACTAGGAACGTAGGGTAGAGACATCGGCATAATCGGAGCGGGTTGTGGTAGCATACCGCCGACTTGCTGCTGTCCATCAAAAGGTATATTTTGAGGTACCGCTTGGTCTAGCGGGGGTACCGCGTGATCGGGAGCCGGGTTACTCATGGTCGCTCCCCCTTAGTTAAGCGTAGCCTTTCCCTCGGTTGCAAACGGAAGTGTCGGCCTCGCAGTGAGGAGTGAGGCACCACGGGAGTTTCCGGTTCCTGCTGCGTACGGAGGAAGTCGTCAGAGCGTGGGGGCGGGGTCAATCTTCGCGCCCTCTGTACAGTCACGCCCCTTCTTTTCCCGCCTTTTCGCGCAGCAATGGCGGACCAAATGTACAGTTCGATATTTACAGTCAATAAATAGCACACAATACCCGTGATAACGGGCCTGCTCGTATCCTGTTCGTGACGCCAAATTCTGACTCACCGTAGCCGGGGGTACACGTAGCGGGCGTTGTTTCTCCTCCTGTCACGGAACCGCGCCTGCGGTAGTGTAGGCCCGGTGGTCCAGATCAATAGGGCAATGGCGGAACAGTGGGGGGTGATTTGTCTTCGTGACGCCACCTGCGGGTGTTCTGGTAACTCTACCAGCGCTGTTCGGGTCTCCGGGGGATGGTACACAGCGAGATGGAACGCTCCCCACAGGATGAGCGGGAATCCCCGGAGCCGGGAGCTGCGCAAGATGTTGTGAGGCAGCTGCGGGATGCTGCGCGCTGAATCCAGGAGTAACGGACAACCACACAAAGTCTCTTTTAGGTACCCTTACTGGATGATAGTCAGGTACACTCGGACCGGGATAGTGAAGTTGGCACTTATGGAGTTTCACAGCAAGCAGTGTTAGGCTTCCTTTCTCTACTTCTGGTGCTAAGGTCGGGTGGATGTGGAATCCAGCCGGACCGGGCAGTTTGTTCAATGGAACTTGCTTCACCTGGTTATCAGCACTGAGGGCACTGTAAAAGGGTCTGAGCAGGATCAGTACTCTTCCCTGGGCTCTCGTGGATGGGTGCATCAGGTGGAACAGGTGACTAAACCTCCTGTTGATGGTGCTGGTTCTCTGTGGTGGCTGGGTAGCTCTCACAGCTTCGGTTCCAGTAACCGGATGATTTGGAAAGAGTTGGATTAACTCTGTATTCCTGAGAGGTGATCTCCTTCTTCCTATTATCCCAATTGCAGGGATCTCCACTGGCTAACAGGCTAGCAGGGCCTAGTGTGTTCCTCATAGGGTGGAGGTTTCACACAGGCTGGCAGCTCTTGTAGCGTCTACCACACTCTGAAGTTTCTCCCTCCAAGACTCTTTTTATAGGGGGAACTGGTTAGAAGTCACCAGTGTTAGCTCCCCCTAGAGGCTCGGGGTGAAACCAGGTGTTCTAAGTGTTGTTTGTGTTGTGGGTTTTGCTGTGCTGTTACTTACTCCATTTGTACCTAAGGATTTCTGTGGTGCCCAACAGGTGCCAGGGTGCCACATATATAAGGTCTTATTTGCACTATATCGCACTTAGTACTTTTGGAATATATGAATCATATGTTGTGTAATGTATGATTTTTTTTTTAAATAGATTAATATTGATAAATGTATGAGCACCCTATAAGACTGTGTGTTGGAAACAGACTTACTGCTTGAGAAACGATTGTCACATCCGAAACGTTGCCACGCCACTGGGCAATATAGGAGTGCACATTACTTTTTTAGGTGCTGTATTTACTTCTTATTTCAACTATTTTAAAAGGACATTGGGGTCTGGAAAATCGTGCAATGATGTAAGGTAACCTTTTGTGCTGTTCCTATATTTCACTCTACCGTGCAAATATATAAGTAACAATCATGTATGAACAATAATTACCAACCCTCTAGATTGATGATTGTACCCTAACACATTTTTCGCCTTAGACCTTGTCAAGGAGACAAAGCATGTGCTGGGGTAATCTACGGGGTCCCTTTGATGAAAGACTGAGGGTAAATGTGTGTAGGGTGCAGCCATAAATCTAGAGAGTGGGTAACTATTGTTCATCCATATTCCCCTTGATGAAGCAGAAGGCGAAACACATGTCAGGGTAAGGCCATCAATATGGAGGGTGAATAATTATTGTTAATAACATAACTGTAATTAACTAGGTATTTGCACATTGTATTAGTACTATAGAACTGTTAATAAACACTATATTAATATCCTTTATCTTAATGTGCTGCCCTGTAAAAGAATATCTTTAAAATACAAATGTGTCACATGTTGATTGCTTTGCAGACCGAGTGCTGCTGCTATGAATTCAATCTGATTTTTTTTTCTTAATCTATTCTAGTATGCTGCAGCTCTGCAGGTGGAAGAGTGAGTCATAGCATTGAGGTGGAGGGGTGTGTCTTGTTTTAAGATCTCCACTCCCTCAACCTTAAAGTAGTTTCACTTCCCTCCACCAGGTGTCACAGATCGAGTTCATTCTCTTCTAGGACATGTACAGTGCAGGCGTGTTTGCTGGAGCTGCTGCTGTTCCCTTCTTTTCGAGTGGTTATCTGTTCCCGATTCGTGGGTGGAAGTAGGGGCTCTTAGCTTAGGGCAAATAAGGAGCAAAGGGCTAGGGTGGCGACTCAGACCTCTCCACCATCTGGGGTACCTCTGGGAACAGGATGAGTTAGGGAACCCCAGTCTAAGGGTCAGACCTGCTCCCCTGAATGCCTTTGCCGATCTTACTATCCTGCTACCTGATTCCCTATCTGCTATACCACCCTGTGACAAAATTAAAGTGGTAGTACTATTGCTATTGCTATGGCTATATAGTGCACATACATCCATACAGCACTTTTTATGGTGCCACTTTCTATAGGACAGTAGACAGCATTTAAATATTCTAATAGTCAATAAACCATCAATAGTGTACCTCTCCTTAGAAAACATCAAAAGTGTTTTCAGTTGGTGAAATGAGAACAATAATAAGGGGAATACGTGATGCTTAGAATACATTTAAAAGTCCATATAGTTTTTTTAAATTGAATTTACCCTTCAGATTTTGAGAAATTGAGCATTAAAAATGAAGAGCAACTCACTTAGACTAAGGGCATTAATGATGAGGCCACAAATCCCCATGCCAGTCATAAAGCGAAAGATACAATAGGCAGCGAAATTAGGTGAAAACGCAGCACCTGTTCCCATTGCTGCTGTCTTCAAAAGACAAAACAGGACCACCAGCCGTCTCCCAAACCTGCAAAGTAGGGGAAACCAAATACTTTTATTATTATTTTTTACAATGCAAGTTTGTACATACTGTGATAAAGCATTCGGTATAACAGTCACTATATAATAGGGGTACTCACTCACTTGCTGCAGGATAGAGGTACACAGGCACGGGTTTCATATAAAAGTCCATTCTAGTTCATTAAAACTCATAAACCATACTCCCAATATGCATTGGCTTTACAGGCAATGGAAAATATCTCAATGTTACAGTCTATTAACTTCACAGGTTCAGATACACTTCTCCCGATGTATCCCAGCCTCCACTCACACTGGGGCCTGTTGTCAGACCACACAGGACCTTTGAGAGACTGCTTCTTAGGGTGGAGGCACACTGGCGTGAGACTCACGCGAGTCTCACGCTTGTAAAGAACGCATGTCACTCGCACTGATGTTAAGATATTGGCCAGGGCACAGTGGTCCGTTTTACGCAGTCGCCTCTCGCATGTCACCGGCAATGCGATTACACTCGCAGCATGCTGCGTATGTGTGCGATTCCTACGTGCGTACGGCCAATACAAGTCTATGGTGGGGTTTTTTTCTCGCATGAAGTCAGCACACCATGCGAGTTACATAAATACGCTTGTACGTGACAGGAAGTACAAGCTGATTCCAATTCTGAAGTGCCTCCATGCCTCAAAAAACACCTCACACTCTGATCTCTGTTTGTGACTGAAAAAACACACTCGCATCCCACTCGCATTGCAAACGCACTCCACTCGCACCACACTCGCACACAACTCGCACCGCGATCGCGGACAAATACGCGACGCAGTCGCAGAAATGGCTAGCGTACAAAACGCTCCGTTTTACACGCTCCCACATTGTCATGTATCAAAAATGGAGCGTTTTTGATGCGTGACAGTCCTGCAAGAGCTGGGCGTTTTTTTGCATCTTTGTGGCGCGAGTGTGATGTGTATGGGTGTGTGTGCATGGCTGTATGCATGAGAGTGTGGTGCGAGGGTGCTGCGAGTCAGTGAGTGGCACGAGTAAGTGAACTGCTGTCCATGGTCCTGAACAGCAGGGGTATAATACTGAAGCTGCTGTTCATGGTCCTGAACAGCAGCGGTGTTATACCGTACCGGCTGTTCATGTTCGTGAACAGCAATGTTATTATACCTTAAGTGCTGTCTTTGGTGCTGAAGTTTTGTCTCCAGGATTTCTCCAGCTGAAAAAACTTCAGCACCATGGACAGCATTTACTGGCAATTTCAAACACTGCTGGTGTTTGAAAGTCCATGCTGTCCATGGTGCTGAAGTTTTATCACACACAGACTCCATTAAGTATCCTGAGACACACCCATGGAGAGGTGTGTCTAGTCAAACACACCCATGTTTTCTCAGCACACACAAATCTAAATCTAAATCTAAATCTAAATTAGGATCTTGTGGGACTACAAGATCCAGCAAAATCTGCATATTTACATTGTAGAGCATAACCACCTCTGCAATAAATAGCGTCCATTTAAAATTCAGACAATGCCATACTACAATACATAACACCAAACATAAACTGCAATGTAATAATGTAACTTCATGTATTCTTTATTGCAAGAATAGAAAACAAAAACAAGAATACAATTTGTTCCGCTTATCTTAGAATTTCGGTTTCACTCTCTCAGCTCCTCTCCCCCTCCCTAGCCTGACTCTGCTTTACGTCACCTGTCGTATTTGCTACAGCGTCTAACACTGTTTTTTTTTCTTGCTTATGTATATGTCTTGCTTATGTCTTCAGAATTTGTGTTATTATCAGCCTGATTAAGGGACCACAGTGTCCCGAAAGCTTGCTATGTTTATAATCTTTTCAGTTAGCCATTAAAAGGTATCAACCACTGAGGACTCTCAGATTCCAATATTTATTGCAAAAAGAGAGATGTACACAAGTAGAATTGGTGAAATGTCATAACTAGAGGCATTCAAGATCCTTGAAGGACAAAAAAAAATAAAAAATAGCATTACAGGAGTATAAAGCTCTCAATAAGAGATGTAAAAAAAACAAGCTAGCAAAGTTAGCCACTGAAAAACAAATTACCAACAACATTAAAATAAACCCCCATAATTTGATAAATATACTAACACCAAAAAAATGGAAGGCATCAGTCCCTTAAAAAATGATAATAACAAGATAAGTATAGAAGACAAAGAAAAGGCTGAGATATTAAACTGTCACTTTTCAACCATATTCAATAATGAACTTACAGGGATGCTCTAGGAAGACAAACATGGCAAAAGGAAGTATGCCTGCATGTGAGCAAATTAAAAATGTATAAATTCCCCAGGCCAGATGGCTTTCATCTATGGATATTGAGGGAATTGAGCTCAGTAATTAGACTCTCCTTTAACAGGGTTCAAGCCACAGGATTCAAGGATGGTACAGTCTCTAAATGGCATGTAGTCAGCAGTGGGGACTGCAGGGATCTGTGCTAGGACCAATTATTTTTAATCTCTTGATTAATAACCTTGTGGATGGGATTAATAGTAAAGTGTTAGTCTTTGCTGGTGACACCAAACTATGTAGAATATAAAAAACTGACCTTAATAGTGCAATATTACAAAATGATCTGGATGACATGTCGCAATGGGTAAACACTGGGCAAATTAGTTGTAATGTGAATAAAAGTAAATTAATGCAACTAGAATGGAGTAATCCTATTGCTGAATATATATTAAATGGAAATAAACTCGGGACTACAGAACAGGAGAAGGACTTGGCTATTCTGGTTACAAGTAAGTGGAACAGCAGTACTCAATGTCAAGCAGCAGTTGCAAAAGCAAACAGGATTTTAGAGTGTATGAAGAGAGAGAGAAAATCCTGTGATCCCAATGTATTGTTACCCCTCTATAAATCACTTGTAAGGCCACATCTACATGGGATCCAGTTTTGGGCTCCACATATTAAAAAGGATATTCAGAAGTTTAAGTCAGTTCAAAGGTGGCAACTAGATTATTACAAGGGATGGAGGCCTGCTATATGATGAGAGGATGGAGAAGTTGGGTTTCTTGAACTTAAAAAAAAAAAGACGTCTCAGAGGAGATCTTATCTATATGTATAAATACATGGGTGGTCAATACAAAGGACAGCACATGTCTTACTCCCGTCAAAGACAATACAAAGGAGGGGGTAAATCTCTACAGGTGGAAGAAAGGTGATTCAAGTAGCGAAATAGGAAAAGGTTCTTTACAGTAAGAGCAGTCAGATTATGGAATATCAACTGCAATGGCTGTAAGGGCCTTGGGTACTCAACCAGCCGGCTGTAGTTAGGGAATATCATGTGGCAGTCCTGGCGGTCGTGGCCATGATTTAGCATGCAAAGGGGAATGATGAGAGTGGAATATAGTTAATTTGTGATTCCACCTGTGGTGTCTGGTCAGGGATATCCAGCGCTGCTGTATAGGATCCCAGGGGATAGATGTCGTGGCAGCTTAGATGAAACACTCCCGACAGGCGGAGTGAACCCCCAGTGTTTGGTATAGAGTCAATGTGGATGATTGTGGTAGTATTGCAGGAAGGTGCAGAAGGAGTGGACAGACACAGGGGTTGCAGTTCTTACCAGGTTCATTTACTGTTGTTCATTTCAAGGCAGACCCAGCTTGGTACTGTGCTCTTCCAGATTGCAGCTTGGACAGCCCTCAGATAGTCCAGGAACACTCTGTTGAGTCACCCTTCATAAGCCTCTCTTTGCTGCCCTTTCTATGCTGATCTTCTCTCCTTCCCCTGTCCTGCGCCTTCATGTTACTAGCCAAGGCAGGCGACTTCGGGCTCTGTTGAATGACGGCCTGACACGTCCTCTTGACCCTCTGTAGTCACTGTGCCTGGGAGTGTACACGGGGTCGGCTACTACACTTGCAGTCCAGTAGCCTCCGGTTTCCTGGCTTGAACATACAGTTTTCATACCAGATTGAGGCCAGTCCCCTCCTGCAACTAGTTCCTTTACCAACAACCTTAAGGCGGTTGTAGATTAGAGGTCCCTCTGGCCAGGGTTCTGTGACGACCTACCCACTGGTTCCACTCCGCCCAAGCTCTAGCCTTCCCTAGAACTCCATCTTGCTGCTGCTTCTTCCTCTGTCTCCAACTTACTAACTGAGTTCCCACCCTCTAAACTACTCCTTCCTCCAGCCAGTTAGATGAGGTTTGCCCTCTAAGAGGGGTTTCTTCCGCCCTGCATCTCCTGGCCTGGAGTTGGGAATGGTGTTGGGTGTAAGATGGTGTGTCTCAGGTTCGTGCCCCTGTCTTATCTGAGATCAATGATACCACACCTGTGGAGTAAGTTCAGTATCACTGTGGCTACCAAGACGCAAGGGCACCACACAACCTCAAGAGGTAGTTTTGGCCAATACTATAACAGCATTTAAAAAAGGGTTGGAAAATGGCATTGTGGGTTATAGATAATTTAGTGACAAAGATTGTATATTGGCAGGGAAAGGTTGAACTTGATAGACATAAGTTAAGTCTTTTTTCAACCTATGCAACTTTAAAGACATGTTCCCCCTCCCCCATGTAATAATGTAGCCATTCTGGCCTGTTTATTTAACAATATGCCCCTTCCCTGGGACTTAATGAAATAAAATGTATAGACAGCAGCAGTCTCTATTGTGTATTCTCTATTGTGTGTATAGCCAGCAGCCATCTCTATTGTGTATACGGCCCACAGCTGTCTCTGTTGTCTATATGGCCTGCACCCATTTCTATTGTGTATATGGCCTGCAGCTGTCTTCATTGTCTATATGGCCTGCAGCTGTCTCTATTGTGTATTCTGTATTGTGTGTATAGCCAACAGAAGTCACCATTGTGTATGTGGCCCGCACTAATCTCTATTGTGTATACAGCCAGCAGCAGTCTCTATTGTGTATTCTCTATTGCATATACAGATGTTGTGTATTCAGCCCAAAGTGGTCTCAAGTGTGTATGAGTGTATGTATGTATGTTTGCATTGCTATATATATATTGAATGTTTGGAAGCGGAGCCTGGGTGGAGGCAGAGCTGTGGTGGAGGCTGGGTGGAGTCTCAGGGGGGCCCCAAAATTTTGCCAGTTAGGGGCCCCAATATTCCTAGTGGCAGACCTGGGGTCAACCACAGCTGTTTAAATGTTTACAGTGGTTGTGACTCTCACAACCTCGAAAGGTGAGTCTATTCAAACCACTTTCGATAATTTATTTATAAAGACCCTATTTGCGCTTGAATTATCTCTCCAGATTCGATCAAATGTAGGATAGGTAGTCAATATGAGATTTTTGTGTCTTATCTCCTGAACAGGTGAATGTAGGATAAACTACTGTACTAGGTAGCTGCTGATAACAATACACTGAGCTGCAGTATTCCATTCTGTACATTGACAACATCTGACTGCTGCCAGAACAGATTTTAGCTAATAGGTGCGGGGATAAGGTGTTGGACCCCTATTGATCTCAAATTCATTACCAGTGGCATAACTTGAAGCTCAAGGACCCAGATGCAAAAGCTCCAACGGGGCCCCCAATTATTGCAAATCTTTAAGAGCATTAGTCTTTTTCTATAGGCCAAAGGGACTTTTGGGGTCCCCCTAGGCTCCAGGGCCCGGGTGCGACTGCAACCCCTGCACCTATTGTAGTAACACCACTGTTCATTACCTATTTTAATAATAATGTGAGGTGGTGGAGGCAGTGCCTGTAGTTTCAACAACGGTCCACTTGGTGTCTCTGCTAAGAGTAGCCAGAAGACTCTTTGGTAGGTTGGGTGGAGGAGGAAGTTAATTATCAGCCAGGTCCAAAGGTGTGCAGAGTCATATCTCCTTCCTATTGCAGAGGACGTTAGACTCAGTGTCACCAACAGAGACTTCCTTGACTTTTTTGAGCAGTTTTAGGGCCACATGTACATGAATCAGTGCATCAGCTAGAGAGAAAAGGACTAAGTGTATAAGGACATCTTCAGGTATCTGCAGAGCTAAATCCCTCTTTGAGCCCCTTCTCACAGTGACCTGTCTGGAGGATTGTCACTGACCAGAAAACAGACTTCCCCTCATTGGGCCAAGGCAAGACACTCGGCTCATCCCTCAAGACTCGGACAGGCAGAAGAGACTGTTGAACCTACAGTTTGTAAGTTCTGAGCTCAGAACCCGCCACGGACATCTTTAGTGGGAAGCGTTCACGCAAAAGCTAGAGGTTGACGCCAAACTAGGTTAGGGAAACTGCAGCCATTGATTAAGGAACTGATCTTTCCTCCAGTTTAGTTTGCAGTCAGTGTTCATATATGGCGCATAACTTGGCCATAATGACCCTGTAATACTGATGTAATGGATACCTGTTGTGAAAAAAAACTGTAGCCTGGTTCTTGTTTAGTGCTGTTGTCATGACTGTGGTAAGGATACTCAATCACTAGGCTGAGGGTCGGATCCTTTTGGGTGTCAGTAGTGGTGGTGGCCGTGACAGCGATTGTCACCCCGGGGACAGTGGTAACAGGCGTGCGGCTGCGGGCATGCGGGGGTAAATGCTGCCATTTAGCTCTTCCTTTCTATGGTGGAGGGAGACAGGACAGCCAGGGAGACAGTTGCTTGTTCAAACGGTAGTCTTTCACACTAAAATCACAGTCAGGAGGTACACAGCCATGGATGGTATAAAGATACTTAGTTGACATGGCTCAAGAGCAGGCAGACAGCAGCAGATTTAGGTACACAGTTCTATGTGAGCCGTAATGACAGCGAGAACGCCCATAGCCCATCCTGGTGTCCAAGTTGACACAATAGAGTTTGTTTGCTCTATCCTGCCGGAGTGACTTCCTCCAGGAGAACCCACAGTCCCTCTGACCTTCATGAGTGACAGTAGCTCCTCTGTGCCCATCTTCTGTTAAGGGGACTCCCCCTTCTAGGCCCGTACTCCTCCTGGTCCACGGCTTAAGGTTAAGGTGGGCTTGTATTGCCGTGCAGGCCAGGACATTCCTTCTGCCTAAAGGATGCAGGTCCTTAGAGCTCCTTCCTGGAAGTTCAGGTCAGTCTGTGCTACCCAGCCCACAGGAGCGGGGTCTAAGTTCCCCTACATTTCTGACTATGTGACTGACTGATGTCCAACCGACCTATGGCTACTATCACAGCTGTGGTAGTTTCAGATTAGGTTTTTCACTGCTCATTAGGAGTTCTTGATGCCAGACAAAAAACGCTGATAGATGCGGTTAAAAAAAGCCTGAAGTGCCAGATTTGTCTGCATCCGGAAGAAAAAAAGATGAGACCAAAAGTCACATTTCTGGAACTTCATTCAAAATGCATTGGTCAGTAACGCAATCTTCACAGGATCCGGAAATATTCAAAATTGAAAACCGCAGATGTAAATGTCGCCTGTCATCAAAACTACTGTGCCCACAAGCTCCACACACCAGCCTGCTGCTACGTTACTACCTAGATGGGAGCTTTACTCTTCAGGTATTCTGGACTGCACTCACAAAACTGCAACATTTAACAAAGGAAAAGCATATAACATACAAAAGTTACATTGATGTATCCCCACTCCGGGGCATTAGGGTAAGTTCACACATAGAGTTTTAACCTCGGGGTAGCAGCGAAAACCGCCGGCGGTTTAGCATAGGTTTTATTTAAATTTATGTAAATCCTAAGCAGCTTTAGGACTTACAAGTAACCCTATGTAATTTAGAAACCGCTGTGCACACATAGTCGGTTTATGTGAGCGGATCCGCCAGCGGTTGAGCGGTTTCCCAGCGGTTTAGCAGCATACAGCATGTCAATTCTTCTCAGCGGTTTTGGATCGGTTCCATGAACAAAATCCTTCATAGAAAACCGCTGGAAAAACCGCTGGGAAAAACGACTATAAACCGCTGTGCACACGCTGTAAAAAAACGCCGGAAAACCGCCGGAAAACCGCCGGAACACAGCTGGAGACTTCAGAGCTCAGAACTGATAATTTCCAGCGGTTTTCTGACGGTTTGAACGCCACTAAACCTTCCTGTGTGAACTTACCCTTACACTGTCACGAGTGTGTCATGACCTGAGGTGACCTAGGGGAATCTGTGATCAGAAGGTCATAGTGTATAATTATGAAAATGAGAAAATGCGCAATAGCGTCTTATCTCCAGATAAGGAGGTGAATGAAAGTGTGAGTAAAACTGCTCATCTGGTCTGGTTGTGTCACCCACAACCAGTATGATAGCCAGAAATCAATGTAGTCTCCTGTAAATGACAGCTGCTGCAAGGACCACACCTCCACGGATAACCGCGGTGAAGAACCTGTAGATCTGTAGGACAAAGTGCAGTTGTGTCTGCACTGCCGTCAAAAGGATCACCAGAGACCAGATAGAATCTGGGCTGAATTGTGTCTTCATTCTTCCAACGCGTTTCGGAACGTTCACCTGGCTCCTTCCTCAGGGGTGTCCCTGAGGAAGGAGCCAGGTGAAGGTTCCGAAACGCGTCAGACACAACGGCACTTTGTCCTACAGATAGTGTATAATTGATCACAGATCCTCTTTAGTTACCGCTCGTCATTTATCCTGAGTAGGAGCTTATTTAATTCCATTCTGTGCTGAGGAAGACGTCTGTACGTCGAAACATGTTGTGGTCTGGAGCTTTTTATGAATAAAGTTACGGAGATAAAGATTAAAGTATCCCGTCTCATACCTGCGCTCTACCTTAGAACCGCATATTCTATTTGAATTCTATTAATCTAATTCCATTGTGGAAAGCGGTGACAGAGCTGCAGGAGGGATAGGGTTAATGGATCAACCTGGTGTTTCCTGACCTAACCCTGGAGAGAGAGTGTGGACAGCACGAGGCCAGGAGCAGAGGTGATTGAGGACACAGGAGCACTACAGATCCAAGGCTGGCAGCCTGAGCCACAAAACTACGCTCACAATCTGGTTGTGCGGATCGGGCACAACCTTTAAAGGTTAGTTTGCTTATAATACGACCGCGTTAAAGGCAGGAGAGGTCCACAGGTGGCGCAACACTATTTTTTCTTTTTATTCATCCCATAACTGGGACCTTTTTTAAAGTCCATGCTCGGGGTTTGGAAGCAAGTTTGAGTTATGTCCGGCCCCGAACTCAGACTTTCCAAAAAGGTCCGGGTAAGTCCCTTGAGCATCACTACAAATCTCCTGTAATTGTCTCCTAAGTTCTCATTTGAAGACTATTGTAAAAAGCAGAGCAGATGCTACACAATGGAACACATGGCCCTGTGGAAACATTTTTAAGACTTGTGGCTGCCAGCAATTTCTAAAGGAGTTAATTTTTTCAAAAGAAATGGAAAAATGTCCAACGTAGAACCTCTGCTCTGTGTCCTACGTCCTGTAGTGAATTATATATGGTGATAAGAGATTTCCAAATCATTGTATTCTTGTTTTTTATTTTACATATCACACAGGTTTTTTTGGAATTGGGATTGTTCAACAGATGCAAGTAAATGAGATTGTACAAAAAAAATGTTCATGTGGTGCAGGAAAGTGAATTGATTCTGGAGCTGTATATGGAGTCTCATATCTGCAGCATGATCTATACATCATCAATATTTCATGGATTTCTACTGTGGACTTGGCAAATTCTCCCATATCTGAACACATTCCAACATTTTTCTTCTTTATTGCAGGTCCCCAATGTTTTCCCAATCATCCCAGTTTGTGTCTTCATTTATTGCTGCAGAATACTAGCAAGAGCCTTAGAAAATATGATGGAGGAGCCATGACCCAAATCATCAATCATCTCCTGTAGGGATGAGCAAGTACCGTAATATTCAGACTCGCTATACTCACAACGAGTAGTACTCAGTATTCGTTGCGAGTATAGCGAGTCCAAATACTTTCGCAGTGTATCTATAGATACACTGCGAAAGTAGCCTAAAAGTACTGCTCATAGACTTCCATTCACTCTCAGAATCCCTCCTCCCCCTCTCCGACCTGGCCTTTTCTCATGACGCTGCCTCCGCCGCCTCCCTCTACAACTCCACCCTCACCACAGCCCTCGACCAGGCTGCACCGCTCACATTTAACACAACACGATTACAACGACAACCATGGCTCACAACCCTCACCAAAAAACGACGGACGACTAGGGCAGCCGAGCGGAAATGGAAGAAGTCCCACTCCGCAGAGCACTTTACCCTATACAAGCGTTCCCTCAATACTTTCAAGACTGCCCTTGACTCCTCAAAACAAGCCTACTTCTCCTCCCTAATTACCGCCCTGTCTCACAACCCCAAACAACTCTTCAAAACCTTCAACTCCTTACTTCACCCCCCTGTACCTCCTCCCTCACCTCTCATTTCCGCCGACGACTTCGCAACCTTCTTCAAAGACAAAATTGACAAACTCAGACAAAGCTTCGACCCACACTCCCCTCGCCCCATCCCACCTCCAGCCCATCCCCCCCCACCCAAATGCAATTTCACCCCCATGACTGAGGACCACCTCTCCTCCCTTCTATCACGATCACACCTCACCACCTGCCCCCTCGACCCACTCCCCTCCCACCTCATCCCTAACCTTACCACAGTCCTCATCCCTGCCCTGACGCACCTCTTCAACATATCACTCAAATCCGGCATATTCCCCTGACCCTTCAAGCACACCCTAATCACACCCATCCTAAAAAAACGTCCCTCGACCCTACAACAGTCTCCAACTATCGCCCCATATCTCTTCTCCCGTTTGTCTCAAAACTTCTTGAACAACATGTCTATTCCGAACTGTCTTCCCACCTCTCTTCCCATGCTCTCTTTGATCGCCTACAATCCGGCTTCTGACCGCAACACTCAACCGAAACAGCCCTAACCAAAGTCACTAACGACCTTCTGATCGCCAAGAGCAAACGACACTACTCCGTCCTCATCCTTCTCGACCTCTCTGCTGCCTTTGACACTGTTGACCACTCCCTCTTACTTCAAATTCTTGAATCTCTTGGCATTACTGACCTCGCCCTCTCCTGGATCTCCTCCTACCTGACGGACAGGACCTTCAGCGTCACCCACTCCCACACCACCTCCTCGCCCCACCCCCTCTCCGTAGGTGTCCCCCAAGGCTCGGTCCTGGGGCCACTACTCTTCTTCATTTACACCCTCGGCCTAGGCAACCTCATTGAGTCACACGGCCTCCATTACCACCTCTACGCCGACGACACCCAGCTCTATCTGTCTGGCCCCGACATCTCCTCTCTTCTATCCAAAATTCCTCCATGCCTATCCGCCATTGCATCCTTCTTTTCCACCCGCTTCCTCAAACTCAACATGGACAAGACTGAATTCATCGTCTTTCCCCCTAACAACCATCCCCCCCTTCCTGACCTATCCATCACCGTCAACGACTGCTCCCTCTCACCCGTCCCCCATGCCAAATGTCTCGGGGTAATCCTCGACTCCTCCCTCTCTTTCAAGCCCCACATCCAAGCCCTCGCCACCGCCTGCCAACTTCAACTAAAAATACAATGCCCGCATCCGCTCCTTCCTTGACCACAACACGACTAAGACACTCGTCCACGCCCTCATCATCTCCCGCCTGGACTTCTGCAAACTCCTGTTCAACGGCCTCCCTGCCACCTCCCTTGATCCCCTCCACACCATCCTCAACTCTGCTGCCCGGCTCATCCACCTATCTCCCCGCTACTCCCCCGCCTCCCCTCTCCGCCGAGCTCTCCACTGGCTCCCCTTCCCCCAGCGATCTCGCTTCAAAACCCTAACCCTGACATACAAAGCCATCCACAACCTGTCCCCTCCCTACATCTCCGACCTGATCTCCCGCTACCTCCCTTCGCGCAACTTGCGCTCCTACCAAGAACTCCTTCTCTCAACCCCCCCCGCATCTCCACCTCCCATAACCGCACACAGGACTTCTCTCGTGCCTCTGCCAGACTCTGGAACTCCCTCCCCCATCACATCAGACACTTCCCGACCCTCGGAACCTTCAAGAAAAACCTAAAGACCCACCTCTTCCTACAAGCCTATAACACACACTGAGACCCTATCCACTGCACCATCTCACCTGTCCCCCTCCTACTGTCTCCCTCCTCACCCTTTAGACTGTGAGCCCTCGCGGACAGGATCCCCGGCCCGTATGTCTAATTGTGATGTGTCATCGTTCGTTGCCGTCTGTGGTCGTCGTCTTCGACCACTGACCTATGTCTACCCTCTAAATTGTAAAGCGCCATGTATCCTAATAGCGCTATATAAATACTTATTAATAATAATAATAAAAGTGAATAAAAGCTGTTAAAAATAAAATTACATACTCACCTGTCTGACGCCTGCACCGGGACCGTCCCAGAAGACCTAGGTGTACTGCCAGGACCTTGCAATCTGGCCAATCAGGTGGCCGCTACCGATTATGTGGTTGTGACGTGGCACCATCTGATTGGCCAGATCGCTACCGGCCATCTGATTGGACTGGTAGTCACAGGTTCTTATCCGGGGATCGCAGGTCTTCTGGGATGGTCCCGGTGCAGGCGTCGGATAGGTGAATATGTAATTTTATTATTTTTAACAACTTTTAATCACTTTTAGACTACTTTCGCAGTGTATCTATAGACACACTGCGAAAGTATTAGGACTACTCGCTACTCCTGAGTTCACATAAGATACTCGGAGAGTAGAGAGTAGCCGAACACTGCTACTATTCGGCGATTAAAGATTAAAATATCATGTTCTGCTTTCATATATGTTTGTTCACTAGGAAATAAGATTAGGTGCATCACAAGGGGAGACATCGATGGATAGGGCGATATTCACAGGCGTGGGCACCACTTTACAATGCCAGACAGTGGCACACAATTTATTACCACAATGTGTTAGTAAATGACACATTCCCTCCTTCTTTACACACTTTATATGGTATATAAAGTGCTCAAAGTGAACCTTAGGCTAGGGTCACACACAACAGTCAGCTTTCTTAATGGATCCAATATATTAAGGCTGTTTTGTGAGACTCCAACACTGACATGCGGTTTTTACAATTTCCATTTTTATGGCTAAAAACGCTAGCATTAACGGATCCACTAACGGATGGTACCTATATGTACCATGCATTAACGGATCCGTTTCCCATAGGGCCCCTAGATAAAAAAACAGATGCTTTTTTTACTGCATCCAAAAAATGCTGCTTGCTGCATTTTTTTGGATCCGGTACAAAAGCGCATAGAATTTTTTAACAGTGTTTAGCAATGCATTTTGGCACTGCATTTTTTGCATGGGAGCCTATGGATCCGTTAAAACCATCAGTTTTTATCTATGACAGCTCATCTATGACAGATCATCTATGACGGCTCATCTATGACGGCTCATCTATGATGGCTCATCTATAATGGCTCATCTATGACGGATCATCTATGACGGATCATCTATGACGGCTCATCTATGACGGCTCATCTATGACGGCTCATCTATGACGGCTCATCTATAACGGATCATCTATGACGGATCATCTATGACGGCTCATCTATGACGGATCATCTATGACGGCTCATCTATGACGGCTCATCTATGACGGCTCATCTATGACAGATCATCTATGATGGCTCATCTATGACAGATCATCTATGACGGCTCATCTATGACGGATCATCTGTGATGGCTCATCTGTGACGGATCATCTGTGACGGATCATCTATGATGGATCATCTATAACAGATCATCTATGACGGATCATCTGTGACGGATCATCTATGATGGATCATCTATAACGGATCATCTATGACGGATCATCTATGATGGCTCATCTATGACGGCTCATCTATGACGGATCATCTATGACGGCTCATGTATGACAGATCATCTATGACAGATCATCTATGACGGCTCATCTATGACGGATCATCTATGACGGCTCATCTATGACAGATCATCTATGACGGCTCATCTATGACAGATCATCTATGACGGCTCATCTATGATGGCTCATCTATGACAGATCATCTATGACGGCTCATCTATGACGGCTCATCTATGACGGATCATCTATGACGGATCATCTATGACGGCTCATCTATGACGGATCATCTATGACAGATCATCTATGACGGCTCATCTATGATGGATCATCTATGACGGCTCATCTATGATGGATCATCTATGACGGCTCATCTATGATGGATCATCTATGACGGCTCATCTATGATGGATCATCTATGACGGCTCATCTATGACAGATCATCTATGACGGATCATCTATGTTGGCTCATCTATGACGGATCATCTATGACGGATCATCTATGACGGATCATCTATGACGGATCATCTATGATGGCTCATCTATGACGGCTCATCTATGACGGCTCATCTATGACAGATCATCTATGACGGCTCATCTATGACGGCTCATCTATGATGGCTCATCTATGACGGATCATCTGTGACGGATCATCTATGACGACTCATCTATGACAGATCATCTATGACAGATCATCTATGACAGATCATCTATGACAGATCATCTATGATGGCTCATCTATGACGGATCATCTATGACGGCTCATCTATGATGGATCATCTATGACGGATCATCTATGATGGCTCATCTATGACAGATCATCTATGACAGCTCATCTATGACAGATCATCTATGACGGCTCATCTATTACGGCTCATATATGATGGCTCATCTATGACAGATCATCTATGACAGATCATCTATGATGGCTCATCTATGACGGATCATCTATGACGGCTCATCTATGACGGATCATCTATGACGGATCATCTATGACGGATCATCTATGATGGCTCATCTATGACGGCTCATCTATGACAGATCATCTATGACGGTTCATCTATGATGGATCATCTATGACGGCTCATCTATGACGTATCATCTATGACGTATCATCTATGACGTATAATCTATGACGTATAATCTATGACGTATAATCTATGACAACTCATCTATGACGGATCATCTATGATGGCTCATCTACAGTCCCTGACAAAAGTTATGTCACTTCTCCATGTTATGTAAATAAAAGCTTACAACCTGACGCTAAATTCATCCATTGGTTTTATAAATTACTCTTTTGAAAGCTGAAACTCTCCCAAATTTGATTTAGGTTAAGAAAATAAATTGGCATTATAGCTGAAATATTGAAATAATGAACACAGAATGGTCACATTTTAGCAAGACAAAAGTTTTGTCGCCTGGTCATATAATGCACCCAATCCTAGTTTACATCCTCACTTGTGCTCAGTAAATGATCGGTTAATTAGTGGGTGTGTATAATAAGAAACCAAGCACCCCAGTTCAACTTCACTTGAACTACAACTTGAGCTCTGACAACATGCCAAAAATCCACCCTGAGACTAAAGCCTTGATTATCAAGAGGCTGAAGACCAAATCCACTGCAGAGGTGGCTGGCACCTTTAATGTGTCTCAGCGTCAAGTGCAAAGAATTAAAGATTTGAAGAGACTGGAGATGTGTTTGACAAGCCCAGGTCTGGCATACCCCGCAAGACAACTGCTCAGGAGGAACGTTTGTTGGTTAGAAAATCCAAAGCAAGCCCCTCTTCCACTGCAGCAGAGCTCCAACAGGCCTGGTCACCTCAAGTCCCTGTGTCAACTAGAACAGTTTGTAGCATTCTGTCTCGAAATGGCCTCCATGGTCGAATCAGTGCCCACAATACAACACTAAACAAAAAGCAAATAGAAAACCATGTGTCATTTGCAAAGTCCCACAGCCTGCTAAACAGATGGACACTGGAAAAGTGGCAGAAGGTGGATTTCTCTGATGAATCTTCAGTAGAATTACACCACAGCCGCCGCAAATACTGCAGGAGACCTGAGGGGTGTGCAAATCATTTGCAAGGCGGAAGACAATGTCAACAGTGTAAAATATCAAGAAGTATTAGCTGTCTCTTACATTCCAAATCAAAAAAGGGGCCAAATTCTGCAGCAGGATGGTGCTCCATCTCATACATCCATCTCTACAACAAAGTTCCTCCAGGGAAAAAAGATCAAGGTGCTCAAGGACTGGCCAGCCCATTGACCAGACATGAACATCATTGAGCATGTTTGAGGTAGGATGAAAGAGGAAGTTTGGAAGACAAAACCAAAGAATCTAGATGAACTCTGGGAGGCATGTAAGACTGCATTCTTTGGTACTCCTGATGACTTCATTAATAATTTGCATGAATTATTGTTGAACCGCATGAATGAAGTTCTTCAAGCGTATGTAAGTCACACAAAACATTAAATATAACTCTAATAGCACCACAACGTCATTCACCAATGTTATGCAACGTATATTTGTATTTTAAGTTAATTATTTGTTTGAATATCACATTACTTTCTGTGGGCGACAAAACTTTTGTCTTGCCAAAACCTGACCATTCTGTGCTCATTAAATGATCAATATTTCAGCATTGATGCCAATTTATTTTCTTAACCTAAACCACATTTGGGAGGGTTTCAGCTTTCAAAAGTGTAATTTATAAAGCCAATGGATGAATTTTACGTCAGGTTATAAGCTTTATTTACATAACATGGATAAGCAACATACCTTTTGTCACGAACTGTATGACGGATCATCTATGACAGATCATCTATGATTGCCCATCCATGACGGATCATCTATGACGACTCATCTATGTCGGATCATCTATGATGGCCCATCTATGATGGATCCTCTATGATGGCCCATCTATGATGGATCCTCTATGATGGCCCATCTATGATGGATCATCTATAATGGCTCATCTATGACGTATCATCTATGATGGCTCATCTATGACGGATCATCTATGACAGCTCATCTATGATGGATCATCTATGAGAGATCATCTATGACAGATCAACTATGACAGATCATCTATGACTGCCCATCTATGACGGATCATCTATGACAGCTCATCTATGTCGGATCATCTATGACGACTCATCTATGTCGGATCATCTATGATGGCCCATCTATGACAGCTCTTCTATGACTGCCCATCTATGACGGATCATCTATGTCGGATCATCTATGACGACTCATCTATGTCGGATCATCTATGATTGCCCATCTATGACAGCTCATCTATGACGGCTCATCTATGACGGCCGATCTATGACAGCTCATCTATGACGGCTCATCTATGATGGCTCATCTATGACGGCTCATCTATGACAGCTCATCTATGACGGCTAAGAGCAGAGATCACATCCGAGCCGTCTCTGAACATGTGAACGAGGGGGGAAAGTAGAGATGGTTGATTCTGGGGCAGGAGGTGCAGAATCCCAGTAAAGCAGAATCATCCACTGGACTTAGATGAGTCAATGTAAGGGCGTCTTCTTCTATAATATCAATATAAATCACACAGATTATATGAGGACATTACCTGGAATGTTTCTGTATTGTAACCCACAAATAAATTACTAAATCTAATTAACTACTAGATTGAAAAATATAATTAAAAAGCAACTAAAATACAAGGTAAAGAGAAAGATATCCAGCTGTCTATTCCTAATTAATCCAGAGCAGGGAAAGGTCCTGCCCAAAAGTGCTGAATATCATATGAGAATTCATGACTAAGGGTCTCACACCCGAAATGCGTTGATCTATGATATGTATTTAATATGATTTACACCTGTATAGATTTCAACACATTTAGATTTTAACTTTGGATTGTCAACTTCAATAAATACATTTTGATCCGTGAAGCTGGAATTCTCATTTGATACCTGATGAAGTCAATGATGAAGTTTGAATGAAGTATAAAAGTAAATATAGTAAAAATATGTTCATAGCACAATAATAAAAAACCAACAATGGATCCCACCATAGACTAATGAATATACAAGAGCGAGCTGCTGCCAGCAGACACTATGCAGAATGCCTATTATCAGTCCCAGCCAAAGTAGAACCTGGTGCATAAAAAGAGCATAAAATTGACTGACATAGGATGAAGATTAGTCAGTGTCGCCTGGGCCATACACGTATATATAATGTATAGTGATCTCACCAGGTTATTGAGTATAGTAATATAACTCATCATAATGTTCCACCATAAGCCACACACCGCAGTCCTGCCATCCTCACCTGTCTGCTAGATGTCCATATAACATTGCCCCCACCAACACTCCGGCCATATAGGTGGACTGCGCCAGTTCCTTCATCCATTCTCGTTCACAAACCAGATCCCACTGATTGAAGAAACAAGATGGAAGATTCTTAGATTTGGACCCATAACACAAGTCAACATGTACATTGTTACTGACGTACACAAATATGACCATGAACATTTTTATTTGCTCTCGATTTTAATATTTCATATAAAGCATTTTCTATGTTTTACCGTGAAAATGTATCAAGTAGGACTGCAGCAACATCCTAAATGAGCCTTGTCTAGTTGCAACCTCCCCTCATTTCCATGTTGGATTTCTGATCATAAAACTCAATAATGAAATATTTAATGAGTTAATTATATCACTTACCTCATTGATAATGGTAGACGTATATAGAGTCAAGTCATATATCCTCTCCCCTTGCTCGCATGGTTCTGTATCATTCGATAGCAGTGAAACGTATCGGCTGCACGAATCTTTGGGTAAATATTCACGTGTAAGGTTAGATTGGCAATGATAGGGTGGCACCGCAGCTGTGAAGATCTGCATCAGGTTATGAGTGGCAACAAGGAGGAGGGGGGCCGATAGAAAAGATACCATGGTAAACTGAAAGGGAGAAAACAGGCTGTCCTTCTCCAGAACATCTCGTAGCTCCATGACTTCGGGAATAGGAATGACTCCTATTCTGGAGGCCAAATAATATGTATTGTTTTCTTGTGTAAGTTTTGAGATTCTTCTCAAGTGGATATTAGAGTTCCCCAGAGGGTTGTTTTAATTTAGGTGAGTTCCTTGAGTCATTGAGATGTTTTTCAAATTATTCATAGACCAGCGATGAAGAAGACCAACCACTAGCGAAAGAGACGTTTCCAATACTGTTGACTGTAGTCCAACTTCTAATGGAGGAACCCAAACTAATACTGGAATAATGACTGAGTGAAGTTTGTCGTCTACAAAACCATTGGCTTCAATCAATGACACCTGACAGATTTTGGATGTCACCAAAGATTCCAAACTTCCTAGATTGGCGTTGTCTTCTAATGAAATAATGTTCATTCAATAGGATTGACTACAAATGCTGGGAAATAAATGACTGCCAATGATGGTGCTTGGCTCCTTAGAAGGTTGGAGGGTCTGGGAATAAATGGCTTCGAAAAATGCAGATTCCTCAAGTGCATGGAAGTAAGTTCCAATCATGAGCTTTTCCTTGATGAGAGTATGCCAACTGTACGGTTGATTACATCAGGCTGTGAACCGTCCCAGACAGTAAGCATGACTTAGCATCTGGTTATAAATGTTAAATATTCACATATCGAGGTGAAAACAAACTGAACAGTGTCTTATTAAGTCATTTTGAGATCACTTTACTCAAAGATACAAAGGAAACCCAACCACAAGCTTAGACAGGAGAAACGGCAGATAAACGGGGATGAAAAAAAGTGGAGAAGAGCAGTCCTAGGGTGGAGCACCAAGAGTTAGAGATGCCACATGGCCTGAAAAGACCATGCAAAAAAAAGTAAACGCCAAAGGATTGTACATCCCAATATAAAATGAAACTTTATTATGAAAAAAGAGAACAAATATAACACAGTGATTAAAAAAACAATTGAAAATAACAAAGGTATAAATGATAACATATCTCAGCCCAAGATAATGAGCAAGAATAATCCACGTTTTTACACCAAAATAATGGGTGCAGATATGTAGTTGGAACATGCAAAAAATCAATAAAACAATACCCCTATAATAATAATGTAATATTATTTATCGGTCTTCAGCTCGATCTCGATCCATGGCGACTTGATGGATGAACACTCTGTAAAAAGATCGATCTTGCTCGAGCCTAGAAAGGTCCACCAGGGTCTTCTCTGAGCCTAGCTAGGTCCACCAGGGTCTTCTCTGAGCCTCACTAGGTCCGCCAGGGTCTTCTCCGAGCCTAGGTAGGTCCACCAGGTTCTTCTCTGAGCCTAGATAGGTCCACCAGGGTCTTTTTTGAGCCTAGATAGAGCCACCATGGGCTTTTTCAACCCTAGATAGGTCTACCAGGGTCTTCTTCAAGCCTAGATAGGTCCACCAGGGTTTTCTTCGAGCCTAGCTAAGTCCACATGGGTTTTTTCTGAGCCTAGATAGGTCCACCAGGGATTTCTACACTGTTATCTTGACAATATCAAGCCATTGATTTTCTGGTCTTCCTCTTCACCTTGTTCTTTCTATTCTTCCTGTCATAATGTCCTTCTCTAGTGATTTTTCTCTTCATATGATGTGCCCAAAGTAGGCAAGTCATATCTTGGTAATCCTTCCTTCCAGTGACATGTCTGGCTTGATTCTTGTTCTTCTTGCCATCCATGGTATTGATAACATCCTTCTCCAGTTCCACATTATGAAGGTGTTGATTCTTTTTCTGTCTTATATTTTTATCGTCCAGGGTTCACTTCCATATGTTACTACAGAATAGACCAGACTATGTATGAGCAGTGTCTTCATCACCAGTGAAATGTTACTACAGAATAGACCAGACTATGTATGAGCCGTGTCTTCATCACCAGTGAAATGTTACTACAGAATAGACCAGACTATGTACGAGCCGTGTCTTCATCACCAGTGAAATGTTACTACAGAATAGACCAGACTATGTATGAGTCATGTCTTCATGACCAGTGAAATGTTACTACAGAATAGACCAGACTATGTACGAGCCGTGTCTTCATCACCAGCGAAATGTTACTACAGAATAGACCAGACTATAGACGAGCCGTGTCTTCATCACCAGTGAAATGTTACTACAGAATAGACCAGACTATGTACGAGCCGTGTCTTCATCACCAGTGAAATGTTACTACAGAATAGACCAGACTATGTATGAGTCATGTCTTCATGACCAGTGAAATGTTACTACAGAATAGACCAGACTATGTACGAGCCGTGTCTTCATCACCAGTGAAATGTTACTACAGAATAGACCAGACTATAGACGAGCCGTGTCTTCATGACCAGTTAAATGTTACTACAGAATAGACCAGACTATGTACGAGCCGTGTCTTCATCACCAGTGAAATGTTACTACAGAATAGACCAGACTATGTATGAGTCATGTCTTCATGACCAGTGAAATGTTACTACAGAATAGACCAGACTATGTACGAGCCGTGTCTTCATCACCAGTGAAATGTTACTACAGAATAGACCAGACTATGTACGAGCCGTGTCTTCATCACCAGTGAAATGTTACTACAGAATAGACCAGACTATGTACGAGCCGTGTCTTCATCACCAGTGAAATGTTACTACAGAATAGACCAGACTATAGACGAGCCGTGTCTTCATCACCAGTGAAATGTTACTACAGAATAGACCAGACTATGTACGAGCCGTGTCTTCATCACCAGTGAAATGTTACTACAGAATAGACCAGACTATGTATGAGTCATGTCTTCATGACCAGTGAAATGTTACTACAGAATAGACCAGACTATGTACGAGCCGTGTCTTCATCACCAGTGAAATGTTACTACAGAATAGACCAGACTATGTACGAGCCGTGTCTTCATCACCAGTGAAATGTTACTACAGAATAGACCAGACTATGTACGAGCCGTGTCTTCATCACCAGTGAAATGTTACTACAGAATAGACCAGACTATGTATGAGTCATGTCTTCATGACCAGTGAAATGTTACTACAGAATAGACCAGACTATGTACGAGCCGTGTCTTCATCACCAGTGAAATGTTACTACAGAATAGACCAGACTATAGACGAGCCGTGTCTTCATGACCAGTTAAATGTTACTACAGAATAGACCAGACTATGTACGAGCCGTGTCTTCATGACCAGTGAAATGTTACTACAGAATAGACCAGACTATGTATGAGCCGTTGAACTGATAATTATGAGTTGTGCACACTGATGAATGCGATTAATAACCGCATTCATTTACCACCAAACAAACTGCAAAGACAAAGTGCAAAAATCTGCAAAAGAGTCACACAAAAAGCACTCTGTTCTAATAAATTTTCAGTTTTCAGCAAGTGCTGTAAAAAAAAAAAAGTGTCAAAAACAGGGCTATTGGTTTGTATGTTTTATGCAAAAAATGTACTATAAGCTGCCTCACCTCGTCACGGTTGCCCAAACAGAGGTAGTCCCTAACTGATGTATGCATTTAAAACCTGCTTGTGTGTGAACGTACCTCTATGCAGGTATCAGCCAGGACTCCATGCTCTGTGGGCTTACCTGTGAAGCTAGCTTATGTGTGAACTACCCATATGGGAGGGTGGAGCCGTGTCTTCATCACCAGTGAAATGTTACTACAGAATAGACCATACTATGTACAAGCCGTGTCACCATCACCATTGAAATGTTCCTTGGTGTGAAGACCTCGTCCAGTGACTTCATTGAGGATTTGCCCATAGCTTTTCTCTTATTGACTTCCAGTGTCGTCGCTCCATCTTGAGTAATCATTGATCCGAGTAGGGTGAAGTCTTTACCACTTCTAGTTGGATCAATGATCATTTATTCTGTCTTTTCCTATTCAATTTGATATATTTTGTGAATACTAATTATTGCATCCCTGTGTGAGATTTATATTTTATGATCATTGGTCTGAGTAGGGTGAAGTCTTTACAACTTCCAGTTCATCATCGTCCACCTCACATACCTCACATGTGTCCCAGTCGTACCTGGCAGTGTCCCGATTGTACTTGGCAGTAATCACATGTGTCCCGGTCGTACCTGGCAGTAATCACATGTGTCCCGGTCGTACCTGGCAGTAGTCAAGTGTGTCCCGGTCGTACCTGGCAGTAGTCACATGTGTCCCAGTCGTACTTGGCAGTAATCACATGTGTCCCAGTTGTATCTGGCAGTAGTCACATGTGTCCCGGTCATACCTGGCAGTAGTCACATGTGTCCCGATTGTACTTGGCAGTAATCACATGTGTCCCGGTCGTACCTGGCAGTAATCACATGTGTCCCGGTCATATCTAGCAGTAGCCACATGTATCCTGGTTGTATCTGACAGTAGTCATGTGTGTCCCAGTCGTACCTGGCAGTAGTCACATGTGTCCCGGTTGTTCCTGGCAGTAGTCAGAATCTTTATCTTCTTTGTGCTGAGTAGCAGTTCCATGTCGGATCTTTCCATCTTGACTCTCCGTATTAAGTCCTTCATTCCATCTCTGCTTGTTGCTAACAGTGTTCTGTCATCTGCGGATCTTAGGGTACCTTTACACGCCGCTACTGGCGGGTGGATACAACCGGATACATGCGAGAAATGTATCTTGCATCGGCAATATACCCTGTAGTAGCGGCGTGTGAAGACGGTATTAGCCACCCAGCAGTAGCGGCACCTGATTCCGAGCACTGCCCTGAAACAGGTGGCCACACAGCCGATTGTAGAGACCTGTATCGGCGTGTAAAGAAGCAACAGAAGGGATGTCTGGACACCAGCCTATGTACCTGGTATGTAGCTGGGGCGTGACACAGGCTCCGGGTTACCGCGCCCCATCAGCGATCATTGGAGGAAGCTCCTGCATTACGATTGGTAGACGCTGCATAGGGAGGCATATTCAAGGAGCTGACCAGTCACACTACACAATTGCTCGAGCGTCATCTATTAAACAGCCTCCTGTGATGCCTGCCCAATCATGATGTTCTTGCTTTGTCCTATCAGCGTACGGACGTCTCGTAATCCACAATTGTGGCACGCCTATGTGTTGTCCCTGCTGCACTAGGTCCGCCCATATTAGCTTGTTGTAGCGGTGTGTAAATGAGGTAAGGTGCTCGGCAGAAGGTAACTTGAGACACCCGGCGGTGTATCTAGAGATAGATGTAACCTACTGTAGTGCACCTTGTTGCGGCGTGTAAAGATGGTGCGATTACCGTTTGCAACCGTTTGTGTGTGCTCGTGCACGTGAAGTAGCTGGTTGTATCCACCCGCCAGTAGCGGCGTGTAAAGGTACCCTTAGATTGTTGTTGATTCTTCCACCAACTTTGATTTCTTCTTCTTTTTTGGCAAGTCCAGCCTTCCTGACAATAGCTACATTTCAAAACACTTATTTGAAGAATGGCTGTGTAATAAATATGATTTTTCAAAGCCTAAAAGGGATGATGCGGGAATAAGAAAAAGGGGAAAAAAGCAGCTGGTGTTGTGTAGTGGCAACAGTGATATTGGTTAAAATAGTCATAGGACCAGTTGAAGTGCTGACCAGCACGAAAGGGGCCGTTGTCCGCCGTCTACCACCAACCTCCCTGCACTTTTTGTAAATGGAACCAGAATAAAAGAAAATAAAGGAAATTGACAGCACATTACGGGGTGAGTGCCCTTTTTTGCTCTTTATCACATTGAAATAGAAAAACTATGTATTGTGGAGAATTAGAGTAAAACACTGTAAGTAATAGTGACATCGGCCCATAAGTGAGAAAGAAAATAAAAATCAAATTTGGCAACAGAAAGGCCCAACACGTATCGCACAGAGGCTTCATCAGGAGATATTAGAAGGAATCTTTCTCGCTGCAATATTTTGGTAGATAAACTGCAGAGACCTATGACGGAAGCTTGATAAACCCCATTACAGTATAGTCAAGGAGTCCATAACAGATATATCTATGCTGTGAAGAGGAATTACAAAGGAGCAGAAAGCATCTAAAGGAGGAAGAGCCGAGGAAGACGAGCAGGAGGAAGAGGAACACAGCAGAGAGGGAAATGATTGCAAGGTCTATGACTGCTGCAGCACATGACCGGTCTGAGCCTGAGGATTCATGCCTGTCTTTGCTACTCTCCAGTTTCTTCACATAGTGCATAGTGTAAGTCTGCTATACAATATGTGATAATGATCAAAAGATGCGATCACCTGAATTGGGCACACAATAAAGGCTCTGTCTAGAAATGGCTTTGGTTTTCTGTTACAAAATTGCACTTTTGGGCTTTAGTTTAACGATGCTTCTAGTAGTTCCCAATATGTATATGTGATGATGAATGATGCATTGCAATTCTATACAAGCCACAATAGTACTGTGAGCGATATACCTCTAGCTATGCCTAAAATAATGGGAGTGAGTCCATAGACACCAATGTTATATATAGTATAGAAGACACACCCGTAAATGATTTACTTTGTGTCTGTTAGATCTTGGACTTCCTACTTTTACTGAATCAATAAATAAAATTAGCAACAGAATAAAACTTATAAAGGGAGAGTATGAAGAGAAATCTGATGCATAACTCTGACCGAATGTGGGAGACACGGCTGAATAGTCCGGAGTCGCCCTCCATGTGAACCACACAGACACCTGTCTGTATTTCTACGGCAGCAGAGATGACAAGGGCCAATACAAGTCTATGGGTCTGTGAAAAACACGTGCAGCACACGGATGATATCTGTGTGCTGTCCATATATTCTACGTGTTTACCATTGCAAAGTATAGGAGAAGCTTTGCAATTTCATTCTCTCTTCATCTATACTGGAAAAACACTGATGACCCCGGTACGTTTTTTTTACATATGTATTTGATGCGCAAGTGGGAAAGAGGCCTCAAGGAGCAGATGATACAATCTTTGCTTCTTTTGTAGGGGGTGAAGGAGTGTGTTACCCTCCCCCTTACTATGAAGAGTTCTATGTACCCATGGGAGTTGTTGTAGATGAATAACTATGTATAGTACGTGGGTGTAACTGTGTGTTGGCAGCCCTCTAGTGGCCAGCATGAAGATTGCTCCCCGGTGTACGTGATACATTAATAACAATGATTGACGCCCTTGGTAGGTGGGGCCAGGTCTATAAAAAAGGAATGCATGGTCTATGGTGGGGAGAGTCCCCAGAAGGTGAAAGGTAACTGCAGAAACATTAACCAGTGTATATGACACGCCCACCAGGGCTGTGGGGTGCTTGACCCGGCTCCGTGACCCTGGCGTGTTATAAAATGGGGGATAGTTTATATGGGATTGAATTGTGACACCACCCGTGGGTTTCGGCAATTGGGGATGGATAGCCGACGCTGTGGTCAGATCCTCTGGGGCTGTTGGTAACGCAGCTAGATGTTCTGCTCTCCACGGGTAGAGCAGGAGGACTCAGGGCAGTTGAAACCAGTAATTATAGGAGATATGGAACAGTGGGGTGCCGGACTGAGGACATAGGAAATCAATGGAGGACACAGCAAGGTGCAGTCTTTAGATTTTACTCACAGTTCAGACAAGCCTGCAGGCATTTCCAGCTACCACGCGGGGTTCTGTGCTCCAGCCAACTCTCGGATAACTCGGGAACACTCTACTGGGATCGCCCATTCAGTGTTCCGTCCTGGGTTGTCTCTCTACGCTGGCTCTTGCCCTCCTGCCCTGTGCCTCACACTCAGTGTCTCAAGCCAGCAACTTCGGGTCCTGTAGGGCGACGTCGTCCTAGTCTCCTTGACCCTACGTGGCTGCTTTTTCGACGAATGAGTGTGGCTTGGGATGCTGCACTTGAAGTCACCGCAGCCACCCGTTAGTTGGATGAGTCCTTAAGTCACTCCACTGGTCTGGGGCCGGTCCCCTTTCTGCAGCCCGGTCCCTCCACCCGACTCTGATCACCGTTGGCCTGGATGCAGGCGCAATGGGGGGATTCCTCATGTCCCGTGCCCCTGGGACCCCTTCTGTTCCTCTGGAACCGTTCACTGGCTCCACTATCGACTTGTTTCTTCTTTGTACCTGGGATGAGCTCCAATGGGCTCCAGTCTACAGGACACCTCTCTCCGTCCGTCCTCTCATGTCAGACTCCTGACACCAACTCTCTCGACTGTCTTTTTCCCCTTTTCCCTCTATGTCTCCCCGACATCAGCTACATCCTCCATGTCCTTCGTTGTTCCTCCTTCCTCACTACTTCCTAGTGTGTTCTCCTAACTACTTCCTCCACCCTCACCCTCTATCCGGTTCCCCTCAAAGCCTGGAATGGGGACCTCCCTAAACAGGGCCCGCCCAAATCCCAGAGCCTGGGTTGGTGTGGTGTTGGATGCTAGTGTGTGGGAGCCAGGTAGTACCCCTCCTTACCCAAGAGTGGGGTACCACACCTCTGGCTGAGGTGCAGTACCTCTGTGGCTACTGGATCCTCAAGAGCACCACATATAGATTCGGCTTTGCCACTAATTCTACTGTTGTGTGTACGGTGGACATTGGCATGGGCCTAGATGTACACAGTACTGGCAGTGCCAAATATTTCTTTGGTGCAGATCCCTACAGGAAATACAGTGCTGGAGCCAGCAGGGACTTGATAAGTGGGATGTTGGACGTAGCAGGTGTAACCTCATGTGGTGTGCGGCAGGGGTTGTGTTCCCGGGGGCCTGTAATCTGACTCATGGTGGCCGAGCTTACTGTTAAGGTGGATCCCTTCCAAATTACACACACCCAAAGTCCCCCAGTAAAAAGGGAATATAACATCGGGATATACTCCTTGACACAGTGGCTGTGCCTAGGAGAATCTAACGGTGATGATAGTTGTTTGTGCAATTAATGTTCAATCATGAAGGAACAAATATGGCTTGGAAATGAACAGTTTCTTTACTGGTAATTTCAAGATGGATGACAATATACACATGGTAGCTAGAAGCTGCTCAGATTTTACTTACAATTAGAGGTCACAGACAGGCAGACATCTGAGGGGGATATGTTACTATGTTCCTAATCAAATCTGATTTCTTATTGCAAGACGTTTCTGCTGATAATCCTACTGTATATTCCTTTCTTTGTAGGATAAAAGCCGTCTCTCCTTTTGGCTGCCATCAGCTCCATCTCCATTCTTCTCCTCCCCCAACTCACTATTCTGCACTGTAGCCGGAGTTTATATCTCCCCCTGCATGTGACTCTTAGAGCTGAAGTCATTACCTTCATTCTGCAAGCTAAGGCTACATTCACACACACCGTTTTTTCTGGTGCGTTTTTCCCTCTTTTTCTTCTGCAAATCTGGATTAGCTTTTCAAAACAAACGCACCAGAAAATGGATCATCAGTTTCTGATGTTTTTACCTCATTTTTTTTTTCCATTATTTAGAATGATTCCCTATGAGAAAAGCGGATGAGAAAAACGCCACAGAAGCTAACATGTCCTTTTCTTGGATAGATCACTTTTCTGTGAAAAAAAGTATCACACCACAAATTCCCTGACTGAATTGCAAAAGTGAAAACCCATTAACTTTGCTGGGAATCCATTTGATTGATCAGTTCACTACATTTTCATGCAAAAACAATGCAAAAAAATGAACAATAACAGTTTGTGTGAATGTAGGCTAAGCAGAGCTTGGTCAAGCCCCTGCAAAGGGAGGGGGGATTAACCTTTTCAGTGCTGCTTGTCAGCCGGTCTCACAATATGCAATATACACAGAAATCACAATATTTGCATGAAACACTATTCTTCTGGTATCCCGTTGGGATGGCCACTTTGTGGGATACCACACAGGAGTAACCTAGAGGTACTGGAATGGAGCAGACTGCACCGAAAGGTAAGAATTAGGAATGTCCCAAAAACTGTGACATTTAAGGACTGTTTTAGTAAAGAAGCATTGTTAGACTTGACTTACTCATTGTGTGTTTTGACCCTGACCAAGAATGACAGTAACCAAACTTTTTGATTGGGCCAGTTGGGGCGTGGTGCGGCTCGTGGCCTGGGCCTGGACTTGGGCCTGACTACCCAACCTCGTGCTGCCGGTGCCTTGACAATCTCATGAATGCCCTCTAGTTGCAGCTGTTTCCCGCACTTTTCACCTGGATATCAATATTTTTTCTGTCAAATGCAATGACCACAAGGGCCGGGGGGTACTTGGTAGCCAGGCTGGTGATACTTCTGGAAGGTCATGGAGTCTGTGGCCCAGCTCCGTGGCCCTGGCTTTGCAGTGAAGGGGGTATTTACAGGGGATATGAGTCTTTTCGTGACACCACCTGTGGTATTCGACCAGGGATGGCCGATGCTGCTTGGATGAGTCCCAGGGGATGGTATTGTGGCAGCCCTGGGATTTAATACAAGAGTTCCTTTACTTTTACTTGCAGCATTCAACAGCTCCAGCCCAGCAGAGGCACCGTGTCCTCCGGTCAACAGTCCAAACAACTCCCTGGCAATTTGGGTCCACTCCTCCGAGACACCTTTCTTTAAGCCTTTCCCGGTTGTCTTTCCCGCGCCGTTGTTCTCACCTCTCCTATCTAGTGACAGTGTCCCAAGCAAGTGGCTGTGGGCCCTGTCGAGTGACGGTCAACACTTCCTCTGACCCTAGATATAGCCACCGTTTTCGGAATGTCCACGGTAATTGGCTACTGCGCCTGCAGCTCAGCAGCCCCCAGTTTCCTAGCTAAACCTTGAAGTGTTGTTGCCAGATTGGGTCGGTCCCCTCTTGCACCCTAGTTCCTCCAGCAACAACCTCAGGGTGATGGCTGGAATGAGGTCCCTCTGGCCAGGGTTCCATGGTGACCTACCCACTGGTCCCACTCCTCCCCCGTTGCTAGCCTCCCCTAGAACTCCATCTTTCTTGGTGTTCCTCTCAGCCGCACTTCTCCCTCCAACTGAACTTCTGACTAACTCCTCCTCTTCCTTTCTGGCTTTCTTACTCTCTACCCCACCCCCTCTGCCTATTCCCTCCTCCTGCCAGCAGATAGGGCTCCTCGTATGAGGTCACTTCTGCCCCCTCTATCTCCTGGCCAGGAGTTAAGAAGGGTGTTGGGTGCAGGTGTGTGTATCTCGGGTTTGTGTTCCCTCCTTATCTTGGAGTGTGATACCCCCCATATGGCTTAGGTGCAGTACCTCTGTGGCAACCAGACCGCAGGGGCGCCACACATAAACAAAAGAAGAAAGAAGGAAAAGAAGAGGAAAAAGTATAAAAAAGGAAGAAACATTCTATCTTTTTCAATATGTGCATACTTTTTCAGCACAAATATGGTGTGTGAGTTAGCAATGCCTTACGCAGGGCCGTAACTACAATAGGTGCAGGGGTTGCGATCGCACCCGGGCCATGCAGCCTAGGAGGGCCCCAAAAGTCCCTTTGGCCCATAGAAAAAGACTAATATTATTAAAGATTTGCAATAATTGGGGGCCCCGTTGGAGCTTTTGCATCGGGGCCCCTGGGACTGAAGTTACGCCACTGGCCTTACGTTATATTTTACCATATAAGAATGTTCCACTCCTGCTGTGTTTGCTGAGTTTTGGTGTTATATATATTTTTGTATTGTACTAAATGTTTTATTTTAAGCACTTTTATTCTTGTTTCAATGTTTTATTGTTCTGTTTTGGAAACAGGAAAATGTCCAGAGGTGGTTGTTCAATAAAATAAAGTGTTAAAGGATATATATGTGTTAGAAGCGCTGTATGTGGATGGCGTGGCGGTGCATAATGACTCATGTGATGTTATTGGTAGGGTTTGGAGGTCGCCATACTGGAGGCCACGTCCTATACACCGTGTCCCCAGAATCCTTTTATTTCTTGACTAGTTGACCATAAATCTCAGACACTGATTTGGGCATGATAAGTAATATATGTACATAGCTCACATACTTCTGTGAACGTATTATCAGCTCTTCTGACGTTTGTTCTAGTAAATGATTGTTTCTCCTATAAAAACATTTGGTTCATTTTTTCTTAGCGCTATTGTCCATTGTGGAATTGAACACAACCTCTGTGAGGCTGGCTTCACATTTGCGTATGGAACGCTGCGTACCAAACGCAGCCAAACGCTTGCGCACATACGTTCCTATGTTTAACATGGGAACGCATGTGCCTGCGTATGGCTGCGTTTGGCAGCTTTTGCATTCGGATGCGCATAATTTATGCGCCCTCCCACCGCGCTCCAAACGCAGCTTGCAGCATTTTTTTGTGCGTTCGCGGCGCTTGCTCTATCCGCAAGCGCCTGCAAGCGCACAAAAAATGCATTGATCTCAATGGGTCCGCAGTGTCCTCTGCATGACAGCGCAGGAGAACGCTGCGGATCACATTGAGATCTCTCCCGGTGGCCGGCGGTGATGTCACAGGAGATCATCGACAGCCACCGGGAGATCAGCTCAGCCTCTGATGTTCTCCTCCTCCCCGCTGCCAGTAATCTGCTAGCGATGTCAGCGGGGAGAAACAGCTGATTTGACAGCTGTTTGAATCTTCCCGCGCCGACATCTCCTCTCGGTGTCGGCGCGGGAGATTCAAACAGCTGTCAAATCAGCTGTTTCTCCCCGCCGACACGTCCCGGAGCTTACCGGCGGCGGGGAGGAGGAGATCTCCGGAACAGATCTCTACCTCCGGCCCGCCCCCGGACAATGCCGATTGGCTGCCGGGCTGCACAGTGATGTGTCTGCAGGCGGACATTATCCGCTGTGGACACATCAAAATGTCCCTGTTTTTGACTGCGTTTGTGTCTGCATGCCAACGCAAATGTGAAGCCAGCCTGAGCCGTACTATGTACAGCACAAACTGCATTATGGCCGTGTGCATGACGTCTAAGGAAGAACTTGCTCAGTGCAGTAAAGAGCTTTTTCTTTAACAATAAATCAATAACTATAAACATAACTTTGTGTTCTCTCTTAAATGTCATTGCAGCAAACTGCATAAATCAACAGTATAGATAAATAGAATAGACATTTTAAGACATCCTATCAGAGACATATGCTTTCTCCACTTATAAGCCACTTCCTCCACTTGCCTCCTAATGAAAAAACAGTTCTACCCCCCAGCACAGTGAGGAGTCAGGTTACACACCTTATGAAACTCTAAAGGGAGGGGTATTAGGAGTAAGGAGCAATCTGTACCAGGCACACAAAAGGCAAATTGTTCAGAAGCGGTCAGCAAATGTATTTCACTTCAGTGCTGGATTCACAGTCACACAGCTCAGTACTGCTGTATGATGCCCTCCATGCTGCTTTTTTGGTATGTGAGAAATAATAGCAGGAATCCATGTCTTTTGTGCTGTGTATAGGAGACATAAGACCAGCTAGTCTCTACCCACCAGCTCAGAGGGAACTGAAAACTGGAAAGCTGCAGGAAGAAAGTCATGTAATGGCCAGAAATAGTGTTATTCCTCATGTACACACAAATGACAGCTTAATCTGAATAGTCACCTGAAATGACAGAAATATTTTGAGATGTCAAAAACGTAATCAGATATAGAAAATCTGGTATGGCCTCTATTACAGCTCCCACAGAGCCCACCCTGATCTCCTAAAGTGTCAAATAGAAAATCTGCAAAATAAAATATTATTCATCTCACGCTACTATATGGCGGTGTAACCACCCAGTCATCCATGAACGTGGGAACGTGGAGAAAGAATTGTAAAGCCGCCAATTTCACTGGTTATCTAGTGAACTATAACAGTAATGGCTAAATAGAGTTTTTATATTATATGTGTCAGGGCTGGTGAAAGGGAAAAACATGATTATTTTCTGGTACATCACAGATGTAAGCACAGAATGTCTAAAGAAAGAGGCAAGTCACAAGGAACAACCACAGCCCTGCAAAATGGTATAAAATTAATAGTGCCATCCAGCACACAAGTAATACAGCCATGTAGTGCCCAGGTTATAGTCCCGTATAGGCATTGCAGCCTGTGAGGTATACAGGCAATACTGTACATGGCTGGTATACATCACACAGACGGGGAGGTCTGTTGCAATATAAATGTGAATTTTTTCACTGTGACTGGCATCATTACACAAAAGAGTTCATGTATGCAAGTATGTGTGTGTGTGAGTGAACACACCTCTCCACCCACCTGTGAGTGTAACAGATGGCAATATCATGTGATCTGAGCACATGACTGTGATGTAAGCAAGGTCCTGCACTTCCTGTTTGGTCCACATGGTAGGAGACCAGCAGTCTGAGAGTGGAGCTGGCTAGAGGTCCTGTAAGTCCAGGTGGAAATTGAGGTCCGGTGGATCTGGACTCACGACAGGTGCCAATACAGAGCAAGTGAAAGGACATGGAGGGTGATCCCTGTGTGTAACCTCCTGGATGGCAGACTGGCAAGAGCTAGTATGAACCCTGCTAAGCTGCAAGAGCAGATAAACCCAGAATGGGACATAGTGTGCTGACTGAGGTCAGTAAATGAACAGTGTGGGATGTCCACTATCGAAATGGACTGGAGATCACAAACGTTTCCCTAATGTGTTCAGTATACCCGGTGAAGATAATGGACTCTATGTAATTCATGTTATTAGTGCCAAAGGTTGGTGTATGCTTTAGTTTGCACAAAGCAGGTTATGACTGATAATAAACCGTAATGGAATATCTTTCATAAGAACTGTTGCTGTCTTTCTGAATATTGCACAGTAAGGCTGCTTTCACATCAGCGTTTCTCGGCATTTGGGCAGATCTGGCAGTTCTGCCGCCTAATGGATCACTTGGGGCACAGACTGCGTTCAGCCTAATTCATTCCCTTTGGGACTTGTGGACATGTGCAACACTTGCAGTTTTGCACTTGCGGCTGCTAGCAGCGGTTTTAAACTCACCCCAAGTGCCAGATTGCAGCAAAATCTCAAGTGCTGCACATGTCTGCAAGCAGGGGCATAACTACAACAGGTGCAGGGGTTGCGATCGCACCCGGGCCCCGGAGCCTAGGGGGCCCCAAAAGTCCCTATGGCCTATAGAAAAAGACTATTGCTCTTAGGGTACCTTTACACACGGCTACATTTGTAGCTTGTCACCAGGTAACTTACTGGTTGCAGTGAAATCATGGATACATGGTTCTATCTTGTTGCTGTGTACAAATGGAATCATGTATCCATGATTTCACTGCAACCAGTAAGTTACCTGGTGACAAGCTACAAATGTAGCCGTGTGTAAAGGTACCCTTAAAGATCTGTAATAATTGGGGGCACGTTGGAGCTTTCGCATCGAGGCCCATGAACTTGAAGTTACACCACCATCTGCAAGTCCCATAGGGAATGAATAAAGCTGAACGCAGTCTTGCTGCAAGTGATCAGTTAAGGCTGCAGATGCAGCAAATCTGCGAGATTTGCCATGAATGGCGACAAACTCTGTGGGACCGACAGAAGGGAGCCATAGCCCCACAGACTGTACCTCAACCTCAGTCCTATATTGGGTCCAGGACACTTTAAGGAAAAGGACCGAATTCGGGCAGGTTGGATTAGCGTGTTGTCACTCCCGTCCGTACCGGTAAGGAACTGAACATACTTAATCGTAACAGACCAGTAGGCTGGTGTAGGAGCTCTGCAGAGTGGTTAAAGAGAGTAAGGAGGGACACAGACCCCGAAAGCCATTAAAAGGGACCATCAACAGACTCTACAGGATCACCTTACAATCTGTGGCTACGTCCCCATTCAATCAGACTGTGACTGTGTACTGTATCATCTACCCGGTACCAGTAAAGTGACGTTTGAGTTGAATCGGTGTCTGTGCTCCTTTTCTTCCAGCGCCCAGGGGGCCTCAGCATCATCAGAGGGGTAAGAAATACGACTCCCCTCATACCTCCCCGCTGCCCTGAGGTAAAGCTCTACCTGTGGGTAGCTGTACTACTCTGAGCTGCACCTCCATCACCTCAGCGGCAGGCCGCAGCGCTGGTAACCTATTACCAGGTACCACAGATGGCGTCCCGATACCAATTCCCCCATCATCATCACCCCCATCCCCTACCACTAAGGGTCCAGGGCACGGAACTGGGAACTGACCAATCGTGATTCCCCCATCGAAGCAACCGCCTATCCCGGTATCCAAGTACCCCCTACCCTGTCGACTGACTCACTAGGGTTTGTTGGATGGGGGATGAGTTTATGGGGGAAATATTCATGACACCACCTACAGTTGTCGGTCAGCATGGACCGACGCTGTGGGTCAGATCTCCGGGGTTGTTGGAATAGCAGCCAGATGTCGTTGCTCCCCGTATGTGGAGCATTACCCCAGTGCACACAGGTTTAGTAAAAAGGGTGTGTAAGGCCGGGATTGTGCCGGGCCTTCTTGTCTCATGTACTGAGGTAGTGAGTGGCTCCGCAGGCAGGGAAATAACAGAGTCTCACATAGTGTTGGAACTCTGTACCTGGTTTACGCACTTCAGTTGCAATTAGCCACCGGGCGCTTCTCTCTACCAAGTTCAGTCTGGCCTGTCCCCAAGTAATCAGGATAGCTCGCCCAGGACCCCTTCGTGTGCCTCTCCATTCTCTGGGATTGGGAACTCTCTCAGCACTACTCCTTCACCTCTCCTGTCAGCACCTCCGCATGTTGTGCACCGATCTGTCGGGCCCCACGGGACGGGGGTACTCGGTACCGGACCGGATGGTGCCGGGGAAGTCACGGGTGGCTTGGTCCGGACCGTGTCCCGGGCTCGGCAAATAAAAGGGGGATATTTACAGGGGATGTCACTCGTGACGCCACCCACTTGATGCGGCCAGTGATGGGGGGCCGCCGCTGCTGCAGAACCTCCGGGGGTGATGTGATGGCAGTGTAGATGGTGTAGTTCCAGTGGGAAGAACTGTATCCCCCGGGGCAGTAAGGGTTAAGTCTATGGTGAAGTTGTGTAGCACACTTACTTGCAGACGCTGCAGGGGTCTCTCCTCAGCGTTGGTGCTGACAGGCTGGAGCTGTGGCTCTGCAGGTGGAGGTCTCTCTGATGCAATCCTGTTAGGAGAGAATCACTTTCGTGCAGAGACACAAGGGAAGCAGTTCCAGGGTTTTCCAAAGCTTTACTCAAAGTTCTTCCAGTTACTTTACAAGTCATTTGCAGTTCTTACAAGTTACAGTACACGGGCACATTCTCCCTCTCTGGGTTCCCTTTGCTCTGCAGCCAGGCCTCTCTCTCTGTGACCCCTCACACAGTCTGTAGTGTCCTTTCCGGGCTGTTTACAGTCTCCGTCTGTACGGGTGGTGTGTGGTGCGCTGGACAGTATGGCGGTGACTCGGACCCCTGGTGGGCCCTCCTGGTTGTCACTGAGCTGCCTGTCCTTTGGGTTAGGGATCTCAATCTGAAACTCAGATCCCTCGTCTTGTTGTCTGGGGATGCCGGGTGAACTACGGTCCCCTCTAGAGCCGACACTCTACTTCAGCCCAGCCTCCAGCAGTCCTCAAGCATGAGGCTCTACCAGGCTCCTTCTCTCTGTTCCTTTCAGTATCATAGGAGGGCTACTCCGCCTGCAGTCAGTGGCTTTGGCTGCTGTCTAGGGCACGGGTTCCACCGTCCCTCTCTGTCCGGTCACACTCCTGGTGGCATCAGCGTTGGACGGGCTTTCTCTCCCCTCTGGCTCACACTGGCTCAGTACGGATTCTGCGCTCCTAGCCTTGCACTCACAGGACGTGTGATTGTCTTTCAGTCTTTGCAGCTCGGCACCCTGGGCCTACTCCTTACTGACTTCCTTTACTCCTCCCCCTTCCTATATACTCTCAAGTCACCTGACTTCTGGTGTGCCCAACCCACTCCTCTGATCCACCACCCCTCAATCTCATAGAGTATCTAATCTCAGGGCTGGATGTTACCTTCTCTTGCACGTGGGTTGTGTGGGCTGTGAGGGTGTTGGTGTGCAACAAGTGTCCTACCTGCCTGGCTGCAGTTCCCTTTTGTGGCCTCCTGGACGCAGGGGCGCCACAGATCTAGGAGCCACGGAGCCTGTCGGGCAACTGATACCTGTACTTTGACCCTAGTTCAGCTGCCTTTTTAGCGGGTGCATCAGGATGTGACCACCACTCCTGGAGATTGCGTGGCCTTTGGTTCGGTGGTTCGGGCTTACAGCGTCCGAGCCACACTCAGGGCCGGTTCCCTGGTTCTCGACCAACCCCTCCGTCCGACTATCTTAGTCCCGGATCTGGGCGCCCAGACTGTTCTCACTACACCAGTGCCCCTGGGGTTCTCTCTCTCCATTCGCCTGCACACTTGGCTTCAGCTTTATCCTCGCTCGCTCACTTCTACTCGCTACTACTTACTAACTGACTAACTTCCCACTGTCTGTTCTTCCTTGAGACACGACACTCGATCAATGAGTGCGGTACCCCTTTGTAGCGACCAGACTGGTGGGGTGCCACATATACAATATATATGCTTTGGGAAGAGACACACTATGCATGATGCATGTGGGATACTCGCACAAGCCTTGCATGACTCACCTGGCACACCCACCAGCTCTATGGACAGGAGCATGGAGATGCATAGAAACACAAGCAGCTGACGTGCTCCTGTCCAGAGAGGAGGAGGATGGGCTGGGTGAGTCATGCAAGACTCGTGTGAGTATCTTGATGCATCTCGCATAGTGTATCTTTGCCTTTAATCTGTATAACAGAGGGTCCTTCACCACCACATGAGCTGGAATAGACAGAGAGCTCTTAATTGTTTTTTTCTGTGTTAGTGGTTGGGGAATGCAAAGCAACAGACGTTAAAGTATAATTTAGTATTGGATATTAGTTATTAGTAGTCAAAGCTGATATTAATAATTATTACCCAGAATCCAGCCTTTATTATTCACACAATGTTTTTTTGTGCCGCACTTTTCTAAGTAATCCCTGCACCCTGTGAACACAGACTGAACGTTTTCCATACAATCGCTTTATCTTTGTTCAACACTTAAATGCAGCCGATTTCCTGCACAAATAGAAAAATGAAGCATTTACACTACACGGGGACATGGCGGAAAGGAAGGTGGCTGCTGACTCGTGGCCTGAACCCCGGGCAGCATAGATCCCAGCTCGGCTCCTGCACCCCTCGTCCTCGCATCCGCTTTCATCTGGGTTTGTCTTTGAAGCACCGCAGCGTTCCAGAGTGACACACACTGATGTTTCGGATGCAGGAGCGGCTCTGATTCTCGCTGTCGTTGTGCAGTATTTACATTAATTAATAAATAATATCTATATCTTTAGAGACATTGCTGGCAAAGTGACAAAGAACATTTGTGCAGCTCATGATAATGTTCAGAGAAGATGCGGAGGGCAGCGTGATTCCATTGACATCGCTGCCATGTGTCTGTCAGATGCCAGGTGCCGGCAGGACATGTCTGTTCTAGAAATATGAGACAGTGCATCATAAAAGCCTCTGACCGCTGTGATAGAAACAACACGATGAATCTGCAGAACACTGAGCTAATGGCAGCTTTCATCCGACGATACAATATGAATAATATAACAAGAGAAAATAAAAATGGTAGCAAAGATGCACAATGCAGCATGTCAGCTATAGTGCAGCAGTCATGGGGCCAGGGTACTCAGCTTCCAGGGTGCAACAGTTCGGGGATGTCACGTCGGCTCTCCTGGAAGTCATGGCCATGACAGGTCGGTTATAAAGGGGAAATAAAGTTTTTAGAGTTTATTGTAGTGTCTGGTCAGGGACAACCAGCGCTGCTTATAGTGACCCCAGGGGATAGATGCTGTGGCAGTTTGATGTAACACTCCCCACAGACGGAGCGGGCCCCTGAGGGTACTGGGTGGTGGATGATGGTGGTTGTAGTGAATGCAGGAAGGTGATCAAGAAGTGGACAGACACAAGGGTTGCAGTTCTTACCAGTCTCTTTACTGAAGATTCAAGTTCAATTACAACCCAGCCAGGACACTGTGTTCTCCAAGGTTGCAGCTTTGCCAGCTCCCAGGTAATTCAAGTCCACTCCACTGAGACACCAAATATATGCCTTTCTGTGCTGCCCATTTTCACTATGCTGTTCTCCTCCTTCCTGTGTCTTCGTGCTACTGATCCCAAGGCAGGTGACTAAGAGCCCTTTGTGAGCGACATCTTGGCCAGTCCTCTTGACTCTCTATAGTCCCTTAGCCTAGGGAGTATACAGTGTTGGCCACTGCACATGCAGTTCTGTGGCCTCCAGTTTCTTGGCTTGGTCTTACAGATCCAGTCCAATTTGGGGCAGGCACTCCTTTGTAGCAAGATCCTCTGCCTGGCCATCTAGCCAGCCACAGATTCAGGGTTTCTGAACTGGGGGTTTGCGGCTGACCTACCCACTAGTCCCGCCAAGCCCCAGTCCCAGCTTCCCCTAGAACTCCATCTTGCTTCCTCTTCACTCTCTGACTAACTACTCACTAATTCTCTCCATCCCCTAAACCTACTCCTAGCTCCAGCCAGCAAATGGTGTCTGCTCTCTCAGGGAGTGATCTTCTGCACTGTATCTCCCTGGCCTGGAGTCTGGATTGGCGTTGGGTGTGTTTTTGGTGTGACTCAGCTTTGTGTTCCCACCTTACCCGAGAGTGGAGTAGGTGCAGTACCACTGTGGCGACCAAAAATCAGGGGTGAAAAATCCCCCACTGGTTAATCACAGCATGTCCATGAGCTAAAAGACAAGTTACAAGATGATAAAAGCAAGAACATACAGTACAACATTTTTGTATCTGCAGATTAACATCAACATCTTCCCTTTTCCCCTAAAGGGAAACACTATCTACTTAAACTTGTCACAGACAGAAAACATAATCACTCCCAAAATAGATAACAGGGGCAAACCAAATCACGAATTAACAAATTTCAACAGTTTGCACTGTTTTATGATTCATGTAAACACAGCTCACCTGAGTAATTCAATGAGCCCAAACTGTGGAAACCGCCCTCAAAAAGACCACATAAAGATTCATCTCTGTGTGCTATGGTGCCAATGATATTAACAGAACTTAGTGTTCAGTCCAGCAAGGTTCTGATGGTCTACTTTTAGTGACAGGGTATTTTCATTGGCAAATCTCTACAGTGGCAAATGTGGTTAATGAGATTGAACTATGATGCCTTTAAAGCATGAAGTCCGAAAATGAAACAAGAAGCATCTTAACAGTGCAACTATTTACGGTTAATTCCTAGTACAACCCACAGTCCTGTGCCCAATTGTTCCATCATACAGTAAAGAGTAGGCTGGTTACAAACTGAAACCATTTACGGTTCACCTAAGCTCTGTCAGGGGCTAATAGTCTTAACATAATAAATCACATCTTAGAAGAAAAACACGAAGGCCAAGGAAAAGGCCACGCACACTGTCGTGTGGTTCTAGCAGGCCATTCAAGTGCATTGAGCCAGGGAAGCCCGGCACGGCCTGGGAAACGAAACGTTACAGAACTCAGAATTGTGTGGCTCTTTCTTGGCACCACCGCTCCCTAGTCCGCCAGTATCTAGGGGGGCAGAGACCCATGCCCGCCTGACCTAACCGACCTCCTACTCACTGCCCTGGGGAGCTCCCTGTGAGCAACCCCTGGCGTCTGTCCTAAGAGGTGGAGGGCGGAACTACTCACACCGCAGTGTGCCCTACCCCTTCCTTTTCCCCTGCACTAGACAAACTTAATGGTCCGGGCCGCGGTGGTCGCCCTTGCACCCCCAAAAGAACCGTACAGGACTGCCCTGTACATGCAGTCTCCCGCCCTGGAGTGCTGTCACTACACTCTCCACCCCTAGACCTTCCTCGCCCAACACAGACTGTTCTGCTCTCCATGGCCTCTTCAGCTCTTGCCCACCTTCGCGGACCAGCACCACAGCCCTTGGGATCATGCCATACCACTTCGTCTGCATGGGCCCCCTACTGCACCAGCATAACTACTTTCGCCCTGGAGCCTGCCCCAGCTCTTTGACTATAGAAAATTAATGCTTAAAATTGCCTAATGGCCCTTCGAGCTCTCACATCAGGGCCTCAAGCCAAGTAGCGCTGTCCACTACTGCCATGTCTATTGCCACCGACTCGTTCTTGAGCCTGATCCACCAAGCTCTGCCTCAGTAGCCCGGTTCCCTATACCCTCCAGGCCTCTCTTCTTGGAATGAACGTGCCCCACCTGCACGCCCTTGTCTGCATTCTCTGATATGGCACCCCTGCCCTCCAGCCTCCTCTGCCCTGCCCTCTGCCCTCCAGCCTCCTCTGCCCTCCAGCCTCCTCTGCCCTGGCCTCTGCCCTACAGCCTCCTCTGCCCTGGCCTCTGCCCTCCAGCCTCCTCTGCCCTGGCCTCTGCCCTCCAGCCTCCTCTGCCCTGGCCTCTGCCCTCCAGCCTCCTCTGCCCTGGCCTCTGCCCTCCAGCCTCCTCTGCCCTGGCCTCTGCCCTCCAGCCTCCTCTGCCCTGGCCTCTGCCCTACAGCCTCCTCTGCCCTGGCCTCTGCCCTCCAACCTCCTCTGCCCTCCAGCCTCCTCTGCCCTGGCCTCTGCCCTCCAGCCTCCTCTGCCCTCCAGCCTCCTCTGCCCTGCAGCCTCTGCCCTCCAGCCTCCTCTGCCCTGGCCTCTGCCCTCCAGCCTCCTCTGCTCTGGCCTCTGCCCTCCAGCCTCCTCTGCCCTGGCCTCTGCCCTTCAGCCTCCTCTGCCCTGGCCTCTGCCCTGGCCTCTGCCCTGGCCTCTGCCCTCCAGCCTCCTCTGCCCTTCTGCCTCCTCTGCCCTGGCCTCTGCCCTCCAGCCTCCTCTGCCCTGGCCTCTGCCCTCCAGCCTCCTCTGCCCTGGCCTCTGCCCTCCAGCCTCCTCTGCCCTGGCCTCTGCCCTCCAGCCTCCTCTGCCCTGGCCTCTGCCCTCCAGCCTCCTCTGCCCTGGCCTCTGCCCTCCAGCCTCCGCTCTACTCTCCCTGTCCTCTGCCCTCCAGCCTCCGCCCTCCTCTGCCCTCCAGCCTCCGACCTCCTCTCCCTGTCCTCTGCCCTCCGGCCTCCACTCTCCTTCCCTGTCCCCTGCCCTCCAGCCTCCACCCTCCAGCCTCCGCTCTGCTCTCCCTGTCCTTTGCCCTCCAGGCTCCGCCCTCCTGCCTCCGACCTCCTCTGCCCTCCAGCCTCCGCTCTCCTCTCCCTGTCCTCTGCCCTCCAGCCTCTGCTCTCCTCTGCCCTCCAGCCTCCACTCTCCTCTCCCTGTCCTCTGCCCTCCAGCCTCCGCTCTCCTCTGACCTCCAGCCTCCGCTCTCCTCTCCCTGTCCTCTGCCCTCCACCCTCCGCTCTCCTCTCCCTGTCCTCTGCCCTCCAGCCTCCGCCCTCCAGCCTCCGCCCTCCTCTGCCCTCCAGCCTCCGCTCTGCTCTCCCTGTCCTCTGCCCTCCAGCCTCCGCTCTCCTCTGACCTCCAGCCTCCGCTCTCCTCTCCCTGTCCTCCAGCCTCCGCTCTCCTCTCCCTGTCCTCTGCCCTCCAGCCTCCGCTCTCCTCTCCCTGTCCTCTGCCCTCCAGCCTCCGCTCTCCTCTCCCTGTCCTCTGCCCTCCAGCCTCCGCTCTCCTCTCCCTGTCCTCTGCCCTCCAGCCTCCGCTCTCCTCTCCCTGTCCTCTGCCCTCCAGCCTCCGCCCTCCTCTGCCCTCCAGCCTCTGCTCTCCTCTCCCTGTCCTCTGCCCTCCAGCCTCCGCTCTCCTCTGCCCTCCAGCCTCCTCTGCCCTGGCCTCTGCCCTACAGCCTCCTCTGCCCTGGCCTCTGCCCTACAGCCTCCTCTGCCCTGCCCTCTGCCCTCCAGCCTCCTCTGCCCTGGCCTCTGCCCTCCAGCCTCCTCTGCCTTGGCCTCTGCCCTCCAGCCTCCTCTGCCCTGGCCTCTGCCCTCCAGCCTCCTCTGCCCTCCAGCCTCCTCTGCCCTCCAGCCTCTGCCCTCCAGCCTCCTCTGCCCTGGCCTCTGCCCTCCAGCCTCCTCTGCTCGGGCCTCTGCCCTCCAGCCTCCTCTGCCCTGGCCTCTGCCCTCCAGCCTCCTCTGCCCTGGCCTCTGCCCTCCAGCCTCCTCTGCCCTGGCCTCTGCCCTGGCCTCTGCCCTCCAGCCTCCTCTGCCTTCTGCCTCCTCTGCCCTGGCCTCTGCCCTCCAGCCTCCTCTGCCCTGGCCTCTGCCCTCCAGCCTCCTCTGCCCTGGCCTCTGCCCTCCAGCCTCCTCTGCCCTGGCCTCTGCCCTCCAGCCTCCTCTGCCCTGGCCTCTGCCCTCCAGCCTCCTCTGCCCTGGCCTCTGCCCTCCAGCCTCCTCTGCCCTGGCCTCTGCCCTCCAGCCTCCTCTGCCCTGGCCTCTGCCCTCCAGCCTCCTCTGCCCTGGCCTCTGCCCTCCAGCCTCCGCTCTACTCTCCCTGTCCTCTGCCCTCCAGCCTCCGCCCTCCTCTGCCCTCCAGCCTCCGACCTCCTCTCCCTGTCCTCTGCCCTCCGGCCTCCACTCTCCTCTCCCTGTCCCCTGCCCTCCAGCCTCCACCCTCCAGCCTCCGCTCTGCTCTCCCTGTCCTTTGCCCTCCAGCCTCCGCCCTCCTGCCTCCGCCCTCCTCTGCCCTCCAGCCTCCGCTCTCCTCTCCCTGTCCTCTGCCCTCCAGCCTCTGCTCTCCTCTGCCCTCCAGCCTCCACTCTCCTCTCCCTGTCCTCTGCCCTCCAGCCTCCGCTCTCCTCTGACCTCCAGCCTCCGCTCTCCTCTCCCTGTCCTCTGCCCTCCACCCTCCGCTCTCCTCTCCCTGTCCTCTGCCCTCCAGCCTCCGCCCTCCAGCCTCCGCCCTCCTCTGCCCTCCAGCCTCCGCTCTGCTCTCCCCGTCCTCTGCCCTCCAGCCTCCGCTCTCCTCTCCCTGTCATCCAGCCTCCGCTCTCCTCTCCCTGTCCTCTGCCCTCCACCCTCCGCTCTCCTCTCCCTGTCCTCTGCCCTCCAGCCTCCGCTCTCCTCTCCCTGTCCTCTGCCCTCCAGCCTCCGCTCTCCTGTCCCTGTCCTCTGCCCTCCAGCCTCCGCCCTCCTCTGCCCTCCAGCCTCTGCTCTCCTCTCCCTGTCCTCTGCCCTCCAGCCTCCGCTCTCCTCTGCCCTCCAGCCTCCACTCTCCTCTGCCTGTCCTCTGCCCTCCAGCCTCCGCTCTGCTCTCCCTGTCCTCTGCCCTCCAGCCTCCGCTCCCCTCTCCCTGTCCTCTGCCTTCCAGCCTTCGCTCTCCTCTCCCTGTCCTCTGCCCTCCAGCCTCCGCGCTCTCCTTCCCTGTCCTCTGCCCTCCAGCCTCTGCTCTCCTCTCCCTGTCCTCTGCCCTCCAGCCTCTGCTCTCCTCTTCCTGTCCTCTGCCCTCCAGCATCCGCCCTCCTCTGCCCTCCAGCCTCCGCTCTCCTCTCCCTGTCCTCTGCCCTCCAGCCTCTGCTCTCCTCTGCCCTCCAGCCTCCACTCTCCTCTCCCTGTCCTCTGCCCTTCAGCCTCCACCCTCCAGCCTCCGCTCTTCTCTGCCCTCCAGCCTCCGCTCTCCTCTCCCTGTCCTCTGCCCTCCAGCCTCTGCTCCCCTCTGCCCTACAGCCTCCGCTCTCCTCTCCCTGTCCTCTGCCCTCCAGCTTCCGCTCTCCTCTCCCTCTCCTCTACCCTCCACCTTCCGCTCTCCTCTCCCTCTCCTCTACCCTCCACCTTCCGCTCTCCTCTCCCTCTCCTCCGCCCTCCACTCGCTTCTCCCTGTCCTCTGCCCTCCAGCCTCCGCTCTACTCTCCCTGTCCTCTGCCCTCCAGCCTCCGCCCTCCTCTGCCCTCCAGCCTCCGCTCTCCTCTCCCTGTCCTCTGCCCTCCAGCCTCCGCTCTCCTCACCCCTCCATATGCAATGTACACTATGTGTGTATATGTGTGTATGTACGCACTTCCGTCACTTTGTCCACACTTCCCTCAACTTTGTACACACACACACATACACACACACTCCGCTATACTTACCACCGGCCCTGCGTCCGCTGCCTGGATCCTCAGTCGACATGTCGCTGCCCCCAAACTACTGGATCCAATATAGCGTCCAAGATGTCTTGAAAAACTACCCGGACAACATATTGGATCCAGTCGTCCGGGGGCGGCGACATGTCGACTCAGGATCCAGGCGGCGGGGAAGACGCAGGGTCGGTGGTAAGTATAGCGGAGTGTATGTGTGTGCTTACCACTCTGCCCACGGCGCTGCGCTGACCACTCTGCCCACGGCGCTGCACTGACCACTCTGCCCACTGCGCTGCACTGACCACTTTGCCCACGGCGCTGCACTGACCACTCTGCCCACGGCGCTGCACTGACCACTCTGCCCATGGCGCTGCACTGACCACTCTGCCCACGGCGCTGCACTGACCACTCTGCCCACGGCGCTGCACTGACCACTCTGCCCACGGCGCTGCACTGACCACTCTGCCCACACCGCTGCGCTGACCAATCTCACCGCACTCACTGCTAACCACTGAGCCACCGCACTCACTGCTAACCACTGAGCCACCGCACTCACTGCTAACCACTGAGCCACCGCACTCACTGCTAACCACTGAGCCACCGCACTCACTGCTAACCACTGAGCCAGCGCACTCACTGCTAACCACTGAGCCAGCGCACTCACTGCTAACCACTGAGCCACCGCACTCACTGCTAACCACTGAGCCAGCGCACTCACTGCTAACCACTGAGCCAGCGCACTCACTGCTAACCACTGAGCCACCGCACGCAGTACTAACCACTGAGCCACCGCGCAGTGCTAATTACTGAGCCACCGCGCAGTGCTACCCACTGAGCCACCATATACAGTGCTAACCACTGAGCCACCTCTATACACACAATTAATTTCACCGCACTCCCCTAACTATTACTAAATAAACTATATATGGATTCTAGACTACCCGATTCTTTAGAATCGGGCTGCCATCTAGTAATATACTATAATTAGCTAATGATACTTCAACAATATAACCAAACATCAGTCTTTACTCTTGGGTCTTACAAGCTCGAGGGGCCTGGTATCCCATATTTATGTTGTAGTGAGACATATGAGCAAACTGATAGCCCCCAGCTCTGGGCAACGGTGATAGCTCCCCATTCTCCTAAATATGCCTCAGGATCCCTCGGCCACAGCGTGGCCAATGTATACGAGGCGGTGCAGCTACCTCTGCCGGGTGTGAAGTCATGGATGCTTCCCTGGAGACTGGCTCCTCCTGTTCTTCATCAGGACAAATAGTCTTGGGCTCGGGGCTCACTATGGCTGGTATCTTCTTTACGTCCAGCAAGTACCACCCTCTTTGCCCAAAATGACAGGTATATTGCACCAAATCAGCTGGGTACAGATCCCTGCCTGCAGCCCCCCCAGGGCAGGTGACTCCAACATCGCACCGATTACCAAGTACATCATTTATTAGGCGGGGCTCTTTGATGAACCCAGACCCATTATAAATGGTCAAAGTGGATCACTGCGCCCCTTCTCCGGACTGGTGACTCTGTTACTGTTGTCCTCTTTCTCCACTACTACATCTGGAGTCTCCGAGCCGGGCGTAGGCAGTTGTTGCGAGGACCTCTTCCACAGCTCCCTCTGCCACTTTGCATACTCGGCGACCTGGAGTCTGACAATCTGCTGCTCCAGCTCCTCCACCTCTGGGCTCATGAGATGGGAGCCCAGGGGTTGGAGTGGGCATCAGGACATCCAGAGTCTACCAGGTGTCTTCACCTCTAGGGTTACGGACGACGTTTATTCACCTCTCTGGTCTGCCATTGCGCCGTCCTGGCTACATGTGTTATTCTCAGCCATCTGCAGCTTTTCCCTTCCTCACATGTGTCGCTCTGTTTACAGCCCCCAACCTTTCGTGGGAAGTCTTTGCTCCGGGCTGCAGCTTGTTCAGCAGGTGGTCCTGCTGATGGGCAGGTCATTTTGCTCAACAGTCAATAGAGGGGGTTGGCACAATTTTTGATGCCGCTGGCTCCTCCCACAATGGTATAATTATGTGCTTAATTGTAAAACACTGGGTAAAACTGTCACTGAAAAAGACCTGGGTGTATGGGTAGATGACAAACTCACATTTAGTGACCAGTGTCAGGCAGCTGCTGCAAAGGCAAATAAAATAATGGGATGCATTAAAAGAGGCATAGATGCTCATGAGGAGAACATAATTTTACCTCTATACAAGTCACTAGTGCGACCACACTTAGAATACTGTGTACAATTCTGGTCTCCGGTGTATAAGAAAGACATAGCTGAACTAGAGCGGGTCCAGAGAAGAGCGACAAAAGTCATTAGAGGACTAAGGGGTCTGCAATACCAAGACAGGTTATTAAACTTGGGGTTATTTAGTTTGGAAAAACGAAGGCTTAGGGGTGATCTTATAATAATGTATAAATATATGAGGGGACAATACAGAGACCTTTCTAATGATCTCTTTACTCTTAGGCCTGAGACTGGGACAAGGGGCATCCTCTACGTCTGGAGGAAAGAAGGTTTAATCATAATCACAGACGCGGATTCTTTACTGTAAGAGCAGTGAGACTATGGAACTCTCTGCCACATGATGTTGTAATGAGTGACTCACTACTAACATTTAAGAAGGCCTGGATGCCTTTCTTGAAAACTATAATATTTCCAGTTATATATACTAGATTCTTTGATAGGACGTTGATCCAGGGATCTAGTCTGATTGCCGTATCTGGAGTCAGGAAGGAGTTTTTTCCCTCAATGTGGAGCTTAGTGTTGCCACATGGGTTTTTTCTTGCCTTCCTCTGGATCAACATGTTAGGCTATGGGTTGAACTAGATGGACTTAAAGTCTATCTTCAACCTTAAAAACTATGTTACTATGTGACAGTTCAGGAGATGTCATGGTGGCTCTCCATGGAAGTCATGGCTATGACCGTCATTAAAAGGGGTTATTGTCACTTCACCGTTGGACTCGGTAGCTGGTGTTCCTGCCTCGGCCGCTGGGAGGCGCCGGATTCCTTCAACTGATGGTGCCAGTGATAGGAGGGCCATGTCCTCATATGGACCGTCTGTTTCGACGTCTACCTCTGTCGCTGGGCGCCGCCGTGTTTCTCCTGTGGGTTTATGTTGATCGCAGAAGATAGGGTCCTGCAGAGGCATCTGATAGGCGCAGCATCTGATCTTCTGTCAGAAGTGGGGTGGTTGGTGCCAGTCGTGCATCACCGTCTGGCCTGGTTCTAGGGGCGGTCCGAATGAGATCATCAGGCTGTGAGCTCCAGCCTATGGGAGGTAACCCCACCCTTCAAATACCTTGGAGCCTGTCAGATATAGTTTTGGTTCCCCAGTGTGATAGTGTGTGTATTTAGTTTTGTCTCTAACCCTGGTTTTTATTTACTTCCTGGCGACCTTCCTGCTCCGGTCCGCTGCTCATCTTAAGCAGCTACCTCCTGGGCTCTGCTATAATTCCAGATTCCTGTATAGGGGTAAAGGGTCTCAGGGTTTCTCTGGGTGCTGCCTTGCCAGCAGCTCGGCATCACAGCGGGTATTCATCAAAGTTATTATCCACAGGGGAATTGAGTTATTAGATTTTATCATGACGCCATCTGTGGTGTCTAGTCAGGGACGATCAGTGCTGCTTGTAGTGACCCCAGGGGATAGATGTTATGGCAGCTTTGATGTAACACTCCCCACAGATGGAGAGGAACCCTGGGGTCTACTGGATGGTGAATGATGATGGTTGTGATGAATGCAGGAAGGCGCCCAAGAAGTGGAAAGACATAGGGGTTGCAGTTCTTACCAGTCTCTTTACTGAAGGTTCAAGTTCAATTACAACCCAGCCAGTGTCCTGTGTTTCCAGAGTTGCAGCTTGGCCAGCTCCCAGGTAATTCAGGTCCAGGGAGTGGTACAACTGAACACCATTGGCTGTTGGCACCTGAGCTCTGCGTGCGGAGGTGCTGAGGGGAGAGCAAGACGAGCTAGGAGCGCTGAGAGTCCCACCAGAGAGGAGAAAACACTGTAGGAGCAAGGAACACCTAGGGGGTCTCGACGACACTGTCGTGGTTCTAGAGAAGCCGTTCAAACCGGAGTTTGGCAGAGGGAAGCACCGGCGGCCTGGTTGAAACGTAAAGGTACAGAACTCAACAGATGTGTGTGAGTCTTTTCTTTGCGGCGACCACCGGCTGCAGAGGCCGCATGTTATCTAGAGGTGCCGATGACCCAATGAACACCAGCCAATGACCCTGAACCGACCTTCCTACTCACTGCCCTGGGAAACCGCTCCGCCTGTGGGGAGCAAAACCCCCTAAGCTGCCGTTCATAGTCCCTGGAGGTTCTGCAGCAGCGGCGGCCACACGTAGCTGCACACCGAGGTGGTGTCACAAATACCCCTTTCCTTTATTTCCCCTGTCATCTGAGACAGAACTTTTAATGGTCACGGAGCCGGGTGGCCACTTTGACATCTCCCAAAAAGAACCGTAAGAACTGACCCGGTAATGAGTACCCCACGGCCCTGGAGTGGGCGTGTCACTAACACTCTCCACCCCCTAAACCTACTCCTTCCTCCAACCAGCAGATGGTGTCTGCTCTCTCAGGGAGCCTCTTCCACCCTGCATCTCTGTGGCCTGGAGTCTGGATTGGCGTTGGGTGTGTTATTGGCGTGGTTCAGCTTTGTGTTCACCACACCTGTGGAGTAGGTGCAGTACCACTGTGGTGACAAAGATGCAGGGGCGCCACAATAGCAAGGTCCACACATGGGCATAACTACAATAATGTCGGGGCCCTGGAGCCTGGGGGCCCCAAAAGTCTATTTGGACTATAGAAAAAGATTAATGCTATTAAAGATTTGCAATAATTGGGGGCCCTGTTGGAGCTTTCACATCAGGGCCCACAAGCTTCAAGTTACGCCGCTGGTCCACATACTGTATGTCTATTGCACCAGACTCAGTTTTTGGAGCCTGATCACAACCAATGCTCAAATGCATCAGTAGCCACCAGGATTTTTCCCCTATTTACTTCCAGGCTCAGGTTTACATTGGATAATGAAACGTGATCCGTCACCTGCACGGACCGAACATTATGTGGCTGCATTTTCATAACTGATATAGGTCAACAACAAGCTGACAGTGATTAATATCCCATAAGATGGTGTAACTCATTATGCTGAGTGACTGCCAGCTTTACAGCTGATGCCTGCTGTCTTTGCCAGCAATGTGGCTATATGGGTGGCACTGCTGTTAATGAATGTAGCACCACCTGCTGGTAGAACAGTGCAATGCATTGTGTTTCTGCAAAAATACCTTGCTGGTTAATGAAAAATATTAGAATCTGAGAGTCCTCAATGGTTGATACTTTTTAATGGCGAACTGAAAAGATGGTAAGCATAGCAAGCTTTTGGGACACTATGGCCCCTTCATCAGGCTATAATGACACAAATTCTGCAGACACACACACATATATACATAAGCAGGGTTAGATGATGTAGTAAATACGACAGGTGATGTAAAGCAGAGTCAGGCTAGGGAGGGGGAGAGGAGTTGGGGAGATAAAGTCAAAATTCTAAGATAAGAAGAACCGATTGTATTAATGTGACTCACCGTAAGCTGGGTTCTTGGGTCTAAGGCGCTGGCTGTGGTCACGGTTCTGTGCCTGAGGCTTCGGAGGCCCGGTGGTCAATGAAGGGTGGAATGGGGTTAGATAAGAATAAAGTTTATTATTTCGTGACGCCACCTGTAGGGTCCGGTGATGGCACCGGTGCTGCTCCCGAGACGTTGACCTGGCGGCTCCCGATGGGTCCCTGGACCTCAATGGTGGGTACCCCTCCCGATACAGCTGCGGTGATGGTGGTTTGTGTATTGCGCTCCTATGAAGCAGTCAATCACTCCGGTTCAGTAGTGCAGCGATGGAGCATCTGCACTACCTCGGAGCGGTTCTCCGGGTTGGACTGGGCTCGGGTCGACTTTTCACCCGTTACTTGTTCACTTGGCCCCCTTCGCTTCTGTGTCACCGACTCTAGGTGCCCTCCCTGTTAGTTGTTCCGTCACGACATCTGTTCTTGTTCCTGTCTCTCCAACTTTCTAACTCTTTCTGCTCTTTCCCCACTGCTATGCATCTAACTCTCCTCCCACCAGGACCGGTTGCCCAGGAAATGGGTATCTAATTGGTCGTCTGCCAATACATGTTGCATGTGGTGCATGGAGCCTTGTAATTAACTCGTTCATCACTGAGACGGAGGATACGGCACCTTCAGTCATGGGTGCAGTACCCTCCTGTGAGCACTCGTTGCAGGGCGCCACAATTGTTCTATGATTAGTGGCCTGGGGAGACCTGACGATTCCTCAGTGAGTTGTAGAAATCATAAATCAGTGCAAGACAGTTCACATTAGAAATGTCAAAAGTTCATTGTCCTGTAACTGGAGTCTATTGGAAGATGTGATATCCCCAAATGTCCTTTCATTTTATATAAAAACGCATTAATTCATGTGAGACATTTAATCCTGTTTTGAATGTGTCAAAGGTCGTTATCAATTTGTATTCCCAAATTCTTTCTCTCTCTGTGATTTCAAGTTACTTTTTAAAATGAGCAGATTCATATCGGTTTCACTGTGGTCAGGGCTGGAAAAATGCTTTGCTACATGTAGATCCATAGGCTTTTCTTTTATTGAGTGGCGATGAGAATTCATTCTTGTCCTGAATTTTTGCACAGTCTCTCCTATGTACATGCCACCTGTTGGACATTCCTTGTGTGTGCAGCTGAAGTTACCTGGGATCTTGTAGTCCTAATCTGTCCCAGGAATCTTTATCTTGTCTGTTGTCATTATGGATGGAGGTTTTGCACCTGTTCTGGTTGCAGGGAAAGGTTCCTGTAGCTGGAGAGGACAGGGCGCTTCTGACAATGATGTTTTTTAGATTCGGAGGTTGTCTAAAACACAAGAGTGGGGGATCCAGAAATATTGATTTTAGTCCGGCATCTTTTTGTATGAAGTGGTTGCAGTTTCCGTGCAGCTCCTCTTAGCACCTCAAGACTTGGATTGTAGGTAATTTAAGGGTACTTCACACACAACGATATCGCTAGCGACATCGCTGCAACGTCAAAACCTGTGACGTAACAGCGACTTCGGTGACACGTAGCAACGATCAGCCCTCCGCTGTGAGATCGCTGATCATTACAAACCACTCTGGATTTCTAGGTCGTTGCGCTCCCGCTGGGCAGCATCGTCGCTGTGTTTGACAGGGACAACGACCAACGATCTCAATACTACGCCCGAGAGTGACAGGGTCCCAACTACTGCTGTATCGTTGCTGCGTCGCTGGTGAGATCTGACTGTTTGACATCTCACCAGCGACCACGTAGCAACGCTCCAGCGATCCCGACCAGGTCAATCATGGTTGTGATTGCTGGAAAGTTGCAGCGTGTAAAAGGGCCCTAAAAGAGGGACCCGGTTGTTTTCTTCTCTAGTTTTGTAATGTAGAAGATGATTTCTTGATTTTCTGGTGGCTCTTGTAATCTGGTTCTCGATTGCTCTTGGATGGTAGCCCTGGTTCAATAAGGTCTTTCTGCAGTCCTCAAGGTGATTGTCTCTATCTGTAGGGTTGGAACATATCCGATTGTATCTGATGGCCTGGCTGTACACAATAGAGTTTTTTATGTGCGTTTTGCGAAATGTCTGAAAGTGTCTATATATTTATCCAAATGGGAGTTACGATCAGATTCAGGTGTCCAGTCTGACCTTTTCTTGGTTGTCATGATCTCTTTTCCTTCGGCCCAGTTGGGTTCGGAATCCTCTTTGTCGCTGTAAACTTCCCTTAGGCGTAGTCTCCTGAAGTAATCCTCCATGTCACTGCACAGTTCAGTTTTATCCAGAGCTTTAGTAGGACAAAACGAGAGTCCCCTAGAGTGCACAGCAAGTTCCACTTTGTTGAGTTTGTAATCCGAAAGGTTGATGACACAATTGGATGCTTTTTGACAGGAGGAGTTGTCCAAGTTGTCAGGATTTGTTTTGTTTGTATTGAGCACTGAATTGATGCGCAATCTATGTAATTTCTATTCCTTGTTATGAATCAGACGAGTTTGTAATTTATAGTAATATTGTTGTAATTTCTGTTACATTGGCTTCTGTAAGTGTGTCCCCCCGTGTTTCCAATTCCCCTGGATGTTACTTTTGATGCTGTTTGAGGCTGGCTAATGACCACTTTATCATGTACCTGATAACACTGAGTATCAGCTACTGGAGACATCAGATTTTTTTTTTCCATTTTTCCCCACAGATCTGTGGAACTTAGGCTGCTTTCACATAATGATTTTATAATTTCCGATGCTGTCCGATAAAAATCGGACAGCATCGGACCGATTTTGGGCCGCATGCAGCTCTATGGGCATCGGACCGAATCGGATGTGCACTAAATGCCATCCGATTTGGTCCGATCCGATTCTGTCCGATTTTATTATCGGTGCAAAAATCGGAGCTTGCTCTGATTTTTGCACCGAAAATAAAATCTGACAGATTCGGATCGGACCAAATCGGATGGCATTTAGTGCACATCCGATTAGGTCCGATCCCTATAACATGGGGCCCTATGGAGAAGGGTCCGAGGAAACATGTGATGTCTCCTCGGACCCCGTTTTACTGTACTGAGCATGCTCAGTACAGTAAAACTGCTCCTAACTAGGAGCACAAGGGTTAAAAAAAAAAAAAAAAGGTTATTCTCACCTCCCCCCGAGCCCCCGCCGTCTTCCGCCTTCTTCTTGGAGGCTCCCGGTGGCTCCCGCAGGCTGCCGGTGTCAGCAGAGGGCTTCCTCTGCCTTATAGGACCTGCGGTGATGTCACAGTCATGTGACCGCGGGTCACCATGGTGAACCCGCGGTCACGTGACTGTGACATCACCGCAGGTCCTATAAGGCAGAGGAAGCCCTCTGCTGACACCGGCAGCCTGCGGGAGCCACCGGGAGCCTCCAAGAAGATGGCGGAAGACGGCGGGGGCTCGTGGAGAGGTGAGAATAACATTTTTTTTTTTTTTTTCTTCACCCCGCAGGGAACGATTTTATGCCGGAATCGGGTGCCTATTTGGCACCCGATTCCAGGCATCAGAAGGGAGCCGATGCTGTCCGATTTATATCGGACAGCATCGGCTCCCTAAAAATCGTAATGTGAAAGTAGCCTTAAAAGTAAGTTAACAAAAAACAAACAAACAAACATGCATTTTTGTCAAACTTAGGGCCATGTCACACACACAGATATCTGTGCAGATATTGCTCGCAGATCTCTGGTTGCAGTAAAATCATGGACACATTGTTCTATTTTGTGTCTGTGTACAAATGGATCAATGTGTCCATGATTTCACTGCAACCAGAGATCTGCGAGCAATATCTGCACAGATATCTGCGTGTGTGACATAGCTCTTACTAAACTGTGCAATTAAAATGCCAAAGACTAAGGTACCAGTGTAGAATGGTGACTATAAGGCTGGGGTCAGACTTGCATCATGCATTTGCTAAATGAATGCGTTATTTTCATGTGTTTGACACTATGCGTTTTTGCAAGTGCACCAAAAAGCGCAGTCTGCAGTGTTTTTTGGTGCTTTTGCAAAACCGCATGCGTTATTAACATGGAAGTCTATGGGAAACGCATGCGTTAAAAATGAACATACATGCCATGAAAATGGCAAGGGGAAAAAGGATCCTTTAATGCATCCTTCCAATGGATGCAAGCTCCCAAGTCTGACCCTAGCCTAAGGCTGGTACCCACCATCAGGATACGCTGCGTTCTGGATGCAGAGTGTTTCCTCTTCCATAGACGTGAGTGTTCTCTGCGGGAGATCACAGTGTCTGAGCCCACGATCAGGATTCTGGCTTCAGTGGATTTTCCCTGTATTTTCCCACTGACAACATTTGCGTCTCCGCAAATAAATTGACACGCTGCTGCAGCTCGGGATGTTGCACCGCAGGTCAGTTTATACTGCAGAAAAAGAAGCGCAGAGGCTGGAGATTTCTATAAATCATCCTCTGTGACTGTACAAGGCAAAGCAGAAAATAGCCTGCATTCAGAACGCTGCAGATCTGCGCTGCCTCATTGAATAACAATTGTTCGTGTGCAAATCTTTTATTATCGAATTGCATTTGTGTGATTTATACGCTCGTGTGAGTGATCGCTCATGCTGGATCTGCACGGTGACTTAGGCTAAGGTCACACTTAATTACAGAATTGCGTTCACCGCATCCATATCCGGATGCAGTGAATGCAATTGTCGTCTGACAGTCAGCAATCCGGGAACCGGATTGCTGAAGCTGCAATCCGGTAACCGGATTGCTCAGGATGTGTAAACTGCAAACTGTTCAGTGTGTGTAAAAAGTGTTAATTTTATTATTAAATGTTCCTATAATGTCTCTAGGGGGTGCCCACTCCCCCTAGAGAACTTCCACCCACTCAGGTGGGCATATAATGATTTATTCACTTCTGTACAGCAGCCGGCTTCTGACAGCTGCTGTACAGTTTTATGAATGAAAGCGCCGGGCTCCCCTGACAGCTGCGCATACTATAGCTATTATAGCTTTAGTACGTGCGCTGTCCGAGGTCCTGAAGCCTTATACAGTAAGATCTATGGGCAGCGCTGCCCATAGATCTACTGTAAATGGCTTCAGAACCTCGGACAGTGAACATACTATAGCAATAGCTATAGTATGCGTGCTGCTCTGAGGAGCCCGGCGCTTTCATTGATAAAACTGTACAGCAGCTGACAGGAGCCGGCTGCTGTACAGAAGTGAATGAATCATTATATGCCCACCTGAGTGGATGGAAGGTCTCTAGGGGGAGTGGGCACCCTCTAGAGACATTATAGAAACATTTATTAATAAAATTAACACTTTTTACACACAGAGAACACTTTGCTTATCCCGGCAGCAGCTGGGATAAGCAAAGTCTATGCGGTAACCGCATTGCTCAGGATTATACATCCTGAGCAATCCGGTTCCCGCATTGCAGATGATAGAACCGCTCCGAAAACTGCAGCCTGCATAATTTTTCACGCAGGCTGGTGAGCCGGAGGCGGTTTTTATCATAGGCTCCTATGAGGAGCGTTTCCTGATCCGGTTTTGAGCTTTTTAAAAGCTCAAAACCGGATCAGGTTTTAAGAAAAAATCTGGATGTGTGACCCTAGCCTTACACGGCATTTGTCACCCGACCATTGTTTGCTTAGTGCTGCGGCCACATCACAGCACAACACAAGTGAATGTAGTCACATTGCGGCTTTGCTGGTGCTGTAATCATGAGATACAAGTTGCAAGAGGTCCAACCCAACCTGATCTTTTATGTCTACTTTGTCGCAGTCGCAGCACTCTGGGGGGTGTAGCTTGACTACATTCACTTCTTGTGTTGCGATGTAGCATCAACGATCAAACCTTGTTTGGGCTACAGCTGTCACTGTGTCGAGCCCCAGGCTTTGGGGTACTCGGGTATCAGGCTCCAAGGGGTTAACGCTCCTGTGTCACGGGAGTGGTGGCCGCGCCTGATCCCGTGTCCTGGGGGACTTCTTTGAAAAAGGGGAATTATTTACAGGGGATTTTATATACAGTTGCCGTGACGCCACCTAGTTCCTGTAGTGTCCGGTGATGAGCCACCAGTGCCGCCACAGTCCGCTGGAGGTAGATGGTACCACTGCTTAGTTGGTAAGTCCCCTACAGGTAGGGCTGGACCTCCGGGGCAGAGTTCCTGTGAAGGGAACAAGTTCATGCAGAAAGGAAACACAGGCGGAGGCAAAGTCACTTTCTACCGGATACTTTACTGTCAACTTGAAGCAGCAGCAGTTACAGTTCACAGCTCAACACTTTAGATGTTACAAAGACAGGTAGTTCAATGGGTGGCTGCAAGTGGATCCCAGGTGGTATGGTGGAACCCTTGGTGTACCTTCATTAACTAACCCGTGTCTGTTCTTCCCCGCTTTGGATCGATCTATACCCAGTAGCTCCGTGTAGGTAGTACCGGGAGTCCCCTCCCTCGTTAGTGAGGAAGCAGGCAGACCTCTCCGATGGCAGGGTGCTGCGGCTGATGAACAAGCCACAGCAGCTGGTTGCCGACTGCAAGCTGGACTTGGCTGGTTCCTAGGGTCCGACGTCCCCTTGGTTGGACTGGAGTATCCCCTGGAGTATGGACGCTCCACGCTGAGGATCTCCCTTACTCTCTAGGGCCCAGACTTCCCCATCGGTCGCACCCTTTCAGGACCTCCTCAAGGTCCCTTCTTCTTTCCTCGTCCTCGTTATATACTTTAGCTGATCTTTCTAATATCTTTCCTCTTCCTCCATCTCCTCCTGGTTCCTCAGCCGAGAGACCTAAGGCCCAAAAGCCCAGAGGCAAAGAACTCGGAGCAAAGATCTGGCAAAAGACCTCCTTGTTCCCCCTAGAGGTGAATTTATTCCCTCTCGGGTAACCTCCCACCCTCAACTCATGTGGGAGTGCTGGGAATGGGTTCCACCCATCATCCTAGGGTCCACCTGCAGCTGGAGCACTTACACCTCTTTTATGGGTGTAATACTCCTCTGTGACGCCTGCATTTGCGGGGTGCCACAACTGCCAAGGTCGCCGTATAGCCTCAGACTAACACACACACATATCTACTATATAATTGCCGTAGGCACTTCCGTGTCGGACCCCGCAAAAGACCGTGGCTTTGTCACTCTGTGACGTCACCACGTTTGAAGCATTGCCCGCGTAGCGGGCATTGCGACCCCTCGCCGCTGTCACCACACACCCCCAACCCCTGTCACCACACACCCCCCATATGTCCTCACCCCCCCCATATGTCCGCACACCTCCGCTCCGATCCCGCTCCGGAGCCGCTGCTGTCAGCACATGCTGACACAGTGCTCCGGAGCCTCTCCTGTAATCACACTCCCCGATGTCCACACACACACCCCCCCGCTGTCACCACACACCCCCCATATGTCCGCACCCCATATGTCCGCCATCGCCGCGGTTTTTTTCGCGGCCGCACCTGCCGCAAGTGCAAAACCGCACTTGCCGCACCTGCCTCAAGTCCCCCTATACTTTCTATGGGGATTACCGCAACCGCGCCGCAAGTGTAACGGTTATGCGGCAAACGCGGCAGATGCGGTTACACTTGCGGCGCGGTTGCGGTAATCCCCATAGAAAGTATAGGGGGACTTGCGCAGGTGCGGCAAGTGCGGTTTTGCACTTGCGGCAAGTGCGGCCGCGAAAAAACCCGCAGTCAGAGTATATATATATATTGTATATTAATCTATAATATATATTATATATATATATATATATATATATGTAGTTTTTCCTTAAATGATATCAACCATACAAATATATGTAGTTGGTGTAAAGATGTCATTGGAATAATTGGATTATTATTTGAAAATCTTAAAAAAAATTACAATATTCTAGACACCCGATGCATTTGCATCGGCACACAGCTAGTATATATATATAATTACAAATATGCAACCATGGAATTTTAGGCCTCACACACAAACATTTTGGGATCTGTGTTATGTTACGTCCATAATGGATCTAGAAGAAGTGAATATAGGTGAATACTGAGTGACATGGCCATAAAAAGTGATAAAGATTGAAGTAATTGGTGACTGTAGGTTCAACAAACTTTGCATAAATTAATGGCACTGTAAAATAAGAAACTTGTGTTATATGTCATCAGAGATTTTTGTCTCTGTCTCCACTTATGAGCCACTTTTTACCCTTTCCCCAAATTCATTATCCCTGTGAAAAAAACAGAGCAAGTTTATCTTGGCTGAAGCAAGAAGGAGCTCCTGTACAGTGAGAGACAGGTTACAGCTCTTATTATACTGTATAGAGAGGGGAGTAGGAGTGAGGAGCAGTCAGCACAGGGAGACACCAGGCAGACATAGGCAGATCGTACTGAAGCTTCTATAACAAATATATTTCAGAACTGGAATCACAGCTGCACAGCTCAGTACTGCTGTATAATATCCTCCATGCAGCTGCTCTGTCTGTGTGCTACTGAGGAAGAAGAGTAGCAATCTGTTTCTGTGTACTGTGTATGGAAGACATCCTAACATTGACATGCAACTGTATGGTGGCTCAGTGGTTAGCACTGTATGGTGGTTCAGTGGTTAGCACTGTATGGTGGCTCAGTGGTTAGCATTGTATGGTGGCTCAGTGGTTAGCACTGTATATGGTGGCTCAGTGGTTAGCACTGTATATGTGGCTCAGTGGTTACGCTGTATGGGCTGAGTAGTTAGCACGTAGGTGGCCAGTGGTTAGCACTGTATGGTGGCTCAGTGGCTAGCACTGTATGGTGGCTTAGTGTTAGCACTGTATGGTGGCTCAGTGGTTAGCACTGATATGGTGCTCAGTGGTTAGCACTATATGGTGGCTCAGTGGTTAGCACTGTACGGTGGCTCAGTGGTTAGTACTGTATGGTGGCTCAGTGGTTAGCACTGTATATGGTGGCTCAGTGGTTAGCACTATAGGTGGCTCAGTGGTTAGCACTGTATGGTGGCTCAGTGGTTAGCACTGTATGGTGGCTCAGTGGTTAGCACTGTATGGTGGCTCAGTGATTAGCACTATATGGTGGTTCAGTGGTTAGCACTGTACGGTAGCTCAGTGGTTAGTGACTTACCTGGCCGGACTCCGGTTTAGACAGCGATGCTTCTTCCTCCTTGCACGGTGGACGCGCTGCCGTAGTGGTGCCCGTGTAGTGCAGACAAAGTGTTGAAGACGTCTTAGGTGAACAGATTAAAGGTGTTTTTAATTTATTCGTGACGCCACCTATGAGTAGTTTCGGTAAGGGCTACCGACGCTGCTGGAACCTTCCGGGGATGGACAGCAGCAAGATGGAACGCTCCCCACAGGCTGAGCGGTGATCCCCGGAGGCTGGAGCTGCTTAAGATGTTGTGCGGCAGCTGCGGTTACCTTGTAGTGCGGACGGACAGTTCATAAGGAAGCACGGACACAGAAAGTCTCTGCAACGGGTCTTTACTGTAACCAGCAGGTAGTACATGGCATACAGATTACGGGTAGTAGACCGGGTGGACTCAGCATGATGGTTCCCTAGAAATCCGCAGTGTTCCTCCATTCTAACTAAGTGATTGCCATGTCGCCCAGGAATACCAGGTCGGGTACGGGGAGGCTGCTTCAATGCCCTATCCATGATGTACGTTCTGGATGTTTTGGGAGCTTTGGATCCCTCAGTGGTACACCGCTGGTTAGACGACTGGAAGTTGGCTGTTGGTGGGTGCTCCTTGAGCTGCTCCTCCACGCTTCTGGTTCGCGTAGCAGAGGTGAACTGCTGCCAGCTTCGGTACCAGTGAACCGCTGTGAGTGTGGGCACAGGAGTCTTTGGGAACCCGTGTGAATAATGCCCAATCCCGGTTGGTAAGGCCTCAGTGTGCTGACACCCGACCGGTGACGGCCCGGGGCTGCACGGGGTGCGGAGCCCCCGCTCCTCTCCAAGTTCAAGTTCTCAGACTCTGTTCTCGACTCTTGTCTTGTGTGTTGTGTAGACTATGTGTCTGTTCTCCTACACACTACCCTAGCACTCCGCCCACCAGGACCTAGGATTGGCCCTCTGTTCTAGGTGATGCATGCAGGGTTGGATTTCTAAATTAACCAGATCACTGCTGTGTCAGAGAATATTGCGGCTGCATTTATGGCTGCAATACCCTCTTGTGACGCACTCGTTGCGGGGCGACACATTAGCACTGTATGGTGGCTCAGTGGTTAGCACTGTATGGTGGCTCAGTGGTTAGCACTGTATGGTGGCTCAGTGGTTAGCACTGTATGGTGGCTCAGTGGTTAGCACTGAATGGTGGCTCAGTGGTTAGCACTGTATATGGTGGCTCAGTGGTTAGCACTGTATATGGTGTCTCAGTGGTTAGCACTGTATATGGTGGCTCAGTGGTTAGCACTGTATGGTGGCTCAGTGGTTAGCACTGTATGGTGGCTCAGTGGTTAGCACTGTATGGTGGCTCAGTGGTTAGCACTGTATGGTGGCTCAGTGGTTAGCACTGTATGATGATTCAGTGGTTAGCACTGTATATGGTGGCTCAGTGGTTAGCACTGTATATGGTGGCTCAGTGGTTAGCACTGTATATGGTGGCTCAGTGGTTAGCACTGTATATGGTGGCTCAGTGGTTAGCACTGTACGGTGGCTCAGTGGTTAGCATTGTATGGTGGCTCAGTGGTTAGCATTGTATGATGGCTCAGTGGTTAGCACTGTATGGTGGCTCAGTGGTTAGCACTGTATGGTGGCTCAGTGGTTAGCACTGTATGGTGGCTCAGTGGTTAGCACTGTACGGTGGATCAGTGGTTTGCACTGTACGGTGGCTCAGTGGTTAGCACTGTATGGTGGCTCAGTGGTTAGCACTGTATGGTGGCTCAGTGGTTAGCACTGTATAGCACTGTATGGTAACTCAGTGGTTAGCACTGTACGGTGGCTCAGTGGTTAGCATTGTATGGTGGCTCAGTGGTTAGCAATGCAGTCTTGCAGCACTGGGGTTCCTGCGATCAAATCCCACCAAGGACGACATCTTCAGGAGTTTGTATGGTCTCCTGTGTTTCGTGAGTTTACTCTGGGCACTCCAGTTTCCTCCCACACTCTAAATACACAGTGATAGAGGGATATGCAATATAAGCCTCAATGGGGACAGAGGTTTTCATGTTTGTAAAGTGCTGTGCAATGTGATGGCGCTGTATAACAAATACATAATAAAGAGATACAATTTAAATTCAGTAAGGAATAGTTATTACACACAGTGATACATTGTTCATTGTGTTTCTTTTTTTACTGAATGCCTCTTCACGGTATAACTTGCACCCATTTTATGCCAGTCTGGATTATCATCAAACCTAAGGGAGTTACCGGAGAACCCTTCAGTGCCAATCTTCATCTGCGAGGACAATGGAGGCCTGGAGGGTATCTGTTTCCTTTATCTTCTTGCCACCATTGCCTGAATTTACCATCTGTTTCTATGCAGTAAATCATTTGCAGTTACACATTGCAGGATATTTTCCTGTTCATAATCCTGTTTTCTATTGCCGTACATTGCAGATTGGTGATTTTATACATGCTATTCCATGACCAGAGAGGCTTATATTTTATATGATCTGCAAATAAAGCGACAGTTTAGACCTTTGTGGTATACTCACACTCAGCAGAATTATTGTAGAAGATTCGGCAGTCAGATCCGGACAGTCTCAGAGGCCGTCAGACTGTATAGAAAAATGCGGGGAAGTTGCTTATTGTGCATTTTTTTTGCACAATAATTACCAATAAGTAACAAATTTAGATGAATTTGACTCAATTCTACAGTTCAGCCGCTGCGACTGTCAGGACGTGGTCACACATGCTCACACCCCTAAGTGCGACCCCCCCCTTACTGCCGCAGACATAGGGCCTCATTCACACGTACATTTCATTTTTGCACAAAATACAAAATCATTCCCGACACAGTAAACTCCATGCACTTTCCTCCTTGTCTTTCATTTTAACACCTCCATCGATTTGGTGAGTTTCATCCGTAACAAAGATCAAAAGTGAACATTTTTTCTGGGGGATTTGTCCTGGAGATACAGGAGCATCTGAAGAATTAGAATATTATAAAAAAAGAGTTGCGGTACTTTATTTCAGTAATTCCATACATAAAGTCAGGGCTGCCACTAGGAATTTCAGGGCCTCTTACTGCCAAAATTTTGGGGGCCCCTGAGACTCCAACCAGGCTCCACCCCAGCTCCACCCAAACATACATGTATACTTACCTATATGTACTATATATATATATATATATATATATATATATATATATACACACACACACAATTGAGACTGCTTTGGGCTGAATACACAATAGAGAATACACAATAGAGACTGCTACTTGGCTGTATACACAATGGAGACTGCTACTTGGCTGTATACACAATAGAGACTGCTACTTGGCTGTATACACAATGGAGACTGCTAACGGCTGTATACACAATGGAGACTACTGCTGGCTGTATACACAATGGAGACTGCGGCTGGCTGTATACACAATGGAGACTGCTGATAGCTGTATACACAATGGAGACTGCTTTTGGCTGTATACACAATAAAGATTTCCCGCTGTATATCTTGTATTCACAACACTATACTGTACATACAGGTCCACACTATATGCATACAGTGCATAGACACACTAATACAGCATGTAATGTGGACTTGTATCTACAGTATAGTGCTGTGTACAGACAGACACAGATGGTCCAAGAGACACAGAGACACACATACAAACATACATCATACTCACTACCACAGGACCTGTGATGAAGTCACATGAAAGGGGAGGAGTCAGGGGGTCACATGATCAGCTCAGGGAGGGATCAGGGAAATGATGAAGTTGGTGGGAGGGCCCGGGATTTGCACCTGTTGACCCTGATTGGTCTGAGTGGGGCCCTGCTTAATGAAATGGCCCCGCCCCTTGCATGTATGTGGCCCTGCCCCCTGCTTGCCACAGATTAATGGGCCCCTCTGCTTCAGTGGGCCCCTGACAGGAATCAGGCCGTGCAGCCCTGCATAAAGTGAAACACATATATTATATAGAGTGATTACACACAGAGGGATCTATTTCATGTGTTTATTTCTGTTAATGTTGATGATTATGGCTTATAGCCAATGAAAACCCAAAGGTCATCATCTCAGATAATTAAATTAGAAAGGATGAAGGGTTAAACACCGCGCTGCCGTATTCCACCAGACATCAACGGGTGAATATAATATTGATTTATTATTCATCGTGTTTCAGGCCTCCCTGGCCTCTTCCTCAGGACAAATCAATATCATATTGCCATGTTTCTGGGCGTTTTGGGGAAATGCACAGAACTTGTATGTGAGTGTTCACACTGCGTCAAAAGCATCTGTTTTTCAAGCTGAAGATTCTTGGGGAAATTATCGTTGACTCTACAAACCTCAAGTGTTTTCCCAGTATTTATTACTTTATTGTCTCATGAGATTTTTTTTTGTACATTTTTTCTGACATTCTACAAATACTTTTTGATACCTATTAGAAAAAAACCTACCTCATAATCATTAATTGTGTGTCACAGTGTGATCATACTCTCACCTTCTGCCGCTCTCTCCGGTGTCCAGTGTCGTGCTCCGTTCTTCTCAGTGACGTCACCTCTATTGTGACTCGCCGGCTCGCCCGCACTCTATGTGAGGACCGGACGTCTCTTATTGAATGACGCCTCGGTACCTGCAGGAGGGAAATATTCACTGTGGATTCTGTGTAGCTGGAAATCAGCAGTGTCACAATCAATGGAAAAATGGTGCAGGTGAGGGATTTGCTCCATACATCACCTTGTGCTAATCCTGTACAGCGCTGACCTCAGGGTTAGAGATGGGCGAGTCCTAAAAGACTCGGAATCGCAAGACCCCAACGAGTCCGAGTCAAGGACTCGGGACTCGTTGCGAGTCCAGCGAGTCCAATGTTAATGAATAGGGAACCGAGTAATAGCGAATAATGACATTTACAACTCGCTGATGTGTCTCTGAAAGTGTGCGAGTCCAAACTCGCTGGTTTTTCTCTTATTTGGAGGCTTGGAGCCGATGATGCGAGGGAAGTGATTCTCCAGCACACACCATGCTTTAAGGAAACAGGAAACGAGTCGCGCTGACAGGCGCACACTACACTCCCTAAAAAAATTGGTTTTAAGTGCGCACAGCCACCGAGATGTGGTTTGGTGTTGCTGAATGCGTCACTTGCTGGCGGGGTAAGTGTGCGCGCTCACACTTGGCAGTGAAGCCGCACACTACACTCCCTAAAAAAATTGGTTTTAAGTGCGCACAGCTACCGAGATGTGGTTTGGTGTTGCTGAATGCGTCACTTGCTGGCGGGGTAAGTGTGCGCGCTCACACTTGGCAGTGAAGCCGCACACTACACTCCCTAAGGTGGTGTACGTGCTAGCAGCAACGCACTGATCTGCCACAGAAAAAATAACGCTCTATGGCTTATTAGGAACAAAAATCGATCTGGTGCAAAAACAAAAAGGAAACAGCACCTCAGCTAAGCCTCTGACTGCAGCTGTTAGCAAAGCTGAGTGAGTAAACTAAGCTATGAGGTCCGTCCTGTGTGCACTAAGGCTTCTCCTTCCTTCCCTCCCTGCCTGCCTGCCTGCCTACACAGCACTACTCCGTCCTCCTCCTAGCTCTCATCTTCCCTACACTGACAATCCCTGATCTGCTCCAGCATATATCTCTCTCTCCCTATACTAGGTCAGATCGTCTCAGGAATGAGGCCAAAATGGCGGGACAAGCCTTATATACTGCCTTGCCTGTCATAGATGACATAGGCATCACGATGGACAGCAGCCAATCATAGTCCTGACACAACCAACTTTGCTATGCCATTACTGACTATGATTGGCTATCTTCACAAGTTTTCTGACCTAACACGCACGCTGTGCTGACTCGGAACATAACAGATTCTGTATTCGAGAGTCCGACTCCCGAATACAGTATACAGGACTCGGAATCGTAGACTCGTAGGACTCGGAATCGTAGACTCGCTCAGACTCGCTGCTGACAGCGGGTATCTGTGAAGAGTCAAGCTTATTGACATTGAATTCCATTGGACTCGTCACTGTGCGAGTCCAAGCTGGGAGATTCACCGAGTAACGAGTCCTGCGAGTACCTTCAGAATCGCCGAGTCCCGAGTCCTAGCGAGTAGACTCGCCCATCCCTACTCAGGGTGTTTCCTGAATTTGTCACATTATATTGTGATATTTTCTGCCATGTTTTTCTACCAAAAAAGCTGGGACTAGATGTTGGATGTAGTCAGTATAAAGGCACACAATGAACTTTTCAGCAAAAGACAAGTTATTTACTTGCAGCCACACTAATGATATGCAGTGATAACAGTAACCTGATCATATTCATTGATCTCTGAAACTAAACAAGTCTCCTGCTGAACCCTCCAGACCAATCACAGTTCTAGGTGATCCCCTTTGTGGTTACACCATCTGGCATGCAAATTCATATTGATTGGATCATTGAGTGAGATCTACAGTAGTCGAGATATGTACCCGTCCTACAATTACACCTTTCATAAATGATTTGTTATAGTCAAGGGTGAGTCGAGGTGGAATGGGGTCACCAATAACCTGGGGTGTTTTACTCCATGTCAGGTGGGAAGAGGTAAGGCTTCATTTTAGCCTAGATCAAGTTTATTTATTCTTTTATTATTATTTATCATTCTTCAGCTTGATCTCGAGCCATGGCGACTTGATGGATGAACACTCTATAAAAAGATTGATCTTGCCTAGCCTAGAAGGTCCACTGGGGTCTTCTTCAAGTCTACATAGGTCCATCAGGGTCTTCTCCAAGCCTAGATAGCTCCACCAGGGTCTTCTCCAAGTCTAGATAGGTCCATCAGGGTCTTCTCCAAGTCTAGATAGGTCCATCAGGGTCTTCTCCAAGTCTAGATAGGTCCACCAGGGTCTTCTCCAAGCCTAGATAGGTCCACCAGTGTCTTCTCTGCCGTTATCATGATAATATCAAGCCATCAGGCTGCTGTTCTTCCTCTTCGCCTTGTTCCTTCTATTCTTCCCACCATGATGTCTTCTCCAGTGTTTGCTCTCTTCGTATGATGTGTAGACAAGTTGTATCTTGGTGATCCTTCCTTCCAGTGACAAGTCTGGTTGGTTCTTGCCATCTCTGGTATTGATAACATCCTTCTCCAGCTCCACATTATGAAGGTGTTGCTTCTTCTTCTGACTTGGTTCTTTATCGTCCAGGTGTCACTTGTGGCCTTGTGACACCCCAGAGTCCAATTGCCACAATGGCCGTGCTTGTGAGCAATAAGGGGTATCCACACCAGGTAAGCCCACAGCATGCAACACTTTCCTGACTTCAGACCAGAAGGGGGAGGTCTGCAACCCGAGTTCGGGGGAGGTCCCCTATAAATTCTTGCCTGGAGGCGGAGTTAGGCAGAAAGTCAGGGAGTTCAGTTCTTAGGAGGACTGTGAAGATGTCCTGTGGACTGGAGTAGAGTAAGGCTCATCCCGGGACAGAGAGTAGCCAGCATGAGGTACCCGTAGGAGACGGTCTGAGGAAGTAGAGAAGCAGGCCTGGGGAGTGGAGCCGGTTACCGGCTCACCCCAGTGCAGAGCACCAGGAATGGACACCGGAGTCCGTGGTTGTGAGGGTATCCCAGCAGCCAAAACTGGAGGATGAGAGATTCCAAGTCTCACGGCCACAACGAAGCCCAGGAGGCAAAGCACCATCCGAGAGCCCAAGGACAGTTACCAGAGGAGTGGTGCCTGGAAAGGGCTCAAGCTGCCTGCCATACGAGTGAGAGACAGAACGCAGGAGGAGATGGTCACAGCTTAGCTACAGGCAGCCAGGACCAGCCAAGAGTAGTGCAACAGGGGTCTCAGAACTCACCGGGTGAAGACATCTCCAACCTGCTCCCAGGCCACCCAGACTCCCAACATCTCTTGTGGACAGTACCCTGAACTAAACCTGCTACAACTCCCAGTAAAGGTAACGGAGACCATGTACTGTGTGTCTGTTGGTTATTCCGCACCTTCAGTCCTGCACCCCCAATGGCCTACCACTGCCATAAACTACACCGGTTGACCGGGGGAACCGCTCCACCTGTAGGGAGCGAAACCACCAAATATGCACTCCCATTATCTCAAGAGGTCCCGCACCGCAGCATCAGCAATCAATAGCCAAATTACCACGGGTGGTGTTTTGACAACCATCTCTAATCCCGTAATCCCCTGAATCTTTTATTGACACTGCCAGGGCCATGGAGTTGGGTCTCGAATACTGACTCCCACAGCAGAACCGTTAGCCCGGTTCCGAGTACCCTGGGTAGAGGCGTGTCAACCTTCCATATGTTACTACAGAATAGACCAGACTATGTACAAGCCGTGTCTTCGTCACCAGTGAAATGTTACTGCATAATAGACCAGACTATGTACGAGCCGTGTCTTCATCACCAGTGAAATGTTCCTTGATATGAAGATCTCATCCAGTTTCCGGTTCCGTGCCCTGGACCCTCAGTGGCGGGGGTGGGGGTGATGATGATGGGGGAAATGGTATTGTACGCCACCTATGGCACCTGGTAATGGGGTTACCAGCACTGCGGCCGGACGCTGAGGTGATGGGAATGCAGCTTTGGTAGTACATCTCCCCACAGGCGGTGCTTTACCTCAGGGCAGCGGGGTGGAAGAGGAGAGTAGTAGTCCTCACCTTAGCGATGATGCTGAAGCCCTCCAGGCGACGAATGGAAGGGGGGCAGACACTACTTCAGCTCAAACGGTTCTTTACTTGCACCAGATGGAAACAGGTACACAGTACATTCTGGGTTAACGGGTATTGTAACTGCAGTTCATGAAGGTTTCCAGAGTCTGACAGTGATGCCTTCAATATGGCATTCTTGGTCCTGTCCCTCTGTCTCTGTCTGTATTTGCCCCTCTTGAGCCAAGTCTCTAGTCCTCTGGGTCTGTTACCTAAAGTCTCTTACTTGTCTGTGTCATGGATCCAGCTGCGGGACTGATGTTGGGCTTCTTTAGGGTACTTCGGATCCCTGTATGTGTTGGGCCCTCAGCTTGCCGATCTGTAGTTGGGGTTGAACCTTTCGTCTAACTATCTCGGCTCCGGTATGCCATTGTTGACCTGGGTCCCCAGCTGGCTCCGACCAGTTCTGAGTTAACCCCCTTCCAGTCTGGGTCACCTCTCTCCTAAGAAGTGCCCTCCACTGTAGCCGCAGGGTCCCCTGCGTCTTCCTTCCTTGCTCTCCTCACACCAACTGTCTGACTCTGCTGTCACTGCCCGTCTCCCGCTCTCTATGCTCCACCCCCTGGGACCTACTAAATATACGGTCCCTTGTCTTAAAGAGGCCTGTGTATGGGTGTTGGGGTGCAGACCTTGAAGATTTCCCCACGTCCACGGCTACGGAGGCACCACACCTTTAATTGGGGTGCAGTACCTCCCTGTGGCCCCTTGCCATAGGGGCGCCACAATTATGTCAGCTGTGCCAAGATGTGTAGAGCTGCAGATTACACACTGAGGAGACCAGAGCAGCGGGGGAACAAGGAGAGGTTAGTATTGTTTGTTTTTTTTAATCAGTGTTTACACTGGTGGCCATATTACTATATGGATGACTATGGGGGTGTAATATACTATATGGACAACTGTGGGGTGCATTATAATATATGGAAGACTTTGTGGTGCATTATACTATATGAAGGGTGGATTACACTATATGGAGGACTATGAAGGGTGCATTATACTATATGAAGGACTATGGGGTATGCATTATACTATATGTAACATAATTAGACTATGAGAATGCATTATAATATATGGAGGCCTAGTGGGATGCATTATAATATATGGAGAACTATAGGGATGCATTATACAATATGTAACAGAAAAAGACTATAGGGATGCATTATACCATATGGAGGGTTAGTGGGATGCATTATACTATATGGAGGGCTAGTGGGGTGCATTATAATATATGGAGAACTATGGGGATGCATTATACTATATGCTACAAAAACAGACTATAGGGATGTATCATACTATATGGAGGGTTAGTGGGGTGCATTATACTACATGGAGGACTATGGGGGTGCATTATACTATATGGAGGACTATGGGGGTGCATTATGCTATATATAACACAAAACCATCTAAGGGAAGCTCATCTGCAGCTTGTTGTCCTCATCGAGGTCTCCACCTGGCTTATAACCACCTTGAGTTGGAAAATGCTCACATTTGATAGCATCTTGCACGTTGGAGAGATGTTCTCACTGTACAGGGCAGATGGTGGTCACACCAGATACTGACTGGTTTTCAGTCACTGATGCCTCATCGTGGCTACTGGGTGAATATCTATATATATAATCACCAATGCTGTGCCGCTATTCCGGCATGCACCGCGGCATCGTCGCAAGCGATGGCGCGCAGCACCTTCGGTAGTTGCTATTCACAGACTCAGACCCGCGAGCGGTGGCGTGCTTGCGCGCCACCGAGAGCCGCAGTCACGTCCCCAACGGTGGCTGGATGCCAGCGCCGCGAGCGATGGCGCGCATCGCGCCATCGCAAGCCGCTATTACCGGCGCCATGAGCGCTCGATCAACGGCGCATCGCGTACACGCGACGCGCTCTATGGCGCCATATTTCAAATACACTGTACTCAGTGTATTTGAAATGTGGCGGCATAGCGCGCGCTGCTGTTCTGATTGGTCGCCACGCTGAATGCGGCGACCAATGAGAATAGCGGCGCGCTCTATGGCGCCATATTTCAAATACACTGTACTCAGTGTATTTGAAATATAGCGGCATAGTGTGCGTCGCTATTCTGATTGGTCGCCGCGTTCAGCGTGGTGACCAATCAGAATACGGCTCACGCTATGCCGCCATATTTCAAATACACTGTACTCAGACTCTGCTACCCACTCAGCCGCGTGTATACTCTGCTACCCACAGAGCTGCCTGTATATACTCTGCTACCCACGCAGTCGCCTGTATACTCTGCTACCCACAGAGCTGCCTGTATATACTCTGCTACCCACGCAGCTGGCTGTATACTCTGCTACCCACGGAGCTGCCTGTATATACTCTGATACCCACGCAGCTGGCTGTATACTCTGCTACCCACGGAGCCACCTGTGTAGACTCTGCAACCCACGCAGCCGCCTGTATACTCTGCTACCCACAGAGCTGCCTGTATATACTCTCCTACACACGCAGCCGCCTGTATACTCTGCTACCCACAGAACCACCTGTATACTCTGCTACCCACAGAGCCACCTGTATATACTCTGCTACCCATGCAGCTGACTGTATACCTGCTGTATAACACCCTACACTTAACTCCATAAAGACTGTATTCTGTATACATGTTCATATATATTTGTATTTCTACTTTAACATTGTTAAACCTACACTACACATAGTTTAGAAACATATGGTATGTATTCTTTACTGTAATTCATTCTATTTATATTTTATGTATATGTATATATACAATATATTTTATGTACATATATATCTATTACGTAAACAATTTTTTCCTTATTGCTTTTTTTTTTTACATTTCATAGTCAAACATATTTATCTAAAACCTAAGAACCTTAACAATAAACTTATGTACATTCTTTTTCTGTCACTATTACCTTATAGTATGATGCTTTGCCCTTATTTTGCAAATGTTAATAAAAACTACGCTTTTTTCACAAGCGCAAAGGTGTCATACATGTTTACTGTTCCTGTTAGCACATCTAAGGATGCACACAATTCATTTCACCGCGCTCCCGATGCAACCGCATCGGGCCTTTTTCTAGTATATATATATTTGTATATTAAGTGTCTCCTTTTGTTAACATATTTCCTTAGCTATAATGCTAGTCCATTTTCTTGTATATTCATTATTGCATTGCTTAGTATTCAGAGTGCAGATGTCTTTTTTTGTTACAATGTGTCATGTTTGCTTTTGCACCTGCACACATTGCATGCTAGTGAGTGTCATGACCACTTTACACACACCAACTTATCTGTCCAACTTCTGAACAGATCTCTGGTTGCAGTGAAATCATGGACACGTTGCTCCATTTTGTGACTGTGTACAATGGAACAATGTGTCCATGATTTCTCTGCAACCAGTAAGTTGGTCAGAAGTTGGACAGATAAGTTTGTGTGTGTAAATGTGGCCATCACAGTTTTTCTCTGGTTTTCAGACCCCTCTCCCCCCAATATAATGTACACCTGAGCAATAATCATGTGTCTAATCTTGATAAGTCACACCTGTGATGAAGGAGAAGGGTTTACACGTCCCGATATTGGCGTCCAACTCCGACCAAAAGTCACGTGGTTGGCGTTGGACCCGATATCGTTCGTGCGTTGTACGGTGTGAACGTCCAATACGATGCAGGAACTATGGCAAACCGATATCGGGGGTCGAATGAGCGTGCTATTCAACGGGCCGATATTGGATGCTGGTTGGAGCCTGATCATGCTGTGTGATAGCCCAACTCCGATGTGCAGTACAACGTCCTCCATTGACTCACATGTTAAATGGTCGTTGCTGGGCCGGGGGGCATAGACATCGTAGGACGTTGTATCCCGATATCGGGCTGTGTAAACCTCCGATGCGATTCTTTGAAAACCGGGCACAAAAAGTGCACTCCCGCACTGTTGGATCCGATATCGGAACGATATTGCAAACGTGTAAACCCACCATAAGGGCCGCTTTACATGTCTCAACATTGCATGCAATTTCACTTGCAACTTACTGGTTGCAGTGAAATCATGGACACATGTTACATTTGTACACAGCAACAAAATAGAACAATGTGTCCATGATTTCACTGCAACCAGTAAGATGCAAGTGAAATTGCATGCAATGTTGCGACGTGTAAAGGTACCTAAAGGTACCGTCACACACAGAGATATATTGCATGCAACTTACTGGTTGCAGTGAAATCATGGACACATTGTTCTATTTTGTGCTGTGTACAAATGTAACAATGTGTCATGATTTCACTGCAACCAGTGAGTTGCATGCAATATATCTCTGTGTGTGACGGTACCCTTACACAGATTTAAACAAATTTGTGAAAATATTTGAGAGAAAAAAGGCCTTTTGTGTACAAAATAGAGCAAAATCAAAAGTGTTGTGTTTCTATTTTTGTTCCGTGTATATATATATATACGTTTCTATATCTAGTATATGGTATAAGCTGCTATAGATGTTACGATGAGAGATGCATGCTGTGTTCTTCACACTGTCTGCAGGTGTAGATCTGTGGCAGATGCAGCTGTTTCGCCTTCACAATACTGTGATACATTTGGATACACTCCTATTTCACTGTATACATGGATCACACACTCCCTGTATACTGCACAGGCCACTGTCTCTTTAAATCCAGCATGACTGCAACCAATGGTTTTATAGAGAAGTGACATCACCCCCCAGCGGTGACGCAGACCCTATTATTAAGAGGCCAATCTGCGGCTCATTCATGGTCACATGACATTTGGGAGAAGTGCAGGGGGGGGGGAGGAATAGGTTTGGGTTTTGTCATTGTACTGATCCTGCAGCGAGAGATAAAACAAGGCTGCCGATATTGGAGGAGGAAAATCTGGGAAATCCTCCTAATTCCATGCAATCGTTGCATCTGCCCATTATCCGGAGACGGGAACTGCAGATGCTTCCAATAACGTGAAGACGCCTCTATGGATCAAGGACAGGTTGACAGAAAGGAGGGTCACAGGGGCCTATGCAAAATCCCATAAAGGAGGAAAACCTACAACTAGGATCCTATTGAGTGCGGACGGTCTCAGCTGTGCCGGCTCCTTCTATAATTAACATCCTGCAGAATTTATTACAATTACAGATCCCACAAGCGGCTGCGGATCATTGTAATGCAATGCTAGCATCATCTCCTGCTCCGCCACCTGATCCCACAGGGAAGCTACAAGGGACGAGGTGATTCTTCCTAACGTCCCTCCTTTTGCAGCATTTTCCCATTGATGCTCTGGATTCAGAGAAGAGTAAAGGGTTAATAGAGAATTTTCCCAGGCCTCGAGCCCTTTAACAATTAGGAATGCTCTGGTTCTGCACCCCGCACCGGCTGCCAATATCAATTCCCTGAATACATTATTCTTCCGGATCCGGCCCATACCTTCCTCTCTCCGTGTCCTACAGAGGATTTCAATCTCTGGAATATTGGAAGCTGTGTATGGCCTGAGGATATATTATAACCCTATAGAATCAAATCATATATCAGCAGGATCATCCGCGTATTCTACAGCCCCTGAAGGACGGACCATCCTCGCGGAGAGGCGTCAATGACCGGCCGGGCATCTGGATATCGGTCAACTGTAAATTTGATTTTCATCCGCTTGTGGCCTAGAAATCATTGATTAGTCTCAGACTTTGGATGCAGATTACGTACAAAGATCTACAAGGGAAGGTGAATTATTAAAGCCAGAGCCTTTAGGCAAAGCTGCAGCTGTAAGTTTGTTCCCCCGACATCGGGAATCACACGAAGGGTTTCTACGAAATGTATCAAATTGTGAAAAGGTGCAGAAGTGCGGTCAAGGGTTGTTTCACTATAGAAGATGCCGGTTTTGGCTAATGTTGCACCATTGGCATCAGTATAATCTCAGTTATTAGGAGTCTTCTTTGTCTGGTGCTGAAAGTCAGGACCTGGGACGTGTTTTATGAATTTTGTCATTTAAGGTTCCTTAGTTTCAGTCTTGTAAGAGTTTGAGCAAGAGTATACAGTATGCAACTTGGTGTCTTCATGGTGTTGGCAGTAACTGCAGTATATGGTTGGGATTTTTGGCTAAAGGCTTGATGGTGTCCAGTGGCCTAACTGGAAGCTCATGGGCCCCCGATGCTAAAGCTCCAACGGGACCCCCAATCTTTAATAACAATAGTCTTTTTGTATAGGTCAAAGAGCCTTTTGGGGCCCCCTAGGCTCCAGGTCCCAGGTGTGATTGCAACCCCTGCACCTGTTCTAGTTACACCCCTGATGGTGACCATGGTGGGGAGACCAGTGACATGTGGAACTCATCCATTGGAAGTTTGTAAATGTGATGTAAACTACATACATGCATAAACAAGCATAGATAGAAATAATTACGATGCATATACATGTAAGAATGTGAAGAATGGGACTTCAGTCTTGTCTGTGCCATAGCAAGTGATGGTCATTTTACTGCACAATTGTTCCTGATCCAGTAGACCTGCCCCAACCTGTTCTCTCCAGCCTTTTGCCTTGCAGGCTATGTATTCTTTCAGTTGGTATTTCATTATATATTACCGCTGATTTACTAACAGCCTTTCTTGAGTTTTCCATCCTCGGTGATATATACCAATTTTACTATGTGACAGTGACATTTCTTACTCTGTAGTGTTATATGCCGTATGTGTTTTTTAATCCTATCTTCTTTTACTTCTCAGCTTCTCCATCTGCTGCCCATGGGTGATCCCGCTTCCACTAGGACCCACCTGGGCCTAGATTGCTAATAATTCCCCAGTGATCGTCCATCATCTTCTTCAGTGATAACAACCACCACCATCTTCCTACTCTGCTGACTTGTACATACTAATGGAGACCAAACTTCCCATTACCCCGACCAGTCCATCCTCCCCGGGCCTCTCCCCTGTCCTAGCGGCTGACAAGGTTGATGGATTTTCCCGTCGTACTCTTCCTCGCTCCCGTCAACGAAGATCACACAGCTCTTCTCAGTTCCGCTACCAGAGCAAGCAACAAGAGTTAACACCATTACCTCCCCTGAAAGGTAGGCACGTCTTCCAAATTGTCTTAATGCCTTATATCCAGTGTTGGGCTGGGCAATAATGGATGATCTCCTTGGATGCCCAGCCCTCTTGAGATCCTGTAGCAGAGCTGAAGCCTGGGTTGTATCATTTGTGCATTATGATAACTCCCTGCATTAGGGTAAGCACTCATTCAGATTAGTCTTTTTTCGGTCCATGTGCACAGTGGATCACAGGCGGACAGCACACGGGCCAACTCTAGCCAATATGCCAGTGCACGAGTGACTATGGACCACAATATGTTGCGCCTGTTCAACATACGGCGTCAGTCATGTGCAAATTACAGACTTGACTGGCCCACCATTGGTACAGCTTTCTAGGCCTTACCAAAAGCTATAGACGTACATGGTATCATGGTGGTTGGGGCTAAATGACTCAATTCTGCTACATCTGTTTAATACAGGTCTGCAGCACTACATCCTCCAGCCTGGTGCCCGTGTGAGGCCTGCACTGATCATGGGCACACACTGTCTGCTTTCAAGCTATTACATCTATCCATACTATCGTGCTTTATTCCAGGGACGGACAAAGACATAAGAGGCCCCTGTGGAAGAACAATATTTGGGGCCCATTGAGGTTCAGCAGCTCATCATAATGCACAATTTCACCTGGTTTGTAGGCAGTGGAGTAACTCGAAGTTCATGGGCCTCGATGCAAAAGCACCAATGGGGCCCCCAATTATTACAAATATTTAATAGCAATAGTCTTTTCTTATAATCTGAAGGGACCTTTGGGGAGCCCTAGGCTTCAGGACCTGGGTGTGATTGCAACCCCTGCACCTGTTGTATTTATGCCCCTGTTTGTAGGTTGTATTGGCACCCTTACCACCAGGGCCCCAGTGTGGCTGCACAGGTTGAACCAATGATATGTCCGCCCTGATATCAGTTTTACAGAATTCTGACCCTACTGAAACAAATGTTATCACCCCAGCATTGATTTGTTAACACCCTTGATTCTATCTGTCTCAGCTGTGTCCTCTTGGCCATTTTATGCTCCCCCTCCTTATCAATTTAGCTTCTCTCCCCCTTCTCCCTCACCATCCTCCCCACCCCTCCTTCCACTCTCCATGATGCTGATCCTCCGATCGATCACTCAAACAGTTCAGAAGACATTATTATCTTGTATAATTCCATTCTAGAGGTTGGGCCCATCCTGCCTTTATCCTTCCCTCCATCCTGTCTTTATCCTTCCCCCCATCCTGCCTTTATCATTCCCTCCATCCTGCCTTTATCCTACCCTCCATCCTGCCTTTATCCTTCCCTCCATCCTGCCTTTATTGTCCCTCCATCCTGCCTTTATTCTTCCCTCCATCCTGCCTTTATCCTTCCCTCCATCCTGCCTTTATCCTTCCCTCCATCCTGTCTTTATCCTTCCCTCCATCCTGCCTTTATCCTTCCCTCCATCCTGCCTTTATCCTTCCCTCCATCCTGCCTTTACCCTTCCCTCCATCCTGCCTTTATCCTTCCTCCATACTGCCTTTATCCTTCCCTCCATCCTGCCTGTATCCTTCCCTCCATCCTGCCTTTATCCTTCCCTCCATCCTGCCTTTATCCTCCCATCTCTCTCTATCCTTTCCTCCCGCGGTCTCCTGTGAGCAGTGATCCACTATTCAGTCTGTGCGCTGTGATGGAGGCAGTAGTATTCTTATATAATGCAGAGCATTCATTGTTACATATTCCATACACCACCCTGTCCTGATGTTAAATATTAATGTGCTCTGTATGGCAGAGCGTCATCTGTGGCTGCACAATGAGGCTGCGCATACTATAGAGCAGCACAGCGTCCGTCAGTCTTCAGAGACCCGAGCGGCATCCTGCCGGTATATATACACATTCTCACTGATCTATTTGTCTGCGGATGAGGAAAGGGTTAACAAGATCTAAATAGTCAAGGTATAATTCCATCAAAAAAATTAGGAACTTTGTTATTATTTTACTCTTCAATGTAAAACAATAAGTAGAGACAGTTAGCAGGCGGCGGCGGCTGATGACTGATCGGATGATTATTACGTGTTTCCAGAACTCTATACATACCCTTCTAGATGCTCTGTGAATATATCGGGCCCGGTGCTGCTCACTTAAATCCAGAGATTTAGCGTCGTTTTAAGTGTTTTCTAGACTATTTTTTTTAACAAAAAGATCAGAATGGCGTAAAATAACAAAAACTATGTATTAATAACGTGCAGCCTATACGGGGGAGTTGGGACCTGCCCTATTCTTACTGCATCACTGCGAGATTCCCATTGATAGGTACCCTCAGTTAAAGAGAGATTCCGGCACCAGCTGGATGATTCCACAAAGGTTTTAAAATCAACCAGCTGGTGCCGGAACCTCTCCTTAACTTGTGGACTATACCTTGGATTGTCTGCCGTGCACAAAGAGACAGGTGAGCGGGGATTCCCCCTTGATTGACTTTACAAACATACCTTACTAAGCAAGATTCTTGATCATGGCGGCTCGGTCATGTATTCCCCTCCTGTGCAAGAAGACCGTATGCCCCTCGATTTCTCTATGTACTACCAAAGCTGCATTTACATCACCTCAGTGGCTGGCCACAGCGCTGGTAACTCTATTACCAGGGTGCCACAGGTGGCGTCACGTTACCATTCTCCCATCATCATCATCTCCACCCCGCCATTGAGGGTCCAGGGCACGGAGCCGGGAACCAACCAACCGTGATCCCCCCCCACCGAAGAAACCACCTGTCCCAGTATCCGAGTACCCCCTACCCTGTCGACCGACTCATATACATTTGGCGAAGGGAGACGGGAAGGAGAGTGGCACCATGGCGGAGGGAGTCGGGAAAGAGAGCAGCACCTGACCGGAGGAGATTGGAAGGAAGACAGCACCATTGCGGAGGAAGACAGGGAGGAGAGCGGCACCATGGCGGAGGTAGTAGGGCAGGAGAACAGCACCATGACGGAGGGAGACAGGGAGGAGAGCAGCACCATGACGGAGGGAAACGGGAGGGGAGTGGCACCATGGCGAGGGAGTCGGGGAAGAGAGCAGCACCTGACCGGAGGGAGATTGGAAGGAAAGCAGCACCATGACGGAGGGAAACGGGGAGGGGAGCGGCACCATGGCGGAGGGAGTCGGGGAAGAGAGCAGCACCTGACCGGAGGGAGATTGGAAGGAAAGCAGCACCATTGCGGAGGAAGACAGGGAGGGGAGCGGCACCATGGCGGAGGGAGTAGGGGTGGAGAACACCACCCTGATGGAGGGAGACGGGGAGGAGAGCAGCACCCTGACGGAGAGAGACAGGGAGAAGAGCAGCACCATGACAGAGGGAGACGGGGAGAAGAGCAGCACCTGAGCAGAGGGAGACAGGGAGGAGAGCAGCACAATGGCGGAGGGAGATGGGAAGGAGAGCAGCACTATGGCGGAGGGAGACGGGGATGAGAGCAGCACCCTCTCTGTTGGGTTATTTTACACTATTGGGTAAGAAACTAAAGAGGTTGAACAAATACTTTAATCACAGTTAGCATTCTTCGATCAGTCCATAAAGAAGATAAAGTTATAGCTAGCTGCTTTCTCTAGTTGACAGTTTCCAAGTTTCAACAGATTTTTTATTAGTAATGGTACGTTTACACGCCGCTACAGAAGGTTGGAAACAACCGGGTGGCGGAGACAAATGTATCTTGCACCGTCAAAACAACCCGAGGTAGCGGCGTGTAAACTAGGTTGTTGCCACCCGTCACTGTCGACACCTGTTTCAGAGCAGTGCTCTAAAACAGGTTGGTTTCAACCCGATGGTAGCGGCGTCTAAATGAGGTACAGGAAGGCTTTTTTCGTCACCTAGTTAACTCCCTGGGGCGTGACACAGCCTCCGGGATACCGCCCCCCTTTAGCGATCATTGGTGGAAGCTCCTGCGTTACGATTGGTTGTCGCTGCATAGGGTGGCATATTTAAGGAGCTGACCAGTCACACTACACAATTGCAATAGCATCATGTATTAGCCAGCCTTCCTGTGCTGGCTGGCCAATCATGATGCTATTGCATTGTCCAATCATCGTACGAGCTTCTCGTAATCCACAACTCTGGCACGCCTATGTGTTGTCCCTGCTGCCCAGGTCCTCCCATATTACCTTCTGTAGCGGCGTGTAAATGAGGGACGGTACTCAACAGAAGGTAACTTGCGGCACCCGGCGGTGCCTCCAGAGATAGATTAAACCTTCTGTAGAGCACCTTGTAGCGGCGTGTAAAGGCGGTATCGGGTAACGTTTGCAACCGTTGGAACGTGCTCGTGCACGTGAGACACCCGGTTGTTTCCAACCTTCTGTAGCGGCGTGTAAAGGTACCATAACTGAAAACGATATGAGGCACCCCGGAACTCCGGTTGCCACAGTGGCATTGCCTCCTTCACAGGGGATGATGTCATGCCTGGAAACAAGAAGGGGTCCCCTTGAGAACATTTGAGAACAGAGAACAATCTGAGACTGAGAACAGTAGAGATATCCTGGGGACTGGAGCCACCCAGAGGCTTGTCCCAGGGCGGTGGAGAGCTAGTGAAAGGGAAGAGAAGTGGAGTCGAGGAGAGCCTGGGGAGTGGAGCTGTGACCAAGCTCACCCCAGAGGAGTGTGCTAGAAACAGGATGCCGGAGTCCTTGGTTGCCCGGGTACTGAAGACCCAGCAGCAAAATCCGGAGGGCAGGAGACACCAGACACCCGGCGGCACAGCAGCATGCTAGAGCCCGGAGCCACCACGAAGGAGCGACACCTGTAAAAGGCTCAAGCCGCCTGCCATACGGGTGAGGAACTAACCAGCAAGAAGAGGGCCGCAGCATAGCCTTAGGCAGCAGGGACCTAAAGGGACAGCACAGAAGGAAGGCCTCCGAACTCGCCCGGCGAAGTGGATCCCCAATTGCTTCCAGGCTGTCCGGATCGCCATTACTGGATCTCCGTTACCACCTATTACCAGTGTCCTGGTCTTCACCATCGACTGTCAAGTAAAAAGTAAAGGAAACTACAATCCCTGTGTTCTCTGGTGATTTCTCGCGCCCTCAGTCCTGCACCCCAATGTTCACTATCCTCTTCATAAACTGTTTCAATTGCCCTGGGTCCCCACTCCACCTGTGGGGAGCAGAACTATCTCGGCTGCATCACCATCTGCCCCAGCGGTTCCATTAAGCAGCGTCAGCCATCCATTGCCGAACACCACAGATGGCGTCACGACTAAATCCCATGTCAACAATCCCCATTTACGGCCCAGCCAGGGCCACGGAGTCTGGGCACAGCCCTGTGACCTCCCCAAAGAACTGTCCGGCCCGGTTTCGAGTACCCCATGGCCCTGGTGGCCATGTCAGATAAAATGACTGATCATGTAATACAGGTATGAGTGAGGTCCAATAGAGCGAGAGATGAGTGAGTTCTCATTTTGGGAAGGTCTGGATGGGAGCGCAGATCCCAATACTGTAAGGAACAAAGTGGGGGTGATGATGATGGTAATGGAAGTACGCACCTGGGTTGTGTGAGGACACAGTGCCTGCAGGAGCCTGATGTGGCCCTGCGATGGGGGAGAGGATCATCCAGATAGAGGTTTGGCAATGATTGGCACAGAGCGGATCCTATACTGTATGGGCAGCCAGTGCAATGAATGGCACAGAACAGATCCTATAGTGTATGGGCAGCCACTGCAATGACTGGCACTGAGCAGATCCTATAATGTATGGGCAATCAGTGCAATGACTGGCACAGAGTGGATCCTATACTGTATGGGCAAGCAGTGCAATGACTGGCATAGAGTGGATCCTATAGTGTATGGGCATCCAGTGCAATGAGTGGATCCTATAATGTATGGGCAGCAAGTGCAATAACTGGCACATGGCAGATCCTATAATGTATGGGCAGCCAGTGCAATGACTGGCACAGAGCGGAGACATCTGAGTAATGATTGGCCAGATGAGTGATCCATTAAGGATGGACTGGAGAGGGAGAGTCTAGTGAGGGGGAGACCAATTGATAGAGAGTTGCAATAATCAAGGTGGGAATGGATCAGGGCCACAGTGAGGGTTTTAGTTGTTTCCATAGGAGAAAGGGGTGAATTCTAGAGATGTTCTTCAGGTGCAAGCGACAAGAGCGGACGAGAGATTGTATATATGGGGTGAAGTAAAGATCTACTACTTCTTATTTTTGCTCATAGTGAGATCCAAGCTTACTCCTGTTATAAGACACCATAACATATGACAGCTAGACTCCTTTTTTGTTACAGTTCAAAAAAACAGAAATACCGGAGTACATATATATATATGTGTGTGTGTGTGTACATATATATATATTGGAACAGCAATAAAAAATTTTAAATCAGTCATAGTGCAAAGCTTTCTCCATACACCAAATCCAAGTGATCTTGATATAATGAAAAAAATGAAAAAAATAGCACCAAAATGATAGTGAATGTGGACTGTAATGTTGAATGTTGTGGCAATGTCTCAGATGTTATCCTCTCTCAAGCCTTGAGGCGTTGAAACGTCATCACGCCATTGAACATTAAAGCCTACATTCAGTGTATCATTCTGGTGCTGTTTGTTTTTTTTCATTTCATATATATATATATATATATATATATATATATATATACACATTCACACATACATGTGTCCACATATACATGGTCAATGTAGGCCTGCAGCAGTCATAGTTTGCACACTAGTGGTATATACTATACATACATAAATTCACATAGAGTACAGAGAAATAGTTTGGGTAATTACCGTATGTTTGTCCAAGGATGGATACATTTGTTACTGATTTTCAAAAGATCTCAATTCAGGCAGGCAGAAATCTCTGCACTGACAGCCTTGGCTGCTCTCAATGAGGTTATCAATAGTGATGGGCGAACCTGCGAATGTTTGGATTCGGTGAACACACCCAAACCTTTTTAAAGTTCGGTTTCAGGTCTGAAAGTGGTTCGAACTTGAGTCCGAACTCCGACTGTAAAGTTATGGGATGGGGGCTAGGAGGCTGTGAAAGAAAGAAGATAGTTATTAAACAGCATTATACTTATAGGCGTACACCCGCTTGTATTCTGGGGTCACTCATTATCTCCCTGGATATTCACCGGAGAGGGACCCAACAGCCAATCACAGATGCTGTCACAGAAAATTGGCGCACCAAAACCACGATGCATTTTTTGCCATGGATTTCATGCTCTTTTGGTCCACTTTTGGCACAAAACTGCATGGATTGTGTTCAATGTGCTCATCTGCATCTCCTGGCCAAGTAAAGCACCAAAACCACAAGATGGTTTCTGCTGTGGATTTCATGATTTTTTTGGTGCATTGTGTTCAGTGTGTTCATCTGAATCTGCTGGCCCAAAAAATCACCAAAACCGCAACACAGTTAAGCCCTTTTTATAAAATTATTCCCTGAAATATTTTTTTTAAAATGCCTTGGGGCTTTGCCATCTTTTTGTATGCCAGCCAGGTACAGCAGGCAGGTACTGGCTGCCTCCAACCCCAGCTGCCTGTTTTTACCTGTCTGGAAACCAAAAATATAGGGAAGCCCTTTTTTTAATTATTTAATGAATTTCTTAAAATAATTAAAACTAATGACATGGAGCTTTGCTGTATTTTTGGTTTCAACACAGGTACAACTAGTCACCTGGGGGTGTCAATCCTCAGCACAGGGTGGCCCAAGCTTTCTGCTAGCCCCTCCCCCCCCCCCCGCTGTGAAATGCAGCCCGCATCTGCCTCAGAAAATGGCACAATCATAGAAGCGCCATTTTCTAGTAGCTGTGCCCCGACTTTTCCAGTGGCCCTGGTGGCGGTGGCACACTGGGTAATAAGGGAGTTAATGCCAGCTTTGTATTGGCAGCTGGCACTAACCCCGAAATCCGTAGTGTCAGGCCAATATTAGAACCACCCCTATGAATTTCAAGTAAGTAAACAGTAAAAAATCACATCACAGGAAAAAACATTTAGAAATAAAACACAAGACAAGCCTGTTTCCCATCTTTAATTAACAAAAAAAAAAATCCTCCCTCTGTCATAATTCACAGGTAACATCTACAACACTGCTGCATATCTCTGTGAGCAGACGCCCATTTTCTATGACAACATCTGTGATTGACTGTTGGACCCCTCTACAGTGAATATCTAGGAAGTTAATGAGCAGCACCAGAAGTAGATGCAGAGGGGCGGTGGAATGCAATACTGCTTAAGAACTATTTTCCTTATATTTACAGCTTCCCCCCCAAACCCAAACCCGAACTGTAACAAAAACTTCCCAGGAAGTTTAGGATCTGTGCCCGAACACTAGGTGTTCAGTACGAACCCCAAACTTTACAGTTCAGGTTCGCCCATCACTAGTTATTAATGATTGTCTGATGAATGTTCTACTGCACTGAATTCAGTTGAGAAAATCATCAAGATCCACTGCTGGCAGCACCTGTGTCATTGCCAAACAATAACGTCTCAGATTTCTTGATTGGAGACAAGTCCTGAGACGCTGCAGGTCATGGTAGTATGATTAAACCATACAGGCTGCTCATAATTGCATGAGAAACATGTGGCCTGGCATTCTCATATTGCAAAACTATACTTGTGATACTTGGGAGAAATGGGCATACCACTAGTTCCATCACCACATCAATGTAACACTGAAATATTAGGGTACCTGGAGTGAAAATTAGAGGAATCCAGCTACCATACATTATGCCACCCTACACCATAATCAGGAAGAAGGATTAGTGTGATGTTCCCATATGAAGAATGGCGTTGCCCTCATGGTCTCAAGACCAATCACCAGCTAGTAAACTGTTTGCAGAAATACTAGACAAGTTGTATTGTAGAAGATTATTTTTATTATTGATCAACAACTATGTTCTCAATCAACCCAAAAGACTCAAATATCAAAGCTTAATATTTTTGGAAGTTGGAGTGTTTTTTTTTATATTTGGCTATCTAAGGCCCCTTTCACATCACCGGTAATCGGTGAAAAAAACGCAACTGCCGCGATTACCGCATAACGGCCGCACTTGCAGTTCACCTGCGGCATGCCCCATGCAATGTCTATGGGGCTTGCGGCAGGTGCGGCGAGTGCGGTTTCAGCACTTACGGCAGATGCGGCCGCAAAAAAAACGCTGCTGACCGCGTTTTTTTCGTGACCGCATCTGCCGCAAGTGCAAAAACCACAACTGTACCGCACTTGCCGCACCTGCCGCAAGCCCCATAGACATTGCATGGGGCTTGCCGCAGGTGAACTGCAAGTGCGGCCGTTATGCGGTAATCGCGCAGTCGCGTTTTTTTTCACCGCAACTGCCACAAGCAGCGATTACCGGTCCTTTACGTTTGTAGTGGTGTCCAGCTTATTTTTCTTATTAAGAGACTAAAACATGATAATGCCAGGTCTCATATTGCTGGTGCTTCTGTGATCAGCCTGTGCAGCCTGAAAGAGTTATGAAGGATTGAGAGTCTCCGGATTCATCTCCCATCGAGCACATCTGGGATGTCACTGGTCAGCCATTGCCCATGGAGCTGCCAGTGTCGAGCCCCAGACCCTGGGGTACGCGGGTATCAGGCTCGGTGGGTGTTCTCACGGGGAATGTCACGGGAGGCAGCGCCTGAGCCCGTGGCCTGGGTGACACTTCAAAAAGGGTTTATTTACAAGGGATAAGAGTTTGTCATGTGACGCCACCTGTAGTACCTGGTGAGGGGCCACCAGCGCCACCACAGTCCGCCGGAAGTAGATGGTAGTTCGGCTGAGATGCTAAAGCTCCCTACAGGTAGAGCTGGTCCTCCGGGGCAGCAAAGTGTAAAGGGCGCAGTTTGGAGTGGAGCTGTAAGTCAGTTTAGGGGATGATGGAGCAGTCTATAAGGGCACCGGGAGTGGAGAGGAATGATGCACACTATAAAAGTCTCTTTTACTTTTTACTGTTGGTATAGTAGGTAAAGACGTCCAGGGCACTGACAGGTGACCAGGTGCACAGTGGGTCCCCACAGCAAGTGGGTATAACGCCTCCTCTGCATCTCTACGGTTCCTGAAGCCCAGTCTGCTTGCAGCCAGACTTGCCTCCTCACTTCCTCTGGTCCTCTCTCCTCCTGCGCTGTCCACAGGTTATCCTCTCTGATCACTGCAGTAGTACACTGCTGTGTCTGGTAGTCCTGGTGGTAACCGCGGCACCGACCACCAGGACGTCTTTGCAGCTCTCCTAGCGTCTGCACACTCTAACTCCTCCCCCAGCAGCAGTATTTATAGGGTACCTCACCTAAAGGCGGTGAGTAGAGCTCCCCCTACTGTGGCGGGGTGGAAGATGTTGCATGTAGTAGGTACCTGCTGTGGAAACCCAGCTGTGCATGAGAGAAGTCTGTGGCTACCTGCGTGAGCAGGGCTCCACACCAGCAGAGGATCTTGATGATTTGTCCAAGTGCAATCAATGTGGTGGAATATTACTCAGACATCAATCACTGATAGCAGCCAAGGCTGCAAGTTTCTGCATGTGACGCTCATACTTCATACTCAAAAAATCAAGATCTTTGTAAAATATTGTTTCCATTTATTTATAATTTGCATATCAGTAACACATCCATCCATCCTGTGATTTATTATATATATATATATATATATATATATATATATATATATATATACACATATTCACATCAGCACCACCATGAAGAGTTGGGCGCAATATAAATGGGTTATTTGTGCAGATGGCACCAGCACACATTTCTTCTGGAGCCGATTAAATCAGGCACCGATGGGTGTAACTGCGGCCACAAGGAAGGAGACTGAACCTGGCACATGAGGACTCCACCTTCTGCCATTTTAATGTTGAGGAGTGAATCGGTATCATCCTGAGTCTGTGCCAGTTAAATACAAGTGGTGTTGGGTGGATTCAGACGGCCCTGAGTGTGGCAGCTTCATGTATTTCTGGTCAGTGAGGGCCACATCCAGTCCCAGCATTGTGATCCGACATTGGAAGGTGCTGGCTGTGATCACATGTCCAGTAATCATCTGTTAGGACGGATCCAGCAGCGATCTGTTGGCGAAAAAAAGTTCTGCAAACACAAGTTTTTTTGTTTGTTTTGGAAAAATTTATTTTTTGAACTATTTTTTTTTTAAATTGAAGTCTATGGAAAATGGATCTGGTAACTAATCACTATTTATCTTGCATTTGAAACTGATCCAGTAAGAAAAAATGGATCATTTACAAATGAGAGAAAAATGGAGGCTAAATAGTGATCAGTTACTCGATCCGTTCTCTACAGACTCCAATGTTAAAAAAATGGATCCTACAGGAATCTTTTTTTTTTTTTTTTTCAAAATGCAAAAAAAAAGATTGTGTTTGCACAAATTTTTGCCAATGGATCTCTGCTGGATCTGTTGAGAATCCCTCCACCTTCTGTCACCCTATGGTTAGGGTCACATCTGCGGCAGGGCTATGCAGATCCTGATCCGGATTTGAGCAGTAAAAATGCTCAAAATTGGATCAGGAACCACAGTCCATAGGAGCCCATTATAACAACCGGATTGCACTACATTAATCCGGTTACAGCAACCGGATTTGCAGCCTGCGTGAATTATCGTGCAGGCTGCAGTTTTCGGAGCTGTATCCCTGCCGCAGCAGATTTGTTATAATGGGCTCCCATGGGAGCCCGTGCGGCTGCCGCAAGGCATATGTGAATGTGAACAAAGGGTTAAATAATAAGAATGCATGTGGGGAACATGTCTCTAGGGGTGTCCACCCCCCCCCCCCCAGAGGCATACTGTCCACTCAGGACGGCATGTGAGGGTTAACTTAGCTGTTAACCCCATCGCCGCTATTGTCGGCTTTCATTCATTATATTACAAGCCACCAGTTCCCAGCATCAGGACCACTATGGGTAGGGTCACATTGGCGTTTTTTGTTTAAAATCCTGATCCGGTTTTGAGCTTTAAAAAAGCTCAAAACCGGACCAGGAAAGGCTCCTGATGGAAGCCTATGCAAAACACCGGATGGCTTCACAAGCCATCCGGTGGCCGGATCCGGCACTGCTGCCTGCGTTTAAAATCATGCAGGCAGCAGTTTTCGCAGCGTTTCTGGGACCGCACTGCGGTCACCGGATGGCTCAGGATGTGTAATCCTGAGCCATCCGGTAACTGCAGAGTGTGCGGATCCCGATCGGCCAAGTTAATAAAGATTTAATTTAAGTACAGAACTGACTGTTAGAGGTCTGTAGGGGGGCTTAGACCCCCCCTACAGACCGGGCGGCCACTTCTATAGTGTTCTTCTACAATTGTACCTATGGCACGGGCTGATCTGAGCTCCGTGCATGTGGTCCAAATATCCCCCCTCCCCCTATCACTATACAGGGGTGCATACACCCCTGTAGTACAGTACTGCTTTATTTAAGTTATAAACAGCAAGATTTGTCCCAAACGGAAGATAATTATATATTTACATGTTCCATAGGCAGAGTCGAGTGATTTCCATGGGCGGGGCTGTGTGCAGTAGCCTCCGCCCGCTCCTTCTTGATGCCCGCCCCCTCTGGCCGTAATCCAGTGTTGTGGGGGTGGCCGAGTCGTTAAAGGGGCGTGGCTAACCATGAGCCGCGGTTAGCCACGCCCCTTTAACGACTCGGCCACCCCCACAACACTGGATTACGGCCAGAGGGGGCGGGCATCAAGAAGGAGCGGGCGGAGGCTACTGCACACAGCCCCGCCCATGGAAATCACTCGACTCTGCCTATGGAACATGTAAATATATAATTATCTTCCGTTTGGGACAAATCTTGCTGTTTATAACTTAAATAAAGCAGTACTGTACTACAGGGGTGTATGCACCCCTGTATAGTGATAGGGGGAGGGGGGATATTTGGACCACATGCACGGAGCTCAGATCAGCCCGTGCCATAGGTACAATTGTAGAAGAACACTATAGAAGTGGCCGCCCGGTCTGTAGGGGGGGTCTAAGCCCCCCTACAGACCTCTAACAGTCAGTTCTGTACTTAAATTAAATCTTTATTAACTTGGCCGATCGGGATCCGCACACTCTGCAGTTACCGGATGGCTCAGGATTACACATCCTGAGCCATCCGGTGACCGCAGTGCGGTATTCTGCACACATTTTTGAATAAAAATGTGTGTGACCGGAATTGCATTCACCGCATCCGGATCCGGATGCGGTGAATGCAATTCATGTTTGCAATGTGACCCTACCCTATGCTAGGCACTTTGCATTAGCATTTTACAGTACAGCATTCTCATTGAGGAACAAAGTAGACGGTAACCGCATTGCTCCGGATTACACATCCGGTTACTGGATTGCGGTTTACAGCACACATTTCTCAACAAAAATGTGTGTGAAGGCAATTGTAGTTACCGCCTCTGGATCTGGATGCGTCACCGCAATTGCCTTTGACAGTGTGACCCCAGCCTATGACGTGTTCACTTTCCTTGGTCATGAAGGGGCTCGTGTCATCACAGTATATCATTCGGTGCAGCCGGCATGATGAGATCCAGCACATAATAGAGGCGCTACACAGATATACCATCTAGTAGGTTCTTCTTCTTAGTGATCACTTGTGATTATTTGGTGTATTGTGTTATTTTTCGGATGTTCTTGGCGCGGGAATGGAGTGCGGCATATGGTGACAGCGCTCTGTGGGTGTCCTTGGTTACAGTCTCTGTAGGTTTTCTCCCATGTGTCTCTGTCTCTGCCGTATGTCTCCCAATTCTCTCTCCATTACTGCAGTCTCTCGTCTTTCCTCTCCCTCTACTATCTCTCCTCCATATTTTTCCTTCTTTTACACCATCCCCTCCTCTCTGATCTTTCTCTGACTCTCTTCCGTCCCCCCCTTCTTTCCATTCACCTATTCCCCTGTGTATTCTTCTATGCTCATCTTACTCTCATTTCTTTCTGCTGTCAGCAAATCATTATCCAGCCACTCAGGAAATGAAATAAAACACCATCCGCGTCATACAGTCTATGCTATATTAGATTTTCTTCAGGGAGATTTTTTTCTCCTTTATATCTGTGGCTGCTTGACATAGACAGATGGAAAGACATAACATAGATAAGACAGAAAAACATAGAAATACTGTGGATACTATGGGTAGATGAATAGGAAAAAGAAGCAACGCTGTGCTGTACAATGCTGGGTGCCCAGCAGGGGAGGGTAAAGAGTAGCCAGGGCCCCGGGCGGTAGCCCAGATTGCCCTCATTATAATCCACTCCTGATGTCCAACCTCTAGGGTATAAACCAAGCCTCAATAACTGATATCCAAAATATAATGGAATCTAGTAAAGTGTGTTACATTGTGCACTTTTCTTTAAGTCCCCCTCCCTTTCTTTGGTATATATGGCTAAATTCAGGTGAGTGTATAAAAAACTGTCCACATTATTATTTGTATTGTCATCATGATACATCTGGTATCTGTTTTTATACATTAGTAGCTATTAATATTTACAAGAACAAATTCAGTTTCCTATGTTAAAGGACTACAAAGTATTGATAAAAATAGGATGCTATATGGCTGATCCCTATGGGATCTAATGTTTTGCGCACCCATTGAATTGAATGAGCGACTCCCAACATACAGCAGAGATCTGTTCACATTGAGACTGTTTCCATGTCAGATGAATAAATTGGTAGATAACAGTTGAAGCCAGATGTTTCCATCCACTATATATACAGACACATGTTTATGTTTTTCTCACTATCTGACATGAAATCAGAATAAACCTTTCTCATTTTAGGACTATTAGGATGAACAGGAATTATTATTATTTGCCAAATTAAGAATAATAAGAGAGAATGTTTTCAGGCATTTTTATTACTTTCTGCAGTCACAATTTTCCATATCTTTCATTAGTATTTGGTCCATTGCCCTTACACTGTATGACTTGGGTGAAATGTTTTGAATCCTTCCACAAGCTTCTCACATTGGTTGTAGGAATTTGGGCCCATTCCTCCTGACAGATCTGGTGTAACTGAGCCATGTATGTAGGTCATCTTGCTCGCAGCCTTTTCAGCTTTGCTCATTTGGAACCTACTTCCGCCCAAACTTTAACTTCCTGGCTGATGTCTGGAGATGTTGTTTCAGTATTGTCACATAATCTTTCCTCATGATGACATCTATATTTTTAAGCTCACAACCCCACAACATGATGTTTCTTAGGCTTCCAGGCTTCTTCCTTTTTCCTCCTAATATAATTATGGCCAAACAGTTCAATTTTAGTTTCTTCAGACCACAGGATGTTTCCAAAAATGTAGGTCTCTGTTCCTGTGTGCATTTGCAAACATCAATCTAGCTTATTTCTGTTTCTTTTGGAGTAATGGCTTCTTCCCGGCAGAGCAGCCTTTCAGCTCATGTTGATCCAGGACTCATTTCACTGTGGATAATGACACAATCTTACCAGGTTCTGCCATCATCTTCACAAGGTATTTTGCTTTTGTTCTTGGGTTGATATGCACATGTCGGAGAAAAGCACCTTAATCTCTGGGATACAGATCCTGTCTCATTCCTGAGTGGTATGATAGCTGGACATTCCCATCTTGTTTGTACTTGCATATAATTGTTTGTAAAGATGAACCAGACATCTTAAGGTATCTGAAAATTGAACCCAAAGATTAACCCGATTTGTGCAAGTCACAAGAGCTTCCAAACATATAGCATCGACATATGGGTGGTGCCATATTGTATAAAGGCATAGTAATCTTAGTGTATGTAAACTTGTGACTTTGCAGCAAGTAATAAAAATGCCTGAAACATTCTTTCTCTCATTATTCTGGCATTTGGTAGATATTAATAATTCTGGTTCATCCTAATTGACCTAAAATGGGAAAGGTTTATTCTGATTTCATGTCAGATAGTGAGAAAAACATAAACATGTATCTTTATATATAGTGGACGGAAACTTCTGGTTTCGAGAGAGAGAAATGGAAAATCACCAATAATTAAATATATCATGGATACAAGGCCTTACTTACAAGTATCCAATTGCAGACAGATATAAAATAAAAAATAGACAGCACTCCATAATTTAGATGAAAAAATGGACCTTTATTAATCCCATGTGGCATGGTGACGTTTCGATTACAAATAACCTTTATCAAGCCTTGGCTTTATCTTCCAGAAAAATGCTTGAGTTCCCCATTGACTTCCATTATACTCAGTAAACAAGTCACTCCCGTCTGAGCAGCCATCCGCTTGTTATGAGTACGGCGCACCCTAGCATGGTAGTGACACACCCACACCAGGGCAACAGGGTACTCAGAAACGGGCCAAACTGTTCTTTCTGCGAATGTCACAGTGGCGTGACCCAGCTCCGTGGCCCTGGACGTGTCATAAAAATGTGGGAAGTTTATATGGGGAATTAATTTGTGATGCCACCCGTGGTATTCGGCAATTGCACGGCCGACACTGCAGTTCAGGTCCACTGGGGCAGTTGGTGACGCAACAGAAATGTTACAGCTCCTCACGGGTAGAGCGGGGTCCCGGGGTAGTTATAAAGTCTATTAAATGATGGTATCACATATAGTGCAGGGCAGGTAACGCAGTAAATAAATTGAGGACACAGCAGGGTGCAGTCTTCACATTTTACTCACAGTTCTCCAGGTTACAACAAGCAGCCAGGTGAGGTGTCCTCAGGGTCAGGGATCCAGCCAACTCTTGGGTAATTTGGGTGTACTTTAATGACAGCACCAAAGACTAACAGCACATACCAGCATATAGTCACTAAAGGTGCCGTCACACGCAGCGATATGATGAACGATCGCTAACAATATTGTTCAGATCGCTGGTGAGCTGTCACACAGGAAGACTCACCAGCGATCAATGGACCAGAGACATCGTGGAAACGATTTAAATATTGTTTCCACAATGTCTTGCTCCCGCAAACGTTCATCGTTTGTAGTGTCACATGCAACGTTGTTGATTCGACATCGTTCAAGCGTCACAAAACACGTGACTTTTGAACAATATCGGCAACGATATCGTTACGTGTGACGGTACCTTAAGGTGGGGCCCTGACATGGAATATTCACCACGCACGGGGACATGTATACACACCACATGCACACAAAGAGTAACAGCTAAGGTGGAGCGCCAACATTGGATACTCACCACACACCCAAACACACACACACACACACCACAAAGAGACACACACAACCCAGAGACACACACCACACAGACACCCCCCCCACAGGGACACACACACATACACACCCTATAGCGACACATGCACTCACCCCACAGAGACACACACACCACAGGGACATACACACATACACACCCCACAGGGACACAGAGACACACACACCCCACAGGAACACACAGACCCCATAGGGATGGACACACACCACAGAGACACCCCTCACCCCACAAGGATACACACCACATGGACACCCCTCCCCCCCAAAAGAAAACACACCACAGGGACCCCCCACAGGGACACACGCACACCACTGGGACACACACACATGCCAGGGACACACACACCCCAGGGACACACACACCCACACAGACAGACACAGATGTGCACAAATCGCCTCACACAACTACGCCTCATACGTCTGGTATCTTTAATTTCCAAAAATAAACATCTGATTAAAAACAGCCAATGGGCAACACATGTGCCATGTAGGGAATTAAGGCAGATGTCAGTCACATGAGCTGTCTATTATGTGTGTGTGTGAGGTAACATATACTGCCCGGCCAGGGGGAGGGTTTACTGTTGGCTGGAGATTTATTAGGCTGCCTATAGCAACTAATCATAGCTCAGCTTCTATTTTCTTACAGGTCATTAATATGACATATTCAAATTCTATTTTTTTATAGCTAACAGCAGTTATTTATTAACCCGGCCGTAGCCGGGTACTACAGCTAGTATTTACTAAAAAGAAAATGTAAAAAGTCAGTAAGGTATGGAACTGTATGGGTATGTGCCCACTGGACAGTTCTGCATCTTTGCAGACCGTCAGAAAACCGGTGTCGAATTGCAGAAACTGAGTTTTTTTACCTCAGCAGTGTCCATCGTTTTTTTAGCGTTTTTTGAGCGTTTGTACAGCGTTTTATCGTCGGTTTTCTGGCGGTTTTTCTTAGCGTTTTACAGACTTTTTTTGAGCACTTGTAAGCTGGAACCGCTGGAAAAACGCTCAAAAGAAGTCACTTGCTCTATCTTTGAAAACCGGTGGAAAACCGGTGAAGAAACTGGAAAGGAGACAAAAAAAAAAACGTTCTAATGTACACAGCGTTTTCTAAAATCCAGTGACTAGCATGTTAATCCAACCGCTGGTTAGGATTAACATAAATTAACATAAAACTCAGCGGAAAACGCCGACGGAAAACGCTAAAAAACAGCCCACAAAATGTCCAGTGGGCACATACTGTCACATCGCCATTGGACTCGGTGGCCGGTGTTCCTGCCTCGGCCGCTGGGAGGAGCCGGATTCCTTCGGCTGGTGGCACCGGTGACAGGAGGGCCTTGTCCTCATATGGAACTGCTCCCGCGACGTCTGCCTCTGTCGCTGAGCGCCGCTGTGTTTCCCCTCTGGGTGGTGTTGGTCGCAGAGGAGCGGGCCCTGCAGAGGTGTCCGTTAGGCGCAGCCTGCGTTCTTCTGTCAGAGGTGGCGTGGGTGGAGCCAGTCGTGCATCTCCATCTGGCCTGGATCTAGGGGCGGTCCGGATGAGGTCATCGGGCTGTGAGCTCCAGCCTATGGGAGGTAACCGCGCCCTTCAAATACATTGGAGCCCGTCTTGCAGGCCGCCAGATATAGTTTTGGTTCCCCAGTGATATAGTGTGTTTAGTTTTGTCTCTGACCTTGGCCTGGATTTCTGACTCTGCTTCTTCCTGTCGATTTTGTACCTCAGCTGCCCTCTTGGTTTTGCCCTTGACCCTTGCCTGGATTCTCGACTCTGCTACTGCCTGATGATTTTGTACCTTCGCTGCCCTCTCGGTTTTGACTAGGACTTCTGACTTTGTTTTTCGGTTCTTGATTTTTTCCCCTGGCGACCTTCCCTGCTCTGTTGCTCATAATAGGCAGCTACCCCCTGGGCTCCGCTGTAATTCCAGATCCCTGTATAGGGGTTAAGGGTCTCGGGGTTTCTCGGGGTGCTGCCTTACCAGCAGCTCAGCTTCACAGCGGATGGTTGTCACACATACCCTATTACTTATTTCACCTTTTGGTGTGCTTGCTAATATTAAGTCCTGGTGTATGATAATTATAAAATGTATTATCATAAAATACAAGTGTAATAATGTACACATACTACACACTATTGTATAATATGTCTATGAAGCCAAGTCTTTGTCTTGCTTATGAAGTTAATTGTAAATATAACGGTTAAACACATAATTAGGAGTCCCATAGGAATTTTCCAGGACTTCCCTATTGATTACTTATCCTTACAATAGGTGATCAATGGATAACGGGCCCCTGAGACTAAATAGAGGAATCTATTGAATAGGACTGAGCTGCAGGACCAGGTAAAGGGCAAAAGTGTAGACAGAGAAGGGTAACACATACTGTATCCTAAGGCTATGACATCAGTATTTAGAAGGATATTGTCCAATAGATAGGGGATTAGTTCCCAATCACTGGGGATCTGACCACTGGGACTCCCACTGATCTAGAAAACAGGGCTCTAAAGAGGAATGGTGGACAATGGGGCGCACTGCTGCTCCATTCATTATATAGGATACCGATGATCAGCCAAGAGCAGCGCTTGGTTATTGCTAGTACTCCCATTAAGAATGAACCACTGCTTCATTCGCACAGTGCCTTACAGAGCCCCAATTCTCAGGATTGGGGGATCCCAGTTGTCAGAGCCCCAGTGATCCTGAAGTTGATGACTAGGGGATAATTTATAAACTTGGGAATACCCCCCAAGTCCCAGAAACCCCTAATTAGCCTTTCACTGGAGAGATTTATTGATGTCTACTTATGTATACTGCACATTATAAGTATCAATTAAAGCCCGTTATCAGTGATATTGTGGGATTGTTCCTGGTATTTTGAATATTGTTGGTGATGGAGCTTACACAATCTAAGGTTTCTGGATGCAAAAAAAATTGCTTTCACAGCTCTAAACAGGATCTGATGGGCATATATCAATAATGGACAAAGCTGAAATAAATAGTAACTGCAGAAAAATAGAAGTAAGACAGCAGTAATATAATAACGCAGCAGTAATATAATATAATATAATAACGCAGGAGTAATAGGTGATTTTACGTATAAAATCACTGGGGTAGTATACAAAATACATGTCACAAGTTTCAGATATTTTTTAAATATTAAGTAAATCAGGTATCATTTCCTTCACACTTCACATATACTTGCTACTTTGTGTTGGTATATCACATAAAATCCCAATACAATACATTGAATTTTGTGGGTGTAACAGTAAGAAAAGGTGGATATGTTCACAGGGGATGAATATTTCTTAAGGCGCTGTGAGGTGCAGAGATGACCCCAGAAGAGCGCAGGGCTCAGACAGGGTTTACGACTTACCAGTTGAATTTCCTTGTGAAAGGAGTTGTTGAATGGGCAGGAGCAGAGGATGTGTAGGACAGGTGTCCTCATCTGCTCCACACCGCCAACACCCAGGGTCAATGTCAGGTGTGAGGACATGTACCTCGGACAGTACTCTGCACCAGTGTGCAAGGAACATTTTGGAAACATGAGTTGATGGAGGATTTATTTGCTACCATAAATGTCCTCTATCATTATTCCTGTGTGAATGTGAAGCCTAAGTCCGCCTGTAATTGCAGAATATTGGGCAATGGTGGTTGCCTGTTGTAACTATGTTGTGGATAACGCTGATGGATGGGACTAGCATTCATGCAAAGTGACTTCCATGTTTTGTGTTATAATTGCCAGAGTAGGTGAGCTGCGCTTAAAATTAAAATGTAAGCACATCTGACAGCTACCTCCATTGATTTTCCCATAAACATGCAAATTGTCTCTTCAGAGAGAGAAGAGACTAGAACTCTAGTGCCTGCAAATGGAGATTGTGATCTGGTATAAATCCTACGTCTTATGACAAGCCTCGTTAATGGCTAGTTTTTTACTTTTAAGATTGCTACTTCGAAAAGCTGACGCTGGAGTTCTAGTTTCTTCCCTCTCTGAAGAGACAATTTACATATGTTATTTCCCAGAGGAGCATTGCGGCTTTTAAAGCTCCTTATTAATGGCATGGCAGACCTGACGCGTCACACTGCATAGGGAAGTTTATCTCAAATAAAAGTATGGACCCAATCATGCGCTGTTGAGTTGTTTCTTTTCTTTTGGCCAATAAAGTATCCGTAAAAGACACCACTGATATCTTCATTACTCAGCAGCGCATGATTGGGTCCATACTTTTATTTGTGACTAGCACACATCGGTGGATCGGTGCAGCAGCTGTTGATGCTCAAGTCGTGGTTGTTGACCGGCTCACAACCCCTTCACATTGTTGTTTGTTCACCGGATAAGACCAGATAAGACCCTGTTTTGCGCTTCTTCTTTTTTAGTATTCTCCATAAGGAGTTAAACTTACCCCTAACACTCATAAACATGAGAATTTAGCTCAACTGTGGAGACATTTTTATTCTATATTGGAAAGGGAGGAAAGCTGTGGCCATCCATCCAAGTGCATTTCTTATGACAAGTTTCTAGAAATCCAAAGTGTCCTATCTTCATCTTCTCAGCATCTGCTGTGGGGTTGGTTGGGGAGTCCCAAATGCCAGACCTGCACCTGTTGGGGATCTCTTGACAGTTAATTGGAAACCTATGGCGGCTTTTACAATCAATGAGTAGAGCCGTGCGCATGCACAAATATCTCACATGACATCTTCTCCCGCTGAGCAGCAACATGTTCTATAACCATGAACCGTGTTCGAAGAATTAGGAACCAGATGAAAATCTGCGCTGCTGTTATAAATGACGTGATGCAGAAGTAATTGTAATAAAGATGGTGATTTCGAAATGTGTCCCCGATTGTTCCTCAGGAATTCCTAGGTGACTTTCTTGAGAAAGAAGCAGGGACATGCTTCGAAACACGTCGAATAAATCACCATCTTTATTCCAATATCTTCTGGATCACATCATTTATAACAGCAGCGCAGATTTAATCCACAGGTTTCATCTGGTTACTGATTCTTCTGCTTACAATTGTATATGTGGATCCTGCAGCAGCTGCTTGCACACTTGCACGCTTTCATATTGGTTGGCACAACCATACAAGGTGAGCGACTAGCTCTTTGTCCTTTTCTCTCTGCTAGGTAAGACCCTATTGTGCTTTCTTTGTCCACAGTCTCTTATTTCATGAACAGTATTGATATGATCCTATCCTATCCTGTCCTTTGCCAACAGTAATTTGTTCTTCGTGGACAATGGAGATTGGGTCTCTAACCTCGTAGGCCTTCGCCCACTAATAAGTGTTCCTGCATTCATTTCGGCTGGAATTCATTTGGCATGGTCACTATCCTTAAATGCTTTCTGAATGGATATTTATTGAGAAGGATGACTTGAGCCTGGCTAATGCCATCATTACGTACGGTATAATGGATCGCTGATTTTATCTGTACGTTATAAATACATACATTTCCAGCTTGCCATGTGACTTTATATCCAGGGGTAAAAGGGGTTAACTGCTGTAGGGATCACTTACACAGTGGAAAAGGAATGGTGGAATTTTGCATATTCATTTATCTTCCATTACTGAAGAGCTGAATTATTTATATCATTGCAAAATGGATTTAAAAGTGAGAGAAGCTGCACCTAGTGGAGGAGCGAGGAGCGCCCATCCTGCCAGGCTTAGAGCCGCTCCCCAAAATATGACAGTGGACATCAATAGTTTTTGCCCAGAATTGTTATCTCTGCGGATAAGAATTGACATCATGATTGATACCCCAGTGACGTCATCAAAGTTGTGGCTCAAGCTGTAGATTCCAATAGGGAAACATGAGTCTTTTGCCACTATAGGTAGGGCCGCAGCATCCATTAGACAAGTTGAGCCTTCTGCTCAGGTGGCAAGGAGGCAGGGGAGTGGCAACGCTGCAGGTGGGCAGCGCCCTGCACATAGCGGCGGCTTCCTTCCTGCCTGGTGGCCGCCGCCAGCCTCCGCCTGCCTCCGCAACAAGAAGGAGCTGCCACCTGCCACCCCTTCCCCTACCGGATTGCTAGCACCGATTCCATTTCCCCCCCCCCGCTCCTCAAAATTCCACCGCCGGACTGCTGCTAGCAACACCCCCTCCACCCCGCGCTCTCCGCCTCAGGCGGCGGGGTGGTTTACTTCACCCCTGACTATAGGAGAACCTCCTCAGAAGCGAAAGTTTAGCTGACGCCATAATTGTAAAACTGAGGAGTAAACTGTAATCTTCCACTCAGCATCTGAACCTAAATGCAAGTAAATGAGCAACAATTGACTTCTCAAATATCAAATCCAGCACTAAAGGGAACCTGCCATGTCCTCATTTATTATTAAACCATCCCCAATGTTATTTACGGTAGATCATGTAGTATTAAATACTAATCTTTTTGTTTTTCTTAAATCATTGTTTTCATCTCAAAAAGGCATTTTAGATACCTACATATTTTCATTAGCTGCTGGGCAGACAGTCAAGCGGTCATCCGGCAGGTTAAGAGTTAACAGTTCAGTTAGCTGAACTTGTAGCAATGCCTAAATTCAGAAAATGCTGAAAGGGCCTGTGTGATGTCACGACCATGTGACTAAAAGAAAAAGAAGGTTTGGTACCATGTCCGTCATGTGACTATAATAGGTGGAGCTAAGTCTGCACAAACCTTAAAGTGTGACCACCGTTTACATTTTTATTTAATAATAATGTAGAACAAGGGAATTTAATAAACTTTCAAATATACTTTATTAGAAAATTCTGGTTTGTTACCATGTCCAACCGAGGAGCCTAGAGGTGGGCATAAAGGTACCGTCACAAACAGCAATATTGCTAGGTAATTTCACTGGCAATTTGCTGGTTGCAGTGAAATCATGGTCACATTGTTCTATTTTGCTGCTGTGTACAAATGGAACAATGTATCCATGATTTCACTGCAACCAGCAAATTGCCAGTGAAATTGCCACGTGTGACTGTACCTTTAGTGCTCGTTATCCCATTAGGCTCAGAACAAGGTCAGTAGGGTACGCCACCACTGTACGGGGACACCAGGGGTTTTTTATGTGTAGAAAACGCCGTTGGCAGACAGGGCAAGCCAGGGAAAAATAGGATCCACCCTGACAGCCAAACACCGTGGTGTGAAGCCGGCCTTACTCACAAGGAAGCACTATGGATTCTTAAAGCAAATGTAAGACAAACAGCAGGAATGCATAATGTATATTTAATAACTATATATATTTTGTATTTAATGATAAAATAGTTATCTCTGCAGCATGTCGTTAACATGGGAGTGGTTCAGGAAGGGGTTTCTAATGTTAGTATGTTACAACTAAGACTGAGGAGCGGTTGCAACGCGTCAGGAGAATATCCGCTATGTTGTTCTTGCGTTCTTAATGGAAAATAAATAAAATTAAGTTTTTATTTATCTATGAAGATTTTTTACAACTTTTCATTTCCATAAACCTGTTTTTTTCCTTTTATCTCTGGATGGAACTTTTCATTATACACGACTCAATTTCTTTTCCTATTTCTTCATGTGAATTGAAGTTATGCTGTTCCAACAAAATGTTTACCTGAACACAACATCCACCATCAACCCCTAAAAAACAGGTGTAATGTCGAGACACAGAATGTCGGGAATACATAATATAAAATGCCTCTGTTCCGGAATAACCAAATGCTGGCACATCTATTGTATAGACATCTTCTGTGATCAACACATACACACAAGTGCAGATTGGTGACTGATCACTTATTCTATGATCATCCAGGCAGATACAGGGGACAGAATAGTGTTGCATATGCATAGGGGTAATGTCTGCCGCACGCTGCAACACAGAGGGACAGCGGGATGGAATAGGAAAGGAAGGCCCTAACGTAGGGAGTGGGGGATTGGGACACCTCCTGTCCGTCCCTTTCCTTCCTGCCCTAACAGCCCTAAGCAGGCCCTCTACACTCCCCTTCCCCATCGTCACTTGCCTATGCCCTAGCAGTCATCTAATATAACTAATCCTGGCTAGTGCACCGGCTGTCGAGGACGCTAGCATTGCCACTGCAGATATTACAACACAGGGAGGGTGACAACACACAGGGGAAAAGACAAAAAGGATACTTGAAATCTGCTGCCAAACTCCAAGCCATAGAAAAGACAACACCAGGAAGAAATGCAGCAGCACAACTTCCACACAGCACAATGGTCAGGCAGAGAATGAACTCTATCAGTGACATCAGGTGATGGGTCATGTGACTTTTAAATGAAGGTGGGAATAATCGTCAAACCACATCACCTGATCAAGACAGCAGCAGCTGACGAGCAAATTAACCCTTGCCAGTACAAAATAAATAAACACTTTTAAAATACATAGACTCCTGAGCAGTCAACTCATGACAAATACTGACCTAAGTTCAAGATGTTGTGATCTGCAGCTTCTTTGCCCACACTTCAATACTACTGTTATTATTTATTGGCCCCCAGCTAGGTCTCAGGTTGTAACGACTTGATGGATGAACACTCTGTAGGAAGACCGATCTTCTCCAAACCTAGATAGGTCCACCAGAATCCTCTCCAAGTCTAGATAGCTCCACCAGGGTCTTCTCCAGGCCTAGATAGCTCCACCAGGGTCTTCTTCAAGCCTAGATAGGTCCACCAGAGTCTTCTCCAAACCTAGATAGGTCCACCAGCATCTTCTCCAAGAATAGATAGGTCCACCAGGGTCTTCTCCAGGCCTAGATAGCTCCACCAGGGTCTTCTCCAAGCCTAGATAAGTCCACTAGGGTCTTCACTAAGCCTAGATAGGTCCACCAGGGTCTTCTCCAATCCTAGATAGGTCCACCAGGGTCTTTTCCAAGCCTAGATAGGTCCATCAGGGTCTTCTCCAAGCCTAGATAGCTTCACCAGGGTCTTTACAAGCCAAGATAGCTCCGCCAGGGTGTTTCCAAGCGTAGATAGGTCCACCAGGGTCTTCTCCAAGCCTAGATAGGTCCACCAGGGTCTTCTCTACCATTATCTTGACAGTGGGATCTGTACATGGCTTCCAGCATACCTTTCTGTTTTTATATTGGGCACCTATGGGTCAGCCTATAGCAAGAGCCAATCAGGTGATCTCTGCTCGGGCTGTTCCCTTCCTTATGCCTGTTTCAAGATATTCAAGGTTATGGACACCTTTCCAATGAAGATAAAACAACACGCTAGTGGTTACTTTTAGTTAAAGGGAGTATTCAGGATTAATAAAACTTTAATACATTCTTTCAAACACAGCGCCACCCTGTCTACAGGCTGCATGTGGTGTTACAACATTGCTCATTCACTTAAATGGAGCTAAGCTGCAATATCATACAAAACCTGTAAACAGGGGTGGCACTCTGAATTGGCCATGTTTATAGAATTCTGGAAAGCCCCTATAATAAAATTACAATAAGTAAAATCTTCATTCTTCAATCATATTCAGACGCTATGATATGCAGTCTGCTCTCTGATTCAAGCTTCTGGTTTTTAGTTCTATGGAAGTGTCTCTCCCAGTAATACAGGCTGGGTGTGAGATAATAATGATAATATTTATTCATTTATATAGCACCAGTAATTTCACAGTGCTTTACAGACATCAGCAACACTGTCCCCATAGGGGCTCACAATCTACGTTTCCTATCAATCTTTGGAATGTGTGGGAAATCAGTGAACCCGGAGGAAACAGGAGAACACGGGGAAAGTATACAAACTCCTCATAGATAATGTCCTTGATGGTATTTGCACCCAGGACCCCAGTGCTGCAAAGTAACAGTGCCCCCACTGGGCCACCATACAGTGCTAACTGCTGATCCACCGTACAGAGCTAACCACTGAGCCACCGTACAGAGCTAAGTACAGAACCACTGTACAGAGCTAACCTCTGAGCCACTGTACAGTGATAACCACTGAGCCACCATACAGTGTTAACCACTGAGCCACCATACAGTGCTAACCACTGCACCACTGTACAGCGATAACCACTGAGCCACCGTACAGTGCTAACCACAGAGCCACCATACAGGTCTAACGACTGAGCCACCGTACAGAGCTAACCATTGAACCACTGTACAGTACTAACCACCGAGCCACCATACAGTGCTAACCACTGAGCCACTGTACAGTGCTAACCACTGAGCCACCATACAGTGCTAACCACTGAGGCACCATACAGTGCTAACCACTGAGGCACCACACAGTTTTAAAAACTGAGCCACCATATACAGTGCTAACCACTGAGCCACCATACAATGCTAACCACTGAGCCACCGTGCAGCACTAACCACTGAGCCACCATACAGTGCTAACCACTGAGCCACCATACAGTGCTAACCACTAAGCCACCATACATTGCTAACCACTGAGCCACCATACCGTGCTAACCACTGAGCCACCACACAGTGCTAACCACTGAGCCACCATACAGTGCTAACCACTGAGCCACCGTACAGAGCTAACCATTGAACCACTGTACAGTACTAACCACTGAGCCACCATACAGTGCTAACCACTGAGACACCATACAGTGCTAACCACTGAGCCACCATACAGTGCTAACCACTGAGCCACTGCACAGTGCTAACCACTGAGCCACCGCACAGTGCTAACCACTGAGCCACTGCACAGTGCTAACCACTGAGCCACCATACAGTGCTAACCACTGAGCCACCATACAGTGCTAACCACTGAGCCACCGCACAGTGCTAACCACTGAGACACCATACAGTGCTAACTAGTGATGAGCGAGTATGTTCTGCGCTGCTCGGTACTCGCACGAGTATCACTGTACTCTGGCTACTCGGCGAGCACCGAGTAATCTCGCAATACTCTTGCTGTGCTCGTGGTCCTCATCCCTGCATGTTAGCGTTCTTTAGAGAGCCAGCCCACATGCAGGGATTGGCTGGCAGACCACTGCAATGCCACAGCCCTGTTAGTTGTGGCATTGCAGTGATTGGCCAGCCTGCACAGCGTGACCGAGCCTTTATAAGACCCAGCCGCGCTGTGCTCTGCACACAGGCATCCAGACAGTGAGTGTAGGGACAGTGTCTGCTGCTGCTTAGGACAGATTTGCGGCCCTCATAGGTAGATCCGGAGCAGCGCTGCAAACTGCTGCTGACCACAACAGTCCTTCTCAGGACTAATCTAGGAGGATATAGGCAGGGTGATCCAGATCGGAGTCCAAGCTTTTCTGTGACCATAACAGTACTTACTAGCTTGATACAGGTTAGGGACTAAAATCCTACTCTCCTGTGAGCTGAACAGTCACCAGACTGGTGTACTTACTACCTTGATACAGGTTAGGGACTAAAATCCTACTCTCCTGTGAGCTGAACAGTTACCAGACTGGTGTACTTACTACCTTGATACAGGTTAGGTACTAAAATCCTTCTCTCCTGTGACCATTACAGTCACCAGATTGTTGTACTTACTACCTTGATACAGGTTAGGGACTAAAATCCTTCTCTCCTGTGACCATTACAGTCACCAGACTGTTGTACTTACTACCTTGATACAGGTTAGGGACTAAAATCCTTCTCTCCTGTGACCATTACAGTCACCAGATTGGTGTACTTACTACCTTGATACAGGTTAGGGACTAAAATCCTACTCTCCTGTAAGCTGAACAGTTACCAGACTGGTGTACTTACTACCTTGATACAGGTTAGGGACTAAAATCCTACTCTCCTGTGAGCTGAACAGTTACCAGACTGGTGTACTTACTACCTTGATACAGGTTAGGGACTAAAATCCTACTCTCCTGTGACCATTACAGTCACCAGACTGTTGTACTTACTACCTTGATACAGGTTAGGGACTAACATCCTTCTGTTCTGTGACCATTACAGTCATCAGACTGGTGTACTTACTACCTTAATACAGGTTAGGGACTAAAATCCTACTCTCCTGTGAGCTGAACAGTTACCAGACTGGTGTACTTACTACCTTGATACAGGTTAGGGACTAAAATCCTACTCTCCTGTGAGCTGAACAGTTACCAGACTGGTGTACTTACTACCTTGATACAGGTTAGGGACTAAAATCCTACTCTCCTGTGAGCTGAACAGTTACCAGACTGGTGTACTTACTACCTTGATACAGGTTAGGGACTAAAATCCTACTCTCCTGTGATCTGAACAGTTACCAGACTGTTGTACTTACTACCTTGATACAGGTTAGGGACTAAAATCCTACTCTCCTGTGATCTGAACAGTTACCAGACTGGTGTACTTACTACCTTGATACAGGTTAGGGACTAAAATCCTACTCTCCTGTGATCTGAACAGTTACCAGACTGTTGTACTTACTACCTTGATACAGGTTAGGGACTAAAATCCTACTCTCCTGTGATCTGAACAGTTACCAGACTGGTGTACTTACTACCTTGATACAGGTTAGGGACTAAAATCCTACTCTCCTGTGACCATAACAGTCACCAGACTGTTGTACTTACTACCTTGATACAGGATAGGGTCTAAAATCCAAATCTACTGTGACCAGAACAGTCACCAGACTGATGTCGCTGTATACAGGCAAAATGCGCAAGGGCGTTGGCAAGGAACAAGGAAGTGAACGTGATGGTGGTGCAGGCAGAGGCCGAGGTCGTGTGCAAGCACTAATTTCGCAACAACAAAGGGGCACATCTACTCGCTCACACGTCCTGTCCCAAATTCTTGGGGCCCGCAGCAGTACACTGCTCTTGAACCAAGACCAGTGTCAACAGGTTGTTACTTGGATAGCGGATAATGCTTCAACTCAGATTGGCACCTCCACAAACACCCTGTCTTCCACACAGTCAAGTGTCAGTAGCCGTGATACTGCACCGCACATTTCCCAACCTGATCCTCCTTCCTACCACCAGGCCGAGTACACGTCCACGGACATTACTGATCCCACACTTGGACACTCTGAAGTCCAGAAGTGTGTACCCATGGGTGAGTGGAGGTACATGGCAAATTCCCATAACAAAATTTAAATTCCGCTGTCATTTGTGTGTGGTGTGGTGAAGTCTGGCCCAATCCAACCCTTATTTATCTTGATCTGAGTCAGCCTGTCAGCATTTTCAGTTGACAGGCGGGTGCGTTTATTAGTAATGATTCCACCTGCGGCACTGAAAACACGCTCTGACAAAACGCTAGCGGCAGGGCAGGCCAGGACTTCCAAGGCGTAGAGAGCCAATTCATGTCACGTGTCCAGCTTGGAGACCCAATCATTGTAAGGCACAGAGGAATCTCGCAGTACAGTTGTTCGATCTGCAAGGTACTCCTTCAGCATGTGGCCAAACTTAGCATTTCTTGTGGCACTACCCCGCACCTCACGGGCTGTGGTACGTGAGGGGCTGAGAAAACTGTCCCACATTGTAAAGACTGTTCCCCTACCTTTGGATTGAACTTGTGCCCCTCTTGGCCGTACGCCTTGGTTGTCCACCGGTTCCTGACCTATGCCGCTAGCGTTTTGTGAGGGGAATGCTTTGCCTACTTCCGTTGCTATGGCCTTCTGGAACTGCTGCATTTTGCCTGACCTCTCCGCCTCAGGAATGAGAGACATAAAGTTCTCCTTGTAGCGTGGGTCTAAGAGTGTTGCCAACCAGTACTGATTGTCGCCCAAGATGTTCTGAACGCGAGGGTCACGAGCCAGGCAGCTTACCATAAAGTCAGCCATCTGCGCCAGACTCTTAACAGCCATCACTTCAGTATCCTGACCAACACGATGACTGAACATGCTGTCCTCCTCCTCCTCCTCCTCATCTCCCCTGTCCTCTGGCCAGCCACGCTGAATCGAGGGTATGACTGGTGTACATGTCATATCCTCAATTTGGCCAGAGAGTTGCTCTATGTCTTCATCCTACTCCTCCTCGTCATAGTCCTCCACTGCGCGTTGTGATGACATGAGGCTGGGCTGTGTGTTATCACCCACACCCACTACAGTTTCTTGCTCCAAGTCATCGCGCTCCGCTTGCAATGCATCGTCTTTGTTTTTCAGCAGAGACCGTTTTAGAAGGCATTGTAGTGGTATGGTGATGCTAATAATGGCGTCATCGCCGCTCACCATCTTGGTGGAGTCCTCAAAGTTTTGGAGGACGGTACATAGGTCGGACATCCATCTCCACTCCGGAGGTGTTATGTGTGGAGTTTGACCCATTTCCCGATGACTTAGGTGATGCAGGTAGTCAACAACTTCCCTCTTCTGCTCACATATCCTGACCAACATGTGCAGAGTTGAATTCCAACGCGTGGGGACATCGCACACCAGTCTGTGGGCCGGAAGACACAAACGGCGCTGAAAGCCGGCAAGGCCGGCTGAAGCAGCAGGTGACTTGCGAAAATGCGCAGACAGGCGGCGAACTTTTACCAGCAGATTAGACAGCTCTGGGTATGATGTAAGAAACCGCTGAACCACCAGGTTGAGCACATGGGACACGCATGGAACATGCGTCAGCTGGCCTCGCCTCAAAGCTGCCACCAGGTTCCGGCCATTGTCACACACGACCTTTCCTGGCTTTAGGTTCAGAGGTGTGAGCCAGTGATCTGCCTGCTGTTTCAGAGCTGTCCACAACTCTTCTGCATTGTGGGTTTGTGACCTATGCAGACTAGCTTCAGCACAGCCTGTTGCCGCTTTGCAGAGGCAGTGCTGCAGTGCTCCAGCTTGTGACTGGTGTGGAGGGTACAGTGGATGAGGATGCGCAGGAGGAGGAGGAGGCTGAGGAGCATGACATTCCGGAGCTGTAGAGTGTCGGTGAAACCCTGACAGAGGTAGGGCCTGCAATCCTTGGTGTGGGAAGGACGTGTTCCGTCCCTCGCTCAGACTGGGTCCCAGCTTCCACAATATTAACCCTGTGTTCCGTCAAGGAGATGTAGCGGCCTTGCCCACAAGCACTTGTCCACGTGTCTGTGGTTAGGTGGACTTTGGCTGAAACAGCGTTGTTAAGGGCACGTGTGATGCTTTGGGACACGTGGTTATGCAATGCGGGGACGGCACATCTGGAGAAATAGTGGCGGCTGGGGACCGAGTAACGTGGCACAGCAACCGCCATCAGGTCGCGGAATGCTTCCGTCTCCACCAGCCGCAAAGGCAACATTTCTAGCGCTATGAGTCGCGAAATGTGACAATTTAGGACTGTGGCATGTGGGGCGTTGGCAGCGTATTTGCGCCTGCGTTTAAAGGTTTGCTGAATGGATAATTGAATGCTGCGCTGGGACAAGGACGTGCTTGATGGTGGTGTTATTTGTGCGTGGGCAACTTCAGGTGCAGGGCTGGAGGCTTGTTCGCGTCCAGCATGGACAGGGGATTGGCTCGCACGCACAACACGCGAAGACGTAGCAGTGACATCAGCAAGCACCACTCCTCGACTTTGTTGTACTTCCCACAAAGTCAGGTGCTTGGCTGACATGTGCCTGATCATGCTGGTGGTGGTCAGGCTGCTAGTTTTCGTACCCCTGCTGATGCTGGCATGGCAGATGTTGCAAATGGCCTTTTTAGAGTCATCTGGAGCCAACTTAAAAAACTGCCAGACTCGGGAAGACCTAACATTTGCACAGGCACCTTGTGTCGTGTTGTTGTTCCGGGGAACGGTTGCCTGCCTTCTGCCTGCGGACACGACCCTGCTTCGTACTGCCTGTTGGGATGCTACACCTCCCCCTGTGCACTGCTGTCCTCGCTCTGCATATCCTCCTGCCAGGTTGGGTCAGCTACTGGATCATCCACCACGTCGTCTTCCTCTTCCTTGGATAATCGCTGGACTGCTCCTCCTTCTCCTCATGTGCCACCATGATGACCGTTACAATAGTTAGGCTGTTGTTTCAGGTATACCCCCAGTGGTAAATTTTTACGCTCATTCTTTTAGAATGGGCATTACAACAACAGGAGACCCGCTCCTTTTCAATGGGAAAAATGTTTTGAGGCCCTCCTGCACGTCTCTATCCAGGGACAATGTGGAGCCTCCCAATTTTTGGCTGCCCTGCCAAAGGGCTATACTACAATACACCCACTTCCTTACAATGGGCACTTCAGGTTTACAGGCCCTCATGCACGTCTCTATCCAGGGGCATTGGTGAGCCTCCCAATTTTGGACTGCCCTGGCAAAGGAAAATACTAGAATAGACCCAGTTCCTAAAAATGGGCACAATATGTCAAGACAGGGCTTCATGTACGTATCTTCTCAGGAACATCGGAGTGCCGCACAATGTTTTCACGTAAAATCTTTCATGTAATCACAAAAAGTAACATACACCAGCTGTATCTCACTATTGGGTATGTGCCCTTAACATTTCCACCCTGAATATTCATTTTGGTGTCATTTTGGAAGGTTTTCTGGTGACTCCGTAAAATTGGCGTGAAACTCGGACAAGATTGTTCACAGCTGTGACTTTTGAGTGAGAAATGCTTCCAGGGGTCTTCCCCATGGTGTTGCCATGTCATTTCAGCACTCTTCTGAGACTTTTGTGACATTTTTAGGGTTTCTACATGCTGCGGCAGTCATTTCATAAAAATACTCGTGTCTCCCATAGGATAACATTGGGCTCGGTACTCGGGCCGAGTACACGAGTATCTCGGGATGCTCGGCCCGAGCTTCGAGCACCCGAGCATTTTAGTACTCGTTCATCACTAGTGCTAACTACTGAGACACTCTCTTCAGTTGCTTTAATATATCAGTACAACTCCAATATTTGGTATAAGAAAATATAACCATTCAAGACCAAGGTTGTGTATGTACGTCCTAAGTCGTGTCCCGCACGCACTGAGCTCGCAACATTCCCTGCACATGTTGGCTGATCTGATCAGCCAGCGTGTAGCTAATAGGTTTGGTCAGACCACTGATCCGCCCACTGCTGTTAACCTCTTAAATCGTGCTTTCAAAGACAGCGTGATCTAAGTCGCCACAGCGGGATTGTGCTATTCCCAGCCGCCATTATTGTTCAGAAATGGCCGATCTATCAAAAAGTGGTACTGACCCCAGACATTATACCTATACGTCAGTGTTACCATATAGTGCTGACCCGAGACATCATACCGACACCTCAGTGTTACCATATAGTACTGACCCCAGACATCATACCGACACCTCAGTGTTACCATATAGTGCTGACCCGAGACATCATACCGACACCTCAGTGTTACCATATAGTACTGACCCCGGACATCATACGACACCTCAGTGTTACCATATAGTACTGACCTGAGACATCATACTGACACCTCAGTGTTACCATATAGTACTGACTCCAGACATCATACTCACACCTCAGTGTTAGCATATAGTACTGACCCGAGACATCATATCGATACCTCAGTGTTACCATATAGTACTGACCTCAGACATCATGCCGACACATCAGTGCTCCCATATAGTACTTACCCCAGACATCATACCGACATGTCAGTGGTACCATATAGTACTGACCGAGACATCATACCGACACGTCAGTGTTACCATATAGTACTGACCCCAGACATCATACCGACACCTCAGTGTTACCATATAGTACTGACCCGAGACATCATATCGACACCTCAGTGTTACCATATAGTACTGACCTCAGACATCATACTGACACGTCAGTGTTACCATATAGTACTGACCCCAGACATCATACCGACACCTCAGTGTTACCATATAGTACTGACCCGAGACATCATATCGACACCTCAGTGTTACCATATAGTACTGACCTCAGACATCATACTGACACATCAGTGTTACCATATAGTACTCACCTGAGACATCATACCGACACCTCAGTGTTACCATATAGTACTGACCCGAGGCATCATACTGACACCTCAGTGTTACCATATGGTGCTGACCCCAGACATCATACCGACACCTCAGTGTTACCATATAGTACTGACCCGAGACATCAAACCGACACCTCAGTGTTACCATATAGTACTGACCCAGACATCATACCGACATCTCAGTGTTACCATATAGTACTGACCTGAGACATCATACCGACACCTCAGTGTTACCATATAGTACTGACCTGAGACATCATACCGACACCTCAGTGTTACCATATAGTACTGACCTCAGACATCATACTGACACATCAGTGTTACCATATAGTACTGACCCCAGACATCATACTGACACCTAGGTGTTACCATATAGTACTGACCCGAGGTATCATACCGACACCTCAGTGTTACCATATAGTACTGACCTGAGGCAGCATACTGACACGTCAGTGTTACCATATAGTACTGACCCCAGACATCATACTGACACCTCAGTGTTACCATATAGTACTGACCTGAGGCATCATACCAACATGTCAGTGTTACCATATAGTACTGACCCCAGACATCATATAGACACCTCAGTGTTACCATATAGTACTGACCCGAGGCATCATACTGACACCTCAGTGTTACATATAGTACTGACCCCAGACATCATACCGACACCTCAGTGTTACCATATAGTACTGACCCCAGACATTGTACAGACACCTCAGTGTTACCATATAGTACTGACACCAGACATCATGCCGACGCCTTAGTGTTACCATATGGTACTGACACCAGACATCATGCCGACACCTTAGTGTTACCATATAGTACTTACCCCAGACATCATACCGACACGTCAGTGTTACCATATAGTACTAACCCCAGACATTGTACAGACACCTCAGTGTTACCATATAGTACTGACACCAGACATTAGACAGACACCACAGTGTTACCATATAGTACTGACACCAGACATCATGCCGAAACCTTAGTGTTACCATATAGTACTGATCCCAGACATCGTACAGACACCTCAGTGTTACCATATAGTACTGACACCAGACATCATGCCGACACCTTAGTGTTACCATATAGTACTTACCCCAGACATCATACCGACACGTCAGTGTTACCATATAGTACTGACCCCAGACATTGTACAGACACCTCAGTGTTACCATATAGTACTGACCCCAGACATTGTACAGACACCTCAGTGTTACCATATAGTACTGACACCAGACATTAGACAGACACCTCAGTGTTACCATATAGTACTGACACCAGACATCATGCCGACACTTTAGTGTTACCATATAGTACTGATCCCAGACATCGTACAGACACCTCAGTGTTACCATATAGTACTGACCTGAGACATCATACCGACACATCAGTGTTACCATATAGTACTGACCCCAGACATCATACCGACACATCAGTGTTACCATATAGTACTGACCCCAGACATCATACCGACACGTCAGTGTTACCATATAGTACTGACCCCAGACATCATGCCGACGCCTTAAGTGTTACCATATAGTACTGACCCCAGACATCGTACAGACACCTCAGTGTTACCATATAGTACTGACCTGAGACATCATACCGACACGTCAGTGTTACCATATAGTACTGACCCCAGACATCATACTGACACCTCAGTGTTACCATATAGTACTGACCCCAGACATCATACTGACACCTCAGTGTTACCATATAGTACTGACCCCAGACATCATACCGACACGTCAGTGTTACCATATAGTACTGACCCCAGACATCATACTGACACCTCAGTGTTACCATATAGTACTGACCCCAGACATCATACTGACACCTCAGTGTTACCATATAGTACTGACCCCAGACATCATACTGACACCTCAGTGTTACCATATAGTACTGACCCGAGACATCATACTGACACCTCAGTGTTAACATATTGTGAACGTGATTATTAAAACACCTGAAAAGCCACTGTGGAATTTCTCTATGTAATTTCACCGCACTCAGAATTTTTTCCCATTTTCCAGTACACTATATGGAAGAATGAATGATTTCATTCAAAAGTACAACTCATCCCACAAAACAAGCCCTCATATGTCAATATTGCCGGGAAAATAAAAAAGTTATGGCTCTTAGAAACAGGGGAGGAAAAAACGAAAAAGACATTTGTTTTGCCATCTAATCTGAGAAGAGCATAATTTAGGAACATTCGTAGCAAGATGCAGCTGAGCGCAGCTGCAGCTGCTGGAATTTCAAGATCGTGATTAGCGGGGAGCTAGCCGCGGTCCTGAAATCTGTGCAAGGGACAGCTGATGGTGCTGAAATTAGTAGCGCTCGCTGCTAAACTTCAGCAGCCGGCGTCCGGTTCCTGGATCTGATGTTTTTGTCGGACCGGGGCGATCCGTCGTCATAGGCTCCCATGTTAAGGAGCGCCGGATCGCCCTGGATCCGGGAGGATCCGAGAGGATCCGATTTGGGCAGATTTTTGCCCCGGACACAAAAGTGTTGCAAGCAACATTTGTGTGTACGGAAGGAAAATCCGAATTCACCTGGATCCTCCCGGACAGATGGAAACCGGATGGCACATAGCTGCCATTCGGCTCCATCCGGCTCTATAGGGTTGTATTATGTCAAAATCAGGTCTGGGGCTGTCAGGTTTACACCGGACAACCCCGGACCTGATCAGGCCGTGGTGTGAACTGTGAACCCGGCCTAAGCCAGCTGCCTGCTTACTGCCTATGCAGTGTATACAGAAAGCAGGGAAGGATTATGCTATATAGAGCTTATACAGAGAGTTATTGGAATTTATTATTTCTAGCCTAAATACCGTAATTAGTGAGGTGTAATATAGAGACATATTTCCTATGCAGACTTAGATTAGATAGCGGTTTCTTATATTATAAATCTTCCCCATTATCGGACCAGCAGGAGACATCTGACACATTGTGATACTGGGTCCCTAAATGTGCGACCCAGAACCTAGAAGTGTCCTAATGCAGTCTATATAATAATATCTAATAATGCAGTGTGAGGCTGCCTGTGTGCCTTTGGATATATTAGCAGCTTTTATCAAACAGCGTATCTTGCCACAATTTCTGCCTCTGAGCTAATTCTGACATCAATCCTCAGCACAGTTATGTGGCTTTCATATCTCAGTTTTTGCAGATCCGGCAGAAATCCGCCGTTTTTGCAGAAATGCAATGTGGCAAGGCTGCAGTTTCGCTAAGGTATTGTATACTAGCTGTGAGCCCGATGCAAATGCATCGGGTGTCTAGATTATTTTTAAATTTATTTTAAGATTTTCAAATAATAATCCAATTATTCCAATGACATCTTTACACCAACTACATATATTTGTATGGTTGATATCATTTAAGGAAAATTGAACTATTATGTTGTAAGGGTCTTAGAACACAAAGTAGCAACTCGCCCTATACTTTCTATGGGGATTACCGCAACCGCACCGCAAGGTGCGGCGGCTGAGGTAGCGACTCGCAATGGCCTCGCGGCCATTGCTCGCGCTACACAGCGACTCGCAATGAATCCCCATTGAAAGTATAGTGGGACTTGCGGCAGGTGCGGCAGCTGAGGTAGCGACTCGCAATGGCCTCGCGGCCATTGCTCGCGCTACACAGCGACTCGCAATGGATCCCCATACAAAGTATAGGGGGACTTGCGGCAGGTGCGGCGGCTGAGGTAGCGACTCGCAATGGCCTCGCGGCCATTGCTCGCGCTACACAGCGACTCGCAATGGATCCCCATACAAAGTATAGGGGGACTTGCGGCAGGTGCGGCGGCTGAGGTAGCGACTCGCAATGGCCTCGCGGCCATTGCTCGCGCTACACAGCGCCTCGCAATGAATCCCCATTGAAAGTATAGTGGGACTTGCGGCAGGTGCGGCAGCTGAGGTAGCGACTCGCAATGGCCTCGCGGCCATTGCTCGCGCTACCTCAGCGGTAAATCGCTAAGTTTGTGGCCGAGCCTCTGGTTCTATTTTCGGCCAGCGACTCGCAATGGCCGCTTCGCGGCCATTGCTCGCGCGTGGTGACGTCACATAGTGACATAGCCACGGCGATTTCGGGGTCCGACACGATTTTGCCTACGGCAATTATATAGTAGATGGATCTGCGGACATGTGCGGAGACTTACCATTTTGACCGTTATCCGTTACTTCCAGCTAGCAGCAGTTTTCCAGTAGGGCGGGATCGCTGGGAGAATGTGAGTCTCTGCACATGACCGGAGCTCCATGTACAATGCATTAGCACAAGTGCAGCCTTGCCACACATGATGTGCATTGCGTTTTTAGCACAAACGACAGATTTCTGCTGGATTTGTATAACTTCAGATCAGGCAAAACCTGAAGATCAATAGTTCAGTTTGCCTGATCTGCTGTATTTGCAAATAAGGCTAGGGTCACACATCCGGATATTTTTTTGTAAAACCTGATCCGGTTTTGAGCTCCACTGTGAGCAGTGCGCATACTATAGCTATTGCTATAGTATGTGCACTGTCCAAGGTTCTGAAGCAATTTACAGTAGATCTATCGGCAGCGCTGCCCATAGATCTTACTGTATAAGGCTTCAGGACCTCGGACAGCGCACATTCTATAGCTATAATAGCTATAGTATGCGCACTGCTCACAGAGGAGCCTGGCGCTTTCATTGATAAAACTGTACAGCAGCTGTCAGGAGGCGGCTGCTGTACAGAAGCAAATAAATCATTATATGCCCACCTGAGTGGGTGGAAGGTCTCTAGGGGGAGAGGGCATCCCCTAGAGACATAATGGAAACATTTAATAATAAAATTAACACTTTTTACACACAGAGAACACTTTGCTTATGTGGCAGCAGGGATGAGCAAACTATCCGGTAACCGGATTGCTCAGGATTACACATCGGTTACCGGATTGCGGCTTCAGCAATCCGGTTCCCAGATTGCTGGTTGTTTGAAGACAATTGCGTTCACCGCATCCGAATCTGGATGCGGTGAACGCAGGTTGATTGTTAAGTGTGACCCAGCCTAACGCAGATGTGAACGCAGCCATAGACTAAGTTCACACATCCAGTAATCGTCCCTTGGATCGGATCAAGTACAATCCATTGTGCAAACACAACTTTTTTGTCCTTTTTGCAAAGATTGATTCCTGCAGGATCTGTTTTTGTAACATTGAAGTCTATGGAGAACGGATACGGGATATAGGAACTGATCGCTATTTAGCCTCCGTTTTTTTCTGTTGTTTGTAAAGGATCCATTTTTTAGGGATGGAAATCTATGGAAAAATGGATCAAGAAACTGATCACTATGTAGCCTATGTTTTTTTATCATCTGTAAAGGATCAGTTTTTTTGCTTACAGGATCAGTGTCAAATGTTTGTGGTCACTGTGAATAAAGAGAAGACATGTACATTTGTATGAGAAGAGGCAATAGATAATGGACTGCAGAGATCCAAAAGACCAATGAAGAAAGGAAAGGGCATGAGAGGCAGAGGAAAAAAAGATTGATAATAAACTGTCCATATTCTGAACACACAATGTCATGACAGAGTGAGGAGACCCCCGCTGTAACAGGCCAAATTACCACTGTCCAGATTAAATATATATACAGTAGTTTGGCCCTGCCCAGAGTGTCCCCAGGGGGTAAACTACATCTAAGGCCAAAGGGGGTGGAAAGTAGCCAAGGCCAAACTATACCCCTCCAGGCCACAGTATACCCCAGGGCATAAACTATCCTAGGCCAAACTGTACCCCTCCAGGCCAGAGTATACCCCGAGAGATGCACTGTGTCCTAGACCAAACTATACCACTCCAGGCCAGAGTATACCCCCAGGGATAAACTTTGTCTTAGACCAAACTGTACCCCTCTAGGACACAGTATATAACCAGGGGGGTATAATCTAGCATGAGGGGGCATGAAATGTTCCAGGCCAATTTTTTACCCCAGACTATAAATTGTCCTAGGCAATAATATACCCAGGGTATAATCAAGACTAGGCCGCTCTAACCCCGGGTATAGTCTGGACTAGGGGTTCCTTTGGCCAGTTGCACTGGCATGCAGCACAAGAGAAAGAGGAATACCAAGGACAAGTTAAAAAGGGACCCAAACAATAGGGAAAGGAGTGACCCCTGACACTCACCTGTGCCTGAACCCTGTTGTCACGTATTGACTGCCTTGCAGTAGAGAAGTGCTGCTGCTGTGATTTAAACTGAGCTTTTTTTCCTTAGTCACTCTGCGGCTCTGCAGGTGGAGGTTGTTGAATGTGTGGTGGGAGTGACTCATGGCTTAGGTGAGGGGAGTGGTGAGTCTGAGCTTTGTGCTCTCCACCCACTCAGGCTTAAATCGCTTCCTTCCACTAGATGTCGCTGATTCAGTTCATTCCTGATCTGAGTTCTGTTGTGTGCAGACGTGCTGCTGTAGCTGCTGAAATCCCCTTCATTTGAAGCTGCTGGGTTTTCCCAGTCCATGGGTGTAGGTAGGGGCTTTGTGCCTAGGGCTTTTTAGGAGCTTAGGAGAAAGGGTGGCGACTCAAACCTCCTCACCATCAGAGGTACCTCCAAGAACAGAGTGAGCCAGGAACCCCCAGTATCAGGGTCAGATTAGCTTCCCCTGAATCTCTTTGCCCACATCACCTTCCAGGTCCTGATTCCCTCAACCCCTAAGCGTGACACCTATGCTCCCTATGTGGGCCTTCCCCATGTGTAATCACATGCCTTAGCCCTGGCTAACCTTGGCAAGCCCTGGCTAGTGAATGGGTAGCAAAACAATAAAAGCATTTCCACAGCTGTGACCAAACAACGTCTCCTGGGACATCAGCATAGAAGAACTACAACTGACACATGAGAGAGCTAGGAGTGAGTTTAAATAACAGAAGGGAGTAGTAATAAGGAGCAGCAGCTGAGATTAGAGCAAATGGTATCTCAGCAGGGTCAAGATGGAGTTCTTAACCTAAAAGAAACTAAATCCATTCTACTCATGTTCATCGATGAGCAGACAGACTCCAGTGAGGCCAAGCTGTGACCCTCTGCTCCTGGATACTACAAGGGTCCTAACCAGATATGACACGCATGTGACACATGGCTAATTGATGTGGTCTATGGCAGCAGCTTAATCTCTCCCAGAAGCAAATGGTCAAGCATGACAGTTAGGAGACCCCCAAATACATTAATACTATAATAATTGTATTTATACAGCGCCAACATATTCCTCAGCACTTTACAATTCAGATGTATACGATACAATAACACATTAGGCTTTTTGCCAATCTCTCCAAGGATCTTTCTATCATTGATATAATTGATATTAACATAACATGCAGAGCCATCATTGTGAGCTGATATTGAGCAGTTATATAGAGAAATCAATATGAACAAGCTGGACTGCAGTGTAAAGCATGGGAAGTTATAGATCATTAGCCTGAGCCTTTCATGGACTGTATTGACTTCCATTAGACAATTGTCTCCAATGCAGCAAAGTCAATAATTACATGTCTTATGTAATGGATTTAAAGCTAAGGAGTAGTCAAGGAGCCAACACTGGAAAAATACACAATTCAGTCATTTTTAAAGGACTAAGCCAACAAAAACGTTACCTCCTGTACATGGGACGAAATGGATGATGGTCAGGGCTCTCCCCACTGATCACTGATCCCAACCCCTCGTTCTTGAGGAGTTTGCAGACGTCGCTGCTGCACCATACATCGTCTATGAAGCTCCCGTACCAGCTGAGCACACTGTGGGCCATCCTTTCGGGAATTAAACTCTATCAGGGACCAAGTGTCTTTCGGTCCGCGCCGCTGCTCCAATGAGTATCCTAAAACACAGGGAATGACCCTGAGGAAGGAGCTGGGTGTTAGCTCCGAAACGCGTTGGAAAATAAAGCTGGAGATATCTTGTTTCAAAGCACTCCAGTGTTTTTTGATACTCATTGGAGCAGCGGCGCGGACCGAAAGACACTTGGTCCCTGATAGAGTTTCACCCCCATGTTGTGGAAGTGTGGTCCCGGCTGCGGCTGCTGTGTTTGAGCGATCAAGCTAGTTGTGGGCTTCACAACTAAATCAGGTGAGCAGTTTTCATACTGTATGAGATTTGATTCCTATTGAGGATAAGACCCTATGCGCATTCTCATTTTATAGATATCCTTTCGGGAATGTTGCGGTCAGTAGACGCCCCCTGGAGTTTTATAAACCTGAAGCCTCTTTCTTTAGTATTTTTTGCAATATTAATTGAACACATTTTTTTTCAGCAATGTATTTCAACGTTTTTCTAGCTTTTTATTGGTGTTTTCTAGACTTTATTTTTTTTTTTTTTAAATCTATATAACAATGAAAAGAATGGTAGTGTTTTTTAACAAGAATGCTGACAAAATGCTGAACAAGATGCCCAAGTTTTTTATGGGCGTCCTTTCAACATTCACATTGACCTCTATTGTAAAGTATTCAGTGTCTACAGAGCAGAAGATGCCAGAAGAATATACTGTATATGATACTTCTTTTAAAATCCTGCAGACTGTAATAGAGCAGACACTCATTTTCCCATACAAATTAAAATTTTGATGGTTTTCTTAGGGGCCTATCACACTTGCGTTTTTTCCCTGATCTGGAAGATCAGGAAAAAACCTGATTCATTTTTTTGCCCATTCACTTTAATGATTTCAGGAAAAAACCTGAAGCAACAAGATTCTACCTGAAATCATTAAAGTGGATGGGCAAAAAAAATAAATCTTGTAAGAATCAGGTTTTTTCCTGATCTTCCAGATCAGGAAAAGAAACGCAAGTGTGAAAGGCCCCTTAGCGCTTTTTCCACCATTTTTAAAGAACTGCTCAAAAGATACTGTGTGAACTTTCCTTTGGTTCCACAACAGCTATTCTTTCTTATTTAGCTGTGATTTGTTATTCAGTAATTTATAGAGCTGTACTTTAATGTTAGTAAAGTAATGCAATAAGAAGCACTACATTGAAATAAAAGCCTATTAAAGGGAATCTGTCAGCAGCTTTTTGCTTCCTCGTCTGAGAACAGCATGATGTAGGCAATGAGATCCTGAATCCAATGATGTATCACTTAGACTAGAGTCACATTTGTTAATAGAATTGCGTTCACCGCATCCAGATCCTGATGCAGTGAACGCAATTGCGTTCCTACACATTTTTTATGAAAAATGTGTGGAGGAAACCGCATTGCGATAACCGGATCGCTCCGGATGTGTAATCCGGAGCAATCCGGTTACCGTACAGTTTGCTCATCCCTACTGCTGCAGGGATGAGCAGACTGTTATCACTGTGAAAATAGAATAAATATTAATAATAATTGTGCCCATCATGTCTCTAGGGGGTGCCCACCCCCCTAGAGACTTGCTGCCCACTCAGGTGGGCATGTAATGTGTTAATATCTTATGTACAGTAAGCTGGCTCCTGTCGGCTCTGTACAATTTTCTGAATGAAGCCGTGGCTCCCCTGTGAGCTGCGCACATACTATACGTAATGTACATATAGTATGTGCGCTGTCCGAGGTCCTGTAGGCTTTTACATTAGATCTGTGGCGCTGCGCAGCACCATAGATCTAATGTAAAAGCCTACAGTAACTTGGACAGCGCACATACTATACGTACATTATGTATAGTATGCACACAGCTGTCAGTGGAGCCGCGGCTTCATTCAGAAAATTGTACAGAGCCGCCAGGAGCCAGCTTACTGTACATAAGATATTAACACATTACATGCCCACCTGAGTAGGTAGCATGTCTCTAGGGGGGGTGGGCACCCCCTAGAGACATGATGGGCACAATTATTATTAATATTTATTCTATTTTAACACTGTCAACACCTTGCTTATCCCGGCGGCAGTTGGGATAAGCAAAGTAGACGGTAACCGCATTGCTCAGGACTACATATCCTGAGCAATGCGGTTACCGCATTGCGGAGGCTTGAACCGCTCCGAAAACTGCAGCCTGCATGATTTTTCACGCAGGCTGCAGATCTGGAGCCGGTAACCGGATTGCTTGTAAAGCAATCCGGTTACCATAATGGGATCCTATGAGGAGCGTTTCGAGCTTTTAAAAGCTCAAAACCGGATCAGGATTTGAAAAAAAATAAACACAGTTGTGACCCTAGCCTTAGTCTATTGGGTGCAGCGGATCTGACACAGAGGTTTTAGATTTATCCATACAGTAGAGCTGAGAAAGCTCACCAAGCCACACCAGGCTCTGCATGTACAATGTCTATAGACAGAGAGCTGCCTCCACCCACACCATGCTCTGTATATACAATGTCTATAGACAGAGAGCTTCCCCCGCCCACACCAGGCTTTGTATATACAATGTCTATAGACAGAGACCTTCCCCCGCCCACACCAGGCTTTGTATATACAATGCTTACAGACAGAAAGCTGCTCCCACCCACACCAGGCTCTGCATATACAATGTCTATAGACAGAGACCTTCCCCCGCCCACACCAGGCTCTTTATATACAATGTCTATAGACAGTGAGCTGCCCCCACCCACACCAGGCTCTGTATATACAATGTCTATAGACAGAGAACTGCCCCCACCCACACCAGGCTCTGTATGTACAATGTCTATAGACAGAGAGCTGCCCATGCCCTCACCAGACTCTGTATATACAATGTCTATAGACAGAGAGCTGCCCCGGCTACACCAGACTCTGTATGTACAATGTCTATAGACAGCTGTTTCCGGCCACACCAGGCTCTGTATAGACATTGTATATTAACAGTGAGATACCAGTTAGAAGAGGGGGCTTATTGAACTGCCATGCACAAGGCAATGTAGTCCGAGCAATGATAACTCCTGCTTAAACAACATTCCAGGAAAGAAGCTGGACGTTGACAAGAGAGACATCCCTGAAGTCGGTGATTTAACCCTTACCGCATGCTGCCATTAGATTACATAGCAAAAACCTGCTGACAGATTCCCTTTCAGGCCTCATTCAGACTTCTGATTTTTGCATACACCTGCTTTCTTCTTTAGTCTTTGGGGCCATTCACATGTCCGTGATTTTTGATAATCACTGAGACATGTTTGATTTTAATCCAAGGGTTGAATAAAAATACCCAATTCAAGTTTATGGGTCTGTGAAATAATCGGACAGCTATCACATAACTTACAAGTGTGGTCCTATGTTCACGAAGAGTCAAAAAAGAGAAAGTGGAGAAAAGATTTTTTCTTTTTCACATACTATAAAAACTGATGGCCCTCGGACCACACTCTGATCAAAGTCTGATCAAAAAATCGGTCCATTTTATTCATATGTGGAAAAATCATAACGCCGGACTGAGGCCCCACAGTCAGATCTATTTATTTGTATTTATGTTACTCACCGATTATAACGCTATTAATTCCACACAGCTTTGCAAACATTATAGATATTCTCCAATGAATTAATCATGATTGTGATGTGTTATGATGTGTCAGAATGTTTTGCTATTTCGCTTTCCACCTGATGTCAGGAGAAGAAGGTGCAAGACATCAGGTGGGCGCGAGACATCAGGTGGGCGCGAGACATCAGGTGGGTGCGAGTCATCAGGTGGGCGCGAGACATCAGGTGGGCGCGAGACATCAGGTGGGCGCGAGACATCAGGTGGGCGCGAGACATCAGGTGGGCGCAAGACATCAGGTGGGCGCGAGACATCAGGTGGGCGCGAGACAATAGGTGGGTTCGAGACATCAGGTGGGCACGAGACATCAGGTGGGCGCGAGACATCAGGTGGGCGCGAGACAATAGGTGGGTTCGAGACATAAGGTGAGCCCGAGTCATCAGGTGGGTGCGAGTCATCAGGTGGTCGCGAGACAACAGGTGGTCGCGAGACATCAGGTGGGCGCGAGACATCAGGTGGGCGCGAGACATCAGGTGGGCGCAAGACATCAGGTGGGTGCGAGACATCAGGTGGGCACATGGGATATTGAAGGTTGAAAATTCTAACCATCTGCTACCATGTTACTATGAGTTTGCTGGGGAGCAGTTTTGCTTTGTCTTTTTGACTGCAGAACCTCTTTGAAGCATCCTAAGCACCATTGACTCTTATTTTTGCCTCTTTGCAGATGCTCCTGTGTCCGAGCTCCATGACTTGTTCTGTAAGAAGCTGCAACAATGCTCAGTTATCTTCCATTTTATGGACTGTGTGGCCGACCTGAAAGGCAAAGAGATCAAGAGAGCAGCCTTGAACGAGCTGGTGGAATGCATTGCTACCAACAGAGGCGTGCTCATAGAACCGGTGTATCCAGAGATCATTAAAATGGTGAGTAACTCACATGGGAATATTGGTAAATTGATAATTGAACTTAATAATGACGACTCCGTAAATCATTCTGCTGACAGGTCAATTAAGTGTATTGGCAGCTTTAGATACAAAATAACGAGGGAAGAACAGGATTAATAGATTAACTAGTCTACTCTGCAACTGAGTTAACCTTATCTGGGATGCTACTACAAAGAAATAGTGGCATAAGATATATATAAAAAACGTAGAGAAGGATGCCCTTTCTGAGATTGCTGTGACATTGGCAGGGTGGCTCAAAGAATTGATCAATTGTTTGCTAAATATCTAGCAAATATCTGGCGTCTTGGCTTTTTTATTTACAAAGAAATACAGTATTACCCTGTACTCATGGGGTGAAAAGAGGTTCCTGACCTCAACGACTTCTGCAGCTTGACCTAACAAAGGAGCAAGGCTCCTGTGAGTGTCACATCTTAATTTCTTCAACACTTACAATACTGGCACATGTGACTGGCACTGCAATGTAGACCCTTTATGGTACCTTGCTACCGAAGGTTAGAAACCACCGGGTGTCGGAGACAATTGTACCTTTTACCTTCAAAACACCGCGAGGTAGCGGCGTGTAATTCAGGTAGCACCGTCCTGTCTCTTTAGACACCGGTCTTTCAGCCTTGCTCAAAAACAAGCAGGTACAAACCCGATGGTAGCGGCGTGTAATCGGGGCACAGGTACGGTATTTGAGTTACCTGGGGCGTGCTACAGCATCATGTATACCACGCCCCATCAGCTATCATTGGTGGGGAGTGCTGTGTACCCATTGGTTGTCCCTGTACAGGGCGGCATATTTAAGGAGCTGACCAGTCACTACACATTTGCTATAGTGTCATGTATTAGCCAGCCTCCCTGCGCTGGCTGGCCAATCATGATGTTATTGCTTTGTCCAATCACCGCACGAGCGTCTTGTAATCCACAACTCTGGCATGCCTATGTGTTGTCCCTGCTGACCCAGGTCCTCCCATATTCCCTTGTGGTAGTGGCGTGTAAATGAGGGAAGGTGCTCTACAGAAGGTAACCTGCGGCACCCGGCGGTGCTTCCAGGGATCGAAAAAACCTACTGTGGAGCACCTTGTGGCGGCGTGTAATTGCGGTATCAGGTACCGTTAGGAACCGTTGAAACACGCGCGTGCACGTGCGACACCCGGTGGTTTCTAACCTTCGGTAGCGGCGTGTAAAGGTACCATTAGGGCTTGTCCGATGAGCGTATAACACGGACTTGTGCTATTTGATGTTCTTTTGGATAGCATTTGGACCAGTGTTATACTATGGAGCAGTGTCGATCAGCGATCTTATTCTCATGTCAATTCTGCAAGCTGTGAGTTTCAGCACAAATCAGATGGTGCGCACTTATTTGGGTCTATGGGAGCGTGCAAAACCTCACACTGCACTCTGATGACATTTAAGTGGATTCCGACATCCGCAGACAAATACAATGAAAAATATTGTTCTCCATCTTCTCCTGACAGCGCGCTTTGATTCCCAAATGCAAGATACTCTGCTCACACTAAGTGACACTCTGACCAGGGTTTGATCGGAGTGTCATTAACATAATCAATTCAATTCTGTCTCAGAGAGAATATATGATGGTGTGACCCCAGCCGACACAGGACTGAGTTGCAGTGCCAGGTGCAGGTGCCTGTATGAATTACCTGCAATGCTGATACTCCGGGTACATTAGATCAGATCTAAACTGGATGACTATTTACATATTTAGAATATGGGGTCCCTCTACTAATAAAATGGTCTATAAATTAATATGTACTTGGTAAGAGGGACACATGTATTGTCACAATAACCTTGTGCAGACCACACTTTCTAAGTAAGTGTTCCCCAACGCCAGGCCTCAAGAACCAGCAACAGGTCGTGTATTCAGGATTTCCTTAGTATTGCACAGGTGATAACTAAAGTATCAGTGATGATCCCAATACTTTCCAATACTAAGGAAATCCTGAAAACACACACTATTGGTGGCTCTTTAGAACTGGAGTTGGAAAACACTGTTCTAAGTTGTTGTTCTGCACAAAACTATGAATAACACTGTGGGTCCTCGCATTGCAACATCCAACTCGACCGCCAGGTACCTGATCTGGGCTAACAGAAATGTGAGGACGGTCCATGCTACATGAACATGTTAAACTAGCTTAAAGGTAGCCTGTCAGTAGGATCAGCCCTCTTAAGCCACCTATATGGACATGTGAGTCACAGGAAGCTGAATAAAATGATACCTTGATACCTGTGATCTGATGTTTTATTCCAGAGAAATCCATGGTTTTCATACATGTAAATGAGGTGCTAAGATCTATGGGCCGGACATACATCTCTGCCTCCAGAGCGCACTTTAATTTTGGGTAGGGTCACATTGAAAACCTAAATTGCATTCACCGCATCCGGATCCGGATGCGGTGAACGCAATGGCGGGCACACACATTTTTTTCAAAAATGTGTGCTGAATCCCGCACTGCGGTCACCGGATGGCTCAGGATGTGTAATCCCTGAGCCATCCGGTAACTGCCGAGGTTGCGGATCCCGGCTATTGGCGGGATCCGCAACCTTAATAAAGAGTTAAATTGTTGATCTCAATGACTTTTTAAGGTCTGTAGGGGGGCTTAGACCCCCTACAGACCGGCCGACCACTTATACAGTGTTCTTGTACAATTTCTCAATGGGCACGGGCTCTTCGGAGCAAAGTGCCCCCCCCCCGTATCACTATACAGGGGTGCATACACCCCTGTATTACAATGATGCATTAATGATGTGTAGTTCAAAAAGGATTTGATCACTCGCAATGTAAGTTTATAGTTACATGCTGTTGTAGGCAGAGTCCAGCGAAATCCATGGGCGGGGCTGTGTGCAGCAGCCTCCGCCCGCTCCATGTTGATGGCCGCCCCCTCTGGCCGTAATCCACTGTTGTGAGGGCGGATACGTCGTTAAAGGGGCGTGGCTAACCTCGGCACATAGTTAGCCACGCCCCTTTAACGACGTATCCGCCCTCACAACAGTGGATTACGGCCAGAGGGGGCGGCCATCAACATGGAGCGGGCGGAGGCTGCTGCACACAGCCCCGCCCATGGATTTCGCTGGACTCTGCCTACAACAGCATGTAACTATAAACTTACATTGCGAGTGATCAAATCCTTTTTGAACTACACATCATTAATGCATCATTGTAATACAGGGGTGTATGCACCCCTGTATAGTGATACGGGGGGGGGGCACTTTGCTCCGAAGAGCCCGTGCCCATTGAGAAATTGTACAAGAACACTGTATAAGTGGTCGGCCGGTCTGTAGGGGGGTCTAAGCCCCCCTACAGACCTTAAAAAGTCATTGAGATCAACAATTTAACTATTTATTAAGGTTGCGGATCCCGCCAATAGCCGGGATCCGCAACCTCGGCAGTTACCGGATGGCTCAGGATTACACATCCTGAGCCATCCGGTAACCGCAGTGCGGCCCGGTAAACGCTGCGAAAACTGCTGCCTGCATGATTTTAAACGCAGGCAGCAGTGCCGGATCCGGCCACCGGATGGCTTGTGAAGCCATCCGGTGTTTTGCATAGGCTTCCATCAGGAGCCTTTCCTGGTCCGGTTTTGAGCTTTTTTAAAGCTCAAAACCGGATCAGGATTTTAAACAAAAAACGCCAATGTGACCCTACCCTTTAAGGTGGAATTACTATTGTGCTGAGTGATGACCACTCTCTGCCCTCCTGATCTCACTATTGACTTCTGTGTGATTAAACCTGACACATCTGCAGGTTCCTCTCAGCCTTCATCTCACAGGCAGATGGTGCTGCTACATTGTTACAATACAGCAGAGGTGTGAGAGCTGCAGCAAATGAGTTTGTAAGAAAAGAAAGTTCAGTTCTGCTGTTCTGTGTTGCTACTTGTCTCTCACTGGTAACGCCCCCTTTTATTGAAACTAAGCTTTGGAGGGAGATTCACATTTATATACACGAAACACATGGATCTCTTTGGAATAAAATCTTGGATCACAGATTTCCGTTTTTTTGTTTTTTTTTAAGTATTAGAGATAGTTCTTCATAAGGTAATTTACTGCAATTGTTTATTTTATCACATTCTGTTCAAGGAAAGTTTCATTAATAATGTTTATGACATGAATACTCACAATGAGGACTCGCAGTGTTTTGGATGCAGTGTATTCCTGCTGTGTCCAAAACGCTGCATTGTACAGTACAGCACAGTGGATGTGTATCTAGAAATCCCATCCTCACTGTGCTTCTCCCAACCGCAGCGTTATCTCCGTTGTGGTGCAGGTTCGGACATCCACATCACCACAGGATGTTAATTTCATGCTGTAGAGTCTGAAGCAATCTCCATAGGCTGCACTGCTCATGGTGAGTACAGGGCGGCTGCAGTCGATCTCCCTACGTTCACCCGCGGGTTCTCTCAGGTCCGGAGGTGCTGTGTACAACACACTGCACCTCTGGATAGTGAACACACAGCCTAAGAGTGAATTCTCTCCAAAACGTTTTTCCTCTGGGAACCACTACCTCTTTAAATGCCAAAATATCAGTGTTTTGTTAAAATGAACTAGCTGATGTTAAGGTGGAGCTGCTAAGAAGAAATGTTGATCATTATCCTGTGCTTTGACTGACTTAAAGAGGTTTTCCACCACTAATGTGATGTCCTTTTATTTGTTCTAACTCTTCCTAACTAACAATTTCCCATTATACGTCTGCTACTGACCCGCCCCAGGATATGGGGTACTCGGAACCGGGCTATTATACAGTTCTGGGGAGTCACAGGGGTCGAGACCCTGTTCCGTGGCCCTAGGGGCAGCCTTTAAAATGGGATTCTGGCTTGGTAGGAAAAGGGGTGAGAGATAAGAAAGTTATTTGTGACTCCACCTGTGGTATGTGGCTATTAGTGGCCACCACTGCTGCAGAACCTCCGGGGAGGATGGACGGGCAGCTTTGGTGCAGTGGCTCCCAGCTGGTTAACTAAGTCCACTCACCCGAGAGCAACTCCAGGTTCTCCACACCTGGCAAGTCCTGAGGCCTCCTTGCTGCGCTCTGTTGCAGGTGCCTGCTGCTGTATGAACTAGTTGCAAACCCTGTCTCACTCCTGCTAGGTGCCTTATGACAGGTAACCCGAGTGCTTTATCAGCCCTGAATCTCAGGCGGCTGTTCCTGGACTCTATTCGTTGCTTTGCCTCCGGGTACAGGGTAACTGGGGAACTTGGAATTCCCCATCTTCCGGTATTGGCTGCCGAGTCATTAGGTCCTGCACAGTCTCGGACTCCGGTGTCCGTTCTCTGAGCTGTTTCTCTATGGTGAGCACGGGATTGCTCCGCTCCACAGGTTTCTCCCTCTTCACTTCCTCAGACCCTTGTCTTAGGTCTCTCGTTGAGTTAGCGATCCTGTGACGAGTGTAAGGCAGCTACCAGTCCACCAGGATGTCTTCCTCAGTCCTCCTAGGAACTGAACTGCTGTACCTAGGATGAGCTTAGCATTGCTCTATCCTCCAGGTCCTCTTCACAGTCCTCGCAGGAACTGAACTGACTAACTCCGCCCCAGACCAGAATTTATAGGGGAGCACACCCTGAAGCTGGGTCTTGGTCTCCCAATCAGGCCTGGAGGCAGAAACATGTTGTGCGCGGTTGTTGTATTGTGTAAATATCCTTCTGTTGCTCTCGAGCGTGACACTACCACCCGGGGGCGATAATGACACTGTGGCACTTGGACCCTGGTGTGCCACACTACCTCCTCTGCGCCTGTAAGCTGATCTCCAAGAGGCTCGAAAATACATTTTATTTTTGTTGTAGCTTTGATCCTTTCGTGCTGCAGACCGGTATCAGACCAAGTGAGCAGGGCATGTCACTGGTGGGGGTGGGGCTGCCACTCTGTGATGACAGCAGTCTGGTCATGCATGCCCAGATCACACTACACTCTCCTCTCAGCCCCCAATAGTGAAGGGCCCTGCTCAGTTGGTCTGATTCCAGGTATTTACGAACCACTTAGGCTGGCTTCACACCACGTTTGTGGCATCAGGTTCTGTCCGGTTTGAAACGGACAGAACCTGATCTGTTTTTGCCTCCCATGTATCCCTATGGTGCCAGATTGGTCATATTTGGCCATCAGCTTTTGTGTTTTCTGTGCCTGATCCAGTTTTGGCCAAATATGGTCCCAGATCCTGTTTTTTGCAGGATTTGTTTTCTGACACTGTCCATGGTGCTGAAGTCTGCCTGTGTCTTCTCTGACGCAGTCCTTGGTGCTAAATTCACAGCCTGTGCATGAAGCACTGCTGTCCATGGTGCTGAAGTTAGAATGGCAGGATTTCTGAGCATGCTCTGTGCAAAAATCAGATCTGGGAAACAATCCAATTTTTTTCATGGATATGGCGCCCATAGACTCCCATGTTATGGGCGCCGGATCACCCAGGATCCATTTCTGTTCGATTTGGTCCGATTTCTTCACCGAAGCCCAAAAATGCTGCAGGCTCCGATTTTGGGCACGGTGAAAAAACAGACAAAAACGAATCCGTTACAAAATTCACAAAATCGGATGACCAAATAGGACCAAACCGGCACCATAGAGATACATGGGAGGCAAAACCAGATCAGGTTCTGTCCGGTTCAAACTGGACAGAACCTGATGCACAAAACCATGGTGTGAAGCTGGCCTTACAGGAGCAGAGTACATAGCAAAAGAATATTAGGAAAGTGTTAGGAAGAGTTAGGACAAAAGAAAGGGGATCACATTAGTAGTGGAAACTTCTTTAAAAATGGGGTGCACTATATCAAGGCAGTCTACAATTTTATGCAACTTCTTCCATTGCATGTGCAGTGAAGAAAGATGTGCTTATACTGTATCCATGAACAGGGCAAGGGATTTCACTTAATATGATCACCCACGGTACACTAAATTTAAAGGACTTTTTTCAATAAAGTAATGTACATTGGCTAATAATGCCATCATTAGAATGCCAGGGCAAGTGCAATGCGGTACACTGCACATGCGCCACATTGATACATGTGCAAGAATCTTGACCAGTTTCAGTTGTAAATCAAGATGGATTGATTACCCCAAGTGACCTTCTTGACAAGTTATTTACTATTGTGAGACAGTGCGGGGGATCATATGCGAGGGGCGCTATGTCTCCCCCAGAATGCGCACTGTCACGTATTGAGCCCGGTGTAGGGTGTGAGAGAAAGGGACGGTCCGCTCCCTCCGCTCCGGGTCTTGCAAGGTCCCGGAAGGAGACACGGAGTTAAAAGCCTGAGCAGGAGGCAGGGCGGGGTCCCTTGTACACAGAATTGTGCCTTAGCTGCAGCAGCAGCAGCAGAGATAGACAGGAGAGGTCTAGAGTTCCAGGGGCCGTGTGCTAGACTAACACGGCCTAGCCCAGGAGGGCTGGAGGAACTCGGGTGACCCATAACGGAGGCCTTTGGCCTGAAGGACCCGGGTTACTTTAATGAACTGTGTCCTGTGTACCCGGCTGCGACCCAGATTTCGGCAGACTGTGCCACCGCTGTGTGTATCAGCAATAAACACCGGGTCCTGTTTTGAACTACTACCGGGCTCCACGTGTTTCCTGACTTGCAATCCAGGCGCTGCCAAACACTATACAGAAAGGATTCAAAAGAATTAAAGTGCAATTTAAAAAAAAAGAACATGTATTGATTTTACTTTGGCTAGTGTGGAGACAAAAAGAACAGCAGTTTCTAACAGGTAGTAGTAGCGCCAGACTGGGGTGTCTGGGGCCCACCAGGATTTTCCCGTGTCCCGGTGGGCCAGTCCGACCCTGGGTAGTAGTGTCTGTTTACAGAGGAAAGGTAATTTTAGGAAAAAAATGAAGAATCACTGCATGATATTATGGATCCCACTGGTTGGGACACCATTGAGGCGTACTGCACCTAAATAAGAGTGTGTAGTATTCCTGTGACTAAGGGAACGGGATGGTAAACAAAGGATCCCACAACACCCATTCATACACACCCTAGAGTAGAGGACCGTGGTGAACTCGCTGCAGGCAAGACCCAGTCCTGTGGAGGAGTCAGGTGAGTAGAAAAAGTGTATGGGTGGAATGACAGACAGTTGGAGAGAGACGAGTGGAGGACGATGTAGAGGAAGATGTTGTGACAGAAAAGAGACCCTAGGGGCACCAGGAGTTACGGTGCGCCAGATCTGGACATGGTACTACCGACCAGAAGGGTCTGGTCCCATACAGAGGACCAACTCTGGACATGGTGCGGGAGTTCAACCCAAGCCGTTAAAACCGAAGCCCCGAGCTTCTTTGTAAGCTGCGGCCAAAAGTCCCGGCATATAACTCGAAAAGGCACACCGAACTAGGTCAGGGGACTGAAGGGAGTCCCCACCAAATAACCCGGGGGAGCTGGCTCGAGGCTCTACGGGCGGAGGCGCTGCACAGTTGTGAGGACAAGTTGAGTGCAGTGAATGGGCCGGTAGGGAACGGCAGGCACAACCGAGGGTCCTGAGGAGTCATCCCATTTTCCTGGTAACTACCCAGCGAGAGAGACACGAAAGACTGTAAATCTGTCTATCTGCTTTAAGAACTTGCAAGTAAACTGATCAAGTAATGACTGTGTGACGTACTTTATTTCTCTCGCTGAGGAGCCGCACACTGCTGCATTGAAAGGACAAGTAAAAAGGCCGTATGGTAAGCTGCCTCCCTGTGTAAAACTACTACAACTGCCCCATCTGGCCCTACCGTAACCCTACCAGAGCTGTAGGTGGCGTCACAAACTACTTTTATTGCTATTATTTTTGCTGCCTTTTAGCGACCACCAGGGCCACGGGACCGGGCACAGGCCCCAGTGATATCCCCCATGAATCAACGCCCGGAACCGAGTACCCCACGGCCCTGAGGCGGGTCAATATCACATTTATATGACATTCATAATACACTATAACTTGTTGTGGAGAAAGTATTGCTGTATATTCCCATTACTCGTAACGTTATCACCAAGAGAAAGAAATGGAAGATGAAATGGTGGTCTTCTGTCCATTCCAGGGAATCTTGAAAATTGCTCTTTGACAAGTTGCATGGTGATAGGTTTGAGGGCAGTGGCTTATTCAGGCAAATAGCATGTCAGGGTGATCTAGTACAGAGACAGTGGCGTAACCTGAAGCTCATGGGCCCTGATGTGAATCCTCCCATGGGGCCCCCAATTATTGCAAATCTATAGGCCAAATGGACTTGTAGTGGCCCCTGGGCTCCATGGACCGGGTACGATTGCAGCCCTGCACCTGTTGTAGTTACCCCCTGTACAGAGATATAAGGTTTATAGAATTTATTATACAATTTTTGTTGAAAATGGTTCGATTCCATGATGGAAAGGGAATTGCTGCTGCAGAATCTCTTCCACTGTGGGTGATACATTAGTCAGTCTTTTGCAGAAAAACATGCCCACTGATATCCTTATCTAGAAGTATCGCACCCTTCTACACAGACGCTGGTGAGAGTCAGCTGTGTGGGTTGTGTTATCCCCAATGCAAATTCTGCTTGGCAGCTCAATCACTGGTTTGTTTCTTGTTACATAAAGTCAATGAGAGACGGCCAAAAAGGAGGTATCACTGCACCCCAACTGTTCCCCCATGACAAATACTTACCAAACGAAGCATCTCGGAGGTGTTATTCTGTAATATGACAGTAATAGTTATACAGGGATAATGTAATGCTGCATGTTTTTCAGCTGAGCATTTCTATATTTAGTCTATTGATTCATGATGAATCGGTGACAATAAGAGAAAGTCGGCACGAAGTGCATCACAAGCCTCGCTCATGCCACAGTTTATCATAATGCTTCCGTCTTCGTGTTTCAATGTGAATACTGAGTCCTTCTATACCTTCTTACCGGATTCCAAGAGAATGCCACTATCTTAATGCCCAATACGTCAGACTTCTGTGCCCTGGAACATGAACTTTAGGCTAATCCTATCAGAAATAATATCAGAGGAAGAAAAGAAAGGAAATATAACTAGGAAATTGTCCCTTCAAATGTTTTTCTCTGTATACCGTTCATACCACAACCACGTTATTTTTCACAAATACCTACAGTAAATGTATACTTATGTTAATATACAGACTTGGCCCAGTATAACATTTCTTTCCTGTACCTTTGTGTCTTTCTTTTTTTTTTCTATCTGCCCATTTGTGCATTCAGTTCCTCATAGCTGAATCCTGTGGTCCTACTCCAACACTGATAAATATTTATTTCTCAGCAGCACCTTACTTCTCCCTGGTGCTTATAGCCCCTCTCCCCCTCTTTAATACATGCTGCTATCGAGCCCCACCTCTCAGAGTTATCAACAAACTAATATAAGTTTAAAATTCTCATTCTGCTCCTGTACAGTACCCCAGCTAACCGATGTTATCTCCTGCCATCTACATCAGCATAGCTACTTGTATGTACTTCATTGCTAGCTGGTTTCTATCAGAGCTCAACTCTTCTGCAGTTCTCCACAATGGAGCTTGTAATAACTAGGCAGAGCAGAGCTGAACTGCGTTTGTCGCTGGCTGCAAAAAGATCAGTAATGTGAAACTGCAAATACCTTTCTGTTCATGCATATGGCAGATGATTATCTTCTGCCATATGCATAAACACTGCGACATTTGCAGTTTCCCATAACTGGTTCACCAGCAACAGGTAAGAAACCCCACATCTCTACACTGCCTAGGTATTGCCAGCTTCATCATAGATAATTGCAGGACTGATGAGCTCTGCTAGAAGCAAGCTAACAATGATGTACAAACATCCAGCCAGCTATACTGATAGGCAGAGTACGGGTCAGGAGCAAACAATGTACAGGAGCACAAATTGTATTATCATATGCACTACACCCCTCTGAAGTCGGGCCGCGTACACCAACAGGGGCAGAATAACATGCTAAGTGGCCAAGTAGTCGGGGAAATAACGCCCCCTCCACTAACCCTAATTTGCGTATCATATATGGTCTTTAGAAATACTTTTTTTTTAATATCTGTATGTGTCCAAATAAATGACTATTAAGGTACCTTTACACGCCACCACTGAAAGGTAGCAACTGCCTGGCATTGGGGATCTTTATGCCTGTTGCCATGAAATTGCTACGAAATTGCGGCGTGTAAATAGGGCAATGCCTCCTGGTGTCCTGCAGTTGACTCAGATATCTGTTGCTGAGCCGTGCTCAAAAACCGAAGGCAACGGAAAGGCACAATTGCCATGGTAGTGGCGTCTAAACGGGGCACAGGCATGGATGTTGCATCGCCTAGTGATTTCACAGGGGCGTGCCACAGCCTCATCGATACCGCGCCGCATCAGCGATCATTGGTGGGGGCTACTGTGTAACCATTGGCTGTCCCTTCACAGGGCACCATATTTAAAGAGCTGTCCATTCACACTACACGATTGCAATGGCGTCATGTATTAGCCAGCCTTCGTGCGCAGGCTGGCCAATCATGATGCTATTGCGTTGTCAATCAGTGTACGAGCGTCACGGAATACACAACTCTGTAACGCCTATGTACTTGTACGGCCATATTCCTTTGTGGTAGCGGCGTGTAAACCAGGAAGGTATTCAACAGGAAGTAAGCCGCAGGAGCTGTCGGTACTTCCAGGGAATACAGATACCTTCAGTGGACGATGCAATGGCGGCATCTATATGCGGCATTAGCGATCGGTATCCACCGTTAAAAACGTGCGCGTGAGCGTGCGGTGGATACCTGTTGCTAGGCACAGTGGCGGCGTGTAAAGGTACCTTTAGGGTACCTTTACACGCCGCTACTGGAGGATGGATACAACAGCTACTTCACGTGCACGAGCACGCACAAACGGTTACAAACGGTAAGCGCACCATTCTTACACGCCGCCACAAGCTACGCTACGTGACATCTATCTCTGGATACACCGCCGGGTGCCTCAAGTCACCTTCTGTAGCTCATCTTACCTCATTTACACACCGCTACAACCAGCTAATATGGGCGGACCTGGTGCAGCAGGGACAGCACATAGGCGTGCCACAATTGTGGATTACGAGACGTCCGTACGCTGATAGGACAAAGCAATAACATCATGATTGGCCAGGCATCGCAGGAGGCTGTTTAATACATGACGCTCGAGCAATTGTGTAGTGTGATTGGTCAGCTCCTTAAATATGCCTCCCTATGCAGCGACTACCAATCATAATGCAGGAGCTTCCTCCAATGATCGCTGATGGGGCGCGGTAACCCGGAGCCTGTGTCACGCCCCAGCTACATACCAGGTACATAGCCTGGTGTCGACACATCCCTTCTGTTGCTTCTTTACACGCCGATACAGCTCGCTACAATCGCCTGTGTAGCCACCTGTTTCCGGGCAGTGCTCGGAAACAGATGTATCTGTTGCCGGGTGCCTCCTACCGTCTGTACACGCCGCTACTACGGGATATTTTGCCGCTACAAGCTACATTTGTAGCCTGTAGCTGGTTGTATCCATCCTCCAGTAGCGGTGTGTAAAGGTACCCTTAGGGCCCCTTTACACGCGGCTACATTTCTAGGGTGGCTACAGGAACTTACTGGTTGCAGTGAAATCATGGAGACAAGGTTCTATCTTGTTGCTGTGTACAAATGGAATAATCTCTCCATGATTTCACTGCAACCAGTAAGTTACCTGTAGCCACCCAAGAAATGTAGCCGCGTGTAAAGGGGCCCTTAGGGTACCTTTACACGCCGCGACGGCAGGCTGGATACATCGCGCTACTTCGCGTGCACGAGCACGCTCAAACGGCTACAAATGGTCAACGCACCCTCTTTACACGCGCGACAAGGTGCGCTACGCCACGCTTACATCTATAGCTAGCTACATCGCCGGGTGTCTCAAGTAGCCAGCTGTAGCGTAGCGTACCATGTTTACACACCGCTCCAACAAGCTACTATGGGCGGACCCGGTGCAGCAGGGATAGCACATAGGCGTCCAACAATCTTGGATTACGAGCCGTCCGTATGATGATAGGACAGCGCAATATCATCAGGATTGGCCAGGCATCGCAGGAGCTGGTTAATACAGCACGCTCGAGTATTGTGTAGTGTGACTGGTCAGCTCCTTAAATATCCCGCCCTATGCTGCGACTACCAATCATAAAGCAGGAGCGACTCCAATGATCGCAGATGGGGCGCGGTAACATGGCGACTGTGTGACGCCTTAGATACATGGCAGCCACATCGCCGGGTGTCCAGAGTTGCCTTCCGTTGCTTCTTTACACGCCGATACAGCTCGCTACAATCGGCGATGTTGCCTTAAGTTTATGAGCAGAGCCCATAAACAATGTATCTGTCGCCGGCTGTAGCGTCGCCTCTTCAGACGCCGCTACTACAGGCGATATGGACGCTACAAGCTACAATTGTAGCTTGTAGCGCGATGTATCCAGCCTGCCGTCGCGGCGTGTAAAGGTACCTTATGGTACCTTTACACGCCGCCACGGCAGGCTGGATACATCGCGCTACAAGCTACAATTGTAGCTTGTAGCGTCCATATCGCCTGTAGTAGCGGCGTCTGAAGAGGCGACGCTACAGCGGCGACAGATACATCTGTTTATGGTCTCTGCTCATAAACTTAAGGCAACATCGCCGATGGTAGCGAGCTGTATCGGCGTGTAAAGAGGCAACGGAAGGGAACTCTGGACACCCGGGGCTGTAGCTGCAATGTAGCTAAGGCGTGACCTCGGCTCCATGTTACCGCGCCCATGTGCGATCATTGGTGGAAGCTGCTGCATGACGATTGGTAGTCGCTGCATAGGGAGGCATATTTAAAGGAGCTGACGAGTCACACTACACAATCACTCGAGCGTCATGTATTACTCAGCCTCCTGCGTTGCCTGCCAATCAGGATGTTATTGCTTCGTCCTATCAGCGTACGGAAGTCTGGTAATCCACAATTGGAGCACGCCTATGTGCTGTCCCTGCTGCACCAGGTCCGCCCATAGTAGCTGGTTGTAGCGGTGTGTAAATGAGCAACAGCTGGCTACTTGAGACACCCGGCGATGTAGCTAGCTATAGATGTAGCGTGGCGTAGCGCACCTTGTGGCGGCGTGTAAAGAGGGTGCGTTGACCGTTTGTAGCCGTTTGAGCGTGCTCGTGCACGTGAAGTAGCGCGATGTATCCAGCCTGCCGTGGCGGCGTGTAAAGGTACCATTAGGGATGTCTGATATGTGCCCTCAACTGTTTGTGGTTCTGGGGGCTCGGAGGATCTGACAGGTTCCCTTAAAGTGGTGATAACGGAAAAAAAGTTCTGTATTGTCACGATGTGACTGCTCTGCAATCTGTATTACGTGAAGTTAATTTTGTTTGAGACATTAAGGGTTCATGTCAGCTTTTCCTTGTTGATAGTGAAGTCTTTCATCAGGTGATGTGGTTGTTTTTCCTCCTCCACATTTAAATAGTCACATGAGCCATCATCTGATGTCGCTGTTAGAGTTCATTCTCTGCTGACCCTCTTGCTGTGTGGTTGTATTTCTCTGCTACTGAAGCTTTTCTGCAGACCCCCTTGCTCTGCCTTGGATTGTAGCTGCCTGTTCCAGTCTCCTTATTGTGAGTTCCCCTGTCTGTATTTACCTATCGCTGTGTTATATTACCTCCAGTGGTGAGGCTAGCATACTCGTTGGCCTGTGCACTAGCCAGAGTTACCTTAGGTCACAGACAGAGACTAGGCACGTGATGGTGGCAGGGGAAGGGATCTGTTTAGGGTATAGGGCAGACACAGGCCAGTGTCGGGAGGTGTCCCCATCCCCGCTCCCTACTGTGAAGGCCTCCTTTCCCTTTTTACCATCCCGCTCTCCATTTGTGTTGCGCTGTGCAGCGAACATTTTCATGTCTGTACGTGAAACTTATTCAATAATGTGTAGTAAGGATGAGAGAATCTATTCAATATGAATCTGATTTGTGTTGAATTTCAGGAAATGTGATGGACCTGGTAAATTCAAACAATTTGCGATTTGATTTGACATTCCCGCGAAAACTGCTCACTGCCATTTTACACATTGTAGAAGATTGCACCAGCTAGGGAAGGTTTACATGACCACGGGTGTGAATAGGAGAGAGTTCACATAATGTTTTGCAGCTATCACATCACAGCCTGCTTAAAAGCAGAGGCAGGGAATGCAGCAGCCTTCTTAGGGTAAGTCTGGATCATGAGAGAATGTTACAGCTCTCCACTTAGCAATGTAGAGAGAGAAAGCTAAAAAATACTGAATAAAGATTACAGATAGTGTGTGACAGGACTGCAGTGAGACAATTCCTGACAATTATCGCTCCCAATATTATTCTTTCTCCCCAGATCTCAGTGAATATATTTCGGACCCTGCCGCCCACTGACAACCCAGAGTTCGATCCGGAGGAGGATGAGCCGAACTTTGAGCCTTCCTGGCCGCACCTTCAGGTGAGCAGACAAGTGCTAGGCACAATTCACATGAGACGTCTCAGATATATGATTACGGTATTATTATTTAGCTAAATTATTGACATTTTCATTTATTTTCCAAAAACCTATTCTTACACTTTAGTCACAGGTTTGTTTCTATCATTGATACTTAGAAATCTGCGGTTTTACAATGAATATTTCGAGTGACCTCTGTTGTCACAAAAAGAAAGGCCCAATATTAAAGCGAATCTGTCACCAGGCTTCACAGCACAAACAATATACAATGTTAAGCAGGTAGGCCTGATGAGGCCGGTGTACTTACTTCAAATTCATGTTAGGCCCCTTCATATCCGTGGTGACCCTTGAATTTGAAGGGTCACACGGATCTGTGCCAACAGCTGCCACTGATGCCCATGGATCCGTCATCAGTTAGCAGAGATAGGGCTGTACCTTGCTTCTGAGCATGCGCAGTCCGTTTTCCAGATCCGATTTTTTGACGGATCTGTTTTGATCTGTCACCATAGAGCTCCATGTTATTTGAAACGGACAGCAACGGATCTATTTCTGTCTGATTTATTCAAGGCAGGCCCAATTTTGGGGACGGGAACAAATCTGAAATAAACATATCCATCACAAAACCGACACAATTGGATGCCAATAAGGACCAAGCCGTGCCCATAGGGATACATGGAGGCCAATTCGGATCCCTGGCTATCAGTTTTACAACGACAGACATAGATTCACAAAAATCGTGATGTGAAGGGGCCTTAGAATGGATTTCTTTATGGATGTTTCCCTCCTGGTATTAAAACTGACACCATGTCGGCAAGTTGGGAATCTGATCTGGTATAAAGCCATACGACAAGGCTTGTAAAAGGGATATTTCTGGCTTTAAGGCTACATTCAGGCCTTGTTCACACATACCATCCGTTTTTGCCTTAAATCCATTTTTGGGGACATTTTGGACTGTTTTTTTCAAAGTCCAAAAACGCATGTGCGTTAACGCATGGTGCACTTAAGTGTCAATGCGTTTTTTAACAACACATGCGTTTTTGTTCAGCATCCCAAAAAACACTGCATGCAGCGTTTTTGGGTGCTGTAAAAAAACGCATGTGTTTTTTTAACGTGGGGCCCTATGGGAAACGCATGCGTTTTTGCATGGCACATATAGGCACCATGCGTTTTTGCATGCATTTTGGTGAAAAAATGACTAAGTCCCAAAAGTTCCAAAAAACGTTCAGAACGTCAGGGGACACTATTGGCACCCTTAGAAAAACGGATCGGTTTTTCTAAGGGCTTAAAAAACGGATTGTATGTGTGAACAAGGCCTCAGACTGTGCGTTTTTTTATGCATTTTATGCCATGCAGAAAACAGATCACTGAAATACCTCCCAGCTAAGTCTATGGTTTTCATTTTTGCCATTCATGCAGGGTGCGGGTTTTTTTGACAGCTCCTGTTTTGCAGCTAAAAACAGAAGAAAAGAAAAGCGCACGGTCTGAATGTGGCCTTAGCATTGCTACTTCCAATTCCTCCTCTCTGAAGAGAGAATTTGTACATTTTATTTCCCGAGGAGCATTGTGACTTCTAGGTCTCCTCATTACTGGCAGGCCAGACCTGACGTGTCACTCTCCATAAGGAGAAAATCTTGCCCCATTAACATTAAAACAAACATTGTATGAGTATAGAAGGGCCTCTATAAAGCTCATTTTCATTTAAGGATGATACAACCATTCTGACATCATTTTATACAGTAGTAAGTACACCGGCCTGGTAAGGTTAACGCTTCCAATGGAGAAAGGTTAACATCTGCGCTGCTGTGGAAAGACGACTGCAAACCAATCCTGGACGGGGATTTATTGTACACATTTCAGAGCAGAAAGCTCCTTCCTCTAATATCCTGAAGAAGAGTTTTATGCTCTGAAACGTGTAGAATAAATCCCTGTCCAGGATTGGTTTGCAGTCATCTTTCCACGGCAGCGCAGATGTTAACCTTTTTCTCCATTTGCAGCATCTACTATTACTGTGGCGCTGCTGACCCCGTGACCCCGTGAAACAAATTGTATTAATAAAATGTGACCATAGCTTGGTGGTAAAGAAGACGTGCGCTTATCAAAGTGAACCATGAGCAATGCTGGGTGGCAGAGTTATATAATATTGATTGATCAGTGCGAGAAACACAATAAGAATCCTGTAGGTGTGAGACCTTTTAATAACAACAAAAATAAAATAATTGATTGAATCATTATTTAGTTTTAATTGACTTTTGGGACAAGCTCACTGTGAGTAGTAGCTGGGTGACTATATTCTGAACTTTATGGTTACACGCCCCCATAGGCCCTGTGTAGATTTTGCATTGGACCCAGAAGCTGCAGCCACGCACCCCAGGCTCTATATATACAATGTCTATAGACAGAGAGCTGCCCCTGCCCACACCAGGCTTTGTATATAAAATGTTTATAGACAATGAGCTGCCCCCCCCACACCAGGCTCTGTATATACAATGTCTATAGACAGAGCAGCCCCCACCCACCCCAGGCTCTGTATATACAATGTCTATAGACAGAGAGCTGCCCCCACCCACCCCAAGCTCTGTATATACAATGTCCATAGACAGAGAGCTGCCTCCGCCCACACCAGGCTCTGTATATACAATGTCTATAGACAGAGAGCTGCCCCCACCCACACCAGGCGCTGTATGTACAATGTCTATAGACAGTGAGCTGCCCCGCCCACACCAGGCTCTGCATACACAATGTCTATAGTCAGAGAGCTGCCCCCGCCCACCCCAGGCTCAGTTTTTGCAATGTCTATAGACAGAGAGCTGCCCCCGCGTACACCAGGCTCTGTATATATAATGTCTATAGACAGAGAGCTGCCCCCGCCTACACCAGGCTCTGTATATACAATGTCTATAGACAGAGAGCTGCCCCCGCCCACACCAGGCTCTGTATATATGATGTCTATAGACAGAGAGCTGCCCCCGCCTACACCAGGCTCTGTATATATAATGTCTATAGACAGAGAGCTTCCCCCGCCCACACCAGGCTCTGTATATATAATGTCTATAGACAGAGAGCTGCCCCTCCCACACCAGGCTCTGTATATATGATGTCTATAGACAGAGAACTGCCCCCACCCACATCAGGCTCTGTATATACAATGTCTATAGACAGAGAGCTGCCCCCGCCCACACCAGGCTCTGTATATATGATGTCTATAGACAGAGAGCTGCCCCCACCCACATCTGGCTCTGTATATACAATGTCTATAGACAGAGAGCTGCCCCCGCCTACACCAGGCTCTGTATATACAAGGGTCATTCCATGTCAAGTGAACCAATGATTATTACCTCTATATTTTTAATTCTTTTGAGATTTTGTTATTTGATAATAGCATGTCAGACAATGCAAAATGTGAAGAGAAAAATTTTTTAAAAAATTTATTTTTTTTTTAAATGATTTTCAAAGTTCGGAAAAAGTGTGAATTTCGCTGTTGCCTGCCTTTACGTTTCTCCTCATAACTCAGGCTAGGAATAAGATAGAGAGACAAAATAAACACCATTCTACTCAGAACTATACAGGCTTTCACCAGATATGTCACAAGAGGATCTTTGTTAATATTTTACCCATGTGATCGCAAGCTCAAAACTTTAAAACGTATTTCCGAAAAATCGGCGCGCTTTAAATATTTCAAAAACTGCCCATGTGTCTGCTTTGCTCTTAGCCACATCTGTACCAAATTTCAAGTTGGGATCGCAATGGGATCATATTTTAACATATTTTACTATTAATAGCGTCAATGGGTCATTCCATATCAAGTGATCTAAATATGAATATTTTTTTTTACATGACGTCTTTAGATTTTTTTTTTTTTTTTTCCTTTATGAAGTACTACTTTAGTTAATTACAAATTAAAAGTTTGGAATTTTTTTCTTCATCAGTTAATTTTTTACAGATTTTTAAAGTTTAAAAAAAGGGTGAATTTTGGCCTGGTATGGCTTTACATTTTTTTATCTCGGGCTAGAAATAAGATAGAGAAACAAAATAAACACCATTCTACTCAGAACTGTCCAGGCTTTCACCAGATATGTCACAAGAGTATATTTGTTCATTTTAAATTTTCCAAAACTGCCCATGTGTCTTTTATGCTCTTAGCCACATCTGTACCAAATTTCAAGTTGGGATCGTGATGGGATCATATTTTAAAATATTTAACTATGGTTAATCTCATTTTTATTAGATTTTGAAAAAACATATGAAAGACATACATTCAATCTTTTAACAAAATCTTGAGACATATAAAATATACAAAAAGAGAATTCACAAAGTTATTAGTAACTTTAAGATAAGCTGCAAATTTACTTTTGCGCTTATCTCTGGTGCAATATATACTACAATCTAAATATAATTCCAAACACTCAAGTATACAACCTTTCTCAGGGTTTTGAGATGTTCTGATGTCAAGGGGACAAGCAGCCCCAGCAGAATGATTTTTATCACTTGGCCCCTTCTAACAGGTTGACCACGTAAGTGGCTCATTACCCGTTGAGGCCTAGTTGGAATAGTCTATCGACTGGTGTACCGGAAAGGAAGGCCGAAATATTAATGATCTACTCACAGCTCAGAGTTTCCGATACCTGTCTAATGTTCACTAGAATTCTGAAGGTATAGGTATAGAAAGGAAATACCTAGACTGAATGTATCAGATGGGAAGAAAAGAGAGATAGAAAAGAAGAGAGAGAGAAGAGAAACAAAAACCATTAGAAAAAGTTATACTGGGAAAGAAAAGCCACGTAAGAAAAAAAGAAAAAAAGGAGGGGGGGGACGGGTGAGGTATGGGAAGGAGAAAGGGTACTCATCCCACTGGCTCCCCATCAGCCAGAGGTCGAGCCATATTATCTGTGCTGGAAAAGATACTCCTAAATTCTGCAGAGTCGTGAAAAAGAATCCATTCAACCCAAATCCCTAAGAATTTGTTCCGAGATCCCGACGCATCAGCTGCGAGCTCCTCCATTTGATATATGTCCATCAATTCTTTGAACCAATCAAGTAGAGATGGAGCCCGGCTTGATTTCCAGAACCTCGGGATCACAGCACGAGCAGCCGAGATGCAAAAGTGGAGAATATCCCTCTTCTGTAGCCCAATAGGACCTGGAAAAATGGATAACATTGCCGATTCTGGGCAACATTCGGCTTGTTTACCTGTTATCCGGGCGTATGCATTGAAAACCTCAGACCAGAACCGCCGGATTTTCCCACAACTCCACCAAATGTGTATCATTGTACCCTTCTCTTCCCCACAGCGCCAGCAGGTATCAGGGGTCCCAGGGAACATGTTCCGGAGTGTCGTTGGGCACAAGTACCATCTAGTGAGCAGCTTATAGCTTCTTTCTTGTGCAGAACAAGCGCTAGCTAGTGAGTGAGTAAATATAAAGCATTTCTGCCAATTAGCTTCTGAAATGCTACACCCCAATTCCCTCTCCCAAGCACGTTGGAAGTAAAGGGTGCCCTGCTCTCTCATGGACCCTAAGGCCTGGTATAGAACTGATATTTTGCGCCTCGGTGGAGCCCCCAGTTGGAATAACCTCTCCAATACGTTGGGCGTCAATCTTACCCTGCAAGAGTGGTCAGCTGAATATAAGTATGCTCTGTATTGGAGAAATTCGAATCACTTAAGAGGTCTCGTAGGTTCTTTGAGTTGTAGCTCTGCCATCGGGGGCAAACCACCACTGGACAGAGTCTGTCCTACTCGGGTGTCATCCACAATCCGCCAACATAAAAATCTCTGCCTGTCAAATCTGGGTGGGAAAGATGGGTTGGAAAAAAGGGGAGTCAAAGGGCTAAGTCTGTCGTTTAAGCGGAGGGTTTACGTCACTAGGTGCCATACCTTCAAGGTGTTTCTGGTCATGTCTGTCAAAGGTACTAGGTCTGTGGAGTCTTTAGGGGAAATCCAAAGCAGGTGTTTCAGCGGAATCCCCAAACCCTCTTGCTCCACCCCTACCCATTTCTTGGAGGACGCATGATAATGCCAATCTAGAGCTCTAACAAGAGAGGAAGCCACAAAGTACGCTTGTATGTTGGGTAGTCCAACCCCTCCTCTGGTCTTGGGCAAGGATAGGATATTCATTCGCAATCTGGACCTCTTGCCCCCCCAGACAAATCTAAGGATCATAGATTGCATTTTGGAGAGGAAGCCTCTATCCAATAGAACAGGAACTGTCTGAAAAGTATATAAGAGTCGGGGCAAGACATCCATCTTGACTACGTTTATTCTCCCGAACCAGGATAGCTTTAATTGTCTATAGGAGGTAAATGCCGATTCCGCGTTAGTCAAAAGGGGTTGATAATTTAAATTGAATATTTGTTTAAGATCTTTTGGTATAAGGACTCCCAAGTACTTAATGGCTTCTACTTTCCATTTAAATGGGAACTGTTTAGATAGATGAGAAACCAATTCTCCAGGCAAAGAAATATTGAGTGCCTCGGTTTTGGAGCAATTCACTTTAAAGTTGCTCAATTGTCCGAACCGTTCAAACTCCATTAAGACCGAAGGGATGGAGACCAGGTGCTGGGAGATGTAAAGTAGCAGGTCATCTGCAAATAAGGCTAATTTGTGATGACTCTGTCCCAGCTTGACCCCATGGACGCATTCATTGGACCTAAGTGCAAAATATTTAACTATTATAGTGTCAATTCAAAAATCACCAAGAACACAATCAGTCATTTTTTCACAATTGCCCGTCAATAGTTTGAATTTGATATAAAGAAACATAGTCTTGTAACATCTCAAATGAAAGCTGTTACCGTTCTGAGTAAAATGATGCCTCTCCCACTTCATTATCTTATTTCTAGCCTGAGATAAAAAAATGTAAAGTCATACCAGGCCAAAATTCACCCTTTTTTTAAACTTTAAAAATCTGTAAAAAATTAACTGATGAAGAAAAAAATTCTAAACTTTTAATTTGTAATTAACTAAAGTAGTACTTCATAAAGAAAAAAAAAAAAAAAATCTAAAGACGTCAGGTAAAAAAAAATATTCATATTTAGATCACTTGATATGGAATGACCCATTGACGCTATTACTAGTAAAAATATGTTAAAATATGATCCCATTGCGATCCCAACTTGAAATTTGGTACAGATGTGGCTAAGAGCAAAACAGACACATGGGCAGTTTTTGAAATATTTAAAGCGCGCCGATTTTTCATAAATGCGTTTTAAAGTTTTGCGTTTGCGATCACATGGGTAAAATATTAACAAAGATCCTCTTGTGACATATCTGATGAAAGCCTGGACAGTTCTGAGTAGATTGGTGTTTATTTTGTTTCTCTATCTTATTTCTAGCCCGAGATATGATAGAAAATGTAAAGCCATACCAGGCCAAAATTCGCACTTTTTTAAAAATTTAAAAATCTGTAAAAAATTAACTGATAAAGAAAAAAATTCAAAACTTTTTTTTTGTAATTAGATAAAGTTGTTCTTCATATGGAAAAAAAATTTAAAAAATCTGAGGACGTCAGGGAAAAAAAATATTCATTTTTGGATCACTTGACATGGAATGACCCACAATGTCTATAGACAGAGAGCTGCCCCCGCCCACACCAGTCTCTATATATATAATGTCTATAGACAAAGCTGCCCCCGTCAGGATCTGTATATACAATGTCTATAGACAGAGAGCTGCCCCTGCCCACACCTTGCTCTGTATATATTATTATTATTATTATTATTATTATTATTTATTTATATAGCGCCATTGGGTTCCATGGCGCTTTACATGAGGATGAGGGAGACAAGAACAAGTACACTAAATCTAGGCGATCAGGATGTACAGGTACAGGAGGGGCAGGGACCCTGTCCACGAGGGCTCACAGTCTAAGAGGGGTGGGTTAGGATACAGTAGGATGGGGGAATGTCAGGTATGGGGCGTTCGCCTGGGTCTCATGGCAGGTTGTAGGCTTGACGGAACAGGTGAGTCTTCAGGTGACACTTGAAGTTACTCAGGGTAGGAGAGTGTCTGACGTGTTCGGGTAGGGAGTTCCAGAGTAAGGCAGATGCCCGGGAGAAGTCCTGAACTCGGTTGTGTGAAGAGGTGATGAGGGGGGAGCAGAGGAGGAGTTCTTGGGAGGAGCGGAGGTTGCGTGAGGGTAGGTATCGGGAGACCAGGTCGGAGATGTATGGTGGTATATGGTGGTATATACAATGTCTATAGACAGAGAGCTGCCCCCGCCCACACCAGGCTCTACATATACAATGTCTATAGACAGAGAGCTGCCCCCGCCCACACCAGGCTCTGTATATACAATCTCTATAGACAGAGAGCTGCCCCCATCCACACCAGGCTCTGTATGTATAATGTCTATAGACAAAGCTGCCCCCATCAGGATCTGTATATACAATGTCTATAGACAGAGAGCTTCTCCTGCCCACACCAGGCTCTGTATATACAATGTCTATATACAGAGAGCTGCCCCTGCCCACACCAGGCTCTGTATATACAATGTCTATATACAGAGAGCTGCCCCTGCCCACACCAGGCTCTCTATATACAATGTCTATAGACAGAGAGCTGCTAATCATAGCCAGAGGTGTGCCAGATTTTGGCTCATGCACTGCAAGCAATGATAATCTACTGATAATCTACTGATGCTAAAACGACACCACATAGGCTAGGGTCATACATCCGTTTTTTTTTTTAAAAAAACCTGATCCGGTTTCGAGCTTTTAAAAAGCTCAAAACCGGATCAGGAAACGCTCCTCATAGGAGCCTATACTAAAAACCGGATTGCTTCACAAGCAATCCGGTTTCCGTCTCCGGCTCTGCAGCCTGCGTGAAAAATCATGCAGGCTGCAGTTTTCAGAGCGGTTCTGTTATCTGCATTGCAGGAACCGGATTGCTCAGGATGTGTAATCCTGAGCAATACGGTTCCCGCATATACTTTGCTTATCCCGGCTGTTGCCGGGATAAGCAAAATGTTCTGCGTTTTGTAAAACGTTTAATTTAATAAATGAATGTTTCTATAATGTCTCTAGGGGGTGCCCAATCCCCCTAGAGACCTTCCACCCACTCAGGTGGGCATATAATGCTATAATCATATCAAGAAAGACGATGGCACTCACCGGTGAAGTTTTGCTGTGATGTTTATTATACGTTCAGCCGAACATAGTGCAGGGAGGGGGTGCCTGAGTAGACAACGGCACCGTTTCGCGCACCTCTTGCGCTTCAACGGGTCTAAGGCCTTTCACAACAAAACTTCACCGGTGAGTGCCATCGTCTTTCTTTGTATGATTTATCTATGCTTGCTGCTGGATTGAGAACCCGGTGCACTGCTATTGAACGCCAGTTCTGCTCAACGCTGAGCTCTGCCAGGAAAAGGTTCCTTAACCGGCGGTGGTGCCCTATTTTTTCTCTCTGGAAAGTGGAATATAATGCCATAATCACCTCTGTACAACAGCTGACTCCTGTCAGCTGCTGTACAGTCTTATGAATGAAAGCACTGGGCTCCTCTGAGAGTGGTGCGCATATTATAGCTATTGCTATACCAGTATGTGCGCCGCTGTCTGAGGTCCTGAAGCCTTATACAGTAGATCTTTGAGCAGCGCTGCCCATAGATCTACTGTAAATGGCTTCAGGACCTCGGACAGCGGCGCACATACTATACCAATAGCTATAATATGTGCGTCGCTCTCAGAGGAGCCCGGCGCTTTCATTCATAAAACTGTACAGCAGCTGTCAGGAGACAGCTGCTGTACATAAGTGATTCCACCATTATATGCCCACCTGAGTGGGTGGAAGGTCTGTAGGGGGAATGGGCACCCCCTAGAGACATTATAGAAATATTTATTTATCAAATTAAACGTTTTACAAACCACAGAACAGTTTGCTCATCCCTGAGGCAGCAGGGATGAGCAAACTATCCAGTAACCGGATTGCTCAGGATTACACATCCTGAGCAATCCGGTTACCGGATTGGGGCTTCAGCAATCCAGTTCCCGGATTGCTAAATGTCAGAAGACAATTGCATTCACTGCATCCGGATCTGGATGCGGTGAACGCAATTCCAGATTTAAGTGTGACCCTAGCCTGAGTGGCTATGTCAACACACGCATAGGTTCCCGTGCCTGGATATACTGGGCAGCAACATTGCATTGGTGTCCCATTCACTTCAATGGAAACTTCATTAATCAGCGGCTGCTATGTGGATGGTGTGCTGACATACAAAGCTGAAGAGGCTGCAGGACCCCAAAGCCCCTAAAACAATTACCTATTTGTGCTGAGATTGGGACATCCACAGATCAGACATTGATAGTTTACCATAAAATAGTCCTATCCCTCTTACTATAGGAATGCATTGTACACCATGGCTGGTATCAGCTCCTTCATGTCCTTTGTCTCTTTCTTCTCTCTCTAGTTGGTTTATGAATTCTTCCTCCGATTTCTGGAAAGTCAGGACTTTCAGCCTTCGCTGGCTAAGAGATATGTGGACCAAAAGTTTGTCCTTATGGTGAGTGCACATTCCTTGCTATTCTACTATGGTACAACATCCGCCCCCTGACTGCCATTACCATAATCAGCACAAACACATGGAATATTGATGTAACCAGGTAACCGTGCTTGTGCAGACAGATAGTGTGCCCGCTCATCGCTCAGTGCATTACTGTCTTTCTTCCACAATTCTCTCCTGTTTTTCTCTCTTAATAGCTACAATTTGTAAAGAATGAAAAAACAATTGCTCCGACTCCAGCGCTGTCGTGATCAGATGACGAGTGCAGGAATTGTCTTCTATAATAATATTGTTTATATTTTATTATATCCATCACCTAAATCATAGCACAATCGAACCCGATGAACTCTGTCAACAAGTGTTAGAATACAAACTGCATCCATAATAAGATAGATGTCTCAGACCTGATGAGACTGGTGCACTGACTCTGAAAACTGCACAATCCTGATATTAAAATGAACACGACAAACAGATGAGTCCAACTGTATCCAGCCTTCGCCTACCGAGCCTAACTCACAGCTGCAGCTTGTACTGAGCGGGATCTCAGCTGCAGGGAGGAGGTACATTGATGATCTGTCAATCAGTTTGATGGGCAGAGAATGACTTTAAGTTTTGCAAAACTATTATAAAACCTTTCTAAGCATTCAAAGTAAGTCTCATCTGATATAAGAGATCTGTTTATTAATATATGCAGTTTGTGATATCTGGTGACAGATCCGAACTAACGAAATGTAAAATATATCCACCTGTATGGAGTCTTGCGAGCCAATTCATCAAATGCATCATTTAAAAATACCATAAAACTGGTGTAGAAACTTTGATAAGTTGTGAATTTTTTGTGCAAAAAAATGTTGCAGCTTTTGTCATTTTCACACCAGCTGGAAGCAGTTCCTCCATAATGGACAGAGCTAAGGAGGAGTCAGGGAGGGACGAGGCATGGTCACACCCACCTGCAAATTAATTAGAAATACCAACATTTCTCATGGCAGAAGTACTACTCCAGTTCCTGACTAGAATGTCATTTCTGGCGAGACACAGAGAAGATGCACTGAATTCATTAAGTGTTGTGTGCCTCGTAACTAATCTGGCGTATCGTACACCAGCCCTTCATTAATATTGTGCAATGTCAGTCATAATGGATCAACCTCTTAATTTGCAAAGAATTTGTATTGCTGACTTATTGCCTTTGACCTTTTGTAGCTCCTGGAGCTCTTTGACAGTGAGGACCCCCGCGAGAGGGAATATCTGAAGACCATTCTGCATCGTGTTTATGGAAAATTCCTGGGACTCCGAGCTTATATCAGAAAACAGTGCAACAATATCTTTCTCAGGTACGGACTGTAACACTCAATGTCTCAGGATGATGATCCATGGATCCCACATAACAGTGACAGTAATAAGTGTATCAGGCTGAGGTTCATTAGATCCACCAGAAGAGAGGACTATGATGGCAGATCATCGCTTACTTATGTTTAGGTATCTTTCTGTAAGATTATTTTTTATGTCTTTAGGGAAGAGTAAAACTCCGTCACTTTATGGTCATGGGGTCCATCCACCAGGAAGATAAGTGTTTAGTGTTGAAATCTCTCCACTGATATCATCTTTAGGGCTCGTTCACACCACTGTGTAATCCGGACAAGCACTAGCCAATGAGTTTTCCGATAGCACTCATTCGAGTGTTATTCTATGAGGCAATGCTGTGTATTTTTTTAAATGGCGATTAGCATGCTGCAATTTGCAGCACAATCAGATGGTGTGCGCCCATTCAAGTCTATGGGTACGTGGAAACTGTCAGACTGCACTCAGATGACATCAGACTCACAGAATGGGGGAGATAGATAAATTCTGTTCTTCTTCATCATCATCATCATCATCATTATTATTTATTTATAGAGCGCCATTGATTCCATGGTGCTGTACATGAGAAAGGGATACATACAAACAAGTTAAAAGTACTATGAACAAACAAACAGTGACAGACCGATACAGAGGAGAGAGGACCCTGCCCTTGCGGGCTTACATTCTACAGGGCAGTGCGGAGAGAAACAGTAGGTTGGGTCTACTCTGGTGGAGCACAGGGTTCAATGGTGGTGGAGCGCTGGGTGGTGGAGCTCGTCCATGGTGGTGGAACACCGGGTTCAGTGGTGTGTGGAACGCCGGGTCCAGTGGTGGTGGAAGCCGGGTTCAGTGGTGGTGGAATGCCGGGTCAGTGGTGGTGGAACGCCGGGTCCAGTGGTCATCTCCTGACTGTGTGGTTTGATTTTTCATGAGATAGAATCGGATCACTGTAAGCTGACACTCGGATCAGAGTTTGAACGGAGTATTAATATTATAATCTCTCTCAAGAGAGAATCAATGCTTGTGTGAACCAAGCCTTGGGCAGAGATGAGCAGCTCCATCAGTTAGAGTTGCTATCTACCTAATCTGTAGTTCCGTCATGTTATGTAATAAAAGTTATAACCTGACCTAAATTCATCTATTGGTTGTATAAATGACTCTTTTGAAGCTGAAACCCTCCCAATGTGATTTAGGTTAGAAAACATATGGCATAAATGTTGAAATATTGATAATTTCATGAACCAGAGTGGTCAGATTTTAGCAAGACAAAGTTTTGTGCCACAGAAAGTAATGTGATATTCAAATAATTACCGTATATACTCGAGTATAAGCCAACTTTTTCAGCCCTTTTTCTTGGCTGAAAAAGTCCCCCTCGGCTTATACTCGAGTCAGTCTGCAGCCTGCCAGTGTTTGCTTTCTTCCAGATCGCCCCCCACCCACCTGCCGCTTCCCTGTGTCCTCCTCTCATTTAAATATCAGCGCTTGCTCCCGGACCCCCACCTGCCGGTTACCTCCGTCCTCCTCCTCCTGTCATTAATTCACTTGTGGGCCAGATCCCTGCGCCCAGTCTCTTAACTTGCCCCCCCGCCCCCCTCCCGCCCAGTTACCACCGTCCTCCTCGTGTCAGCCATTATCTTGTGGACTGGATCCTGGTGCCGGCGTCTTCCCCCACCGGTTATCTCCGTCCTCCTGTCAGCATTCATGATTAAGGTAACTTGCGTCCCGGACCCCTGCGGCCAGATCCCTCTGCTGCTTTCCCTCCTGCTCCTTCTGTAATGTGCTGCAGATCAGGGTCTCTGTGCCAGATCCCTCCAGTAAAACAAATCCCCTATGGCCACACTGAGCAGGGGATGTTAATTACAGTTCAGCAGGGGAGAAGAGGAAATAGTGAGGGAAAGAGGAATAAAGCAGGGGAAAGAGGAATAGAGCAGGGAAAGAGGAATAGTGTAGGGAAGATGATAGAGTGGGGAAAAGATGAATAGAGGGAAGATGAATAGGGAGGGAAAGATGAATATAGCAAGGGAAGATGAATAGTGAGGGAAAGAGGAATAAAGCAGGGAAGAGGAATAGAGAGGGGAAAGAGGAATAGAGTGAGGGAAAGAGGGAATAGAGTGAGGAAAGATGAATAGAGTGAGGAAAGATGAATAGAGTGAGGGAAAGATGAATAGAGTGAGGGAAAGATGAATAGGGAGGGAAAGATGAATATAGCAAGGGAAAGATGACTACTGAGGGAAAGTAATAATAGAGGGGATAGGATTATAGTAACTGCATAGTGAGGGAAATATGAATACTGATGTACCGTAATTTAGCACTTTCACATCAGCGTTCTGCCCATTTGTGGCAGATCCGGCAGCTTTCCGCATCTGCTGCATAACGGTTCACTTGCAGTAAGAATGCAGCAAGCCGCAATCATTCTTTATGGGACTTGTGGTCAGGTGCGGCAAGTACGGGATCTGCTGGGTCTGGCAAAACCGCGTTTGCCGCACCTGACCACAAGTCCCATAAGAATAAATGGGGGCTTGCTGCATTCTTACTGCAAGTGAACCGTTATGCAGCAGATGAGGAAAGCTGCCGGATATGCCACAAATGGGCAGAACGCTGATGTGAAAGCTGCCTTAGGCTGCTTTCACATCAGCGTTTTCTGCTGGTTCACGGGAGAGCCGGCAGCTTTGCTGCATCTGCTGCATAACGGTTCACTTGCAGTAAGACTGCAGCAATTCCCCATTCATTCCCTATGGGACTTGCAATCATGTGTGGCAAGTGCGGTTTTGCCGGATCTGGAAAATCCAGCACTTCCGGCAGCTCAAAAAAATGCTTCTAGCAGCATTTTTTTGACTCACCGCAAGTGCAAAACTGCACTTGCTGCACATGACTGCAAGTCCCATAGGGAATGAATGGGGGCAGCTTTGCCGCATCTGCTGCATAATGTATCATTTGCAGCAAGACTTTGAAATTTTCTCCGTAGCTGCTGCATTTCCCACCCTAGGCTTATACTCGAGTCAATAAGATTTCCCAGTTTTTGGGGGCAAAATTAGGGCCTCGGCTTATACTCGGGTCGGCTTATATTCGAGTATATACGGTAACTTAAAATACAAATATATATTGCATAATATTGGTGAATGAAGTTTTGGTCCTATTAGAGTCATATTTAATATTTTGTGTGACTTCCATGAGCTTGAAGGACTGCATCCATGCAGTTCAACAATGATTCATACAATTTATTAATGAAGTCATCAGGAATAGCAAAGAATGCAGTCTTACATGTCTCCCAGAGTTCAGCTAGATTGTTTGGTTTTGTCTTCCAAGCTTCCTCTTTCATCCTACCCCAAACATGTTCAATGATGTTCATGTCTGGTGTGTCTGGTGACTGGGCTGGCCATTCCTTGAGCACCTTATCTTTTTTGCCTGGAGGAACTTTGTTGTAGAGATGGATGTATGAGATGGAGCACCATCCTGCTGCAGAATTTGACCCCTTTTATGATTTGGAATTAAGAGGTAGTAATACTTCTTGATATTTTAGGCTATTGATATTGCCTTCCACCTTGCAAATGTTTCGCACGCCCCCATACTGAATGTAACCGCAGACGATGATCTTTCCACCACCAAATTTAACTGTTTTCTGGGTGTATTTTGGATCCATACGGGCTCCAGTAGGTCTCCTGCAGTATTTTCGGCAGCTGTGGTGTAATTCTACTGAAGATCATCAGAGAAATCCACCTTCTGCCACTTTTCCAGCATCCATCTGTTTAGCAGGCTGTGGGACTTTGCAAATGCCACACAGCATTTTAATTTGCCTTTTGTTTAGTGCTGGCTTCTGGGCACTGATTCGACCAAAGAGGCCATTTCAGACAGAATCCTACAAACTGTTCTAGTTGAAACAAGGACTTGAGGTGACCAGGCCTGTTGGAGCTCTGCTGCAGTGGAAGAGGGGCTTGCTTTGGATTTTCTAACCAACAAAAATTCCTCCTGAGCAGTTGTCTTGCGGGGTCTGCCAGATCTGTGCTTGTCAAACACATCTCCAGTCTCTTCAAATCTTTTTTTAATTCTTTGTACTTGATGCTGAGACACATTAAAGGTGCCAGCCACCTCTGCAGTGGATCTGGTCTTCAGCCTCTTGATAATCAAGGCTTTGGTCGCAGGGTGGATTTTTGGCATGTTGTCAGAGCTCAAGTTGCAGTTCAAGTGAAGGTCTGGGGTGCTGGGTTTCTTTTTAGACACACCCAATAATTAACCGATCATTTACTGAGCACCGGTGAGGATGTAAACTAGGACTGGGTGCATTATATGACCAGGTGACAAAACTTTTGTCTTGCCAAAATCTGACCATTCTGTGTTCATTAAATCAGTGTTTCCCAACTCCAGTCCTCAAGGGACACCAACAGGTCATGTTTTCAGGATTTCCTTATCATTAGACAGATGATGGAATTATCCCCTGTGCAAGTGATTAAATTATCACCTATGCAATCCTAAGGAAATCCTGAAAACATGACCTGTTGGTGTGCCTTGAGGACTGGAGTTGGGAAACACTGCATTAAATGATCAATATTTCAGCATTGATGCCAATTTATTTTCTTAACCTAAACCACATTTCAGAGGGTTTCAGCATTCAAAAGAGTAATTTATACAACCAATGGATGAATTTAACTTCAGGTTATAAGCTTTTATTTACATAACATGGATAAGTGACATAACTTTTGTCAGGGACAGTAATTGTTTTATTTTGTTGTCTGTGTTGCAGATTTATCTATGAGACAGAGCGGTTTAATGGTGTGGCTGAACTGCTTGAAATCCTGGGCAGGTGAGTGATACACAATAACAGTAGCTTTACATTTCACTTGGTAGCATATATTACATATATATAGGGACTGGCCTCAGAGACTACTACTCTCTTAATTTTTCTTGCCAATGAAAAGTAATTGCCAATGAAACAATTATATTGTATCCACATAAATTGCCATTATTGCCCAACAGCTGCCTGTCCGGCCTCTGAGGTCCTTACCTTGGGAGAATGAGATTCCAGTGACAGTGCATAGTGGAGGGGGCCATATGTGCAGTTTGCCTACCAGACCCTAATTCTCATTATAACAAAAGATCCCAGAGATTCTAAAGGCAGGCAATGCTTAAATTTGTGTTCAAAAAGTATCTGTCAGCAGGTTTTTGCTATTTAATCTGAGAGCAGCTTAATAAAGGGTGAAAGAGTCCGATCCAAAGAATGTGTCTGTCACATCTCCACCAGAACCTGCTCCTGCCACGTCTGCGTCTGTCATCAGGCATCACCGTATTCACTCTATGGGCGAAGCTGGTGATAGACAAGACGTCAGAAATAGAAGCTTAAAGCGAACCTGTCACCCCCCCCGGGCATCAAAAGCTATAATAGCCACCTTCTGCAGCACTAAGGCTGCATTCTGAGAAGGTGGCTATAGGCTTTTGATGCCCTTTATACTATGAAATATGTAGTTAGGTAAATGCTCACACTTCTGAAGACCAAAGACCGGGAGGCGGGGTTTCACGCTCCTCTGACCCGCCCCCTCTTGTCAGTCATGGTGCTCGCCTGCTGCTGCCTCCCCTGACTGTGTAAAATGAACGCGCGTCTCCGTTCTCCTGTATGGAGCCGCGCATGCGCTGTGCGCCCGGTGTCCAGGAAGTCGTCGGAAGCGCGCACAGCGCATGTGCGGCTCCATACTGGAGAACGGAGACGCGCGTTCATTTTACACAGTCAGGGGAGGCAGCAGCAGGAGAGCACCATGACTGACAAGAGGGGGCGGGTCAGGGGAGCGTGAAACCCCGCCTCCCGGTCTTTGGTCTTCAGAAGTGTGAGCATTTACCTAACTACATATTTCATAGTATAAAGGGCATCAAAAGCCTATAGCCACCTTCTCAGAATGCAGCCTTAGTGCTGCAGAAGGTGGCTATTATAGCTTTTGATGCCCGGGGGGGGATGACAGGTTCGCTTTAACATTCTGGGCACTGCTAGATCAAGAACAGCGAAAACAGGGATTGTATCAAAATTGCGCCAAGCAGTCCAGTAGGTGACACATCCCAGGAATCAGGTTCTCTGCCCTTACATCATGCTGTTCTCATAATGCATAACAAAAACCTGCTGACAGATTTCTATTGAGAATTCCATCTTTACCCTGCTATAGAAGTTGATGAATAGAACTCAGTACAAGACGGATGACAGGTTCATCACATGACAGGGTCCGTGGGCATCTGATGAGCCCTATTATCTATACTGTGGTCCTATACTTTACATGCTTTATTGTATTTAGCAGATGTGAGCACAGCATGATGACTGTTTCCACCATGATAGACCGTTAAATAGTTGCATGACACCTGTTCTACCGCCACTCTATAGTATGGCCTTGTGGCCAGGAGGGACCGGACTGAGGTCCCTTGTTCTGACAATCGATGGTGGGCCCCCTGATGTAGCAGATGATTCTGAGCAGAAGTGTCTTAAACATAAACTAACCATTGCTCTTCATTTTGTACAGTATCATCAATGGATTTGCTTTACCCCTAAAATCTGAACACAAGCAGTTTCTTGTTCGTGTCTTGATACCTCTGCACTCTGCAAAATCCCTTTCTATATTCCATGCACAGGTAAGAGGAGGGGGTACTCCATGCTGTGTCTACATTATTCTCCTGTCCTGCTTCAGCCCCAGATAGTCTTTTAAGTATGACTAATAATTAGGAGAAAACACCTATACACACACACACACACAGACACACAGACACACACACACACTACACACACATCTACACACAAATACACACATACACCTACACACACACCTACACACACCTACACACACACCTACACACAAACACACACACACACACACCTACACACACACCTACACACACACGCACCTACATACAACTACACACAGACTCACACACACAGACACACACAATCAGTGAGTTAGTAGTTTGCTTTACACGTGGCTACTGGGGTTTCCAGAAAGTGAAACCCAATCTCTTTTAAAGACCTAAAATAACAGTCAGAGCTGGTCCCCTCCCTCCTCGGCTCCAGCTCCCGTGGGTCTTCATTTTTTAGCTCCAGTAGTGACATCACATCACAGCTGCAGCCAATGATATCATATTTATTCATTTATATAGTGCTATTAATTCCATAGCACTTTACATACATGTGCAACACTGTCCCCATTAGCGACTGTACCAAAGCAGATGGCGCTGAATCTACGAGCTCAGTGATTGGCTGCAGCGGGGATGTGTGCAGTCAATGTTAGGTCAAAAGACTGAGAGCCAAGCCATATTTTCGGTATTTGTAGAGAGTTGGGGTCCACTGTCCTGAAAGTGGGAAACTTTAATGCTTTTTGTCTGATTTCTTTAGGATGGGTCGGGTTAGTAGAGACCTCATGTATATATGTCCGTTAGGATCTGTAGGCACAATCTAATATATAGAAACACAGAATCTGCTAGAAAAAATCATGGTCCATCCCGTACCACATTGCAGAAATATTCTCAGATGCTTTATATAGGAGACCTAATGGCATCAGCCCTTTATGGAGGGTCTGTGAATGTGAATTATTCTGTGTTGCATTTCATAAAACATTTGACTAATAAAGTATAGACTTGCAATTCATGAATTTATAAAAGTTGGATGTATATAATATATTTATTGCAATAACCACTCCTTATATAATCTATTCCCAGCTTGCTTATTGTGCAGTTCAATTTCTGGAAAAAGATTCCTCATTAACAGAGCATGTAAGTACCATTGTATATGTCCTATTGTAGACTTTTACAGCATAGACTTGATATTCGTAGAAAAGGTGATCTGGATTTCTCCAGTTGTTGTGCTGCTGAAGTGGAAACGTTGTTTATGCTGAACAAAATATCTGTATTCCAACAATGGAAGCCTCATCTGGACCACAGAAGATGGCAGTAAGCCATCAGAGATTAAACGTATGGCATAGACGTCCAAGACAATGACCTTAATACACCAACCATTAATGACAAGTCGTTCAGAAAACGGACAACTGCAATCCCTGATGTGTGGTCTGATTTTGACTCTTTTCTTCCAATTAAATGTTTCCCTTGGCAGTAATTCAATAAAATGATAAACTGAGACAACCAGAAGAATAACAATGTTCTTATGTTTCTTAACAGGTAATTCGAGGTTTGTTAAAGTATTGGCCAAAGACCTGTACCCAGAAAGAGGTGAGTCAATGTCCTAGAAGTTATAAGGGTGGAATATATAGAAAAAGGAAGACTCAAAGTCTTGACATGGCAAATTAAAATAAGGAACACTTAATGTCAAACCTTAAAAGCAATCAAAGTTCAGAATGTCCAGGCAGTTGACACGGCCCCCCAGGGCTGTGGGATACTCGGAACCGGACTACGGTACTGCTGGGGAGTCACGGGGGTCGAGACCCGGCTCTGTGACCCTGGCGGTGTCAATAAAAACAGCTGTTTGGGTACACTATTGGAGTAAGCACCACGGACAGCTCCGCATTTCTACAGCACTGCCGCTGGTCCTCTTTGCAATTTACCTACAGGACCACGGACAGTACCCTCAGTGCTGTAGCTGGGCGGCTTGTATAAGAACGAAAATAACCCGACAATTGCCGGTATTACAGAAATACTGGTGTTAACCCCTGCACTGCCAGGGTGGGATGTCACTCTGTGTACACATGATGACAACACACAACAGCAGCTTAACCCTTCAAGTACCGGCTTTTATTAGCCGCATCTGCAGGCTCTGTGCTTGCATGCAGCACAGAGTCTGAGAAGGGAGTTAAAATGATCAATAAGCCCTATAACTTTAACATTTTGTTACCACCTGAGTTTTTAACTATGATGTGTCAGCGCTGCTGTGACAGCGCTGACACATTATTGCTTGCTGTACCGGCAAACCGGCAAATTCAAACTTGGCGGCTTTGACAGCAGGTAACTTTGAAGCAATTTGGACAGCACATTTATGCGACTATAGCACTGCGTGGTGTATGGGTGCAAGATTTTCTCTCACCCATACACTTCTATTGCCCTCTCGCATGTGAAAGTCGCGTGCAGTCGTGTGTGCCCTGCCTGATAGGGCAACACTGGTCTGAGTGCAATGCGAGTTTTTCTCGCATTGCACTCGTGTGAGTCTCACGCCTGTGTGTTTCCAGTTTAAGGGTGGGGTCACACACATAGAAGTCCGTTTTTAGAAGTGATTTTCATCACCAATCCGTTCTTTATAGGTGCTTTTTGAGCCCTCCTGCACCCCTGAACGTTTTTGGACTTAGTCATTTTTTTCATTAAAAACGCATATGCGTTAATGCAGGTGCCTATATGTGCCATGCTTTAACGCATGCGTTTCCCATAGGGCCCCATGTTAAAAAAACGCATGCGTTTCTTTAACTGATGCCAAAAACGTTGCTAGCAACGTTTTTGGCTCAAAAACGGACAGAGCAATGTTTTGAGGTCCAGAAAAAAACGGACAGGGTGTTTATTACATCCAATCCGTTTTTCTGTCAGTTTTGGACTTAGAAAAAAAAAATGACAAAAATGAAGCCAAAAACGGACCAAGGGCTTATGTGTGACCCTAGTCATTGGCTGGGTCACACACACAGATATCTGGGCAGATATGTTCACAGATCTCTGGTTGCAGTGAAATCATGGACACATGGTTCCATTTTGTGGCTGTGTACAAATGGAGCAATCTGTCCATGATTTCACTGCAACCAGAGATCTGTGAACAATATCTGCCCAGATATCTGTGTGTTGACCCCAGCCTTAGACAACTTTCTGGAACAGGAGCCTTGCCCTTAATCTGCCTGCAATAGGAGACGTGCCCAATTCATTCTGTAGATAAATGTTTCAGTTTGCTATATTATAGGGGGATTTTTAGAAATATTTTCTATATTGTTTCGGTCCTGAATATCACTTTTCTAAAACATTTGAAAACATGCAACAAGATAAAAGTCAATAGTCACGTTGCAGTGATGCCGTAGTGTAATGATGCAGGTGTGCATACGTTATGTAATAAATCAGTTGTCTGGATTTATGAGGTAGGATGAGTTGATGATCACATATAATCACATATGAGTTGATCATCACATATGAGGCTAGGGTCACACTTGCAGATTTTCCATGCAGTTTTCACACTTGTCATTTGTGAAAAATGCATGGAAAAACACATCCATAGACCCCCATGTTAAAAATTTATGCCCCAATGCCAAAAATGCATGTCTAAAGGGTCATGCGTTTTTTGGATGCGTTTTTGACTCAGCACCAAAAAATACTGCATGCTGCATTTTTTGGTGCTTTTTCAAAAACGCATTCGTTTTTTTAACATGGAGCCCTATGGGAAACGCATGCGTTTTGTATGTGTCACATCGCCATTGGACTCGGTGGCTGGTGTTCCTGCCTCGGCCGCTGGGAGAGCCGGATTCCTTCGGCTGGTGGCGCCGGTGATAGGAGGGCCTTGTCCTCATATGGAACCGCTCCCGTGACGTCTGCCTCTGTCGCTGAGCGCCGCTGTGTTTCCCTCTGGGTTGGTGTTGGTCGCAGAGGAAAGGGCCCTGCAGAGGTGTCCGTTAGGCGCAGCCTGCGTTCTTCTGTCAGAGGTGGCGTGGGTGGAGCCAGTCGTGCATCTCATCTGGCCTGGATCTAGGGCGGTCCGGATGAGGTCATCAGGTTGTGAGCTCCACCTATGGAGGTAGCCGTGCCCTTCAAGTACATTGGAGCCTGGCTTACAGGCCGCCAGATATAGTTTTGGTTCCCCAGTGATAGTGTGTGTTTTAGTTTCGTGTCTGACCTTGCCTGGATTTCTGACTCTGCCTCTGCCTATTGATTTTGTACCTCAGCCGCCCTCTTGGTTTTTGCCCTTGACATTTGCCTGGATTTTTGACTCTGCTACTGCCTGACGATTTTGTACCTTCGCTGCCCCTCGTTTTGACTCGGACTTCTGACTACGTCTTCGCTTCCTGATTTTTCCCTTCCTAGACGACCTCCCTGCTCTGCTGCTCCATAGGTAGCTACCCCCTGGGCTCCGCTATAATTCCAGATCCCTGTATAGGGGTTAAGGGTCTCGGGGTTTCTCGGGGTGCTGCCTTACCAGCAGCTCAGCCTTACAGCGACGGTCGTCACAGTATGGCACTAAATGGTACATGCGTTTTTGCATGCATTTTTAAGGCTGCCCCACACCTATCAGCAAAACGCAGCCCAAAAACGCAGGCTGCAAAAAGCACCTAAAAATGCATGCAAGTGTGACCCTAGCCTGTGTGATGATCACATATGATCACACATGAGCTGATGATCACATATGATGACATATGAATTGATGATCACATATGAGTTAATGATCACATTGATGACATATGAATTGATGATCACATATGATCACATATGAAGTGATGATCACATATGATCACATATGAGTTGATGATCACATATGAGTTGATGATCACATATGAGTTGATGATCACATATGAATTGATCACATTCGAGTTGATGATCACATATGAGTTGATGATCACATATGAGTTGATGATCACATATGAGTTGATCATTACATATGAGTTGATCATCACATATGATCACATATGAGTTTATGATCACATATTATCATATATGAATTGATGATCACATATGATCACATATAAATTGATGATCACATATGAGTTGATAATCACATGAATTGCTCATCACATATGAGTTGATGATCACATATGATCACATATGAGTTGATGATCATATATGAGTTGATGATCACATATGGGTTGATGATCACATATGAGTTGATGATCATATATGAGTTGATGATCACATATGGGTTGATGATCACATATGAGTTGATGATCATATATGAGTTGATGATCACATATGAGTTGATGATCATATATGAGTTGATGATCACATATGGGTTGATGATCACATATGAGTTGATCACATATGAGTTGATGATCACATATGGGTTGATGATCACATATGGGTTGATGATCACATATGAGTTGATGATCACATATGAGTTGATGATCATATATGAGTTGATGATCACATATGGGTTGATGATCACATATGAGTTGATGATCACATATGGGTTGATGATCACATATGAGTTGATGATCACTTTATTATGAGTTGATGATTCATATATGAGTTGATGATCACATATGGTTGATGATCACTTATGGTTGATGATCACATATGGGTTGATGATCACATTGGTGATGATCAACACTCTTGTACCATGGAGAGGATATCGTGTGAATACCTGTACATTCCTTAGCAACTCTTGTATCCATGGAAACAATTTTGCTTGCTATAGCTTTTCTGGTTCATTTTAGACATTGATAAAGCAGCCGTGAATGTAATTTTCCACCTTATTAACTAATATAATAAAATCTGGCTAATCAAATCTATTGGTGAGAACATTTATTGGACATTCATCAACTAGTATCACAGGTGTAAGGAACGCCATGGCGATAATATTGATACTGCAGTCATCCAAAGCTTTTCTATGTGGGACATTAACAATGATCACAATACACATGATCGTCCTACCATCGGGCAATAACACAAGACAAAGGCTATGTCAGGTTGTTCTGCGGATTCTCACCACTAACATAATCCAACAAACCATCCACATCTTCCATTTACCATTTTTTCATCATTTATTAAACTATTTTTAGCACCCGCACCTATATCAAAAAAGTGAAAATGATGAGAACAGGGTCGTGGTTACCTGGTGGGATGAAGTAAGACATACTTATGAATCTATTTGTATATAAAAGTCTCAAAAATTACATTAGTCGTTAGTCAGGTCTTAGGTGTCTTAAACCCTTAAAGCCCCGGGTGCTTAATTTATTTATTGATTTATTGAGTTATGATTTATTGATTTATTTGCACTTTCATTATTTCCTCTCCTTCCAAGAATAATAACTTTTTTTACATTTTGTGAACAGATATTTTATCTCTTTACCTACCGTGTGTGTATATATATAATATTTTTTTTTCTCTGTGACGAAGTGCAATTTTAATTTCCACAAATGCAAGGAAATGGTGAAAAAATAAATCCAATGACGATGGTTTTCCTTTTACAGCGTTCCTTCACTTAGGCCCCTTTCACATCAGCGGTAATCGCTGATCGCGGCAGTTGCGGTGAAAAAAACGCATCTGCCGCAGTTACCGCATAACGGCCGCACTTGGGGTTCTCTTGAGGCAAGCCCCATGCTATGTCTATGGGGCTTGCAGTAAGTGTGCGGCAAGTGCGGTACAGTTGCAGTTTTGGCACTTGCGGCACATGCGGCTGCGAAAAAAAACGCGGCTGACCGCAGTTTTTCCACGGCCGCATCTGCCGCAAGTGCCGAAACTGCAACTATGCCGCACTTGCCGCACACTTACTGCAAGCCCCATAGACATAGCATGGGGCTTGCCTCAAGAGAACCGCAAGTGCGGCCGTTATGCGGCAACTGCGGCAGATGCGTTTTTTTCACCGCACCTGCCGAGATCAGCGATTACCGCTGATGTGAAAGGGGCCTAGTGGTAAACATTACTCGGAATCACGGCTCTCCATGACAATACAATTCCAGCAATACCAAACCTATATAGATTTCTTCTTTTTATAGTTTGATAGTTAAAACTTGAGAAATTTGTAAAAAATAAAAAAAATAAAAATTCTTCCTTGGATTGAGCGGTGTGAGGGCGGCTTCTTTTTTTACTGTCCCTAAATGAGGCTTGTGTAACTTTTATGGCATTTTTGGAGGTGAAAACTTGTTGATCAAAAATTACCAATTCAAGTGTTTAGATTTTTTCTTTTTAGTGTCAGTGTTCATCTGATGGGATAAATATTATATTTTACTAGATGGTGGCCCGATTCGAACTCATCAGGTATTCTAGAATATGTATGTACAGTAGTTTATTTATGAAGATGTAAAAATAATGCAATGCAAAGCTGGGTATAAATCCCGCGCCAATATCGCTGATTGGTTGCAGCCGCAGCAGTGTTGGAGTGCAGCAGTGTAAGTGTGCAGCGGTGCCGGTGTGCAGCGGTGTCAGTGTACAGCACTGTCTGTGCTGAGCCGGGGGTGACTGGGTGCTGAGCCGGGGGTGACTGGGTGCTGAGCTGGGGGTGACTGGGTGCTGAGCTGGGGTGAGTGGATACTGAGCGGGTGACTGGGTGCTGAGCTGGGGTGAGTGGATACTGAGCGGGTGACTGGGTGCTGAGACGTGTGACTGGGTGCTGAGCCGGGGTGAGTGGATACTGAGCGGATGACTGGGTGCTGAGACGGGTGACTGGGTGCTGAGCGGGGTTGAGTGAGTGCTGAAAGGGGTGATTGGGTGCTGAGCGGGGGTGACTGGGTGCTGAGCGGGGATGACTGGGTGCTGAGCGGGGGTGACTGGGTGCTGAGCATGTGAGTGGATGCTGAGCTTGGGTGACTGGGTGCTGAGTGGGGGTGACTGGGTGCTGACTAGGGGTGACTGGGTGCTGAGTGGGGGTGACTGGGTGCTGAGACGGGCAACTGGGTGATGAGCGGAGGTGACTGGGTGCTGCCCGGGGGTGACTGGGTGCTGACCAGGGGTGACTGAATGCTGGCTGGGGGTGAGTATGTGCTGAGCCGGGGGTGAGTGTGTGCTTAGCCAGGGTGAGTGTGTGCTTAGCCAGGGTGAGTGTGTGCTGAGCCAGGGTGAGTGTGTGCTGAGCCAGGGTGAGTGGGTGCTGAGCCAGGGTGAGTGGGTGCTGAGTGGGGGTGACTGGATGCTGAGTGGAGTTGAGTGGGGGTGACTGGGTACTGAGTCGGGTAACTGGGTGCTGAGTGGAGGTGACTGGGTGCTGACCAGGGGTAACTGGGTCCTGGCTGGGGGTGACTGGGTGCTGGCTAGGGGTGAGTGGGTGCTGAGCCAGGGGTGAGTGGGTGCTGAGCCGGGATGAGTGTGTGCTGAGCCCGGGTGAGTGGGTGCTGTGCTGGGGTGAGTGGATACTGAGCAAGTGAGTGGGTGCTGAGACTGGGTGAGTGGCTGCTGAGTGGGTCTGAGTGGGTGCTGAGCAGGGGTGACTGGGTGCTGAGCGGGTGAGCAGGGGTGACTGGGTGCTGAGACGGGTGACTGGGTGCTGAGACGGGTGACTGGGTGTTGAGCAGAGGTGACTTGGTGCTGAGCAGAGGTGACTGGGTGCTGAGTAGGTGAGAGTGGGGTTCAGTGGGAGCAGTGTGGGTTCAGTGCGCAGTGTGGGGTGAGAAGGGGCAGTGTGGGTTCAGTGGGGGTAGTGTGGGGACAGTGTGGGTTCTGTATGGGGTGAGCAGGGGTAGTTGGGGGTGAATAGCAGGATGGAGGAGGCTCCACTCACCCCTGACATTGTTCCTCTTTGGCCCCTGTTCACACATTGCGTATTTTTGTGCGCTTTTTTATGCGCGCTTTTCAAAAATACGCAATGTGTTTTGTGTCTGCCAGCAAAGTGAATGGGAAATTCACTTTGCAGTGCAGACACTGCGTAATTTTACACAGCGCTTTTATGGGAGAAAACGCTGCATGTCAATTCTTTACGCAGCAGCTCCTGCATTTTCTCTCATAGGGGCCGGCGCTGCTGGATCTGATGTCACAGAGGGGAGGAAGAATCCTGCTTCCTCCTCCCCTTTGTGATATGTGTGACCACCCCCATTTGATTTCACGGTGTATTAATATACGCTGCGAAATCAAAATTAAACAAAGTCAAATATATGATAAATAATAAAGAATGAATACTTACCATCCGACGGCTGTTCTGGTGTCCGGGAGCCGCCGCAGGAATTGACCTGCTAGGACCTATCGTGATGTCAGAGGGGCATCCCTGGAGCTGATTGGCTGTTCACGGTCATGGGATATGTATCACATGACCGCAAGTGGCCAATCAGCGCCGGGAACCGAACTCTGACATTATGGCAGGTCCTGGCAGGACTGTACATCGTCTGCCTCTACACCGGAGACTGTGAAAAGGCGTCGGAAAGGTAAGTATGAATTCTTTATTATTTTTCATACCTCTGACTTTGTTTAATTTTGATTTTGCAGTGTATATTAATATACTGCGAAATCAAATGGGGCTGTCACACATGTCACAGAAGGGAGGAGGAACAGGATTCTTCCTCCCCCTCTGTGACAGCAGGAGTGGGAAAGCGAGTGGAGGTGGGCGCAGTGGGTAGGTATCGGGCGGCTACTCTGAATGAACAGCTGATGCCGAAGCATCAGCTGTTCTTTTCAAATAGCGGGGCAGGAAAGCCAGCAATGAAGTCGGCTTTTCCGCCCACTATGTGAGTGTAGCGCTCTCACGGCAATCCTGCATCTCTAATGCGCACGGCTGTTTTGCATATGCTGTGCTCATTGGTTGCTGCAGCTGGCGGCAACCAATGAGTGCTAGCGCGCTCTTTCTGTGACAGACAGAGAACCTTAGATGAATTTATAGTAGATTAGTTTGGGCAACTACACAAGCGGTAATACCACATCTGTTATTTTTTTTATGTTATACATTTAGCTATTTCTGTGATTTTTCACTTTTCCCTCTTCTTCCAAGAGCCATAGTATTTTTATTTTCCATCAATATAGACAGATGAGGCTTCTTTTTCGAGACAGGTTGTAGTTTTGAGTTAAACCATTATTTTACCGTACAGTGTACTGGAAAACGCCATTTTCTGCACCCCGTAGCGTCTTATTTTTCGGGGTCTGGGCTGTGTGACGCCTTATTTTTTGCGTCTTGAGCTGGTGTTTTGTTTTAACTATTATAGCGTCAATGGGTCATTCCATATCAAGTGATCTAAATATGAATATTTTTTTTTAGGCTGGCTTCACACCACGGTGTGATCCGGTCCGGGGCTGTCCGGTGTAAACCAGACAGCCCCGGACCGGTTTTTGGCCCCATAGTAGCCTAAAAACTGTGTCCTGGACACAGGTCTCTTCTCCTGCAGAGACGTGAGTGTTCTCTCCAGGAGATTGCAGTATCCGTAGTCAATCACAGTTCAGGGCACAGTGGATTTCTTTGTTCTCCCATAGAGAACACTCATATCTCAGCAAGAATACATTGACATGCCACATGTCAGTTAACGCTGCGGAGAAAAGAAGCACAGTTGGCAGGAGATTTCTATAAATTCATCCACTATGTTTGTTCTGTACAATGCAGCATTTTAGAAACAGCAAAAATATACTGCGTCCAGAATCCTGCCAGTCCAGATTGTGGGCACTCACTCTTAGGGGACTTGAACCTGCGACCTCTTGAGTACAATGCACTGCAATACTTTAGTATTGATGTGTATTGTAACAATACTGGTCTCCTATGATTTTTTGGAAGACTACTATGCCTTCAAAAGTCTCCCAGCTGCTCAGCCATCTATCGGCTCCCTGTGATAGCGCTATGCCTGGGGCCGATGGATCACCTCCTGGAGACTTTTGCTATACAAATGTCACTGGACAGTGGCAATTATTAGATTAAACTGATGTGACCGGATCATTACATAGCCCATATCTCCTGAGTGATAGCATGTCTGCTGTACTTCCAGAGAGGTTAAAATAAGCATAGAGTAAATATATTTATGTTGCAACCATTTTTATCATTTATAAAATGTCGCAATTTGCACAGAATTAAATGTATATACAATATTTGACATATTGGTCTCCTGCTAATATGTGATATAATATAATATTTATTCCATTATTTAGTGCCATTAATTTCACAGCGCTTTACATTGATTAACAAAACTGTCCCACATTGCTGTGACCTCTTAAAGGGAATCAGTCACTGGGATTTTGCTATGTAATCCGTGAACAGCATGATGAAAGGGTAGAGAGCCTGATTCCAGTGATGTGTCATTTACTGAGCTGCTCGTTTTAGTTTTGATAAAATCACTGTTTTCTCTGCTGCAGATCTAGCAAAGCTCAGTATGCTGAGCCCTGTTTAACCCCGCACTTACCACTGATTGGCGGCTTCCTGTGTACAGTATACATTGAAAGAAAGCTGCCAATCAGTGGTGGGGTAGGGAGAACATAAGGCAGTTGATAGGAGGCAGGAGACACATAGTCCTAGAGTAATAATCTCCTGCTGATAAAACACTGATTTCATTGAAACAGCAAAACACAGCAGCTCCCAGATTATATGGAAAAAATCTACTGACGGACTTCATTTAACCAATAGCTAAGACTTTTTCTAGCATTATAATTGATGATGTCTTTTCACAGGTGATGTTCCTTGGAGAGTTGGAAGAGATTTTGGATGTCATTGAACCATCACAGTTTGTTAAGATCCAGGAGCCACTTTTTAAACAAATTGCCCATTGTGTTTCCAGCCCACATTTCCAGGTATAAAGCTAAGTCCTATTGAAAAGTGATAGAAAGTAGATTGATAAACGTACAGCCATGAGATACACTGCACTATGATATGTGGGCCACTGTAACAAGATGTCATGGAACGTCTTCCCTCCTAAATATTCTCTGATCAACCGTAAGTAACATTATTGAAGAGTGGAAAGATCCTCAGCAACTCTTCATCCATGGAGTGGAGACCACATAAAGTTACAGAGATGGATCGCCAAGTGCTGAGGCAACTCAAGAACTTATTGGCATAAAGCAGGGGTGGGGAACTCCAGGCCTCGAGGGCCGCAATCAGTGCAGGTTTTCAGGATTTCCTTAGTTTTGCACAGGTGATAACATAATCACTTGCACTGGTGATGATTCCAATCCCTGTGCAAAACTAAGGAAATCGTGAAAACCTGAACTGTTTGCGGCCCTTGAGGACTGGAGTTCCCCACCCCTGGCATAAAGCCTGTGCGCCAGGAGCTTGATGACATTGGATTCCATGGCAGTGCAGCTGCGTATCCGCCTTATATCACCAAGCAGAGCGCCAAGTGTAGGATGAAGTGGTGTAAAGCACGAGCCAATGGACTCGGGAGCACTGGAAAAATGTTATGTAGAGTGAAGAATCACACTTCTTTATCTTGCACACAATAGACCTCGAGGCTGTAGGTCAGAGAAGGGTGGGGAGCGAGAAAACAGGCGCAGATCTAAATGTAAAAGTACAATATTTCTCAGAAGTACACTGGGCAAGAGAACTCACCTTTATTGTGTCTTATTTCTTCGCATATCGACCCACTGGGGGTCTTACAGGGGACTTTGTCTCCTTAGTATGCTGCTATCCTCCAGAGAGCGGAACTCCCAGCTATGAGCCCATGGAATGAAGCAAATAATCAAAGTATCCAGATGATTGAGCGCTCCCAAGGAGATTGACCTTATGATAAGGACTCTGACTCCTTTTTTTTTTTTTTTTCCTTCTTGGAGATTTATGTCACAGTAGTAAAAAGTCCTAAAAGTCATAAAGCATAATTAAAACAACGCGTTTCGGCTATAAATGTCATAAATAGCTTCCTCAGGTATATGAAGTATTACATAAAATATGGAGGTTATATAGTGTGTGTTATCCCTCCTATTAATCATATTGATCACACATGTCTGACTCTCAGTATCCAGTCTCATTAGTGTTATGGTGGGGTTACACGTAGCGATATCGTCCCGATATCGCATACAACGCCGCGGGAGCGCGCATTTTGGGAGCACTTTTCCCGATATCGCATCACCGGTTTACACGCTGCGATATCGGGAACAACGTCCTCCGATGTGTACGCCACCAACCCAGTAACGACCATTTAACATGGGAGTTAATGGGTGAGGTGCGAGTACGCATCGGAGTTGGGCTGTCACACGCAGCGATGCTGGTACAACGCCTTGCGATATCGGAAGTTGAATAGCTCTGCTATTCAACTCCGATATCGTTTTGGCATCGTTCCAGCATCGCGTTGTATGCTAAAACAGTACAACGCGCACCGATATCGGCTCCAACTCGCAACCCACGTGACTTTTTGTCGGAGTTGGGTCGGAGTTGGACGCCGATATCGCGGCGTGTAAACCCACCATAACTCAGTTCCTCCCAAGATAAAAAAGAGAACAGAATAAATATACACATATATCTCTCTCTTCCTTTTTGTATATATATATATAATATACATATACATATACATATAAGGGTACAATTCAATTTGAATTATACCCTTATATGTATATGTATATGTATACAAAAAGGAAGAGAGAGATATATGTGTATATTTATTCTGTTGTTCTCTTTTTTATCTTGGGAGGAACTGAGTAACACTAATGAGACTGAATACTGAGAGTCAGACATGTGTGATCAACATGATTAATTAGGAGGGATAACATACACTATATAACCTCCATATTTTATGTAATACTTCATATACCTGAGGAAGGCTATTTTATGACATATATAGCCGAAACGCGTTGTTTTAATTATGCTTTTATGACTTTTAGGACTTTTTACTACTGTGACACAAATCTCCAAGAAGGAAAAAAAAAAAGGAGTCAGTGTCCTTCTCATAAGGTCAATCTCCTTGGGAGCGCTCAATCATCTGGATACCTTGATTATTTGCCACACTTCTTTATCTGGCAGTCATGGTTCAGTGAATGCAAGGAGAATGTTACCTGCCTGACCTCATTTTGCCATCTGTAAAGTTTGGTGTAGAAGGGCTAATGATATGGAGATGATTTTTAGGGGTTGGCCCAGTCCCTTTAGTTCCAGAGAAGTTAAATCTTAAAGCTTCAGCAAAACACATAGTGCATAAAATGTGTCCTCCCAACTTTGTGGGAACAGTTTCTGCTCCCCATGATGGTGCCCAGTCCACAAGCTCCATAAAGGGACGCTTAGCTGAGTTGAGTGTAGAAGAACAGAGCCTGGACCTCAACCTCCTCAAACACCTTTGGACTGAACTAGACCAGATATTGTGATCTCGTCCTCCCCTCCATAATGAGTGTCTGACCTCACAAATGCTCTTCTGCTATCAAAGGATCCTTGTATCCTGCCAAGTGCATTAAATGATAGATTCCTGTGGCTGTACACTGTGTCTGTGTATCCAGAATTTTAACTAAATGTTTGCAAAATGTGTGACTTCTGGCACCAAAAATTCAGAAGAACAATTGAAGACAGAAAAAGAGACCATTTTTGCCTTTGCATCAATTTGATGAATCGTGTGCACCACGATAACAATAAAAACTGATATCACAAGACAAAGAAGGAAAGTAAACATCCCATCCCCCGCAAAAGATCAATAGGGGCCAATGTCACCTATGAATATAAATCTTGGTTGTGAATCTTTTTAATTCATCACTTTTTCATTATTATTTTATCTTCATATTAATTCCTAGGTTGCTGAGCGAGCCCTTTATTTCTGGAACAATGAGTACATCCTCAGTCTGATAGAGGAGAACTGTCACACCATCCTGCCCCTGATTTTTGGCACCCTCTACCAGGTCTCCAAAGAACACTGGAACCAGTAAGTGTTAGACCTCAGAAGTCAGTCTCCCTACATTATATTAATATACTAAAATGGTTGATTGAGTAGCCATGACTGTGAAGATACCGGTTGCTGTGCACTAAATCAATATGATGAGTTACTGGTGGATGGGATGGACCGTCCCAAGATACCACGTACCAAATGTTACCGCACACTTGGATGGATTGGTGCAAAATCTGGGTTTTATATACAGCATAGATATTCACATGGAAATGGATTTAGGTGCAGGAATGATTGCAAAAAAATTTTAGGACTTTTTCACATCTGCATTTGGCTGCAATGCGTTTTTCAGGTGCGTTAACCAGTTGAACGCATCTCATACACGTATATGGGAAACACAATGCCAAACACAGTCGCGGTAGAAATGCATGTGTTTTCACCCGGTGCAAAAGGAAACGTTGCCTGTAATGTTTCCTATTCCGCTGGGTTTACAAACGCATGAGTTTCTGCTGCGACTGCATTTGGCATTGCGTTTCCCATATACATGTATGAGATGCGTTCAACTGCGTTAACGCTAGCGTTTCATAGCGTTACTGTAGTGCAAAACGTATTGCAGCCAAACGCAGGGCAATACGTTTGACGTGAACTTAAGGTTAGAAAACGTTTTGACCCCTTTAGGTCTTGTTCACAAGTGTCTCTTGAAGTTGTGGGTAAGATAAGAAATAAGAATCTCCCCCAGCACTACTTACGCGTTTAGCAGAGAAGGATTCCTCAAATCTGATGGGAGTTCCTTTTCTTTTCATTTCGGGCTTCTGGTGCCAGCAGTTTGACATTGTCAGTAATCGTTCAGACATGGGGAAAATATTGCAGCACTCCGATCCTTAAAATAGATCTAACTTTATTTTTCAACGGTTAAAAACAGCATCAGGGAGAGGTGTGTACAGGACTACAGACTATTTCAACTGGTGGGACCAGTTGAAGAGCAAGTCGGCTCGAAACAGTCTTGCTGATGCCGTTTTTAACTGTTGAGAAATAACGTTGGATCTATTTTAAGGATCAGAGTGCGGCTATATTTTCTTTGTGAATAAATTTGTAGGTAAGTTGTGCACCCGCCAACAGGACCCTTAGGATGTAGGTGCGGGAGCGCCTCTTACCCACAACTTCAAGTGACACTTGTGAACAAGATTTAGATGAGTTGAAACATTTTTTAAAGTTTTATCACAATCAATCCTGCACCTCAATCCATCTCCATGTGAATGTCGACACTGTAAAAAAAAAACCAAATTTTGCATCAATCCATCCGAGTGTGCGGTGAAATGTTCTACGAGGTTTGTGTAAGCATAAACTGTAATATGAATATATAGGTAATGTTTTCTTTTTAGTGTTTTGAAAATCAAAATATTAGATGCATATATAATATATTGGTCTGTTTTCTGGAAATTTAAATTAGAGCTCAGATCGGGCCCCTAAGTCTGCTGCTGTTGTTAACAGGTTCCCTTTGCCACTGTTTTGTTATATTTCTAAATTAATTGTAAACTGGAACATAAAACAGAATAAAAAGCAATCGGAATGCATGTGTTCCAAAAGAATACAAAAAGCTGCAGCTTGCCACTCTAAAAACAATACAAAAAAACTACAGCTCGCCACTCAAAAAACAATATAAAAAAACTGCAGCTCACCACTCTAAAAACAATACAAAAAAACTACAGCTCGCCACTCAAAAAACAATATAAAAAAACTGCAGCTCACCACTCAAAAAACAATACAAAAAAACTACAGCTCGCCACTCAAAAAACAATACAAAAAACTGCAGCTCGCCACTCAAAAAACAATACAAAAAACTGCAGCTCGCCACTCAAAAAACAATACAACACATTTAGGGTAAGTTCACACATACAGTTTTAACCTCGGTTTAGCAGCGAAAACCGCCGGCGGTTTAGCATAGGTTTTATTTAAATTTATGTAAATCCTTAGCAGCTTTAGGACTTACAAGTAGCCCTATGCAATTTAGAAACCGCTGTGCACACATAGTGGGTTTATGTGAGCGATCCGCCAGCGGTTGAGCGGTTTCCGAGCGGTTTAGCAGCATACAACATGTCAATTCTTCCCAGCGGTTTTGGATCGGTTCCATGAACAAAATCCTTCATAGAAAACCGCTGGAAAAACCGCTGGGAAAAACGACTATAAACCGCTGTGCACACGCTGTAAAAAACCACCGGAAAACCGCCGGAACACAGCTGGAGACTTCAGAGCTCAGAACTGATAATTTCCAGCGGTTTTCTGACGGTTTGAACGCCACTAAACCTTCCTGTGTGAACTTACCCTTACTCATCCAACACCATTGACGGGAAATGTAAAATGTTTTGGGTCTCAGATAGCAATTGATTGTCAGAACTCGTCCAGTTTCATGGTACCTGGCAGATAGACGGGAGACCCCCAAGTCTCTTCTCCCATCACCGGCGAAGGCTTTTGATTGACTAGAATCAAATCTCTCATCTCTAGTCTCAGAAAAATATTTTTTGTCAATGTCTTTTATGGTGAAATGAATGGTGTCATGTAAAAATAAAATCTACAAAAGCAGGTGGCTTGCAGCAACCAATTTGGATAATTAGGGAAGCACTTTACCCAATTTGTGGTGCACATCCAGTCCAATATACGTATAAAGATAGAAGACCACACATCACACTGTTAGTAAATCACAAACAATCTTCTTTATTCCCCCATTACTGTAATGTTTCGATCCTGATCATATAGGATCTTTATACAGCGTGCTCAGGATCGAAACATTACAATAATGGTGTAATAAAGAAGATTGTTTGTGATTCACCAAAATTGTGAGGCGTGGTTTTCTATCTTTATACATAAAATCAAATCAGTTGCCGCGCAGTAAATTAGTCCTGAAATAGCTGTTGATGGAAAAAGAAAAACCTTAAGGCTCTAAGAAAAAAACAAAAGTACAACATTAAAAATTGTCTCAGATGGGAAGGGTTTCAAGGGTATTGCCTCTTTCCTCACCCACCAGACTTCTCTCCCCTGAATTTTGTGCTGAAATCTTTTTCAGTATTTCGGAAACTAAAATAAACAATGCATATGGAATGTATTGGTTTGTTTTCTGCTTATTTGAGTTAGGGCTGTTTTCATTGAAAATAAGCTAGGAATTCGATGAGAGTTGCTGCCTATAGAAGTCTATGGAGAGGGAAGAAGAACGATGAAGGAGATGAAGATGGTCAGCGACATGAAGAGAAAACTGAACAAAACTATAAATATTTGTTAACATTTTACCTTTCTATCTGTGGTCAGACTTCCTTCTGTGTCTTTTTCCAGGACGATTGTCTCTTTGATTTACAATGTCCTAAAGACTTTTATGGAGATGAATGGGAAACTCTTTGATGAACTCACAGCCTCATATAAACTGGACAGACAACAGTAAGTCACTTTTCTAGAAGTTTTGTGTATTCTGTAAAACCTTTTTTCTCCAGCAACTAAACTGCTATAAGCTGAGCAGTCATCATTGCTCACAACATTGTAGCACTCGCTGGTCATTGACTGCCAATTACTTTTAGTGGCCTGCAGTCAATCAATAAGCCAATATACTCATTTATGTAGTCATTGACATGTAATCTAATAGCTGGTATGAAGTACATTCTGTAGTACCAGGGGATATCTTTGAAGATGCAAATATGATATGTCAGTACCTTTTTAAAGATAAGTAATGATGGGCGAACCTGAACTGTAAAGTTCCTAGTGTTCAGGCACAGACCCCGAATATGATCTTCCCTGGGAAGTCCATGTCACAGTTTGGGTTCGGGTCAGGGGCGGGGGAGCTGTAAAAAGAAAGAAAATAGTTATTACACAGCAGCATCATACTTACCGTGTCTTGCCGTCCGGCCGCTTGTACTTCCGGGGCAGTTCAATAACTTCCAGGATATTGACTGCAGAGAAGCCTACCAGCTAATTACAGATGCAGCCACAGAGAACGGGCATCTTTGATTGGCTGTTGGAATAATCTGAAATCAGCCCATACATTCTAGGATGGTAGATGCTAGAATGTATAGGCTGGTTTAAGGTTATTCCAACAGTCAATCACAGAAACCCATTCTCTGTGACATCTGTGATTGGCTGTTGGGCCCCTCACCCATTGACTGACATTATAGTAATGTAAAAATAAATAAATAATAAATAAATAACAGCGCTTCACTGTATTTTTGATTCGCAGCCCAGATAAAGCGGACTGCCACCCCCAGCTGCCTGGATTTACATTGGCTGGCAATCAAAATACAGGGAAACCCATTAATTTTTTTTAAAATTATTTAAATAAATATTTTTAAAAAATGTGAGGACTTTGCCTTAGTTTTGACCGCCAGATAAGGTAAAACCCAGACAACTGGGTGCTGGGATTCTCAGCATGGTAAGACCTAAGTGGTCTGGGTCCCGCATGCTGAAAATCGCAGCACGCAGCCGCCCCTGAAAATGGTGAATTCTTTTGTTTCATTCCAGGTGGCACGCTGGGTAATAAAGGGGTAAATGCCAGTTTTGTATTGACAGTGTCAGGCCAATATTAGACCCATCCACTATGTCATTCAAGTGCAATTTGAAGATTTCCAGGCACCCATAGACTTGAATGTGTGATGGTACCTTTACACGCAGCTACAGGTAACAGGTTTTCTACAGGTAACTTACTGGTTGCAGTGAAATCATGGAGACATAGTTCTATCTTGTTGCTGTGTACAAATGGAATAATGTCTCCATGATTTCACTCTAGCCTGTAAGTTACCTGTGCAAAACCTGTTACCTGTAGCTGCGTGTAAAGGTACCATGAGTCTTACCCAATTTATACATCAAATCACAACATGCTGCAAATCTGCATTTTTTTTCACTGACACATTCTTTCAGTGAAAAAAATAGGGCATAAGCACTGATCCATTGAATAGCATTTGCTGAAATAGCACTCGTACAATATATACGGTGATGTGAGCAATCCCTTTATCTCAACAAGATCACCACTAACATGTCCACGTTATTCCACAGGGAGTTGAAACGAGAAAAGGAACGTCAGGAGCTTTGGAGACAACTGGATGAACTTCGTCTTAAAAAGTTGAATGGCCTAGAAGAAGCGCAGATGAACCAACTTAATTTACAGCACAGCCGAGCGAGTAAAAGTTAGAAGACCCCCAGAACACCACTCCCCACTAAGACCACTACAGCCAATTAACACCCCTCCTCCCCATATTCTACCCTCTTTTTGTTTGAAAAATTCCTCACTTCTTCCCTGAGAAGGGGAATAGCAGCGGCTCACGCTGTTATCATAGAACCGTTAATGGCACATGGTTCAGGACATCACAGGTCTCCTTTTCATGATGTAGCCAGGGAATTTCCTACTCCCAAGGGGGTCAAACATTTTGAAGGCTTGTGTGCAAATGATCAGTCCCTTTTTTTGGCAACAGCAAAGACTTTTGGGATAAGCCATTATCATCTCTTGTTCCGTCTTAGTAAATTACCTTGCAAAGTCTCGTCGGAGAAGGATCTCTGCACTGGTTTCTACCACATGAAAAGCTCCTTGGAGAAAAACACTGCAACAATTTGCTATTCTCTGTCCAGAGGAAGCAGGGGCTTCTGGGAAGTTCCCTGGACCTGTCACTCTTTGTCAAAGTAAAGGCTTCCGGGCAAGCCTGTCACAGATCAACTACAGTCATATTGTGAACATGACAGCTGAGGCTTCTGGGAAAGCCTTCTTACTCTACAACCATCGTCACTTTCTGTTTGTGAAAACAGAGGCTTCTGGAAAGGCCTGCGTCTCCTGTCCGTCACTTTGTGTTTGTGAGAGCAGAGACTTCTGGGAAAGTCTCTCCAGCGATCATCTTTAGTCCGTCAATAAGAGACAAGGCTTCCGGGAAGCCACTTCTGAACCGCTACGATGACCATTACCACCTCTGCCCCTACACGTACACACTGCTACTGTTGTAAGAAGACATTGGAGAAAAACAAATGTCCAACCAACATCTGTCTCTGGATGTAACACCATGCTGGGTTCATGGGCGCAAAGTATTTAAGATAGCCTGTCCTGCCCCACCACCGTCCAGTAAGATGGCGAGCATCCTAGGAATGTATGTGGCCAACTATCAAAGCTTCTGAACAGTGAGAACTGAAATGAGAAATAATGGGTCTTGGAAATGCATGAAAGACAGTGACATGAAGTTTAATAAGTTGCGATGAAAAGTTTTTGCATAACAATTGGCGTCAGCTCAAAACCTTTCTTTAAATCCTAAGACTTTCTGAAAGATTTCATGCTGCTAAATAAAGTGATTGAGACAAGGTGCATCTTAATGATACCACCGCATTGTTCGTGGAACAATACAAAGGAATCCTATTTTTTAACCAGAGCAAATGATTCATGTTTATCTAGCTTTCCCTGTACAAATAATTAATGTGTCGTCAATCAGTCGTTCCCCTCGTTGTAGCTGAATAACAATAAGACGAACAAGAGTTTCATAGAAGCTCGGAGAAGAAACACAATGATGATGGCTTAAAGAAGCCGCTTAATCTTCAGCAGCCAAGGGCTTGATGGTAGCCACCCATCTCCAATCCAACTTCCAACGTGTCTGCTCCCATCATCATCGATGAGAACAACGGCGCTGGGCTTCATGGCAGACAACTGAACAGTGCTGTGCTCAGCTGGACTGGCAGGACTGACTGCGAGGACTTTATTCTTGCTTATAAGCCAGAAGATAATGACCATAAAGGCAATGGTATTTTCTGGTCAAACTTGGGCTTCAATCAGTTTTAGTAAAGATCTGACTTTAAGGCGAGCCCACTAGCTACATTCTTAGATATCACTGCAATAAGATGTCCACTTGGTGTCTAAAATGTCCGGAGTTGAGCTTTTATGACAGTAATTTAGCAGTTCATTTCTGTATTTGGCAAACAAAAATGGTGTCTCGTGTTCCTACAGATGAAAAGTCATACTCTAGTTTAGCGGAAGGCACTTAGTCAGCATCCTTCTACTTTACAGGTTGGCCAGAGGAAGATATGATTGTATCAAATATGTCTCACTATAACCTTATTCTACCCATTAATCCAGGGGCGGACATACCAATAGTGCAAGCTGTGCAGCAGCACAGGGGCCTGGAGGTAAGGGGGCTACGACCACCTCCAAAGCATTATTATGAGTATTGTTCTTGCACAGGGGCCCCTTACTGTCTGTGTCTGCTCCTGCATTAATCTATTTGTGTAACCTTTAATTAGTTGAATATTTCAGCAGAGAACATGAATAGGACAAGCAGAACTGTCTTAGCCGCCATGTATAATGGACTTTTCTGTGTGTTTTTTAATTTTTGGACTGACCTCTACTGTGAGCGCGAGTCAGGTCATGATATTCCTTTACAAGAGATTAAATGTGATTGACGCCTCTACAATATCCCTCCCAAACAGTGACCCAGATGTTAGCGGTTCTTTTTTGAGTCCATTAGCCGCCTTTATGAGCTGCGGTGCCATTGTATGCAGTTGTATGAGCGTGGGAGGGGGCCTTGTTCCTCTTATTAACGGTCTAAAATTGCCTATTTGCAGAGAGAATATATAAATATATTATGTGCAATGTTTTTATTTTCAATTTTATTTTTTTAAACAATTATTTATTGTATTATTTATTTGGTATTTATTCTGGTCAGCGTTTGATCTGTTTAGTTCACGGAGGGAAGGGGAGGAGCGGGGGTGTCTATGATATTTAACCTGTCCACTGCTGAATTAAATGCTGGGTCTCAGAAATATGTCCTGTTTTTATGTCCACACTGGCGATGATAACGTATACTCATTTGCACACCTAGTCATTAGCTTTATGAAAAAATAAAAGAAGAAAGAATGTCTTCGAGAAATCGAGTTTAATATTTGTACGATTCCACTCTCCATGGCAGATTACCAGAGGGATGAGTACCTAGATGGCGAGGGCGGGGGCGGATTAGGGATTCTTTATAAACAAACATAATACTGAAAGATGTATTTTTTTTGGAAAACCATATGTTTTGCATGAGTCTTATTGCTGAGTAAAATAAGGGTAACAATCACGTCTGACTGATGCTTTGTTCACAAGTAATGGCATTGTACATCCGGAATTATCATTACTCTTGTTATGTAGAATAAAAAAAAGTTTGGTCCCGTGTCAGCAGTTGAAACAAATTAATAATCTTGTAGATTTTGTTTTAATATCAACAAAAATAAATCAATATTAAAAAGCATCGAGCTCTCGAGACTTTTCCCGTCTCTTCATATCTCTTCATACCATGTAATACCAGCCTGATGAAGAGATGGGAGAAGTCTCGTTTTGTAATATCAATTGCCTTTTTAAAGGTCTCACACCTACAAGATTATTATTTTGTTTGCCCCACTAAGAGCAATCAATCTTGTTATATATACATTCTGGTGCCAAATAAGTCAACCGCTATTGTCTACCAAAATTACAATTTTACAGTCAAACACATTCTAAGGAGGAAAGTTTCATCTGGGTGCTATCCGAAGTAATGTCTTATAACCCTATTAAATGGATTGTATAGTCACGCCATAGTGATTACCTATTCCGTCATTTAAGGGTAAAAAAAATAAAAAAATGTGCCTAAGCAGTAATATGAAAGTAGAAAAAAAAGTGTTTTTGGGAGCACTAGGGCGATATTTGCCTAGGGCTCCTTAAAACTGTGCTTTTTTTATACTTTTACATTCACTGCCTTTTGGGGAAGCGGTGGTAGCTGCTGTGGGCATTCTCCTATCATCCGAGTAAAAGGACCTTAAGTGACGTGGCTCAACATCAATCCTGGTCCCGTGATAGGACCCCGTGACCGACTACCAGAAGACGCCGCTAAGCACCAGGAATCAGGGTGTGGCACCCCAGGGGTTAATGTGCCACAGTAACACCACAAAGGGTTAACTTCCCACACAACCCACAACACTACACTAGCGCCTCCAGGCCAGAAGGGGGAGCTAAAGCTGCTTCCCTATATATTCTGGTGTGGAGAGGAAGTGGGGAAGAGTAGAGTGGTGGGAGGAGCTAATGTTGTTTACCTCAGAGTGGCAGTGACAGTTAGTCAGTTGAGTGGAGGTGGAGTTGGAGTTAGTTCAGTTCCTGGGAGGACTGAGGAAGAAAGACTGGTGGTGTAAAGGGGCTGCCTTAGGCCTCTCAACAGCCTGCTACCCACTTCCAGGCCTAGCCAGGGTCTCAGGGAAGGAGTAAGGGTGCTTTCACATCAGCGTTTTTCGTAATTCGCGGCAGATGCGGTGAAAAAACCGCATCTGCCGCGTTTGCCGCATAACCGTTCCACTTGCGGCACGGTTGCGGTTTTTCCCATAGGAAGTATAGGGGGACTTGTGGCAGATGCGGCAAGTGCGGTTTTGCACTTGCGGCCGGTGCGGCAGCGAAAAAAACCGCGGTCAGCCGCGGTTTTTTTCGCTGCCGCACCTGCCGCAAGTGCAAAACCGCACTTGCCGCATCTGCCGCAAGTCCCCCTATACTTCCTATGGGAAAAACCGCAACCGTGCCGCAAGTGGAACGGTTATGCGGCAAACGCGGCAGATGCGGTATTTTCACCGCATCTGCCGCGAATTACGAAAAACGCTGATGTGAAAGGGCCCTAAGAGAAACAGGAGAACACATCTGGAGACTGAGTTACTTCATAACTCGCCCCGGAGGAGCGCACAGACCGGATACCAGATCCGAAACTGTGACTGACACACGCAGCACAGTAAACACCGGACTAGTGGAGGTTATATATCTACACCGTACCTCAGCGTAGCAACACGGCGGGGTCAGAAATACAAAGGAAAGACTCAAGTTGCCTAGCAAAAGGGGGTACCTTTGAAGAGAGACAGGCCAGCAGCCTAGCTGAAGCAGCAGCTGGGCCACACACACAGCGCAGGAGAGGGAAGCTGAGGACCCGAACAGGGTGGGAGCAACCCGGCCCCGGTACAGACTCCGTGGACAGTACTCTGCTAACAACATCATCTGCAGTAAAGACTTGGAAAACTTCAAAACCGTGAGTTTGTGTGATCCTTGTGGTCAAATCCTTCGTTCCCTCACAAGCAGCTATCATCTCTACTACTACCCCTATCCTGCAATATCCATAGCACCATCTATAGACTGTTACTATCTCTGCCTCAGGGAACCAAGCTCTACCTGCGGAGAGCCATTACATCCCCAGCTGCCAAACATCATCCCCGGAGGTTCTGCAGCAGCGGTGGTCACCCTGACCACAACCCGTGGGTGGCGTCACGACAAACTCCCCTGTAAATATTCCCCAATTTACTTGCGGAACTCGGGACACAGTCCAGACCAAGACCGCCGTGATATCCCCAGCAGTATCCCGGTCCGGTACCGAGTACCCCATCCCGGGACTGAGTACCCCGTCCCAGTGGTCTTCACAAAGGCCCCTCACTCTCCACACCACACATAACCAGGGTTGTGCAGGGGGCGCACAACCCCATTTGGTGAGTCAATCTTGCCACTTATTAACCTCCTAGACCACCAGGTCCTTCTCATGGGAGCTCCCTAACTTTTTCTTTTGCCTAAGCAGTAATAAAGAGGTAGTTGCACCCTACCTGCCTATTGTGCCCTGCGCTGTCCACTGCAGAGATGGAGATGTCTAAGACTGCTCCTGCTGGTGATTCTGCAGCTTTCACTGTTGTTGCATTAACAGGTGGTTTCTCTGCTCTGTTTCCGGGTGTCACAGGTGACATCATGTTATTGACAGCCAGTTAGGTAGTGGGGAGCTCTTCATCAGCATGACATCGGCTGCCCCGCTTTGTCTACAGAGCAGAGAGGAAAATAAGCCTCCACTGTGTTCCTGAAGCCATTGTATTGCCAGCAGGAGCGGCCTGTGACTACTCTGTGCAGGCAGTGAACAACACCGAGCCCAACAGGCAGATAGGTAGCAACTACCTGCTTGTTTATGCTTAGGCACATTTTTATTTATTTTTTTTAAATCCTGGGTATACCCTTTAAAAACTGACCGGTGGGAGCCCGACCCCCAAGACCTCTGCCTATGAGTCATGATCTGCTCCAGAAGTAAGCACTTTGGAGATGTACTTGTTCCATCCATTCTTTGTGTAGTGGCTACTTCAGAGTTCTGCAGAACATCCGTCTAGGAAATAGAATAGTAGCTATTCAGCAGTACCTGGTCAGAACTTGTTTTTTTTCTCATACTAAGATCCAAAGCCCCAGCCTAAGCATTTTATGAGGACCTTTAACCAGTTTAAGCATGTTGTAAGGCCACATGATGGAATAGTGAATTGAATAAAAGCTAGTTTAAATTTTCTTATTTCTCATCTCTGTTGCTGAGATACTAGCTTCTAAATTTATATGCTACATTTCACTGAGACTAAGGGGCAGAGATTTGTCTATGGGGGCGTTGACTGTTTCTCCTGCATTATGTTGACCAATTATAGGCAGGAGACATCATGCAGGGCAAAAAAATGAACCCGCCTCCAGAGAATGCCCTCCCCAGCTATCTCTGTATAGGTACCTTTACACGCGGCAACTTTTCTAGGAATTTTACTGGCAACTCACTGGTTGCAGTGAAATCATGGACACATTGTTCTATCTTGTTGCTGTGTACAAATGGAGCAATGTGCCCATGATTTCACTGCAACCAGTAAGTTGCCAGTGAAATTCCTAGAAAAGTTGCCGCGTGTAAAGGTACCTTATGAGACGTGCAAGGACACACACCCCTGCTCTCTTCAGCGATCCCTGTGTAGAGTACAGGGTGGGCCATTTATATGGAAACAACTAAATAAAATGGGAATGGTTGGTGATATCAACTTCCTGTTTGTGGCACATTAGTATATGGGAGGGGGAAAGCTTTTCCAGATGGGTGGTGACCATGGTGGCCATTTTGAAGTCTACTATTTTGGATCCAACTTCTTTTTCAATGAGAAGAGGGTCATGTGACACATCAAACGTATTGAGAATTTCATAAAAAAAACAATTTTATTGTTTCATGAGTTATTTACAAGTTTATGACCACTTATAAAATGTGTTCAAAGTGCTGCCCATTGTGTTGGATTGTCACAACCCTCTTCTTCCACTCTTGACACACTGATAGCAACACCCCAGAAGAAATGCTAGCACAGGCTTCCAGGATCCGTTGTTTCAGATGCTGCACAGCTCGTATCTTCACAGCATAGACAATTGCCTTCAGATGAGGGATGAGGCAAACTTTTTTGTGAATGGTGAAGTTAACAAACAAAACCAGCGCTATTGGTCTGACACTAACCCACAGTGGATAGATCCCTCCAAGACTGCTGGAACACAAACATTGATGGTATGGTGTGGTATATGGGGTACAAAGATAGTGGGGCCATTCTTCATCAATGGAAACGTCAATGCCACTGGATATCTGAAATTGCTACATGATTCACATATCCAGTAGCATTGAGGTTTCCATTGATGAAGAATGGTCACCACCCATCTGGAAAAGTCTTCCCTCTCCCATATACTAATGTGCCACAAACAGGAAGTTGATATTACCAACCATTCCCATTTATTTTAGGTGCATCCATATAAATGGCCCACCCTGTACAGCAGAACTCTATCATTACAAATACTTCTTTCAGCTTACATCACAGCAGTCAGTGTGGCTACAGCGGGGCTGATGGTGACTAAAGATGAAAACTGTAAAAGGTGTTTGTAATCATACATAACTCTGCAATTTTAAAGAAAAAAAAATCAAATTGAGGAAAATTCCCACAATGAGCTTTTGAGTTTTTGACTCAGTATTTTCACTGCGTCAAAAACGCGGGTGGGATTTGTAGAAATCTCCTGTCCTCCGCTACTCTTAAAGTCAATATAAACTGGGCAGTGGTGTTTCAAATCTGACATTTCCCTTGCGGGTACACTGAGATTTCTGGGCACATTTTTCCCATAGAATTGCACAAGCAATTTTAGTGCATTTCGGCACTTGCAGCAGGTGCGGCCGCGAAAAAAAACCGCTGCTTGCAGCGTTTTTTTTTCGCGGCCGCACCTGCCGCAAGTGCCGAAACCGCACTTGCCGCACCTGCCGCACCCTTACCGCAAGCCCCATAGACATTGCATGGGGCTTGCCGCAAGTGTGCCGCAAGTGTCGCGGTTATGCGGTAATCGCGGCAGATGCGTTTTTTTCACCGCATCTGCCGCGATTTGAAAATACCGCTGATGTGAAAGGGCCCTAAGAAACACAAGTAACCTCCTTTAAATAATAATACCGTAAGTGCAGAAATTCTGCAACATCACAAGTTCATCATGGGAACGTACCGAAACAGGATGACCTGGAGGAATATATGGTTGCTTGGTCATGTAGATTTTCTCTTTTAATGTTCATCAATATTAGAGGGCAGCTTGAATGAATGCACTAATGTCGCCTAAACTAATCCAGATGTATGGGACTCATTTTTACTGTTAAAATAATTCTGCAACAAATCAAATGTATATTTGATCTTTTCGATAAACTGATGCTGGTGCTGCTGCAGGTAAGAATCAGCCATCGTCATCCCAGTAAATTTACTAATTCAAAAGCATTTGTTTTTCCTATAACAAAGTTATCCAAACCGTGAACCTGAGAACTCGTGTCGTGTCGTCTGCAGGATGAACGCTGGATTGGGAGGCGACATTCATATCCTAAAGTGGAACCTCATGGAAGAAAGTTAGCCTGTACAGCAGGGACACCTATGGATCCAGTATGGGAATGTTATATGACCAAAGAGAAAACATCTATCTATCTATCTATCTATCTATCTATCTATCTATCTATATCTATCTATCTATCTATCTATCTATCTATTAAAAAAAAGGGGAGCTACACTTACTAAAAAGATGGGTGCTATATCAGCCCAGAGTGGGGTTCAGCCACTCTTGTATACAGACCATAAATAGACAAAAAAACGACTGCAGCACTCCTTTCAAGATGTATTCACCCTTTATTGGCCTTCAGGCATGTAATGCGACGTTTCACTGACACAGGACTTTCTTCCAGCAGCCACTCATTGCTTATGCTGGACCTTTTATACATCTTAATTCATTTACCGGTACATTCATTATACAATTAGTTTACAAACATAGTTCAAAAACATCATGCATTTTGTCTCAATTATTGCTATAGGGTCATGAATCACCATAGGCTTTTACCGTTTGTTAAAAACACTATCCCATATTATTACTATATGCTTATTAGTGCTTATTGGGCATCTCTAAACCGGGTTTCTTGCATTATTAATTAATTTACTATGCCTTCTTGGGGCCACGTCACACACACAATAATTGGCAGATATGTTGGCAATCTCTGGTTGCTGTGAAATATGGACACATTGCTCCTTTTGTGCCATATATAAATGAACAATGGTCCATAATTTCATGCAACCAAGTCTGCGCACCAATACTGCACAATTATGTGTGTGTGTGACGTGCCTTGGGTGCCTTCACACTTGCATTTGAGCGCAGCGCACCAAACCAGCAAAACTTGCGCACATGCGTACTGTTTAACATGGAACGCTGTGCCTGCGAGGCTGCGCTTACCGCATTTCTACAGAACACATAATTATGCGCCTCAACGATCCAACGCAGCATGCAGAATTTGTGCGTTGCGCGCTGTTTCTCAGCCACAACAAAGCAGACTCTGACCGCATGTCTCCAGACAGTGCAGAGAACCTGCGATCCATTGAAATCTCCCCCGGTGGCCGCCAGTGTCAGCGGGGAGATACAGCTGATCTGACAGCTGTTTAAATCTCCCGCGCTGAAACAGAATAGGTGATGTCGGCAGCAGGAGATTTGAAGCAGCATCAACTGTTTGATATCTCCTGCACTGATATCACCAATTCGGTGTCAGCGCGGGAGATTTAAACAGCTGTCAGATCAACAGTTTCTCCCCGCTGACACCGGGGGAGATCAGCTGTGCCAGGAGGAGGAGATCTCTGCCACTGATCTCCTCCGGCCGCCCCCAGAGACAGCTGATTGGCTGCCCGGGCACCATACTTATGTGAACGCATCGGAGATTCTCCGCTGCGTTCACATAAGTATGTGCTGTGTTGCACTGCCTTTGCCTCTGCATGCCCTCCGCATGCAGACACAAATGCAAGTGTGAAGGCAGGCTTACAGGGGCCGTCCAGCTTGTATTTACCGCTCTGCTAGCATACCGGAAATGATTCTGTGCATGCGCAGACCAATCCCTTTGTAAGCATTGCTATAGAGATCCGAAGCGGATCTCGCGCCATATTAGTGCTCTTGCGCATGCACAGTTAGTTGAATTGTTCCGGGCCGCCATCAATGTATACACGAACCAGTGTTTTCTCATGTACCACTTATTATACTTTGTAACTTCTATTTAATAACATGTTTTTTAATGTTTAAGTGGGCTGTTTTTATAGTGATTACATTACCATTACTAGGCTTATTCATTTCTTATGTGCATATATATTAAGTGCATCTTTGTGCATATGTAAAGTGCTATTGCATCAATGAGGTATTACCTCTTATAGTGCTGAGTGCTCACAGTATTACGCTGCATTGATGGTGACTAAATTTAATCAGGGTTAGGTGGCGCAAAAATGGTTTTAATGGCACTGAGTTTACCACATATGTCCATAGCTGGTTAATGGGGTCAATATATTAGCAAAAGTCCCTTCGGTTCTATTTTTAAAGTGACTCCCATCTCTGGGATGTTACACTCCCCTTGTCAGTACAGTCATCAAGAGGTCATCAACTCCTTTTCTCTCCCTCTGTCCAAAGGATTAAAAGATAACTTCAGGCTAAATTAACCTCTTCAAATCACCCCAGCAGTTTCTCTGGACCATATGAAATTACTTGGCGACTTTTACCCTGTGCTTACTCCAACCCATACAAAACGTCCATACTATATACAGTCCCTAACAGAAGTTATGCGCTTATCCATGTATGTAAATAAAAGCTTATAACCTGACGTTAAATTCATCCATTGGTTTTTATAAATTACTCTTTTGAAAGCTGAAACCCTCCCAAATTTGGTTTAGGTTAAGAAAATAAATTGGCATCAATGCTGAAATATTGATCATTTAATGACCACAGAATGGTCAGATTTTGGCAAGACAAAAGATTTGTCACCTGGTCATATAATGCACCCGATCCTAGTTTACATCCTCACCTGTGCTCAGTAAATGATCGGTTAATTAGTGGGTGTGTATAAAAAGAAACCAGCACCCCAGACCTTCACTTGAACTGCAACTTGAGCCAAAAACACACCACTGCGCCAAAAATCTTAAAACGGCCTGCGACCAAAGGAGCCTCATGATTATCAATGAGGCAATGAAGACCAGAGCCACTGCAGAGGTGGCTGGAACCTTTAATGTGTCTCAGCGTCAAGTACAAGAATTAAAAAAAGATTTGTAGAGACTGGAGAGGTGTTTGACAAGCCCAGGTCCGGCAGACCCCTCAAGACAACTGCTCAGGAGGAATGTTTGTTGGTTAGAAAATCCAAGTCAAGTCCCTCTTCCCAACAGCAGCAGTGCTCCAACAGGCCTGGTCACCTCAAGTCCCTGTGTCAACTAGAACAGTTTGTAGGATTCTATCTCAAATGGCCTCCATGGTCGAATCAGTGCCCAGAAGCCAGCACTAAACAAAAGGCAAATGGCATTTACAAAGTCCCACAGCCTGCTAAACAGATGGACGCTGGAAAAGTGGCAGAAGGTGGATTTCTCTGATGAATCTTCAGTAGAATTACACCACAGCCGCCGTAAATACTGCAGGAGACCTACTGGAGCCCGTATGGATCCAAATTTGGTGGTGGAAAGATCATGGTCTGGGGTTACATTCAGTATGGGGTTGTGCAAAACATTTGCAAGGTGGAAGGCATTATCAATAGCCTAAAATATCAAGTATTAGCAACCTCTTACATTCCAAACCATAAAAGGGGTCAAATTCTGCAGCAGGATGGTGCTCCATTCATACATCCATCTCTACAACAAAGTTCCTCCAGGTAAAAAAGATCAAGGTGTTCAAGGACTGGCCAGCCCAGTCACCAGACATGAACATCATTGAGCATGTTTCGGGTAGGATGAAAGAGAAAGATTGGAAGACAAAACCAAAGAATCTAGATGAACTCTGGGAGGCATGTAAGACTGTATTCTTTGCTATTCTTGATGACTTCATTAATAAATTATATGAATCATTGTTGAACCGCATGGATGCAGTCCTTCAAGCTCAAGGAAGTCACACAAAACATTAAATATGACTCTAATAGCACCACAACTTCATTCACCAATGTTATGCAACATATATTTGTATTTTAAGTTAATTATTTGTTGAATATCACATTACTGTATATACTCGTGTATAAGCCGACCCGTGTATAAGCCGACCCCCCTACTTTTGCCCCCGAAACCTGGGAAAGCCTATTGACTCATGTATAAGCCGAGGGTGGACCCCAGCACAGTATACAGCCCCCAGCAGTGTGGTATACAGGCCCCCCAGTGGTATACAGGCCTCCGCAGTGGTAGTATACAGCAGCTCCCCAGTGGTATATACAGGCCCCAGCAGTATTACAGCAGCCTCCCCAGTGGTATATACAGGCCCCAGCAGTATATACAGCAGCCCCAGTGGTATACAGGCCCCAGCAGTATATACAGCAGCCCCAGTGGGTATATACAGCAGCCCCAGTGGTATACAGCAGCCCCAGCAGTATATACAGCAGCCCCAGTGGTATATAAAGCAGCCCCAGTGGTATACAGCAGCCCCAGCAGTATATACAGACAGCCCCAGTGGTATATACAACAGCCCCAGTGGTACACAGCAGCCCCAGTGGTACACAGCAGCCCCAGCAGTATATACACAGCCAGTGTTAACACAGCCCCTGTACAACCCAGTGGTACACAGTCAGCCCCAGCAGTATATACAGCAGCCCCAGTGGTACACAGCAGCCCCAGCAGTATATACAGCACCCCAGTGGTACACAGCAGCCCCAGCAGTATATACAGCAGCCCCAATGGTACAAGCAGCCCCAGCGGTATACAGCGCCCCCCCATCAGTGGTATACAGGGCATACAGGCCCCCCTTGCTGCCGCACACCTGTAAACAGTAGATCATTATACTTATCCATGTCGCTGTCGCCGCCGCCGCTCTGCACCCGCTCCTCCGGTCTTCATGCTTCCTCCTCCGGCGCACAGACAATGACGTCATTTCCTGTGCGCCGGAGGAAGCATGAAGACCCGGAGGAGTATTATATGTAAAAGGTGTTATATATAAAATATCTATTTTAGGGGAAGCTCATGGTTGCACATAATGCTCTTACGCCATAATGCAAACTTCTGATATTTCCAAAATCTGACTTTAAAAAGATTTCATTGGTGCTTCCAATTTCTTTCAAGACCGATTTTCTACAAGAAAGAAGACCATTTTCTTGCAATCATTCTCATACTAGCATTTCAGAATGTTAATTAAAGGAATACTTAGAAACTCGACTTCTTCTTCTAGGCCCCTTAGAATACGCTCCTCATCGTCCGCCATGTATACCATATGTATGTATTGGAGGCTTTGTAGCGACCGGTGGTAAGGCCGCGGGTGTGTGTGTATGTCTGGCTTCAATAGAATCTCCATACTCAGATTTAACCGGTAGTAACATTTCTTTACTGTAAAACATATCTATAACACAGTCAACTGATCTAGCTGCACACATGTATATGGTGGAGTCTCTGGATCCTCACTTTAACCGGGTGCGCAGCAAGAAGAAGAAAAAGAAAACAAACAAAATGGAGATATCTTTCCCTAACTTTCCCTCAAATCACGTACCAGTCTATCCCCGAAGAAGATGTCGCTCCCACGTGGCAGGCCTGGGGTCTCACGATGACGGGTCCCGGTGCAGCGCTGAAGGGGGGGAAACTCCTCAGTCCTCCTCTTCGGTCTTCTTCCGCAGGTAACAGATTTTTGTTAGTCTCTCTCTCTGTCCCGGGGCACACAGATCAGGAGAAGGGAGATCACAGTAGCACAGATGGCTCCCTTATGTCGGTCACAGCCCATGCACATGTAATCCGGTGGCAATGTCCTGAATTCCGGAGGCAATGTCCTGAATTTGAGTTGGACCCTCGGTAAGACAAGGTCCTGCAGACCGGGGGTTGCAGCAACGATTTTCACGGGGTATTTCTTCCCAAGAATCCGGCTGCAAAAGAGCCCTATGTCGGGAGACACCACACACAGGTCTGTCCTTGCTGAAAATCTGAGTCTGCACAGCTCTGTTTCTCTTCCTGGGTAAACAAAAGAGATGGTGGGGGATTTCCACCCTCTGTGATTGTACAGTCCACTAATGCCCCCTGGTGGACAAGTGCGGAAACAAAGTCCAATTCTATGTCCATCTCAATGCGGCAGTCTGAATTGTTCACCTCATTACAGCTTCATAAAGGGTGGCTTGATTGCGAACACCAATTTATATAATACTGTGTTGCTCCATTTTTTCTATTTTTATCAATCTTATGGTGGGTCCCGATATCGGCGTCCAACTCCGACCAAAAGTCACGTGGTTCGTGCGTTGGCCCCGATATCGTTCATGCGTTGTATGGTTTAAACGTTCAATATGATGCGCGAACGATGCCAAAACGATATTGGGGATCAAAAGAGCGTGCTCTCCAACAGCCCGATATTGGATGGACGTTGGAGCAGGATCGGGCTGTGTAAACGCCCAACTACGATGTGCAGTACAACGTCCCCTATTCTCTCCCATGTTAAATGGTCGTTCCTGGGTCGGCCGTACAAGGGGGGCGTAGACATTGTAGAGACGTTGTATGCCGATATCGCGCTGTGTAAATGTCCAATGCGATCTGGGAAATCTGGGCAGAAAAAGCGCGCTCCCGCACCGTCGGATCCAATATCGGACCGATGTTGGAGGGTGTAAAGTGGCCATTATTGTGAGATTTTGCACAGCTTTTTACAAGTACTAAACAGCAATAATGGACCCGGGCACATTAGTATCCATCTTTGCTGGAGGTGTCCGGGATGTTCACCGGTGGTGTCCATGGTGGTCGTCTGAGGTGTTTGCAAGAGGAGTCCGGGGTGGTCATCGGAGGTTTTCGGGGTGGTCGCCGAAGGTGTCAGGGGTGGTCCCTGGAGGTGTGCGGCGTGGTCGCTGGAGGTATTCGTGGCGGTCGCCAGAGGTGTCAGGGGTGGTCGCGAGAGGTGGCCAGAGTGGTCACTGCAAGAGTCCAGGGAGGTCATCAGAGGTGTCCAGGGTGGTCGCCGTAGGTGTCCGGGGAGGCCACCGAAGGTGTCCGGGGTGGTCACCGGAGGCATCCATGGTGGTCGTCTGAGGTGTTTGGGGTATTTGCAAGAGGAGTCCGGGGTGGTCATCTGAGGTTTTCGGGGTGGTCGTCTGAGGTGTCAGGGGTGGTCCCTGGAGGTGTCCGGGGTGGTTGCCGGAGTTGTCTGGGGTGGTCGCCGTAGGTGTCCAGGGTGGTCACCAGAAGAATCCGGGGAGGTCGTCGGAGATGTCCGGGGTGGTCGCCGAAGGTGTCCGGAGTGGCCGCCAGAGGTGTCCAGTGTGGTCTAGGAAGGTGTCTGTGGTAGTCGCCTGAGGTATCCGGGGTGGTTGCAATAGGTGTCTGGGGTTGTCATCGGAGGTTTCCTGGGTGGTCGCCAAAGGTGTCCGGGATCGTCACCTTAGGTGCCGGGGAAGGTCGTTGAAGGTGTCCATGGTGGTCGCTGGAGTTGTCCGGGGTGGGCGCCGGACGTGTCCGGGTGGTCGCTGAAGGTGTCCGGGTTGGTCGCTGAAGGTGTCTGTGGTGGTCGCCGGAGGTATCCGAGGTGGTGGCTAGAGGTGTCCGGGTGGTCACCTGAGGTGTCCGGGTTGATCGTCGAAGGTGTCCGGGGTTGTCATTGATAGTGTTTGTGGTGGTCACCGGAGGTGTCTGAGGTGGTCGCTGGAGGTATCCGGGATGGTCGCCGGAGGTGTCAATGGGGTCGCCGGAAGTGTCTTGGGTGGGTTGCCCCAGGTGTCCGGGGAGGTCTTCAGAGGTGTCCAAGGTGGTTGCTGGAGGTGTCCGGGGTGGTCGTCGGAAGTGTCCGGGGTGGTCATCGAAGGAATCCTGGGTGGTCACCAAAGGAGTCCAGGGAGGTCGTCGTAGGTGTCTCAAGTGGTCACCAGAGGTGTTCGTGGGGGTCGCCGAAGGTGTCCAGGGTGGTCGCCGGAGGTGTTCGTGGTGGTCGCTGAACGTGTCCGGGGTGGTCAACAAAGGAGTCTGGGGAGGTCGTCGAAAGTATCCGGGGTGGTTGACGAATGTGTACGGGTTGGTCGCCGGAGGTGTTTGGGGTGATCACCATAGTTTTCCAGGGTGGTCACCAGAGGTGACCGGGGTGATCGGCAAAGTTGTCCAGAGTGGTCACTAGAGGTGTCCGGGGTGGTTACCTGAGGTGTCCAGGGTGGTCGTCGAAGGTGTCCGGGGTGGTCGCTGATGGTGTCAGTGGAGGTCGCGGGAGGTATCCTGGGTCGTTGCCGGAGGTACGTCGGGCGCTCGCTAGAGGTGTCCGTCGTGGTCGACAAAGATGTCCGGGGTGGTCGAAGGAGGTGTCCGGGGTGGTCGCCCCAGGATTCGAAGGTATCGAGGGTGGTCGCTGGAGGTGGCCGAGATGGTCGTCGCAGGTGTCCAGTGTAATTGTTGAAGGTATCCTGGGTGGTCACCGAAGGAGTCCGGGGAGTAGTCGTAGGTTTCTGAAGTGGTTACCGAAGGTGTCCGGGGTGGTCACCGAATGTATCCGGGGTTGTTGCTAGAGGTGTCGGGGGTGGCCAACGAAGGAGTCCGGGGAGGTCATCGGAAGTTTCTGGGGTGGTCGCCGAAGGTGTCCGGGGAGGTCGCCGGAGGTAACCAGGGTGGTGGCCTGAGGTGTCCGTGGTGGTCGCTGAATGTGTCCGGGGTTGTCGCCAAAGGTGTCTGGGGTGGTCAACGAAGGAGTCCGTTTAGGTCGTCAGACGTTTTTGGCGTGGTCGCCGGAGGTGTCAAGGGTGGTTGCCAGAGGTGTCCAGGGTGGTCGCTGGAGGTGTCCTAGGAGGTCCCTGGAGATATCCAGAGAGGTCGCCGAAGGTGTCTGGGGTGGTTACTGGAGGAGTCCGCGGTGGTCATCCGAGGTGTCTGGGGTGGTTGTCCGGGATGGTCATCCGAAGTGTCCGGGGTGGTCGTCTCAGATGTGGGTGGTCGCCTGAAGGTGTCCGGGTGGTTTGCCTGAGGTGTCTGGGGTAGACGTGGAGGTGTCCGGGGTGGTCTCTGAAGGTGTCCGTGGTGGTTGCTAGGAGTGTCTGGGGTGGTTGCCGGTAGTGTCCGGGGTGGTTGCCGGAGGTGTCTGAAGGGGTCATCGGAGGTGTCCAGTGTGGTCGTAGAAGGTGTCCAGGGTCATCGCCAGAGGTGTCATGGATGGTCGCCAAAAGAGTCCAGGGAGGTTATCGGAGGTGTCCGGGGTAGTCGCCAAAGGTGTCCCAGTTGACCGCAGAAAGTGTCCGGGGTATTAAGCGAAGGTGTCCAGGGTGGTCTTCGGAGGTGTCTGAGGTGGTCGCCAGAGGTGTCCAAGGTGATCGCTGGAGGTGTCCGGGTGGTCGTCAGAAGTGTCCGGGGTGGTCGTCGAAGGTATCCTGGGTGGTCACCGACGGAGTCCAGGGAGGTCATCGTAGGTGCCTGAAGTGGTCAGCAAAGGAGTCCGGGGAGGTCATCGAACGTTTCCGGGGTGGTTGACGAAGGTGTCCGGGATGGTCGCCAGAGGTGTCTGGGGTGACCTCCGTAGTTTTCTGGGGTGGTCGCTGATGGTGTCCGTGGAATTCGTCGGGAGGTATCCGGGGTGGTTGCCGGAGGTATCTGGGGTGCTCGCCAGAGGTGTCCGTCATGGTCGACGGAGATGTCCGGGGTGGTCGACGGAGGTGTCTGAGGTGGTCGCCAGAGGTGTCCAAGGTGATCGCTGGAGGTGTCCGGTGGTCGTCAGAAGTGTCCGGGTGGTCGTCGAAGGTATCCTGGGTGGTCACCGACGGAGTCCAGGGAGGTCATCGTAGGTGCCTGAAGTGGTCAGCAAAGGAGTCCGGGGAGGTCATCGAACGTTTCCGGGGTGGTTGACGAAGGTGTCCGGGATGGTCGCCAGAGGTGTCTGGGGTGACCTCCGTAGTTTTCTGGGGTGGTCGCTGATGGTGTCCGTGGAATTCGTCGGGAGGTATCCGGGGTGGTTGCCGGAGGTATCTGGGGTGCTCGCCAGAGGTGTCCGTCATGGTCGACGGAGATGTCCGGGGTGGTCGACGGAGGTGTCTGGGGTGGTCGCCCCAGGAGTCCGGGGAGTTCTTCTAAGGTATCCAGGGTGGTCGCTGGAGGTGTCCGGGGTGGTTGTCGCAGGTGTCCAGTGTGATTGTTGAAGGTATCCTGGTGGTCACCGAAGGAGTCCGGGGGGTAGTCGTAGGTTTTTAGGCCAAAGGATGAGGCAAGTGACAGGAGTTTGGAGGCTGTTGACTGGTGGGTGTCGATGGGGATGTTGAAGTCGCATTATGATGGTGGGAATTTCAGCAGATAGAAAGTATAGGAGCCAGATGGATAATTGGTCAAAGAAGGTAGTGGTGGAACCTGGAGGTCGATAAATGGCGGCCACTTGTAGGTTGGAAGGAGAGTAGATACGGACAGAGTGCGCTTCAAAAGATGAGAGGTTAAGGGAGGGAGGAGGAGGAATTGGGTTGAAGATGCAGTTGTTAGGAGAAGACCCACTCCTCCACCGTGTTTGTTGCCAGTGCGAGGTGTGTGGGAGAAGATAAAGTCCACCGTAACACAGCGCAGCAGGGGAGGCCATGTCGGAGGGTGTCAGCCATATTTCTGTGAGGCCCAGGAAGGAGAGTCTGAGAGAGGTAAAGGGGTCGTGAAGGAAGTGGAGTTTATTACAAATGGGGCGGGCATTCCAGAGTGCTCCAGAGAGAGGAGACGGGTGGAAAAGGGGTTAGGGAGATGGGTTTCATATTTAGGAGATTGAGGCTGTTTCCTGCAGGTGTGGGGTGATAGGAGGGAGGAATAGTGGGGAAAGTTGGCTGTGGGGGGTCCTGGTTGGGAGTATGTCACCAGTGGATAGCAGCAGCAAAGAGAGAGCAAGCAGGTGGGAGAATGAGAGCGGCCAGCTTGTTTTGTGTTTCTGCAGGAGGGGTGTGAGATTGAGAAGCAGGTCAGCAGAGGAGCTCAGGTGGGGAGGTAAGAGAGATGGGGAGATAAATATTTGTGCTGGGAGCGTTGGAGCTTGGGGGTAGTGAAATAGGGAAAGGATTAGTGGAGCAATTAGTGTTAGGACAAAAGTAAGCATTGTGCAAGTGTTATGGGAAAGCAAAGTCTTAGAGAAAAAGACCCCCCTCAGTAATCTTGTATACAGAGCCCTGGATACCTAAGAATGGCCTCTGCGAAGCCTCATCCAAGATGGAGAGAAGCTGCCCAAGCTCAGCTGTGACTCCATTTATTGTCTATGGGGCTGCCCAGTACTGTACTTTACCAAGAATGGAGCCAATGCTGAACATTTGCAGACTGCCGAGACCCCACCCACCGATTCTCCCCACCATGCAATGAGTAATGAAGACACACGGGATATCTTGTCCAACTTTATTGAGGGTATAAATGTAACACCATTCATATGTATTGAAAACAGGGGGTGGAATGTTCAACCGTAGGCAACCGAAGCTCAACCGTAGGCACAAATCCACCTTATAAAACCATATGGGAACAGAGTCCGATGCCGCGGCCGCCTGTGGCAGCTTGACTCTCACCAGCGCCCTCGGCCCCGTGACCAGATGTGTAGCGTCACACATGGAAGGGGCCCTAAGCGGCATCTGACGCGGACGATCCTGCTGTCGGGGCCGCGCATGCGTGCGCACACTCCATGCCCCAAAGCACTGGGCCATTCTCCCCAAGCTGCAGGAGACCTTTGGGTGCTGAAGCGGTCAGGAGGACCCCGACCGCCACCTTCCCCGGATGCCGCCTCGCTCCGCTCAAGCTGCAGGAGACCGGAGCACTGACCAGAGGGCTGCAGCCTGACCGCCCCTGCCGGCGATTAGGGCGCAGAAGCGCTACGGGGGGCATGAGGAAGGCTCTGGGCCCAGCCAAGAGTGATCAGGGGAAGCACTATCCGCTCCTGCAGTGCTCTGCCTCTTGGTAACGTGCAATCCTGCCCCCAGCGCCCATGCCACTCTCTGTAAGCTCCGTGAGACTAGGGTGGCTGAGGTGGTCGGGAAGACCCCTGACCGCCTCTGCCCTGTGAGTGCACGAGGGAGTCTCCTATGTGATCGGGAGGCGGCGCTGTCCCGCTACAGCTGTGTGAGCCCGAGTTAAGCCTGGCTGGAGGGAGATGCACTGCATCCTCCGGCTGGCACCATCCTAAGGCTGCTGCGTAGTGGGAACATGGGTAAACGAGGCAAAGACCTGGGGGCTTGACACAGGTATGGAGGGGGGCAGTGCTGTGGCGTGCACCGCTCGCCCCATGATATGCAGGCCAATCGATAGGGAGCTGGTTCCCCAAAGTGAAGACGAGCCATTAGGTTCCCTCCTGGCCGGTCCTCTGTTACCTCTGCTCCCAGGGGTCCATCATTGGTGCGGCAATACTCACCCTGTGACCAGTATGGTAAAGAAGAGAGAAGAGACGGAGGGGCGCTCCTAGTGAGGATCTGACAGCTGTGGGGGCAGGTTAGGTTCAATGTGCTCACCTCTATGGGTTATGCAGCAGGCATAACACCGTGTAGAAGCACTGTAAGCATAAAGTGCAGGCGCTGGGGATCCGATCAATGTGGAGGATGTGATCACGTGGTGGAGTCAAAAACCGCTGTTTCATTTTTACACTTTTTCCCAGTATGGTAAAGAGGAAGAGGATGTCGAGGGACAAAGTTTATAAGGGCCGGGGGAGGGCCTGCAGAGTGACGAGGAGAGGGGCAGCACCCATTACTCGGTGGGAGGAGCAGGGGTTGCTTAGAAAGGGGTTCAGCAGTCAGGTGCAGCTGGCAACATACGCAGCTGCAGAGCCCTACATCTCCTCCTCATTCAGGACAGTGCCCTGCAGAAGCCATTGTCCGGGATCTCGAGCCCTTGTCATGGGATCACCGAGGGGACCAGCTGTCAAACTCCCCCAGCAATCAGTAAGGAAAAATAAGGAAAAAATAAATAAAATAATGAGGCCAATAAATAAATGTATCATTTTATTGTAAAATAACTGAATTACAATTATAAATATTTAAATAAAATAATAACACAAAGAACAGAATTTCCATTCAGATCAGACCAACACACAAATGATATATTTATTTCTATAAATAATGTTACATATATAATATAAATAAAGAATAAAATTATACCGGACGGTCAGTATAATGGTTGGTTTGGTGTCCCTTTGTATAGGACCTGGGCCACACTATGACTTTCTGTGCCGCCCAGTTGCATTTTGTATTGCTCTGGACTGTAACTTTGGCAAATAGTTAACATCAATCATTGGCGCTATAAAATGTCTCAGAGTATTGTCATTATAGGTCATGAAGGGACATCAGCCGACAGTGCTGCAGTGTGAAGAACATTAGTAGTTGTACGATATCTAACACAAGCGCTGCTAACAGCTCTATGGATTACAGGTGAGTCACAACTAGCCGAGTGTGCACGGACTCAATAGCGGGATAATCGACATGTGGCACATTGGCATGACTCCGCTGAGCCAATCTCTATGTCTTCCCATCGAGACGCCCCACAGAAGAGGCGAACCTTCACCTGTAAAACAAAACAATATTTTACTTATTTTTGAGGGGAGAGGTATGGCTACAAACTAAAGAGTTAGTATCATCATAAATTGTTAAAATTGTAAAGTGCTAATAAAATAAGCAATTTAGCAATTCACCTGCTCTCAGGATTTGAGAACTTTTCATTTCCCTGTGAAAAATGCTTGTTAAAGCGTTATTGACTTTTATAATTGCTACTTCCAATAAGTGGGATAGAGTTCAAGTCCTCTTTGAAGAAACAATTTGCATATTTAATTTCCCAGAGGAGCATTGCAGGCGTTTAAGCCACCTCATACTGGCATGCCGCTCCTGACATGTCACTCTCCATAAGGATATATATTATACCTTAGTCTTAGCCTCTCACCTAGACAAATCAGATCTCATACTTTGCATTGATAAGGGTCAATACCCCAAAACACTGTGTCTGCAAATTGAGATTCTGGTTGGGCTTATATCCTTGGTCATATGATAAGGCTGTGGATATTGACTTTGAGGATTGCTACTCAAATTGGTGGCGCATCAGTCTTGAAGAGAATTGATATTAATTTACTGTATACTGCTCACTGCCTTGGTCACTGACCACCTCTGCAAACTATCAGCAGTGTCAGGTCTACAGCAAAACTTAATAGACACTGCTTAGTCGAAAAGGTGACCATTAGTAGTTGCATGTTATCATGTAAACCCCAGAGATGCCCAGGATGCCTCCAGTAGGAGTGAGATCTCCACCTGCCATGGAGGACTGGGATGGACGTGGAGCCATGGCAGCAGGGGCGTAACTACAACAGGTGCAGGGGCTGCGATCGCACCCGGGCCCTGGAGCCTAGGGGGCCCCAAAAGAGCCTTTGGCCTATAGAAAAAGACTATTGCTGTTAAAGATTTGTAATAATTGGGGGCCCCGTTGGAGCTTTTGCATCGGGGCCCTTGAGCTTCAAGTTACCCCACTGCATGGCAGCTATATTCTAGACCATGGTGCGGATTAAGAATATTGGCCACAGACGTGAAGAGTGATCTGGTCCCGCAGTCATGTCGGACCGGACCGGGGCAGTGCAAGTCTTTTTGCCCAACTCTAAACACCCTATATAATATTATCAAATACAAAGGTAGAGAAATCTGGCATTCAGACCTGCAATAGTCTGCATAGATTTTTTTTATTGCATATAACAGTATTTTAAAAGACTAGACCAAGTATACATGGATGTGTGGCGCCCCTGCGGATCCAGTCGCCACATAGGTACTGCATCGCTGTTAGGATGTAGTATCCACTGTCTGGTAAGAGGGGCAAGACCGGTGCCAGGTCACCCAGATCACACACTAGGAACCATTGTAGTGAGGATAGGTGGAGAGGAAGTAGTTAGAGGGAGCACCTGAGAGGAGTGAAGTTAGGAAGAACACACATACAGTAGATGACGTGGGACACGTCACAGAGGGTATAAATAGAGCGGGAAAGATCTAGAAAGCAGGAGAGACCGTTGAACAGCAGAGAGTAGAGTTGCTGCAGAGAGAGAAAAGGAGAGTGGAGCAGCTAGAGTCGAGTTGGAGGGAAGCTAGAGAAAGAAAGCCTGTCACACAAGGAAGAGAACTCGAGAGAAGTGTCCAGAGGCCAGACTGAGGAGCAGAGAAGGAGAACTAGGTGGCTCCAAAGAGTAGAAGAGAGGGCCCCAGAGGCACAGGCAGTGACCATTCCACCCATGGGACTCATATCCATTGTCAAGCACAGGCAATGGAGGGACTAGGCTGAAGATAGGGGCACCGGGACCCCAAGACTAGTGGAGAATACAGACAAGGCTCAGCTAGCAACCCTGGAGACTTTTGGTACTTCCATGGTGACACGGTCGACAACCGCGCACATCTGCTGAAAAGGTGGCAACCATAGGGCTAAGGGGAAGATACTGCAGGGCAACCCATAAGAGAAAAGCCCACAGTCATTGGCTCAGAGCTCTGTGTGGTGAGGCGCAAGGCAGGACGGGATAGGCAAGGGCAGTGTAAAGAGGCTGAGAAAGGACAGAGAAGGGGTGTCGGTTATGTGTCATCCTCCTACCCGGGAGTTGCTTGGTCTGAGAACCCAGTGCTCAGTGGGCTGTTGCACAAAGACTGTGAGTAAAAGAATTGATGACTGCAGCCCACTGTGTCTGTGAACTTTCTTAAAGCGTCGAGAGCACCAGAAACATCACTACCAACTCACTCAGGTACCTTCTGCTGCCCTGGGGGTCAGCGCTACCCGTAGAGGGCTTAACAACACTGCTGCCTCCCAACCATCGGCCCCTAGGAGAACTGTCGTGCAGCGGTGGCCATCTATAGTGGCAACCCTGCGGGTGACGTCACGCAAAATTAACAAGTTTCCCCAAGTCCAGTCATCCCTGTCCAGAATGAACCCTCCACGCCAGGTCCCTATCCCTAAAGGTACCATCACACGCGGCAATATTGCTAGCAATTTCACTTGCAATTTGCTGGTTGCAGTGAAATCATGGACACATTATTACATTTGTACACGATAACAAAATAGAACAATGTGTCTATGATTTCACTGCAACCAGCAAATTGCCAGTGAATTGCAAGCAATATTGCCGCGTGTGACGGTACCTTAAGAGAGAGAGACACCCATACCGAACTTTTAATGACACCGCCACGGTCTCGGTCCCTGTGATTCCTGTGATGAAGCCTCAAAGCCCGATTCTGAGCATCCTAAAGCCCTGGAGGGGGGGTCAGATGGATGCAATATAATCCAAACAGATTATTTTTATTTGTCAAAATTGACATTTTAGCTCAGTAAAGCTTCTGCTTCATTTTTTCCTTCCAGGACCCTTCCCCTTTCTTAAGGACCTGCTCTTACCTTCTGTACTTTGTTGATGGTGCAGCATTGTGACACAGATGTGATATTGTGCTTGTATCCACTGGCCGCCAGAACCGAATACTTTGACGGGAACGCACTAGACTCACAGTATCCCACACAGGCATTGATGACCTGGGTCCCTCTACAAGTCCCTTTACGGTCACTCCTTATAGTAACATTAAATGCTGTGGAAAAGACGAAGAAATAATTATCACATGTATAATATTGTTCATTAACAGGATACTGTATTGTGGAGGGGACATAATTCAGTCATGTAGACATTGCTTCTGTAGAAGACTAACTGCCCCCAGCTCCTATATATTCTGTACAGGCTCTGTGCCCACAGTTTGGCCATTTCTATGTAGCCAAAGGTAAAACTGTTCTTCGTGATTAACAAACAAACTCCAGTTTTTCAAATATTTTTACTGTCTGGATGAGAAGTTTTTTGCCGGTGCCCACCATAAAAAAGGTGAAAATTAATAATTAGAAGGGTATTACTATCTCATACAAATCTACTGAATATGCCCGAGTAATAGACTCAGGTGTCATCAATGAGGAAAGATAGTGGGAAGTCCTATACCAGTGAATGGGATTCCTGCCACCTCTCCACCGACAGCGGTGAATGTCAAGGTTCTGCTCTTAGGACAGATGCCGTCTCATTGGTGGAATCAACATATACTGGTACTTGTACGTTTTTGGGTGAACACTTAGATTTAAAGATCTGTAGGCGACGTGTCAGTGTGCTTCAAACCGATAATTACAGTAATTAGATGATTAATCTAAAAAAAACTGATTTATCATTTCCCTCAATCACATTTCCTTATATAGTCTGAGAAACTGTCAGTGCATTTTGTGCTATTATAGTGCACACTGCCCCATCTCCTAGCCCTGCGCAGTGTAAAACATTCAGTTATAGTCCTGCTGGTCGACCTCATACAACCTCCAGTGAGTCCTGTAATAGCCAATAGGCAGAAGTGTAACTTGAAGCTCATGAGCCCTGATGTAGAAGCTCCAACAGCGCCCCTCAATTGTTGCAAATCTTTAATAGCATTAAAGGCCAAAGGGACATCTGGGGCCCCCTAGGTTCCAGGGCCCAGGTGCGATTGCAACCCCTGCACCCATTGTAGGTACACCCCTGCCAGTAGGTTAGTGACAAAGGTGGCTGAGCTACCATTATGAAAGAAGAATTGGGCTCCGCTGGGGAATGCACTGGGCAATTTGAAATAGAAAACTCTAATTTTAGGTTAATAGTAGCTCTGTCAGGATAGGTTACAAGAAAAAACAGGAGATAGTGAGTACAAAAATTAACTACATATTCAAGAAACAGCGTCCTTGCTCCTAGCTAGCTGTTACATCTCCTGTTGGGTGTTGGACATGGCAACATATTCTCTCTAAGCATGGAGTCACACTAGTGTACGACTCGTGCAAGGATCACATCGCACTGCCCAGGCTGGTCACGGCTCTCCTGCCCAAAGCCTATCAGCTGCATACAAATACAAGAAGCTGTTACGCTCAGGTCAGGAGAGCTGTGGCAGTCAGGGCATTTGATGTGAGTCATACATGAATCATATGAAAGGAAAATAAGGCCAGTCTATTTGGAGCGCAAGGATTGAGGACACTAAAGGGGATATAGTAAACCATCCGAACCTTTATTGTTCCCTTGTGGGCCACAATGTGTTTCAACAATCAATGTGCTGTCTTCCTCAAGTGATACATGAATCATATGGCGATGTGACTCCAGCCTAGTTAGTTTTTGTAATCTATCCTGCTGCAGTGGTGACTTACGATGGAGGTGACATCCTGGAGTGGTGGCATCAATGCTCTGTGTCTCAAAGCTCAAGACAGTCAACATGAGAAAGACTGCGGCTGAAGTAAGATACATGGTGAAAATATCTGAGGAAGTCAACAAATACAGGATTAAATGTCAAAGTGCAACACTCAGATTGATAATATTTTGGACTAATACTGTAGAACACATAGATCTAGAGTTGGGCAAAAAGATTTGTGCTGTCCTGGTTTGGCATCTAGTCAGTCCTCCGTGGCAGCTGGACCAGGATAGTTTACTTCTGTGCTTGTTGATGTCTTGCGACATCAACATGTACGTAACACTGCAATGTTATGATGTCTTAGGACTGGGTCACACATAAGCCCTTGGTCCGTTTTTGGCTTCATTTTTAGCATCCATAAGTCCAAAAACTGATAGAAAAACGGATTGGATGTAATAAACACCCTGTCCGTTTTTTTCTGGACCTAAAAACATTGCTCTGTCCGTTTTTGAGCCAAAAACTTTGCTAGCAACGTTTTTGGCATCAGTTAAAAAACGCATGCGTTTTTCTAACATGGGGCCTCTATGGGAAACGCATGCGTTAACGCATGGCACATATTGGCACCTGCGTTAACGCATGTTAACATGCGTTTTTAATGAAAAAAAATGAAAAAATGACTAAGTCCAAAAATGTTCAGAGGTGTAGGAGGCTCAAAAAGCACCCAAAAAAATCGGATTGGTCATGGAAATCACTTCCAAAAACGGATTTCTATGTGTGACCCCAGCCTTAGTAAGCACAAGAGTCCACCAGTATGGCAGGTTGAGGATGCCAGGGGCAGAGGTGAAGACTGGTCTGGTCTGGTCTGGCTACCATGGAGGATCAGACTACACAGACTACACAGATTCTCTGATGATCATTCATGTAACCTTATTTCTATCCCCAATTTTCTCTCAAGATGCCTGGACCATTTTAAATATTATCATTATTATTATTTATTTATATAGCTCCATTAGGTTCCATGGCGCTTTACATGTGAAGAGGGGAGAACAATGACAAATACAGTGTATACGGACAATCAAGTCTTGCAGATACAGGAGGGGAGAGGACCCTGTCCACGAGGGCTCACAGTCTACAAGGCCAGGCGCAGAAACACTAGGAGGGGGAAACGCTGAACATGCAGTGGTGCAGCGACCGGGTGTCATCATAGGTTGTAGGAAGAGGTGAGTCTTCAGGTTTCTTTTGAAGATACTAATGGGAGGCGAGTGTCTGATATGTTGAGGGAGGGAGTTCCAGAGAATGGTGGAAGCATGAGAGAAGTCTTGTACGGGTCATTCCATGTCAAGTGAACCAATGATTACTACCTCTATATTTTTAATTATTTTGAGATTTTGTTATTTGATAATAGCATATCAGACAATGCAAAATGTGAAGAGAAATTTTTTTTTAAAAATTTATTTTTTTTTTAAATGATTTTCAAAGTTCGGAAAAAGTGTGAATTTCGCTGTTGCCTGCCTTTACGTTTCTCCTCATAACTCAGGCTAGGAATAAGATAGAGAGACAAAATAAACACCATTCTACTCAGAACTATACAGGCTTTCACCAGATATGTCACAAGAGGATCTTTGTTAATATTTTACCCATGTGATCGCAAGCGCAAAACTTTAAAACGTATTTCCGAAAAATCGGCGCGCTTTAAATATTTCAAAAACTGCCCATGTGTCTGCTTTGCTCTTAGCCACATCTGTACCAAATTTCAAGTTGGGATCGCAATGGGATCATATTTTAACATATTTTACTATTAATAGCGTCAATGGGTCATTCCATATCAAGTGATCTAAATATGAATATTTTTTTTTACCTGATGTCTTTAGATTTTTTTTTTTTTTTCCTTTATGAAGTACTACTTTAGTTAATTACAAATTAAAAGTTTGGAATTTTTTTCTTCATCAGTTAATTTTTTACAGATTTTTAAAGTTTAAAAAAAGGGTGAATTTTGGCCTGGTATGGCTTTACATTTTTTTATCTCGGGCTAGAAATAAGATAGAGAAACAAAATAAACACCATTCTACTCAGAACTGTCCAGGCTTTCACCAGATATGTCACAAGAGTATATTTGTTAATTTTAATTTTTTACCCATGCGAATGCAAACGCAACATTTTGAAACGCATTTCCGAAAAAACGTTTTAATAAAAATTTTCAAAAACTGCCCATGTGTCTTTTATGCTCTTAGCCACATCTGTACCAAATTTCAAGTTGGGATCGTGATGGGATCATATTTTAAAATATTTAACTATGGTTAATCTAATTTTTATTAAATTTTGAAAAAACATATGAAAGACATACATTCAATCTTTTAACAAAATCTTGAGACATATAAAATATACAAAAAGAGAATTCACAAAGTTATTAGTAACTTTAAGATAAGCTGCAAATTTACTTTTGTGCTTATCTCTGGTGCAATATATACTACAATCTAAATATAATTCCAAACACTCAAGTATACAACCTTTCTCAGGGTTTTGAGATGTTCTGATGTCAAGGGGACAAGCAGCCCCAGCAGAATGATTTTTATCACTTGGCCCCTTCTAACAGGTTGACCACGTAAGTGGGTCATTACCCATTGAGGCCTAGTTGGAATAGTCTATCGACTGGTGTACCGGAAAGGAAGGCCGAAATATTAATGATCTACTCACAGCTCAGAGTTTCCGATACCTGTCTAATGTTCACTAGAATTCTGAAGGTATAGGTGTAGAAAGGAAATACCTAGACTGAATGTATCAGATGGGAAGAAAAGAGAGATAGAAAAGAAGAGAGAGAGAAGAGAAAAAAAACCATTAGAAAAAGTTATACTGGGAAAGAAAAGCCACGTAAGAAAAATAGAAAAAAAGGAGGGGGGGGGACGGGTGAGGTATGGGAAGGAGAAAGGGTACTCATCCCACTGGCTCCCCATCAGCCAGAGGTCGAGCCATATTATCTGTGCTGGAAAAGATACTCCTAAATTCTGCAGAGTCGTGAAAAAGAATCCATTCAACCCAAATCCCTAAGAATTTGTTCCGAGATCCCGATACATCAGCTGCGAGCTCCTCCATTCGATATATGTCCATCAATTCTTTGAACCAATCAAGTAGAGATGGAGCCCGGCTTGATTTCCAGAACCTCGGGATCATAGCACGAGCAGCCGAGATGCAAAAGCGGAGAATATCCCTCTTCTGTAGCCCAATAGGACCTGGAAAAATGGATAACATTGCCGATTCTGGGCAGCATTCGGCTTGTTTACCTGTTATCCGGGCGTATGCATTGAAAACCTCAGACCAGAACCGCCGGATTTTCCCACAACTCCACCAAATGTGTATCATTGTACCCTTCTCTTCCCCACAGCGCCAGCAGGTATCAGGGGTTCCAGGGAACATGTTCCGGAGTGTCGTCGGGCACAAGTACCATCTAGTGAGCAGCTTATAGCTTCTTTCTTGTGCAGAACAAGCGCTAGCTAGTGAGTGAGTAAATATAAAGCATTTCTGCCAATTAGCTTCTGAAATGCTACACCCCAATTCCCTCTCCCAAGCACGTTGGAAGTAAAGGGTGCCCTGCTCTCTCATGGACACTAAGGCCTGGTATAGAACTGATATTTTGCGCCTCGGTGGAGCCTCAAGTTGGAATAACCTCTCCAATACGTTGGGCGTCAATCTTACCCTGCAAGAGTGGTCAGCTGAATATAAGTATGCTCTGTATTGGAGAAATTCGAATCACTTAAGAGGTCTCGTAGGTTCTTTGAGTTGTAGCTCTGCCATCGGGGGCAAACCACCACTGGACAGAGTCTGTCCTACTCGGGTGTCATCCACAATCCGCCAACATAAAAATCTCTGCCTGTCAAATCTGGGTGGGAAAGATGGGTTGGAAAAAAGGGGAGTCAAAGGGCTAAGTCTGTCGTTTAAGCGGAGGGTTTTCGTCACTAGGTGCCATACCTTCAAGGTGTTTCTGGTCATGTCTGTCAAAGGTACTAGGTCTGTGGAGTCTTTAGGGGAAATCCAAAGCAGGTGTTTCAGCGGAATCCCCAAACCCTCTTGCTCCACCCCTACCCATTTCTTGGAGGACGCATGATAATGCCAATCTAGAGCTCTAACAAGAGAGGAAGCCACAAAGTACGCTTGTATGTTGGGTAGTCCAACCCCTCCTCTGGTCTTGGGCAAGGATAGGATATTCATTCGCAATCTGGACCTCTTGCCCCCCCAGACAAATCTAAGGATCATAGATTGCATTTTGGAGAGGAAGCCTCTATCCAATAGAACAGGAACTGTCTGAAAAGTATATAAGAGTCGGGGCAAGACATCCATCCTGACTATGTTTATTCTCCCGAACCAGGATAGCTTTAATTGTCTATAGGAGGTAAATGCCGATTCCGCGTTAGTCAAAAGGGGTTGATAATTTAAATTGAATATTTGTTTAAGATCTTTTGGTATAAGGACTCCCAAGTACTTAATGGCTTATACTTTCCATTTAAATGGGAACTGTTTAGATAGATGAGAAACCAATTCTCCAGGCAAAGAAATATTGAGTGCCTCGGTTTTGGAGCAATTCACTTTAAAGTTGCTCAATTGTCCGAACCGTTCAAACCCCATTAAGACCGAAGGGATGGAGACCAGGTGCTGGGAGATGTAAAGTAGCAGGTCATCTGCAAATAAGGCTAATTTGTGATGACTCTGTCCCAGCTTGACCCCATGGACGCATTCATTGGACCTAAGTGCAAAATATTTAACTATTATAGTGTCAATTCAAAAATCACCAAGAACACAATCAGTCATTTTTTCACAATTGCCCGTCAATAGTTTGAATTTGATATAAAGAAACATAGTCTTGTAACATCTCAAATGAAAGCTGTTACCGTTCTGAGTAAAATGATGCCTCTCCCACTTCATTATCTTATTTCTAGCCTGAGATAAAAAAATGTAAAGTCATACCAGGCCAAAATTCACCCTTTTTTTAAACTTTAAAAATCTGTAAAAAATTAACTGATGAAGAAAAAAATTCTAAACTTTTAATTTGTAATTAACTAAAGTAGTACTTCATAAAGGAAAAAAAAAAAAAAAATCTAAAGACGTCAGGTAAAAAAAAATATTCATATTTAGATCACTTGATATGGAATGACCCATTGACGCTATTACTAGTAAAATATGTTAAAATATGATCCCATTGCGATCCCAACTTGAAATTTGGTACAGATGTGGCTTAGAGCAAAGCAGACACATGGGCAGTTTTTGAAATATTTAAAGCGCGCCGATTTTTCGGAAATGCGTTTTAAAGTTTTGCGCTTGCGATCACATGGGTAAAATATTAACAAAGATCCTCTTGTGACATATCTGATGAAAGCCTGGACAGTTCTGAGTAGATTGGTGTTTATTTTGTTTCTCTATCTTATTTCTAGCCCGAGATATGATAGAAAATGTAAAGCCATACCAGGCCAAAATTCGCACTTTTTTAAAACTTTAAAAATCTGTAAAAAATTAACTCATAAAGAAAAAAATTCAAAACTTTTTTTTTGTAATTAACTAAAGTTGTTCTTCAGATAGAAAAAAAATTAAAAAAATCTGAGGACGTCAGGGAAAAAAAATATTCATTTTTGGATCACTTGACATGGAATGACCCGTACACGGTTGTGAGAACATGACTAAGTATCTATTCCTATTGTAACATGACTATGTATCTATTCTTATAACATGACTATGTATCTATTCTTATTATAACATGACTACAGTATGTATCTATTCTTATTGTAATATGACTATCTATTCTTATTGTAACATGACGATGTATCTATTCTTATTATAACATGACGATGTATCTATTCTTATTATAACATGACTATGAATCTATTCTTATTATAACATGACTATGTATCTATTCTTATTGTAACAAGACTATGTATCTATTCCTATTGTAACATGACTATGTATCTATTCTTATTATAACATGACTATGTATCTATTCTTATTATAACATGACGATGTATCTATTCTTATTATAACATGACTATGTATCTATTCTTATTATAACATGACGATGTATCTATTCTTATTATAACATGACTATGTACTATTCTTATTGTAACATGACTATGTATCTATTCTTATTGTAACATGACGATGTATCTATTCTTATTATAACATGACAATGTATCTATTCTTATTGTAACATGACGATGTATCTATTCTTATTATAACAGGACGATGTATCTATTCTTATTGTAACATGACTATGTATCTATTCTATTGTAACATGACTATGTACCTATTCTTATTGTAACATGACTATGTATCTATTCTTATTGTAACATGACGATGTATCTATTCTTATTATAACATGACAATGTATCTATTCTTATTATAACATGACGATGTATCTATTCTTATTATAACAGACGATGTATCTATTCTTATTGTAACATGACGATGTATCTATTCTTATTATAACATGACGATGTATCTATTCTTATTGTAACATGACGATGTATCTATTCTTATTATAACATGACAATGTATCTATTCTTATTATAACATGACGATGTATCTATTCTTATTATAACAGGACGATGTATCTATTTTATTGTAACATGACGATGTATCTATTCTTATTATAACATGACGATGTATCTATTCTTATTATAACATGACGATGTATCTATTCTTATTGTAACATGATGATGTATCTATTTTTATTATAACATGACGATGTATCTATTCTTATTGTAACATGACGATGTATCTATTCTTATTATAACATGACGATGTATCTATTCTTATTGTAACATGACGATGTATCTATTCTTATTATAACATGACGATGTATCTATTGTTGTTATAACATGACGATGTATCTATTTTATGTAACATGACTATGTATCTATTCCTATTGTAACATGACGATGTATCTATTCTTATTGTAACATGACGATGTATCTATTCTTATTGTAACATGACTATGTATCTATTCTTATTGTAACATGACGATGTATCTATTCTTATTGTAACATGACAATGTATCTATTCTTATTATAACATGACTATGTATCTATTCTTATTATAACATGACAATGTATCTATTCTTATTGTAACATGACGATGTATCTATCCTTATTATAACATGACGATGTATCTATTCTTATTGTAACATGACGATGTATCTATTCTTATTATAACATGACGATGTATCTATTCTTATTGTAACATGACGATGTATCTATTCTTATTATAACATGACGATGTATCTATTCTTATTGTAACATGAGATGTATCTATTTTTATTATAACATGACGATGTATCTATTCTTATTGTAACATGACGATGTATCTATTCTTATTATAACATGACGATGTATCTATTGTTTATTATAACATGACTATGTATCTATTCTTATTATAACATGACATGTATCTATTCTTATTGTAACATGACGATGTATCTATTCTTATTATAACATGACGATGTATCTATTCTTATTGTAACATGACTATTTATCTATTCTTATTGTAACATGACTATGTATCTATTCTTATTGTAACATGACGATGTATCTATTCTTATTATAACATGACGATGTATCTATTCTTATTGTAACATGATGATGTATCTATTTTTATTATAACATGACGATGTATCTATTCTTATTGTAACATGACGATGTATCTATTCTTATTATAACATGACGATGTATCTATTGTTGTTATAACATGACGATGTATCTATTTTATTGTAACATGACTATGTATCTATTCCTATTGTAACATGACGATGTATCTATTCTTATTATAACATGACTATGTATCTATTCTTATTATAACATGACGATGTATCTATTCTTATTATAACATGACTATGTATCTATTCTTATTGTAACATGACTATGTATCTATTCTTATTGTAACATGACGATGTATCTATTCTTATTATAACATGACGATGTATCTATTCTTATTGTAACATGACGATGTATCTATTCTTATTATAACATGACAATGTATCTATTCTTATTGTAACATGACGATGTATCTATTCTTATTATAACAGGACGATGTATCTATTCTTATTGTAACATGACGATGTATCTATTCTTATTGTAACATGACGATGTATCTATTATTATAACATGACAATGTATCTATTCTTATTGTAACTTGGAGTAATCAATCAAAGTCCATAGGCACGACAGCAAGCTGAGATTTTGAAAATGGTGAGGAATTAATAAAGAAATTATATTGGGATACTTCAATCATTTTTTGGGACAAAAAAGAACATTTATTTGCTAATATAGAAATATCCCTTTATTTAAAGCCAGCAATAACCATAGGAGCTGAACAACACACCCATCGTAGTTCTGCCGCATTGGCTTAGATACAGGAACATCATTAAATGTAGAAAAGTTGTGAAATTCCTTACCTGAGCTGTGGAGGGTTCTAAAATGCTAAGGAAAATGTGTGAATCCCAGGAGTATATATACAGCTCTATGTATGTAGTAGACACACCCGTCCACACCTGATTTACACCTCCATCCTTCTCCTGTCCTACATGTCCTTCCCTCGGGGGTTTCCGAATGATCACTAAAAGCTATTTAATTCATCTCCATTGTACTGTAAAATCTGGCATGTTGTTTAGTGCACAATGTATAGCACATTACAATACAGAGATAAGTGATATGTGGAACACGTCAGTATTATTCATGAGCAGTAAACACATGACTCCCTATGTACAACCATACACACAACCTTATATGACTAATAGTGCAGTACACCGGCACTTCTTTCTAGTGAGATACGTTACAGGATTATACCCCTGACATCTGTCATCAGTGGGAGATATTGCCTTTATTTCAACAGATACATACGTCAGAAATCAACTTTAATGTAAAAGTTTTCTCATTTGTATTAACATGGCAATAGATCAGTGTTTCTCAGCTCCAGTCCTCGGGACCCACCAACATGTCATGTTTTCTGGATTTCCTTAGTATTGCACGTGTTGGAATTATTCCCTGTGCAGGTTATTAAACGATCACCGGTGCAATACTAAGAAAATACCGAAAACACGACCTGTTGGTGGATCCCGAGGACTGGAGTTGAGAAACACTGCCATAGATGGTCAATATTAAATAGTATAATACTACTACTCCAGACAAGCCCTTTAAATACTTTACTACAACCCCTGGCAAAAATGTTGCAATCACCTGGCTCGGAGGATGTCCATTCAGTTGTTTAAGTTTGTAGAGAAAAAGGCAGATCACAGACATGGCACAAAACTAAAGTCATTTCAAATGGTAACTCTCTGCCTTGAAGAAACACTAAAAGAAATCTTGAAAAAAAAAATGTGGTAGCCAGTAACGGTTATTTTTATAGACCAAGCAGGGGGGAAAATTATGGAATCACTCAATTCTGAGAAAAAAAAATATGGAATCATGACAAACAAACAAACAAAACAACACTCAAATACATTACTAGTATTTTATTGCACCACCTCTGGCTTTTATAACAACTTGCAGTCTCTGACAAACAGTACTCTTCATCAATCTGGCTCCAATTTTCTCTGATTGCTGTTGCCAGATCAGCTTTGCAGGTTGGAGCCTTGTCATGTACAATTTTCTTCAACTTCCACCAATGATTTTTTATTGGATTGAGATCCGGACTATTTGCAGGCCATGACATTGACCTTATGTGTCTTCTTTCAAGGAATGTTTTCACAGTTTTTGCTCTATGGCAGGATGTCTTATTATCTTGATCAATGATTTCATCTTCCCCAAACATCCTTTCAATTGACAAAAAATCAGTGCAAAAAATCCGCACAGGAATCACACAAAAAGCTCTCTGTTTATAATAAATATTTTTTCCATGTTTGTAGCAAGTGCTATCAAAAAAGTATCAAAAACAGGGCTATTGGTCTGTACGTTTTTTGCAAAAAATATACGTAAGCTGTCTCACCTCGTCACGGTTGCCCTAGCGAGACAGTCCCTAGCTGATGTGTGCATTTAAAACCTGAGTGTGTGAACATACCTCCATCCAGGCTCCAGCCAGGACTCCACTCTGTGGGCTTTTTACCTATGAAACAGCTTATGTGTGGACTACTCATAGGGAAAGGGTGGGTCACTTCCCTTTCCTGCGAACGGGAGAAATACATTCACCAAACAATAATGAGTAGTCCAACACTGATGAATGCAATTAATATCGCATTCATCCACCACCAGAAAATCTGCAAAAAATCAGTGCAAAAAATCCGAACAGGAATCACAATAAAAGCTCTCTGTTTATAATAAATATTTTTTCCAGTTTGTAGCAAGTGCTATCAAAAAAGTATCAAAAACAGGGCTATTGGTCTGTACGTTTTTTGCAAAAAATATACGTAAGCTGTCTCACCTCGTCCTTTCAATTGATGAGAGAAGAAAAGTGTCCAAAATATCAATGTAAACTCGGGCATTTATTGAAGATGTAATGACAGCCATCTCCCCAGTGCCTTTACCTGACATGCAGCCCCATATCATCAATGACTGTGGAAATTTGCATGTTCTCTTCAGGCAGTCATCTTTATAAATCTCATTGGAACGACACCAAACAAAAGTTCCAGCATCATTACCTTGCCCAATGCAGATTTGCGATTCATCACTGAATATGACTTTGATCCAGTCATCTACAGTCCACGATTGCTTTTCCTTAGCCCATTGTAACCTTGTTTTTTTCTTTCCTTTAGGCGGTTTCTTACAGTTTGGTCACAGACATTGACTCCAGTTTTCTCCCATTCGTTCCTCATTTGTTTTGTTGTGCATTTCCTGTTTTGGAGACATATTGCTTTAAGTTTCCGGTCTTGACGCTTTGATGTCTTCCTTGGTCTATCAGTATGTTTCCCTTTAACAACCCTCCCATGTTGTTTGTATTTGGACCAGATTTTAGACACAGCTGACTGTGAACAACCAACATCTTTTGCAACATTGCGTGATGATTCACCCTCTTTTAAGAGTTTGATAATCCTCTCCTTTGTTTCAATTGAAATCTCTCGTGTTGGAGCCATAATTCATGTCAGTCCACTTGGTACAACAGCTCTCCAAGGTGTGATCACTCCTTTTTAAATGCAGACTAACGAGCAGATCTTATTTGCAGGTGTTAGTTTTGAAAATGAAAATTTACAGGGTGATTCCATAATTGTTTCCTCAGAATTGAGTGATTCCATAATTTTTCCCCTTGCTTGGTCTACAAAAGTAACCGTTACTGGCTAGCACATATTTATTTCACGACTTCTTTCACTGTTTCTTCAAGGCAGAGAGTTGCCATTTGAAATGACTTTAGTTTTGTGCAATGTCTGTTGATCTGCTTTTTTTCTACAAAATTAAACAACTGAATGGACATGCGCAAGGTGTGTTTACGGCACCTTATCCGTGATGTATGGAAATGTATTAGCATGGTGCAGGGACAGGTATAAAGAGGCTGGGGGCGCATTTTATGGGGTCAGGATCCCTTTAAAGGGAAACATACTGGTAGATTAAGGAAGACATCAAAGCGTCAAGACCGGAAGCTTAAAGCAATATGTCTCCAAAACAGGAAATGCACAACAAAACAAATGAGGAACGAATGGGAGGAAACTGGAGTCAATGTCTGTGACCGAACTGTAAGAAACTGCCTAAAGGAAATGGGATTTACAAACAGAAAAGCTAAGCAAAAGCCATCATTAACACCTAAACAGAAAAAAACAAGGTTACAATGGGCTAAGGAAAAGCAATCATGGACTGTGGATGACTGGATGAAAGTCATATTCAGTGATGAATCGCGAATCTGCATTGGGCAACATGACGATGCTGGAACTTTTGTTTGGTGTTGTTCCAATGAGATTTATAAAGATGACTGCATGAAGAGAACATGCAAATTTCCATAGCCATTGATGATATGGGGCTGCATGTCAGGTAAAGGCACTGGGGAGATGGCTGTCATTACATCGTCAATAAATGCCTAACTTTACATTGGTATTTGGACACTTTTCTTATCCCATCAATTGAAGGGATGTTTGGTGATGATTAAATAATTTATCAAGGTGATAATGCATCCTGCCATAGAGCAAAAACTGTGAATGAAAACATTCCTTAAAAGAAGACACATAAGGTCAATGTCATGGCCTGCAAATAGTCCAGATCTCAATCCAATTGAAAATCTTTGGTGGAAGTTGAAGAAAATGGTCCATGACAAGGCTCCAACCAGCAATCAGAGAAAGTTGGAGCCAGACTAATGATGAGTACTGTTTGTCACTCGTTAAGTCCATGCCTCAGAGACTGCAAGCTGTTATAAAAGCCAGAAGTGGTGCAACAAAATACTAGTAATGTATTTAAGTGTTGTTTTGTTTGTTTGTCATGATTCCATAATTTATCCCACTGCTTGGTCTGCAAAGTAACCATTACTGGCTAGCATATTTTTTTTTTCAAGATTTCTTTTAGTGTTTCTTCAAGGCAGAGAGTTGCCATTTGAAATCACTTTAGTTTTGTGCCATGTCTGTGATCTGCTTTTTTTCTACAAAACTAAACAACTGAATGGACATCCTCCAAGCCAGGTGATTCCATAATTTTAGCCAGGGGTTGTATAAGGGCTCTTTCACAAGTCTGTGCAATTCAGTCCAATGTCGGATCACAATGCACCGTCTGGCCATGGCTCCCCCAACCCAACGATGCCAACTTCATATATTTCTATGAAGATATCACACTGGGGTCAGGAGACATGCGGCCAGTCTTGCATTGCTAACTGAGATCAGTCATGTGACCGTAATGCTGGTCATAAACATGAGATCACTGTCGGCCAAAAGTTCATTTACCAGACAGCCATCTCTCCTGACACCTCCATATGATCAGCACTGGAGCAGCCAAGTGCATTCAATGCAGAGAAAAGAGAGACGCTGCAAGACTCCTGAAAACAGAAGGATTGGGCACGGAATTCCAACAGGCAGATCTTTAACTCAACATCATCTGTCTGGAGACATTGGGAGACCACATAGACATTAAATAGTTGGACGATCCCTCCAAATCATCTGGTTTGAATCATTTCCATCTTGTGACTATAGAATCTGTAATAACTAATTCCATTTTATTATCCATTGAGGAAACAATGTAATATGCCTTATAATAGTTTTACTTAAAATTAAACTTTGGATGACTGTTCTCCATGATGACCACATCATGACATATACATCAATGAACACACAACTCAGCCCATGCCACTTGGTGATGTATAAAGCATGTTAGAAGATATTGTTATAGCCAAGAAAACATGAAGCTTGTAATCTGTTAAGCCGCTGCCCTACAGAAATGTCACAATTTCCACTTCCTGATGGAAAATAATGATCATTGCAGAAAAATTCCTCCATTTGGTAAAACAAATGTTCTTTAGAAATCTGCTGTACTAGTCCGGACCTGGAACATTATCTGACATGAAAATCTTACCTACAGTTGTTACTTAATGTAGCATTGCTAACAGGTTTACGCTGGGCACAATTCACAAGTTTGTATTTTTCTCAAGTGCAAGAAAAATGCATCAATTTTTCATCAGTTTGTTGTATCCGGTTTTGTGTTCAATTTTAATCCATACATCCGTTGCTTGCTATCAGTGTATCATCCAACCAGAAAGAACAGTAATGCAACTCGATTGGCACCCATGTGCTGTCCACTTTTTTACCTTAACCAATTTCACTTTGAATGGGATCAAACTAAAACCTAAATGGGACAATGGTCAGCAAAAAAAATACCTGTTATGTGATTAGCCCCGTAGAATATGTGTCACTGTAAAAACCATAATATATTTCCTTTAAATATTCCCAGAAACCATTCCTTCCTCAACCATGAATTCACTAAAATGCTAGTGCACGCCGTCATCAACTCCCACCTCGTGTGCAGCAACCTCCTCCTCTATGGCCTCCCTGCTAATATTCTTGCACTTCTCCAGTCCGTCCTTTACTCTACTGCCCAACTAATCCACCCCTCTCCCCACTACTCCCCTATATAAATCCCTTCATTGGCTCTTAAATCCCCAACACGTATGTGGCGCCCCTGCGTCCTGGTCACAACAGTGGTACTGCACTTACTCCACAGGTGTGATGCCATTGCCCTCAGGTAAGCTGTGAACACAAAACTGAGATACACCACCACACACCCAACACCCATCCAAACTCCACGCCAGGGAGATTCTGGGCACAAGAGGCTCATACCTGAGCAGCCAATCCTCCGGCTGGAGGGAGGAGTAGGTCTAGGGGGTGGGAGGAGGAGTTAGTGAGAGATGGGGGGACAGAGAGAGAGAGAGGGAAGAAAGAGCAGCAAGATGGAGTTCTAGGAGTCACTGCAACTGGGGCCTAACGGGATCAGTGGGTAGGTCGGCCGAGGAAACCCCAGTTCAGAGAACCCTGACTCTACAGCCGACCTCCAGGTTGTGGTAGAGGAACTGGCTGCATGAGGGGACCGGCCCCAATTTGGTGTGTAACTTAAGACCAAACCATGAAACATGAGGCCACTGAACTGCAGGTGCAGTGGCCAACACTCTTCCTGGCACATTGGCTACAGAGGGTCAAGGGGACGTGTCAGCCATAACTCAACAATACCCGCAGTCTCCTGCTTAGGGACTAGTAGCACAAAGGCCCAGGAGAAGGAAAAGAGCAGAACAGCGCAGGGAGGAAAGAGCAGCATAGAAAGGCTTATGAATGGTGTCTCAGTGAAGTTGACCTGGACTATCTGAGGGTTGGCCAAGCTGCAAACTAGGAGAGCACAATACCCAGCTTGGTTGTCTCTGCACCAATGACAACTAAAGAGACTGGTCAGAACTGCAACCCCTGTGTCTGTCCGCTCCTGCGCTTCCCTGCACTAACAACTACCACCATTATCCACATTAACATTTATACTAAACCCTGGGGACCCGCTCTGTCCGTGGGGAGTGTTACACCTAACTGCCACAACACCTATACCCCGGGGTCACTACGAGCAGCCCAGGTCACTCTGATCAGAAACCACAGATGGCGTCACGAAAATCCTTATAAACTTTAATCCCCTGTAAATATTCCTCTTTTCCATGCTAGCTCAGGGCTATGGCTTCTGGGGAAGCCACCGTGTATCCAAAGACTGTTAACCCAGATGTCGGAGTACTCCGGCCTTTGCGGCCGATGCATGTACAATTCAGACTACTAACACTGACCTGCAAAGCCGTCCATAATCTGTCTCCTCTGTATATCTACGAACAAATCTCCCGATATACTCCAAAACCTAATCTCTGCTCCTCTCAAGACCTCCCTCTCTCCTCCACAATTATTTTTCTCTTAATCAATCATCTCCAAAACGTCTCCCAGGTATTCTCCATACGCTGGCATTCTGTGCCCCAACATGTCTGATTATCCTCAACACTTAGAACTTTTCAGTCGAAACTTGAAAACCCATCTCTTCTAGAAAGCTTATGGCCTGCAATGACTTCACAGCCGCCGCCTTATCACCACTGGCGCTGACGAAAACCCTTGTGCTCTCCAACCACCTACTATCACCCTCCCCATTCTCCTATAGAATGTAAGCTCACAACGTTAGGGCCCTCTACCCTCTGTACCAGTCTGTCATTGTTATTTTTTTTACTGTAATTTATAATTGTATTTTGTATGTACCCCTTCACATGTAAACCACCATGGATTTAATGGTTCTCTATATAATAATAATAATGTGAATAGCCCAATAGAATATAGGAGGTGAGTCATCAGAGAAAACTGGCGTCAAATGCTTTGAAAAGTTGCAACATATTTGCATATTGTGCATCAAATTCTACAAAAGTGTCATCATTTCTTATGCCAGAAATGCATTGGTGAAAAAATGCTAATAGCGCATGTACATGAAAAACTGATGTGTGAACGAGTCCTAAACCAGGCATTTGATAATTTGTTGGTGAGTTTCATTGTCATTATGCAACAGTTTTAGGCTAGTGTTGAAAAAATGCAGCAAAGTAAAGAATGCTTTTAAAAATAGAAATGTTAAAAGTTTATTTTTATCAACTAACAAAATACAAAGTAAGCCAAAGAAAAATCTGTATCAGATGATTATTTGATGTCACCACCTTTGCCTAAATAACCTGTGATTAGTTCTCCTAATTGTTCAGAACAACCTCTCTGCTGAAGTCCATCAAGTGTACAGCGGGGAAAAAGTATTTATTGTGCAAGTTCTCCCGCTTTAAAGATGAGGTCGGCCTGTAATTGACATCATAGGTGACCTCAACTATGAGAGAAAAAATGACAAAACAAATCCTGAAGATCACATTGTCTGATTGGGAAAGAATTTTTTTTTTCAAATTTTGGTGGAAAATAAGTATTTGGTCACCTACACACAAGCAAGTTTTCTGGCTCTCACCGACCTGTAACTTCTTCTATAAGAGGCTCCTCTGTCCTCCGCTCATTATGTGTAGTGCTGGCACCTGTTTGAGGTTGTTATCAGTATAAAAGACACCTGTTCGCAACCTCAAACAGTCACACTCCAAACTCCACTATGGTGAAGACCAAAGAGCTGTCGAAGGACACCAGAAACAAAATTGTAGCCCTGCACCGGGCTGGGAAGGCTGAATCTGCAATAGGCAAGCAGCTTGGTGTGAAGAAATCAACTGTGGGAGCAATAATTAGAAAATGGAAGGCATACAAGACCACTGATAATCTCCCTCGATCTGGGGCTCCATGCAAGATCTCACTCCGTGGGGCCAAAATGATCTCAAGAACAGTGAGCAAAAGCCCAGAACCACATGGGTGACCTAGTGAAGGACCTGCAGAGAGCTGTGACCAACGTAACACCGGCTACCATCAGTAACACAGTACGCTGCCAGGGACTGAGATTCTGCAGTGCCAGACATGTCCCCCTGCTTAAGCTATTATATGTCCGTGCCCGTCTGAAGTTTGCTAGAGAGCATTTGGATGATCCAGAAGTGTATTGGGTGAATGTCATATGGTCAGATGAAACCAAAGTAGAACTGTTTGGTAGAAACACAACTCGTCGTGTTTGGAGGAGAAAGAATGCTGAGTTGCATCCAAAGAACACCATACCTACTGTGAAGGATGGGGGTGGCAACATCATGCTTTGCGGCTGTTTCTCTGCAAAGGGACCAGGATGCCTGATCTGTGTACATGAAAGAATGAATGGGCCATGTATCGTGAGATTTTGAGTGCAAACCTCCTTCCATCAGCAAGAGCATTGAAGATGAAAGGTGGCTGGGTATTTCAGCATGACAATAATTCCAAGTACACCGCCAGGGCAATGAAGGAGTGGCTTCATAAGAAGCATTTCAAGGTCCTGGAGTGGCCTAGCCAGTCTCCAGATCTCAACACTATAGAAAACCTTTGGAGGGAGTTGAAAGTCCGTGTTCTCCAGTGACAGCCCTAAAACATCACTGCTCTAGAAGAGAAATCGCCATGGAAGAATGGGCAACATACCAGCAACAGTGTGTGCCAACCGTGTGAAGACTTACAGAAAACGTTTCACCTCTGTCCTTGCCAACAAAGGAGATACAATAAAGGATTGAGATGAACTTTTGTTATTGAGCAAATACTTATTTTCCACCAAAATTTAAAAAACAAAATTCTTTCCAATGTGATTTTCAGGATTTGTTTTCTGATTTTGACTCTCATAGTTGAGGTCACATATGATGTCAATTACAGACCGACCTCATCTTTATAAGTGAGAGAACTTGCACAATTGGTCGCTGACTAAATACTTTTTCCCCCACTGTATATAGAAGTGATGCTATTTTGAAGGCAAAGTATGGTGTCACCAAATGTTGAATTAATTTATTAGTATTCTTACTTTGCAGCATTTTTCATATCTACCTAAAAACATTTCACAGTATTGTACATAGTTGGCAGTGCAGTAAAATAAAGTGTGTGGATACCAAATAACGAGGAATACACATGAGATAATTACCGTAGGTTCCCTTGTGGATCCATTTGCAGGTTTTGGCAACATTCCCCACTCACTGTAACCAAACGTAATAATAGAGCTATATTATCCACATAGAGGACCTCTCTAGTAGTGTTGCTGGGGAAAAATGTTCTTAATGTAATGTTTTAAGGTTGTATTTCTGCTACTACTCAACAATAAAATTGCCACATCAAGAAGGAAAAAAATGTGGAATTATGAAAATCCCATGAGCGATAGAAATGGTAAAGATATGAAATGATGGAAAATAGAATTGAAATGTTCAAAACCTCTAGATTCATTGAGTATGGGCACCCCTTGCACAATCCTCACACTTACATATCTTGGCTATCAATGAGGTTATAGTTGTCCGATCAATGTTCTGTCAATGCACTTTGTAAATCATCAAGATCCACTGCTGGCAGCTCTCTGTGCAGTTACCAGTGATGTTCTTTTGTTGAAAAACAGCTCCTGGGACACTTTGTAGAAATGGCCGTACCACTGGTTCCACAAACAATTCACTGTACTGGAGAACTGTTAGTGTAACTGGAATGAAGACTGGAGGGGTCCAGCCACCATATATTTTGCCACCCCACATTATAATCCAGAGAGTAGGACAGATGTTACCTTCCCTAATGAAGGCCTCTTCATGATGTTACCCATGTGCTTTTATGAGATTGGAAGCATGGTGCACAGTGATCCATTCTTTACTGCAAATTAGATGTGGCATACTAAGAGAAAGGCATCATACAGATTCCACACAAACCATCATTGGGCTACAAGGTAGACATCCAGCTACAAGTGTTCCACTAACCTCACACCACCGCTCTTAAAGGCTAATACAGTGTAAAGCAATATGGCCAAGGGGGTTGAATCGAAGGTCTAACCTATTCACCAAAGAGTCTTGCTTTTTTTTGGGTTGCAAAGATAGTTGGAGATTGGTCAGGGGCTAAATCATGAAGAGGCCGTTACAAAGTAACATGAAATTTTCCAGGAGGATTTTTCAACATGACAATGTCAGGCCGCAAGTTGCTCATGCTGGTTTGAGCAGCCTGTGTTGGCCAGATGGCCTGCCAGGTCTACAAACCTCTCTCCATCAAGCAGATCTGGGACTTTATATTATTTATTGGCCTTCAGCTCAATCTTGAGCCATAGCGACTTGATAGATGAACGCTCTGTAGGAAGATCGATCTTGTGCAGCCTAGATAGCTCCAAAAGGGTCTTCTCTGCCATTGCCTTGATAGTAGCAAGCCATTGGGTTGCTGGTCTTCCTCTTCGCCTTGTTCCTTTTATTCTCCCCAAGATGATATCCTGGGACTTTATTGGTCAAAAATTTCAAAGAAAGCTGCCAGCAGCTGATCTTGATGATTTGCCCAAGCGCATTCAGTGCAGCAGAACATTAATCAGACAATCATTAATAATGATAGCAGCCAATTTGTGTAAGTGTGGAGATTTCAGCGCATTGTGCTCATACAATCCTGTGATTTTCATCATTTTTAATTTTTTAGTAATGCACTTTCAATAGTGAGGAGAGTATAATATCTAAACTTAACAGAGCAGATTGTGACCAACAGTTTTAGGCTTGTGGTGTTTATTCTTCTTCCTATCATTGATATTTTAGTTAAGTGATTTTGTACTTGATATATTGTATGATGTCATGATTTTGTTGAGCATTTCTCTACTTTGCTAGACTTTGGTGCCATAGCTCACTTCCAAGATTTCTAGCCCTCCTAAATGTTTTTTTCCTTTGCTGGGGTGCTCAAGCTTTTAATTAGTGGGTTCATTATATATGTAGATCTAATAGATCTCATCAGGCAATAAATGGACAATTATATACCATTTTGGTTTGGTTCAGAGCAATAAATTGAAGTCATATCTATATTTAATTCAAGATGCAAGAAATGTCATATGCACAAAGCTCTGTGATCCGGTCTGAAGGTCAAGTGGCTTTTCTAAATGTCACCTAGGGATCAGCTATGGTTTTTTATTGTCATTGCTGAGTGGTCTTTTCAACAATCCTTAGAATAGTAATATTACAATAGTGTAGTGCATAACCTTTAGATTATAATTAAAAAAATATGGATGCTGTGCCGTAAAGGTTTCACAGGGCGCCTGTCAAGTGATCTGGAAGTCAGTGAAACGTTCTGGAGAGACGTGTTATCATGTGTGAACTGGATAAAGAACACTGTTTCCTTGTTACACCTTAGGAATTACATGGCAAGTAGCTTTTTGACAATTTAATCTCTGTGCTGGTAAATATAAATGTTATGCTCAGTTTCACATGACACATTTAATATTTCACAAATTCAGAAATAACTTTCAAAGAAGCAGCAGCGTTCTCTGTTGGTTTTCTGGCCAAGTTCAGACAGCCTGCCATATTGAAAATCGGGTTAGTTGTGTACACAAATTGCAGATGTGACAACTCAATGTCCAGCTCTTTGTGTTCATCCGCATTGTGTACAGATGCTGGAGCTGCCTTTATATTGCACACATTATTCTGGACAGATGGGCTTCCATGAAGTGGCCAATTTGTGCACTAGGTACCTTCATTTTTCTAGTATGTTCTATGTAGCAATAATGTTGTTCAAATGTATGAGAGTGTAGCTGTACTCTTTTATTTTGTAATGTATAGCTATGGCAGCTTGCACCTGTTCACACTTGCTTTATTCTTTTTGCAGTTCAGTTTTTTTCTGTTTTTCAGTATATTATTGGAGGTTCTGACGTACTCCCTTCTGACTGAGTAGTGCTCCCATCAGCCTAAGGCTGCTTCTGATTAGCTGGATTCTGCCTGCTCTTTAAATTTCTAGGATTTCCTGAGAGAGGCATATTCAGCTTGGGTCCCATCAAAGATAGGTATGACTTGTTGTAGCTGATGAGCTCTCATGAATTGACCAATTTATGCACAAGCACCTTCATTTTTCTTGTACGTTCTATGTAGCAGTAATGCTGTTCAAATTATATATATTCAGTGTTAGACTACATATATCTTAGTGATTACAGAATGCAGCTGTATCCTTTTATTTGTATGTTTTTGTGGCATCCCAGGGCCATAGTGCCACTGTGTCATCACTGCCATGGGTGGTGGTGTTACACTGAGAGCAATAAAAAGGGTCTTCTCATCAGGAAGGAAAACCACACACAACACCTCCTGCCTCCAGGCCAGAAGGGGGAGACCAAGCCCGGGTTCAGGGTGAGCTCCTCTATAAATTCTGGTATGGGGTGGAGCCAGTTAGTTTAGTTCCCGAGAGGACTGTGAAGAGTACCTGGAGGATTGAGTTGTGCTAAGCTCATCCTAGGTACAGCCGATCAGTTCCTAGGAGGACTGAGGAAGACATCCTGGTGGATTGAGGCTGTAGAGCTCGTGCCAGGATCACTGACTCGGTGCTGGGCCTAAGGCTAGGGTCAGAAGAAAGTGCGGGAACACCTGGGGAGCTGAGCAACACCATGCTCACCCAAGAGGAAAGCGCAGACACCGTAGTCCGAGACTGGGCAGGGTCTAACGTCCCGGCAGTCAATACCGGAAGGTGAGGAATTCCAGGTTCCTCAGCCACACCGTGCCCAGAGACACAGCAACAGAGAGAGTTCAGGAACTAACACCCAAGACTAGGGTTAGAAAGGACTCGAGTTGCCTGTCATACCGGCACCTTGCAGGAAGAGACAGGGTCGGCAGTTTAGCTGATGCAGCAGCAGGAGCCAACACACAGAGCGCAGTAAGGTAGCCAAAGACCCATCCAGGTGAGATGGAACCCTGAGTTGCTCTTGGCAAGGACTCTGCGGACAACTTCCTGAAGTCAGCTATTCCAGTAAAAGACTGAGTGACCAACAAACAGTGAGTCTGCTTATTGCTTCAAGCCCGTCGTCATGTACCCTACGCCTAAACTACCTGCACTGCTCCGGGGAACTGCTCTGCCCATGGAGAGCCATTCCATCCCAGCTGCTATGCACCGTCCCCTGAGGTTCTGTAGCAGCAGTGGCCACCTATAGCCACATAATATGGGTGGCGTCACAAACAATCTCCCTATTCACCATTCCCCCTTTCTCTACCAAGCCAGGAAACCCCCTTTTCAGCTGAACCCAGGACCACGGAAAGGGGCCTCGACCCTGTGACTCCCTGGAGACAGTATAGCCTGGTTCCGAATACCTCCCGACCCTGGGGCACGTCATTTTTTCCAAGCAAACCCTCAGTTTGCATGAAAAATCAACCATGTGCACTGGGACACTAGCTGTAATTGGGTCGTGTCCAGTCCATGGTGCACACAGAAGGTATATAGACCAACTCTTAAAGACATACTACACCAGGAGTAGGGAACTCCAGGCCTCGAGGACAGCCAACAATGCAGGTCTCAGGATATCCTTAGTATTGCACAGGGGTTGGAATCATCACCTGTGCAGGTAATTCAATATAATCTTTGCAATACTAAGGAAATCCTGAAAACATGCACTGTGTGCAACTCTTGAGGCCTGGAGCTCCCTACCCCGGCACTAAACCATTTTGTGCCTATAACAGTAAAGCAGAGCATATTCCACTAAAGGTACCGTGACACGTGGCAATATTGCTTGCAATTTCACTGGCAATTTGCTGGTTGCAGTGAAATCATGGACACATTGTTCCATTTGTACACGTCAACAAAATAGAACAATGTGTCCATGATTTCACTGCAACCAGCAAATTGCCAGTGAAATTGCAAGCAATATTGCTGCGTGTGACAGTACCTTAAGAGTAGTATTTTATTACAATTTAATTAGCCACGATACCCTGTACAAAAATAAACAACTTTATTCCCACTCTATTATAAAATGTTATTTGTAGGCTCCATGATAACTCTTTTTAAGTCCATATTCAAATTAAAACTTAAAGGGCTTATCTGATGCTTTATATTGATGCCCTATCATTAGTATAATTAATCAATATCAGATTGGTAGGGGGTACTACACATGACACTCCCGATGATCAGTTGTTTACATTGTTGGAGGCAGCCTGAAGTCATCAGCTGCCGAGCTCTGTCATCGGTATAGTGGCTGCTGCAACTAAATAGCCATGAATGGCCATTTATACAGATGACAGACCTTCGTAGTTATGCTTCGGCTGCTGCCAAGAACAGCTAATTGGCAGGGGTGCTAGGTTTTGCACCCCTACCAATATGTTATTGATGACCTATCCTAAAGTTAGGTCATCAATATGAAATACCAGATAAGCCCTCTAAGTTTTGTATGTACAGTTGAAACCAGAATTCTATATCCACTATATCTGCATGTTTTTTTCATTATCTAACATGAAATCAGAATAAACCTTTCCCATTTTGGGTCAATTAGGATTACTCTAATTAATAATTAATCCTATACCTCGTGTGTAGGATAGATCAGTCCTATGTCCTGATGACACCAACGCACATTTCATCGGCAGCATCTTCAGGGTGCAAGTGCACTTGTCCCCTGAAGAAGCTGATGAAAAAATGCATGTATAGGTATAAATTGTAACTACAAATAGGATGTTGGTATTCTGCAATATGGCTATGATGCCCACCACTGTTAACTAAAGTTACCTTTTATTTGTGAGTATACAGTATTGTTAATGCTATATAACCCCTATTCAATATCTTGTATTTTGTGACTACACAGAATAACTTTTTTTATACTAACCTGGTGTAATAATTGATAGTTTATCATCCGTTATTTTGTCCTTTATAAGAGATTACCTATTTTTATTGGATTTTTTTATGCATGTGTATTTGTTTCAATAAAATATTTGTTACAGCTTATTATCATTAAGTATTACTTTATCCCCCTATATGAGAGTTTTCTCATATTAGTTGGTTATTCAGATTATATTGATTGGTGAGGATGACAGATATCAGACCCCCATCAATCTGCTTTTGATACCCATCTTGTGGAGAAGCCTTGGCACTCCTTCATTATTACCTTCTCTAACTTCCTGCAGTCGATGTATTTCATATCATTAGTACTGATTATAAAATAATTAACTATTACTATACAATATGTTTGCGACCAAGCTTAACACACTTGTAATTTATTCTTTGACAATGTAAAAGGTTTTGAAAACATAAATTTTATTTGGTTAAATTTAAATATAAGATAAGCACATTTATTCACAAACGAAATAATAATTGAACAAGAAAACAGAAGGTTCATTATTCATCCTGAAGCGTCTGAATTTTGCAGATTATCATTTCCAGAACAGGAACCTTAGTGGAGTAAAGATAAAAACAAAAAATATTATTGAGAATAATCCCTGTCTAAGGTCATTAAAGAGAACCTGTCTCTCTCCTGACATGGTTGATATTGTTAATATATTGTATTGTCCATAAATTTACAATGGTGGAGTATTGATGATCTTTTCTTAGAAACCATTCTTGTGCCATTACTCTACTATTCTTTCCCAAAATGTATGAATAAATTGACAATTGGGTGTTACTAATGCCTTGAGTTGTGACAATACAACCTGAAGTATAGCTAATATAGCAGTAATATAATTTAACATACAGTAATAGCAATATTTCATGTTAGCGTATAGTGTGCATAGGATCTACCACTTTGGCTTCCATTTAGATTTGTGCCTAGCTATGCAGTTAATTTTGTTGGGTTTTGGTGACGGCGGCAGTGAATGTCTTTATCTTAGAGCAGAAACACGTTGCAGTTTTACCACAATTTTCAGAACGTTTTTCTCTTGCCTTTCTACCATAATAATAATAATCTTTATTTATATAGCACCAACATATTTCGCAGCGCTTCACAATTCACAGGTTCATATACAAACAAGTATAAGGGCCCTTTCACATCAGCAGTAATTTGAAATCGCGGCAGATGCGGTGAAAAAAAAACGCATCTTCCGCGATTGCCGCATAGCCGCCGCATAACCGCTGCACTTGCGGCGCGGTTGCGGTAATCGCCATAGTAAGTAAAGGGGGACTTGCGGCAGGTGCGGCAAGTGCGGTTTTGCATTTGCGGCAGGTGCGACCGCGAAAAAAAACGCGGTCAGCCGCGTTTTTTTTTCGCGGCCGCACCTGCCACAAGTGCAAAACCGCACTTGCCGCACCTGCCGCAAGTCCCCCTATACTTACTATGGCGATTACCGCAACCGCGCCGCAAGTGCAGCGGTTATGCGGCGGCTATGCGGCAATCGCGGCAGATGCGGTTTTTTCACCGCATCTGCCGCGATTTCAAATTAACGCTGATGTGAAAGGGCCCTTAGTAACAGTTATCACAAAAAACAATACAATACAAAATACAATACAATACAGTACAATGCAATACAATAATTAGAGCAAAATAATGACAGCCCTGCTCATAAGAGCTTACAATCTAACAATGAGGTGGGGGTAACACAAAGTACAGGTGCTTATTTACACTGATGGTATAGTCAACTTGAGGAGATGGGGAACAGATACAGTGCCTACAAGTGGTATTCAACCCCCTGCAGATTTAGGTGGTTTGATAAGATGCCAATAAGTTAGAGCCTTCAAACTGCAAACGAGAGTAGGATTTATTAACAGAAGCATAAATCTTACAAACCAAAAAGTTATGTTGCTCAGTTGAATTTTAATAATTTTTAAACATAAAAGTGTGGGTCAATTATTATTCAACCCCTCAAACCACCAGCATTCTGTTTGGTCCCCCTAAAGTATTAAGAAGTAGTTCAGGCACAAAGAACAATGAGCTTCACATGTGTGGATTAATTATCTCTTTTGCCAGCCTTTTCTGACTATTTAAGACCCTCCCCAAACTTGTGAACAGCAGTCATACATGGTCAACATGGGAAAGACAAAGGAGCATTCCAAGGCCATCAGAGACAAGATCGTGGAGGGTCACAAGGCTGGCAAGGGGTACAAAACCCTTTCCAAGGAGTTGGGCCTACCTGTCTCCACTGTTAGGAGCATCATCCGGAAGTGGAAGGCTTATGGAACTACTGCTAGCCTTCCACGGCCTGGACAGCCTTTGAAAGTTTCCTCCCGTGCCGAGGCCAGGCTTGTCCGAAGAGTCAAGGCTAACCCAAGGACAACAAGGAAGGAGCTCCGGGAAGATCTCATGGCAGTGGGGACATTGGTTTCAGTCAATACCATAAGTAACGTACTCCACTGCAATTGTCTCCGTTCCAGACGAGCCCGTAAGGTACCTTTACTTTCAAAGCGTCATGTCAAGGCTCGTCTACAGTTTGCTCATGATCACTTGGAGGACTCTGAGACAGACTGGTTCAAGGTTCTATGGTCTGATGAGACCAAGATCGAGATCTTTGGTGCCAACCACACACGTGACGTTTGGAGACTGGATGGCACTGCATACGACCCAAGAATACCATCCCTACAGTCAAGCATGGTGGTGGCAGCATCATGCTGTGGGGCTGTTTCTCAGCCAAGGGGCCTGGCCATCTGGTCCGCATCCATGGGAAGATGGATAGCACGGCCTACCTGGAGATTTTGGCCAAGAACCTCCGCTCCTCCATCAAGGATCTTAAGATGGGTCGTAATTTCATCTTCCAACAAGACAACGACCCAAAGCACACAGCCAAGAAAACCAAGGCCTGGTTCAAGAGGGAAAAAATCAAGGTGTTGGAGTGGCCTAGTCAGTCTCCTGACCTTAACCCAATTGAAAACTTGTGGAAGGAGCTCAAGATTAAAGTCCACATGAGACACCCAAAGAACCTAGATAACTTGGAGAAGATCTGCATGGAGGAGTGGGCCAAGATAACTCCAGAGACCTGTGCCGGCCTAATCAGGTCTTATAAAAGACGATTATTAGCTGTAATTGCAAACAAGGGTTATTCCACAAAATATTAAACCTAGGGGTTGAATAATAATTGACCCACACTTTTAAATCTGCAGGGGGTTGAATACTACTTGTAGGCACTGTAGGAGCAGCATAAGTGGCCACCACCCATTATTTGTGATCCACTTAAGACTGGTGGAGCGGATAGGCTGTGTCTAGATGACTTTGACTAGGGATCATGATAGGCCGCCCTAAAAAGATATGATTTTAGGGATCGCCTGAAACTATGTAAGTTGTGGATACACCTAATTTCTTGGGATAAAGCATTCCAGAGAATTGGTGCAGCTCGGGAGAAGTCTTGGAGCCGGGAGTGGGAGGTTCGAATTAGTGTCGAAGTGAGTCTGAAGTCACTTCCAGACTGAAGAGAACGGGCGGGGTGATAGACAGAGATGAGGGAGAAGATGTAGGGGGGTGCTTTGCCATTAAAAAAAATGCATTTTTCTATCCCAAAAAACTGAATAAGATTTCTGAAACTTCAGGTAACTGTTGCTTATTTCTTCTCTAAAACAGTTTCAGATCTGCAGCACGTCAATTCTTTCAGCGTTTTATACCCATTTAATGAATGGTATTCTAAACATAGCAAAAAGGCAATGGTATTTACAAGCCAAGGTCATAGAAAAAAATGTACAGACAGGATGCAGCAGTCCCCCTTAATAAAGGCAAGAACCCAGGTGCAAAATATAGTTACCTTCTTTATTAAAGGGGAACTGCTGTATCCTGTCTGTACATTTGTTTCTATGACCTTGGCTGGTAAATACCATTGCCTTTTTGCTATGTTTACAATTTAATTAGAATGTTTTTTTAAAGGGCTTATTTTTTGGGCTATGATTTTCATTTATTTAATGTAAAGAAAAGCATTAAAAGCGTGCACAAAACAAAAAATGCTGCAAAAACGCATGTATTGCTATGCTGTGTATTTAATTATAATCTACTTATATAATCGGGAGTTTGGAATTCGGGCACTGTAGCCGTATCCCAAGCTCCTTTGCGCGAGCCGCAGCCGCGCTACCCTGCCCCGGCGTCAGCACCCGACATACCCGCCCACATGCTGGGCCCTTAACAAGTGACACGGCCCACTGCTGTGTCCGAGGGAAGCAGTGAGGAGACGCTCACACACAAGCTGCTCTCTCTCCCTCTCTCTCCTGCTCTGTGCACTGATTTACTCCGTACAAAGCAGGAGAAAGCCTCGGGAGTTACAAAGAGCCTGTAGGAGCCCGGCAACTGAAACACTTTCCTCACTGTCATCATGTGACCTACATTCAAAGGTCCTGCAGATGCTTACTGCTTTTCTGCAGGTCGCAGTGGCTCCTCTCCTGCTGCATATCGATCAGGACCTTCATGATATGGTAATGGATGCTGTGTCTGTGTGTGTGAGTCTGTGAGTGTGTGTGTGTGTGTCTGTGTGTGTGTGTGTAATAAGTGTGCCTGCTGCAGGGGTGTGTGTGTGTTAGTGTAATAAGTGTGCATGCTGCAGGTGTGTGTAATGTCTCTGTATACTCTGTGTAATGTCTCTGTATATTCTGTGTAATGTCTCTGTATACTCTGTGTAATGTCTCTGTATGCTGTGTGTAATGTCTCTGTATACTCTGTGTAATGTCTCTGTATACTGTCTCATGTCTCTGTATACTCTATGTCATGTCTCTGTATACTCTGTGTCATGTATCTGTATACTCTGTGTCATGTCTCTGTCTGCTCTGTGTCATGTCTCTGTCTACTCTGTGTCATGTCTCTGTCTACTCTGTGTCATGTCTCTGTCTACTCTGTGTCATGTCTGTCTACTCTGTGTCATGTCTCTGTGTAATGTCTCTGTATACTCTGTGTAATGTCTGTGTCATGTCTCTGTATACTCTGTGTAATGTCTCTGTATACTCTGTGTAATGTCTCTGTATACTCTGTGTAATGTCTCTGTATACTGTGTGTAATGTCTCTGTATACTGTGTGTCATGTCTCTGTATACTCTGTGTAATGTCTCTGTATACTGTCTCATGTCTCTGTATACTCTATGTCATGTCTCTGTATACTCTGTGTCATGTATCTGTATACTCTGTGTGATGTCTCTGTCTACTCTGTGTCATGTCTCTGTCTACTCTGTGTCATGTCTGGTAGAATGTCTCTGCAAACTCTGTGTAATGTGTGTGTCATGTCTCTGTATACTCTGTGTAATGTCTCTGTATACTCTGTGTAATGTCTCTGTATACTCTGTGTAATGTCTCTGTATACTGTGTGTAATGTCTCTGTATACTGTGTGTCATGTCTCTGTATACTCTGTGTAATGTCTCTGTATACTGTCTCATGTCTCTGTATACTCTATGTCATGTCTCTGTATACTCTGTGTCATGTATCTGTCTACTCTGTGTCATGTCTCTGTCTACTCTGTGTCATGTCTCTGTCTACTCTGTGTCATGTCTCTGTGTAATGTCTCTGTATACTCTGTGTAATGTCTGTGTCATGTCTCTGTATACTCTGTGTAATGTCTCTGTATACTCTGTGTAATGTCTCTGTATACTGTGTGTAATGTCTCTGTATACTGTGTGTCATGTCTCTGTATACTCTGTGTAATGTCTCTGTATACTGTCTCATGTCTCTGTATACTCTGTGTCATGTATCTGTCTACTCTGTGTCATGTCTCTGTCTACTCTGTGTCATGTCTCTGTCTACTCTGTGTCATGTCTCTGTGTAATGTCTCTGTATACTCTGTGTAATGTCTCTGTGTCATGTCTCTCTATACTCTGTGTAATGTCTCTGTATACTCTGTCTAATGTCTCTGTGTAATGTCTCTGTATACATTACATTACACAGACATTACACAGTGTATACAGAGACATTACACAGAGTATACAGAGACATTACACAGAGTATACAGAGACATTACACAGAATATACAGAGACATTACACAGAGTATACAGAGACATTACACACAGTATACTGTAATGTCTCTGTATACTCTGTGTAATGTCTCTGTATACTCTGTGTAATGTCTCTGTATACTCTGTGTCATGTGTCTATACTGTGTGTAATGTGTCTATACTGTGTGTAATGTGTCTATACTGTGTGTAATGTGTCTATACTGTGTGTAATGTCTCTATACTGTGTGTAATGTCTCTATACCCACAGAGCCGCCTCCACACTCTGCTACCCACAGAGCCGCCTCCACACTCTGCTACCCACCGAGCCGCCTCTACACTCTGCTACCCACTGACCCCCTCTACACTCTGCTACCCACAGACCCGCCTCTATACTCTGATACCCACTGACCCACCTCTATACACACAATTCATTTCACCGCGCTCCCGATGCAATTGCATCGGGCCTTTTTACTAGTAATAATAATAATATGTATTCATTTATATAGCACTATTAATTCCATAGCACTTTACATACATTTTTGCAAAAGGCAAGTTTTTGATACCATAACTTCTGCAGCAAGTACTTAACATGAGCACGTCATCCTCTCCTCTTGTGTCTCCAAAGCTTTTTTTTTTATTTAAATAATGAGTTATTACTATTTTTGTTAGGCGTTAGTGCAAAAGAAGGGGGTGCGGTATACGGTTTAGTTTGAGATTGCCTTGTCGTGGCAGGTGGGCTTAGACATTTTGATGAGTGTTCCTCAAATTTATAGTAAATACTCCTGAATGAAATATTAAAAAGAATCACAAGCTGACACTTATCTTAGGGCCCACAGGCTGCTGCTGTATTTTTGTGTTTGTTGGCAGTCACAGCAGATTCAGGCTGCCAATATATTCAACTTTGTTAGGAGGTTTAACTTTTTTTAATTTTGGGTCCTAAACACTCTGACAAAGTCCATTCAGAGCTGTCAATGTCAGACTGTCACTTCATGATCAATTTTTAGGCAAACAAAAACAGTTCTAAGAAAACATCCATCAGAATTATTATGTCATGGTAATTGTACGTTTATATTAAAGCAGACATGTCGGGAAGCTGAAAGGGACCCTCTGTAATGGGATAGCATTGGTTCGTGTGTGGTCCGTAGCAAACATGAGCCAAATATACGCTTACATGGACTTAGCCTAAAGGGTCTACACAGACACATACTAAAAGGACTTGCCTCGTTAACATATTTATTAAGCCTCCAGTTTTCTGAGTGGTTTTACCCAGAGTTGAGCATGAAATATGTTGTAGATCTTGTGATTGGTTAATTATATGACATCCTTCATTATCTGCAATAAAAAAATATTACATTTTGAGACGAAAAAGTTACTATACAGGATCAACAAAGCAAATAAATGTATGAGAAAATTACAATAACTCCTCACCGCTCTCCATGCACTTGTCCCTGTCTGGGGCTTCACTGTCTGGTCTCTCCTCATCCTTTCTCTGCTTTAAAAAAATATTATATTAAAAAACAGAACAGATTGTCAAAAATAAATCAAACAACGCAGATGGCGTCGGCGTCGGACACGGTAAGCGAGCTGCGGCAGCACACCCCCCCCCCCCACCCCCCCCCCCGGTGCTCAAAAACTCCTGATAGCACCCCCCCCCGGTCCTCAAAAATTCCCGAAATGCCCCTGGTGTTAGATGATATTGTCATTTTACAGTTGACAAAAAGCATTTATACACTTTACATTACAAATATGGCGAAGCCCCACATTGTTTTTTTTAATTATTTCATGGAATAGGTTTTTTTTTAAAAAAGGGCTTCCCTATATTTTTGTTTCAAGCCAGGTAAAACTAGGCAGGGGGAAGCCTGCGCCTGCCTGCTGTACCTGGCTGGCATCCAAAAATATGGCAATGGCCCACGTCATTTTTTAAACTTATGTTAAAGAAATAATAAAAAGTATATATTTTTGATTTCCAGCCAGGTAAAATGAGGCAGCTCTGTGAGAGTGGCAGCCTATACCTGGCTGATGTAGCTGTAAAAAAAAATGATGTGGGCTTGACTGTATTTTTGGAAGACAGCCAGGTACAGAAGGCAGGTACGGGCTACCCCCTACCCCAAGCTGCCTAGTTTTACCAGACTGGAAACCAAGAATATAGGGAAACCCCCTTTTTTAATCTGACCGCCGGAACCGGAAGTGCCGCTCATCGGGGGAGCACGGGAACCGGAAGTGACGCCCACCGACGTCACATCCAGCCGGCGCGACAGCGCGCGCAGGGGGAAGCCGGCGGGCCGAGGGAGCACCGAGGGGCCGCCGGCGGGGCCCCCACATGTCCGCACCACCTACATAGAGGATCCGGAGGACCAGGGGATGGTCCTACCACCGAAAAAACACCGCGGCAGGAGCAGTAGGAGGAGGGGAGCCGCAGCACCGACCAACACTGCCCGGCAAAACAGACTCCCATACAGGTATGCTGCAGTCGCCGGCCCCACAGCATAGGAGAACACAAAAACCTCTCCATGCCCCATGGGGACAGGAAAGACACTGGCTATTGGGAGGTGGTAGGGGCCTTTTAACCTCTCTTGTGTTTCCTGTCCCCATCAGGGCGTGGCGAGGCTACCTCCTATGCTGTCGTGGAAGATGACTAGAGAAAAATGACATGCCATATTTTTGGTTTCCAGCCAGGTACAACTATGTAGCTGCAGGCTGCAATCCTCAGTGTGGGGAGGCCCAAGCTTTCTGGGCCCTGCTCTGCTGTGAAATGCAGCCCACAGCCGCCCCAGAAAATGGCACATTCATAGAAGCGCCATTTTCTGGCACTGTACCTGACTCTTCTAGTTGCCCTGGTGCCAGTGGCAAAATGGGTAATAAAGGGGTTAATGCCAGCTTAATTTTGCCAGCTGGCACCAAGCGCAAGGTTTCTAATGTAGGGCTAATGTTAGACCCGGCCATTAGGAACCTCTTAGTAAATGTTAAATAATACACAACACATAGAGAAAAATAATTTTATTAAAACAAGAACACAAACACATATCTCAACTTCAACTTAATTACTCCCACATACCCATTCATGATACTCTGCGACATCTTCTTATGGCGGGACCAAAAACTGAATGATTTCTGGTTTGCAATGTGAGTGGAATGATGCTCTAAAGGTCACCTGAGTTCAGAGCTGTAGCTGAACTCAGGTGATCTTCACTGAGTCATATGGCTCACAGCACGAGCTGAAAACTCACTTGTGTTGTTCTTCATTTATGGCCCTGACATATTACACGGAGTGCAAATGCCAGATCATGTGTACTGCACATTCTGAAGCCAGCAAGTACACCCAATACTAACCCACAATGTGCAGAACTGGTAATAGATGCAGCTGAATAGGAGATAGAGAATAAAACAGTGCTTGGAAATTAGGTTATCATGCCCACTGGGGAGTAATGACCACAGATAGAAGGCAGACATGGACACTGAAAGAACGCCCAATCAGATTAGTCTTTGCCTCAATTACATGCGAAAATCTGCAGCGTATGAATTATTGATCTGTTTCTTTACAGTGTTTTTCAGCCCTCCAGTCATTGACTTTATTAAAATGCACCAAAACTGACCAAAAATGCGCTATACGTTTTTTTGTTTTTTATGATTATTTTTCTGCAAAAAGGATGCAGTATTGAAGCAGAATTTTCTGCATCAAATATGGACCAACTACACAGTGTGGGTACAGGACCTGTAGCCTGTCCTGCACATAGAAAATACCAGGAATTGCAAACTTATGGTGGTGTTGCACGCTAGGATATCGTTAGCGATATCCTTGGAACGATCACGTGACTGTGATCGTTCCGACATCGTTAGTGCACTGTCAGACACAAGGATATTGTTAATGATATCCTATGCGGCAGCGCAACTGTTAAATAGGAGAGGAAGGAGTGAGCGATGTAATAAACTGGCAGGAATAGGAGCTTTTTGAACAATATCATTCATCATGGTGTCTCACTGAACGATGCTGCTTCCTGAAGCAGCGTTAATTGGACGATGAACGATAGATTTGAGGTCAGGATCTCAAATTTTTGATGAAGGATCCAACGTTTTTTTCATCCTATCTCGTTGGTTTACACGCAACGACGCCCGAACGATATCTTTTGAACGATCACAAATCCGTGACATTTCAAGGATATCATTCAGGATATCCTAGTGTGTAAACCCAACATTAGTCAATCACTGCTTGCAGCTTGGACCTTCCATTACAAGTAGCTGCCCAAGAATCCATCTCTTGAGTATGGAAAGACGACCAGAAGAAATGTAAACTGGGAATTGACAGAACAGCAGAAACAAGAGATCAGTGAAGGTGAGTATCACATGTATACCACTTAGCAAAAAAATTGTTATCCTGCTAGACACTGCCTTTAAATTGTCAATTATAGAATTAACCCTAAAGGGCCCGTCACACAGGGAGATATCGCCGCGATGTTGCCGGCAACTGAGGGGCGTGGTCAGGTTGCGGCGACATCGCCGGAGAGTTGCCTCGTGTGACAGGGCGATAATCAGGCGAAAAATCACCTGAGTCACATCGCCAGGTTTCGAACAATGTTGGGAAACCTGGCGATGTTGGTCAGGCGATCATGCCTGATCGCCCTGTGTAACGCGGCAACCTGCAATGTTGCGGGCGATTCCGCCTATCTACAACATTGCGAGTTATCGCTCGTGGGTTGCTGGGCAACCCAGCGAGCGATAGCCGCGGCAACTAGCGGCGACATCGCTGGTAAGTTGCTCCGTCTGACATCTCCCGGCGATGTTGTCAGGGATGCGCGCTCCCGCGATCCCCGGCAACATCGCGGCGATATGTCCTGTGTGACGGTACCTTTAGGGTATGTGCCCACAGGGCGTTTTTGCTGCGGTTTTGCTGCGGTTTCCGCTTGCAGAAAACCATTGGTTTTATGGTAATGTATGCTAATCTGTTCCTGCGGTTGGGCTTCCCAGCAAAACCAATGTGTTTTACAAAAACGCTGTGCACACACATTAGTTTTGCAAGTGTCAAGAACTGTCAAATACCTGCGTTTTTGGTGCGGATAGCAAAGAATGGACATGTCAATTCTTTTTGCGTTTTTGGTGCAGTCAATGGGAAAAACGCTGGAAAAACGCAGCATCAAAAACGCACAAAGAACGCAGTAAAAACGCGCAAAAAACGCAGGCAAGATCATAGCATTTCTCCTGTCAAGGACTCTAGGATCCTCAGGTTTTCCTGCGTTCAGGACTGCTCAAAAAACGTCCTGTGGGCACATACCCTTAAGGCCACTTTACACACACAGATATCTGTGTCCAACTTCTGAACAGATCTCTGGTTGCAGTGAAATCATGGACACATTGTTACATTTTGTGGCTGTGTACAAAATGGAGCAATGTGTCCATGATTTCACTGCAACCAGAGATCTGTCCAGAAGTTGGACACAGATATCTGTGTGTGTAAAGTGGCCTTTATGTGTGTGAACCTGGCTAAACTATTTTCCACTACAGTACTTTCACAAAAGATCACAAAAACAAAAATTATAAAAATCCTGTTTTATTTTATTGTTTTTTTTCACTCATGTTTTCAGCGCTCACAAAAGATATTTGTCTTTAAAGCAGCTTTTACTGTAACAATGCACGGCACAATAAATCTACACAATGTGCGCTGCTTAGCCTTGTCTTTATGATAAAGTAAATCACACTTTAGATTCCTAAACTGTGTACGTGCTGCAGGTAATGTGCAAAACTCCCTGTAGTCTGTTATGTAATTAAGTGTAATAATCTAATTAGCTGATGAGTCAATGATCAGTAATTGTTCTATGAACATGATTGATTTTACATTTTAATTCATCTGTAAATATAAAGTAAGAGAATGTTTCATTATTCATTGTTAATATAATAAGTCCTTTAGATCTGCAACAGATGCCAAATTGTCAGGGTATGTGCATGCTATCCGGAGGGTGAGCGCAGGGTGAGAGCAGCCGCCCTGCGCCCACGATGCGTGCTCGGGGCAGGTGGCTTCTCCCTGCATTCACCCGCTGGAGATCGCTTACGGTATATCTCCGCAGCATGATATTAACGTGCTGCAGAGATATGGAAGCGCAGAACCCCACCCGCAGCTGAAACATGCTGTGGAGGGGAGAAACACAGTGGGCAGGAGATTTCTAGAAATCCCATCCACTATGTTGTTACTGTACAATGCAGTGTTTTGGATGCAGAGGAGTACGCTGTATCCAAAGCGATGCCATTCCTGATCGTGTGCACGCACCTAAGGGTACTTTCACACTAGCGTTTTTTTGAAATCGCGGCAGATGCGGTGAAAAAACCGCATCTGCCGCGATTACAAAAACGCTGATGTGAAAGGGGCCTAAGACCTACAGGCTGAGTCTGTGGGTGAATAAAGATCTAGTGCACTCACCTGAGTCTCCTCTACTGGATTTTCACCAATCTGATATAAAAATATAAGAAAAGAATTATGGGAAAGCTGTGGATCTTCTTAAGGTGCTGTCCTTTTTCAGACAATGTTTCTATATGCATAGTTAATTTAAAAAAAACAAACAAAAAACTTGTCTCTGTGGCACCCAGTGGTCCGGTTGCCACAGTGATATTGCCTCCTTCATCTGGGATGACGTTATGGTTAGAAGCATGAGGAGGCCACCATGCTAGGTAAGCACGAGCATTAACACACCAGTCCTGACTCCAGGCCAGAAGGGGGAGCACTATACCCAGGTTCAGGAGAGCTGCCCTGTTTCCGGCATGGAGGAGGAGTCATTCAAAAAGTCTGAGGCGAGGAAGAGGAGCAGATGTGTAGGAGAGAGCTCTGGGGAGCGGACCTGCGAATGAGCTAACCCCAGAGGACGCCAGAGTCCTGGGTTGTGCAGGTAGTCTATATCCCGACAACCAAATCTGGAGAGCAGGAGGCTGCAAGTCTCCTGGCCGCACCAAAGACCTGGCGGCACAACAGCATAACGAGAGCCAAGAGCCGCCACCAGCCCAGCGGTACCTGTGCTGTCTGCCATACGGGGCAAAAGACAAGAAAGCAGGAAGAGGGCCGCGGGATAGCTCACAGACTGTTAGGATCCCAAACTGGGAGAGTCTGGTGCCAAGGGTCGGGGTACTCGGATCTCGGGCGTACTGGTACGGGGGATGTCACGGGTGGTCGGTGCCCGAGTCCGTGCACTTGAGCAGACAATAAAAAGGGGAAAAGGAAATATATAATTTGTCCAGCAACAAAACAAGGGAGGGCACCACCTATGAGGTAACTTAACTGCGTGTAGGCATAGAAGTATAGGTCACACAGGCATCCAGGGTGCCAGCGGGATACAGTCCATCAAACAAGGTATAAGAAAAGAGCGGCACTCACCGGAATTGCGACATGCGGAGTCCTTTATTTGGGTAGTTGTTACACGGTGCAGGGAGGGGGACCGGGTGACGACGGCACCGTGCTTGGTTAGTGACCCGTTGAAGGGCAGCACGCCCGAAACGGTGCCGTCGTCACCCGGTCCCCCTCCCTGCACCGTGTAACAACTACCCAAATAAAGGACTCCGCATGTCGCAATTCCGGTGAGTGCCGCTCTTTTCTTATACCTTGTGTGAAATATATAATTTGTTTGTGCCGCCACCTATAGGTCCGGTGATGGCACCAGCGCTGCTGGAACCTCTGGGGTGATGTGCGGCAGCAAGATGTCGTAGCCCTCTACAGATATGGCTGCGTCCCTGGGGTGTTGGAAGTAGCAATAGTGGAAAAGGGCAGCATAGTCACTGCGGAGCAAAGCAGGTAGATCACAGTTCTCTGAGAAAAAAGCACAGACACGTTGCTCACTCTGACCAGGTACTTTACTCCAGTAATCTGCAGGTTTACAGGGTAATGCAGTTCTTTTAGCTGGGGTAATGGACCAGGTGGTTCTGGAAGTGGGCAGTGTTCCTCCGAAGCTCCACTGGTGTTCCTTCTCTATCACTTTCTATGTCCTACGTTGGTGCTGCCCTGCGCAGATCCCGCTTACTACCAGCCTGTCGGGGGTGATGAGTCGTCCCCACTGTGCCCTGAAGGGAGCTCAATCCGACTTGGTACTTCTGGTGGAGACCGTGCTTGGTGTAGGGCGGTTGCATCGTGCTCCTAAAAAGCTATCGATCACGCCTCAGACTTTTTGAATGACTCCTCCTCCATGCCGGAAACAGGGCAGCTCTCCTGAACCTGGGTATAGTGCTCCCCCTTCTGGCCTGGAGTCAGGACTGGTGTGTTAATGCTCGTGCTTACCTAGGTTGAGATGCCCTCCCTCTTAGCTTCTCCTCTGCTGTTCTCTGTTCACTGTGCTGTTCTCTCTCTCCAACTTCTGCACTCTTCTCTGTTCTGTTCTACTTCTGCTCTTGCTGACTGTTCTGGTCACTGTTCCTACCTTCCCCACTCACTTTATAACCTAGCTTCTCCACCCACCAGGACCGGCTACCTTAGTAACGGGCGTCTGATTGGTCCTGTGGCGCCCCGCAAACGCAAGCGTCACAGAGGGGTACTACACCTGTAAAAGAGGTGTAGATACTCCAGCTGCAGGTGGACCCTAGGATCGTTGGACCCTAGGATCGTGGGTGGGACCCATTCCCAGCAGTCCCATAGTTTAGGGTGGGAGGTTGCCCAGGAGGGGATATATATTCACCCCCGGGGGGAACAAGAGGGTCTTTGCTTGAGGTCTTTTGCCTGAAGTCTCTCGGTTGAGGGACCAGGAGGAGATGGAGGAAGAGGAAAGGTTTTAGGAAGATTGAGCTTAGTGGAACGAGGCGGAAGGTCAAACCGGGTCAGTTTCAAGCCGAACTGGAGGGAAGAAGAAGGGACTTTGAGGAGGTCCTGAAAGAGGGCGCCCGGTGAGAGAAGTCCGGGCCCTAGAGAGAAAGGGAGATCCTCAGAGTGGAGTGTCCATACTCCAGGGGATACTCCAGTCTACCAAGGGAACGCCGGGCCCTGGGATCCGGCCAGAGTTCAGCTTTGCAGTCAGCAACCAGCTGCTGTGGCTCGTTTATCAGCCACAGCACCCTGCTATCGGAGCGGTCTGCCTGCTTCCTCACCAATGAGGGAGGGGACTCCCGGTACTACTTACACGGAGCTACTGGGTATAGATCGATCCAAAGCGGGGAAGAATGGACACGGGTTAGTTAACGAAGGTAGACCAAGGGTTCCACCATACCACCTGGGATCCACTCGCAGCCACCCGTTAAGCTTCCTGTCCTTGTAACATCTAAACTGCTGAACTGTGAACTGTAACTGAAGCTGCTACGCGTTGACAGTAAAGTACCCGGGAGAAAGTGACTTTGCTTCTGCCTGTGTTTCTTCTGCATCAACCTGTTCCTATTTCAGGAACGCTGCCCCGGAGGTCCAGCCCTACCTGTAGGGGGCTTAGTCATCCTAGCCGCATTACCAGCTACCTCCGGCGGACTGTGGCGGTGCTGGTGACCTATCACCAGAAACTACAGGTGGCGTCACGAGAACTGTATATAGAATTCGCCTGTAAATACATCCCTTTTTGAAGTGTCACCCAGGACACGGGATTAGGCGCGGCCACCACTCCCCGTGAGACAGCAACGCTACCCCTGGAGCCTGATACCCAAGTACCCTACAGCCTGGGGCTCGACAGTCCCCTATCACTAGGTGTGTGTATGGTGCTGGAGCTTCAGTCTTCTACTACTCCTTACCAGAACAAAGCATACTGCACGTTCTGTTAGGGGTGCAGTACGTTTTTGTAGTGTGCTGCCTAGCGGGGTGCTACAGGAGCACAGCAGGAAGGTCTCCAATCCCACCTGGTGAGGTGGACCCCTGAATGCTTCCAGGCTGACCGGACTCTTCCAAACCTGGTAACCAGTGCCCCGGACTGCACCACGTTTTATCGAGTAAAAGGTAAAGAAACTGCAACCTTTGTCTCTTTCTGTTATTCCCCACTCCCTCCATCCTGCACCCCAACTATAATCACTATAATTGTCCCAATAGACTATCACACCAACCCTGAGGCCCAGCTCCACCTGTGGGGAATGATACCATCCTGGCTGCCGCATTATTTGCCCCAGAGTCCCAAATCAGCTGCGTCAGCCATCCTTGGCCGAATACCACAGGTCACAAAAAGACTATCAATATCCCCTGTAAATGACACTCATCACTGCGCGGCCATGGGTCACCGGAGCTGGGCCACAGTCACTGTGACCTCCCAAAGAATCAGCCGGCCCGGATACCAAGTAACCCCCACTCCTTGCGGCCAACGCAACCTGGCGTCAAAAACAGGATTTCGGTACCCCGCTACCACCGGATCCTGTGTACCCAGCCTGTGTTGAACTGTGTAAATTTCCGCCATTACCATGTCAAACGGCGTGGGAGCAGACTGGGCGTGTTGTCGTGGGTGGAACTGTCGAAACAGCGTGAACAGAAACCCTGCCCCGTGCTCTGATGTCGGTAGCAGGAAAACAGTAGGCCCCAACCCGGAACCCCCTGTGTGTATGATCCATCCCGCTGCGGAGCAGCCGCCTGTTAATCTAACATATCAAGAACAAAGACTCAGAACCTGGCTAAGGTTAACTAGGGGGGAGGAAGATGCCCAACCTAGGTGAAGCGCCAGCAGCGGGCACAGCCGCAGCCTCCATAATGCACCTATCAATGCTGTATATCCCAGGAGCGGCCTGGTTACCATAGTACTTAGGGAAGACACATACCCTCAGTGACTTCAATGGATAGACTGCGTAGCCTGTTTGAAGTGTATCCCTTTTTCCGAGGGCCAGAAGGTCAGCATCCTCATCGGTCAGTTAACTGGTGCGGCCCAGAGGGAAGTAAAGTCCTGGCCAGACGCCGATAAAAGAACCGTTAAGCACATCCTGGCCAAGCTGAAGAATACCTTAGATAACCGCACTGTGGCAGAGCTAAATGAGATTTTTCGGCTGTAAACAAAGGGTGCAGGACAGCGTAAGAGACTATGCCCTCAACCTTACAGGAGGTGCTGCGGGCCATTAAACAGATTGACTCTGACAGTGTGCAGGAGGAGGTAAGAACACTGAAATGCTAGCCGATCAGCTGTCACACAAGAGGTGAGCCACCATTTGTGCTAAACACCACACCAGAGGGCGCAGACTGCAATTCATAGGTCCTAACAACAAACAGGAATCATTGAAATACTCTTTGCACAATTTAAGGACAAGGCAATCCACGTGCTGCGAGAGACGACCCCTAGCGGCACAGCGCCCCCAGGTGCCCGGCAATAATGTACCACCAGGAAGCAGCGTCCTTGCCTTGGCACCTGTTGAAACCGATGCACAGACACTAAGTAATGACACTTCTGCTGATCTATGCCTCCAGGTCCAAGAGTTAACCAAAAGTGCGGCTGCAATTTACAAAAACAGTGCAGTTCTTACAGGTATCTCCACAGACTGAGATGATCCAGCTGGCCTCCAGTCCAGACGACCATCCTATGGCGACAACAGAAGAGGATCCCACCGACCAGAGGGAAGGACAGCTATGACCCGACCGGGCAGCCCATTTGCCGCCGCTGCCACGAGGTGGGGCACATCGCAAGGTTCTGTCCTTTAAACGAGCAACCCCTGGGGCAGATGTTGTGAATTCATTGGAGCTCCGTGACGGTGGTTGTTGCTGGTGATGCAGCTGACTGTGTGGGCTTCACAGGTGATTGGCAATCTGGTTCTTGAAGCATATAATGGTTGGAAGTGGATCAATCCTTGCCAGTTGTCTTTTGTTCCTGGAGGAGTTCACATCTCTTGGTTTCTTCTGCTTTGTGGAGATCTTTGCAAGATAAGTGAATGTTTTTTTGATATTTTGTGGCACACTTTTGTGTGCTTAAGAATCTGCTTATGTTTTATTCTGAGCTGTGGGTTGCTATCTAGTCTGTATATTTGTTTATCTGCTCTCAGATAAATTTTACCATTCACTATTATCTGTTATTTCCAGTTCTGCTGGCATTTGATTTATAGTAGTCTGCAGATATAGTTGTCCCGAGTCTTAAGGTACCATCACACCTGGGGACGGCACCGCCGATTTCTTAGGTGACGTAGGGGCGTGGCCTATTGGCGCCGATATCGCCCCTGATCGCCTAATGTAAAGGGGTGATTTTGGCGCCTCTGAGTGCTCGCCTGGTTTCACATCAGTGATGTGAAACCAAGGCGGCCATTCTGGGGCGATGTGTACACATTGCCCCATGTAAACGGCCGATGGCGACCTGACAGGCGATGGGAGCCGTAGGATCCCATTGAACTGCATCGCCGCTGGGGTTTTGAGACACTGTGGCGGTAATGTCCGTCTGTCAGATCGACGTGCGCCACCGGAGTTGTCGCCCCGTGTAAATGGGGGACGGCAACGCTGGCGGGGCGCCAAAAACGTGCGTGCTCCCGCCAGTCGCCACTCGACATCTCCGATGCCGTCGCCAGGTGTGACGGTACCCTTAGTGACTCAGGGTAATTTTTGTAATATCTGCTGTTGGTGGTTTTTGATAGTGTTTTATACTGACCGCAATAGTATTCTATCCTGTCTTTCCTATATAGTTAGTTTGGCCTCTTTTGCTAAACCTTATACTCTGCCTGTGTTTGTTTTCCTTCTCTTGTTTCCCAGTTAATATCTGTGGGGGGCTTGCTATTCTTTTGGGGTTCTGCTCTGAGGCAGGATAGCTTTTCCTACATTCATCTTTAGGAGCAGTTAGCTCTCCGGCTGTGCAGAGGTGTCTATGTCTGGTTAGTTACATCCCACGACTACATCTATTTGTAGTCAGGGATTGCGGTCAGTACAGTTACCAACGACTTCTACGGAATCCGAATGTTACTCCTGAGTCATCGGTTCATAACAGGCAGAGGACCAACCCCCAGGAGTAAGGCGATCTGGTCCACATAATTGGCGGGACAAGTATGTCGGAGGACAACCGGTCCTGCCTGTCGTGCTTGATGGCATCCCAATAAATGCTCTACTGGACAATGGCTCCCAGGTGACAACGATACCATATATCCTTTATAAACTGTACTGGGCTGACTCTGACTTTGCCCATCGCGCAGATGATGACCTGACTATAATCGGCAGTAATGGTCAGCCCTTTCCACAGGTGGGGTACAAAGAGGTGAATATTAAGGTGGGGCAAGTAGAGCTTAAATCACAGGGTTTGATTATAATGGATATTAACCATCGAGAATGTAATCCTACGATCACCCTAGGTACCAATGTGATTGAGAATTGTCTTGGCAAGATTATTGTCTTACTACAGCAGGTAGCCCAAACCGCCAGCTCTGGACAATGAGTACTGCACAAGGAGATCAAGACCCTGATGCAGAGACAAACAGGTAGAGTTGTTCAGTGGAGACGTTGGCAGTGTAAGGGTGAGTGACCCATTCCCCATCGTAATATCTCCCAAAAGTGAAATGTTAATATGGTGTCGAGCTGCTATATGTATCAGGGGTCAAGATTACCAGGCCATGGTAGAACCTGTGTACTCTTACAGCAGGCCTACTATCCTGACAGCCGAGGGGAAGTGGATGTTCGCAAGGGGAGAGTACCTGTACACATCTTGAATTGTGGGGAGAAAGAGGTCAATTTACCCTGGTATGCCACTGTTGCCAAGCTGTTTACTGTCAACAACAATGCAATACAGGGAGTAGAACCCTTAGTCCAGTCTGAAACGGCGAAGGATAATGGCTCTGAGGGATAGCTGGAGGACTGGTGTCAGAAGCTACACATTAGCACTGACTCCACCCCTTCACACGAAAAGAATGGGGGTTTACCTTGTGGTTCAAAAATATGAACAGGTATACTATTCAGCAAACACCCCCTAGACTTTGAACAGGTAAAAGGGGTCAAACACCATATACCCACCTGAGACCATCCGCCCATTAAAGAAAGATACCACTCTGTTCCCCCAGCTAACTACCAGTGTGCCAAGAGCATGTTACAGGAAATGAAAGAGGCAGGGATGATCAGGGATAGCTGTAGTCTCTCGGCAGCTCTGTTAGTCCTGGTTAGAAAAAAAGACGGTATAATGAGAATGTTCGATACCATCCCGTTTGCCGCACCATCTGCTCCAGAGGCTCAAATCAGCAGTGTTGGCCATCCTTGGCTGAATGCCACAGGTGGCGTCATGAAAAGCCAATCAATATCCCCTGTAAATAACCCCATTACTGCGCAGTCAGGACTGGGCCACAGTCATTGTGACCTCCCAAAGAATCAGTCGGCCTGGCTACCGAGTAACCCTAGGTCCTTGCGGCCGATGCATCTCCACCATCGCCCCAGTCTTCGTTGCTTGGCTGCAGAGGTGATCGATATTAATAATCTCACCAGCTCTGCTGACATGGATGGCAAAAGTAAAGTTCCCGCAGTGAAGATGCCGCAATGAAAGCCGCAAAGAAGGAGCTGAGAGGTGACACTAAAGGGTGGAATCCACACCTACACTCACAGCAGATCTCAAACTCAAAGATCCTGGCAGTTTCCGCTGAGGATATTTTGACAGCATGTGCATGGAATTTTACAAGCGTTTTCACTATACTGGCATTGTAAACCTTTTAGCACAGAATTTGCTGGCTTTGCTTCCTAGGAATTTAGCCTTAAAACACTTGTGAACAATACCATGCACTTCAAAAGGGTTATGGGTCTTTAGTTCTGTTGTGACTCCTCCACATTTGTATGATCCTCTTTTTTCAAATCTTGTGCTAACACCGTCTGTGCCATGGGCGGTGAATGTACACATCCATCTCTATGCGTTCTAGAGCCAAATGGCGCCGGAGGCGGCTCTGCTCAGAACAATCTCTGTCTGTCTTCACCAAAATGGAGCTGGTGGTGGCAAATGCGCAGATGGCGATCTCGGCTCGTTATTTAGCCAAGATGTCCATCTGAGCATGCGCCGCCACCAGCGCCATTTTGCTGGAATGTTGGGAGATGGATGTATGCAAACGCCACCCGCTGCAAGGAACGTGCTAGGGCAAAGTTTGAAAAATGGAGGATCACACAAATGTGGAGGGGCTATGACAGAGCTGAAAACCCTACCCACAATCCTGCCCCAATGGATGAAGAGGCGCACCAAGACTTCTAAGGTAAATTATACAAGAACCAAGCTATGGATTATACATTCACTTATCCATTAAATCAGTACAACAGGGCCATTATGGCTGTACTTTTACTTTAATAGGTTAAATCCTGGTGACATGTTCTCTTTAAAAAAAAAGTTTCATAGAAGAAAAACAGACATACTGACCAAATACTGATGAAATTTATGAAACAGTGAAAAAACATACATCTAAAAGAAGCCTTACATCTAGTTTTCCAATGACTAATCCTCTACTGATTCATCTCCTCCATTAGATGAAGGACGTTTTAATGCGGAAATACCTGATTATTCTGCTCGTCACTGCCGGCTGTAAGACTGGAGTCTGCAATAGTAGACGTAGGTGTAAGAAAATATCACAAATAATTTCATAGCTATACGCTATATTTTTATTTAAAAATTATGGTAAGTTAAAAAAAGTAAAGACAGGTAAGGCCGGTTTCACATTGCAGGTCAGATCCGATCCGAGGCTGTCAGGATGAACCTGACAGCCCTGGATCGGATCAGCACACAGAACCACAGGGCTAATATGCCCTCCGGTCCGGTGTGCACCCAGACGCAGCTGCCGCTGCTGATGGATCAGGACCGTGACTGGCAGGGAGCTAGCCGCGGTCCTGAAACAACTGCGGCGTTAGCCGCAGGAGTCCGGTTCCCGGATCCTCCCGGACTGGTGCAATCCGGCTCCATAGGCTCCCATGTTAGGGAGTGCCGGATTGCCCCCGATCTGGGAGGATCCAGGCGAAACCGGGAGAATTGGCAATTAGAGGAGAAGGAAGGAGCAAAGGAAAGAGTTGTCTCATGATGGCCTTGGGAAAAGCGTGGCGCGAAAAGCACAGCGTCTAACATGCAGTCTCACTTTTTTTTTGCGTAAACACCCCCGCAAAAGAAGCGCCACTGCAAAATATGCGGCCAAATACACGTGTGAACGTAGCCTTAAGGTTGTTGCTTGTACATTTATGCTGAAGCATATAAATTGTATAATAAATGTATAGAGCATATAGTGTTCAGTACTATATGTGCAGGAAACAAAGACTTACTATAAACAAACACATGAGGCTCCACATATACGGTGAAGACATACGGAAATGGCTGGAGGAATTTTTGCCTATGTTTAAACCTTAGTTGAGAAGCGCTGTTCCATTTACTCTTATCTGGAGAATATTAGTAAGGGAAAAATTTCCTGTGAAAGAAAAAGAAGGCCACAGTCTACTGCTGGGATGTGGCTCCTGTGTACCAATCCCTGGCAGCAAATACTGGTCTATTATTAACTCAACCCAGAGTTCCATTACATACATCTCTCATCATACTCACAGTCAGGAATTGCAGTGTTTTGGATGCAGTGTATTGCCACTGTGTCCAAAACTCTGCATTGTACAGTACAGCACAGTGGATGATTTGAAGAAATCCCATCCTCACTGTGCTTCTCCAGATCGCAGCATGTTTTTAGCTGTGGTGCGGGTTACCGGACTTCTGCATCTCTGTAGCATGTTTATTTCATGAAGTGGTCTCCATTAGCTGCACGCAGGGAGAAGCCACCCTGCACCCACCGCAGATCATGGGCACAAGGCGGCTGCAGTCTCCCTGTGTGCACCCATAGATTTCCGCAAGTCTGGAGGCGCTGCATCCAAACACAGCGTCTCCGGATCATGAACACACAACCTAATTGCTCCATCTTCTCCATTGGCTGTCTCGTCGTTTGTCGGACTGCACTCAGATGTTTCACATGCACCCAAAGAAACGCAAATGTAGCAAAATGCAGACCTGGCTAAGATGTGAAAGGGGCCTATTTCAATTGTACTCAAAATTGACATAAGACACTACATTTCTCATTTAAAAGGTGTGTATACATCCACAAAAATATTTATCACAAGGACATTGGCCGCTAAAATTGCAAGTAGCCTCCTGCATCAAATCTTATTAGCATTGAAAAAGTGTGGATACATCAGAATTGGAAGAACCCTAATAAAGAAGGGGGTAGTTTAGTCATATGTTAAAATTGGTAATATGTAATCACATAGCCAAAAGTATATAACAACCCCACAGGTAAGGGTGCCTTCACACTGCGGCGTGATCCGGTCCGGGGCTGTCCGGGATGACCCTGACAGCCGCGGACTGGATCAGCACACAGGACTAGAGGGCTAATATGCCCTCCGGTCCGGTGTGCAGCGCACGCAGCTGCAGACGCTGACAGGTCAGGACCGCGGTCCTGACTTATCAGCAGCGGGATCAGTTTCATCCCACACAGCCCCATACAGGATCACGCCGCAGTGTGAAGGCACCCTTACCTGTGGGGTTGTTATATATTTTTGGCTATGTGATTACATATTACCAATTTTAACATATGACTAAACTACCCCCTTCTTTATTAGGGTTCTTCCAATTCTGATGTACCCACACTTTTTCAATGCTAATAAGATTTGATGCAGGAGGCTACTTGCAATTTTAGCGGCCAATGTCCTTGTGATAAATGTTTTTGTGGATGTATACACACCTTTTAAATGAGAAATTTTGTGTCATATGTCAATTTTGAGTACAATTGTAATAAAGTCTTCTACTGTTTGCACAAACACTCTTGGTTTCTCCTGGCAATATATCAAATGTGTATATGGGTTAAGAACAACCCCATTTTCTTACAGTAATGTAAATAAAATCTAAAAGAATAACAAAAATGTACAACATATATTGAGTATCTTTGAGTGTGTACCGTAATTGTCTGAACTACTACAATATTGAAATAATCATCCCATACGAGAAGTTAGTAGTATGACATAAAAAGGTGCAAAGCTTGATATCACCGCAAATTTAGTGAATAGTAGAAAAAATGAACGTCATTCTAACCATGAAGTGACTTTCATAAAACCAAAATCCAAAAAATATTGATGTATTCTTTCCCCGTTTTCCATTCCATTACATGGTCAGATGAATGGTGTTATTTAAAACTGCAAATTATTCCGCAGAAAACAACCCTCCTTATAGGTATCCTGATGGAAAAATAAAATAGTAATAGCTCTTGGAAGGTGACGAGGAAAAATTAAAAAGCAATTTGGTTGCCCAAGGACTCACATAGATCCGGAGGCGGCCACCGGTGACAATACAAAATAGTCAGTTTCCATGTAAGAATCCGGTGGTAGATATTAGTTAATCGATATAGTAAAGTAACTACAAATAATTGAGTGCATTTACATTGTCATTCAAAAGGATACAGGGAAAGATTGTGAAATGCTTCGTTGAAAAAGGTTGTAAATTCTCATGGTTGGCAAGAATAGCCTTTACAGAATCCTATAGAAAAAGAAAAATAAGGTTGTGTCATAGGTGTGTCACAGGTATGTCGTCTGGAGTGGCTCCTCATCTACTCCATGACAAATTCAACTGGGACTGACTGAGTGAAGCAGCCAAAGGCTCAGTCCACACACGTTGGTGTTTTGTTTTGTCAAAAAGCAGCAGCAAATCCTTGGGGTTTTTTCTTTTCTTGGCAGGAGGCTTGCTGCGTTTTTCCCTGCGGATTTGCTGCGTTTTTGTTGCAGATTTACTATAGAAACTATAGCAAAAACGCAGTAAAGAATTATCACTCATTCTTTCAAAAACGCAGCAAAACCTGTGATGTTTTATGTTTTTTGCACCAAAAAGCCCAATGCATGTGGATGGCTTTTCCTGAAATCGCATAGGTTGTGATGTTAACCCCAAACACAGGAAGGGATTAGCATACATTTACATAAAACCAAGGCAAATCTGCAGCAAAAACGCACTGTGTGAACTAGACCAAATACTGAAAGAAACACAAACTTCTGAGCAGTTTCTCCATTAATTTAATGGACAAACATTTCAGATACAGCCTTCTCAGTCCTTGTTCGGTGAACATTAGATACAGCGTTCCCCCTACTTAGGCTGAAGGCACACGGTACGAGGGACTCGCGCGAGTACAATGCAAGGGAAACTCGCATTGCACTCGGACCAGTGTTGCCCTATCAGGCAGGGCACACTGGTGCGAGTCCCCCGCACCTAACTCACATTGCGAGTCAGAAGGGAGTGCAGTCGCAGCATGCTACGACTGTACGCGATTCTAACGTGCATGCGGGCAATAGAAGTCTATGAGTGCGAGAAAATCTCGCACCCATGCACTACACGGTGCTATACTCGCACCTGTGTTTAAATTTTCCCCGTTGTGCCTGTACAGTAAACTATCATCTTGTACTGCTGTGACAGTAGCGGTACAAGATGTTTAGCTAATACAATGATGATTGGTGTAAAATAATGTATTCCGGGCTATTTTAGCGATTAACCCCACGAGCATCCTCTGTGCCGCATGTGTGCGCAGAGGTTGCTGATGCGGCTCAAATCCCAGTGATGAAGGGGTTAATATGAAGCTGGTGTAGTGGCACCATGTATGTTGAGAGTGTCCTCACTCTCTGCAAACATGGTGTCATTACACCATGTGTGTGAAGGGGTTAATTGTTCTGTAAAATGGGTTAAAAGTGCTGTCGGCTTTATATTTCCACTGTAAAAGCTTGCGCTCTGCTACTGCCTATGGGGAGCTGTCCCCTTTGCATGGTGCTGAACACTGCAGGTGCTGAACGCGAGACAGGGCTTCAACACCACACAGAGGGGACAGCTCCCCATAGGCAGTGACAGAGCGCCAGCTTTTACAATGGAAATATAAAGCCGACAGCACTTTTAACCCATTTTACAGAACAATCAACCCCTTCACACACATGGTGTAATGACACCATGTTTGCAGAGAGTGAGGACACTCTCAACATACATGGTGCCACTACACCAGCTTCATATTAACCCCTTCATCACTGGGATTTGAGCCGCAAAAGCAAGACTTTTCCATGGAAATTTCTGCAACAAATCTGCTAGGTTTACATTTACCCTAAAATCAGGAAGGATAGACTACTGAAATAAAAAGGCAAGAACAATTCCATTTCACCAAAGTATCTATATTTCAGGTTTTTTCCACTTACCATTAATTCAGTCATAAATTGTTCGTTATTTTCTGTGTTTTCTGTGCTGCAGAGTCAAAAAGTAAGATTAAAGTCATACAATTTGCAAACTGAAAATGGATGCTCCAGCAAACATTTCACGTGAACCTTTTATATTAAACCCTGAATTCCTGACAATAAACTATAAATGTTCTTAGGAGGGGAACTCCAGGCCTCAAAGGCCAACAGTGCAGGTTTTCAGGATTTCCTTAGTTCTGCACAGGTTATAATTGAAGCACCTGCACCGGTGCAATGCTAAGGAAATCCTGAAAACATGCACAGTTGGCGGACTGAAGATTCCCGACCCTGTTTTAGCGAGTCTGTCAGTAGGATGAACCCTATTGAATTGTCTATATGGACGATATCGGTAACGATATAGTTGAAACGTCACGGGTTTTCGGTCATTCTAACGACGTTGTAATGACGTCGTTCAGTGTGACATGTACATCCGATCAACGATAATCAGGCAGATCGTTGATGGGAGGTTTGGACCTTAAACCATACGATAAGCGTTCGTTCAACTTGCGGCATGGGTGTGTGTGACACCTCGATAACGATGTTGTTAACGACCTCGCCTATTGAGAAGTGAAGGACATAGGCTAGCTAACGACCGCAAGTATAGTTTGCTTGTCGCGGAATCGTTGCTGCGTCGTTAACGAGATCTATACGTGTGACATTTCACTAGCGATCATTGAACATCGTTCTAGTAATCTAGGTCAATTCGGATCGATGATCAGATCGTTCGACCATTGAGGCGTGAGATGGGGCCTTTATTCCAGAGAAATTCACATTTTTCGTAATATATAAATGAGCTGTTAATGGGATGGTGCAAACAAAGGGTGATATTGTGTAAGCGCTAAGGTCATGACACAGGACACCGCTCTGTAATAATTACCTCTAAGCTTTAATAAATCGGTATGGGATTCCCAATCTCCACAATGCGTTTCAGCGCTTATTGCGCCTTTCTCAATAAGCGCAATAAGCGCTGAAACGCGTTGTGGAGATTGGGAATCCCATACCGATTTATTAAAGCTTAGAGGTAATTATTACAGAGCGGTGTCCTGTGCCATGACCTTAGCGCTTACACAATATCACCCTTTGTTTGCACCGCTTCATTCTTCCCGGCCGGGAAGCGTGATATCAAGCAGCTTGGAACACAGGACCTTGCTCACGTCACATCAACACACCCCGCAAGCTGTCACGTGCACCATCAGCGTCTGATCTACTAGAATCCCTCGGCTCCGGGTCGGCGTGGAGATCCCATCGGGATTGATCTGTACCCACTAACCAGTTGTGCGGTCAGGCACAACTGGACCAGGTGAGCACAGGGGTGTTTTAACCGACCCCTGGTTTAATCTTTTACAGCAGTGTGGCGCAACTTTCTTTTCTTTTACTGTTAATGGGATGGACATAGATCTCCCAGAGAATCTGCCTCCAGAGATTATTTTACACAACATTGGGCATTAACAGTGTGGGACATGTAATTACTGACAGTCTGCCAAGATGCTGATCACAGCTCTTCAGTGAGATCAGAGCTGAGGCCAGCTACACACCATGGCACTATCAGGTCCGGGGCTGTCAAGGGTGAACCTGACAGCCCCGAACCCGATTTGCAAACAAAACCGCAGGGTAAATATTCCCTCCAGTCCTGTTTGTAGTCGGATTCAGCCGAGCGCAGCTGTCCCCTGAGAAATAGTGCTGAACAACTTCACAGGAGGCAGCTCCCTGGTGCTGAAGTTCAGCGTAGCTCACGCTGAACTTCAGCCACCGGTGTCCGGATCGGGGCAATCCGGCTCCATAGACTCCCATTTTATGGAGCGCTGGATTTCCCCGGACAGGGGATAATTCCAACACCTGTCCAGTGCTAAGGTAATCCTGAAAACATGACCTGCTGGCTGCCCTCAAGGTCTGGTGGTCCCCATCCCTGCTGTAAACCATAATTACTTGCAATCATAACCCCTCAGGCTCGGGAGCACCATAACCAAAAGGGGTCCTTTGAAATTTGCAAACTTCTAAGGACCTGATATTTCATTGCTACAAGGCCTCCAAAAAAATCACCGGACCAACAGTTTTATAGAAATTCAGGAATCCGTTTCCTATTGAATCCCCTGGACCAATTTAGAGCCATCTTCAAGGACCTGCCAACCGCAATTAGCCATCATGACCCAAGATCTTTCCTTATGCAATCCTAACATGTAATAACCCTAAAATTAGGGAGGGTGGACAGCACTGACGTCACCCCTGAGAGCCGGATACTGTCCACACTTCACTTCCACTGCCCCTTATAAACACTCTGCTCCAAGATCTATTGATAAAAATGCATTTTTTTCATGGGAAAACCCCTTTAAGCACCATTAACCTCTTTATTTTGGACAACCGGTTGTGATCCCAGCTCACTAGTGATTTCATATAATCAGTTCCAATGTCAAAAGATGAATAAAGTTTACAGTAACATTAAACTTACTTGAAATGGACACTATATCTGATTTTGAACTTGTACACATATTTTGCTGTATGGAAAAATCGTGTTTCCGGGAGTGGAAAGGAGAAAGGCTTTATGGGCATTTTTCTAGGAATCCTGTAAAAGAAACATGTAAATATATATTTCTTTATTTAAAACTTGAAAATCACACTGCAGGATGACCTGTAAAAGTACACTTTAGGCATAATGTTCACACTTGGCAGTTCATCCTATACTATTCATATTTATCTTAAGGCTGGAAACACACTGTCTGAGTGACATGCGAGTTACTCACAGGAGTCTTGGATCATTCACCCGGCACAACCCCTGCCTCTCTGGACAGGATACTGTCAGTGGTATGTTTTTCTATGTAGCTCCACTGCTTTCGTCCAGAGAGGGGGAGGCCATCCCGGGTGAATGATCCGAGACTCGTGCAAGTAACTCGCATGTCACTCGGACAGTATGTTTCCAGCCCAAAGCTTTGTGCGCACATTGAGTAATTGCTGCAGAAAATTTCTGTACCAAATCTGCATCTCTTAGCAGAAAAACATACCAAAAAAGCACAATGTGTTTTAAAGCATTTATGTTACATTTTTGGTGTGTTTCTGCATGGACACAGAGAGCGCACTTTACTTGCCATCACATTTACCATCTCATGTGCTTTAAAGCACTGAAAAACACATTGTGTGCATTTAATTGCATTTTTGCTGCTGTGTCATTGAAGTCAATGGGAGAAAAAAATGCAGCAAAAACGCCCCAAAAATTGATGCTGCAGATTATTTCTGCAGCAAATCTGCAAGGAAAAAATAAGCAACATGTGCACTAAAATTCAAGATTCTCGTTGATTTTGCTGACTTCAGGATAGTCATGCAAATTTATGCCAAAATTGCACCAAAAACGAATTAAAAACACATAAAAAACTGCATTATGTGCACATAGCCTAAAGATTCCTACATCATAACCACCATGACCAGAACCAAAGCAGGCTCTATGGTCAACTCTCTCAGCGACCTCACACACAATAGACAGCGGTAAGCCGAATGATGATTCAACGGAGTGTTCAGCTGGCAGCAATCTCTACCAAGTCATCCTTAGGCTGTGTTCACACAAAGTGTATTTCGGCATTTACGCAACGCTATTTCTATTTTTTTATTTTTTTTTTCACAGCAAAGTGTGAGAGTTCAGAAGTGCTGTGCCAATGTTGCTTTTTTTCCTTGCAGATTTTGATGCAGAAAAAATAAATCTGCACCAAATCTGCAGGGAAAAAAGCAGCACAGGCCCAGCCCTTCTGAACTCTCATAGACTTTGCTGGCTTCAAGATCGAAATGTAGATTCTCAAAATCTGTGCTAGGCTAGGGTCACACTTGGTATGTGGTTTTTTAAGGCACCCATGAGTATCTGCATGCTTTTTTCCATTTCTGCATGAGTTTTTTAAGGTGTTTGATGACACCCTGCATTTTTGCATGCATTTTTAAATCAGTACCAAAAAATGGTGCAAGCAGACTTTTTTGGTGCTTTTTCAAAAACGCATGCGTTTTTTAGAAAACGCATGCATTTTCTTAACATGGGCCCCTATGAGAAACGCATGCGTTTTTGAAAGTGTCTTTAAATGTACTAAATGGTACCATGCGTTTTTGCATGCGTTTTTGATGGCAGCTCCTCACTTAAGTGCAAAAAAGCATGCCAAAAATGCATGGCACTTTAGGCATGCGTTTTTGCTTTTGGGGCATGCGTTTTTTGCATTAGGGCCTTTGGGTGCGTTTTTGCATGCATTTTTAGAAACGCAGGTCTCCAAAAACGCATGGAAAATCTACAAGTGTGACCCTAGCCTTAAGCTAGGGTCACAGTTGCTGTTGCAAATGGAGATCCTGATCCGGTTTTGAGCATGCAGCGCTTAGTTACCCACTGTTTACCCTGGTTACCAGCTTGGTTCATCGTTGGTCTCCCGCTGTCACACGCGCCGATGCTGGGCACCCAGTGGAAGACCAACGATACATATATGGTTCTGGCCATAAATCTACAATCAACGATCAATGACTTATCGTTGATCGTTGATACGTGTCACACACAACGATGTGGTTTCGACATCGCTGCAATGTCACCAAACCGGTTGTGTGTAACGGGCCCTTTAGGCTGGGTTCACACCACAGCAGCATCAGATCCGAGGCTGTCTGGTGTAGACCTGACAGCCCCGGACCCGATTTTGACATACAGTAATACAGCCCTATGAGGCCAGATGAAACAGGATGGCAGCTATGTGCCATCCGGTTTCCATCTGTCCGGGAGGATCCAGGTAAATTCAGATTTTCAAAGAAAAAAAGATGTCGGCACTCAGCATTCCAGTTTGCAGCTGATCTATTATATAATCACGAATGGGTTTTTTGCCCCTTTTGAGTCCGCTCACGCTGCGAGTCAGCGTGGTCATGTGGATACACCCGAAGCATTGGCCGCGCAGCGGCCATTGCGAGCAGTTCTAAGGCGACTCGCTATGCCCGCGCAGCGGGCATGGCGAGTCGCCTTAGCAGCGCGAAGCATTAGCCGCGAAGCGGCCATTGCGAGTCAGAGACTCGCTCTGCTAGAATCCCGATGCATGTGCATCGGGCACCCAGCTAGTTAATTTAATAAAAAAATTACAGCAGCAAGGTGACACCGGACCCATAGAAGCAGGACATCCCGCGAGGCGGTCACCGTCAGTCCTAGCACCTCCCTCCCTGTATTATGCACCTTGCTGCTGTAATTTTTTTATTAAATTAATCAGCTGCAAACTGGAATGCTGAGTGCCGACATCTTTTTTTCTTTGGATATATTGTCTTGAACTCTGGCTGAGCAACAGGATATTCCACAGCACGCCACCGCCACAGGAGTCTACAAGTAACGCTGTTAACAGGTCAGTGCCCGGATTTCATTTCTATGATTGAATCTGAATTCAGATTTTTCACCCAGACACAAAAATGTTGCTAGCAACGTTTTTGTGTCCGGGGTGAAAATCTGCCCAAATCGGATCCTCCTGGATCCGGGGTGATCCGTGCTCCCTAACACGGGAGTTCATGGCGCCGGATCACCCTGGTCCGACAAAAACATTGAATTCGGGAACCGGGCGCCGGCAGCTGAAGTTTAGCAGTGAGCTGCTACACTTCAGCATCACCAGCTGTCCCCTGCACAGATTTCAGGACCGCGGCTAGCTCCCCGCTAGCCGCAATCTTCAAATTTCAGCAGCTACGGCTATGATCAGAGGCATCCAGCTGCAAACCGGACCGGAGGGCATATTTGCCATTTAACATTTATTTTTTGCAAAATAAACATTTTTGCACAAAGCAACAATGTGATTTTTCTGCATTTTACTGCTTTTTTGGTGACTGACACTAACTTTATCAAATGTGTTAAATGTTAAAATGTTAAATTTCTAATTGCTTTCTATGATGAAAAACCACTGCAAAAACTCTGAAAGAATTGACATGCAGCTGTTTAAAAAAAAAGAAGCAGTATTCCAATTCAGTCACGTAAAAAACAGCAATTGTGTGCAGATTTCTGAAATATCATAATTTTTTTTGGTGCTGATGTATGTCAATAGCGCTATATACAGTAAGGCCGGCTTCACACTGCGGCGTGATCCGGACCGGGGCTGTCTGGGATGATCCTGACAGCCGCGGACCGGATCAGCACACAGGACTGGGGGGCTAATATGCCCCCCCGGTCCGGTGTGCAGCGCACGCAGTTCCCGCTGTTGATAAGTCCTGACCTGTCAGCGGCTGCAGCTGCGTGCGCTGCACACCGGACCGGAGGGCATATTAGCCCCCCAGTCCTGTGTGCTGATCCGGTCCGCGGCTGTCAGGGTCTTCCCGGACAGCCCCGGACCGGATCGCGCCACAGTGTGAAGCCGGCCTTAGTGAATGAATATTATTATTCTCATTATGACTGTAAAAAGCAGCTTTAAAAACACATTTAAAAAATAAAATGGAAAAATGCAAAGTGTGAACACAGCCATACAGTAAAGAAAAAGAAAATTTCCGTAATTGCCATATTTTAGTGACATCATTACTCTTCACTACAAAATTAAAAAGGGTAAAAAAAGTGAAAAAAAAAAGTTGTATTTATACCCAAAAATTGTGCAAATAAAGAGGAATGAAAAAAAAAAGAAAAAAAAAAGAAAAACTCAAGCCTATTTCATTATTTCATCCTATGTCTTTCCCTTTTCACTACATTATAAGGTAAAAGAATTTTGTCAATCGAAACTACAACCCGTCCTGCAAAATAGAAGCCTCATGGCGGACGGTCGAGGAAAAATGCACGGTATGTCTCTTAGAAGAAGCCGAGAAAAAAATGAAAGTTCAAAAATGAAAGATGAAAAAGGAATGAAGGCTCGATCAGAAAGAAAATTTCGAGGACAGAAATCCCCTTTTCATTAAGAACCAGATATCACAAAAATGATTTACTTTTTACCTCAGGTCTTTTCTGAGAAGGGACCTTAGTGATGGGATGAGGAGTTATGGGTGGAGGCGACAACCAGGATTTTACACAGGGGTTTTAGTGAAGGAATGGTGGCATCAAAACCAGAGAGATGGAGGCACAAAGTCCAGTCAGAGCTGCTGGTGACATGACAGAGAAGAGCTGACTGGAAGACAATGGCTATTGGCTCCACTCAGTCATGTGACCACAGTGTTACTATGGGCTCCATTTATGTATATAACTAATATCTTCCAGCTTTTCTGCCTTTTCAGCTTACTTTATATGAGAATTTAGTAGATTTACTAGTTCTCTAAAGCCATGTACACACTTTGTGTATTTGGTGACTTTTTTACCTCAGTATTTGTAACCAAAACCAGGAGTGTGTGATAAATCCAGAAGTGGTGGCGTGTTTCTATTATACTTTTCCTCTGATTGTTCCTTCTGGTTTTGGCTACAAATACTGAGGTAAAAACTCACCAAATACTCAACGTTTGCATGAGGCCTTACAAATACTGAGATAAAATCTCATCAAATACTCAGCGTGTGCACGAGGCCTTACATATACTGAGGTAAAAAACACCAAATACTCAGCGTGTGCACGAGGCCTTACAAATACTGAGGAAAAAACTCACCAAATACTCAGCGTGTGCACGAGGCCTTACATATACTGAGCTAAAAAACACCAAATACTCAGCGTGTGCACGAGGCCTTACAGATACTGAGGTAAATACTCACTAAGTACTCAGCGTGTGCACGAGACCTTACAAATACTGAGGTAAAAACACCAAATACTCAGCGTGTGCACGAGGTCTTACAGATACTGAAGTAAAAACTCCCCAAATACTCAGCGTGTGCACGAGGTCTTACAGATACTGAGGTAAAAACTCCCCAAATACTCAGCGTGTGCACGAAGCCTTACAAATTCTGAGGTAAAAACTCACCAAACACTGAACATGTGCACAAGGCCTGCAAATACTGAGGTAAAAACTCACCAAATACTCAGCGTGTGCACGAGGCCTTTCAGATACTGGGGTAAAAACTCACCAAATTCTCAGCGTGTGCACGAGGCCTTACAAATACTGAGGTAAAAACTAGCAAAATACTCAGCGTGTCCATGAGGCCTTACAGATACTGAGGTAAAAAAACTCACCACATACTCAGTGTGTGCACGAGGTCTTACAGATACTGAGGTAAAAGATCACCAAATACTCAGTGTGTGCACAAGGCCTTACAAATACTGAGGTAAAAACTCAAATACTCAGCGTGTGCTCAAGGCCTTACAGATACTGAGGTAAAAAACACCAAATACTCAGCGTGTGCACGAGGTCTTACAAATACTGAGGAAAGAACTCACCAAATACTCAGCGTGTGCATGAGGCCTTACATATACTGAGGTAAAAAACACCAAATACTCAGCGTGTGCACGAGGCCTTACAGATACTGAGGTAAAAACTCAAATACTCAGCGTGTGCACGAGGCCTTACAAATACTGAGGAAAAAACTCACCAAATACTCAGCTTGTGCACAAGGTCTTTCAGATACTGAGGTAAAAACTCAAATACTCAGCGTGTGCACGAGGCCTTTCAGATACTGGGGTAAAAAACTCACCAAATTCTCAGCGTGTGCACGAGGCCTTACTGATACTGAGGTAAAAACTAACAAAATACTCAGCGTGTCCATGAGGCCTTACAGATACTGAGGTAAAAAACTCACCACATACTCAGCGTGTGCACGAGGCCTTACAGATACTGAGGTAAAAGATCACCAAATACTCAGCGTGTGCACAAGGCCTTACAAATACTGAGGTAAAAAACTCACCAAATAGCATGTGCACAAGGCCTTACAGATACTGAGGTAAAAACTCACCAAATACTCAGCATGTACACGAGGCCTTACAGATAGTGAGGTAAAAAACTCACTATATACTCAGCATGTACATGAGGCCTTGGGCTGCCTTCACATCACGATTTTTGGCTGCCATGGGGATACGTGTTTTGGTCGGATCCCCCGGACAGCCACGGATCCACACGGATCCCTGCATTCGGATGGCAAATAGCCATCCGTCTCTGTGTCTATGCAGGATCTGTGTGGATCCTGTGGTCCCTGTCTCTCCCTGTTCTCCCTGCATCTTCCCTGTCTGTCCCTGACTGTCTCTGTCTCTCCCTCCTCCATCTCCTCCCTCCCCTATCCTCTATCCTGTCCCCCTGTCGTATCCCCTGTCCTCTCTCCTCTGGTATATAAAAAATAATAAAACTTCGGGGATGCGACAGTCCCCATCTGCCGGGTACAGGACCTCTTGTGATATCACAAGATGTATCCTCCGAGAGGAGTTTTATTATTTTTTATATAACAGAGGGGATAGGACAGGGGGGACAGGATAGAGGATAGGGGGATAGGAGATGGAGGAGGGAGAGACAGGGACAGACAGGGACAGATAGAGAAGATGTAGGGTTATGCACCGGGCATTGCCTCTGGGCATGCTCAGTACATAACTATGGAGCCGACATCGGATTCGATTTAAACTCTGATCCGATGTCCATAGGCTACCATTGTATAGTCCTACGGACCATCATGGATCCAACACGAATCCGTGGTGTCCGATTTTAGTCACGGACATCAAAATCGCAGCAGGCTGCGATTTTGGCTCCGTGACAAAATCGGAAAGCTATGGATAGTGCAAAAATCGGATGGCAATAGGCACACATCCGAGCCCCATAGGGATACATGGGAGGCAAAATAGCATCCGAGTGTATCCAATTTGACACGGATACACTCGGATGCCTAAAAATCGTGATGTGAAGGCAGCCTTACAGATACTGAGTTAAAAAACTCACCAACTACTCAGCAATTATATGTTGCCTAAAGGTACCTTTAAGGTACCTTTACACGCCGCCACTATCACTGGCAATCGGTATCAACCGTATGTGCGCGTGCACTTTTTTAACGGTTGCTAACGATCGCCAATTCCGCATGTACACGCTGCAGTTGCGTTGTCAACTCAAGGTATCGTGGTTCCCGGAAGTTCCAACAGATCCTGTGGATAATCTCCTGTTGAATACCGTTGCCACTTCACACGTCGCAATCAGTAGGGGAATGTGGACGTACCTGTGCAGCGTCACTAAAACATAGGCGTCACATACTCGTGTATTCCGTGACGCTAACACGCTGATTGGACAATGCAATAGCGTCATGATTGGCCAGCCTGCGCTGGGAGGCCGTCTAATACATGACGCCATTGCAATTGTGTAGTGTGAATGGACAGCTCCTTAAATATGGCGCCCTGTGAAGGGACAGTCAATGGTAACACAGTAGCCCCCACCAATCATCGGTGATGGGGTGCGGTATCCAGCACGCTGTGGCACGCCTTTGGGAAATCACTAGGTGACGCAGATTCCATGCCTATCACCCATTTACATGCCGCTACCAGGGCAATTCACCCTTTGTGTTGCCTCGGATTTTAGAACATGGCTCAGAACCCGGAGCAACAGCGAGAAACCCGATCACTTTCCCAAATTACACGCCGCAACTTCGTAGCAATTTCAAGGCAACAGTGACAAAAATCCCGATTGCCAGGCAGTTGCTACCCCGCAGTGGCGGCGTGTAAAGGTACCTTTTAAGGTACCTTTACACGCAGCAACTTTTCTAGGAATTTTATTGACAACTTGCTGGTTGCAGTGAAATCATGGACACATTGTTCCATTTGTATATGGCAACAAAATAGAACAATGTGTCCATGATTTCACTGCAACCAGTAAGTTGGCAGTAAAATTCCTAGAAAAGTTGCCGCATGTAAAGGTACCCTTAAAGGTACCTTTACACGCTGCTACAGAAGGTTAGAAACAACCGGGTGTCGGAGACAATTGTATCTTGCACCGTCAAAACACTGCGATGGTAGCGGCATGTAAATCAGGTTGTTGCCACCGGTCACTGTCGACACCTGTTTTACAGCAGTGCTCAAAAACAGGTTGGTTTCAACCCGATGGTAGCGGCGTGTAAATGAGGAACAGGAAGGTTTTTGCGACACCTAGTGAACTCCCTGGGGCGTGACACAGCCTCCGGGATACCGCCCCCCTTCAGTGATCATTGGTGGAAGATCCTGTGTTACGATTGGTTGTCCCTGCATAGGGCGGCATATTTAAGGAGCTGACCAGTCACACTACACAATTGCAATAGCATCATGTATTAGCCAGCCTTCCTGCGCTGGCTGGCCAATCATGATGCTATTGCATTGTCCAATCATCGTACAAGCGTCTCGTAATCCACAACTGTGGCACGCCTATGTGTTGTCCCTGCTGCCCCAGGTCCTCCCATATTACCTTGTGGTAGCAGAGTGTAAATGAGGGAAGGTGCTCTACAGAAGGTAACCTGCGGCACCCGTCAGTGCATCCAGGGATAGAAAAAACCTTCTGTAGAGCACCTTGTAGCGGCGTGTAAATGCGGTATCAGGTACCGTTAGCAACCGTTGGAACGTGCTCGTGCACGTGAGACACCCGGTTGTTTCCAACCTTCTGTAGCGGCGTGTAAAGGTACCTTAAGGTACCTTTACACGGGGCAACTTTTCGAGGAATTTCACTGGCAACCTACTGGTTGCAGTGAAATCATGGACACATTGTTCTATTTTGTTGCCGTGTACAAATGGAACAATGTCTCCATGATTTCACTGCAATCAGCAATGGATCTAGGAGAGAGTGAGTGGAGAGGTAACGGGTGAGGTGGGAGTAGACCAGGCACTCCAGGAGTTTAGAGATGAAGGGGGGATTGGAGACTGGTCTGTGGTTGTTTGAGCAGGATGGGTCGAGAAACATTTTCTATAATAATGGAGTAATGATCCGAGTGTTTGAAGGAGGAGGGGAAAATGCCAGAAGAGAGGGAGAGATTGAAGATTTTGGTTAGGTGAGTGGTGACCACCGGAGAGAGGGACTGGAGTAGGTGTTAGGGGATGGGGTCAGCGGTGCATATGGTGGAACGAGAGGAAGAGAGGAGCCTGGAGAATTCTTCTTCTGTGACTGGGTTGAATGTGCAGAGTGAGCTGGAGGAAATGTGGGGAGAGGTAGGGGTAACAGCGATTTGAGGTTGGGAGTTGATTTCCTGACGAATGTTTTCAATTTTCTTAGTGAAGTAAGAAGCCAGATCAGCACAGAGGTCAGTGATAGGGGGCTGCACTTTAGGACTGAGGAGAGAGTGAAAGGTGTCAAAGAGTTTCTTTGGGTTTTTGGATAGTGAGGAGACCAAGGTGGCAAAGCAGGTCTGTTTGGCGAGGTGGTGGGCAGAGTTGTAAGTTCTCAGCATAAATTTATAGTGAATGAAGTTTTCTGGTGTGCGGGTTTTTATAGACGTTCAGCATTCCTAGAGCATCGCTGGAGGAATCAGGTTTATGGAGTGAGCCAGAGTTGTTTTTCTCTGTGTTTGGAGGTTCAGAGGGTGAGAGGCGCTACTTGGTCCAGGGAGCTTCTGAGAATGTTATTGTAGTGATTCACTGCCAGATCTGGCCAGGAGAAGGAGGAGATTGGGGACAGTGATGGGATGAGAGAGTCTGTGAGTGTATGAGGGTTAATGGCCTGTAGATTTCTGGATGTGTGATAGGTTGGAGTGTGCTAGGGTGGGTGAGGATTTGTGAGCGTGAAGGAGAGAATGTTGTGATCAGAGAGAGGAAGGGATGAGTTTACTAAGGATAAGGTTGAACAGAGCCGGACAAAGATCAGGTCAAGGGTATTACCATCCTCATGTGTCTTAGAGGTTGAGAGCTGTGAGAGGCCAAGAGAAGTGGTTAGAGATAGGAGCCGGGATGCAGATGAGGAGATGGGGCTGTTTATGTGGATGTTAAAGTCTCCCAGAATAAGGGTTGGTAATTTTGAGAAAATGAAGTGTGGCAGCCACGCGGAGAAATGGCTGAGGAACTGGGTGGGTGACCCTGAGGGGTGGTATACCACTGCTACTCTGAGGCGGAGGGGATGAAGAGCCGAATGGTGTGGACCTCAAGAGAAGGGAATGAGAGTGATGGAGCTGGGGGAATGACCTGGAAAGTACATTGTGGGGACAGGAGTAAGCCAACTCCACCACCATGTCTGTTCCCAGGTCTGTGGGAATGGGAGAAATGTAGGCCGCCATGAGAAACAGCAGGAAGGGAAACCGTGTCTGATTCCTGGATCCAGGCTTTAGTGAGGGCCAGGAGATTAAGAGAGTTAGTGAGAAAGTAGTTGTGGATGAAGGGAAGATTGTTGCATACAGACGGTGGTGTGGCGCCCCAATGGTCAGCTCGCCACAGTAGGGGTACTGCACCCATAACTGAGTGTGCAGTGTTCCTGTCATTGGGGAGTGTAAAGTCAACTTGAGGCTCTTATCCCAGCATCCCTACACCTAACATAGGGGACCAATTGGCCACCCGTTACCAGGATAACCGGTCCCGGTGGGAGGTGCGTTAGGATAGAAGGTGCGGAAAACGCTCAGACAGTCAGTCAGAGAAAGAACAGACAAGAACAGTCTAGTTTGAGGAGAGAAGCAAGGAACAAGTCCTAGAGGGACACCAAAGGGAGTGCACCCGAAACGGAGTGGCAACCCAGATTGAAGGAGGAAACCCAGTGCCGGACCTTATCGACTGTCCAGGGGAATCCTGGTCCACAACAGAGTACCAGCTCCGAGTCACGGTGCAGGCGAGTCTAACCTTGAGCCGTCAATATCGGTAGGTCGCAGGAGTGCCCAAGGCAGCCCCGACCTCATCCAGTACTTGCATTCCCCGCCAGAAGCACTAAACCGGGTTAAGCCTCTTAGAAAAGAAGGGTACGTCATAACACCCAACAGGCCTGGTAGACAAGTGGGTTGTGCAGGACAGAGCAAGGATAGTAAGGAGGCGCAAGGAAAGACACAGAGGACAGTGAAGGTAGTAAGGAATAAAAAGATGTACCGAGTAATATACCGGCATAGCAATGTGTAGTGTAAAGTAATATAAAAGCTGCTACCAGTCACAGTCATTTGATTTATTCCAAAATGTAATTTGCAAGTTATGACAGCTATAATAATTGGTCAATGTCTTTATTGTTTCACAGAATAAGCCTTCAAAGCCTTTTAAGACGTGGTCAAGATTAGTGTGAGATTCCTTGCATTCTGAATTCTTCATGATATCCATTGCAGAGATCTGTATTGTTGGTAGTCACAATATCTAGAGAAAACAACATTCTGTGTAGACCTCAATAATTAGGTCAGAGACATTATTACATCATCTGGGCACTGCTCTCATGTAATTTCCATGTAGGGAATGTTTTACACGGGAATAGGGATGGGTACTGTTTGACCATCTCTGTGATCAGGGACGTACATAGAAATCATTGGTTCCCATAGTTCCAATTGGGCCTCACTGAAAAAAATATAAGTAATTACTATCCGGTAGGTTCACATAAGAACATATCTCACAACTGTGACCCCCACACAGACCTCCATACAATATAATGGGCTGACATGCAATATGATGGTCCCCCATTAGCCATCAAAATAGTATAATGGCCATCACACAGCACTCTGCCGACTATAATGGCCCCCACACAAACCTTCACAGTGCATAATTGTTTGCATACAGTATAATGACATAAAATAGCCTCCCTCATAGTCTTCCGAATATTATATTGGCCCCACATCACCCTTCAAATAGTATAATAGCCAAGTCATCACCTCCAGTTATATATTGTATCTAAGCTAAGCATGTACAGTACAGACCAAAAGTTTGGACACACCTCATTCAAAGAATTTTCTTTATTTTCATGACTATGAAAATTGTAGATTCACACTAAAGGCATCAAAACTATGAATTAACACATGTGGAATTATTTACTTAACAAAAAAGTGTGAAACAACTGAAAATATGTCTTCTATTCTAAGTTCTTCAAATTAGCCACCTTGTGCTTTGCACACTCTTGGCATTGTCTTGATGTGCTTCAAGAGGTAGTCACTGGAAATGGTTTTCATGTCACAGGTGTGCCCTGTCAGGTTTAATAAGTGGGATTTCTTGCCTTATAAATGGACTTGGGACCTTCAGTTGTGTTGTGCAGAAGTCAGGTGGATACACAGCTAATAGTCCTACTCAGTAGACTGTTAGAAAGGAAGACCAAGAGTCACCTCTGCTGTAAAGGATAAGTTCATCCGAGTCACCAGCCTCAGAAATCACAGGTTAATAGCAGCTCAGTTTAGAGACCAGGTGAATGCCACTCAGGGTTCTAGCAGCAGACACATCTCTACAACAACTGTTAAGAGGAGACTTTGTGCAGCAGACCTTCATGGAAAAATAGCTGCTAGGAAACCACTGCTAAGGACAGGCAACAAGCAGAAGAGACTTGTTTGGGCTAAAGAACACAAGGAATGGACATTAGACCAGTGGAAATCTGTGCTTTCATCTGATGAGTCTAAATTTGAGATATTGGTTCCAACCACCGTGTCTTTGTGCGACGCAGAAAAGGTGAACGGATGAACTCTACATGCCTGCTTCCCATCGTGAAGCATGGAGGAGGTGTGATGGTGATGGGGTGCTATGCAGATGACCTGGCCTCCACAGTCACCAGACCTGAACCCAATCGAGATGGTTTGGGGTGAGCTGGACCACAGAGTGAAGGCAAAATTGCCAACAAGTGCTAAGCATCTCTGGGAACTCCTTCAAGACTGTTGGAAGACCATTTCTGGTGACTACCTCTTGAAGCTCATCAAGAGAATGCCAAGAGTGTGCAAAGTAGTAATCATAGCAAAAAAGTGGCTACTTAGCAGAACCTAGAATATAAGACATATTTTTAGTTGTTTCACACTTTTTTATTAAGTATATAATTCCACATGTGTTAATTCATAGTTTTGATGCCTTCAGTGTGAATCAACAATTTTCATAGTCATGAAAATAAAGAAAACTCTTTGAATGAGAAGGTGTGTCCAAACGTTTCGTCTGTACTGTATCTCTGTCATATGATGAGCTGGGGTGCATCCCAACAATGGGGGTCAGATGAGCATTACTAGCACCCGCTCTGGGCATGCTAGTTATTACCTTCTAGTTTATCTGAAGAACACTAGAATGGAAAGTCTGAGTGGGAACAACATGTGTAAGGGTACCTTTACACGTCGCAACATTGCATGCAATTTCACTTGCAACTTACCGATTGCAGTGAAATCATGGACATATTGTTCCATTTTGTTGCTGTGTACAAATGTAACAATGTGTCCATGATTTCACTGCAACCAGTAAGTTGCAATTGAAATTGTATGCAATGATAGGCGGCCGTCACACGCTTCAATTTAATGCACGATATCGCTTAAGCGATCTGCTTTTTGATCACTTAAGCGATTTCGTTTGTGCATCGCTGTGTGCGAGCAAGCGATTTTACAATGTAAAATCGCTTGATCGTTACATCGCAGATTGGTGAGCCGGAGCTCATATCAAGCGATAAACGCTTGATCAATCTGCATCATCGTGGTGTGTGACACCACGATGATCTATCTCCCAGCGGCAGAGCCTATGCTGGGAGATGGTATCTATGGTAAACGTCGGGATACTAAGCGCCGAGCGGCGCCTAGTAACCCGATGTGTACCATAGTTACCAGCGATCTCGCTGCTCCACATCGCTGGTGAGTCTGCCTGTGTGACAGCTCACCAACGATGTGAACGATATTGTTAGCGATCGCGCGTGCACGTGATCGCTAGCAATATCGCTAGCGATATTGAAGCGTGTGACGGCCGCCTTACGATGTGTAAAGGTTAGTGATGGGCTAGTCCTAAATTACTCGGAATCGCTTGACTCTAGCGAGTCCGAGCCCGGGACTCGCTACTCGTTGCGAGTCCAATGTTAATGAATGGGGAAGCGAGTAATGTGCGATTTACAAATCGCAGATGTGAGAAAATCTCGCCCCCATATAGCACATGGTGCGAGTTTGTGGCACCATGCTACAATAGCTAAATCATGTTTAATAGGCTCCCGCTGTTACTTCTAGGGCCCCTATTAAGCTCATTACATATTCACTGCACTGTCAAACTAACAGCCAATCACAGGAGCTCACACTCTGTGGGAGCCTCTGTGATTGGCTGTTGTAATCAGACTTGATTTTCTCAATCTGGACAGTGATTCTGCTTGGTTGCCATACACATTAGTGTATGGCAACCAACCTGGCGTTGTAGGGTGTAAAATAAATAATTATTTTTAAAAAAAAAACGTGTGGGGATTAGCAGCATTTTTAAGTCTAGCCCGATGAAAGCAGGCAAACTGCGAGCTACCACCCTCAGCTGCTTAATTTCCCCTTGGCTGGCAAAAAAAAATGCGTGGGCTCCGCCCTATTTTCCATGCCAGCCAAGGTAAAACTAGGCAGCTGAGGGCTGGTATTCTCAGCGGGGTGAGGGCCCATTGTTATAGGGCCCCCCCCACGCTAAAGAATAGCAGCCCGCAGCCGCCCCTGAAAATGGCGCATTAATAATAAGCGCCATTTCCAGGGGCCTTACCGGGCTCTTCCAGCGGCCCTGGTGGTGGTGGCACGCTGGGTAATAAAGGGGTTAATACCAGCTTTGTTATACAAGCTGGTATTAGGCCCGAGATTCTTAATGTCAGGCCAGGTTTGACCCGCCCACTAAGAATCTCCAATAAAGGGTTAAAAAAACACCACACAGAGAAAAATTATTTATTAAAAATAAAGACACAGACACCATTAGGGACTCCATCTTTACTACCACCACATATCCCTCCAAAGACCCAGGTCTTCTCTCTTCTTTCTTCTCTCTTCTGTCTTCCTTCTTCTTCTTGTTGAACTCATTCAGCTCTGCTACATCACACCACAGGGGGCGGAAATGCGCTCCCCTGCTGTGTGATGAGTCAGTGAGGCTGTGAGCATTAAACGGTGATGTCACCGCCGACCCCGTTGCTATAGTAACCAAACTATCGGTTACTATAGCAACGCTTCAGCAGTGCCGACAGCACAGCGCCACGACTCATTCATAAACTGTTGGCTTTAACTCCCTGCTTACCGATCACTGCAGCGCCGGTAAGCAGAGAGTTAACTCTGCTGTGACCGCGGCTGCAGTATGAGCGGCGCATATACCACAGAGTGTGAGCTCCTGTGATTGGCTGTTAGTTTGACAGTGCAGTGAATATGTAATGAGCTTAATAGGCGGCCCCGGAAGTAACAGGACTCGGATTCGTAGACTCGCTCAGACTCGCTGCTGACAGCGGGTATCCGTGAAGCGGTGCGATTGTTTAAACGATTTGGGGAGATTCAAGCTACATAGCGATGTGATATAGCGAGTCTAGCGAGTGAGAAAAAGTAAACTAGGATTGCCATTGACTTGCATTGGACTCGTTACTGTGCGAGTAATCGCTGGAAAACTCGCCGAGTACCGAGTCCTGTAAGTCCCTTACTACTCGCCAGTAACGAGTCCTAGCGAGTAGACTCGCCCATCCCTAGTAAAAGTACCCTAATGTGGCAAAAAAAGACTGCAAACCCCACTTGTAATCTTCTTTTGCTGTTGATGTTCAAGAAAAGAAATGTTATATAATATATTGGATAAACTCCCAAATGATAACATTAAAAAAAAACAATTTGAACTTCAAAACAAGTCCTTATATATAGACAGAAAAATAAAGGATAAGGAATGAATGGGGCTAATGCAGGCTTGCACCAAGTGATTGAAAAAAATCGCTGATTTGAAAGCAGCCTAAAGGCCCAGTTACACACACAGATAATTGTGCAGAGATTGTTGGCAGATCTCTGGTTGCAGTGAAATCATGGACACATTGTTCTATTTTGTGGCTGTGTACAAATGTAACAATGTGTCCATGATTTCACTGCAATCAGAGATCTGCCAACAATCTCTGCACAATTATATGTGTGTGTAACTGGGCCTTAAGATTGTTGCTGATGTGTTTCCCCTTTGGCATTGAGTTAACACACGCCTGAATGCTCTGACCAGCAAACTGCCAAAACTTCTGCTTTTATAGAACTTGTCATACCTGCTGATGAATAATTAATCAAAAATTGGCAGCACCTGACTGATACTTACCCTCTTAGTTCCTATGGGAGCAGTAAGGCTGGTTTCACACTGCGGTCAGATCAGGTCAGATCAGGTCAGGTTTTGTGTTTCAAAACCAGGAGTGACTCCAAAACTCAGAACAGGTGTCAATCTTTAAATTATAGTTTTTCTTTGCCAGTTCCTATCCTGGTTCCTCTCCAGGTTTTGGCACACAAACCTGATCGAACCTGATCAGTGAAAAACCGCTGTGTGAAACCAGCCTTAGGCTGGTTTCACACTGCGGTCAGATCAGGTCAGGTCAGGTCAGGTCAGGTTTTGTGTTTCAAAACCAGGAGTGACTCCAAAACCTAGAACAGGTGTCAAACTTTCAATGATACTTTTTCTCTGCAAGTTCCTCTCCTGCTTTTGAAACACAAAACCTGACCTGACCTGATCTGACCACAGTGTGAAACCAGCCTAAGGGTGTACTTCATTTTTCACAAACTGCTTCTGTATTTTTGCCTAATTTTTGTTTAAATAAATAATGACACAGTGCATTTTTTCATGTGTCATTGGTCATATGAGGTATTTACCTAATTTTAAGACGTTCTAAGGAACAGACTTTTTTTATTATGTCCTGTTATAAAATTGGTTGTAAAATGATAAAACTCAGAGAGGGTTTACTTGGCTTCTCTCATTACAGTAAGACTGTTTCAGCAGCGGCTCTCTGCCGAGCATTCCTGTGTTTGTCGGAACAGAATGGTAGATTGGCCGAGAGCGATCTAATGTTTATTCCCCATATGAAAGTGTTCCTTCATGAAATATCTTAAGGGCCACTTTACACACACCAACTTATCTGTCCAACGTCTGAACAACTTGCTGGTTGCAGTGAAATCATGGATACATTGCTCCATTTTGTGGCTGTGTACAAATGGAACAATGTGTCCATGATTTCACTGCAACCAGCAAGTTGTTCAGAAGTTGGACAGATAAGTTGGTGTGTGTAGAGTGGCTACATGCAGACTGTGCTTTTTTTTTTTGCTTCCGTTTTGCTGTGTTTTTGGCTGCAAAAAAGCAGCTGTGAAAAAAACGCATCCAAAAACAGATCATCCATTTTCTGATGCATTTTTGGGTGCTGCGTTTTTTTGACCAATAGACAACGGCTCCTATGGGGAAAGTGGATCAGAAAAACGCCACACAAATTGACCTGCACTTTTCTAAAACGGGGCCTCCAAAAGTGAAAAAACAGATCACTTTCAAAGTGTCCTGTGTGAATGGCAAACAGGAAAACCCATAGACTTTGCTGTGATGTCATTTGAGTGATCCATTTTCTGCAGTGCACTGCAAAAAATGCATAAAAAAACAGATAAAAAACAGATAAAAAAACTCGCAGTGTGAATGTAGCCTAATGACGATAATACTGTAGAAGTGGGCAGGTTAAAAGGTTGAGAATGGAGACATTCATTCCTTGGATCATAGCACCAAGGTTTCCAGATATTTGCCTCAAAATACAACTGTGCATTTTATTTTTATGCTGTAACATTATTATATTGATGGTCTAAGGAGCTGGAAATATTTGATCATTGTGCAGGGCGTGTAAGTGGCAGGTGGATGATGTTTGTGACATGCTGTGGTTTTGGCTTTGTGTCTTAGTCCTTGGACTCACGGAAAGTATGTACTCATGGAAAAACCTGGAGAGGGGATTATTTAGATTATGGAACTTCCAAAAAGATTAAGAATGTTCCAAAAATATATAATGAAAAAGGAAAGGGGGAGGGTAGAAGGGTTTAATAAAAACATCAGAACTATTGTGATGGCGATATTGGATAGAATAGAACATCAGAAGTGAAAATCCTAAAGTATTGAGATTTGTTGTAAAAGAGGTAAAATAAATGAGACTAAAAGTTAAAAAGACAAATCTCCTTAGCGTATGGTGACACGGGGATTGGCCCTACTTCAGTGCAGGGACTTTGTGTGGTTTTGAAATGGAGCCGATATTTACATTGAGATATAATGTTCCGCTCCCACCCTTTAAGGTCCCCCATACACTTTAGGTGTTAATCAATCAAATGGTGTCTTGACTGATCGTTTGGCCGGCAGCTATCTCATCTGACTCTCCCATAATCAGAAGCACTCGCTCGGATGGTGCTTGTGCTTTCTCCATGCGAAAGCCATTGCTTGACATTTCAAGCGGACACTTATGGTTAAAGACCAAATGGATCGGCAATCGAGACATTCCTGGATTCTTAACTCTCCTTCCCCCCCATCCCCAAAAAATCAAATTTCAATGACCTACATACACATTAGACTGTTGGGCGAGCCCATTGATATCGTTAGTCTAATGCATATGGGGGCTTTAAGAATCCAGAGATTAACTAGACTCAATTAGGGATTGTCTCACTAAGGGTGGTTTCTCACCAGCGTTTTTCTGCCCTCCGGCAGAAGCTGGACACTACTGGATCCAGTTTGTCTCCAATGACTTTCAATGGGGACTCCAGCACATGCGGTTGCATCTGTTTTCTGCAATATGCAATATGTAGCGTATATTGAGGTGGTTAAAAAACCAGACCTGACCAGATCCAGTATGATAAAATGGAAGTCAGTGGGCTCTAGACCTGGCTTTACTGAATCAGGCAGGATTGTGTATGGCAACCAAGCACAGACAGATTGTGGGAGTGCAGCCTGAGTGCAATAGCTAATCATAGAAGCTCTCACATAGAGTGAGCGTCTGTGATTGTCTGTTGCCGGTCAGTGCAGTGAATATTCATGAAGCTTAATGGGCAGCCCCGGAAGCAAGCATCGGGAGAGCAGCAGACTGTAAGCTATATCTGTCTATCTAATATCTAATTATCTACCTTTTGGAGGATCCCTAAGGCTAGCTTCACACTACGGCGATATCCGATCCGTGGCTGGAATGAACCTGACAGCCCCTGACTGGATCAGCACACAGAACCGGAGGGCTAATATGCCCTCCGGTCCAGTGTGCAGCGCACGCAGTTCCCACTGCTGATAAGTCAGGACCGCGGGCGCTGCAGTCCTGACCTGTCAGCGGCTGCAGCTACGTGTGCTGCACACCGGCCCAGAGGGCATATTAACCCCCCAGTCCTGTGTGCTGAACCTGTCTGCGGCTGTAAAGGGCATCCCTGACAACCTGATCACACCGCAGTGTGAAGCCGGCCTAAGGCTGGTTTCACACTGCAGTTTTTCCCTGATCTGGTTCGATCAGGTTTGTGTGCCAAAACCAGGAGAGGAACTTGCAGAGAAAAACTATAATTGAAAGATTGACGCCTGTTCTAGGTTTTGGAGTCACTCCTGGTTTTGAAACACAAAACCTGACCGAACCTGACCTGATCTGACCGCAGTGTGAAACCAGCCTAAGACAGCACTGGTATTATTCTGGATCCAGCTGATGGATTTATTCTATGACCGCACCAGTATTATTCTGGATCCAGCTGATGGATCCTTTCTAAGACCACTGTGGTCATCTCTGGCTGCATCAGGTTTTACAATTTTAAAATAGATGTAGTGTGAGGCGGTTTACGCTGGATGAAAAAAAACAGTAGTGTGAAAGCACCCCAAGAAAAATCTTGTTATAGAAGGGGACTATCTCTGTCCCCCTAAATACTGTCCATATGCCCTAAAAGGGTCAGAACAGACAATTCTACTAAACACTTATACCCTTCCTAGAAATATATGATTGTTTAGTAATTCTTTTCACAAATAACTGGACTATAGTCTCGTGTTAATCAATATATTTTTGATAGATTAAATTATATATCAGCACAATATACGGTAAATAATATATTTAAATCAGCAATACAAAAACATCCAAACTACATCAAAATCAGCTCTAATACAGCTCTCTCGTAAAATCTTGTGTATAGTTTATTTGTAACTAGGTGTTTTTTAGGAAAGCCATATGTTGGAAAGGGCAATTCTTTCACACCAGTAAAAGAGATATAATTTATTAGCATATAAAAACAAATCTGGTTAAGTAGAAGAGGATAATGCTCGTTAACACTTCTAAATCCTAATTCACAGCGACATATAAATCCCCGGATTCAAGTTCAATCAAGAAAAAGAACAACTTGTAAACCTTCAGGATGTCAATGTCACGTTGAAATGTGAAATCGGGGTGTAGAGAAGTCAGATGCTCCCAATTTATTAAGAGGCACACACTAATTAATGAATCAGGAGCATCTAAGGCTGCCTTTACACTGCGGGTGTGATTACATCCGTGGCTGTCAGGGTGAACCTGACAGCCCCAGACCGGATCAGCACACAGAACCGGAGGGCAGCCGCATGCAGCTGACGCTGCTGATGATTCAGGACCATGGCTTGCAGGGAGCTAGCCACGGTCCTGAAATTACAGCGGCGTGCAGCCGCAGGTGCCTGGTTCCCGGATCCTCTCGGATCGGGGCAATCCGGCCCCATAGGCTCCCATGTTAGGGAGCACCAGATTGGCCCGGATCAGGGAGGATCCGGGCGAATTCGGGAGGATCCAGGAGAAGGCAATTAGGGGAGATTTTTCTCCTCGGACACAAAAAACGTTGCAAGCAGCATTGTGTCCGTGTGAAAAATCTGAATTCTCCCGGATTCTCCCAGACAGAGGGAAACTGGATGGCAGAGAGCTGCCATCCGGCTCCATAGGATACTATGGGGCCAAAATCCGGTCCAGGGCTGTCTGGCTCAAGCTGACAGTCACGGATCACATCACACCCGCAGTGTGAAGCAGGCCTAAGTAGTGATGTAACCACTTCATTAATAGATGAATTTGGCGCCTCTTCTGAGTGGCGTGTGCTTCCATTTACCGTGCCAGAAATGTTACTCTAGTCAGGGACAGGAGCAGCATTTCTGTTTTCTAAACGCTAGCACATATGATTGATTTGATGGGTGGGCATGGCCACACCACATCTCATCTTCGCTCCTTACATTTTGGCAGATTCAAACTGTGATGAAAATGCCAAAAGTAGCAAAGTAACTGCAAAAATGTTGCAACTTTTCAAAGTATTTTCATCAGTGTCCTGTTGTAAAACGTTTGATGAATCGGCCCCTTCAGTATTACCCAGTGCACAGCACGATGCGTCGTTTTAGCAACTTTTTTGTAAGTTATAAGTTCTTCTATTTTACCTTCACCTCGAAATAAACAATTGGCAGAAAATGTTTTGATTGTGATGGATTTTGTGTCAGTATCACTGGTTTAACCTCATCCAAAACTTACCATTTTTGGTCAAATCTTGAGTTAGGGAACAGTCTATTGTGTCTGGATCCCAAAAGTTTTCACCTCTCCACTTTTTATCAGTCATCACTTTTTTATGATTGCATTTAATTTACATGATTTTTTTAGAATGGAAAAAACACATTAAAAGCAATGCCAGAGTTTTTTTTTTTTTTTTAATTAAGATAAATTAAGTTTAATGCACGGGTCAAACAAGTAAGAAGATATGTAATATATATATATATATATATATATATATATATATATATATATATATATATATACATATAGTATATATATATATGTGTGTGTTTTCTGCAGTTCTGTAACTCTGATTAATTCAAATTGATAACAAATAAATAAAGTTCTTGTATTTCTCCTTGTTTGCATTATATATTTTTTTCTTGTTTATTTAATAGAAATTATTTTTTCATTCTTTGTTCTCTTAGAGGAATTTTACTTTTTAATAATTTTTTTGCATAATGTGCTGTGATAAGTCTACATAGCAGTATATTAATGCAAGCAAGTGATCTGCACAAGGATCTGGTAGAATATACCTAATTCTGGAGTCACATGCAGGTACAGCCTCCATCAGACAATGACCTATCCTGAGAATATGCCATAAATGTCTAGGATGAAAATGCCTGTTTATAGAGCAATAAAGATTTTTTTTACTTTTATAATTTTGTCCACCATGAAAAGTTATAAAACTTTGCAAATTACTTGTAAAACAACTTGCATGTACATGGCTTCCAAACCCCTGCGTTTCCCCAGTCTGTATGCCTGCCCTTAGCTGCATTAATATCAGAATGTACTCATATGGAGTACAGATGATGGCAGTGATGGGTCAGCTTTGCACCCGACTCATTAACTTTTGGAGTAACCTGCTGCAGGAGATTGTTCTGATAAACAGAACACATTGGCCCAGATTCATGAAGAATGGCGATTTTATCTCTTCTGATGAGGGGGCGTAGGGCAGCCAGGCTCTCCTGTTTTATCAAGAGGTGCATGCCTCTCTATGAATCAGGAGCATCTGGTAAGCGGTGTGTGCCTCTGTGTGCCATGCCAGAACTCTTAGGGTATGTGCACACTGGCCGGGTTAGGGTCGGTTTAGCTGTGTAAACCGCCGGTCAGTTTACATAAATTTCATGTAAATTTATGTTAATCCAAACCGGCGTTTGGATTAACATTAAAACCTATGTAAACCGACACCCGGTGTCCACACACCGGCGGTTTACACATGCTCATCCGTTGCTAACCCGCAGGGTTCCCAGCGGGTTAGCAACGAATGAGCATGTTTTATAAACCGGCCGGTTCTGCAGCGGCTGCAAGCAGAATCATGTACTGCTTCCAGCCGCCGCAACACCGCCGGCGCTAACCCGCTGGCCACCCGCCTGGCACCCGCCGCACATACCCGCCAGGATGCCGGTGGACGGTTCCGGAGCTTCCTGGCGGGTCCGCCCAGCCGCCGCCGACCAACCCGCCGGCATATGTGCACATACCCTTACTCCAGTCTCTGGCTAGTGTAAAGCCCGGGTTACGCATAACAATGTGCCAACGACCCTACCAACGATGGGGGTCGCTGGGACATCGTTATCTGATCGCTGGTGAGCTGTGACACAGGCAGACTCACCAGCAACCAGCGAGAACGCTGGTATCCAGGGTAAACATCGGGTAACTAAGCAGAGCACTGCGCTTAGTTACCCGATGTTTACCCTGGTTACCAGCTCCCATCGTGTACTGTGCAGCACTGGGAGGTTTCCCGCTGTCACACACGGTGATGCTGGCCGTACATTCAGAGACCAACGATCAAAAAATGGCCCTGGCCATCGCTCATTGTTGCAGGATGTCACAAGTAGCGACATCACTACGAGGTCGCTACAACATCACAAGTTTCAGTGACATCATTAACGATGTCAATATGTGTAAACCCAGCTTAAGAGTTCTGAAATAAGTAACACCACAGCTTCTCGTGAGGAATTAGAAGAGCTGTGGCGTCACACTCCTGCTCCATCACGTCTTGGCATAGATGGAAGAAATTGGTGTGAAAACGTGAAAAGTTGTAAAAAGTTGTGCTGAAATTTTACAACTTTTAACAAAGTTAGGTTAGAATTCTCGCCACATTGTTTTGATTAATCAGGGATTTAGAAGATTAGACAGGTGCTGAGCCTTTCACTGCCATCATCTGTACTCCAAACAAATATTCTGATATCAATGTGGCAAACAGCCTTGGTAAAGCAGGGGGTTGGGGACCACTTATATATAATGTTTTAATAGCAATGAAGACACATTCCATAACAAAGTGATTTGTACAACTTTTCATGCTGGGAACAAAAAATTGAACATTTGGTTACTCTTTAAAGCCTCACTCCGGCATTTATGTTTGGTTTTTAGCGCTAGAATGGTGCTAGTAATCTAACATCCCTACTTAACTGCCAACATCTTCACTTTTTATTGATGCCGCTCCAGTCTTGTGTCGCCATCTTGTGACCACAGCTTCTGACTGCCTGAAAAAATGTTCACAAGCCCTCAATGCAAGTATATGACAGTCAGTACAAGGATCTCATGGACTTGCATTGAAATGTTACCTCCGACACACACTAGCAAACACTGGAGATATTTGCCATGTGACAACCTGCTAAAGGCAGGAGGAAGCAGCGGTGATAGAAGGTAAAGATGGCAGCAGGTAAATATAAGACTAGGAACTTAGATTGGAAGCATCACTCCTGCGCTGAGATAAAGTAAAACCCTAGAATGGTGCTTTAAGGAAATCTGTTTTAATCTGTCAATTTAAAAAACTTCAGTAGACCTTTTAGAAGAAAAGTCACTTAAAGGGATTATGTATAAACATTTTGGAAGGTACAAATTGGCATTAGATAGGCAATATGTAGTGTTTTGTTTGGTGTTTGATGCTAAAAAAAACCCCAAGTTCTTCAATATTATTAAAAAATCAGTAAATTGCTCGTTTCAAGAGAACAGGGCTTCTGGCTTGAGTAACTCCTGGATGATATCAGGTGACAGAAGAATACAGGTGTCCTCGTGTTGCTGTAAGACTTGAGCCCAGTACGTCTGTTCATGTTGCAGCTTCTGGATCTCTTTACGGAGGGCAGCGTTGTCCTTCTCTAATTTTTCAAACTCCTAAGAAGAAAAGTTGACCGTAAAATAAGTCAGTCAATACGAACACAGAAATAAAGTTATTGCTTTACCATTCTAAAGAGTTAAAGAGGTTTTCAAGCTGATGAACGTTGTTCTTAAAAGTCTTTGAGAAGTAGAAATAAGAAAAGCATTGACCTCCCCCTTGGCTCCTGTTTTGTCTCTGACTTGGTCCCTACTGGTCAGTTTTTCCTGGTCCTGTTTTCAACATAGTAGAAATGACTGCTCAACCAATCACTGGATGAGACAGATCACCGACGTGGCCGGCGGTTGATTAAAGGGCATTTATGGCTAGCAGGGACCACGTATGATCATCGGAATGACACCTACAAGGGATTCCTTCAGATGAGTATCCCTTCACCTTATATTTTTGAAAGAATATTCTGCTAGAAACCCCCTGCAATCTTCTGTATATATTATGAGTATTTATAAATACTTTTCATATTTTACTTTACATTTTATACCCCACAGGAGAGACACAAATAACTACTAGACATGACGTGACTTTATCCAAGGCTGACACTACGATGGTGGGAGCTGTCAAATAATAAACCTGAGAAAGTTTCCATGACATCAGTTATCCTGGTTTTTCCATAGGGTGGATGGTTGGATAGTTATAAAGAATCAGAACAAGATGAGACAGCTAACATGGCTGATGCAATATCCACCCACAGTGTTTCTCCATGTTGCTTAGTGATAGCACATTTCTATAGAGTACCACTAATCCATGCTACTTGTAAATTGCAGGACAATGTTTGCCGGCCTTGTTGTGGCTTATTCTATTTCAAACCAAGTAAATTCCATTAGATGCCAAATATCTTGCATTGTACAGGTATGGCAAAATCTATGGAATAATAGCCAGCTATTAGCCCTATTGGTGAGAGGAAACAGGACATGGATGAAGACTGTAGTACAATAGAATATGAATTATAGTGGTTGAAACAAACATGTGGTTTGAACTGACCAGGTGGCTTAGAAGAAGAACCACTGGAGGTCGTCAAAACATCTAGACTTCTACTGAACAGAATTTAAATCACCATATGGCCTCCAGTTCACTAATGTTCTTGGCTTGTCAAAGAGTGAGACAAAAAGTTAAGTTGGTGCGCTTTTGATCAAAAATTGCATGATGATCGAAATGTTCTGAAATGATTTCTGGCCCCAGAGATGATTTAGATGATTTTCAAATCTCTGTCTCTCCCACTCCCTCTTGTCTCTCTCCCCTCTCTCTCTGCTCTCTCCACTCTCTCTCTGCTTGCTCTCCCTCTCCTCTCTGAACTCTCTTCCTCTCTTCTCTCTTTTCCCTCTACTCTCGCTATCTCTGCTCTCTCTCCTCTCTCTCCCCGCTCTTTCTCCTCTCTTCTCTTCTCCCCTCTCCCTCTCCTCTCTCTATTTCCGCTCTCTCTCTCTTCTCTTTCCCCGTACTCTCTCCATCTCTTCTCTCCTCTCTCTCCCTTCTTTCTTCTCTCTCTCCCCCACGCTGGCAATTTAATGAATTAAAAAAAAAATAGGCATGACAGAAAAATGCACCATTTACACGTGCTAAAACGCACCATAAAAGTGGAAAAACACATTGCAGATTTTGATGCATTTTTCTACTAGAGGATGCACCTTAGGTGCACAATATTTCTGCAACAAATCTGCCTCGTGTGCACATACCCTAAAGTGCATACTAAATACTGAAAGACTCCATGCTCAATTCCAAGATATTCACCTCTAATGACCCAAAAGCACAAGAAAAGTTTAATTCAACATACCCAAAACCCTATAAATAAGTCACAGAAGTTTTTGAATTCTTGTTCTGTGGATCAATGAAACAAAACGTGGACTTTTCTGGCCTATGGATCATGACTGATGATGCCTGCAGCGATGCATGGTGGTGGCTCAGTGATGCCTACAGTGAAGCATGGTGGGGGCTTAATGATACCTTTAGTGAAGCATGGTGGTGGCTCTGTGATGCCTACAGTGAAGCATGGTGGGGGCTTGATGATGCATATAGTGAAGCATGGTGGGGGCTCAGTGATGTCTACAGCGAGGCATGGTAGGGGCTCGATGATGCCTACAGTGAAATATGGTGGGGGCTTGACGATATCTACAGTGAAGCATGGTTGGGCTCTGTGATGCCTACAGTGAAATATGGCAGTGGCTTGGTGATGCATACAGTGAAGCATGGTAGGGGCTCGATGATGCCTACAGTGAAGCATGGCAGTGGCTCAGTGATGCCTACAGTGAAGCATGGTGGGGGCTCAAGGATGCCTACAGTGAAGCATGACAGTGGCTCAGTAATGTCTAAAGTGAGCATGGCAGTGGCTCTGTGATGCGTACAGTGAAGCATGGCAGGGGCTCTGTGATGCCTACAGTGAACCACAGCGGAAACTCAGTGATGCCTAAATCTTTACTGGGATTTGAAGCATGTAAACTCAAGAATATTAGTGAACTGGAAACTGCTATTCATGCAGAAAGGGCTGAGATTCCGTGGGAACACTGTGATAAGCTGATGTTTGGTCTGTTTGGTCATTCAACATGTTTGCAGCAGGTCATAACACCCAACGGTGATCTACTAAATACTAAGCAAGCTTGTCCTGAAGAGGTTAGTAATTGGTAATTCTGGTTTGTAATTCTGAGACTGTAGAGGTCAGTAAAAGAGGCATTTTGTATTGACTGGAGACCTGTTTTATTAGTCACATTCAGCTATTTCATTTGTTATCATTTTATTAATTTATTGCAAACAGAATGTTTGTAAATTTTGGTTGCAGCTGTAAGTAGATGAATAAATCTGCCTTTAATGATAGAAAAATCTAAAAAAAAATACAGAACTAATACATCTCACAAAATGTCACATTTACGGCTCACACACAATCTTATATGGCTTTGTAGAACATCCCACCTCAGTCTACACACTAGTACTGATTTCTTCTTTAGGGCAGAGACACAATATGAGAGCTGCATGCCAGCATCTCGCATGCAACTCGTATGAGTCACCCGGCCCCTGCCTATCTGAATGGGAGCGTGGAGCTCCATAGAAACGCAACCAGCTCCACGTTCTCATTCAAAGAACCAATGGCCGAGCTGGGTGAGTGGTGACTCATGCGAGATGCATGTGAGACACTCGCATGCAGCTTCCATAAGTGAGTCTCTGCTCTTTACCTTCATATTCCTACAATTATATACAGAGATACAGAGGCCTTTTTTATGTGAATACAACAGCGACAAATGTTGACCTACTGAATCAGAGACCTTATATCCAGTCTGGGTAATCTGGTGAGCTATGCAACAGGCACCCAGGGCTCAAAAAACTGACAGTCGGGAATTGTAGGAATTCTATTAAAGGGATTGTGCACAATTGCTCTTTTCTTCCACAAATGGTGCCGCACCTTTCCCATGAGATGTGTGTGACAGCAGCTAAGCTTCATTGGGGCTGCACTGAAATCACAGGTGACCTGTGGTCAAGAGAAGGGTAGTGCTGTTTTTGGAAGAAGGCGACCATTTTTTCCCAATCCTAAAGACATTTAAAGAATTATTCTCAAACTATAGAAAATTTGACAAACTATAAATAAGAAGATCCATCTGAAAATATGTTACTGAATGATGATATGGTAGTTACAAGAAGCTATTTTACTGAATGGCAAAAAAATACAATGTTATGTGTGTAGGAGTCAAGATGAAACAATCCAGCACTCGTAAGTGTCCATGATCCCAAGCTTTCTCCGATCACCAGGTCAAAAAACAGGAATAAAAATAAAAACTGATCACTTTTTACCAGGTGACAGCTCCTTTAATACAGTCAGTATTCTTAGGTGCAAGGTGTGGTGCAAGGTATGATTTGCTTTGTGTGTCATATCATTATTGTTTGGCCCAAATATATTGTTCTTTTATCAGTCATTCCACCAATAAGCTCAATTTAATGTGCACTATCCTCCTGCTCTTCTATAAAGATGGGAGTCCGACTGACATCTAGTGGTTAATGTAAAAATAGTTCTCCATAGATGACATTTGTAATGATACAGTGCTGTGCAAATTAATTGGGACAAAGCATTTTTTAAGTAAAATCGTAAGTTGGGGTTACCAGTTTTAACTGCTTTGAACAGGTGTGAGTGTACAACCTTGAGTAACAAAATGTGGTGTGACTGGTTTTAGTCAGAAAATAACAGCTCGCTGCCCCTCATCTTTAGTTGAGAGCTTGTTTCTGTGAGGAGTGGTTTAGTGGACTTTTTCTCAGTGTGATTCGTGCCTGTAAAAATGGATGTTGCTCCACGGAAGAGGTCTAGAATGATTACTCTTAATGAACGTACAAGTCTGACTGTAAGAGAAATCGCTTCCACCGTTGGTATTGGAAAATCTACCGTTTCAAGAAAAATTACCTCGCACAATGAAACTGGATCGTTTTCTCCAAAACAAAAAGGGAAATGTGGAAGAAAAAGAAAAACGACACCAAGAACTGATGAAACACTTATCAGCAATAGTAAAACTAATGCAAGAAAGACTTGATTTGTCCCAATTAATTTGCACAGCACTGTATATCTTACTTTAAAGGGAATCTGTCAGGTCACAAATCCACATGTAAGGCCTGCTTCACACCATGCTTATTTGCTGTTAGGTTCTGTCCGGTGTTTTGCAGTATGCAAAGGGCAGAACAGAACCGGACAAAAGAGAATCGGAGGGTAACTATGCCCTCCGAACCTGTTTTCTGCCGGAATCAGCGGCTGCCTCTGTCCATGTGCTGAAATTTTAGCATAGTGACTGGAGGGAGCTCTCCAGGTACTGAAATTCACCAGCGGCTGCTTTTAGCAACCGCTGCTCTATCAGCACCTGGCGTCCGTGAGGATACGATTTTGTCCAATTTTTGCCCCGGACACAAAAAATGCTGCAAGCTCCGATTTTGTGTCCAGAGCAAAAAACGAAATCCCCTGGATCCAGACAGACAGACAGCAAAACCAACCTTCATATAATAGAAATTTCAGATAGCACAGTGCAGGACAAAACACCTCTCCCCTCCCAGCACAGAGCACAGAGGGGAAGGGCATGGATATTTAAATAACACTTATACAGCACAGGTCTATTCAGCTGTGAATGCAATGGAGAGGACTAATGCACCAGCTCCTTGCAGGGTGTGAAAATGCTTACAGCAATGAAACTACAATGGGTACAATAATGATTTTACATGTTTTTAAAAGGTCTGCCCAGGCACTATTCAAGAGTAATATTAGTATCATACTGAAAAATGATCTGACAGTGTCCCTTTAACCCCTTAGGCTATATGCACATGTTGCAGATTTGGCTGCTGCAATTTTAACACCAAATCTGCACCTCAGGAAAAACATTCAGTCAAAATTGTGCGTTTTGCTGTGATTTGGTGCATTTTTTTTAATGAAGTCAATGATAAAAACACAAGGAAAAACGCAGAAAAAATTGACATGCAGCAGATTTTTTCCTGCACCACAATCTGCAAGGAAAAAAACTGAACACATGCACAACACTTGCTTTGCTGGCATCGGTGAAAATGTGCTAGCAAAAATGAATCAGATAAACGCAAAAAAAAGTTGCAATGTGGGCACACAGCCTTTGGGTACCGTTACACATCACAACATTGCATGCAATTTCACTGGCAATTTGCTGGTTGCAGTGAAATCATGGACACATTGTTCTATTTTGTTGCTGTGTACAAATGGAACAATGTGTTCATGATTTCACTGCAACCAGCAAATTGCCAGTGAAATTGTATGCAATGTTGTGATGTGTAATGATACCCTTAATGTTCAGGCCAATTTGGATCAATATTTTTCAATGGAGCCAGGCCCTGGTGATGCCTCTGTAAGGCCCCCTAACATCACGTTTTTTGGGATCCTATTCTGTCCGTTTTGAAAAGAACAGAACAGGATCCGTTTTTGCCTCCCATGTATCCTTATGGTGCCGGATTAGTCATAAATGGCCTCCGATTTTGCCAATTCAGTCCTGGGCTCGTTTCTGTCCTGTTTTTTCCCAGCCCCAAAATCAGAGACTGCTCCGATTTTGGGCTCCGGTGAAAAAAACGGACCAAATCAGACAGAAACAAATCCGGGGTGATCCGGCGACTATAACATGGGAGTCTGTGAAAGCTGGATCCGGGAAAAAAACAGGATCGTTTCCTGGATCCAGTTTTAGTGTGTGGAGCATGCTCAGTACACTAATACTGCTTTGTTCCCGTAATTTCACTTTATCTACATACACTATCTACATACACTGCCTACATACACTGCCTACATACACTGTCTACATACACTGTCTACATAGTTAACATACACTGTCTACATACACTATCTACACACTGTCTACATAAACTGTCTACATACACTATCTACATACACTGTCTACATACACTGTCTACATACACTGCCTACACACACTGCCTACACACACTGCCTACATACACTGTCTACATACACTTTATACACACTGTCTACATACACTGCCTACATACACTGTCTACATACACTGCCTACATACACTGCCTACATACACTGTCTACATACACTTTCTACACACTGTCTACATACAATATCTACATACACTATCTGCACACCTATCTACATACACTATCTACATACACGGTCTATGTCGGACCCACAAGGGTTTGGGTACGGGGATGTCACGGGTGGTCGGTACCCCAGCCTGTGCCCTTGTGGTGACAATAAAAAGAAAGAAAATAATAAAGTTTATGAAGTTCGTGACGCTACTTGTAGGTCCAGTGATGGCACTGGAGCTACTGGGACCTCTGGGGTGACGGGCGGCAGCAAGGTGTTGTAGCTCTCTACAGGAAGGGCAGGTTCCCCGAGGCTGTAGGTTGATAATGGTGGAATAGGGCAGCACGGTTGGAATGGAGCTGCGCAGCTTCTGCGGTGTGGTGCAAGGCAGGTAAATCACAGTTCATCCGTAAGGAACACAGACACGTCACTCACTCTGAACGGGTACTTTACTCTAGTAATCTTCAGTCTTACAGGGTAAACAGTTGTTTCAGTTAGGGTAGTGGACCGGGTAGTCCTGGCATTGGGTAATGTCCCTCTGAAGCTCCGCTGATGTTCCTTTTCTATCACTTTCTCTATCCTTTCTCTGTGGTGCCCTGCACAATCCCACTTCTTGAACTAGGCCGTCGGGTGATATGGGAACCCTTTATCTCTCCAAAGGGGATCCAACCCTCTTTAGTGCTTCTGGTGGAGACTGTGCTTGGTTTAGGGCGGCTGGATCGTGCTCCTAAGAAGACATCAACCACACCGGTGATTTGTGGTTCAGGGATGGACCTCTGACCCACATTGGAGCCGGTACCCCGCTTCGGACTGGGCCAGTGTGATTCAGTTACCCCCTATCTGCCCCTTTCTCTTCTGGGTCACAAGGTTGAGGTGCCCTCCCCGTTACTTCTCCTCTACTGTTCTGTTCTTACTACTACTGCTACTACTAACTGTTCTTCAGACCCTTTTCCGCTCTTTCCCCACTCACTATATAACCTAGCTCTCCTCCCACCGGGACCAGTTACCCTAGTAACGGGCATCTGATTGGTCCCCTATCACTAGGTGTGTGTGTGTGGTGCTGGAGCTTCAGGCTTCTACTACCACTACCAAGACAAACCATACTGCATCTTCTGTTAGGGGTGTAGTACCCTTTTGTAACGCGCTGACTAGCGGGGCGCTACATCTACATACACTGTCTATATACACTATGTACATACACTGTGTACATACACTATCTACATACACTGTCTACATACACTGTCTATATACACTGCCTATGTACACTGTCTAAATACACTGTCTACACATATTGCTAAAGTGAAATTAAAGTAAGCAAAGTGTTAAAAAAAAAAAAATGCTCATCTGCTCGCTGAGTGTCCCACAATGCGAGACGTCCACCTCCGACGGCTGCAGGACCTTAAAGGGAGCCTGTCACCTCGATCTACCCCGCTAACCTATCACTAGCTGTCCCTGCACCTTCCTAGCTAATCCCTAACCATTCCTGTCTCACCTAAAAGGGCCCTATAAAGATTAATAAAAAGAGTTATATACTTACGTGTAGTTGGGTCCATAGTCTGCAGTGGGTGGGCTCCGGGGCTCCATTCCCCCTCCTCGCTTGCTTGCAGCATGCCCCGCTTGGAGTCATTCTTCCATCCATTGATCTCCTCCTCATTTAAAAATTCCTGCCCCCTCTGATGTATATGCATTGGCCGGAACATCATATCCGACGCAGTTCATTGTGGGGGCTGATCACGTGGTACACCTCGGCTTCAATATGCGCACTGTGCATGGGCCAGAGAATCCTCACAGCGCACAGTGCACACGCTCTGAGGATTAACAAATCTGACCTCACATAGTGACTGCAGACTTTTAGCCTAAGAAGCTAAGAGCATCCAAGGCGTTTAAATCTCCTTATGCTGGCATGCCAGACCGGACATGTCACTTTACATAAGGAGAAATGTTATACCTTTATCTCTAGTGTTAACCTCTCACCTTGCCAAATCATATCTCAAATTTGCACTGATGAGGAGGGGTAAACACACCGAAACACTGTCTGCAAATTGAGAATATGATTTGGCTTATATCCTTGGTTATATGATAAGGCTCATTAAAGGGTTAATATTGACTTTCTTCCAATAAGTGGCACTAGAGTTCTTGCATATTAAAGAGAACCTGTCACCCCGTCAAAACTGACCTGATTTGGTCTTATTTTACCTTTGCAGGTCGCCTGAGTAATCATTTTTAAATCCTTGCTATACACTTTCGTAGAAATGAGCCTTTATAATTGGTGCTCTTATTATGGTCTTTACTAAAGGGGTGTGGCTTACAGAATCCTCCGGGGCGTGTCTTTAGGCTGCTCTGCATTATTGCCCTGTGAGCCTCGTCCCTTTTGTAAAGACCATAGAAATTAGCACTAAGGGAAAAAGGTCCATGTGTCCAGAATCATACGTCTGAATACTCAGGGGAGCAGTGGGGAAATAAAAGAGCAAAAACTGGACACTTGTGAGCTGGTATCAGGTCTTTACATGTTGGATGGTAACAGAAGGTGCAGATGTTATCAGTGATGGAGCACCTGGTGACCGTGTTCACATGCACATGCAGGATAGTGTTCTTGGGTTATTGCAGGCTTTCTTGGTACCTGGTGGAGAAGGTCTGCTCGCTCCATGTGCTTTTTCCGGTTCTTGCAGGCAGCTGCTCGGCTTCTCTCCCTTTTCTCCAGTTTTCCAAGTTCTGTTTTCCCGTCCTGCTGTAGAATATATAATCAAAAATAAATCGTTGTGGCCACATTTACAAGGTTCACATAATAAATGCCGCCAGTGCTATGGAATTAATAGCGCTATATAAATGAATAAATATTATTATTATTATATTATACACAGAAGTAGACAGACCGACCAAACTGAAGAGAGATTAGAATGCAAATATGTGAAACAATCAGACGGTGCAGTTACCAGAACATATATATATATATGCACCCACAACAACCCAGAAAAGACCTTTCCAAAATATACATTGTATTGGTGACAATACAAAGCTGGAACAACACAAATTCAAACCACAAGATACAGGACAATTAAACCCATGAGAGATGGGAGGTCGCGGTGTAGGAGTCTCAGCCTCACATCAGTCATTATTGATTCTTTACTGTCGCGGGTTCATTAATTACTGTATATGATTCATGCAGACAGATACTTTTTTAGGGGTAACGTTCAGTCATTTCTCTTCTTTTCTCTTTTGCTTTTCATTTATTCAGTTACTGATATATTTGCACTTTATAATTGTTTACTCATTAATTAAATTTACCCTTGTTCATCATCATCATTACGGTAAGTGCACTGTGCACTTCATCATGATTTACATATATTTTAATTATTTTGCCTTACATTTTACTATACATGTTTGATTATAGCCCCCCTTGCATGGTTATAGTGGAAGGGAGTATATTTGACACGCCAAGCAATGAAAGCGGTCTCACCCACTAAGCTGGAGGCAGCCCATACATTCCAGGCTCACCCATGATATCAGTCTATTGTTGTAATGAATGCGGACACCAATATGGCCACCGCTACACCCAGAGCGCTACTGCACATGAGCAGGTGTGCCAATATGGCGGCTGTCTTAGTCTATGGCTATACTGCGCATGAGCCTGTAAAGGCTGTTTTTTTTCCTGCAACCTGTCTAATCAGCACACACCTGGGTCTGCCTGTGCTGCGCGCAGTGTCCTGTACGGCATGTTACGTCCGCCCTCGTCCTATAGGTAGCGCTTTTTCTCACAGGCAAACCTACAGACAGGATAGGGCTTTTATTATATTAGATTACTAGCACCTTCACCTTTTCATCTACATCTCTCATGGTTTTAATTGTCCTGTCTTTAATTTGCTTTGTCCCAGCTTTTTGTTGACTAATAAAGTTTCTGTCATGTAGTCCTGCATATTCATGAGCTCTATATAACCCCACCCACAGCACTGATTGGCAGATGTACAGTGAACACAGAAAGCTGCCAATCAGTGGTGGGGGTGGGGTTATACAGAGCTCAGCATTCAGAGGACTGATAATCCTGCAAACAATAAAACTGCAGCAAGCAGCCCAGTAAGTGATTCATTGCTAGAATCAGGGTCTTTGCATCTTCATCACACTACTCTCAAATAAGGTAGTAAAAATTTGGTGACAGATTCCTTTTTTTTGGTAAATTCATTTTACATTTTGAGATAAATGCAATTTAATACAATAACATTAAATTACAGCTCCACCTGGTGGATTATACATTAATTGCATGTTATGTTGTCTGCCATTTATATTGTTAAAGGGGTTCTCCGGGCTTTATATAAAATCTCTTTGTATATGTAGGCTACAGAATGCTGACAGTTTGTAATTTACACCCTGTCAGCATTTTGCAAGGTTACCTAGATGTCATCTTTTTGCATGTATGGAGGCCACTGACCAGAGGCATATTTGTTTTGAAACCTGGGTGTAAACATCACAGCTGGTCATTTACACCCACTCTCCTACGCCCCAGACTCCAATAGGCCCCCTACCCAGTCTCCAGCATGTCGGCCCCCCAGACGTCTACAAGCTCTCTACACACTGCAACAAGACCTCCCCAGTCCCAAGCATGCCTGCTCCCGCCCCCTCCTAGTCTCCAGCATGCCTGCCCCCCAGTCTCCGGCATGCCCAGCCACTCTAAACTGCATTCCCCTATGAAAACTGTGACAGACCAGCATTACACTGAGCGGTCATCTTCTCTAAAACACTGTGGTGAATCCGCAGCTCTGAGAAGAAGATGACCGCCCTCAGTGCTGCAGTGTGTGTGTGCTCATCTCCTCCCCCTGTGCTTGCGCTGATGTGATTGAAGCGCGATTATGTGATCCTCACAGCCTCCCCCTCTGTACAGTGAGTGGTTCATTCATTTTGCTTCACAGAGGGAGTGGCTGTGAATTTTTTTTGGCAGCCATAGTAAAATTGGGCAGCTGAGGGTGGCAGCTCGCAGCTGTCCGCTTCGCTGGGCTAGATTGAAAAATACAGTGAAGCCCCATGCATTTGTTTTTAATTATTTAACACCTTAATGACAGACCACTGTAAAAAAACGACGTGAAAATAAGTCAGAGAAGAAAAGGCCCTGTAGTGCCCCCCAGTGTCCAAAAATCTCCAGGGTTTCAGCTACAGATTATGGATCGGGGCAGTTTTTACTGACCATGTGATCACGGTTATACACCGTTTACCAGTGTATAACCGTGATCACATAAATATACACAGAATCGCCGGTAAATAAATGATTTCTCTGTCATGCCACAGGATCAAACCTGTGGCATGACAGAGAAATGTCTGACCCTGTCCCCCGATACCGGTACACAGCCCATCGGTACCGGTACACAGTGCCCACCCCCTCCCCTCCTCCTAAAATGGTGCCGCAGCACGCCTGCAGCCCCCTGCAGTGGATTCCTCTCTGATGTGACATGTCACATTGGAGAGGAACAGCCCCCTGCCTCTGGGTCCCCTCAGTACCACAGACCCATCCTTCAGCTCCGGTCCTCACCCGCTCCGGTCCTGACCCGCACCCACACCCGCCACCACCGCCATCGTTGCCGTCATCATCATCTCCCTCCCATCTGAGCTGAGATGATGCAACCCCCGGTCACCCCTAGTCATCCCCGCATATTTACCGGCCGGTATCTTCTCTGTGTCCTACCCCCTGCGCTTCTTCTTCCTGCTCTGTCTGCCATGGGTATGACCTGCCATGACCTTACTGAGGTCATGGCAGGTCCTGATTCTTGGTTCACACAGGGGTCAGTTATGATCCCATGATGGGATCACAATTGACCCTGTGTGAACCAAGGATCATGACTTGCCATGACCTTACTGAGGTCATGGCAGGTCATGATCCTTGGTTCACACAGGGGTCAGTTATGATCCCATGATGGGATCACAATTGACCCTGTGTGACCCAAGGATCTTGACCTGTTTTGACCTCACTAAGTTCATGACCTGTCATCCCCCTGGCAGTGTACCTGCTCTTATATCATATGGGGGATGCCCCCATATGCTATAAAACTGAGAATCATCGCGGGACCGCCCACTGGACTATGTTGGACATCACCCGCCCACTGGACTATGTCGGACGTCAAAGAATAATAAAGATGGGGTCTAAGTTGTGTTTGTGTTTTCTTTTTCTAATAAAAATATCTTTCTTTGTGTAGTGTATTCTTTACAATTTACTAGAGATTCCTAATGGCCCGGTCTAATATTGGCCAGACATTATGAATCTTGGGCTTAGTGCCAGCTGCCAAAAAGCTGGCATTAACCCCTCATTACCAGTCTGCCACGGCTACACGGCAGCTGGAAGAGCTAGATTCTATGCAGGGCCGGCGTTAGGGGGAGGCAGCCACTCTCTTAGGGGCCCCCAAAGGAGCTGAACTGAAAATAGCAATAAAACAGTAAAAAAAAAAAAAAAATACACATATTTGGTATCGCTGCGTTCGTAAGAATCTAAGCTATCCATATACGAAGTAAATTGATCCAATTGGTAAATGGCGTAACGGAAAAAAAATTAAAACGCCAGAATTGTGTTTTTTGGGCCACCACGTTGTTACAATACAATGCAATAAAAGGCGATCAAAAATGTTGTATCTGACTCAAAATGGGATCAGTAAAAATGTCAGCTCAGGGCACATAAAGTAAGCCCTCACATAGCCCTGTATCTTCAAAAATTAAAACATCATGGGTCTTCGAAAATGGCGAATAAAGCAAATGTATTTTAAATATTATTTTATTTTTTTTTTTACAAATTTATGGGGTTTTTTATGATTGAAATAAAAATGTTCAGTATCTTCTTATTCTGACCTAGATAATCAACTTATGAAGTCACTTTTACCATATAGTCAACATGATGAATAAAAAACTCAAAAAAATTGTGGAATTGCACTTTTTTTTTGCACTTTTATTTGCAATTTCAAAGCACTTGGAATTTCTTTCTCATTCTCCAGTACATTTTGTGGTAGAATGAAGGATGTCATTCAATTGTACAACTCATCCCGCAAAAAACAAGCCCTCGTACGGCGATGTGGAAGGAAGAATAAAAAAGTTCTGGCTCTTGGAAGAAGCGGAGGGAAAAATAAAAACGAAAAATCGCTCAGTGATAAAAGTTATAAAATCCTTGTAATTGATGTATAATAGCAGCAGGAACGCCCCCCGCAGGCTTCAATCTTCACATGTTCATGTTGGGAGTAATTAGAGTTTGGGGACCTCCTTAATTCCTACATTTGTAGCCAGTTATCAAGCATAACTTACAAGGCATTAAAGGGGATGTCCAGGATTAATAAAACTATACTACATTCTTTCAAAAACAGCGCCACCCCTGTGTACAGGTGACATGTGGTATTACAGCGTAGGTCCATTCCCTTCAATTAAGATGAGGTGCAATATCACATAAAACCTGTAGACAGGGGTGGCGCTGTTTTTGAAAGAAATCAGTCATGTTTATAGAATTCTGGACAACTCCTTTAAGATCAATATTTCCACTAGTGACCCCAGAACAACAGGATGGGCTTAATTCAAATGTATTTTTTTATAATATGAAGAATATAGCAGAATTTTGTTAAAGATGACATTTAAGTAGATGATCCTATGGAAACATTCCTCTTACCGTCTCTCCAATTTGTAAAACCTATTTAATTAAACACTTGTAGGTAATTTTTAATCAATATAAGGGGGCCGTCACACGCTGCGACATCTTTAGCGATATTGTAAGCGATCACGTGCACGCGCAATCGCTTACAATATCGCTCACATCGCTGGTGAGATGTCACACAGACAGACTCACCAGCGATGCGGAGCCGCGATCTCGCTCGTTACTATGGTACACATCGGGTAACTAGGCGCCGCGCGTCGCTTAGTTACCCGACGTGTACCATAGTTACCATCTCCCAGCATAGGCGCGGTCGCTGGGAGATGGATCATCGTGGTGTCATACACCACGATGATGCAGATCGTTGCATCGTTCATCGCTAGATCTGAGAACCGAACCTCAGATCAGCGATGTCACGATCAAGCGATTTACCATCGTGAATCGCTTGATTACATGCAACGATATCTTGCCCGATATCGCTTAAGCGATCAAAAAGGAGATCGCTTAAACGATATCGTGCAAGATATCTCACCGTGTGACGGCCGCCTAAGGAGTCCTGTGTTCACAATCCCCATCTCTTTGTCAGAGGATGAGAGGTTAGAAAGAGTGACTCTCCCTGGAGGAGCCGTGCTGTATGACACAGACAATGATGGGAATGGCTGTGTGTGTCTATGTGTCTGCACTCGGTATATACGTGTAATATATAGTGTTTGTGTCACATATCTTGTGTGTCTATGTGTGTGCGCTCGGTGTAATATATAGTGTTTGTGTCACATACTGTGTGTTGTGTGTATGTAACATCCACATTTATAAATCCAAGCAGCACAGATTGGAGTTCCTAGGTGTAAACAGGTCAGCAATCGCCCAACAAACGAGCAAAATGCGGCTCATCATCGGGTGATTGGATATTTATGGAGGAACAAAAATCCTTGCTCTCAGCAACACTGCAGAAGTGCTGCCGATAGCATGAATCTGTAGGGGCAGATTGCTCTACCGGTGATTGTTCTGTGCCATCATTCTTCATCATCCTGTGTAAAAAGTCTGTAAACAAGCGCTGAATTACTTGAATATTATAAATCGCACTCATTTACCAGTCTGAATGCGGCGCTTGTACATGTAACCTAAATGTCTGAGTGTGACGGTGCAATATGTGAGCATTTAGGGCCCCACTTTAACCTTTTGCCCAGGGCCCCACTTTGCCTAAAACCGGCCCTGATTCTATGAATGCGCCATTTGCTGGGGTGGCTGCAGACTGCAATTCGCAGCGGGGGGTAGAGGGGCGCCAGAAAGCTTGGGTTTCTCTACGCTGAGGATTCCAGCCCCCAGCTGCCTAGTTGTACCTGGCTGGCCCAAAAACATGGTGAAGCCCACGGCGTTTTTTTTAAAAAATGATTTCATTAAATAAATTTTTAAAAAAAGGGGCTTCCCTATATTTTTTGTTTCCGGCCAGGTAAAACTAGGCAGAGGGGATTGGTGGCAGCCCGTAGCTGTCTGCTGTGCCTGGCTGGACCAAAAATATGGCAAAGCCTCAAGTCGTTTTTTTTTAAATTTAATAAGGAAATAATAAAAAAAAATGCAGGAGAGGAGACGCCCAGGACACAGTGTCTCCGGATCTTGAGCAGATGCCCTAAAAGTGAAAAATTGTGTGAAAAAAAGAAAATGTTCAATATGATGACCTATTGTTATCAAATTCTGTGAAGTAGCTGTAGGTTCCAAATGTTCACTATACCCCTAGATATAATCCTTGAGGCATCTAGTTTCCAAAATGGGGTCACTTGTGGGGGAGCTCCAATGTTTAGGCACACAGGGGCTCTCCATACACGACAATTGTCCGCTAACAATTGGAATGGAAAATACGCTCCAATTGTTAGCGGACACCATGTTGTGTATGGAGAGCCCCTGTGTGCCTAAACATTGGAGCTTCCCCACAAGTGACCCCATTTTGGAAACTAGACCCCCTAAGGAACTTTTCTAGATGCATAGTGAGCACTTTGAACCCCCAGGTGCTTCCTTCCATTTCAATATGATCGCTTGCACAGTGCTCCTTGAGATGCTTAAAACTTGGGAAATCTTTTTGTATCCAAATCCAGCTTTAAACTTCGCCACAACAGTATCTCGGACCTGCCTGTTGTGTTCCTTGGTGTTCATGATGCTCTCTGCACTTGAAACAGAACCCTAATGGTGGGGTTACACGTAGCGATATCGTCCCGATATCGGATACAACGCCGCGGGAGCGCGCATTTTGGGAGCACTTTTCCCGATATCGCATCGCCGGTTTACACGCTGCGATATCGGGAAACAACGTCCCTCCGATGTGTACGCCCACCAACCCAGTAACGACCATTTAACATGGGAGTTAATGGGTGAGGTGCGAGTACACATCGGAGTTGGGCTGTCACACCCAGCGATGCTGGTACAACGGCCATGCGATATCGGGCGGTTGAATAGCTCTGCTATTCAACTCCGATATCGTTTTGGCATTGTTCCAGCATCGCGTTGTATGCTAAAACAGTACAACGCGCACACGATATCGGGTCCAACTCGCGACCCACGTGACTTTTTGTCGGAGTTGGGTCGGAGTTGGACGCCGATATCGCGGCGTGTAAACCCACTATGAGACTATCACAGAGCAGGTGCATTTATACGGAGACTTGATTACACACAGGTGGATTCTATTTATCATTACCAGTCATTTAGGATAACATTGGATCATTCAGAGATCCTCACTGAACTTCTGGAGTGCATTTGCTGCACTGAAAATAAAGGGATCGAATAATATTGCATGCCCCACTTTTCAGTTTTTTTATTTGTTAAAGTTTAAAATATCCAAACAATTTGGCCAAGTCACAGTCCAGACTTGCATCTAATCGAGAATCTGTGGAAAGAGCTGAAAACTGCTGTTCACAAACGCTCTCCATCCAACCTCACTGAGCTCCAGCTGTTTTGCAAGGAAGAATGGGCAAGAATTTCAATCTTTCGATGTGAAAAACTGATAGAGACATACCCCAAGCGACTTGTAGCTGTAATCGCGGCAAAAGGTGGCGCTACAAAGTATTAACTCAAGGGGGCCGAATAATATTGCACGCCCCACTTTTCAGTTTTTTTATTTGTTAAAAAAGTTTAAATTATCCAATAAGTTTTGTTCCACTTCACGATTGTGTCCCATTTGTCGTTGATTTTTCACAAAAAAATTAGAATTTATATCTTCATGTTTGAAGCCTGAAATGTGGCAAATTGTTGAAAAGTTCAAGGGGCCGAATACTTTCACAAGGCACTGTATATCTATTCTGTTAACAGCATGGGACTGAGCGGTACACCTTTCTATAGCAAAACGCAGGGATGGATCAGGACAAAAACACATACAAAACTGATACAACTGCAGAGGTTTTTTTTGCCTGATCCAGTGCCTGATGAGGAAAAAAAAATGCTGCGGTGCATGTGTTTTTACATGTGTATTTGCATGCGTCGACGTTTGCAGATGAATTTGTTTTCATCCTGATCAGGACTCAGCGTCAGTGTGAAACCAGCCTGACTCAACAGAAAAACACAGCAGTTTGTTCATTTGGCCTTTTTTTTATTAGCATTTTTTCAGGCACAATATAAGTTGAAAAGATTTGAAATTGCCAAAACACAAGAAACGCAACCCAAAAAAAAAACATTTTGGAAATTGCTTCAAGGAATTTATTTCGGGGTGCAGTGAGTGTTTTGATTCCACAGGTGCATGATAGATTTTTGCAGCTAAATTGTATTATAATCGTCTTTAAAAACTTTTTTTCTCCACAAAAGATGATACACTTGTATGACACAATTTACCGTACTCTCTTGAGAATGAAAATATTTATTATGCTTAGTGCTATCACTGCACTTAACAGACCTTATCATTATCATCATTGTCCCCACTGGGGTTCACAATCTAAGTTCTATTCATATTTGGAGTGTGGGAGAAAACCAGAGGCCCATGAAAAAACGGGGAGAACATACAAACTACATGCAGATATTGTGTTTGATGGGATTTTAACCCAAGACCCCAGTGCTGCAAAGCAACCGTGTTAACCACTGAGCCAACATATACAGTGTTAACCACTGAGCCACCATACAGTGCTAACCACTGAGCCACCGTACAGTGCTAACCACTGAGCTACCGTACAGTGCTACTGAGCCACCGTACAGTGCTAACCACTGAGACACTGTACAGTGCTAATCACTGAGCGACCATACAGTGCTAACCACTGAGCCACCCTACAGTGCTAACCACTGAGCCACCCTACAGTGCTAACCACTAAGCCACCGTACAGTGCTAACCACTAAGCCACCGTACAGTGCTAAACACTGAGCCACCATACAGTGCTAACCACTGAGCCACCGTACAGTGCTAACCACTGAGCCACCTTACAGTGCTAACCACTGAGCCACCCTACAGTGCTAACCACTGAGCCACCATACAGTGCTAACCACTAAGCCACCATACATTGCTAACCACTAAGCCACCGTACAGTGCTAACCACTGAGCCACCGTACAGTGCTAACCACTGAGCCACCGTACAGTGCTAACCACTGAGCCACCGTACAGTGCTAACCACTGAGCCACCGTACAGTGCTAACCACTGAGCCACTGTACAGTGCTAACCACTGAGCCACCATACAGTGCTAACCACTAAGCCACCGTACAGTGCTAACCACTAAGCCACCGTACAGTGCTAACCACTGAGCCACCATACAGTGCTAACCACTGAGCCACCCTACAGTGCTAACCACTGAGCCACCATACAGTGCTAACCACTAAGCCACCGTACAGTGCTAACCACTAAGCCACCGTACAGTGCTAACCACTAAGCCACCGTACAGTGCTAACCACTGAGCCACCGTACAGTGCTACTGAGCCACCGTACAGTGCTAACCACTGAGACACTGTACAGTGCTAATCACTGAGCGACCATACAGTGCTAACCACTAAGCCACCTTACAGTGCTAACCACTGAGCCACCCTACAGTGCTAACCACTGAGCCACCATACAGTGCTAACCACTAAGCCACCGTACAGTGCTAACCACTAAGCCACCGTACAGTGCTAACCACTGAGCCACCATACAGTGCTAAACACTGAGCCACCGTACAGTGCTAACCACTGAGCCACCGTACAGTGCTAACCACTGAGCCACCATACAGTGCTAACCACTGAGCCACCGTACAGTGCTAACCACTGAGCCACCATATACATTGTTAACCACTGAGCCATTGTACTGTGCTAACCACTGAGCCACTGTATACAGTGTTAACCCCTGAGCCACCATAAGTGGTCATAAACTAATGTTTTGCCATTTGTCAGTTTTGAGAAGAGAAAAAACAACATCTGGAAAGCAAAGTTTTCATGAATTGATCTATTTCACTGATTTCTTTTACCATTTTGCAGAGAAAATATTTAAAAAATTCCAATAATACATAGCACGCATAGCTAACAAAAATTGCATTTTCGCGATGGTTAATAAGGAAAAAAGAACCACCTCATATGTGGTTGGGCACTATTGTTTTGGTCCACACCAGGGCTCAGAGACGAAGGACGGCCATTTGTGTTTTGGAGTAGAATATTGGTATATTGGTTTTCAGGAATGTTGTATTTGTAAAACTCCTGAGATAGCTACAGTACAAACATGGACTCTGACCAGAGCTTGTGCGCAGGCCGGAAAGCAGAGGGCGAAGCAGGTGAAGGCCCCCTGGAGCTAACACGAAGAGGGAAAATAATAAAGAAACATTCACTAAATCATTCCTCCACTGCCCCGGTGCTCCCCACATTGTTTATTTTGCTGCAACGTTTGGAAGATTAAGGCTATGTGCACACAGGTAAGGTCTTGCTGCATATTGCTGCGTTTGAGGTCAGGTTTTGCCTTGGTTTTATGCTAATCTAATCCTGAGTTTTTGGTCTGTGTCTCTGCAGACAGTGTCATCACCACAGGTGTTTCCACTTTAGCCAAAGTGCAGAAAAGAATTGACGCTCATTCTCTCTAATGGTGGGTTTACACGTTGCGATATCGTTCCGATATCGTATAAAACGGCGCGGGAGCGCGCATTTTGTGCCCGGTTTTCCAAGAGTCGGATCGGCGGTGTACACGTCCCGATATCGTGGTACAACGTCCCTACGATGTCTACGCCCCCCGACCCAGGACCGACCATTTAACATGGTAGTGAATGGGGGACGTTGTACTGCGCATCGGAGTTGGATGTTTACACGGGACTATCCGGCTCCAACCGGCATCCGATATCGGGCGGTTGAATAGCACGCTCATTCGACCCCCGATATTGGTTTACCATCGTTCCTGCATCGTATCGGATGTTCACACCTTACAACGCACGAACGATATCGGGTCCAACGCCCGAACCACGTGACTTTTGGTCGGAGTTGGACGCCGATATCGCAACGTGTAAACCCACCATAAAATGCAGCTAAACCTGTGGTGCTTCCACTTTCTGCCCCAAACAAAGGCCGGCTTCACACCACTTTTTTTTGCTGTCACGTTCTGTCCGGTGTTTTGCAGGATGCACCGGACAGGACCTGATAGCCCCGGACAAAACGAAACCAAAGGATTGACCTCCGATCCAGTTTCCTGCGCGCGGCTGCCGCTGTCCAAGTGCTGACATTTCAGTTGGCGGCTCTGTGAGCTGCGCTGTCCAGGTGCTGAACAAGAGCGGCTGGAATTTCAAAGCCGCCACTCGTTCAGCACCCGGCATCCGAGAACCGGAACGATTTTCTGTCGGATCCGGCATGATCCAGCACCCATAAACTCCTATGGTATGGGGCGTCGGATCGCGCTGGATCCGGAAGGATCCGACTTTGTCCAATTTTTGCCTCGGACACAAAAATGCTGCAAGCTGCAATTTTGTGTCCGGGGCAAAAAAAACGAAATGTAATGGATCCTCCCTCACAGGACAAAACCGGCCCTATTGGGAAACAATGAGGCCAAAATCGGATCCGGGGCTGTCCGGTTCACACCAGACAGCCCTGGATCCTAAATACCGTGGTGTGAAGCGTGTGTATGTGCACAGCTATTCCTAGAACCACAGAGGCTTTGCTGGAAAACAAAAACGCAGCAAAACGTGTGGTGTTTACACTGTCTTCATAGAACAAAAACCAGTGTGTGTGTGGAAGCTTAACTGTGTGCACATACCCTAAACAGAACACAGCACAGACTGCTGCACCAGCAGATGATTAGGAAAAGCTGGAGAGAACTGGATACAAAGTGACACATCCCTCCCATAAAATACAGTAGAGACAGAAGAATCCCCGCTGCCCGCTGCGTTTTGGGACAATGTTTGTGTTTTGCTTTTCTACCTGCTTTTTGCAAACTAAACAGTTTTAGATAGAGGGTGCAATAAAGTGACATTTGTTGTACTTTTACTTTAAGGCTGGTTTCACATTACGGATTTTTCAGATCCGATGCTGTCCGATCAAAATCGGACAGCATCGGATCCGAATTTGCCCCCATGTAGCCCTATGGGCATCGGACCGAATCGGATGTGCACTAAATGCCATCCGATTTGGTCCGATCCGATTCTGTCCGATTTTATTATCGGTGCAAAAATCGGAGACTGCTCCGATTTTTGCACCGAAAATAAAATCTGACAGAATCGGATCGGACCAAATCGGATGGCATTTAGTGCACATCCGATCTGACCCAATCCCTATAACATGGGGCCCTATGGAGAAGGGTCCGAGGAAACATCTGATGTCTCCTCGGACCCGATTTTACTGTACTGAGCATGCTCAGTACAGTAAAACTGCTCCTAACTGGGAGCACAAGGGTTAAAAAAAAAGTTCATGCTCACCTCCCCCCGAGCCCCCGCCGTCTCCCGCCGTCTTCCTGGAGGTTCCTGGTGGCTTCCGCGGGCTCCCGGTATCTGCAGAGGTCTTCTTCTACAGTTCAGGACCTGCGGTGATGTCACAGTCATGTCACCGCGGGTTACCATGGTGTAACCTGGTGTCACGTGACTGTGACATCACCGCAGGTCCTGAACTGTAGAAGACCTCTGCAGACACCGGGAGCCTGCAGGAGCCACCGGGAGCCACCAGGAAGACGGCGGGAGACGGCGGGGGCTCGGGGGGAGGTGAGCATAAGCTTTTTTTTTTTTGTTTTCTTTTTTTCAGCCCGGAGGCTACGATTTAATGCCGGAATCGGATGCCTATTTGGCACCCGATTCCAGGCATCAGAAGGGAGCCGATGCTGTCCAAATTTATCGGACAGCATCGGCTCCCTCATAAATCGTAATGTGAAAGTAGCCTAATAACCACAGGACTCTCAGATACTGTTGCCAGCTACAGATTTGTCATGAAGACTGCAATCAGTCCATATACAGTGACAACCACACACAATTAAAATATAGAGCACCAATGAACTGCTGGCAAATGCATGCAACGTGCCTGTCTGCACCATTTGTATTACCATTTCATTGGCCCCAACATTTCCGAGAGCATTGATGGCTGATAATCTAATTTTATGGGGGCACCCAACACATGTATCACTTAAAGCTGGTTTCGTACAGCCGTTTTTTGAATCCAGCTGGATCTGGGTGCCCGCGCATCTGATTTTGGCCCCACTGATTTTTCACTTGTAGGTGCATCCATTCTGTACGGGTGTCTACAATTTTTTCACTGAAATCAAAAACAGAACATGTTGCTATTTTGTTGTTCATGTCAAAAACCGCGAACACCTGGATCTGGGGCAATCTAAAATGAATTAAAAAGGGGCTCTATTTAACCCTCATCTGGCGGAGTCTGGGTTTTTGAACTGCGCATGCACAGGACGCAGATCTAAATGACCTGACCCCTAGGGGGTGTGTCATTTTCCACCAGATCATGCAGAAAAGGGTACGCAACCAGATGCAACAGGATGCTCCTGCACCACTATTATCACTGATGATAGATGGATCAGTGATAATACTCATGCGGGTGCATATAGATACATCATTGTGGGGGAATCCTGAGTGATGCAGAGTTTTCCTGCGGGATTCCAAATAATGGCTGTGTGAAATCAACCTAATTTGAGCAGAATTAAAGAGGACATGTCACCAAACCAGGCATGGTGATCTATTTACAGCACTGGATGCAGCATGTCTGCAGCATGCAGGCAAGGGGTCCATAAGCACTTGAGCAGCCCTGTACCCCAAGATAATACACTTAGAAAACTTACATTGTCCAGCCATAAAGGAGGTGGCTAGGGGCTGGAGCCAAGGGCAGATTCACACCCTCTGCATGTTTAATCTGCCCACCGCTGCCAATCATTCTCTCCCTCTTCTCCAGCATTAAACAGAGTTTTTTTTTTTTTCAGAACTTGCCGTTTGGCCCCGCCCCTCTGTTTAATGCTGGAGAAGAGGGAGAGAATGATTGGCAGCGGTGGGCAGATTAAACATGCAGAGGGTGTGAATCTGCCCTTGGCTCCAGCCCCTAGCCACCTCCTTTATGGCTGGACGATGTAAGTTTTCTAAGTGTATTATCTCGGGGTACAGGGCTGCTTAAATGCTGGGGGACCCCTTGTCTGGATGCTGCAGACATGCTGCATCCAGTGCAGTAAATAGATCACCATGCCTGGTTTGGTGACAGGTCCTCTTTAAGTATGCTGACATCCCCTATATACAGTATGAGCCCATACACAGCACCCCCTATATACAGTATAAGCCCACACACAGCACCCCCTATATATAGTATGAGCCCACACACAGCACCCCTATATACAGTATGAGCCCACACACAGCACCCCCTATATACAGCATGAACCCACACACAGCACCCCCTATATACAGTATGAGCCCACACAAAGCACCCCCTATATCCATTATGAGCCCACACACAGCACCCCCTATATACAGTATAATCCCACACACAGCACCCCCTATATACAGTATGAGCCCACACATAGCACCCCCTATATCCATTATGAGACCACCTACAGCACCCCCTATATACAGTATCAGCCCACACACAGCACCCCCTATATACAGCATGAACCCACACACAGCAGCCCCCTATATCCATTATGAGCCCACACACAGCACCCCCTATATACAGTATAATCCCACACACAGCACCCCCTATATACAGTATGAGCCCACACATAGCACCCCCTATATCCATTATGAGACCACCTACAGCACCCCCTATATACAGTATCAGCCCACACACAGCACCCCCTATATACAGCATGAACCCACACACAGCACCCCCTATATACAGTATACGCCCACACACAGCACCCCTATATACAGTATAAACCCACACACAGCACCCCCTATATACATTATGATCCCACACACAGCAGCCACTATATACACTATGAGCCCAAAGAGAGCAATCCCTATATACAGTATTAGCCCTCACTTAGCCACCTTGTACACAGTATGAGCCGCCACACAAACTCCTATATACAGTATGAGCCCTCATATAGCCCCTATATACAGTATAAGCCAAGATATGGTGACCATTCAATTCTTTCTATTCCCCTCTTCCTCAAAATGCCTGGACCATCACTATAATAAGCCCCTGTACTTTGTGTAACACCTATCTCGTTGTAGATTGTAAACTCTTTTGAGCAGGGTCGCCTTAATTTTTGCTGTAATTACTGTATTGTATTTTTTTCACTGTTTCTCTAGTTTAATTGTTGTATTGTATTTTTATAATTGTTACCTATGACATTTGTAAATGAACCAATGAATTGTAAAACGCTGTGGAATATGTTGCCACTATATAAATAGAGATTATTATTATTATTAATATTATTATTAATGATACAGACCCTGCATAGAGCATGAGCCCCCACACAGCCCCCTATATAAAATATAAGCCCCCAACACATCCCTATATACAGCATAAGCCCTCACATAGCCCCCTATATACACTATGAGCCCTCACATAGCCCCTATATGCAAAGTGATCTCACACACAGCACCCCCTATATACAGTCTGAGCCATTACACAGACCTCTATATACAGAATGAGCCACTATATGATCCTCATAGCCACTATACCAAGTATGAGCCTCCACATAGCCCCTATATACAGTATGAACCCCACATAGCCCCTATATATAGTATGAGCCTCAATATACAATATTAGCCCCTAAATAACCCATGTACAATATGAGCTCCCACATAGCCCCCTTTATTCTGGTCAAATCCCAGAAACATATGAAAATAAATTACACACACTCACCTTGTCTCTGTTTCCCCTGCGATCTGCTCTGGTCTCCGGCATCGAGTTCTTCTTGATGCCAGCTGCAGTTTTCAGTTGCCGACAGAGTAGTTCCAGGAAATTTAGGGGACGGCAGCAATGTGAGTATGTGTTGCCACACAAAACATTATAATGAAGACAATCTGGTGAAGGGCTCCCCCGACTCCTTGGTTCCCAGGCAGTAGCCCAGATTTCCCTCATTATAATCCGCCTAGGATGATGAGAAGAGATGAGCTGTCCTGTATAAATTTGGGTCCTCCCAAACTTTTTCGTGAAGTGCAGTTCAGATTCGCTCATCTCTAAGGCTGCTTTCACATTGGCGTTTTTGACAAATTGCGGCAGATCGACCGCATCTGCCGCCTAACGGCCACACTTGTGGCAAGCCCCATGCATTGTCTATGGGGCTTGCGGTTAGGTGCGGCAAGTGTGGTTCTGCCAGTTGCGGCAGTTGCCCCGTAGAATGTAAGCCCGCAAGGGCAGGGTCCTCTCCCCTCTGTACCAGTCTGTCATTGTTAATTTGTTTACTGTAATCTGTATCTATAATTTTGTATGTAACGCTTTCTCATGTACAGCACCATGGAATTATTGGTGCTATATAAATAAATAATAATAACAATAAATCAGTCACTTACACGATCCCGTGTCCCACACGTTGTCGCTGATTCTGTTATTCCACAGATATTTTCTTCCTCAATTTTCATATTTCAATTAAAGATTGTGAAAAAAACGAATTCAATCTGCACATTGGTGTCTATTTGTCATGAATATGTGGAAATGCCAATAAATAAAGGATATTTCTGCAGATTACATAGAAATGGTCACAAGACAAATCCAATGTAAAAAATACACATTATTCTAAAAAAATGTATGTAATATTGCAAAATTCATCTGTGCAGAGAAGGATTGTGATATTAATATAAGAACCAAAGTAAGGAGCCAGATCATCTCATTCTCAAGGTGATGCAGGTGCAGGTGCCGGCTGCATGTGGATCTAGTAGATTCCTTCTTTGCAGTTTCGCTTTACCTTAATCCTCCAGTGACTGGAAGAAATCACATGTTGTGTCCCCACTCCCCGAACAATCCCACTGTCCGGATACAGAAAGTGAAAGCTGAAACCAGGAGCCAAGAAATGACGAAATGAAGAAATGACGGCTGAACCGCGTGTAACATTGCAGGACGTGTTTGTAGGAGGAATGTGTGATATGTAAAGATCACGGCCGTCATTGAAATGTGACCGAAAAAATGTGCTTTATTCAACCTTAATTAAAGGGAACCTGTCAAGTACCCAAACGCTATTACCTGCACATATGGGGTTAATCAGCAGTTTATAATAGTATTACAATACTGTCTGGTAGCCTTACTGAATGCAAAGCTACTAAAAGAAAATGAAAGGAGTCGTCTTCACGAACAAGATTAGTTTTAATCAATAGATCTTGCAATAATAATAATTTCCACAATTGGATGTTTAATAAAATGTTCCTGTGCTGAGATAATCTCATATATGTGTCCCTGCTATGTACTGTGTAATGGATGTATCTGACTGTACAGGGACATGGTCTGATCATACCACATCTCCTATGCTGAGATAATGTTATATATGTGTCCCTGCTATATACTGTGTAATGCATGTGTCTGACTGTACAGGGACATGGTCTGATCATACCACATCTCCTGGGCTGAGATAATCTTATATATGTGTCCCTGCTATGTACTGTGTAATGGATGTGTCTGACCGTACAGGGACATGGTCTGACCATACCACATCTCCTGTACTGAGATAATCTGATATATGTGTCCCTGCTATGTACTGTGTAATGGATGTATCTGACTGTACAGGGACATGGTCTGATCATACCACATCTCCTATGCTGAGATAATCTTATATATGTGACCCTGCTATGTACTGTGTAATGGATGTGTCTGACTGTACAGGGACACGGTCTGATCATAGCACATCTCCAGTGTTGAGATAATCTTATATATGTGACCCTGCTATGTACTGTGTAATGGATGTGTCTGACCGTATAGGGACATGGTCTGATTATACCACATCTCCTATGCTGAGATAATCTTATATATGTGACCCTGCTATGTACTGTGTAATAGATGTGTCTGACTGTACAGGGACACGGTCTGATCATAGCACATCTCCAGTGTTGAGATAATCTTATATATGTGACCCTGCTATGTACTGTGTAATGGATGTGTCTGACTGTACAGGGACATGGTCTGATCATACCACATCTCCTGTGCTGAGATAATCTTATATATGTGTCCCTGTTATGTACTATGTAATGGATGTATCTGATTGTACAGGGACATGGTCTGATTATTCCACATCTCCTGTGCTGAGATAATCTTATACATGTGTCCCTGCTATGTACTGTGTAATGGCTGTGTCTGACCGTACAGGGACATGGTCTGATCATACCACATCTCCTGTCTGAGATAATCTTATATATGTGTCCCTGTTATGTACTATGTAATGGATGTATCTGATTGTACAGGGACATGGTCTGATCATACCACATCTCCTGTCTGAGATAATCTTATATATGTGTCCCTGTTATGTACTATGTAATGGATGTATCTGATTGTACAGGGACATGGTCTGATCATACCACATCTCCTGTTCTGAGATAATCTTATATATGTATCCCTGCTATGTACTGTGTAATGGATGTATCTGATTGTACAGGGACATGGTCTGATCATACCACATCTCCTGTTCTGAGATAATCTTATATATGTATCCCTGCTATGTACTATGTAATGGATGTATCTGATTGTACAGGGACATGGTCTGATTATTCCACATCTCCTGTGCTGAGATAATCTTATACAGTGCGTTGTGAAAGTATGTTGGCCCCCTTGAACTTTTCAACCTTTTGCCACATTTCAGGCTTCAAACATAAACATATAAATTCTCATTTTTTTGTGAAGAATCAACAACAAGTGGGACACAATCGTGAAGTGAAACGAAATTTATTGAATATTTTAAACTTTAACAAATACAAAAATGAAAAGTGGGGCGTGCAATATTATTCGGCCCCTTTACTTTCAGTGCAGCAAACTCACTCCAGAAGTTCAGTGAGGATCTCTGAATGATCCAATGTTGTCCTAAATGACTGGTAATGATAAATTGTTGAGGATGGAGGCGTTATGGCAATGAATAGTTAAATAATGTATATAGCCTATAGAGCCATTCAAGTACTTTCCAATACTGACAACATCTTATTTCCTATGATTTTTGTTCTCATTTGGTCACAATTCACTCTCTGCTTCCCCTCCCCTTCACGCAGGAATGCTGTGTTCTTCTCAAGGTCATATACTGCTTCTTTCTAATCTGTGTAGAGCATTGCTTGCTTTAACAGAATGTGCTCAAGATACTAACCTTGGTAACTGTAATTGAAATGCTGATTAACCCCTTCTAACTAACTATGTAGAATCCGACTGAATCTTCTCTTTCAGAATAAGCTGCTGAATTAGTGTAATATGATGTAAGTACCCCTTAGAAACGTCTCTAAGTAATGCCCCTTTAATGAAAGGTATTAAAAGCTGCTGACCTCTCTTTCAATAAAGTTTTGTTATTAAGTTCTGCTATTGACTGGTGGTCAAGGGTAGTTTTTCCTGGTAATGTGCACACGCCCAGACAAGGCATCCATTACAGTGATATGAAGTGTCTTTATAGGTGAAAATGCTACAACTTTTCCCTTACATAAATAATGACTAGATATGTCATGTGATGTGCCATGCTGCCTGCTATACAACATCCAAGATGGCGCCTGTACCCTGTGCTACGCCCAAGATAGGGCTACTCCCTGAAGAGGAGGAATTCAGATATTAGAATAACTCAGCAGGAACTAATCAATCAAGGGCTAACAATTTCAGAGAATGTTTCAGGACTAACCCACCTTCTAACACTCCTTGCATTCCTGTATAAATATGTGTGTGTCAATAAACTCCTGCGCAGTGCTTATTCTCATGGGCTTAGGCAGGAGCAAGACTTGGAACGGATTCTGTGTCCGTGTCATTACTTTCGATGTGCACGCTTGCCTGTATGATTTGGAGTGGTTAACGGACTTGAGAAACATAGCTGAGACCCTCATCAAAATAGAATCCACCTGTGTGTAATCAAGTCTCCATATAAATGCACCTGCTCTGTGATAGTCTCAGGGTTCTGTTTCAAGTGCAGAGAGCATCGTGAAGACCAAGGAACACACCAGGCAGGTCTGAGATACTGTTGCGGCAAAGTTCAAAGCTGGATTTGGATACAAAAAGATTTCCCAAGTTTTAAACATCTCAAGGAGCACTGTGCAAGTGATCATATTGAAATGGAAGGAGTATCAGACCACTGCAAATCTACCAAGACCCAGCCGTCCCTCTAAACTTTCATCTCAAACAAGGAGAAGACTGATCAGAGATGCATCCAAAAGGCCCATGATCACTCTGGATGAACTGCAGCGATCTACAGCTGAGGTGGGAGAGTCTGTCCATAGGACAACAATCAGTCGTACACTGCACAAATCTGGCCTTTATGAAAGAGTAGCAAGAAGAAAGCCATTTCTCAAAGATATCCATAAAAAGTCTTGTTTGAAGTTCGCCACAAGCCACCTGGGAGACACCAAACATGTGGAATAAGGTGCTCTGGTCAGCTGAAACCAAAATCAAACTTTTTGGCCACAATGCAAAACGATATGTTTGGCGTAAAAGCAACACCGCTCATCACCCTCAAAACACCATCCCACTGTCAAACATGGTGGTGGCAGCATCATGGTTTGGGCCTGCTTTTCTTCAGCAGGAACAGGAAAGATGGTTAAAATTGATGGGAAGATGGACAGAGCCAAATACAGGACCATTCTGGAAGAAAACCTGTTGGAGTCTGCAAAAGATCTGAGACTGGGACAGAGATTTATCTTCCAACAAGACAATGATCCCAAACAAAGCAAAATCTACAATGAAATGGTTCAAAAATAAACGTATCCAGGTGTTAGAATGGCCAAGTCACAGTCCAGACCTGAATCCAATCGAGAATCTGTGGAAAGAGCTGAAAACTGCTGTTCACAAACGCTCTCCATCCAACCTCACTGAGCTCCAGCTGTTCTTCAAGGAAGAATGGGCAAGAATTTCAGTCTCTCCATGTGCAAAACTGATAGAGACAAACCCCAAGAGGCTGCAGCTGTAATCGCAGCAAAAGGTGGCGCTACAAAGTATTAACCCGAGGGGCCGAATAATATTACACACCTCACTTTTCAGTTTTTTATTTGTTAAAAAAGTTTAAAATATGCAATAAATTTGGTTCCACTTCACGATTGTGTCCCACTTGTTGATTCTTCACAAAAAAATTAGAATTTATATCTTTATGTTTGAAGCATGAAAAGTGGCAAAAGGTTGCAAAGTTCAAGGGGGCCAAATACTTTCACAAGGCACTGTATATGTGTCCCTGCTGTGTACAGTGTAATGGATGTGTCTGACCGTAAAGGGACATGGTCTGATCTTACCACATATTCTGGGCAGGGGAGAACGCAAAAGAGTATGCAGACATTACAGTATGGGGTCACAAATAAGTTTTTCTTTGAGGTAAAACATTTTTTAAGAACAGGCAGAGAAATGTTTTACCTCATAATAAGAATCATCTATGATCCCGTGCTGTGATGTCTGTATAGTCTTTTACTTCTTCCCCAGCCCAAGAGATGTGGTATGATCAGACCATGTCCCTGTACGGTCAAACACATCCATTACACAGTACGTAGCAGGGTCACATATATAAAATTATCTCAACACTGGAGATGTGGTATGATCAGACCATGTCCCTGTACAGTCAGATACATCCATTACACAGTACATAGCAGGGACACATATATAAGATTATCTCAGCACAGGAGATGTGGTATGATCAGACCATGTCCGTGGACGGTCAGACACACCCATTACACAGTACATAGCAGGAACACATATATAAGATTATCTCAGCACAGGAGATGTGGTATGATCAGACCATGTCCCTGTACGGTCAGACACATCCATTACACAGTACATAGCAGGAACACATATATAAGATTATCTCAGCACAGGATATGTGACACATATATTACACAGTAGAAGCGCCACATTCATGAACAGGAGTGTTGGAGTCCACCACGCCCGTCTCGATAAATTGCCAGTCTTGATCAGTCGGGGTCTACATGTCAATTTGCCGTCTTATTCTTATTTTTTTTAAAAAGGACAAAACATAGTTGAGAATAGCTGATATGTCGAATGTAATGTGGAAATTCTAGCAAAATTTTCCAAATCTATTATACGCCAATGTGATACATTTGATCCTAAGACTCGGCTAACACTCGGCTATTAGACAGCAATATATGCTACACTGTGCTTTGTCTAGTGCGAGGCCTGATGGGTGAAGTATAACAGAGTCCATACACTTTGGCTAAGGGCTCAGACACACTTTCCTAGTTAGAGTCTCTCGGACAAAACTTGGAAGAGGCTGGAGCAGTGACCCTGAACGGCCTCTCCCTCTCTGAATGGGGAGTCTGGAGCTGCACAAAACCACAATCAGCTGACAGCCCCATCCAGACAGGGAGAAGCCGTTCAGGATCACTGCTCCAGCCTCTTCCAAGTCTTGTCCGAGAGACTCGCATGTAACTAGGAGAGTGTGTCCGAGCTCTAATTGATCTATTCTATGTTTCTATGGTTCGCTGAAGTGTAAAAAAATTTTGACCAACGATCAAACATTCATAATCATTTATAACACTGGTCAGGCGTGTTGGATTTTACAGGATGAAGAACAGCCCTGGAAGCATCATCAGCCAAACTACCTGCTGATACAATCTGTGATGGTAATCAACAATTATTTAATCTACTCGATCGTTCATTGGCCTAATATGTTTGGAGGCCTCAACACAGATGTTGGAAGAAGATCAGCGATAAGACTATGTTCACACTGCATTTCTACAGTGCGCTTGGATGATTCTGTCTGATTCCCCTTAACAATCAGATTTAACCGTACCCTCAAAACGCCCATGGACTGCAATGACACAGAGTACATGATCTAGTCTCAGGACGCCTTCTTTTCTCTCAACATAATGTCCCATCAGATTTGGTTTCCAGTACCGTCTCTGCGCTGATGATACCCTACTGTACACATCATGTCATGACATCACCCCCCACATTAACATTAAATACCAGGGACTGCCTGTCTGCAACACCATGTCCTCCCTCTTTCTGAAACTGAATCTCTCCAAAACTGAATTTCTCCTGTTTCCTCCTGCTACTGACAGTCTGACCCTCGACATCTCAATTAACTTTGATGGTTCAACCATAACTTCCAAGCGGCACACTCGTTGTCTTGTTGTCATATTTGACACAGAACTTTCCTTTATCCAGTATGATATATCCAGTCACTCGCTCATGTTACTTGCATCTTAAAAATATCTCCAGAATCTGACCGTTTCTCACATATGAAATTGCAAAAACTCTTACTGTTGCTCTTATTCATTCTCGTCTGGACTATTGCAACTCTTTACTGATCGGTCTCCCTCTAACCAAACTTTTCCTCTCCAATCCATACTTAATGAGGCAAACAGGGTCGTTTTTCTGTCCAGCCACTTCACCAATGCCTCCACCTTGTGTCAATCATTACACTTATTGCCTATCTGCTACCGGATACAATACAAACTTACCTCTCAACATTATTTTGTTTCCAAAACTGCAGATCCCACCCATGGAGCTGGGATTGAATGAATTGTAGATCATAAATTGTAACTGTCTGTGCTTGGAAGGTTTCTTTTAACTTGATCCACGTATTGAAACGAGATATAGGGTGGTGGAACATAGCGCACCTCTATAAACTAATTTTATTAGTAAAGTAGTAAGGACTACCGTATATACTCGTGTATAAGCCGACCCGTGTATAAGCCGACCCCCCTACTTTTGCCCCCAAAACCTGGGAAAACCTATTGACTCGCGTATAAGCCGAGGGTGGACCCCAGCACAGGTATACAGCCCCCAGAATTGTGGTATACAGCAGCCCCCGGCACAGGTGTATACAGCAGCCCCCAGCACCGGTGTATACAGCAGCCCCCAGCACAGGTGTATACAGCAGCCCCCAGCACAGGTGTATACAGCAGCCCCCAGCACAGGTGTATACAGCAGCCCCCAGCAGTGTGATATACAGGGCCCCTCAGCAGTGGTATACAGGGCCCCTCAGCAGCGGTATACATGGTCCCCGACGGCCCCCGGCAGTGGTATACAGCCCCCCCGCCTAGTACCGGGCCCCCATGCTGCGGCACAGCATACAGTAGCTCATACATTACCATCTCCTGCAGCGCGCGCTTCCTCCATCTCCCGCCCGGCTTGTTGCTGTAGTGTCATGTGACGAGCGGACGCGCCAGTCACATGACACTACAGGAAGATGCCGGCTGGGACATGGAGGAGCCGCGCGCTGCAGGGAGAGATGGTAGTGTATGAACTACTGTATGCTGTGCCGCAGCATGGGGGCCCGGTACTAGGCGGGGGGACTGTATACCACTGCCGGGGGCCGCCAGGGGCTGTGTCCGGCAATATGCACTGCATCCCCTTGCCGGGGATGGACAGGGGGATGCGTGCATATCAATGAGGCGGGCCCACGTGACCGCGCGGTGTCACTGCAGCCCCCTCCTGCCTCTTCCTGCCCCCAGTCAGAGCCCCCGTCCCGTCACACTCAGCACACACTATGTATATACTCGTGTATAAGCCGAGGGGGGACTTTTCAGCCCAATTTTTGGGCTGAAAAAGTCAGCTTATACACGAGTATATACGGTAGTCTTTTTTCTGGCAGAAAGGGTGGCAGCCTCATATGAGAACCCCTATTTATCCTAATGATGGCCAGACCAAACCCTACAGGTATGTCCTACCTACTGTGTCCCCCTATGTCCTTATAGATTGTGAGCAGGGCCCTCACCCCTCATGTAACTGATGAACTATGTGTTACTTTGTATTGTTGTTTGTACATTGCCCCCTAATTAATTGTGAAGTGCTGCGGAATATGTTGGCGCTCGATAAATAAAATGTATTATGAATTTATGATTATATGATCACTATCGGGAGCCCTTTACTGGTTCCCCTTTCTCTTTTTTGAATAGTGACCATTCATTCAGACTGGCAGAGATTCAGATGGAGCAGATTATATAAGGACATAATACTATAAAGAAGGCAATCCTACAGGATTGGTCCTGGGTGTGATAACGGGGCGGCGCACTCATCTTTATGGCCTTTACAGGAACGGTCTCTGCTGATTGTTCGTGCGGGAAATGTAAAGCTTTATAACAACATTAGTTACATATTTACACATAAATGACACAAGTGTGAGAGGTGAGAAGAAGCCGCACACGTAACACAAGGCTTCATTCTGATTTTCAGTTGATTTAATGATAGACATAAAGTAGTGAGGAATAGTGATATGATAGCTTTGCTTTTATTATAGAGTGATTATGGGATTTATGATAGAGGAGTACGGTCCTTTTAATCTTCTGGGTACACATATGTAAAAGGATCAGGTGCTAATTGTCATTGCAGTCCTACAGCGTGGCCGTGTGGCCCCTGGGCTCAGGTACCAGCAGTGACATCTGATGGCTTCGGGTGGCTTCACACCATGGTAAGGTCCGATCCGGGGCTGTCAGGGTGAACCTGACAGCCCCGGATCGGATTAGCACACAGAACCAGAGGGCAAATATGCCCTCCGGTCCGGTGTGCAGCCTGACGCAGCTGCCGCAGCTGATGCTTCAGGACTGCGGCTTGCAGGGAGCTAGCCGCAGTCCTGAAACAGCGGCGTGCAGCCGCAGGTGTCCGGTTCTTGGATCCTTCCGGACTGGGACAATCTGGCCCTATAGGCTCCCATGTTAGGGAGCGGTGGATTGCACCGGATCCGGGAGGATTCGGGGGAATCAGGGAGAATCCGGGATACGGCAATTTGGGGAGATTTTTCACCCCGGACACAAAAACGTTGCAAGCAACGTTTTTGGCTCCGGTGAGAAAAATCTGAATTCTCCCGGATTCCTCAGAGATATGGAAACCGGATGGCAGCTCTCTACTATGGGGCCAAAATCCGGTCCGGGGTTGTCTGGTTTACACCCTTCCTCTGCATTCTCTACAGTCATGGCCAAAAGTTTTGAGAATGACACCAAAATTCTATTTTCACATGATCTGCTGCCCTCTGGTTTTTATTTGTGTTTGTTTGATGTTTATATCACATACAGAAATATAATTGCAATCATATTAGGAGTACCAAAAGGTTATATTGACAGTTAGAATGAGTTAATGCATCAAGTCAATATTTGCAGTGTTGACCCTTCTTCCTCAGGACCTCTGCAATTCCCCCCGGCTGCTCTCAATCAACTTCTGGACCAAATCCTGACTGATAGCAGTCCATTCTTGCATAATCAATGCTTGTATTTTGGCAGAATTGGTTGGTTTTTGTTTGTCCACCCGTCTCTTGATGATTGACCACAAGTTCTCAATGGGATTAAGATCTGGGGAGTTTCCAGGCCATGGACCCAAAATCTCTATATTTTGTTCCCTGAGCCATTTAGTTATCACCTTTGCTTTATGGCAAGGTGCTCCATCATGCTGGAAAAGGCATTGTTGGGCGCCAAACTGCTCTTGGACGGTTGGGAGAAGTTGCTCTTGGAGGACATTCTGGTACCATTCTTTATTCATGGCTGTGTTTTTAGGCAAGACTGTGAGGGAGCCGATTCCCTTGGCTGAGAAGCAACCCCACACATGAATGGTTTCAGGATGCTTTACAGCTGGCATGAGACAAGACTGGTGGTAGCGCTCACCTCTTCTTCTCCGAATAAGCTGTTTTCCAGATGTCCCAAACAATCGAAAAGGGGATTCATCAGAGAAAATGACTTTACCCCAGTCCTCAGCAGTCCACTCCCTGTACCTTTTGCAGAATACCAGTTGGTCCCTGATGTTTTTTCTGGAGAGAAGTGGCTTCTTTGCTGCCCTCCTTGAAACCAGGCCTTGCTCAAAGAGTCTCCACCTCACAGTGCGTGCAGAAGCACTCACACCAGCCTGCTGCCATTCCTGAGCAAGATCGGCACTGCTGGTAGTCCGATACCGTAGCTGAAACAGTTTTAAGATACGGTCCTGGCGCTTGCTGGTCTTTCTTGGGCGCCCTGGAGCCTTTTTGACAACAATGGAAGCTCTCTCCTTGAAGTTCTTGATGATGCGATAGATTGTTGACTGAGGTGCAATCTTTCTAGCTGCGCTACTCTTCTCCGTTAGGCCATTTTTGTGCAGTGCAATAATGTCTGCACGTGTTTCTTTATGGCCACTTTACACACGGCTACATTTGTAGCTTATCCACAGGTAAGTTACTGGCTGCAGTGAAATCATGGAGACATTATTCCATTTGTACACAGCAACAAGATAGAACCATGTCTCCATGATTTCACTGCAGTCAGTAAGTTACCTGTGGATAAGCTAGAAATGTAGCCGTGTGTAAAGTGGCCATTAGAGATAACCATGGTTAACTGAAGAGAAACAATGATACCAAGCACCAGCCTCCTTTCAAAGTGTCCAGTGGTGTCATTCTTACTTAATCATGACTGATTGATCGCCAGTCCTCATCAACACCCACACCTGTGTTAATGGAACAATCACTAAAACGATGATAGCTGCTCCTTTTAAGGCAGGACTGCAATGATGTTGAAATGTGTTTTGGGGGTTAAAGTTCATTTTCTAGGCAAATATTGACTTTGCAAGTAATTGCTGTTACGCTGATCACTCTTTATGACATTCTGGAGTATATGCAAATTGCCATTAGAAAAACTGAAGCAGTAGACTTTGTTAAAATTAATATTTGTATCATTCTCAAAACTTTTGGCTATGACTGTACAGCTGAGGCTGCTTTCACACGTGTGTATTTTGCAATCCATTTGTGTTGTGGAATGAATGGACTCTGATCCGTTTTGATTCTTAGTGGTGACGGATTCATCTTGTGCATTCATTAGTCACTGTTTTTTCACAGATCCGTTTGCATATTATTCACATCCCCAAAAACGCAAAATGTTGTATTTTTGGTCTCGCATGAAACATATGCAGACAAACAGACGCTCACAGATCCATGACTATACGTCATGAAATAAAATCGAACTCTATGGAGGACGGACCCATTTTGCTGTGTTGAGCTCAGAAGTCCAGCTCCTCCACCCTGATCTCTGGTGTCTGAGGACAGATCTGTTATATAAACGTTGTCTGGACATCATTTGCACGGATCCATGGGTCTCTATACGCATCCAGGGAGAAGCATGAATTTAATGCAAGCAAACGGATTGCAAAATATTCAAGTGTGAAAGCAGCCTAACATTCACATGAAGAATACACATTATGTGAAGACCTCATTCTAATTCTGAAGAGGCAGCCATGCTTGGAAGCATTAAAAAGATAAGAGGAAGAAGATTACGGTACTTGGACAAGATTTTCTAGGGAAGCCAAGTAAAAAATGTGTCAGGGATTCCCAACTCAAGTCCTGGAGAGCCCCACACAGGTCATGAGTTCAGGATTTCCTTAGCATTGCACAGGGGTTGGCATCGTCACCAGTGCAGGTGGTTATATTATCACCTGTGCATTGCTAAAGAAATCCTGAAGACATGACTTGTTTGCGGCTCTCGAGGCCTGGAGTTGGGGATCCCTGCTGTATGTGATATTATTTAAAGAGCAGAATCCCAGTGTTTCACCACTAAAAACATTAAAAAACTGCATCAAGAAGGAAAACATCCCAAAAAATGCTGCAAAAACGCAATAATCCAAGCAGATTTATTTTGCATATTTTAGTGCAAACATAGAACACGTGCTCAGAGTTAAGAGAGTGTAAATTATGAAAGCAATAAGGTAACATTTTTCTACCTCGTTGACGGTTCATAAGAACAAATAAAAGTGGGTGAAGCTCAGGCCTGGACTCCGGGGAGCGGCAGGTTGTGTTTGTGCTTAAGGCTTCTTATAAAATCATTGGTTCATTTTTACAGGAAAGTCAATTTATTTGTTAAAACTGGTATTTTGTAGAATTTAGCTACAGCAATGGCAAAATCTTCCACCAGTGTTATAATACGAGGGAATCAATGTGTATAGAGGCTGCGTGACACCTCATAGGGGAAAACCAGGATCTCTGAGCATAACGGTGTTTATCGCCCGTATCCCTCATCACCACGACCAGTGCATTAGCTCGCACAGTAATTGTATGTCTATAGATTTAATAATCAACCACACAATATGTTGTTAACATCACATTTTTACAAACCAGTCCAACACAAGGAAAAAATGTATGAGAAGGCAGAAAACAAGAAAGTACCAGTACGTAGATAATGCTGCTTCTGACTTAGTTCAATAGGTGTACAGGCTAGAACAGGGGTCCCCAGCCTGTAGCTGAGGGGCCACATGTGGCTTGTGGGCCCATGATGTGTGGCTCTCGGCTGTCTTCCAGCTTGCTGCATTAGCACCAAGTCTAGCAGTTATGAAGAATAGGTCTCCAGATGGTGAGTTGTGTGAGTAGCTGTGGATGTGCATTTACTGGCCTTGGGGTTGGAGGGATACATTAAGTAAATGCTTATGTGGGGATAGGATGATACTGCCAGAGAGGGGTGCTTAAAGCTGGGTGCAATAGTGTGCTTGGAGTGCTTGATGTAAGAATACCCAATGGGGGTATGGTGGAACCTGTAGATGCAGGTACACAGCCTCAATGCGATTCCTGTGGGAACGTTTTGGCTTTCACTATACTGATAATCAGTGGTGGATTATAATGAGGTCAATCCTTGCACAACCGCGTTCGGGTCATTCCACGTCAAGTGAACCAATGATTATTACCTCTATATTTTTAATTCTTTTGAGATTTTGTTATTTGATAATAGCATGTCAGACAATGCAAAATGTGAAGAGAAAAATTTTTTAAAAAATTGATTTTTTTTTTTAAATGATTTTCAAAGTTCAGAAAAAGTGCGAATTTCGCTGTTGCCTGCCTTTACGTTTCTCCTCATAACTAAGGCTAGGAATAAGATAGAGAGACAAAATAAACACCATTCTACTCAGAACTATACAGGCTTTCACCAGATATGTCACAAGAGGATCTTTGTTAATATTTTACCCATGTGATCGCAAGCGCAAAACTTTAAAACGCAATTCCGAAAAATCGGCGCTCTTTAAATATTTCAAAAACTGCCCATGTGTCTGCTGTGTTCTTAGCCACATCTGTACCAAATTTCAAGTTGGGATCGCGATGGGATCATATTTTAAAATATTTTACTATTAATAGCGTCAATGGGTCATTCCATATCAAGTGATCTAAATATGAATATTTTTTTTTTACCTGACGTCTTTAGATTTTTTTTATTTTTTTTCCTTTATGAAGTACTACTTTAGTTAATTACAAATTAAAAGTTAAGAATTTTTTTTTCATCAGTTAATTTTTTACAGATTTTTAAAGTTTAAAAAAAAGTGTGAATTTTGGCCTGGTATGACTTTACATTTTTTTATCTTGGGCTAGAAATAACATAGAGAAACAAAATAAACACCATTCTACTCAGAGCTGTCCAGGCTTTCACCAGGTATGTCACAAGAGTATATTTGTTAATTTTAATTTTTTACCCATGCGAACGCAAACGCAACATTTTGAAACGCATTTCCGAAAAAACGTTTTAATAAAAATTTTCCAAAACTGCCCATGTGTCTTTTATGCTCTTAGCCACATCTGTACCAAATTTCAAGTTGGGATCGTGATGGGATCATATTTTAAAATATTTAACTATTATAGTGTCAATTCAAAAATCTTGAATTCAGATCTGTTCAACCTGTGGTCTAAAAGCGTGGGGTCTATATTTATCAAATCCATTATTTTTAGACATTACTGTATTATTTTGATATGTTACAGCTTAGAAGCAGGAGAGGACATACAGGAAAAAGCTTTGTTAGGGCTCAACCTGAGAAAGCACAGGGATAGACAGTGAATGCAGAGCAGATGATAGGCCAGCAGCTCTGTCAATCATGTTAAGTGTCTACCCACTGCATTCAGGAAGTAAGACAGCTCGTTCAGACCTTTCATGTCCTGACATGTCTGGACATCTTCACTCCTGAACAAACAATAATCTGTACAAAGACATCAAGGCTGTGTACTAAAATATGGGTGAGTAAATATATTAATAGTTTAATGCTTTTATTATTAAGGACCAATACACACAGTGCTATTCTTAGGGATCATCATTCAGAAAAACAGCCCTATTGATTTCTATGGGGTTCACCACATGCAGTGTTTTTGGAAACACTCAAGAGTGAGTAAATCACTGCTTGAACTACTTTTTAATCGCTGCAATAAATGCAGCATTTATCATTTATATATTAATAGCTGCCATTTTTTTCACTAGCGATTAAAAAAACTAACGCATATGTGGTAAAAACTTGGTAGAAAAACAAGCTGCCAAAACTGCAGCGTGTATCTGCAGACAGAAAAAACTGTGCGCGCTAGCCCTAAAACTCACTTTATAGTAATACAGTTCTATCTCAAGTGTACTGTAAATCTTTATTTTTATTACCTATCTTCCTAAAGCGGCCGTCACACATGTCGACATCGTGAGCGATATTGTAAGCGATCACGTGCACGCGCGATCGCTTACAATATCGTTCACATCGCTGGTGAGATGTCACACAGACAGACTCACCAGCGATGTGGGCCAGCGAGATCGCTGGTAACTATGGTACACATCGGGTTGCTAGGCGCCGCACGGCGCTTAGTAACCCGACGTGTACCATAGTTACCATCTCCCAGCATAGGCTCTGCAGATTGTTTAATCGTTCATTGCAAGATCTGAGCTCCGGAGCTCAGATCTCGATTTTGCGATTTTATCATTTCTCGTTCGTCGTATCTTGCCGTCACACGCACAGACATCGTTCAAGCGATGTTTAATCTGGCACGTTCAAGCGATATCTTTCAAGATATCGTAGCGTGTGACGGCCGCTTTACTTAATATTAACTGTATTTTTCCCACACAGCAATGGCTGCTACTTCTCAAGAAACAGCATTTTATCATAGACACTGTTGCAATCCTTTTGAAAAAATATGAATATGATTGGCGCTGGTGGCTGGCTACTGTACTCTCCAAAGATTGTGAAAATGAAGAAGTAGAATTGACTTTATTGCATCCTTCTGGTCCAGCGCCATCCTTTGTGTATCCAAGAAAGCCAGACACCGTGACAGGCCGGACATACTCTTTGACACACAAGGAAATGGCGATTGCTAGTAAGCGTTTATGAACAAGATTACATTTCACCCACTAGAAGGGACAAATTGATAAAATGCCACTTTAAAAACATACTATTAATTGTTTGATTAGTTCATAATTTATAGAACGATGATTTAACTACTGTACTATTCTTATTAAACACTTCATAAATCACATGTTTAGTGATAGAATAGAAAACAAATTTATATGTATAAATAGGGGTTAACATTTTTGGTTCTTTTAATCTTGTTTAATCAAACTTGAGGATATGATCACCTTTCTTCTTTTGGTTTGTTCAATACATTCAAGTTGAAAATGCTGAGCGTTGTGTTCTGATGATTAAGATGGATTTATCCTGGCACTTATGGGATTTGTTTTTTGTGTTTCTTTTTGTTGTTGCATATAAATGTTTTATTCAATAAGTTGTGATAACTCATACAACCATAAAATAAAAAATATATAAATTTGACATGTCCCAAGTTGAATCTCTGCACAAATATAACCAAGAACACAATGTCATTTTTTCACAATTGCCCGTCAATAGTTTGAATTTGATATAAAGAAACATAGTCTTGTAACATATCAAAGCTGTTACCGTTCTGAGTAAAATGATGCCTCTCCCACTTCATTATCTTATTTCTAGCCTGAGATAAAAAAATGTAAAGTCATACCAGGCCAAAATTCACCCTTTTTTTAAACTTTAAAAATCTGTAAAAAATTAACTGATGAAGAAAAAAATTCTAAACTTTTAATTTGTAATTAACTAAAGTAGTACTTCATAAAGAAAAAGAATAAAAAAAATCTAAAGACGTCAGGTAAAAAAAAATATTCATATTTAGATCACTTGATATGGAATGACCCATTGACGCTATTAATATTAAAATATTTTAAAATATGATCCCATCGCGATCCCAACTTGAAATTTGGTACAGATGTGGCTAAGAGCACAGCAGACACATGGGCAGTTTTTGAAATATTTAAAGCGCGCCGATTTTTCGGAAATGCGTTTTAAAGTTTTGCGCTTGCGATCACATGGGTAAAATATTAACAAAGATCCTCTTGTGACATATCTGGTGAAAGCCTGCACAGTTCTGAGTAGATTGGTGTTTATTTTGTTTCTCTATCTTATTTCTAGCCCGAGATATGATAGAAAATGTAAAGCCATACCAGGCCAAAATTCGCACTTTTTTAAAACTTTAAAAATCTGTAAAAAATTAACTGATAAAGAAAAAAATTCAAAACTTTTTTTTGTAATTAACTAAAGTTGTTCTTCATATAGAAAAAAAATTTAAAAAATCTGAGAACGTCAGGGAAAAAAAAATATTCATTTTTGGATCACTTGACATGGAATGACCCGTTCAGGACTTCGCCTGAGCATCTGACAAACTCTGGAACTCACTGCCCCAACACGTCAGACACTCTCCAACCCTGAGAAGCTTCAAGTGTCACCTGAAGACTCACCTATTCCGTCAAGCCTACAACCTGCCATGAGACCCTAATGACTGCCCCGTAACTGACACTCCCCCAGCCTACTGTATCCCCACCTGCCCCTCGTAGACTGTGAGCCCTTGTGGACAGGGTCCCCTCCCCTCCTGTACCTGTATGTCCTGATTGTCTAGAGTTATTGTAATTGTGCTTGTCTCCCCTATCCTCATGTAAAGTGCTATGGAACCTAATGGCGCTATATAAATAAATAATAATAATAATTAATAATAATCTGGGTGGTTGCCCCAGGCCCAATGCTCTGGAGGGACCAGCCGTCCAGGGTAAATTGCCCCATTATAGTTTGCCTCTGCTGATAATGAGGGGATCTTGGAGCAATATACACTCACTTTTACATTACATGTTTAGCAGGTAAACCCTATGTAGCACCATTTTCTTTTCCAGCTTTCTTATCACAAAGCCTGTGGCTGGGCTATAAGGAGACCGTGATTTTTACTATATTATTATTATTATTATTATTATTTATAGAGCACCATTGATTCCATGGTGCCATACATGAGAAAGGGTTACATACAAACAAGTTAAAAATACAATGAACAAACTAACAGTGACAGACTGATACAGAGGGGAAAGAGGACCCTGCCCTTGTGGGCTTACATTCTACAGGATAATGGGGAGAAAGAGAGTAGGTTGGGTCTGCTCTGGTGGTGGTGGAGCACCGGGTCCAGTGGTGATGGAGCACCGGGTCCAGTGGTGGTGGAGCACCGGGTCCAGTGGTGGTGAGGTGGCACTGCGGTCATTACAGGTTGTAGGCTGTTCTGAAGAGATGGATTTTCAGGTTCCGCTTGAAGGTTCTGAGTGTGGGGGAAAGTCGGATGTTTCGGGGTGCAGAGCTCCAAAGGATGGGGGATGCTCAGGTGAAGTCTTGCAGGCGGTTAGATGAGGAACGTACAAGTGTGGAGGAAAGGAGGAGGTCTTGGGTAAATCGAAGATTACGAGTTGGTTGATATAGGGAGATTAGTTCAGATATATAGGTGGGGGACAGATTGTGGACGGCTGTGTAAATCAGTATTAGTAGTTTGAATGGGATACGCTGGGGAATTGGGAGCCAGTGGAGGGATTTGCAGAGGGGAAAAGTAGAGGAGCAGCGAGGAGAGAGGTGGGTTAGTCGGGCAGCAGAGTTAAGGACAGGTTGGTATTACTGTATATAGCACAAGTGATCAGACGATCGCACCTTCAAGTTCCCTGAGGGGATACATAAATACAGGAAAAAGTATATTATTAAAAAAAAAAAAAAAAAACTTGAATCACCTCACTTTTCCCCCATTATGATATAGATATTAAAAAGATACACATATCTTATATTGCTGCGTCCAGAAAGGTCTGATATATCCAAATATAAAATGAATTAACCTGATGGGTAAACACAGAAAAAAGTTAAAAACATCAACATTGCAGTTTTTCGTCGCTGCATTACTCCAAAATGTCATATCTACCCAGAATGGTATCAATAAAATGTCTCACCCTAGAAAACAGAAGTCATCACATGGCATCATTCACCAAAACATTTAAATGTTCGAAGTCTCAGAATTTTTGTTGTTTTGCTTGTTACAGCATTTCTTGTGGTTTCGCAGCGACTAACAAAAATGTAATTTCGGCATTCATGATTTTTTTTTCACTTTGTGGTGTTTACCAATAGAGATAATTATTTATATAATTTGATAGATTAGACTTTTTTGATGCGACATCTAATATGTGTATTTTGGGTTGCTTCTCTTGTCAAGGTCTGAGCTGTTCACCAACGATTGTTTTAGCTTCAGGGTCTTATCATTGCTGAACCACATTACCTCCAGGTTGGCAGTCCGGCAAACTGCCTTAGGTCATTAGCAGATCTCTGTGTATAGACATTGTACATACAGAGCCTGGTGTGGGCGGGGGCAGTTTTCTGTTTATAGACATTGTATATACAGAGCCTAGTGTGAGCGGGGGCAGCTTTCTGTCTCTAGACATTGTACATACAGAGCCTGGTGTGGGTGGGAACAGCTGTCTACAGGCATTGTATAAACAGAGCCTGGTGTGAGCGGGGGCAGCTTTCTGTCTCTAGACAGTGTACATACAGAGCCTGGTGTGGGTGGGGACAGCTGTCTACAGGCATTGTATAAACAGAGCCTGGTGTGAGCAGGGGCAGCTTTTTGTCTATAGACATTGTACATACAGAGCCTGGTGTGGGTGGGGGCAGCTCTCTGTCTACAGACATTGTACATACAGAGCTTGGTGTGGACAAAGGCAGCTCACTGTCTATAGACATTGTACATACAGAGCCTGGTGTGGGCGGGGGCAGCTCTCTGTCTATAGACATTGTACATACAGAGCCTGGTGTAGGTGGGGACAGCTGTCTACAGGCATTGTATAAACAGAGCCTGGTGTGAGCGGGGGCAGCTTTGTCTCTAGACATTGTACATACAGAGCCTGGTGTGGGCGGGGACAGCTCTCTGTCTACAGACATTGTACATAGAGACCCTGGTGTGGGTGGGGACAGCTCTCTGTCTATAGACATTGTACATACAGAGCCTGGTGTGAGTGGGGACAGCTCTCTGTCTACAGACATTGTACATACAGACCCTGGTGTAGGCGGGGGCAGCTCTCTGTCTATAGACATTGTATGTACATAGCTTGGTGTGGGCGGGTTAACTTTCTTCATGGAGTGGAATTACCTGAATAAGTCGTCATGTGCAACACCCACACATACCGAGCTATAGTAAAATACTAAGACAAAGACAATTACACTAGTCATTTCACTTTTCCAGTTTATAGTTTATTAAGTTTATAAATGCTTAAAAAAAATACATCTGAACTCATGCAAACAAGACAGAGATTCACGTTCTGTTACTGATGACATCCATCCATTGATAGTGAATAAGCAGATCATGACTGATAACCCTGCACCCACCAGAGGATGGATTGTGGTGTAAACACTGGGTTCATGGGCCTGAAGGGGCCGCGTGCTGTTCCCATCTGTGTAATCTGGAGCTTCACCATTACTAATCCATTGTACGTTTAGTTTTGCCTAAATGTGATAATCTGTGAGAATGAGTTCATGTAGTCGCACAATACTGTAAAGCCGATCTCCGGATCTCTCGTAGCACGGTGAGCACGGCCGGGCTCTCAGTATTGGAAGTTCTTCTCTTGCTTTACTGTATTGAGCGGATTATCCCAGGAATGTGAAATGTGTGTGTTTAGGAGAACACGACCTGAGCACACAGAAGCTGAGGAGTGTGTGCCTCCTTGGTAAGGCTCTGTGCACACAGCGCATATTGCTGCGGCAAAAACACAGCAGAACCTGTGCAGGATTCTAGTATCTCCAGATTTCCTGGCTGGAGATTTGCTGCGTTTTTACCATGTTTTGGCCGTTGACTGCAGCAAAAACGCAGAAAACAATTGATGCTGATTTTCTTCCAAATGCAGCAAAACCTGGCCAGGATTCAGTTTCTGCAAAGAGATAAAACCAATGTGTGCACAGCGTCTCCCTGAATCACACAGGTTTAATGGAAATAAAAAACGCAGGTGTAGATTAGCATATAACCAAGGTGAACACGCAGCACAAAAACGCCCTGTGTGAACATGGCCTAAGGTTACCCCTATTTAAAGGGAATGTGTAATCAGAAAATGAGCAATATATTACATCAAGTGTTTATATTTAATAAATATAGATTTATTTTCAAATCTTTGGCAACATTTTTCCTATATCACAATCTATTTTCACAATTAAAACATGCAGTTTTTACAGCGGTCACTGAGGCTATCCTACACTCCTGCTTCTTGTTCTGGAAATTCACATGTACATTAGCAGCAATGGTCAGTATTTATACATCAGGATTTGTAGCCAAAACCAGCAGTGGGTGATAAATACAGAAGTGATGACGTGTTTCTATTATACTTTTCCTCTGATTGTTACACTCCTGGTTTTGACTACAAATATTAAAAAAAAACTCCCTAAATACTCACCATGTGCAAGTGGCCTTACACTCTATCTTTCGTATTGGAGCATCTAATGAGCAAGTGCAAACCTCATTATGAAAGGAGGGGGAGTAGAGTCAGTCGTGACATGGTGTATTGGGATTGCAGGATCCTGTATTGTCAGCTGTGTATAGAAGTGTTACCGGTCAGTAGAATCCTGCCTCTGCTGATAAAGAGCCAGCTGAAAACTCCTCCTACATACAGTCCCTGACAAAAGTTATGTTGCTTATCCATGTTATGTAAATAAAAGCTTATAACCTGACGTTAAATTCATCCATTGGTTTTATAAATGACTCTTTTGAAAGCTGAAACCCTCCCAAATGTGGTTTAGGTTAAGAAAATAAATTGGCATCAATGCTGAAATATTGATCATTTAATGAACACAGAATGGTCAGGTTTTGGAAAGACAAAAGTTTTGTCGCCTGGTCATATAATGCACCCAATCCTAATTTACATCCTCACGTGTGCTCAGTAAATGATCGGTTAATTAATGGGTGTGTATAAAAAAAAAACAGCACCTCATGGCGGGTTTACATGCAGCGATATCGGAGTCCAACTCCGATCCAACTCCGACAAAAAGTCACGTGGTTCGCGAGTTGGACATGATATCGCTTGCGCGTTGTACGGTTTGAATGTACAATGCGATGCTGGAACGATGCCAAAACGATATCGGGGTTGAATGAGCGTGCTCTTCAACCGCCCGATATCGCATGGCCGTTGTAGCAGCATCGTAGCGTGTAACAGCACAACTACGATGTGTACTCGCACCTCACCCATTAACTCCCATGTTAAATGGTCGTTACTGAGTTGGTGGACATACACATCGTAGTGACGTTGTTTCCCGATATCGCAGCGCGTAAACCGCCGATGCGATATCGGGAAAAGCGCTCAGAAAATGCGCGCTCCCGCGCCGTTGCCTACGATATTGCCACGATATCGGGACGTGTAAACCCACCATCAGACCTTCACTTGAACTGCAACTTGAGCTCTGACAACATGCCAGTCAGTGTGAAAGTTGTAAGATTGCTAATTGTGTCTTTTTACTTATTAGATAAACATGCAACACAAAAACCTGATTTAAACAATAGATTATATTGCTTAAAAGAAGGTAACGTGGCCCTCACTCTTCATCACTATGTCACCTCTCTCTGATCATTAACAGGGAGTTCTGCATAATGTTGAGTGAGAAACTGTTTAGTACTTTGTACTTTGTGTTTTAAGGTTTTCCCCATCAGGATGTTTCACCACATGGACGCCTGGTGTTTCTTCATCAGAAGGGTTTTTTTTTATTTTGGGAAGGGATTACATTGATGAGACATCTCCTTGTTATCCACTATAAATACCTATAGAAGTTTCTCAGATGTCCACAGTGACCTCAGGTTATCTGGCCGCTAGGACTTCTGTTGGGGACGCCATTACTTATCAGTATGCAAGATATGTCCAGGTGTTTCTGTGGATGTGTTTGACCCTCCGGGAAGACTCTGTGAAGCTGTTCTTACTCTGGCTAATCCACTATGCTTCCTTTACAATGGACTTTTGTTAAGTGAAAGGGATGTTCCCATGTACATTTAGGCCATGTCTACTGGAAAAATATCTAAGAACACACGAATGCATGCATATATACAATGTGGAAAGTTCCAGAAGACCACCTCTTAAAAGCACTATCAACCCCCCAGACCAAACTATTCAGGGACAGATTTTGTCCAATAGTACAGTTTGTGAACGTCTCTCTATCCACAGAACATCCCCTCCTGCAACCATGAAGTACTTTGAATAGACCACAAATTGAATGTGACATAAATCATTAAGACGAGTCCGCTCTGTGCCGGATCACCAGATTGTGGCAAGCACGAGACCTGCACGGTTCATCAGAGACCAGGAGAAAGAGTAACTCCAACAAGGAGAGTGATAGGGAGCCCATAACCAGGAGCGATAGGGAGCCCTTGACTGGGAGCGATAGGGAGCCCATGACCGGGAGCGATAGGGAGCCCATGATCGGGAGCGATAGGGAGCCCATGACCGGGAGCGATAGGGAGCCCATGACCGGGAGCGATAGGGAGCCCATGACCGGGAGCGATAGGGAGCCCATGACTGGGAGCGATAGGGAGCCCATGACCGGGAGGGCTCACAGTCTATGAGGGGCGTGTGGGGATACAGTAGGAGGGGGAAGAGCCGGACTTGAGACGGTGCGGTAATCCGGGTTTCCTTTAGGTAGTAGGCTTGACAGAAGAGATGGGTCTTCATGTGTCTTTTGAAGGTTCCCAGGGTAGTCGAGTGTCTGATGTGTCAGGGAAGAGAGTTCCAGAGTATAGCAGATGTGCGGGAGAAATCTTGTATGCGGTTGTGAGAAGAGGAGATGAGGGGGAGTGGAGAAGGAGTTCTTGGGAAGATCGCAGGTTGCGTGAGGGTGGGTATCGGGAGACCAGGTCGGAGATGTATGGAGGGGACAGGTTGTGGATGGCCTAGTATGTCATGGTTAGTGTTTTAAACCAGGATCTCTGAGGGGTGGGGAGCCAGTGAAGGACTTGGCAGAGGGGGGAGACAGATGGATTAGTCGAGCAGCGGAGTTTAGGATAGATTGGAGAGGTGCAGGGGAGGTAGCGGGGAGGCCGATGAGCAGGGAGTGGCAGTAGTCAAGGCAGGAGATGATGAGAGCATTAATAAGTGTTTTAGCGGTGCCGTGGTCAAGGAAGGTGCGAATCCGGGAAATGTTTTTGAGCTGGAGACGGCAGGAGGTGGCAAGGGCCTGGATGTGGGGCTTGAAGGAGAGGGAGGAGTCAAGGATTATCCTGAGGCACTTGGCGTGGGAGACTGGGGAGGGAAAGCAGTCATTGATGAGGATGGATAGGTCGGGTAATGGGAGAGAGTTGCTTGGGGGGAAGACAATGAACTCAGTTTTGTCCATGTTCAGCTGTAAGGTACCTGCACACGCTGCAATCTCGCCTGGCAATATGAGGCGATCTAACAAGCGTGTGCATGTTTTTTATAGTCGCCTCAGATCACCGATGGCGGCATCACAAACCGCAATCTCGCCCTGAAAGTAAGGCGATGTGTCGCTCCGGAAATCGCCTCACCTACAGCGGAAACAATCTTGCCTCATTCCATCGCTGCATTTCCAAAGGCAATGTGGGCGTACATGTTCAGCGCGGCGAGGAGATAATTGTGTAGGTCAGAGGTCCTCAACCACCGGGCCGTGGACCAGGACCGGGCCGCGGGGGTCTACGTGCCGTTCTGTGCCGCCACAGACCAGCACTACACATTATGTGCTCTGCGGCGGCTCCCGCAGTGATGTCACTGCCCCCCCACACCTGCTGTATTACGTCCCGTCTCGTCTTTTTTCCTCAGCTGTGTGCTGTGAATAGAAGTACATGAGAAGCCATCGGCCAATCACAATGCAGCAGCTGGGCCCTGATTGGCTAGTGGCTTTTGCACTGTGATTGGCCGATGGCTTCTCATGTACTTCTATTCACAGCACACAGCTAAGGAAAAAAGACAAGAGACGGGGCGTAATCCAGCAGGTCCAGTGACCAAAATATGTGTGTGTAATAGAGATGATGGGGGCTGCAAGAGGAGGCTGGGGTTGCAAGAGGAGGCTGGGGGCTGCAAGACGAGGCTGGGGGCTGCAAGACGAGACTGGGGGCTGCAAGACGAGGCTGGGGGTTGGAAGAGGAGGCTGCAAGAGAAGGAGGATGGAGGCTGCAAGAGAAGGAGGATGGGGGCTGCAAGAGAAGGAGGATGGGGGCTGCAAGAGAAGGAGGATGGGGGATGCAAGAGGAGGAGGATGGGGACTGCAAGAGGAGGAGGATGGGGCTGCAAGGGGATTATGATGGGGTCTGCAAGGGGATTATGATGGGGTCTGCAAGGGGATTATGATTGGGGATACCATATTGGGGGCTGCAAGGGGATGGAAAAATAAGACATCCCCTGAAAATAGGACATAATGCATCTGTCGGGGAAACGAGGTACTAAACTACACCCCTTCTCCATTGCCCCGCCTCATATAACCAAAGCTCCACCCCCTGCTGGGCCACAAAAAAATGGTTTTGCATGAAGCCGGTCCCTGGTGCAAAAAAGGTTGGGGACCACTGGTGTAGGTGAAGATGTGTGTGGTGCTGAACGGACAGCTCTTCAAATATGGCGTCCTGTCAACTGACAGCCAATGGAAACACAGTAGCCAACACCAATCATCGCAGACAGGGTGCGGACTACAGAATGGTTGAGGCACGCCTACTGGAAATCCTCGGCAACGCTGTTTCCATCACTATCGCCCTATCATACGCCACAACACAGAAATATTGCCTTCATGATTGCGGCTGATTTCTGAGCACTGTTCAGGAATCAGGCGACGGCCCGGGAGGCAATTTATCGCCGCAAAATTCCCCAATCACATGCCGCAACTGTGAGGCAATTTCACGGCGATTGCTCCGGGGCCACATATTTCCTTTATGATCGCCGGGCGAGATTGCGGCGTGTGACAGTACCTTAAGAAGCCGAGCAGAAAAGAAGGATGAGATGGCGGACAGGCATTGGGGAATTTTGGATAGTAGGGAGGTGATGTCGGGTCCAGACAGGTAGGTTTAGGTGTCATCGACATAGAGGTGGTACTGTAGTCTACGGGACTCAGAGTTGCCCTAGGCCGAGAGTGTAGATGGAAAAGAGTAACGGTCCCAGAACCGAGCCTTGGGGGACCCCAACCGATAGGGGGTAGGGCGAAGAGGAGGTGTCGGATTGGGTGACGCTGAAAGTCTGTTACGTATGAGGAGATCCAGGAGAGAACTAGGTTAGGATGCCAAGAGATTCCAGGGTCCGAAGTAGAAGGGAGTGGTCAACAAAGTCAAAAGCGGCAGATAGGTCAAGGAGGAGGACGACGGAGTAGTGACACTTGCTCTTGGCAGTCAGTAGGTCGTTGGTGACTTTAGTTAGGGCTGTTTCAGTGGAGTGGTAGGGTCGGAAACCGGATTGTAGGTGGTCGAAGAGGGAGCAGGAGGAGAGGTGAGTGGACAGTTTTGAGTGTATGTGCTGTTCAAGTAGTTTAGAGGCGAAGGGGAGGACAGATATGGGGCGATAGTTAGAGACAAGTCAAGGGAGGGTTTTTTGAGGATGGGTGTGATCAGGGCTTGTTTGAAGGCTGATGGGAAGGCACCAGTAGCACGTTATAAGTTGAAGAGATGGGTTAGGGTTGGGATGAAAATGGGTTAGGGTTGGGATGAAAACAGAGGTGAGGTTGGGAATGAGATGGGATGGGAGCAGGTCGTGGCGCTGGTGGTGGTGTGATTTTGACGGGAGGGAAAAGAGTTGATCTTCAGTTATAACTGTGGTAACACTGTCAAGGCCCTGTTACACCTTTCAACATCGTTTCCGACGTCGTTCAAAAGTGACGGCAGGAACGATGTTGAAACGACAGCATTGTTGCGTCATTGCGTGTAAACGCACGATTCAACGATAGTTGTTCAAGTTGGAGTTGACAGGTTTTCCTGCATGCATTTGCAGTGGTCTGATACTCCTTCCATTTCAATATGATTGCTTGCACAGTGCTCCTTGAGATGTTTAAAGCTTGGGAAATCTTTTTGTAATCAAATCCAGCTTTATATTTTGCCACAACAGTATCTCTGACCTTCCTGGTGTGTTCCTTGGTCTTCATGATGTTCTCTGCACTTGAAACAGAACCCTGAGACTATCACAGAGCAGGTGCATTTATACGGAGACTTGATTACACACAGGTGGATTCTATTTATCATTACCAGTCATTTAGGACAACATTGGATCATTCAGAGATCCACACTAAACTTCTGGAGTGAATTTGTTGCACTGAAAGTAAAGGGGCCGAATAATATTGCACGCCCCACTTTTCATTTTTGTATTTGTTAAAGTTTAAAATATTCAATAAATTTCGTTCCACTTCACGATTGTGTCCCACTTGTTGTTGATTCTTCACAAAAAATTAAATTTATATCTTTATTTTGAAGCCTGAAATATGGCAAAAGGTTGAAAAGTTCAAGGGGGCAAAATACTTTCACAAGGCACTGCAACAGCGGAACAGTGGTCGCATCGGAACCTCTGATACTGGTGGGGAAAAGCATGATCCCCGCCTTGGTGATTTGGATCATGCTGTCAGTGATTTACAATGCGATCCAATGGATTAACAGCTCGGATCTGATTGCTGATTGGATCGGTGCAGTTGGCTACAGATCTCAGCTGATCAGATCATATAAGCTGAGATGTGTGGGGTAAGATGTGAGCTTGCTTCATAGGGAGGGACCCAGCCAAGGATATATATATATACACCCTTGGTCATAAAGGCGTTAATAGCCATGATTAAGCAGATATTAAGCAGGTATCACACAGCTTACTGTAATGACTTTCCGGCTTCTCCACAGATATCACATTCGCCAACACTGCCAAATATGAAAGAGAATCAAAAAGGTTGAATCTAGTTTATAAAGGGAAAAACATCACCTGATTATCTGCACACGACGTCAGCACCACCATGCCCATACTACACAGCAGGAACATCAATATTGTGTATACAGGGGCTGAAAAATGAGGGAGATTAACTAATTTAGAAATTCAGAAGAGTTTGTGTAGAGGAGTGATCTCCGGAGAGCCGTGATGATCATGTGGAGAAGGGCGGATTGTTAGATAATGGTGGGGTGATACTGTGGGAGGATCGCAGAATGTGCCCATAGATGGGGATTATGGACTGTCATTACTGCACACTTCAAATAGGAGGTTTCTGGAAGATTTCGGTAATGAGGGAAAAAAAGGAGAGCTATAATGTTTATGACATCTTGTCAGAGTATTATGTTTAAAGGGGTTGTCCGGGGTAAAATGATAATGCTTCAGTCTTTCTATGTAATTGCACACTGATCAATCCTCCCAGCACATGCACTGTGAGGATTCCATGGTTTACAAGCCAGGAACGGACCACAATTATACAGTATGCGTGTTCCCGGCAACAACATGACTAGCAGGCGTGTTCAACTAGCAGATGCGGCCTTCCTCCATGCAGTTGTAATGAGCAGGGTTGCACCTACTAGTTATGTTGTTGCTTGGAACATGCATACTGTAGAACAGAAACATGGCTGACACCCTCCGACACAGCCTCCCCTGCTGCGCTGTGTTACGGTGGACTTCACTTCTCCCACACACCTTGCACTGGCAACAAATACGGTGGAAGAGTGGGTCTTCTCCTCTCTAACAACTGTATCTTCAACCCAATTCCTCCACCCTCTCCCTTATCCTCTCATCTTTTGAAGCGCACGCTGTCCGTATCTACTTTCCTTCCAACCTACAAGTGGCCGTCATTTATCGACCACCAGGTTCCACCACCACCTTCTTTGACCAATTCTCCATCTGGCTCCTATACTTTCTATCTCCTGACATCCCCACCATCATAATGGGTGACATCAACATCCCAATTGACACCCACCAGTCAACAGCCTCCAAATTCCTGTCACTTGCCTCATCCTTTGGCCTCTCTCAATGGTCCTCCACAGCCACCCACACAGATGGACATACACTAGACCTCATCTTTACTTGCCTCTGCTCCCTAACTAAACACACAACCTCCCCTCTGACCACCATCTACTTACCTTCTCATCCTTGTCCTCCTCATCTGCCACCCATGTCCCTCAACTCGCACACCCTCGCAGAAACCTTACACATGTTGACACTCACACACTCTCCAACACCATTTTACCACTATCATCCATATCCTCACTCCATGACACAGATAACGCCACAGCTTTCTACAGCTCTACACTCACATCAGCGATTGATGCAGTTGCCCCTCTCATTCATGGCAGAACACGACAAATCAACAGACAACCCTGGAACACAGACACCACTAAAAATCTGCAGCCGGTGGCTAGGGCTACAGAGCGGCGCTGGAAGAAGACACACTCACAAGAAGACTACACAGCATTCAAACAAGCACTTCTCAAATTCAAGTCAGCACTCACCACCACTAAACAGAATTACTTCATTACCCTTATATACTCTTTGACCCACAACCCCAGGCAGTTATTCAACACATTTAACTCCCTCCTCCGCCCCCCACTGCCCCCTCCTACTTCTCGTATCTTGTAAAGAAAACTTTGCAACATACTTCATCAACAAGATTTACCAGATCAGACAATACTTTGCTACCCAACCATCGCAACCCCCATGTATACCGGATCAATCCTCTCCCCCACTAACCCTCCTCCCAAACATCACTGAAGGAGAACTTGCACACCTCCTCTCCAGATTGCACCTCACCACTTGTGCACTGGACCCTATCCCATCCCACCTCCTCCACAACCTCACCACAACACTTATCCCAGACCTAACCCACCTCTGCAACCTATCACTAACTTCTGGTACCTTTCCTTCTGCTTTCAAACATCTAACAATTACACCTATCTTAAAGAAACCATCCCTTGACCCCACTTCCACGTCTAGCTACCGACCCATATCTCTGCTCCCGTTCGCTTCCAAACTTCTCGAAAAGCATGTACTCTTATTCCACCTCTCACTTTGACGACCTTCAATCCGGCTTCCGCCCTCACCACTCTACTGAAACTGCCCTGACCAAAATTACTAACGACTTACTCACGGCCAAAGCTAACAGTTCTCCGTTCTCCTCCTTTTAGACCTGTCGACCACTGCCTCTTATTACAGATCCTCTCTTCCATTGGTATCACTGACCTTTCCCTCTCCTGGATCTCCTCCCTTTCCAACCGCACATTTAGTGTCTCCCACTTCCACACGACCTCCTCGTCCTATCCCCTCTCTGAAAAAAGGAGGGACCCAAGGAAAGAGACTTGAGGGACCCCAACAATCTATACTCTTGGTCTGGGCCAACGCATAAAGTCCCATGGGTTCCAGTACCACCTGTACACTGATGACACCCAGATCTACCTCTCTGGCTCAGACGTCACCTCTGCTGTCCAGAATTCCAGAGTGTCTATCGAACATATCCTCCTTCTCCTCCTGCTTCCTAAAACTCAATGTAGAGAAAACTGAACTCATCATCTTTCCTCCATCTCACACACCTTCCTTGCCTGACTTATCTATCACAATAAATGACATCACACTTTGCCCTGTACCTGAAGTCCGTTGCCTAGGAGTAACACTTGACTCTGCCTTGTCCTTCAAACCGCACATCCAAGCCCTTGCCACCTCTTGCCACCTCCAACTCAAAAATATTTCCAGAATCCGTCCCTTCCTTGACCCCCAATCTGCTAAGCTAGTAATGCATGCCCTCATCATCTCCCGCCTCGACTACTGCAACCTCTCTCCTTTGTGGCCTTCCTGCTAACACTCTTGCACTTCAATCTGTCCTTAACTCTGCTGCCTGACTAATCCACCTCTCTTCTCGCTATTCCTCCACTTCTCCCCTCTGCAAATCCCTCCACTGGCTCCCAATTCACCAGCGTATCCAATTCAAACTACTAACATTGACTTACAAAGCCATTCACAATCTGTCCCCCCCCCACATCTCTGAACTAATCTCCCGATATCATCCAACTCGTAATCTTCAATCATCCCAAGACCTCCTTTTTTCCTCCACACTTGTACGTTCCTCATCTAACCGCCTGCAAGACTTCGCCCGAGCATCCCCCCATCCTCTGGAACTCTGCACCCCATCACATCCGATTGTCCCCTACACTCAGAACCTTCAAGCAGAACCTGAAAACCCACCTCTTCAGAACAGCCTGCAACCTGCAAAGACCACAGTGCCATCTCAACACCATTGGACCCGGCGCTCCACCATAGGACCTGGCACTCCAGCACCACTCGAGCAAACCCAATCTACTGTCTCCCTCCCCATTGCCCTGGAGAATGTAAGCCCGCAAGGGCAGGGCCCTCTCTCACCTCTGTATCAGTCTGTCACTTTGTTCATTGTATTTTTAACTTGTCTGTATGCAACCCTTTCTCATATAAAGCACCATGGAATGAATGGTGCTCTATAAATAAATAATATTAATTATTGTGGTCCATTCCCAGCTGAGAAACCAGAGAATCTTCAGAGCACAGTGCAGGCGCCGGGAGGATTGATGGGTCTGCAGGGAAATAGTGTGACTGCAAAATTATCAGTTCAGACTGAACAACCCCTTTAGAGGCTCCTCAGAGGTACCTTTATTGTGCATTATTACACAAACTCAAGTATAATCTCCTAAACTTCAAAGACCCTAATACATGTCACACTACTATTGGTCCAACCCACCAATGTCAGCTGACAGTAATGTATATGGAGGCCCCCGACATGTCCTATATCAGATTCTCACCTATGGTGTATGGGCCCTTATGGTAGATGCTCCACTGTGAAGGTTACTAGAGGTTGGAATTGGTAAACAGATCACACATATCCCTGTTGGACTTAAAATTGTTGTGTATACAGGTATCACCCATCATTATAATACTGTGATGATAATGAGCCTGCTGTCAGTGTGAAAATTGCAAGATTACTATTTTTTTTATTATTTTTAATAGAAATAGTAATATGAAGATAAATGTTAACATTTTTTTTTAAATATTTGTAACAAAAAAATACTTAATTTAAACAATAGGCCACTTTCTGATTATACATTCCCTTTAAGGGTTGTCGAAGACCAATTTGTAATTTTTGTCTTCCGGTAAGTGACGATTGTGTTATTCTAACTAAGAGCTTCCAATTATTCAGGAATAAAATGTATATGGCCTAGTGTTGATTTCACTAGTATTGTCCACCCCTCCAAAATAAGCCATTGCTATAAATCTGTTTAACTCTCTTCCCCTTTGACGTACATGTATGTCAGAAAGGAAAATTAATTCTCAAATTGTGACGTACAGATACGTCATGGTAATTATGTGGGCACAGAAGTACTACATAAAGAAAAATAAAAAATAATAAAAAGTATATTATATAGATTTAGGAGTCACAGAGAAAGTAATGATATCTAGTGTATGTGTGAAACTTGTGTAACACTTTTGTTTGCGGTGTGTAAATCTCCTGTAAGATTTTGTGGGATGAGTATTCATGTATTATTATATTAGAGTTTGTAATATTGTAAAATGCTGCACAGGCCCTTGTTAGCTGTAATGAGATAACTATGGCCCCGATTCCTCCAGACCCGTCCCCTCTCCATTGGGCTAAAATGTTGTACCTTTTCAAAGTGTTTTAGACACTGATGATTCAGGGCGTCTCGTTTGCCTTCTTGCTGTGATATAAATATATATTTTTTTCTAGATTTTTGTTAAAGATGGGATGATATTGAAGCACAAGAAAACCTTTACAAAGGAAATCGTTATAAATATTCTTACTTCCTTCACTTGCTGGAATGTAAATTCTTATTAAGAAAAGGAAATTCAGAGTTGAGAAAACATGTAAACCTACAACACCCAACAGTGAATTATATAATCTGAAGTGAATGAGCAAATCCCATTAAGGCCCATCTCACGGCCTCTGTATTTGTATGCTGGCTATACATTACAATTTGGTGTGCACCCTAAAGGAATATCAGGTCAAAAATCCATATGTAACTAATATAATTTTCTAATTCCTCTGGTGAGCTCTTTCTATTCATGCATTTCTTACTGATAGGATATTTAGATTGTGAGCTCCCAAGAGAGACAGCATTACTCATGTATGTAAAGTGCTATGGAATCAATAGCGCTATATAAATGAATAAATATTATTATATTATAAAGGAGGGGGAGGAGGTGTGTGCAGCTTCACCTCTGACATCTTCATCCTCCAGCATGAAGTCATTGCGTGTATGAGACATGTGTGTAGTGTGTGCTCGGAGATACTTCTATGTGATTATAAGAACATTTGATCATTTGCTCAGCAGATACACACATTACATGTCTGCAGGAAAGCAAATGCTCATATACGGTAAACAGAAATTTCTCAGACAGTAGCACAAAACACCTCTCTCTCCTCCAAAGCAGCATGCAGAAGCCTGAGATTTTCAGTGATTTACTTCAAGAACAGGAGGGAGGGAGGGACAGATACCAGCTTTCATAGGCATGGCTATTTAAATAAAATGTACACATGCTGGACTATTCAGCAGTGAAAGTAATGGACTGGACTAGTGCAGCAGCTGCCTGCAGGCTGTGAAAATGCTTATGGCAAGAAAATTACAGAGTGTACAGAAATTATTTTTAAATGGCTGCACAGGCGCCATTCAAGGGTACTATTAGTATTATGTTGAAAAATGACCTGACAGAGTCCCTATAAGGTTTCAAATACTTTTTTGTATGATTTAGGTTGCTTTCACACTTTCCCGTTTGAGGCAGATCTGGCAGCGCAAAAAAAACACTGCTAGCAGTGTTTTCTTTTCCTTTGTTGCAAGCGCCGAATCCAACAAAACCGCCCTTGCTGCACTCGACTGCAAATCCCTTAGAGAATGAATAGGGCTTGCCGCAATCAGCCATTACAGGAAAGCTGCTGGATTTGCCTCGAACAGGCAGAATCGCAGATGTGAAAGCTGCCAAAAAAATGCTGCAACTTGTTTTTTTTTAGGGTGGATACAAACTGGCGTGAAAAAAAAAAAACGTCCAATTCTCATCCAGGAGAGTCGGACGAGTGACATCTGTTGTTTGATCCGTGTGCAATCCATTTTATTCTCAGTAGCTATTTACTGTATAATCATTTACAGGAACATTTTAGTGTTCTCAGCTGCAGAATGATATCAAGTGAAAAAAACGGATGCCTCTTGGTTGGTCCGTGTGCTGTCCGTGATTTTGTCAGACCCATAGACTTGCACTGGTGAGTCTCGCACGTGTATCGCATACTGTCACAGCGGATGAGAAAACACCCGACCCTCACTAAAGTGCTCTCGGACAAATAACATTGGTATGACTGCAATGCAAGAAAATCACGCATTGCAGTTGTCCGACTTTCACGCCAGTGTCCGTACCCTTACAATACTCCCAGTATGTTTCCTTTTTAGATATATTTTTATGTTTTTGAAGCCTAAGGGACTTGATCCAACCTTCCGATTACTGGTACAATTCACTGCAATCCTTTGTATATTTGTTTTAGTTTTATGGGTAAATAAAACTTTTCGGAAATGTTTTGCATATTGCGCCCACTGACTTCAATTATGTTATTTACATGTGGTAACAATCAAAAAATGTCATAAATGCATTTACAAACCTGGCTTTATATGTTCAATTTAAAGGGGAGGACCGAAAAAAAATGAATTTGTATGGAACCCAAGTTTGAACCACTTGGCAGAAGTTGACCATGAATATGAAATAAAAAACATGTAGATCCAGCACTACATAAAAACAGCAGTGGGGATGTGGCCAGCATCTGCCAGCACTGTGTGTGTAATCTCCAGCTTCTGAAAGCAGGTTGATAGTGAGCTGTGTGGGGAGCCGGCAGAGAAGGGGTTAACAGAGGTTGTGACTGAGCTGTGTGGAGCCAGATGACAGATCGAAGAAGCTTGTTTAGATAGGTAATCTGATACATTGTCTCATCAGCTGCTGTCAGCAGTGTACACCACGCCCCCTTTTCCCTTATATGGTTACATGACCGGTATTCACTTAAGACAGATCTGAGTGATAATGAACATATGTCTGCTTCACACACAATCTAGTGGGGACACCTTGTGGAAGGTTTATGAATGGTAACCAACCAGAATTTTCTAAAGAAGTACAGGGTGGGCCATTTATATGGATGCACCTTAATAAAATGGGAATGGTTGGTAATATCCACTTCCTTTTTGTGGCACATTAGTATATGGGAGGGGATAAACTTTTCCAGATGGGTGTGGACCATGGCGGCTATTTTGGATCCCACTTTATTTTTTTCAATGGGAAGAGGGTCATGTGACACATCAAACGTATTGAGAATTTCATAAGAAAAACAATGGTGTGCTTGGTTTTAACATAACGTTATTCTTTCATGAGTTATTTACAAGTTTATGACCCTTTATAAAACGTGTTCAAAGTGCTGTCCATTGTATTGGATTTTCAATGCAAATCTGAAACAACGGATACTGGAAGTCTGTGCTAGCATTTCTTCTGCGGTGTTGCCATCAGTGTATCAAAAGAGTGGGAGAAGAGGGTTGCATTGACAATCCAACACAATGGGCAGCACTTTGAAAACATTTTATAAGTGGTCATAAACTTGTAAATAACTCATGAAAGAATACAGTTACGTTAAAACAAGCACACCATTGTTTTTATTATGAAATTCTCAATAAGTTTCATGTGTTACATGACCCTCTTCCCATTGGAAAAAAATATATAGTTGGATCCAAAATGGCCGACTTCAAAATGGCTGCCATAGTCACCACCCACCTGGAAAAGTTTTCCCCCTTCCATATACCAATGCGCCACAAACAGGAAGTTGATATCACTAACCATTCCCATTTTTTAGACATATAAATGGCCCACCCTGTAGATATAAAAGTTTATTATAATCACTTGCTCTACATTATTATTAGATAAAAATTTAAATGGGGGTTACACTTTAAGTAAAGGTGAGACAGGCCCAAGTAAACAGTTTGGAATGAATAAGTGCAGATGCACATTTTATACTGTATGCTATCTCCAGGTGGTGCTGGATCTCCTCAGGGATATGAAATGATTGACATATAGTAGAGAGTAAGAAGTGGCAACAACTGAAAGTAGCCCTGATGCTTTTTTTGGGGCAAAAATACCCCTATACATGGTATGAGGCGGAACTTGATATACTATACGGTACACAGCCCAGAATGTGTATGGAGGCATATGAGAAATTATTATGAAGTATTGACAGATTCACATTTTTGTTTAAAAGGGAAAAATATTGATGACAAAGAACACTCCAATGAGAATTTGGCCTTAAAAATTAAATCAAACAGACATTTCCAGTGTGGATAGAAAAACACCATATATGTCCAACAGGCTGGGGTCCCACGTCTTGGATCATCTTACTGCAAATATAAGGCACTTAAAAAGAGTCGTCCAGGCTGCAACATTAATATTAGATCAGAGGGGGACAGACAACCGCCTACAGCTAAGTGGGAGTCACAAGACATCACCAAAGGTAGTGGTGAAAAAGATTTGATCAAATGTACCACATTTTTCAGAGTACGGGATGCATTGTAATGGAACAAAAATGGAGAGTGCTTTATAGTTCAGATGTCTCTAGCTGTTGTGAAGGAGGAGCATGTCACAGGAGCCACGAGTCAGCACTGGGGTGAATACCGGTGCCTGCTATTAAAAAGAATGAATATTCTCTGCTCCACACACATGTAATGTCCGCACACCTCTTAGCACTGAAGCCGCTGCTTAGAGATGGGCGGGATTAGGAGCATAGGAACAGTGAATATTCATTCTCTTTAATAGGGGAAACGTGATCACGCAGCAACTGGGGCGATCACGTGTCCGCTATTAAAGGAAATGAATATTCATTACTCCCCACACCCATAATTCTCAATGTGGGTAGCAGTATTTTTCGGCGCAGCTAACTTTGGTGTAACTGGGCACACATGGTAGTGACGTCATGCACTGCTTACACACTAGTCAGCATCAGAAGAGGACACCTCACGAGGGAACAGAGGGAAAGTGAAGAGAATTATTTTTTTTTATCATGTGTGCGGTGATGGGAGACATATACACCAGGATGGTCCCATGATGGAGATCATATACCGGTATATCATGAGGGCCATACTGTATACACCAGGATAATGAGGGAAATTTATACATGGATAGGAAACATGTAGCAGGATGGGGGACATGTAAACCAGAATGGGCCCAGAAAGATGAGTGCCAAATAAACCAGGATGAGGGCCATATATATCAGGATGGGTGACATATACACCACAATGGGGGACATATATGCCTGGAAAGGGTCGAGGATGGGAGACATTGCCCCCATATCAGTGTCAGCAGCAAATCCTGCACCCCCGCCACAATAACAGTATGTCATTACATTTTTTGTTTTAATTTTTTCTATTTTCCTCCTCTAAATCCACCTAGGTTCATCTTATGGTCGGGTGCACCTTATAGTGCAGAAAATATGGTATATGCCATAAATTGAGAAAAATTAGACCCGGTCCACCCACCGCCTCACAACCAGCACCTCACCCTCCTACTGTATCCCCACCCGCCCCTCGTAGATTGTGAGCCCTCGCGGACAGGATCTTCTTCCCTCTTGTATCTATACAACCAAATTGTCCACATTTATTGTACTTGTCCTTGTCTGCCCTTTTAGCATGCAAAGCGCCATGGAATTTAATGGTGCTATATAAATAAATAATAATAAAATAATAATAAATGTCTCATCATTGTGCCACCCTTTTATGCATCATGTAGACTGGATAAATGTCAAGCATTTAAAGTGTTATGATCCAGAGATGGTTTCATAACACATGATGGGGGTATTAAGATATCCCCTGAAAATAAGACCTAGCGTGTTTGGGAGCAAAAATTAATTTAAGACACCGTCTTATTTTTGGGGAAATGGTATACATGACCATCAGCTTCCTGAGGTGTTTAACCCTATTATCAGTTCATTGCACTTTGATACCACATTGAATATAGAATTTATTAACAGTGTAGTGACCTTTTTACTCACCTTTCAGGGACTCACACAATCTCTTTCCCCTCTTGTTAGAACTCAACTTTTATCTGCTGTGTATTTCACGAATTCAACCATGATTTTTTGGGGGGACAAAGGGGTTAAATGTTGGAGATTTGTCTGCAAAAGAAGACAAAGGTGTACGTTGTTGCATCCATCTTTTCAAGTGGAGAAAGCGTGGACGAGGCGGAAAGAGCGGAAGGGTGCGGGTGAGGAGCGTGACGGAATCCTCAAACACAGATCAGTACACGACTCAACTATTTAATTACAAAGCAATTGGTCACATTTCACTTGAAATTCAACATAGGAGATTTAATGATCAAGTATATCATATTTTAAGGTCCATTCATTCTTAATCCAATCATTTAATCAATCATATTAGTGGTTTTGTGGTTTGAGTAATGTGCTTCTGTAACCAAAAAAAGAAGATGACACCGGTCTAAGGGGGCTATGCCACATACCAAGTCACCAGGAAATAAAGATAGCTTCAGATTCTTTTAGAATTTAAAGTGAGGCGTTTGCCTCTACCGCCTTCACCCCCCAGGGCAACCAATCAGATTACATCTTTCATAGTTAGACCTTTACTAGGACAATGAAAGGTGGATTCTAATTGGTAGCTTTGAGATTATTTTTTTTTTTACTAGAAGAATTGCTATGAATGGCAACCCATGTGTAAGGAGAGCAACAAGGCTATGTCTTGAGTAAGAATGAATGGCCTTTTGCGGTTCACATTGACAAGCATAAGAACGGGAGGAGACGGGTTCTAGGACAAACGGTGCAGAAAGTTCGACGGAGACCGGATGCAACGTCATATTCAAACAAGGCAGCGTCACGGCAGATGTAAAGCGCGGTGTGGGATTCTTCCGAAACGGGTACTGCATCTTTAAATCAGCAGAGTCTTGTGAATTATGAAAAGACCATTGTAGAAAGGCGAGGGAGACAAGGGGTAAGGAGAGGGAAGGAGCCGGATCGTAGACGGTGGGTTGCAAAACAATTTTACAGCAAATAACGATGGAAGGAGCCGTTAGTTTGATTTTTTTTTTGCAAATGACAATATTACTTCATAGAAAAGATGTTAGAGAAACAGAGCATGCAGGGAAAACACAAGCAGTCCAATCACCTATAGGGGCAAAACATCAAGTCTTGTCACCTCCACAGACGTCTCACGGATGTCCTGCCTTTTATCATACATTAGTATTTAAAAAAAAATTCCAGAAATATTTTGTAAAACACTTTGATTCAATTACATGGATGTGCTCTTTTTAACCTCACTTCTTAAATAAATTGACCATAGTTAGAAAACCATGCCTGCTTTCTTGCTGGTAATTACAGCTCAGCTCCAAAATTCACCCTTTTTTTTTTTAATTATCAGACTTTGCAAAGTTCTGAATCTTTCTACTGTACGCCAATACCTTATTTTGCTGAAAGTGCTGCTTTAAAAAGGAACCTGTCACCCCCTTTCGGAATTTTAAACTGTGCCCACCAACTTAACCATGATGTAAATGGAGTTCTTGTAACCTCACTATGTGCCCAGAAGTCCCCCTCATACCTGAGAAATCAACTTTTATTCTCTGCTTCGCTGCATCTTAAAAGGTCCAGGAGATCTGCTGTCTGGTCCCGGTTAGATTTCACAAGTCTCGCAAGACTTTAGCACGATCTTCAAAGGAACACGGTGACCTGCTCCACTGCGTAGGCACGAGTGCTCCTGTCACTCAGCGGCCGTCCACAGGAGGGGCAGCAATTTTGAAAATGCAAGGCGAGTTTTGCAGCCAGAGGGGCGGCGAGGACCTTATACAATGGGACCAGAGAGCAGGCCTCCTGAACCTTTAAGGATGCATCGAGGAAGAGAATAAAAGTTGATGTCTCAGGTATGAGGGGGACGTCTGGGCAAATAGAGGGGTTACTAAACCCCAATTACAGTACATCATGTTTAAGCTGGTGGGCACAGTTTAAAATGCCCAAAGGGGGTGACAGGTTCGCTTTAATGGCATAGTTTATATTTTAGAAGCTGCTTTGAACTGCAGCTTGAGAAGGAATCCATGCTGAAATAATACTTCCTAACACTCTTACTGTTTGACTATGGAGGGATTGAAGAGGAGACTAACACAGTGAGTGTTTGAGCATGGATTCTCACTGAAGCTGCAGTTCACAGAAGCTTCAAAAAGATCATGAACTAGGCCAGTGATGGCGAACTCCAGGCCTCGAGTGCCACCAACAGTGCAGGTTTTCAGGATTTCCTTATATTGCACAGGTGAGAATATAATCACCTGCACTGGTGATGATTCCATCCTCTGTGCAATGCTGAGGAAATCCTGAAAACCTGCACTGTTGGTGGCACTCGAGGCCTGGAGTTCGCCATCACTGCACTAGGCAGTTAAAACAGCACTTTCAGCATGGTGTTTTGAGAGAGAAGGAAGCAAAATTAAAGGGGAACTCCGGGTAAACATTGTAGTACAGTTCCTGCCCTCCTACATGATGAATTTGAGCTGTACACTGCAGTTCTAGGATCTAGAGATCGCTTATAATTCAGTAAAAACAGACCTGCTCCTCAGCTCTCACCCCTCCTTCAGGGAACAGAGAAATTCAGACAGAGCTTCATCCAGGAGCAAACAGGAGGTGTGTCAGGGGCGTGGACCTTGGGAGCTGCAGAATCATCCTACAGTCCAGTGAGGAGTGATGATGATCCATTGAAAGTTGGAGGGATAGGAAGCCACCATGTTACTATGGGGGAGCAGAGACCACGCAGTGCTGAATCAATCAATGTAATGATTTGCCTATGCTCCTAGCCTCACAATAACAGTATACATTATGCATCATCATACAAATACATGATGTGATCCTCTGCTGTATCTGATTGGTGACATGATTGCTATTTTGAGCCTGGACCCCTGTCACATAAGATGGTATATCAGGAACAGGATTGTGGTGTGAGTATGGGGCCGGCGGCCACACCCCATGCCCATACAAAAATGTGAGGGGGCTGGAATGTAAGATGATCCTGTAGCTCCCAGCATTCATGCCCCCAACACTTCTCCTGCCACGCCCCCGACACCTCCTTTCTGCTCCTACATGAAGCTGTCAGGCTGAAAATTCTCTGTCCTACGAGGAAGGAGTCAGAGCAAAGGAGCAGGTATTCTATCGATTTAACAGAGATCTATAGATCCTATAACTGCAGTCTACAGCTCTGCTTCATCATGTAGGAGGGCAGGACTGTACTAAAATGTTTTCTCTCACTGGAGTTCCCCTTTAAGTAATAGAGTGTTACATAACTTTGCAAACACTGATCAATAATGAGTTAAAAACAGTTTACTGTAAGTGAGCTGAGCTGCAATCCCAGACAGCCTGTGGCCATGCATGACACAATTTATAAACAAAAGCTGCCATATGTTTCTAATCCTGGGCAGCCATATAAAGTTGTCCACTACTATGACAACCCCTTCTCATTCCTCATGTTTCACCTAGTCATTATAAAAAAACCTTATACTCGCCCTACCGTACCATCGCCGTTCCAGTGGTGTCAGCATTCGCTCTCCTGCCCAATCAGCGCTGGCTTCACTGTCTCCACCTTTGGACATAAGTAATCAATAGGACGTGAGTGGCCAACTGCACCTTTCGCTTCCTCTTGATTAATTACGTCCACATGTGGGGACAGTGAAACCAGTGCCGACTGGGCGTAAGGTTTGCACGACGGAACAAACTCATGTGGGCCCCCGGGAGAGCGAGTGCCGGCACCACAGATGAGTATAAGCTTTCCTTTTGATTTTATTTTAACGGGGGTAAACATGGTAAATGAGAAGAGGGCGCCCTAATAGTAGACAACCCCTGATTGTTCCATACTATTACTGTTTAAGGCTACGTGCACACCTAGCATTTTTTATGCATTTTTACTTGAAGATTTTCCAAAATCTGCAAGGGAAAACGCATGCCAGCAAAGTGAATGGGGTCTCTGAAGTGCTGTGCCCACCTTCAAGATTTTTTCCTTGCAGATTTTGGTGAGGAAAAAAGCAGTGGCGTGCTCATTCTTTGTGCACATTTCCCTTTGTTCTTCCCATAGACAACGTTTAGGAAACCACAAGAGACAAAACACACTAAAAAAAAAAACATGTAAAAATTGCATCACAAAACGCAAAAAACACTGCCTGTTTTTCCTGCCAGAAGGTGCAGAAATAATCTGATACATGGGCACTTAGCATAGCACCAGGGGGACTAACAGGTCCTGTTTAAAGCTAACTGAATGCAGCACTGAATGCAGTGCGTCTGCTGCATTCAGGGAAGGGGTCCTTCATGTCTCTAGCCCCCGTGTATGTTGTTAAAAAGACTTTATAAAGTGTTCAGATAAGGAGCCCGGAAGGACTTCGTAACGAGTCATCGCTGTTGCTGGTCTCCTCCCGCCTCCAGCCCTCTCTGTGCCACCTCCATCCCTCAGCGATGACACATACAGGAGGCTGAACAAGAGAGGGCTGGAGGTGGCACAGAGAGGGCTGGAGGCGGGGAGGACAACAGCAACAGCGATAACTCACTACTGAGCAAGTCCCTCCGGACTCCTTATCTGTACGTTTTACAAAGTCTTTTTAATAGCTTACAGGGGGGGTAGAGACACGCTGCATTCAGTACTGCATTCAGTTAGCATAGCACCGGGGGGGGATGACAGGTCCTCTTTAAATTTCCAATCAAGCTGCACAAACACTATACAGTGGTCTTCATTTGTCATGTACACTGGAGGGCAATAATCTAAAAACTGAAGTGCATTGACACCCTGCAGCTTTTACCCTTGAATACACAAATTGCCCTGCTGGCTAGTCATCCTTAAAGGCAGGGGTGTGGAACGCCAGGCCTCGAGGGCCATCAACACCGCAGATTTTCAGGATTTCCTTAGTATTGCACAGGTAGTAAAATAATCACCTGCACCGGTGATGATTCTAACCCATGTGCAATGCTAAGGAAATCCTGAAAACCTGCACTGTTGGTGGCCCTCGAGGCCTGGAGTTCCCCACCCTGCTTCAAGGGACTATATGAACAGGTATACATATTGAAAAGAGTGTTATGGCTGTATAAACACTTGCACCCCAATAAAAATGATACCTTGTTTGCAGAGCTCTATAGAACATGGTCATATACAAATCAGGCTGGAAGTGTATTGTGGACGTGTCAATGTACTAAGAAGCAGTCCAAGTGCACTGACACGCCCCCAATGCACTTCCACCCTGATCGGCATGCAACATCTACATTAGATTATTCCTCACTGGCACAACAAAACTTTACAAAAAAGGCATCATCTTTTCAATAAACACTGAACTATGTGATGAAGTGTTCACTATATCCTCCTAATAGAACGGGAGGTATTATTTCAGTATCAGTCCTAGCAAATGGAGCATAGTGAATTAAAGAATTGACCAATGCAGAGGTTAGGTATATCGGAGGCTGCAATTGAATGTTATGGCAAAAAAAGTACTACATAAACTACCTAATAGTGGACTGGATTGCAATTTACCCTGAAAATCTAACCACATCTATTTAACAACTCTGGAAATGTATACACCAAAACAGTGACATTAACAAATACATTTTACCTATTTTAATATAGTCTTTAATATATATGTGCATTCTGTTTCCTACACAAGACTGTAATTTTGTTGTTGAGTATGCCAACGTTACTTACACATCTTAACTTTGTACAGAATTGTATGCAACACTAGATATCTATACATTGTAACAACCAGTAGATCTGAACATATTACAAACTATGACATGGCAAGTTGTGCCGATGCAGCCAAATAACTAATATTGTAAAATGGAATATACTTTGAGATTTACCATGGTTTACACTGTTGTGTGAGCAATTAGGGCGCTCATTTAAACATGCACATTACAGACTACTGTACTATAGGTAGAATTAGTCTTTAGATTGTACATTCAGATACAATGCTCTGTGCTTCTACTGTCATGGGACTCTGGTTAATCTACATACTGCAGAGTATCTGAGGACTCGGGAAAATACAAGGGAAGAGATCAATTTCTTCATGTTTTATGGAGGTATTTTAATCATTTCCCAGGGTATGGTCACTTTTAAAAACGCATTTGTCCAATTTTGACATGTTGGAAATATGCATAATTATGAACCCATCCTCCCCAGTGGCCTGAAAGAAGGACTCTTAAGGGGGCTGGACAGTATTTTTTCCCTTCCAGACACCCCCATGTACTAGAGCATCTCAATGAATTAGAATATCATCCAAAATCAATATCCTATTGCCATGTTTTTGGGAGCCCTGAAATGTGTTGACTAATAAATCAATATTACATTCACCCTTTGATGTCTGGTGGAATACGGCAGCGCGGTGTTTAACCCAACATCCTCCCTATGTTAATTTTCGGAGATAATGACCTTTGGGTTTCATTGGCTGTAAGCCATAATCATCAACATTAACATAAATAAACACATGAAATAGATCCCTCTGTGTGTAATGACTATATAATATTTGTGTTTCACTTTAAGTATTAATTTACTGAAATAATTTAAGTTTGGATGATATTCTAATTCACTGAGATGCACTAGTAAATACATGCTTTGGTGATCTGAGGAGGCATCTGATCTAAATGGCAAGGGGTTAATAAGCCACTGGGAAGGCATCTCTGGAAGCAGCTTATCTCCCAAATGAACAAAGGGTAGGCATGTTAAAATCCAACATGCTTAAAGGGGTTGTCCACTACTAGGACAATCCCTCCTTAATCGACATGCCCCCCCATGTAAAATAACAAACCTTGCACTCACCTCCCGGTCTGCTGCCATTTCAGCGCTGTTGATAATCGTAGTTCGGGGGTCATATGACATCATGGCGCTGCAGCGTCACTTCCTGTAGTTTGCTATGAAGGCCGGGAGAAGGGAGCTGGCAGTGATTGGATGTGTGGCTCTTGTGAGGTCACAATGTCACGTGACCTCCGAACTGCGGTTACTCAGCAGCATGGGAGGCGAGTACAGGGTCTATTATTTTACATGGGGTGGGGGGAAACAAGTTGACTGAGAAGAGGTTGTCCTAATAATGGAAACCCCCTTTAATCCTTCACTCCCCTGACATCGGTAAAGAACCTAGATAACTGGACTCATTTGACATCTAAGCATTAACACTTCTGTTAATATGGTGCACACCTTCACTAAGTGGATCATAGTATGTAAGGACATGCCACAGGCCCACACATGTCCTTTTATTCTTACATGTCCAGGAGGAATAATGGAGGAAAACTACAAGAAATGCTCCTTAATTGTTATTCCATGGCGAATGCATGTATTTCCTACAACAGATCTGCCAGGAGAGCCAACAGTTCCCATATAAATTACTGATGACTTAGACTGGCAGATTAATATGGGGTGCTAGCTCGCTCCCAAGAGCAAATGGAGGAAATTCATAAAATGAAGTATAATTTAAGATGTAAATCTTCAGCAGAACGGCCGATGAAGCGACATTTTACCTGTTACCATTTACCTGCTCTTTCCTCAGTCAGCTGTTCATACACAAAATATATATATATATTTTCTACAATTATGAAGGATGCAACATCTGCTTAATCAGTGTGCTCGATAAGGACTCAAAGTCATGTTATCCTGTTTACCTAATTAGATTCTTAAAATCCATTATCAAGACCTACAGGGAGATCACATAACATTAGAATTGTAATTAATGGTGAAATATAGATTAGAGGTTTTTTTTCTTTCTTCTATGGACGCAGCCCCGTGTTCAGTGCTTCTATAGCAGAATGCCGTCTACATAAACATACAAATATCTGGTTAGCTCTAGCTGTAATAATTTAAATTATAGATGGTCTTAATCCAGGAAAAAGGAGTCATGTGTCCAGAGCAAATGATGTTACGACCCCATACATCTGCCAGTACTATAAGTGTCCTATTGTAATAACCAGGACATGTGCGTCTTGACAGGTGTGTGAGGTCATAATGTTATTGGCAAAACGGTGTCGGATGAACACTTGAAAATAATCCCCATTCCATATGGTTTATTAGGGCATGAAGATGTCAGACAGGGGGCCCCTCTGCTCAGAAGCCCATTTATTACCAGAGAGGAGAGCAGATCTCACTATGGCAGATCCACTTATTACATAGCAGATCATCTATTAAGTTTACATTGTGACTACTGCAGAGGAAATATCTGGCCAATATCAATTTAGAAAAGGATTTTATCCTCAAATATCATCTCTATTCATAAATAATTAACCGGAATTTGCACAAGTGATACTTCCATTATAGATTGATTTTAGTAAGTATATATACATTTACTTCTACAATAAAGCATATACTGCTTGGCTATTTCAGGTCCAGCTGTAGACTTTGAATGGAGCGGAGGAGCACTTGATTCAATCCCAACCTCAGGGAGAAGCAATGGCGGACTGGTAGTCTTATTCCTAGAATTAGCTGGGGATAGGGTAATAAAGGTCTTTCCTGGGTCACTTTAACTATAGCTTGTGTGTTTATTTATACCTCTAATGCATTCAATCTTGACTGTAAAAGCAGAGGTCTAGGCTTAGGTCAAAAGAACTCTGACTGCAGACTGGCGAATCAGGGGGCACAAGCTGTAACAATTTGCAATATTCTCTTTATGAGTGGTCAGTCACTTGACTACACGCGATTTGCATAGCTGAGTTCTAGAAGTGTTTGGCTTCTCTCAACACAGCTGAAAAAAACCTATATGAATATTTGGCACATAACCGTGAGGATACAAACCACATACTTTCACGGACCGCCCACCTGCCTGACCGCTCGCTCCTGAATCCCACTGTCACCATTCAGCACTCTGCAGACTTTTGTCCCGAGCCATGACAACCCCCATAACATGTTCTTATATGAAGTTAATTGCACCTTAATGGCTGCATTAGGGTGAACAATTCACAAGATTACACATATAGGAATTTTTCTGAGGTCATAAAGCCACTTGACTAAGTGAAGAAACAGCTCCCAAATTACTTGTGAAACAACCACTTTTTGCATATAATCCGGATAGTTGTCCTGAGGATTGCTGCAGTTTAGGCTTCTGAAATCTAAACTGCTAGGACCACAGGAGTCTTGTCCGGTCACATATTTACTCTGCAGCAAGAATGTAACATCCCATGGGGTCAATCAAACACTGGGGAACACCACAGTGATACACGACTATGATAGGCTAGGGTCACACCAGTGCTATTGCCAGCGTTCCGGGGGTTCCGTTTAAAACATAGAATATGGCAGCATTAGCGCAGTGTTACCGGAAAGGTAAGACTGCGTTAACGCTGCCAATTCATCTTTATGGACGACGGAATCCCGTGCATATTTCAAATGCCACCATCTAACTGCCGGAGTTTGAAATCTCACGCTATTTCCAAGCGCATCACATGACGCACGTGACGCGGGAAGTGCGCATCATGTAATGTGCTTGAAAACAGATGCCGGCGTGTGACTGCGCGCAGGGATCCGTCATCCATAGGGATGAATTGCCATCGTTAACACAGTCTTACCTTTCCGGTAACACTGCGCTAATGCTCTCAAAACCTATCTTTTTAACAAAACCCCACTAAATGCACACCATAATGCTGTTGTGACCCTAGCCATATCTGCTTGTTAAATAGGTTGTCACAATGAGACAGACCCTCTTAGTGAAGTTGATTTTAACTACCAGACCCCTACCATAACGGGTGTATATAAAACCTCTCCATATACAATTTGTATTAGTGTATTAAAGGGAATCTATCAGCAGGTTTGTGCCAATTAACCTGAGAGCTGCATTATGTTGGTGAATAAACCCTTATTGCAGAGATGTGCCACTTAGTTTCAATACAATCAGTGTTTTATCACCATGAGAATATCATTGCAGGACTAGATGCCTTGTGCCAGCCAGTCCAGCGAATCTGTGTAACCCCGTCTCCACCACTGTGATTGGCAGTGTACACAGAAAGCTGCCAATCAGTGTTGTGGGCGGGGTAATACACAGCTCAGCATTCAGAGCTCTGCAGCAGAGAAAACTGTGATTCTATCAACAGTAACAAACTGCTGAAATCAGGATCTCAGCTCCTACCTCATACTGCTCTCGGATTCTATAGCAAAAGCCTTCTGATAGATTCCCTTTAACCTAATCTAAGCCAGGCCTGAAGCCTGCCAATGACTGTGTAAATCATTCTATAGTCTCAGTACTTGTCATTGAATAATCCTACCGGATAATAATCTAATCCGTCTTCACTCTCTGCCTCCAAATTATCGATAAAATGAATAGTCTATGCGCAAAATGTTTTTTACATTCCTCGCGTCTTATATAAAAATAAGCCTCAATTTTATTCTTATTATGTGCTAGTTTTAGCTTTATACAATCTGAAATACTATAAGCCAACTGGTTATTTATGAGCAGCATACTCTATATACGGATCTCAGGTAGTCCACGCCCAGATGGAATGTCAGGCGTCACAGAGTTACCTCTGCTCCTCCCCGCTGGTTAGTACCAATCTTGTTTTAATACCTAATAATTTTGTATGGTTCCTAAATCCTGCCTTTACTTGTAATACAAAGATTTGTGTATGTGTGTATCTATATCCATACACACGCATATACATACACACACACATATGTACAGACAGTTTAATAATTGCTTGAAGATAAGTCCTTGTTCCAAAATAAAAAAAAAACATGCTAATATTTTAGTTTCTCTAACCTGTACAAAACAGGAACTATTAAAACTGACTAACATTAAAACAGTATATTAACCATTATTTTCCCATTTTCTGTGTCCCTATCTCATGAGTAGACAGAGGACTAATCCGACCAGTCAGTTATGTATTCTCTCATCTTTCTGGAGAGGGTAAGGGAAGTAGCAGACTGGGGAAATAAGTGTGGGGGATTTGTGTGGCTTAATAAGTTTGGCTGTACTGGCCTGCATACCCGTTAGCATACTTCTCGTAGTACTCAGCGGGACTGTAACCTGCTGCTCCCAAGCTATACTGAGAGAATGCAGACGCATAGGCCTGGCTGTAACTCTGGCTGTAGGCTTGAGTGGTACCATAAGGATCTGCGTATTGCGCCATAACTGCGGCTGCTGCTGCCGTTCTTCGCCCTACAGGACTTCTGTCCCTATAAGCTGCAGGAGCCAAGGTTGTATTGATTGATTGTTGTGCTGGAGCAGCAGTGGCAGTGGCAGCTACAGGGGCAGCTGGCAAGGTTGCAGCCGCTGCGGCCACCACGGCGGCCGGAGTAAGGGCTCTGTCATACGTAGCACGAGCACCAAGCCCACTTCTGTCGTAGAAATCATAGGTGTACCTCTCGTAGTACTCCCTTTCATACCAAGAACGTGGCGGAAATGGAGAGAAAGGAGCTGGTGGTGGAATGCGCCCACGGTGGAAGTAATAAGCAGGTGGTGGTGGGGGCGGAGGTGGTGGAGGCGCAGTTGAACCTGCCAACACACCTGCAGAAGACAGCTTGGAGTTCTTTGGAGCATTGTTACTTTTAGACAATGTAACGAAAATCTTCTGGTCCTCTAGTGGAGTGTCATTAAGGTGCAAAATGGCATCCATGGCTTCCCTCTCTTTGGCCATGTGCACAAAAGCATAATTTTTGACAATGTCACATTCCACAACTTTGCCAAACTTTTCAAATAACTCTTTTACTTGGGAAGTTGTCGCTCTGCTGGACACATTGCCAACGTAGATTTTGGTGGCGTTCCGGATCTTGGAGGTCGCATATTCCACAGTGAGATGAGAACCGTAAAATTCTTGTTTGTGCAGCTCCCCGATGGCACGATGGGCGTCTTGCTCACGCTCCATATGAACAAAGGCATAATTTTTGAGGATATCACACTCATTTACCTGGCCATACCTCTCAAAGAGCTTCTTTAGTTCCTCAGGGGAAGCAGATGGTGATACACCACCCACAAAAATCTTCACCATGGCTTGGCGTTCTATTCAGGTATGTACCGATTAGTTTGTTCCCCTTTTAGTGAGAAATGAAGAAAACAAAAACATATCATTAGACAAGATTCATTTTTAGACTCTTAAAAAACAGATTTTTTCTTAGTCTTCAGGAAAGTTGTGTCCCCCATGTGCAGTCTGTTGTAAAAAAAAATCATAATTGTGCTTTCCTCACACTCCCGGGGTCCGGCATAGTCTCCTCTGCTGCTCCCAATCGTCTGCAGTGGTGATGTAATGTCAATTGTGCTGCCGGCAATAAGAGAGGAGAGCAGACAGTACGAGCTGCTCAATCAGCAAAGTCACAAACTAGCTGCAGCGCTGTCAATGTGATGTCAGCAATGCAGATAATAACAGAGCTGAGAGCAGACAGCATGAGCTCCTCAATCATCAAACCAGCTGCAGCGCTGTCAATGTGATGTCAGCAATGCAGATAATAACAGAGCTGAGAGCAGACAGCATGAGCTCCTCAATCATCAAACTAGCTGCAGCGCTGTCAATGTGATGTCAGCAATGCAGATATTAACAGAGATGGACCCGGGAATGGTGAGTACAGCACTATGTGATACTTAAACTACGCTCGAGGGTGTGTTTTTTTTTTAAACTGGAAAACCCCTTTAAATGGTCAGTCATTCCAACAAGCTTTACGTAAATCCAATACAAGCAAATATAGGACAATTTGAAATCCATCCTATCAGAGAAATCTATGCCCACTCATAAAGCCACTTCTCTCCTCTTATCCTGAATTCATCACTCACTTTAAAAACATAAATACACATTGTTAAAAGACAAGATCGACCGTCAGCACACAGGCGTTAGACTGCAGTTACATACGTAAACCTATGGAGTGGGGAGCGGAGCAAAAAAGACTAATGTACCGCTTTCTAGTAAGTGTTTTCTCTCAACACACTAGACTGCTCAGTCCTCCTGTATAATAGCCTCCATTCTGTTGTGGACCATGTGCCACAGACAGAAGAGAGAGCAATGATCTATCATGTGTTTATGTACCGTGTACAAGAGAAAGAGAAAGCATCTGGTTTCTAACCACCAGCTCAGAGACAACTGAAATCAGATATAGAGCCTGCAGATGAGAAAACTGTTACAAATGCAGAATAAGTCGTAATGGATATAAATAAGGTTTTCTCTCATGTACACATGACAGCTCTTTCAGAACCAGCAGATATGTGATACATTTTTTGGCACTTATGAGATCAGTTAGAATTCAGTGATCCTCACCTCCAGTCCTCAAGACGCCCCAGCAGGTCATGTATTCAGGTTCATTTAGTATTCCATCACCTGTGCAATGAGAGTGGAAATCCTGAAAATATGACCCGTGAGTGGGTCTTGAGGACTGGAGGTGAGAGACACGGAATTAGATGCTGGATGATGGAGCTGAGCCTCCTTCACAATACAGAACCTCTAAAATAATATGTAGAACTAAACCCTAATCAAGCATTGTTACATTACAAAAATATCTAATAAAAAAAAATCTAAGAAAGGTGTCATAGGTGTCTAAAGGTCTGTAAACATATTGAATTAAATAATTTTACATATACTTAGTATTTTCTGACATATACTGCAGACAAAGGGCTTTATATAAAGGCCTGTGATAAATGGACACCTTTAGTAAAGTGCAGCCAGCTGGGCTATATACAAAAGACGGTATTTTGTCATATACCATCCCAACATGTTAACATGGTATGCAACATTAGAACAATGGGACAAGGGAAAAATGTGTAATTGCTTTAACTGCTCAGTGATAGGAAACAGAGGACAATTATTAATGGAATGCACAGATTGGGTCACTGCTCGCAATAGGATACCACAGGGGTCAGTGTTGGGTTCTCTTCTTTTTAACATTTATTAATGACCTTGTAGAGGACACAGGCTCAAATTTCAGTTTCTGCAGATGATTCTCAACTCGGCAAGATAATGAACACAGAGGAGAATTTAATATTACAGAGGGGCATTTATGCAAGGTGGAGGCTTGGGCTGAGAAATGACAATTGAAATGTAACCCCTTAATGTCTAACAACGTCTATACCCGTCATGGTTTGAACTGTCACTGTGTGTAAACACTCTTTGGTCAAGAAATGCAGAAAATATCCTATGTTTACCACTAACATGAAGTCCAATATGTCATGAAAAAAACAATATTGGAATAACTGGGATATATGTTAAAGTGTTCCAGAGTTATTATTTCATAAAGTGACACTGGTCAGAATTGCAAAATGAAGCTTGGTCCTTAAGGGGTTAACATTGATAAATGTAAGGTCATGCACTTGGGCTGATGAAAGCGTGTACAATTAAGTAGTAAATGGTAAAACCCCGAGTATAACCATCACTGAAGAACACTTGAGTGTATGGGTGAACAGCAAACTCAACTTTAGTGACCAGTGCCAGGCAGCTGCTGCCAAGGCTAATAAAATTCTCAACTAAAAGGACAAGCTCATGATAAGAACATAGTTTTGCCTCTATACAAGTCATTGATTAAGCTACACTTAAAGGGAACCAACCACCCCAAATGACCCCCCCGGACTATTAATATCGTTCCATACACCCAGCACATACATGTGCTGCAAGGTTTTTTGTTAAAAAAACTGCTTTTTAAAAGTTGAGATAATGATTTATAAAGTATTTAACGAAGGGACGGGTGGGCGTTACTTAGCTGGGGCTAAAGCCGGGTTGCAGCTGCCAGTCATCCTCCTGTCACCCCTCGCAGCAGTAAAGCCCAGCCCTTTCTTGTCGTCACAGCCTGCTGAGCCTGGTGCACGGGATCTCATGCCCGTGCACACGTCATCAGCTACAGCCGGGTCGCGAGCACACACGCTCTGACTTCCTGCGCTCGGCTGTGGAAGTCAGAGTGCGCGCTCGCGACCCGGCTGTAGCTGATGACGTGTGCACGGGCATGAGATCCCGTGCACCAGGCTCAGCAGGCTGTGACGACAAGAAAGGGCTGGGCTTTACTGCTGCGAGGGGAGACAGGAGGATGACTGGCAGCTGCAACCCGGCTTTAGCCCCAGCTAAGTAACGCCCACCCGTCCCTTCGTTAAATACTTTATAAATCATTATCTCAACTTTTAAAAAGCAGTTTTTTTAGCAAAAAACCTTGCAGCACATGTATGTGCTGGGTGTAGGGAACGATATTAATAGTCCGGGGGGGTCATTTGGGGTGGTTGGTTCCCTTTAAAATACATTGTTTGGACGCCAGTGTATAAGACGGTGTGGTGCAGTGGTTGACTGCCCCACAGGTATTGGTGCTGGGACTTGCGGTTCTATGGCTCTGGTAAGGCATTAGATGTGTTGGGACTGCAGGTTGACAGCCAGGGGAGTGGCTGTCTAACCTGGATCCTCCTGTGGGTGTGACAGATCACAGATAAGCAGACTCCCTCTCAGTCACATGGGCAGTGAGGTCATGAAAGGTCCTTGACCACAGGAGAGGAAGGAGCCTGGGGAATAAGGGTGGTGTTTTCCCCAGCATCCACAATAACTGAGGAAGCCTTAGGGAGCCTGGATCAACCTGGACTCAGGAAGCTTGCACCCGGTCTGAGCCCGGACCGGACCATTGTCTGTGAACCTGCAGAGGAGGCACTCCCCAGCTAAAGACTGTAGCCAGCGATCCCTTTGATGGACTTAAGTCAGTGATTGCTGGTATGGACTAACAAGATGTCTGTCCCGGTCGGTGGGGACAGCCTGACATAATGTGCCTGTTCTGTTCATGAATGCCCTGTATACCGTATGTGGGTTATGAGGATTGATAATAATCCGTTGGACTTTGTTTTACATTGAGACACGGTTGTTTGCACTGTTTTCCGTGGCCAAGTGGTCCCCTAGGCAAGCAAAGCCTCACAACGGATATGGCTATACTAGAGCAGGTGCGGAGTGACATTAAAGGAATGAGAATTGCAATATCAAGACAGGACATCAAACGTGGGGTTATTCCATTTGGCAAAATGAAGGTTTGGGGGCAATATTTTACTATGTGCAAATATATGAAGGTAGAGTAGCAAGCTCTGCCTAATAAGCTTTTACACCATGTGGGCAAGAAACTAATTTTCCCCTAATATGGGCAATTGGCGTCTGCCTGGGGTTTTACTCTTCCTCTGGATCTACTTTAGATTTTAGGTCGGACTTGTGTCTTCTTTCAACCTTAAAACTATGGAGTAGCCATTTAAAAAGGAAAAGTTCAGAGAAATCTGCCGCATAGCAATCTGTGAGTTTCCTAAAGCAAAAAATTGTCTAGTGAAGAATCTTAGAAAAAAAAAATTGCCAAAACAGAAGCTTTTGGTTACAGAACAGCTAATGACAACACTATCTCTGTGGGGCACTGAACAAGCCGGGGATGATGGGGGTATCTGCACACCACAGGCTTTCAATCAGGACAAGCATAAGCTCATCTGGCTTTCCCTGTACATAAATAGCTGGATGTGTATAGATGCAGTACTGTGAAAAAAATGTACACAAGTGTGGAAAGAGAATGCTATAAAAGTAGCAGACACTTGTCCATCAGCAATACTATCAAGAAGGCATCTTATCCAAATGAATTCTGCAGCAGGTCAAACACCCCAAACAAACATTCATAAAGAACAAGGAGTCCTAGAAGTGATGACACTGACCCCACAAAGTCCTGATTTAAACATCCAGTGTCTTAGGCTGGCTTCACACCACGGTTTTGTTCATGTCCGTAGGATCCTGTTTTTTGCAGGACCACACGGACAGGTCCGGATTGTAAACTCTGGATGCCATTTCTGTGTCCGGATCCGGGGTTATAAGGGATCCGGATACAGAAAGAGCTGGGGAGCAGAGCTAGGCAAGTGGTGTCAGCGTTGTTACTTTCACTTTAGCAGTGTGTCTACACACACTGTCTACACACACTGCTAAAGTGAAATTAAACAAAAGAATGGTTAAAAATAAAAAATAAATGCCCACCAAAACCGATCGATTTTGGCAGGTGATTTAAACCACTCAGCTGATGTGGTCACATCAGCTGAGCGGGTTCCCGTCCCCTTCCCGGTCCACTGATTAAGGTCCTTGCAGCCATTGGACATGGATGCCTCGCATCACAAGACACTCAGTGGAGAGTTGAGCATTTATTTTTTACCATTCCTTTATTTAATTTCACTTTAGCAGTGTGGGTAGACAGTGTGGGTAGATACACTGCTGAAGTGAAATTACGGGAACAGAGCAGTGTTAGTGTACTGAGCATGCTCAGTACACTAAAACCGGATCCGGGAAATGATCCTGTTTTTTCCCAAATCCGGCCATAGACTCCCATGTTCTAGGAGCCGGATCGCCCCGGATTAGTTTCTGTCCGTTTTTTTCACCGGAGCCCAAAATTAGAGCAGTCTCCTATTTTGCGGCTGAGAGAAAAAAAAAAGAAAAGAAAAATCCAGGACTGAACTGGCAGAATTGGAGGCCATTTATGACCAACCTGGCACCATAGGGATACATGGGAGACAAAAAAGGATCCTGTTCTGTTCTTTTCAAAACAGACAGAACAAGATCCAAAAAACGTGGTGTGAAGTCAGCCTAAAGGTACCATTACACGCTTCAATGTTGTAACGACATCACCAGCGATCTCATGAACGCGCGGTCGTTAGGACATCTTTTTGACATCGTTGGTGAGCTGTCACACGTATAGATATCGTGGATGACGCACCAACGATGTAGCGAGCAGCTATTGTTCACACAACCCAGCGAACGATACTTGTTCACTGTTGTGAATAGGCGAAGTCGTTAATGACATAGTTATCGCAGTGTCACACACAACGATGCAGCCGGTTGGCTGATCAAGGATCGTTTGATTTGAGAACATGTTCTCAAACCTGCGATCAACAATCCAACGATTTATCGTAGTCATATCTCGGTGTCACACACAACGACGTCCTAACGATGTCGTTTGAACGACTTCAAACCCGTGACGTTTGAACTATATCGTTCACGATCTCGTACCGTGTTACGGGGCCTTACGATCAATGATGAAAGTGAAACATTTCCACAAGCAAACATCCACAGATATACCGTATATACTCGCGTATAAGCCGAGTTTTTCAGCCCAAAAATTGGGCTGAAAAGTACCCCCCTCGGCTTATACGCGAGTCAGTGCTGTATACCGATGTATACATCGGTATACAGCAGCCCCCGCATCCCCAGTAATGCAGGGCCCCCCCAGGGTCTCTCCGGTCACCTGTAAAGCAAGCTATACTATCAGTGTCCCGCTCGCACCCGCCGCTGCCGACATCCACGATCCTCCATCTTCATGCGACTCCTCTTCCTGTTTCTGTGCGCGTCGCCGGCAATGACGTCATTCCGGCGACGCGCACAGGAAACAGGAAGAGGAGTCGCATGAAGATGGAGGATCGTGGATGTCGGCAGCGGCGGGTGCGAGCGGGACACTGATAAGTATAGCTTGCTTTACAGGTGACCGGAGAGACGCTGGGGGGGGCCTGCATTACTGGGGCTGCCTGTATACTACCGCTGGGGCTGCTATATACCTCTGGGGCACTGTATACTACCACTGGGGCTGCTATATACCTCTGGGGCCCTGTATACTACCACTGGGGCTGCTATATACCTCTGGGGCACTGTATACTACCACTGGGGCTGCTATATACCTCTGGGGCCCTGTATACTACCACTGGGGCTGCTATATACCTCTGGGGCACTGTATACTACCACTGGGGCTGCTATATACCTCTGGGGCCCTGTATACTACCACTGGGGCTGCTATATACCTCTGGGGCACTGTATACTACCACTGGGGCTGCTATATACCTCTGGGGCCCTGTATACTACCACTGGGGCTGCTATATACCTCTGGGGCCTGTATACTACCACTGGGGCTGCTATATACCTCTGGGGCCCTGTATACTACCACTGGGGCTGCTATATACCTCTGGGGCCCTGTATACTACCACTGGGGCTGCTATATACCTCTGGGGCACTGTATACTACCACTGGGGCTGCTATATACCTCTGGGGCCCTGTATACTACCACTGGGGCTACTATATACCTCTGGGGCACTGTATACTACCACTGGGGCTGCTATATACCTCTGGGGCCCTGTATACTACCACTGGGGCTGCTATATACCTCTGGGGCACTGTATACTACCACTGGGGCTGCTATATACCTCTGGGGCCCTGTATACTACCACTGGGGCTGCTATATACCTCTGGGGCACTGTATACTACCACTGGGGCTGCTATATACCTCTGGGGCCCTGTATACTACCACTGGGGCTGCTATATACCTCTGGGGCACTGTATACTACCACTGGGGCTGCTATATACCTCTGGGGCCCTGTATACTACCACTGGGGCTGCTATATACCTCTGGGGCACTGTATACTACCACTGGGGCTGTATATACTACCACTGGGGCTGTATATACTACTGGGGCTGCGTGTATACTACCACTGGGGCTGCTGTATCTACCTCTGGGACTGGTGTATACCACACTGCTGGGGGCTGTATACTTGTGCTAGGGTCCACCCTCGGCTTATACACGAGTCAATAGATTTTCCCAGGTTTTGGGGGCAAAAGTAGGGGGGTTGGCTTATACACGAGTATATACGGTAAGTTTAGTTCTCCGAGATGTTTAGAAAAACCTTCCAGCCGAGATCCTTCAAAACGTGTCTGCAAGTACAAGAGAACCTAGAAAAACTGATGCTGTGCAAAGGGCGGTCACCAAATATACAGATGCCTTACATTTCTCTTTAGATCATTCACTCTGAATGTTGTTAATTTCTAAAAATAAACTACTGACACTATTTATGAAAGCATTCCTGATTTCCAGCATTTTTCCACACTACTGTGTAAACTAAAAATATCTTCCCTGCACCCTAACCAAAAAGAAAACACAACATATTTGGATGGTTGAGTGCATTAAGGCTGTGTTCACACTGGGCGTTTTTGGGCTGTTTTTGCTCATCAGTTTTTGTAGCCAAAACCAGGAGTAGAGAAATCAGAGGAAAAGTCTAATAGAAACACGTCACCACTTCTGGATTTAATCACCCACTGCTGGTTTTGGCTACAAAAACTGTTGAGCAAAAACAGCTCAAAAACGCCCAGTGTGAACACAGCCTAAAACAATCAAAATTAATACAATGTCACTTATGGATGAATTAAAATAAAAGCAGCTAAATTACAGCTGCTCAAAAACAATGGCGCATAAAGTAAGGCCCCTTTCACACTGGCGTTTTAGTCCAAATGCAGACAAAAAAAACGCATCTGCCGCATAACGGCCACAGATGCGGTGCACTTCCAGCAATCCCTATTCATTGTCTTTGGGGCTTGCGGCAGGTGCGGTATAAGCTCGATGCCAGCACTTGCGGCCGCGAAAAAAAAACGCTGCTGACCACGTTTTTTTTTCGCGCCCGCAAATGCCATATCGCGGCAATAGCGCCATTGCCGGAAGCCCCACAGACAATGAATGGGTCTTGCCGTAAGTGTGCCACAAGTGCAAAAAAAGTGAAAACCACCAGTGTGAAAGGGGCCTAATTAGGTCGTAATTTGATTATAGTAAGGCGGCCGTCGCACGCTTCAATCTTGTGAGCGATATTGTTAGCGATCACATGCACGCGCGATCGCTAACAATATCGTTCACATCGTTGGTGAGCTGTCACACAGACTCACCAGCGATGTGGACCAGCAAGAACGCTGGTAACCATTGTACACATCGGGTTACTAGGCGCCGTGCGGCGCTTAGTAACCCGACGTTTACCATAGATACCATCTCCCAGCATAGGCTCTGCCTCTGGGAGATCGTTCATCGTGGTGTCACACACCACGATGATGCAGATTGATCAAGCGATTATCGCTTGATTTGAGCTCCGGCTCACAAATCTGCGATCAAACAATCAAGCGATTTTACATTGCAAAATCGCTTGATTACACGCAGCGATGCACAAACGATATCGCTTAAGAGATCAAAAAGCAGATCGCTTAAGCGATATCGTGCAGGAAATTGATGCGTGTGACGGCCGCCTAAAAGATTTCCCCAAACTAGTAGTGAATAATTTTGACTTGTGGCCTCAAATCATCATCTGACGCGTCACAATGACATAACATATTTTAGGATGAACGTTCTCTGTAAAGAATAACCATTAACACACAGCGGACAAAATAAGTATTAAACATGATGTCACCATTTCACTAAGTTAATATATTTCAAATGCTGCTATTGACATGAATTGCTCACCAGATGTCAGTAACGACCATACAATCCACACAGGCAAATAAATCACTATAGATGTCAATAAATTAAGTTGTGTAACAATGAGAAATGTTGAACACAAAGAAAGAAGTGCAAAAAGCATGAAAAGTCCTGACACCAGCTGAAATCAGTAATCAGAAAGCAATTATACTACTTAGTGAAAAATAATATCAGCTCTTTCAACTAACGGCCTATAAAAAGGTTTCTCATTACTAAGGTGCCACAAGAAACATCTCATGATAGGTAAAAGCAGTGAGCGGTCTCAAGACCTTCACAACCTTATTGTTGCAAAACATACTAAAGCCATTGGTTACAGGAGATTTTCTAAACTACTGAAAGCAGCAGGGTGGCTCAGTGATTAGCAATGTTGCTTTGCAGCACTGGGGTTCTGGGTTCAAATCCCACCAAGGAAGACATTTGCAAGAGGTTTGCATATTCTCCCCATAAATAATGCATAATAAATAATAATAAGGTTCTAGTGGTCACTGTTGGGACCATAATCCATAAATGAGTGGGAAGAACATAATTTCATTATAAACTGGCCAAGACCAGGTGATCCCTGCAAGATTGCAGACATAGAAGTGAAAACAATTATCAGAAGAGTTGTCCAAGAGCCAAGAACCACCCGTGAACCGCTACAGAAAGGAGAGACATGTGTACCTGCTTAAAAAGTGTACCTGTACATGCGTACCTGCTTAAATCAAAGCAAATAAACGATGTTCATCACAAAATCATTTTTAGGCTGCGTTCACACATAGCGTATTTTGCTGCGCTTTTTGCCGCGTTTTTCAGCCGCGCAAAAAAGCGCAGCAAAATACGCAGGGGCTTTCACACACTGCGCTTTCTTAACCCCAGAAAGTGCAGTGATGTCACAGAGGGGAGGAAGAATCCTGCTTCCTCCTCCCCTCTGTGACAGCCCCATTAGATTTCACAGTGTATTATTATACAATGCGAAATCTAAATTAAACAGAGGCAAGTGTATGTAAAATAAATAAGAATGAATACTTTACCTGCCCGACGCCTTTTCTGGTGTTCGGTCAGTCTCCGGTGCCAAGTGAGATGTCTTCTGCCAGGACCTGTGGGGACGTCAGAGGGGCGTTCCCGGCGCTGATTGGCTGCTCGCGGTCATGTGATATGTATCACATGACCGCGAGTGCCCGGGAATGCCCCTCTGACACCACAGGTCCTGGCAGAAGACATCTCACTTGGCACTGAAGACCGAACACTGGAAAAGGCGTCGGACAGGTGAAGTATTCATTCTTTTTTAATTTTTCATACACTTGCCTCTGTTTAATTTAGATTTCACAGTGTATATTAATACTCTGTGAAATCTAATGAGACTGTCACAGGGGGGAGGAGGAAGCAGGATTCTTCCTCCCCTCTGTGACATCACAGGGAGAAAACGCAGGAGCAGCTGCGTAAAGAATTGATATATCAATTCTTTACGCAGCTGCGTTTTCTCCCAAAAAAGCACTGCGAATTTTTGCGCAATGTCAGCACTGCAAAGTGAATTTCACATTCACTTTGCTGGCAGACAAAAGGCACATTGCGTATTTTGAAAAAAACGCGCGTAAAAAAGTGCGGCAAAATAAGCAATGTGTGAACGCAGCCTTATTCCTCCTATGCGTTTCGGAGCCAGTTCCAACTCCTTCCTGAGGAACGGGCTCCGAAACATGTAGGAAGAATAAAGGAATGATTTTGTGATGAACATCGTTTATTTGCCTTGATTTAAGCAGCGCGGGTCCAAGTACACATGGACCCGCGCCGACGAAACAGCGACCTCTCCAGTGATGTCACAGTGTGTGACACATAGCAGTGATCATGCCCCTGCTGCGAGGACGCTGATCGCTGCACATTGTTCAGGACCATTTTTTGGTCTTTGGTCTCCCACTGGTCAGCACGCATCGCTGCGTGTGACAGCGAGAGACCAACAACCAGCGACCTCACAGCCAGTGCCCAGCACCACACATTAGACGCTGGGCACTAGTAACCAGGGTAAACACTGGGTAACTAAGCAGCACGCGCAGCTTAATTACCCGGTGTTTACCTTGGTTACCAGCAATGTTGATGCTAGCTGGTCGCTGGTGAGTCCGCCTGTTTGACAGCTCACCAGCGACTGCAGAGAGACTTCCCCGCAATCACGGCCAGGTCGGATCGCTGGAAAGTCTCAGTGTGTAAAGGGGCCCAAAGACCCTGAATCAGCAGGATATGCCGATATGCATGGTAACCTGTTTGCACGTTCACCATGCAATACACCAATGCTTGTTTAAGAGTGTTTAAAGTTTGCTCAACATTCAGACAAACCTGTGACATACTAACTAGAAGATCAAAAGTAAACTCCTTGGATGCCATAATACACACCATGTTTGAAAACTAAAAAGCAGCATTGCATACCACCCCAAAAACACCATACTAATAGTGAAGTTTGGAGGTGGGAACACCACGGTATTGGGCTCTTTTGCAGCATATGGCACATGCAAACTTCATATGATTGAAGGATGAATGGACAAATTTATGTTGCCTTTCTTGATAGAAATCTGCTGTCATCTACCAGGATGGGTCCATTGCATGTCAAGTGAACCAATGATTATTACCTCTATATTTTTAATTATTTTGAAATTTTGGTATTTGATAATAGCATGTCAGACAATGCAAGATGGGAAGAGAAAAATTTTAAAAAAAAATGTTTAAATGATTTTCAAAGTTCGAAAAAAAGTGTGAATTTGGGTGTTGCCTACCTTTACATCTCTCCTCATAACTCAGGCTAGAAATAAGACAGAGAGACAAAATAAACACCATTCTACTCAGAACTGTACAGGTTTCACTAGATATGTCACAAGAGGATCTTTGTTAATATTTTACCCATGCACATGCAAAAGCAAAATATTAAAACGCATTTCCGAAAAATCTCCATAATTTAAATATTTCAAAAACTGCCCATATGTCTGCTGTGCTCTTAGCCACATCTGTACCAAATTTCAAGTTGGGATCACGATGGGATCATATTTTAAAATATTTTACTATTAATAGCATCAATGGGTCATTCCATATCAAGTGATCTAAATATGAATACTTTTTTTTACCTGATGTCTTTTGTTTTTTTCTATATTAAGTACAACTTTAGTTAATTACAAATAAAGTTTTGAATTTTTTTCTTTATCATTTATTTTTTTTTACAGATTTTTATAGTTTCAAAAAAGCGTGAATTACATTTCACCCACTAGAAGGGACAAATTGATGATAAAAAGCCACTTTAAATACGTACTATTAATTGTTTGATTAGTTCATATTTCATAGAATGATGATTTAACTACTGTACTATTCTTATTAAACACTTCATAAATGACATTTTTAGTGATGTAATAGAAAACAATTTACATATATAAATAGGGGTTAACATTTTTGGTTCTTTTAAACTTATTTAATCACACATTGAGGATATGATCACCTTTTTTCTTTTGGTTTGTTCAATGCATTCAGGTTGAAAATGCTGAGCAAGTTGTGTTCTGATGATTAAGATGTATTTAGCCCGGCACTTATGGGATTTGTTTTTTATGTTTCTTTATTGTTGCATATAAATGTTTTATTCAATAAGTTGTAATAACTCATACAACCATAAAATAAAAAAAATATATAAATGTGAGAGGTCCCAAGTTGAATCTCTGCACAAATATAACCAAGAACACAAGTAACACAGGCATTTTTTCACAATTTTCAAACTAACATTTATTTCACAATTGCGCATGAAAATTTTGAATTTGATTTTTCCCAAAGAAAATATAAAAAACATAGTCTTGTGACATATCAAATGAAAGCTGTTAGGGTGCATGCCCACATAGTGGTTTAACGTCGGTTTAGCAGCGAAAAACCACCGACGGTTTAGCATAGGTTTTATTTAAATTTATGTAAATCCTAAGCAGCGTTAGGACTTACAAGTAACCCTATGTAATTTAGAAAACGCTGTGCACACATAGTGGGTTTTTGTGAGCGGATCTGCCAGAGGTTGAGCGGTTTCCTAGCGTTTTAGCAGCATACAACATGTCAATTCTTCTCAGCGGTTTTTGAGCGTTTCTGAGGCACTACTCTACCCTTCCATGAACAAAATCCTCCATAGAAAACCGCTTGTAAAACTGCCGGAAAAACCGACTATAAAACGCTGTTTAACAGCTCTTAAAACCGCTGGTAAACTGCTGAGAAACCGCTGGAAAACCGCTGGAGACTTCTGAGCTCAGGAGTCTAGGCTCCTTCAATTTTCCAGCGGTTTACTGATGATCTGAACGTCACTAAACCACTATGTGGGCACATACCCTTACCGTTCTGAGTAAAATGATGCCTCTCCCACTTCATTATCTTATTTCTAGCCCGAGAAAAAAAAAATGTAAAAGCCAAACCAGGACAAAATTCGCACTTTTTTTTAAACTTTAAATATCAATAAAAAATTAACTGATTAAGAAAAAAATTCAAAACTTTTAATTTGTAATTAACTAAAAGTAGTACTTCAAATAAAAAAAAAATTTAAAGACATAAGGTAAAAAAAATATTCATATTTAGATCACTTGATATGGAATGACCCGATGATGAATATGTAACAAGGATGGACATTCCAGCAACACAATGATTGCAAACACAAAGCCAAGGAAACTCAACTGCTTTGGCTGGCTTCACACTGCAGCTTTTTCACTGATCAGTGTCCATCCAGTTTGTGTGCCAAAACCAGGAGTGTCTCCAAAACTCAGAACAGGTGTCAAACTTTCAATTATAGTTTTTCTCTGCAAGTTCCTCTCTTGCCTAATAACTCTGCACACAGTGTAATCTCCCACTATCTTCCCTCACATAATCTTTGGTCCTCCCAAGACCTCCTCTCTCCTCCACACTTATCCGTTCCTCACACAACCGCCTCCAAGATTTCTCCCGAATATCCCCCGTCCTCTGGAATTCTGCACCCAAACACGTCCGATTATCCACCACACTCGGATCCTTCAGACGGAACCTAAAAACCCACCTGTTCAAGAAAGCTCCAGCCTGCAATGACCACGGTGGCACCTCACCACCACCAGAGCTGCCGCCTCACCACCACCAGAGCTGCTGCTGCACCCCTGACCTTCTGTCTCCTCCCCATTGTCCTGTAGAATGTAAGCCCACAAGGGCAGGGTCCTCTCCCCTCTGCACCAGTCTGTCATTGTTAACTTGTTACAGTAAACTAGATGTATAACCTTGTATATAACCCCTTCTCATGTACAGAATTAATGCTGCTATGTAAATAAATAATATCATTATCACGTTAATAGCAGCTTTAGAACTAGATCTAGAAAACAGATGCTGTGTTCATCACCTAAGGTATGTTACCTGCTGTGTGTGTGTATAATATATAATATTATATATATATATATATATATATATATATATATATATATATATATATATATTAATATACACATACACACACGTCAAAAGGGAAGAATCTGGGCACTAGAAGGCTGGATTTAATTTTAGGCTGTTCTCAGCTCCCTGCAGTCAGGTGTTGCACAAGTCTGAACAGAGCTTTAGTCAAATATTTAGAAGAAATGAGGACACTCACCATTGATAGAAGGTTTCTTTAATCCATTACTTTCTTAGAAAGAGCCCCCTTTCCTACACAGAATCATTGGACCCGTGGAAGCCTAACCAGGCGGAACGTGCGCCCGGCGTCCTCCCCGCACCTCCCTCCCCACCACTTAAACGTATGTAACCTACACTTTCTAAGAAAGAAATGGATTAAAGAAACCTTCTATCAATGGCGAGCGCCGTCTTTTCTTCTAAATATTTGACACACACATACGTACACACACACACACAGACACACACACTAGGTACTTCTCACATGTGAGAATCGGTGGAGGCCTGTGTTACAAGACTCCACTGATTGCTCAAAATAATGGCTGAAAAGTGTAGAGCTGGTGACTGCAGAGTGTGGGGTACAGGTGTTAGAAAATAGGATTTCTAATTTATCTGTAACAGACATGTCCCCAATAATCAGGATGAGAGCTGTAGTGTCACTATGGGACCCAGATGTCCCTGTACCCACTACAATTACGTCCTACAGATCTCGGGTGTATCTCTGCACACCCAGTGATCACATATGGTGTAGAAACCGAGGGGGAACCAGAGAAATATAACTAAGGAAACACATTGGGGAGTGGATATCACTGCACAGAACTGGAGTACGGTAACTTGAAGCTCATGGGCCCCAATGCAAAAGCTCCAATGGGGCCCCCCAAGTATTTCAAATCTTTAATAGCATTAGGTTGAATGCCTACTGTAGGTTTTTTTGCTGCATTTCTGCACCCACAGCTTTGTAATGAACGTCTGTGATTATCCAAACGTTGTGCACACATCTACGTTTTGGGTGCAGAAATCAACTGCATTTTTTTAATGTTCCTGCAATTAAGTTGCCTGTTTTTGGGCTGCGTCTTCCCTATTGACTCCATTATAAACCCCTTGAAAAAGCATCACAAACGGATTGGTATTCCTACAGTGTGTTTGTGAGGCTTTTTTTCCTGTGATTTCCTAAACAAAAAAGCTTCAATACTCACCCTCCCTGGCGAGCCCAGGAGATCCTTGGTGATCGTTCCTCCGTGCACCAGCAGAAGCTGTGTTTATCAATCTTCCAGGACCTTTGCACTATGTGACTCAACCTGTCATATGGTGTGCAGGATCTGGAAGATGGATCAACATCTCCTGCCGCTGCACAGAGGAACAATCATCAGGGATCACCAGGGGCTCGCCGAGGAGTGTGAGAAAGTGTCTGTTATTTGTGCTATTTGTATGTGCACAAGTGCAATCTTTATGCTGCTTTTGTTATAGACAGCTGCGTTTGTGTAGCTGACAAGTGCAGCACAAACAGAAGCACAGTGGGCACAGAGCCTTAGTCTTTTTATAGGCCAAAAGGAACTTTTGGGCCCCCTAAGCTCCAGAGCCCAGGAGCGATTGCAACCCCTACACCCATTGTAGTTACACCCCTGCTTTGAAGAAAGCAACTATTTTTTGACTGTTCGATCCTATGTGAATCTGCACCAGTCAGTTGATTAACTCAGAGGGCAAAATTCTGGTACAATGCGCATCAGAAATCCACACGGGCAGAATACAGCTGCTCTGCTGTTATTACTCCTCATTACAGAGATGCACATTTATTATTTATATTATTATATTATTGTGGGACCCGCGGCGGTTGTGATCAATGTGATCCAGCCGGTCTGTGGTCCAGTGTGTGCCGATGCCGGCTGTTGATATGGTCGGTGCTTAGTTGTGATCCAGTGTGTGCTGTGTGATCTGGTGCTGTGCCAGTGCTGTGATTCTGTGTTGTGCTGTGTGATCCGCTGTTGTAATCAGATGCTGTCCTGTGATACGGTGTGTGCCGTACTGTGATCCGATGCTGTGAGATGATCTGGTGTGTGCCGGTGTTGTGAGGTGATCCGGTCCTGTGATCAGTGTGTGCTGTTGATCGGTTGGTGCTGTGATCCAGTGTGTGCTCGTGTTGAGCTGTGATCCGGTCCTGAGATCAGTGTGTCCTATGATCCTCCCGGTGTTGTGATCCTGTCCTGTGATCCGGTGTGGGATGGTGCTGTGAGGTGATCCGCTGCAGTCCTGTGATCAGTGTGCTGTTGATCGGTCGGTTCTGTGATCCGGTGTGTGCTGGTGTTGTGAGGTCAGTGTGTCCTGTGATCTGCCCAATGTTGTGAGGTAATCCTGCCCTGTGATCCAGTGTGTGCCGATGTTGTAACGTGATCTGATGCAGTCCTGTGATCAGTGTGTGCTGTGATCTGGTGTGCTGTGTGATCCGATGTGTGCCGGTGTTGTGAGGTGATCTGATCCTGTGATCTGGTGTGGTGTGTGTTCCAGTTTTGTGAGGTGATCTGGTCAAGTGATCCAAAGTGCTGTGTGATTCGGTGTTGTGATGTAATCTGGCCCTGTGATCCATCTGGTGTGCTGTGTGATCCGGTGTGTGTGCTGGTGTTGTGAGGTAATCTGGTCTTGTGATCCATCTGGTGTGCTGTGTGATCCGTTGTTGTGAGGTGATCTGGTCCTGTCCATCTGGTGTGCTGTGTGATCCGGTGTTGTGAGGTGATCTGGTCCTGTGATCCATCTGGTGTGCTGTGTGATCTGTTGTTGAGGTGATCTGGTCCTGTGATCCATTTGGTGTGCTGTGTGATCCGGTGTTGTGAGGTGATCTGGTCCTGTGATCCATCTGGTGTGCTGTGTAATCCGGTGTTGTGAGGTGATCTGGTCCTGTGATCCATCTGGTGTGCTGTGTAATCCGGTGTTGTGAGGTGATCTGGTCCTGTGATCCATCTGGTGTGCTGTGTAATCCGGTGTTGTGAGGTGATCTGGTCCTGTGATCCATCTGGTGTGCTGTGTAATCCGGTGTTGTGAGGTGATCTGGTCCTGTGATCTATCTGGTGTGCTGTGTGATCCGGTGTTGAGGTGATCTGGTCCTGTGATCCGATCTGGTGTGCTGTGTGATCCGGTGTTGAGGTGATCTGGTCCTGTGATCCATCTGGTGTGCTGTGTGATCCGGTGTTGTGAGGTGATCTGGTTCTGTGATCCATCTGGTGTGCAGTGTGATCCGGTGTTGTGAGGTGATCTGGTTCTGTGATCCATCTGATGTGCTGTGTGATCCGGTGTTGTGAGGTGATCTGGTGTGCTGTGTGATCCGGTGTTGTGAGGTGATCTGGTCCTGTGATCCATCTGGTGTGCTGTGTGATCCGGTGTTGTGAGGTGATCTGGTGTGCTGTGTGATCCGGTGTTGTGAGGTGATCTGGTGTGCTGTGTGATCCATCTGGTGTGCAGTGTGATCTGGTGTTGTGAGGTGATCTGGTGTGCTGTGTGATCCGGTGTTGTGAGGTGATCTGGTCCTGTGATCCATCTGGTGTGCAGTGTGATCTGGTGTTGTGAGGTGATCTGGTGTGCTGTGTGATCCGGTGTTGTGAGGTGATCTGGTCCTGTGATCCATCTGGTGTGCAGTGTGATCTGGTGTTGTGAGGTGATCTGGTGTGCTGTGTGATCCGGTGTTGTGAGGTGATCTGGTCCTGTGATCCATCTGGTGTGCAGTGTGATCTGGTGTTGTGAGGTGATCTGGTGTGCTGTGTGATCCGGTGTTGTGAGGTGATCTGGTGTGCTGTGTGATCCGGTGTTGTGAGGTGATCTGGTCCTGTGATCCATCTGGTGTGCAGTGTGATCTGGTGTTGTGAGGTGATCTGCTCTTGTGATCCATCTAGTGTGCTGTGAGGTTATCTGGTCCTGTGATCCATCTGGTGTGCTGTGTGATCTGGTCCTATGATCCGGTGTTGTGAGGTGATCTGGTGTGCTGTGTGATCCGGTGTTGTGAGGTGATCTGGTGTGCTGTGTGATCCGGTGTTGTGAGGCGATATGGTCCTGTGATCCATCTGGTGTGCAGTGTGATCTGGTGTTGTGAGGTGATCTGCTCTTGTGATCCATCTAGTGTGCTGTGATGTTATCTGGTCCTGTGATCCATCTGGTGTGCTGTGTGATCTGGTCCTATGATCCGGTGTTGTGAGGTGATCTGGTGTCTCCCCGCCCTCCTTTGTTCTCTCCCCTGTGCGGCTGTAAGTTTCCCCCGGCCTCCCCTCCCCTCTGTCTCCCGCCTCCTTAGTGTCTCCTCGGCCTCCCCCGGTGACCTCGGCCTCTCCGCCTCCTCCGCCCGGGCACGCTCACAGCCGGGGATCACTCACCCGCTCCTCCGCTTCCTCTCGGCGCTTCCTTCCTCACACAATCCGACAACACAAAAGATGGCCGGACAGGCTGGTCACACGCCGGCAACGCCGCATCCCCATGGCAACGCTCAGCCAATCACCGCCCGCCGGTACCCGGCTGATGGACGCCGCGCGGCCCCTCAGTGTGAGGCCGAGTCACGTGACCGGAGCACAGGGCGGGAAACGCTGACGCTCACACACCCGAGCCCGGAAGTGGCCACCATTGTCACAGCAAGGCCGCAATCTGTGTACAGCCCCGCCGGTGGTATCAGCGTCATACACACTACATCTACCGAGGAGAGCGGAAAAAAAAAAGCCTCATAGGAAACATTGAGCTCTGTTCATATACACATAAAGTTGTTGAAGAAAAAAAACACTCCCTGTAAAACGGCGTTTACGATTGGTCTGCTGGTTGCAGGAAGCTGTTGATCATGTGACCGGTGTGCGGCTTGTGATTGGCTGATGGTGTTACTTACACTATTACACTCAGCGGAGCAGGAAGAGACCGGGAACATGGGGCTGCTGACCATCCTGAAGAAGATGAAGCAGAAGGAGCGGGAGGTGCGGCTGCTAATGCTGTATCCTGACCGGAGAGGAGGAGGGGGAGACCGAGAGGAGGGAGGTGCGGCTACTAATGCTGTATCCTGACCGGAGAGGAGGAGGGGGAGACCGAGAGGAGGGAGGTGCGGCTACTAATGCTGTATCCTGACCGGAGAGGAGACCAGGGGGAGAGGAGGGAGGTGCGGCTGCTAATGCTGTATCCTAGAGAGGGGTGGGGGGTGGGGAGAGAGGATGGAGGGGAGGGGGGGAGAGAGGATGGAGGGGAGGGGGGAGATGGGAGGAGGGGGGGAGAGAGAAGATGGGGGAGAGAGAGAGGGGGAGAGAGAGGAGATGGGCGGGGAGAGAGAGGGGAGGGGGGAGAGAGAGGGGTGGTAGAGAGGTGCTGATGCTGTATCCTGAGGAGGGGAGTAAGGGGGTAGGGAGGTGTGGCTGCTGATGCTTTGTCCTGAGAAGTGGAGAGAGAAGAGGAGAGAGGGGGGTAGGGAAGTGCGGCTGCTAATGCTGAATCCTGAGGAGGGGAGAGAGAGGGGGGGTAGAGAGGTGCTGATGCTGTATCCTGAGGAGGGGAGAGAGGGGGTAGGGAGGTGTGGCTGCTGATGCTGTATCCTGAGGAGGGGGAGAGAGGAGACTGGGGGGAGAGAGGGGGAGTAGGGAAGTGTGACTGCTAATGCTGAATCCTGAGGAGGGAAGAGAGGGAGAGAGGAGATGGGGGAGGTGCAGCTACTAATGCTGTATCCTGACCGGAGAGGAGGAGGGGGACACCCAGGGGGAGAGAGAGAGGGGAGGGAGATGCGGCTGCTAATGCTGTGTCCTGACCGTAGAGGGGAGAGAAGAGGAGGGAGGTGCAGCTACTAATGCTGTACCCTGAGGAGGGAAGAGGAGACAGGAGAGAATGGAGCTGCTCATGCTATATCCTGAGGAAGGGAGAGAGAGACAGGAGGCCAGGGGAAGAGAGACAGGAGAGAGACAGGAGAGAGAAGAGGAGAGGAGACCGGGGGAAGAGAGGAGAGGGAGGTGCAGCTACTTATGCTGTATCCTAACCAGAAAGGAGATTGCGGAGAGAGAAAGGAAGGAGGTGCTGCTACTCATGCTGTATCCTAACCGGAGAGGAGACCGGGTCAGAGAGGAGGGGGGAGAGAGACAAAAGAGGAGATGGGGTAGGGTGGGAAGGAGACCGTGGGGGAGTGGAGAGAAAGGAGGAGGTGCAGCTGCTCATGCTGTATCCAGAGGAAAATGAACGGGAGGTGCGGCTGCTCATGCTGTATCCTGAGGAGGGGAGAGAAAGGAAGAGATAGGGGAGGGAGGTGCAGCTGCTCCTGCTGTATCCTGATGAGGGAAGAGAGATACAGGAGAGGGGAGGGAGGTGCAGCTGCTCCTGCTGTATCCTGAGGAGGGAAGAGAGACACAGGAGAGGCAGATGCGGCTGTTCATGCTGTATCCTGAGGAGGGAAGAGAGGGGAGGAAGGTACTGCTCATGCTGTATCCTGAGGAGGGAAGAGATAGAGGAGGGAGGTGCGGCTGCTCCTGCTGTATCATGAGGAGGGGAGAGAAAGGAAGAGATAGGGTAGGGAGGTGCAGCTGCTCCTGCTGTATCCTGATGAGGGAAGAGAGCTACAGGAGAGGGGAGGGAGGTGCAGCTGCTCATGCTGTATCATGAGGAGGGGAGAGAAAGGAAGAGATAGGGGAGGGAGGTGCAGCTGCTCCTGCTGTATCCTGAGGAGGGAAGAGAGATACAGGAGAGGGGAGGGAGGTACAACTGCTCATGCTGTATCCTGAGGAGGGAAGAGAGACACAGGGAGAGCAGGTGCGGCTGCTCATGCTGTATGCTGAGGAGGGAAGAGAGAAAGAGACAGGGGAGGAAGGTACTGCTCCTGCTGTATCCTGAGGAGGGAAGAGAGAGAGAGGGAAGTGAGATACAGGAGAGGGAGGTACGGCTGCTCATGCTGTATTCTGAGGGGAGAGAGGGAAGGGAGGTGCGGCTGCTCATGCTATATCCTGAGGAGGGAAGACTTGGGGGAGAGGGAGGAATCCAGGGGAGCGAGAGGAGAGTGAGAGAGAAGAGGGGAGAGAGTGGGGGGAGGGAGGTGCAGCTGCTCATGCTGTAGCCTGAGGAGGGGAGAAAGAAAGTGAGGAGACCAGAGGATGGAGGAGGAGAGAAGGCGATGTGGCTGTTCATGCTGTATTCTAGAGCGAGAGGCAGGGGAGAGAGAGGGAGGTGCAGCTGCTCATGCTCTATCCTGAGGACGGGAGAGAAGAGGAGGGAGGTGCGGCTGCTCATGCTGTATCCTGGAGAGCGGACAGGACGAGACCTGGGGAGAGAGAGACAGGAAAGGGGGGAGAGGAAGAGAGAGGAGCGAGGTGCGGCTGCTCATGCTGTATCCTGAGGAGGGAAGAGAGAGAGAGGAAAGTGAGATACAGGAAAGGGGAGGGAGGTACGGCTGCTCATGCTGTATCCTGAGGAGGGGAGAGAGAGGGGAGGGAGGTACGGCTGCTCATGCTATATCCTGAGGAGGGAAGACTGGGGGGAGAGGGAGGAGTCCGGGGGAGCGAGAGTGGAGTTAGAGAGAAGAGGGAAGGGGGGGAGAGACAGGAAACAGGAGGGAAGAGAGAGATTGGGGGGAGGGAGGTGCTGTAGCCTGAGGAGGGGAGAAAGAGAGCAAGGAGACCGGGGGATGGAGAGACAGAAAAAAAGGGGGTGAGAAAGGAAGAGAGAAGGAAATGTGGCTGCTCATGCGGTATCTTAAGGGCCCATTCCACGCTACGATACTGTCAACGATATTGTTTGTACATCACGGCTTTTTGGGTGGTGCAACGATGCCGTAATGACGTCGTTGCATGTGACAAATATAAACAATCAACGATAAGTCGGCTGATCGTTCATCGGACGTTTGTGATCAGGACCTTAAACCAAGCGATGATCGTTCGTCCAACCTGCAGCATCGGTGTATGTGACACCGTGATAACGATGTCGTTAACGACCTCTCCTATTCAGAACTGAAGGACATAGGCGATCGAACGACCGCAAGTATCATTTGCTTGTCGCGGAATTGTTGCTGGGTTGTTAAAAATATCTGTGTGTGTGACATTTCACTAGCGATCAATTAACGACGTTCCAGCGATGTACGTCGATCCGATGTCGGATCGTTCGACCATTGAAGCCTGTAACCCAGGCTTTAGAGGGGAGAGGGAGGGAGGTGCAGCTGCTCATGCTGTATCCTAAAGCTGGAGAGGAGACAGACAGGAAAGGGAGGAGAAGAAGAAGGTGTTGCTGCTCATGCTGTATCCTGGACAGAGCAGACTGGGTGAGAAAGAAGGGAGAAGGAGAGAGAAGGAGGTGTGGCTGCTCATGCTGTACCCTAGATCTGGAGAGGGGAGAGAAGAGGAGGGAGGTGTGGCTGCTCATTCTGTATTCTGGGGAGAGGGGAGAGAAGGAGGGAGGTGCGACTGGTCATGCTGTATCCATGAGCTGGAAAGGAGAAGAGAGTGGGGGAGATCGGGTGGGTGGGATAGGTGCAGCTGCTCATGCTGTATCCTAGAGAGAGGAGAGGTGACCGGGGTAGAGTGACAAGAGAGGGGAGAGAAGAGGAAGCAGGTGCGGCTGCTCATGATGTATGCAAAAGCTGGAGAGGGGGAGACCGGGGCGGGGTGTGTAACTTCACATGCTCTATCCTAGAGAGAGGAGATCAGGTAGGGGGGCTGAGAGGAGTCTGGGGTAGAGTGACAGGAGAGAGGAGGAGGGAGGTGTGGCTGCTCATGCTGTGATTCCTGGGGGGAGAGAGGAAGGAGTGGCTGCTCAAACGGTATCCCAGCGAGGGAGGAGAGAAAGGCCTTGTGCACGCACAGAGTATTTTGTGAGTTTTTAACCTCGGAATTTGCAAGACAAAACTTAAGAGTGGAACAATCAGAGGAAAAGTATAATATAAACAAATCGCCACCTCTGTGTTCTCACCCCCACTCCTGGTTTTGTGTAACAAATACTGAGGGGGAAAAACTCCCCAAATACTCAGCGTGTACATCAGGCCTTGCAAATACTGAGGTAAAAACTCACCCAATACTCAGCATGTGCACGAGGTCTTACAAATACTGAGGTAAAATAGTCACCAAATACTCAGCGTGAGCACGAGGCCTTACAAATACTGAGGTAACAACTCCCCAAATACTGAACGTGTACACGAGGCCTTACAAATACTGAGGTAAAAAGTCACCAACTACTCAGTTTGTGCACGAGGCCTTACAAATACTGAGGTAAAAAACTCACCATATACTGAACGTGTGCACGAGGCCTTACAAATACTGAGGTAAAATAGTCACCAAATACTTAGCGTATGCACGAGGCCTTACAAATACTGAGGTAAAACCTCACCAAATACTCAGCGTGTGCACGAGGCCTTACAAATACTGAGGTAAAACCTCACCAAATACTCAGCGTGTGCACGAGGCCTTACAAATACTGAGGTAAAAACTCACCAAATACTGAACGTGTGCACAAGGTCTTACAAATACTGAGGTTAAAACTCACCAAATACTCAGTGTGTGGACGAGGCCTTACAAATACTGAGGTAAAACCTCACCAAATCCTCAGCTTATGCGCAAGGCCTAATGGCCACTTTACACACACCAACTTATCTGTCCAACTTCTGACCAACTTACTGGTTGCAGTGAAATCATGGACATATTGTTCCATTTGTACACAGCCACAAAATGGAGCAATGTGTCCATGATTTCACTGCAACCAGTAAGTTGTTCAGAAGTTGGACAGATACCGTAAGTTGGTGTGTGTAAAGTGGCCCTTACAAATACTGAGGTTAAAAACTCACCAAATCCTCAGCGTGTGCACGAGACCTTACAAATACTGAGGTAAAACCTCACCAAATACTCAGCGTTTGCTTGAGGTTTACAGATACTGAGGTAAAAAGTCCCCAAATACTCAGCATGTGCACAAGGCCTTACAGATACTGAGGTAAAAACTCCCCAAATACTCAGCATGTGCACAAGGCCTTACAGATACTGAGGTAAAACTCCCCAAATACTCAACGTGTGCATGAGGTTTACAGATACTGAGGTAAAAAGTCCCCAAATACTCAGCATGTGCACAAGGCCTTACAGATACTGAGGTAAAAACTCCCCAAATACTCAGCATGTGCACAAGGCCTTACATAAATCTTTGTGACAGATTCTTGCTACCCAATCTGAGAGAAGGATAAAAGAGGCACAGTCACGTTCTGGGTTTCTTGCTGTAGTTTTGATAAAGGTTATGTAGTCGTAGTTTTCTTCTCTTTTTCTCTTAACTTGTTGTTAGAGGTTTAGATAACGCCGGGAAAACCACAATCCTGAAGAAATTTAATGGTGAAGATATAAACACGATTTCCCCAACTCTGGGATTCAACATCAAGACTCTGGAGCACAGAGGGTAAGGTGTCATGATATATACTGTATATACCGCATCTCCAGTGTATGTACCATGATATATACTCCATTCTCCGGTGTATGTGCCATGATATACACTGTATATACCGCATCTCCAGTGTATGTGCCATGATATACGCTGTATATACTCCTGATTCTCACTTCCGTTGTGTATGTGCCATGATATACGCTGTATATACTGCATCTCCAGTGTATTTGCCATGATATACGCTGTATATACTGCATCTCTAGTGTATGTGCCATGATATATGCTGTATATACCGCATCTCCAGTGTAAGTCACTTTTCTCTATATCGGCTCTACTGAATCTATTCTGACAAACCTACAGAGCAGGAGAAGCCAACAGATCAGACACAATTTTAAGTCTGGCAGTTTCCTCTTAAAGGGATCCTGTCATGTTGTTTTTTAAATGTTTAGATCGTGCTCTGTGCATCACTAACCTGTTTTTAAAAAAACAAATAAACAAAAAAAACTATGTATTTATCATAAAAAAAGCACCTTAGATGCTTAGGTTTTTGCATTGGGTTTCTGCACAGACAGGCATCAGGGTGAATACTTAAACTGGAACTTGTCTCCCAAGTTTAGAGCACCTAACCTACCACTACCTGTCCCTGCAGCTTCCTACTATACTACTATCCATCCCTGTCTGATCAAGGGTTCTCTCTCAATGGTCCTCCTCTGCCACCCACACAGATGGCCATACGCTGGATCTCATCTTTACCCGTCTTTGCTCCCTTACTAACCTCACAAACTCAACCCTCCCCCTGTCTGACCACAATCTGCTGACCTTCTCCTCCCTCACCACCCCTACTACACCACCTCCTCTCCGCAAACTTGATCATCCCCACAGAAACCTAAAACACATTGATCTACGCTCACTCTCAGAATCCCTCCTCCCTCTCGCCAACATAACATCTATACGTGACACAGACACTGCCACAACTTTCTACAACACCACATTAACCAAGGCCCTCGACCTAGCCGCCCCCCTCACATACCACGCTCCACGCACTAACAGGCAACCCTGGCACACCAACCTCACTAAAGACCTGAGACGGGCATCCAGGGTCGCCGAGAGGCGATGGAAAAAATCACGTTCCCCTGAGCACTTTGCGCTGTTCAAACAGTCCCTCATTGCCTTCAAGACTGCACTTGCTACCGCCAAACAAACCTTATTCTTAACCCTAATAACCTCCCTGTCCCACAATCCCAAACAACTTTTCAAAACCTTCAATTCCTTACTCTGCCTGCCTGCTCCCCTCTTTCTCCCCTTATCTTTGCAGAAGACTTTGCCTCCTTCTTCAAAGAAAAGATTGACAGAATCAGACAGCTTTGATCCACTGTCCCCACAGCCTCCCCTTTCACCTATACTGCCCTCTCCTTCCATCAACTGCTTCCCCCCCCCATAACTGAAGGCCAGCTCTCCTCCCTCCTGTCAAAATCACACCTCACCACCAGCGCCCACGACCTGCTCCCATCCCACCTCATTCCCAACCTCACCTCCCAGCCCTAATTCATCTTTTCAACCTATCACTTACCACCGACACCTACCCTCAGCCTTCAAACACGCCTTGATCACACCCATCCTCAAAAAAACCCTCCCTCGACCCACGACTGTCTCCAACTACCGCCCTGTATATCTCCTTCCTTTCGCCTCTAAACTACAGTACTTGAACAGCATGTCCACTCTGAGGTGTCGTCTCACCTCTCCTCCTGCTCCCTCTTTGACTGCCTGCAATCTGGCTTCCGACCCCTCCACTCCACTGAATGAAACTGCTCTGACCAAGTCACCAACGACCTACTGACTGCCAAAAGCAAGCGCCACTACTCTGTTCTCCTCCTCCTCGACTTGTCCGCCGCCTTCGACACTGTTGACCACTCCCTTCTACTTTAGATCCTGGAATCTCTTGGCATCACGGACCTTGCCCTCTCTTGGATCTCCTCATACTTAACGGACCGGACCTTCAGCGTCACCCACTCCCACACATCCCCCTCGCCCTACCCCCTCGGCATACCCCCTATCTGTCGGGGTCCCCCAGGGCTCGGTTCTTAGGCTGCTACTGTTCTCAATCTACACTCTCGGCCTAGGCCAACTCATTGAGTCCCATGGCCTCTAGTACCACCTCTACGCCGACGACACCCAAATCTACGTGTCTGGTCCTGATATCGCCTCCCTTCTATCCTAAATTCCACACTGCCTGTCCGCCATCTCATCCTTCTTCTCTGCTCGCTTCCTAAAACTGAACATGGACTAAACCGAGTTCATAGTCATACCCCCCCCCAGGTGGCACATGTGCACAAAAACCACAGACTTAGGAGGCTACTTTCACATTAGCATTCGGGACGCATCTGTCTGAGTGAATAGACGCAGACAGATGCCCAAATGCATACATACTGGTGTCAGCGCTGCGTTTATTCTCTGGATCCGTAGTAATAAAAAATCCCCATAGGAAACGAGAGAGAGAGAATGAATCAATGAATAAATCACTGTGCGCTTCAGGATGCATGTGTATAAATCATGCAGCCTCAAACGCACAAAAATTACACCAAGTTGCATTTTCTTTTTCGCTCCATTGGGAGACCCAGACATTGGGTGTATAGCTTCCGCCTCCGGAGGACTCACAAAGTACTGCACTTACACTTTTTGTTTTATCCCCTCCCCTACTGCCTATACACCCCCTTCAGGAGAAATCCCATCAGTTCTTAGCTTTGTGTTGAAGGAGGCACACCTGCACTCATCCACTCTCACTTTAGTCTTACTCACTCTCCCTGGAGAGTGTCGGATGGAAGAAAAGCGGATCCATATGGATCCCCAGCATGTCTCCTTCCTCACCCTCGGGCAGAGGTGGTTGAGGTACCCATGGGGTACAACGGGCTGGAGCGCTCATGCTGTTTTTTCCTTCTCCATCCCTTGGGGGCACTGGAGAAGTGGGATCGTCACGGGCTTCCATACAGTCTGGAGCTCTAACTCCATCCACAGTCCCTCATGGATCTGCTGGCTGGAGTTGTTACCCCCATGGACCAGGCCCTGCACCGATAAGGTACTCTGTGTGGGGTTACACTGCAGCTGCAGTCTGGCCTCCGGTTCCGTATAACTGGGGGTATTCGCTGTGCGGGGCATCCTGGGCTCCTCAGCTACCTGACCCCAGCCATGCTGCGGAATGTCCGGTTTTTCCGGCTCTCCGCTGTTCCCCGCTACTAAGCGCCGGGCGACCAAAATGATGTAGGCCCCGGCTTGCCGTGACATACGGTCGGCCCTGCACCGGGCTCTGTGGTAGCCGGGATTTCCTGAGGGCTCCACGGGCTGGAAGCCTCCCTACGCTCCCTGCACTCGGGCAAGGAGGTACCCTGGTCCCCGGCACAAGGATGAGGAGGCATCCTTCACTCAGGATGCGCTCCCTCCAGCTTCTGGCTGACAAGCACCTGGGGCTCCGGGAGTAGCAGTCATCCGTTTGCCCCAGAACGCGGGAGTTCCAGATTTCTGGTCCTCCTGCGGGCCTCAGCGCGGCAGGACCTAAGCGTTTTGGCGGGGTCTGGGTGTTTTTTCACTCTCGCCCGGACCTCTGCGCCGGCCCCGCGCCTTTAGCGGCATGGGGTTACTACTTTAGGCCGCGGCTTCTGCCTATTGTGAAGCCGCCGCCTATTTCCCGCCCCCGGCCCGCCTTTCCAAATGACGCGATTCGTGTCATAGCGGGGGCGGACCGGACACATCACGGGGGCGGGACAGTGGCTCCTGGCGCTTCTCGCTCTCTGTGAGAGCCACTGCGCGCCTTTTCTGAATTGGACCGCCCTCCTCACAAGCAGCGGCGGCCATTTTCAGGAGGGCTCTCAGGGCACTGTTGATTACAGTGCTTATTCCTCCATTTCAGGGGACCCTACAGTCAGTCACTGTAGAGGTTCCCCCGTCACCCCTGACTCTCACCGCTGGCCCCTTTAGCGTGTCATCCCCTCCTGGGGCATAAACCCCAGAAATAGTCTGGGGGTATCCTCTCTCCACGGCCCCCCAAACGGTCGCGGAGAGCCCTCTCTGCCTCTCCTCATTTCGCCGGGACCCATACAGTGGGATCTCGGCTTGATGGTGATGAGGATCGGCTACATTTGTAGGTCTCTAGTCGAGCCCTCTAAGGAAGATCCCTTAGTGGATTTCTTACAGTAACTCCGTGTTAGACCTCTCGGCCTCAGCCTCGGAGGCTGCGCTCTTGGAAGAACTGTCTCAGTCTCTTCCTCCGTCCAAGTCACATGGCCTGTGCTTTTTGATCACTCTAATTTCGGATCAACTATGCAGGCGCCCAGGGCTTGCCCTGATAAACGTTTCACTGACGTGGTAAAGGCTGGGTCGGTCTCGCCTAGGGTGGACCCAAATGTCTTTAGACTGTCTGCCAATTCAGTCATGTCAGTTGCAGATGGATCCTTCTCTAAGCACTCCTCTGACCCCCAAATTGACCTCCTGCAAAGGTCAATTTACGAAGCTACAGGAGCCTCGTTTGCCCCTGCTTTCGAGGCAGTTTGGGCTTTGCAGGCAGTTCCTGCCTGCTTGGCGGAGCTCGACGTAGTAGCGCAGGATATTCCTGAGGTGACTACCTTATCATTTCTGACCGCCGCATTCGCAGATTTTGCAGGACGGCGGTCATAGGATCTGCTACCTGTTCCGCATTTTGCTCGCAGCCCGCAGAACGTTGTGGCTGCGGGATTGACAAGCTGACGCCCCTTATAGGAGTTGTGGTCTATTGGTAAGCACTGCTTCCTACCAATGCAAAGGTGCCCGGTTCGAGCCCCGCTGCAAACCCTTTCTCGGGGAACAGACTTTTAGGGGGTAAAGGAATCTGCAGGTGGAGGTTCCACCTCCTGGCCTCTAAGGTGCAGAAGTGTGGACAGCGTCAAGTGCATGCCAGATTTCGGGCCTTTCGTCCCTCTTCCAGCCCTCCTCCTCTTCTCCGCCCGTTCAGTAGGATCATACGGGCGGGTCGGTCTATGTCAGCCGGAGCCTCGGCCTCCCAGGCAACCTCCACATGTCTCGCCGCCATTCCCAGCAGCAATCTCTGTCTGTGGCAGGCTCTTCCGGTTTTGAGTCATCTGGTGCAGCCATTTCCAAGACCGGTGGGTGGTAAATATCTTTCCCCTCGGCTACAGGATAGATCCATCCTCGCGCCCTCCGACTCGCTTCTGTCTTTCCTCGTTCCTGCCGGCTAGGGCTTCGGCCTTTCATCTCTGAACGCCCCGTATCAGGACGGGGTTGTGATTCAGGTCCCCGACGTGGAACTCCTCCAGGGGTTCTGTTCAAACCTCTTCACGGATTCTAAGAAGGACTGTTTTGGATCTCAGGCTGCTCAACCGGCTCGTGAGAGTCAAGGCTTTCAAGTTGGAATCATTCGGCACATGATTGCCTCACTATAGCTGGGGAACTTCCTGGACTCAGTGGATGTCCAGGATGCCTATCTGCTCGTCCCCTTTGCTCCTGCTCCGCAGCGTAGGCTGAGGTTCGCGGTGGGGGGAGGAGTGCTTTCAGTTTGTGGCTCCGCCCTTCGGGCTAGCCTCAGCTCCGAGAGTCTTCTCCAAGATGATGGCAGCAATGGTGGCCGTACTGCATTTCTAGTCCACGCAGTAACCCCATACTTGGACGACCTGCTGGTCAGAGCTCTCTACGGAGCAGTATCATCTCAGTCTCCCGACTCTCGGCAGCGTTTCAGGTGGCTGATCGACGGCCCAAAGTCCTCTCTCCTGCCTGCGCAGACCCTAACGTATCTGGGCATGGACTTTCTCTCCGCTCTGTCTCTGGTCATACTGCTTTTAAGCAAGCAGATGTCGATTCTAGAGGAAATCCGATCCCTTCTTCAATCGGGTTCAGTCTCCATCAGTCGTCTGCACATTCTGGGTAAGATGGTAACTGCCATAGCAGCAGTACCGTTTGCGCAATTTCACCTGCGTCCGCTGCAAGTGCAGATCCTCCGCGGTTGGGACAAGACTCAGTCATCTGTCATCAGGCACATCTCGCTGTCTCAGTCAACGTAGGAATCGCTCCTCTGGTGGCTGTTTGACATGTCGCTGTCACGAGGGAGATGCCTGCTGCCCCCCTCTTGGTTAGTAGTATCCACGGATGCCAGCCTCCTCGGATGGGACGCCGTGTTTCTCCACCACAGGGATCAATGCACCTGGTCGGAGCAGGAATCCATTCTACGGGTCAACGTCCTGCAGATTCGGGCCATTTAGTCGGCTTCACTGGCTTTTCGGAGGATTCCTGGTGGGGAATCTTATTCAGATTCAGTCGCGACCGCGGTCGCTTATATTGATCACCAGGGAGGCTCTGGAAGTTCTCCGGCATTGTCTGAGGCCCGACAAATCCTTCGGTGGGTCGAGGACAACGACTCGTCCATCTCGACGGTCAATTTCCCCAGGGTGGACAATTGGAAGGCCGACTACCTATGTCGGCAAGGTATGGACGCGGGCGAATGAGCTCTCCACCCCGACGTCTTTCTACATCCGCGACAGATGGGGCTCCCAGACGTGGATCTGATGGCTTCTTGGTGGAACCACATGGTTCCGGTCTTCATGTCTCGCTAGCGAGACCACAAGGATGTGGAGGCGGACGCTCTGGTCCAGGACTGGTCCCAGTTTCTCCTCCCCTACGTGTTTCCTCCATTGCCACAGGGTTCTACGGAAAATCAGAACAAAATGTCGACAAGCCCTGCTCATCGCCCCAGTCTCTCTCTCTCGCTCTTGCTCTCGCGCTCTCTCGCTCCCCTTGTTCGTTCTTACGACCAGCCACAACAAAGGACACACGTCCTCCAGGTCGTCCTTGACCAGGTGGATCAAGGATCCTGTTCAGGAGGCCTATGTTGCCTCTGGTTCGCCTTTACCTGCTGGGATTAAGGCGCATTCCACAAGAGCTGTGGTGCCTCGTGGGCCTTACGTCATCAGGCCACGGCACAATAGGTGTGTCAGTCGGCTACTTGGTCCAGCCTACACACATTCACAAAACCTTATCGGATTCTTCCGTATGCTTCTGCAGACGCTAACGTGTGCAGACGGATCCTTCAGGCGGCGGTTACTCTCCTTTGATTGTCTCTGCCATGCTTGGGTCTTCTCCCACCCAGGGATAGCTTTTGGACATCCCAATGTCTGGGTCTCCCAATGGAGCGAAAAAGAGAACTTTGTTTACTTACCGTAAATTCTTTTTCTTCTAGCTCCTAATTGGGAGACCCAGCACCCACCCTGTTGCCTTTTGGGCTTTGTTTTTTCCTTTAAGTGGCTGGTGTTATTCATGTCGCTTTTATGGCCCTGTTGGCCGACACTTCATATCCGGACCTTTCGGTCTTGGTGTGGGTTTATCCTCCTTCCTGCTTGTGCACCGAACTGATGGGATTTCTCCTGAAAGGGGTGTATAGGCAGTAGGGGAGGGGCTACACTTTTTGTTTTAAGTGTAGTACTTTGGGTGTATAGCTTCCGCCTCCGGAGGACACACAATGTCTGGGTCTCCCAATTAGGAGCTAGAACAAAAAGAATTTATGTTAAGTAAACATTCTCTTTTTTCACCACCACAGACCAATCCCAATCGGATACAAACACAGCCACCATATGTTAAACATAGGGACACAGTGCGGGTCCGTAGACTCACACTGGGACGCATGCAAACGCCAGTGTGAAACCCCAGCCTTATGAATGGAGTCTAAAGTATATTCTCATTCAGGTTCAAGCTGAATATGTGGGACGTCGGGGGCCAGAAGTCATTGAGATCTTATTGGAGGAATTACTTTGAGAGCACAGATGGACTGATCTGGGTTGTAGACAGCGCGGACCGGGCTCGCTTACAAGACTGCGCTCAAGAACTAGCCGGGCTCTTGTTGGAGGAGGTAGGAACGTGTGTGGTTTGTCTATTCCTATTTTATAAAGATAATTAGAGAATTGCTATGTATGTATTGATCTAATGTATTAAAAATGGCATTTCAAGATAAAACAGAGAATTTATGTTAGATTCAGATGTCATTGTAGAAACAGGAGTAATGATTAATAGTCCTGTTCCAGCAGAATATTCCTTATGTCATTATTTTCTTTCAGAGGTTGGCTGGAGCAACATTACTGGTGTTTGCTAATAAACAAGATTTGCCTGGCGCACTGTCCAAAGATGCGATCCGGGAGGTGAGCACTTTCTAATATGTCACACTCGTGTCATGTCTGATGGACAGCAAGGTTTCCCTAGCCAGAGCCATTTTGGCTGTCCAGATTAATTATGAATCCAAAACTGAAAAAATAACATAAAGATCTTTTAAACCGTATTGTTTGTAGATGTGAGATGAAACCGTTTACTAGGGATGTAGACGCCAAACACCCCACTGATCAGTCACTATTTGCTTTGTATGTGAACATGGATCGGAGCTGTATTATGCAGATCTGTTCAATGTGTAATGGCCGATGATGGGAACTGCACATCAGCTCTGATTGAAGATAATAGATGCTGATCTGCAGTACAGAGCAGACGCTTATACACCTTGAATGGAGCTGCACGCTAGCCACTGGGGCTTATAACAGCTGGCAGTTACCAAGTGTCAAACCTCCACCAGTCTTTTATTAATACTCTATCCTAGGAATTATTATTTATTTATATAGCACCATTAGGTTCCATGGCGCTTTACATGAGGATAAGGGAGACAAGGACAAGTAGACTAGCTGTAGACAATCAGGACATACAGGTACAGGAGGGGACCCTGTCCACAAGAGCTCACAGTCTACGAAAGGAATCCTAGGAATAGGATACATAATCAATATCAAATCCAAGAAGAACTTTATTAAAGCAGGGCTGTCGAGTCACCGTCTGATTCAGGTATATATCGTAGTCTGAGGTTTGGCTTACCGACTCCACAGCCCTCTATGGGACTTTCATAATTTTCTGAAATTCTTATGAAAAAATATTCAGCACATATTGCACTGTACCCAATCAGTCTATATTCTAATGACTTTAACTCCACAGCCCTGCTTTAAACCTGTTAGCAGGTTTTTGCTAAGTAAGCTTAGGACAGCATGCTACAAGGGTTAAAAAGCAAAAGTCAAATTTCCCTTTTATCAGGCTGTGTGCTATTGTTTATATAAACTAAAGACTTTATAACCTGATGACTATCGTTACAGAACTACATTGTCACACACACAGCAGTCTGACCCTCCTGCTGTGATTGACATCTCACTGTTATTGCACAATCTCTATACAGAGCCTGGAGTGGGCGAGGGCAGCTTTCTGTCTATATGCATTGTATATACAGAGCCTGATGTGGGCAGAGGCGGTTCTGTCTATACACATTTTATATACAGAGCTTGGTGTGGGTGGGGGCAGCTCTCCCAGCTCTGCTGTTACTGAAACTGAATGCTTTGATTGTGTGAGAATGGCTTCACCTAGTAATCTATGTTGTACATTGTTGGATTCAGAGTCTTTGCCTACAATATGCTGCTCTCCGATGATGTAGCAAAAATATGCCAACAGATTCCATTTAAGAAAGTACTTTGGCTACCTTTTAATGCATTACGTGGCTCTTTGCACTGACCTTGGTTTCTCTATCTGCTTTCCCGTAGGCTTTGGAGTTGGATAATATCAAGACACATCATTGGTGCATACAAGGCTGTAGCGCCGTCACCGGTGAAAACCTCCTTATAGGGATAGACTGGTTACTGGACGATATCTCCTGTCGTATTTTTACAGCAGACTGAATAGTAACTGATAAAAGAAATGATGGAGAAAGTGGAATAATTGCCTTTTTATTTATTAACTTTTTCTTACAACTGATACAAAAGTCTAACATGTCTAAGACAGTCAGACATGATGAAATGATGAACGCCAGGAGGCAGAAGTCGTCATTGGTATGACTGGTCTTTATGGAATCACAGCTTTTACTACAAAAAAAACGTTATCTGGTGCCCTGTGATGTTGGTGCAGCCGTGCAGTCAGGATAACGAAGGATTGTCACCTGAGATTGACTGCAAGAAGAATTAAACTACTTATCACACTCCTCTGCCTGAAGGGGAAGGACTGGAGTTGCGATAACTAACATTATGTATCTAACAAATCTTGTACAAAGTGGGACAGAAAGTTTCCACAAAAACGAAATTGGCATCGTTCTCAATTATTAAAATGTGCTGAGTACATCTCTCTGTGATTGTTGCTTCTGTGAGTAAATCACCGGATGTATTAATGGTCTGACCAAGGCGAATTATAACTAATGAGTACAGGGCAGATTTATTGTTATATCTTCTACTGATACCTAAGATCTGATCAACTGCTGTGCGCCTCTCTAAGGGTGCTTTCACATCAGCGTTTTTCGTAATTCGCGGCAGATGCGGTGAAAAAACCGCATCTGCCGCGTTTGCCGCATAATCGTTCCACTTGCGGCACGGTTGCGGTTTTTCCCATAGGAAGTATAGGGGGACTTGCGGCAGATGCGGCAAGTGCGGTTTTGCACTTGCGGCAGGTGCGGCAGCGAAAAAAACCGCGGCTGACCGCGGTTTTTTTCTCTGCCGCACCTGCCGCAAGTGCAAAACCGCACTTGCCGCATCTGCCGCAAGTCCCCCTATACTTCCTATGGAAAAAACCGCAACCGTGCCGCAAGTGGAACGGTTATGCGGCAAACGCGGCAGATGCGGTTTTTTCACCGCATCTGCCGCAAATTACGAAAAACGCTGATGTGAAAGGGCCCTAAGAGCCGCTTTACACACACCAACTTCTGTGACCAACTTCTGAACAGATCTTTGGTTGCAGTGAAATCATGGACACATTGTTCCAATGTGTCCATGATTTCACTGCAACCAGAGATCTGTTCAGAAGTTGGTGTGTGTAAAGCGGCCATAAGGGTATGTCCACATGATTTTTATAAGGTGGGTCCACACAAATACTTTGGTGAAAAAGTGCCCTGAAGACGCTCAAAAGATAGAAGTTCACAGGTTGAATGTCAGAATGACTTGCTGCTCATAGGTGCAAACTTATGCTGCATATTTGCTGCATTTTTTTTATACGCGCAAGCTCATCACAAACCAGGAGTGGGTGATAAATCCAGAAGTGGAGCACATGTTTCTATTAAACTTTTCCTCTGATTCTTCCACTTCTGGTTTGTGACGAGCTCACGCGTAAAAAAAACGCAGCATATACAGAGCGTGTGAATGCACCCTTGATCGATTTTAGGTTTCAAAAGATGCATAGTGGTTAAAAAAAAAAACCACCAGACCGCTCTGGCATCTTCCATTTGGAGACGGCACAAACTAAATAATGAAGTCAAACAAAAGCATTATAAAAATACCCCGAACGTTCCTCAGACAGGATTGACTTAAAAACTCTGCATTTACAAGACATCGCGTGCACACACCTTTACTTTGTTAGCTCACTCAGACCAATAAACATGAGCATCTAAATAGAGTATCCTCAAAAAGATAATTTATTGCAGTAATTCAATTCATGAAACTATATAGAATATATACATGAAACTCATATAGAGTCATTACACACAGAGGGATCTATTTCATGTGTTTATTTCTGTACATGTTGATTATGGCTTACAACCAATGAAAACCCAAAGGTCATTTTCGCAAAAATATGAATAATTAACACAAAACATCTGCAAAGGCTTACTAAGTGTTTAAAATTGTGTCTTATAATAATAATAATCTTTATTTATATAGTGCCAACATATTCCGCAGCGCTTCACAATTCAGAGGTTCATATTCAAACAGTCATAAGAAACAGTTATGAGAAAAAACAATACAATACAAAGCATAATACAATAATTAAAGCAAAATAATGACAACCCTGCTCATAATGACCACTTTACACACACAGATATCTGTGTCCAACTTCTGAACAGATCTCTGGTTGCAGTGAAATCATGGACACATTGGTACATTTGTACACAGCCACAAAATAGAACAATGTGTCCATGATTTCACTGCAACCAGAGATCTCTTCAGAAGTTGGACACAGATATCTGTGTGTGTAAAGTGGCCTTAAGAGCTTACAATCTAACAGTGAGGTGGGGGTGACACAAAGTACAGATGCTTATTTCCAACGATGGTATAGTCAACTTGAGGAGATGGGGAACAGATAGGAGCAGCATAAGTGGCCACAACCATTATTTGTGATCCACTTGAGACTGGTGGAGCTGATAGGCTATGTCTAAGGGTCCTGCTACATGTAGTGACGCTCCAGCGATAACGACAACAATACGACCTGGTAGGGATCGCTGGTGCGTCGCTACATGGTTGCTTGTGAGATGTCAAACAGTCAGATCTCACCAGTGACGCAGCAACGATATGGAACGATACGGTGGTTGTTGGGAACCTGGCACTCTCAGGCAAAGTATTGAGATCGTAGGTCGTTGTCCCTGTCAAACACACCGATGCAGTATGCCCAGTGGGAGACCGACGACGAAAAAATTATCCAGAACGGTTTGTCACGATCAGCGATCTCACAGCGGGGGCCTGGTCGCTGCTATGTGTCACACACAGCGAGATTGCTGTTGCATCACAAAACCTGTGACGTTGCAGCGATATTGTGTGTGATGTGCCCCTAAGTGACTTTGACTAGGGATCATGATATGCTGCCCCAAAAAGATGCATAGTTTCAGGCAATCCCTAAAAACACAAGTTGTAGATAAACCTAATTTCTTGGGGTAAAGTATTCAAGAGAATTGGTTCAGCTTGGGAGAAGTCTTGGAGCCGGGAGTGGGAGGTTCGGATTAATGCAGAAGTGAGTCTAAAGTCATTTCCAGAGTGAAGAGAATGGGTGGGATGATAGAGATGAGGGAGGTGCACTGTGAAGAGCTTTGTGTGTCAGAAAAAGCTGTTTGAATTGGATCCTATGGGCAGCCAGTGCAATGACTGGCATAGAGCAGAAGCGTCTGAGTAACGGTTAGCTAGATAGGTGATCCTGGCTGCTGCGTTAAGGATGGACTGGAGAGGGGAGAGTCTAGAGCAGGGGAGGCCAATTAAAAGAGAATTACAATAGTCAAGGCGGGAGTGAATCAGGGCCACAGTGAGGGTTTTTGTGGTTTCCATGGTGAGAAAAGGGCGAATTCTAGAGATATTCTTAAAGAGGACCTGTCACCAAACCAGGCATGGTGATATAATTACAGCACTGGATGCAGCATGTCTGCAGCATGCAGGCAAGGGGTCCCCCAGCACTTGAGCAGCCCTGTACCCCGAGATAATACACTTAGAAAACTTACATGCTACAGCCACTAAGGAGGTGGCTAGGGGCTGCAGCCAAGGGCAGATTCACACCCACTGCATGTTTAATCTGCCCACCGCTGCCAATCATTCTCCCCCTATCTGCAGCATTTAAACGTTTTTTTTTTTTTTCTCTCTCCCAGAAAGTCTGTTAGCCCCCGCCCCTCACTAAACGGGAGAGAGAAAAAAAACTCAGTTTAAATGCTGCAGACAGGGAGAGAATGATTGGCAGCGGTGGGCAGATTAAACATGAAGGGGGTGTGAATCTGCCCTTGGCTGCAGCCCCTAGCCACCTCCTTAGTGGCTGGAGCATGTAAGTTTTCTAAGTGTATTATCTCAGGGTACAGGGCTGCTCAAGTGCTGGGGGACCCCTTGTCTGCATGCTGCAGACATGCTGCATCCAGTGCTGTAATTAGATCACAATGCCTGGTTTGGCGACAGGTCCTCTTTAAGGTGCAAGCGACAAGAGCAGGCGAGAGATTGTATATATGGGGTGAAGGAAAGATCAGAGTCAAACATAACACTGAGACAGCGAGCCTGCTGACTAGGCGTTATCGTGACGCCGCACACTGAGAGGGTGATGTCTTATTTAGGGAGGTTAGTGGAGGGCAGGAGCAGAAGAAGTTCAGTTTTGGAAATCCATAAAGAAAGAAGAAGGCGGCACTCATTGGACCGGTGAAGACAGGTTTCTTTATTCCAGTCGCGGTATTACACCAGGTGGAGGGTGCGGGGGAGGGAGGTGCAGGGATGACGGAGCCTATTCTGAGTAGTGCTTACTCTTCAACAGATCCTGTGTACTCCACCTGATGTAATACCGCGACTGGAATAAAGAAACCTGTCTTCACCGGTCTAAGGAGTGCCGCCTTCTTTCTTTATGGATAAAAATGACTATGTCCTACGGCTGAACAACGCTGGACCTGGTTCTGTGCCACAATTTCAACTGCAGCAACATAAGGTCAGTGCCCGGTTTACCTTCTACATTCAAAATCCGTTTTGGAAATGTTGAGTTTCAGGTAGAGAGCGAACATGATGTTGAAAACTGCGGTTAGACAGTCATTGGTGTTCCTTATTAGAGCGGGAGTAAGGTCAGGGGAAGAAGTGTATAGTTGTGTGTCATCAGCATAAAGATGGTACTGAAAGCCAAATCTGCTGATGGTCTGTCCAATCGGGGCTGTGTAGAAAGAGAAGAGGGCCAAGGACTGAACCCTGAGGGACCCCAATAGTGAGAGAAAGAGGGGAGGAAGTGGAGCCAGCAAATGATACACTTGAGAGAGCGGTCAGAAAGATAGTAAGAGAACTAGGAGAGAGCTATGTCCTCGATGCTGATGGAGTGCAGCATGGAGAGTAGGAGATGGTGGTCAACATTGTCAAAGGCTGCAGAGAGATCAAGAAGGATAAGCAGAGAGTAGTCATTAAGTTTTGCTGTCAGAAGGTCGCTGGTCACTTTGAGGGGAAGTTCCTGTAGAATGTAGGGGGTGGAAACCAGACTGTAATGGGTCTAGAAGAGAGTGAGTGGAGAGGTAACGGGTGAAGCGGGAGTAGACAAGGCGCTCCAGGAGTTTAGAGATGAAGGGGAGATTGGAGACTGGTCTGTAGTTATTTGTGCAGGATAGGTCGAGAGACGTTTTCTTTAATAATGGAGTAATGATCGAGTGTTTGAAGGAGGAGAGGAAGAGATTGAAGATTTTGGTTAGTTGAGTGGTGACCACCGGAGAGAGAGACTGGAGAAGGTGTGAGGGGATCGGTCAGCGGTGCATTTTGTGGGACGAGAGGAAGACAGGAGCCTGGAGACTTCTGCGACTGGGATGAATGTGGAGAGTGAGCTGGAGGAAATTTGGGGAGAGGTATGGGTAACAGTGATTTGAGGTTGGGAGTTGATTTCCTGACGAATGTTTTCTATTTTCTTAGTGAATTAAGAAGCCAGATCATCAGCACAGAGGTCAGTGATATTTAGGACTGAGGAGAGAGTGAAAGGTGTCAAAGAGTTTCTTTGGATTATTAGATAGTGTGGTGAAGTAGGTCTGTTTGGCGAGGTGGAGGGCAGAGTTGTAAGTTCTCAGCATAAATTTATAGTGAATAAAGTTTTGCAAGGATTTGTGAGTGTAAAGGAGAGAATGTTGTGATCAGAGAGAGGAAGAGGCAAGTTGTCTAAGGAGGAGGTTGAATAGAGCCGGACAAAGATCAGGTCAAGGGTGTTACCATCCTTGTGTGTCTCAGAGGTTGAGAGCTGTGAGAGGCCAAGAGAAGTGGTTAGAGATAGGATCTGGGATGCAGATGGGGAGATGGGGCTGTTTATGGGGATGTTGAAGTCTCCCAGAATAAGGGTTGGTAATTCTGAGGGCATGAAGTGTTGCAGCCACGCATAGAAATGGTCGAGGAACTGGGTGGGTGACTGTTGTAAAATCATTGGAGCTCCCTCCGGTGGTTGTTGCTTGTGAGGCAGCTGTCTGTGTGGGCTTCACAGGTGAGGGTGATAATTGGCAATCTGCTTCTTGGAGCAAATAATGGTTTGAAGTGGATCAATCCTTGCCAGTTGTCTTTTGTTCCTGGAGGAGATCACATCTCTCTGATTTCTTCTGCTCTGTGGAGATCTTTGCAAGATAAGTGAATGTTTTTTTGATATTTTGTGGCACACTTTTTTGTGTGCTTAAGGTTCTGTTTATGTTTTGTCTTCTTCTGAGCTGTGGGTTTGCTATTTAGTTTGTATATTTGTTTATCTGCTCTCAGATAGGAAGTTTTCTTCCTAGGAATTTTACCATTCACTATTATCTGTTATTTCCAGTTCTGCTGGCATTTGATTCATAGAAGTCTGCTGGTATAGAGTTTGCTGAGTCTTAAGGCCCCGTCACACACGTCAATGTCGTCAGCGATCTGATCGCTGGCGACATTGACGGCTGATCGCTGGTGAGCTGTCACGCGCTGCCTAGATACCCGATGTATACCTTGGTTACCAGCCTTCTCCGCTCATTGGCTGGTATCCAAGGTACACAGCGGGTAACTAGGGTCCCTAGTTACCCGCTTTGTACCTTGGATACCAGCCGGTGAGCGGAGAAGGCTGGTAACCAAGGTATACATTGGGTATCTAGGCAGCATGTGCTGCCTAGATACCCGCAGTTTACCATGGATACCAGCTCCCAGCGCTTGCAGAGAGGCGCTGGGAGCTGACTGATCGCGCGTCTCCCGGTGTCACACGCAGCAATGCTGAGTGTCCACCGGGCGACCATCACCAGGTTTTCGGTCCTGTTCGAAAACCTGGCGACCATCAACCAGCAATTTATCGCTGGTTGATGCACCCTTTCACACTCGTCAATATCTCTGAAACGTCATGCACAGCAGCGATATTGCACGCGATATTGACGTGTGATGGCCCCTTAAATGACTCAGGGTAATTTATGTAATATGTGGTTGGTGGTTTTTGATAGTGTTTTATACTGCCGCGATAGTATGCTATCCTGTCTTTCCTATATAGCTAGTGTGGCCTCTTTTGCTAAACCTTATACTCTGCCTGTGTTTGCTGTTCCATCTCTTGTTTCCCAGTTAATATCTGTGGGGGCTTGCTATTCTTTTGGGTTTCTGCTCTGAGGCAAGATAGCTTTTCCTACATCCATCTTTAGGAGTAGTTCTCCGGCTGTGAAGAGGTGTCTAGGTCTGGTTAGTTACATCCCACGGCTACTTCTAGTTGCGGTGTGTAGTCATGGATTGCGGTCAGTACAGTTACCAATGACTTCTATGGAATCTGAATGTACTGCTGAGTCATCGGTTCATAATAGGTGACCCTGGGGGGGCGGTATACCACCGCTACTCTGAGGGGGAGGGGGTGGAAGATCCTAATGGTGTGGACCTCAAAAGAAGGGAATAAGAGTGATGGAGCTGGGGGATGACCTAGAAAGTACATTGTGGGGACAGTAAGCTAGCTCCACCACCTTGTCTATTCCCAGGTCTGGGGGAATGGGAGAAATGTAAGCCGCCATAAGAAATAGCAAGGAAAACTGTGTCTGAGTCGTGGATCCAGGTTTCTGTGAGACCCAGGAGGTTAAGAGAGTTAGTGAGAAAGTAGTTGATGATAAAGAGAGGTTTGTTGCATACAGACCGTGGATTCCAGAGAGCGCAATTAAGAGGGAAATGAAGGTGTCCAAGTAATGTTGATAAGGTTAGTAGTTTCTATGTGTGGTGGGAGATGAGTTGAAGTTGGTGGAGGGTGAACCAGGATTTGGAGAGATATCACCTGACAGGAGCAGCAGCAAAAAGAGAAAAGGCAAATAACGCTTGTAATTTTGACATTGTTTACGATCCAATACTCTGGAATATGATGGTCTGAGATTAATCAGTATGGTGAAGAGAGTATGGGAGCTCAATAAAATAGAGGGAAAGAGAGAGGGGCTTATGTGGATGAGGGATGATGGAGGGGGGATGGGGCGGTAAAGGTGAATGGCAAAAGCACATAGGAAGATAGGCATGGAAATAAAGGACATGGTAAAAAAAATTTGGGGAGTGAGTTATCTGACTCCTGCTATGACTAACTGCATCCACTTAGCAACAGTACCACGTTGCATAAGGTACCACACGTACTGCACCCCACACTCGTGCACTCCTTAGAATAACTCTAAATTTATAGGGCACACTATGGTATTAGGTGAGGGGGATTGTGGGAAGTCAGGTGATCTAGGTAATTTACAGCTGCACCTCACAGCAAGGGATAAATAGTAGATGATTAAAGGCCTCCACTCAGATCTAACATTATGCAAAGGCAACGCCATACAGTTATGGCCGCTTTACACGTCCCGATATCGTTCCGATATTGGATACAACGGCACGGGAGCGCGCACATTTTTGGCACTAGTCCAAGATCGCATAGGAGATGTTACACAGGGAGATAACAGCAGGCAACGCAACTGCGATGTATACGCCCCCTCGTACGAACGACCCAGGGAACGACCATTTAACATGGGAGTGAATAGGGGAAGTTGTGCTCCAAATCGTTGTTGGGCTGTCACACAGCACAATCCTGCCAGATCGTCCATCCAATATCTGGCAGTTGGAGAGCCTGCACAATTCCCCAACGGTATCGTTTTGGCATCGTTCTTGCATCGAATTGCACATTTACACCACACAACGCACGAACGATATCGACGGCAACGGCCGAACCACGTGACTTTTTATCGTTGTTGGACAACGATATCGGGACTTGTAAAGCGGCCATTACACCTTCCCCATCAGATAAGCTTTACAATTCAGGAAATGAACAGACTATTGGTGAGTATAGAATATAGGGAAAACATTATATGTAGTAGAGTTTGCACAAGTGCATAAGAAATACCATAAGATATTGCAATGAGAGTAGAAGTTCAGTTTAGTTCACATAAGCAGCAAGCTAAGTCCCTTACGGGGCCGTCACACGCGTCAATATCGCCTGCGCGATCACTTCTGCACGTGACTTTGCAGCGATATTGACACGTGTGACAGGGCGCATCAACCAGCGATAAATCGCTGGTTGATGGTCATCAGGTTTTAGAACCTGTTCTAAAACCTGACGATGGACGCCCTGGTGGACACGCAGCATCGCTGCGTGTGACACCGGGAGATGCGATCAGCCAGCTCTTAGCGCCTCTCAGGAAGCGCTGGGAGCTGGTGTCCAGGGTAAACTGCGGGTAACTAGGCAGCGTGCGCTGCCTAGTTACCTGCAGTTTACCCTGGATACCAGCTGTTACCCCTCGGGGGTCTGCCGCAGGGTTCCAGCACCCTCTGCTGGAGTAGCGCTGCTCTTCTCCTCCCTTTCCGGGGCTACTGCTTGAGCACATGAAACTGCATCTCCAAACCTGTTTCTGCTGGAGAGACTGCAGGGAGCATGCTCCTCCCCTCAGCCAATCACCATGCTTCTGTGTCCTGCCAATCAGGACTGCCCTGCTATGATATAAACTTCCTGTTTCCAGTCAGACGGGGCCAGGGCAACTTCCTCCTTGAGGAGTTGCCATTTCTGGTCTGGTCAGGTCGCTCCTTATTTGGCTTGTTACCTGATTTCTGTGTGTTCCTTCCTACATAATTCCTGCCCAGCCGCCTCCTTGCTGACCGCCGTGTTCCTGGCCGGTTTCCCGGATCTCTTCCAAGCGGATCGCTGTCTCAAGCCTGGCTCCGGATTCCCCGTGTTCCCGGTTCCCCGTTTCCGATCCTATACCCGGTTGCTGTATTGTTTCACACGTTGCCTTGGGTCGGTTCAACACCCGTGTCCGCTTCATCGGTCCCTCCGAGGTTGGTACCGGCGGAATCCCTGTATAGGGGTTAAGCGCTCCGGGGCCTCCTTCGGTGGTGTTCTGGTGCTGTGGCCGTGTGGCCCTCCCCTGGGGCGTGGGTGTGTGTGTTGTTAATAAACCTGTTGACTCTACTTTACTGGTCCGTCTCTCTGTCATCCCGGTATCAGCATCCGCTCTACGCGGTCCAGTTGGTCCACGTGTGAGTCCGTCAGTAGGACATGACACCAGCCTACAGACATCGTGGAAACGATATAGAAATCATTTCCACGATGTTGCTGGTAAAATGATCGCTGGTGAGTCTGCCTGTGTGACAGCTCACCAGTGATCAGCTGTCAATGTCGCCAGCGATCAGATCGCTGATGATATTGATGCGTGTGACGGCCCCATTAGTCTGGTTCAGTAGTTACACAATCACTGGGAAGACTGCTGACTTTACAGATGTCCAGAAGGCAGTCATTGACACACTTCACAAGGAGGGTAAAACCCAAAAGGTCATTGGAAATCAAGGTCCCAGAGTCTGGAGGAAGAGTGGAGAGGCCACGATCCAAGTGCCTGGAAGAAGAGCGGAGAGCTCAAGCTGCTTGAGGTGTAGTGTGAAGTCTCCACAATCAGTGATGGTTTGGGGACCATGTCATCTGCTGGTGTAGTTCCACTGTGATTAATCAAGACCAAAGTCAGCGCTGCCGTCTGCCAGGACATTTTACAACCCTTCATACTTCCCTCTGCCGACAAACTTTTCGGAGATGGAGATTTAATTTTCCAGCAGGACGTGGCCCCTGGCCACACTGCCAAAAGTACCAATACCTGGTTTACTAACCACAGTATCACTGTAATTGATTGGCAGCAAACTTGCCCGACCTAAACCCCATAGAGAATCAATGAGAGACACCAGACCCAACAATGCAGAGGAGCTGAAGGTTGCTATCAAAGCAACCTCGGCTTCCATGACACCTCAGCAGCCACAGGTTGATCGCCTCCAGGCCATGCCACAATGATGCCACAGGCTGATCTCCAGGCCACGCCACATTGATGCCACAGGCTGATTGCTTCCAGGCCACACCACATTGATGCCACAGGCTGATCTCCTCCAGGCCACGCCACATTGATGCCACAGGCTGATCGCTTCCAGGCCACACCATATTGATGCCACAGGCTGATCTCCAGGCCACGCCACATTGATGCCACAGCCTGATCACCTCCAGGCCATGCCGCCTTTATGTCACAGGCTGATCTCCAGGCCACGCGGCACTGCTGCCACAGGCTGATCACCTCCAGGCCATGCCGCCTTTATGTCACCGGCTGATCGCCTCCAGGTCACGCCACATTGATGCCACAGGCTGATCACCTTCAGGCCACACCGCATTGTTGCCACAGGCTGATCTCCAGGTCACGCCACATTGATGTCACAGGCTGATCATCTCCACGCAAAGCTGCATTGATGCCACAGGCTGATCACCTCCAGGCCACACCGCATTGATGCCACAGACTAATCACCTCCAGGCCACACCGCATTGATGCCACAGGCTGATCTCCTCTAGGCCACGTCGTATTGATGCCACAGGCTGATCACCTCCAGGCCACGCTGCATTGATGCCACAGACTAATCACCTCCAGGCCACACCGCATTGATGCCACAGGCTGATCTCCTCCAGGCCACGTCGTATTGATGCCACAGGCTGATCACCTCCCACGCTGCATTGATGCCACAGGCTGATCTCCTCTAGGCCACGTCGTATTGATGCCACAGGCTGATCACCTCCAGGCAACGCTGCATTGATGCCACAGGCTGATCACCTTCAGGCCACACCACATTGTTGCCACAGGCTGATCTCCAGGTCACGCCACATTGATGTCACAGGCTGATCATCTCCACGCAAAGCTGCATTGATGCCACAGGCTGATCACCTCCAGGCCACACCGCATTGATGCCACAGGCTGATCTCCTCCAGGCCACGTCGTATTGATGCCACAGGCTGATCACCTCCAGGCCTCGCTGCATTGATGCTACAGGCTGATCTCCTCTAGGCCACGTCGTATTGATGCCACAGGCTGATCACCTCCAGGCCACGCTGCATTGATACCACAGGTTGATCACCGCCATGCCGCATTGATGCCACAGGCTGATCACCTCCATGCCACGCCGCATTGATGCCACAGGGGCTGATCACCTCCATGCCGTATTGATGCCACAGGCTGATCGTCTGCATGCCACATTGATACAGAAATTCATGGAGGAGCTGACCAAGTATTGAGAGCATTTACTTTATAGATTTTTCATTAGGCCAACATCTATGAGTTACAAATCATTATTTCAGTTGTTCTTATATAATCTAATTTTCAGAGATAATGACCTTTGGGTTTTCATTGGCTATAAACCATAATCATCAACATTAACTTAAATAAACACATGAAATAGATCCCTCTGTGTGCAATGACTATATAATATTAATATTTTTTGATGATATTCTAATTCATTGAGATGCTCCTGTATTTTTAGCCATTTATGCCGTATTTACACTGGTGGCTGTTACTATTTTGATCGGTTATTTCTGGGTGCATATAAAATGAATTTGTATTGACATCATCCCCATGGCCTCTGTTTGACCTTTCAATTATTTTTTTAATTTATGGATGGAGAGATGAGATGTCGAAAAGGACGTACGAGAGCCACAGATGAAAACAAAAATAATCTTTTATTCCAATAATATTTCATACGCTCGTCTGATCCCGGCCAATCTCCAATAAGTCCCAATCTGCTTATGATTACAGACTGGCGTTATCATCCATAGAGCAGTTACACGTAGGTCCATGATCAAAATATACATGGAGATCCAGCCTGATCTTGAAGAAGTCCATGCCTAGATTGGCTGCTCCAGTTATGACTTTCATCATGAAATCCTGAGCGGGTCCCAAATGTTTTACAGGTTTTTACATGGCAAAGTAAAAAAACAAAACCATCGGCTTGTGGACTCCCTGCTGCTCCCCCTGCACCTTGCACAGTAGATTGGGGGGAATCTGCTATCGTCCAAGCTGTGCGCTGATTATATTCTTGCAATATGACAGGATAGCACTGTAATATATGATTAATCAATATATATATATGTCAGTAATCAAAATCCCCCACTGATCACCCATCCACTAGAGCCCCCATTGATCACTTATCCACTAGAGCCCCCCTGTTCGCTCATCCACTAGAGTCCCCACTGATCGCCCATCCACTAGAGCCCTCACTGATCGCCCATACTCTAGAGCCCCCACTGATCGCCCATCCTCTAGAGCCCCCACTGATCACTCATCCACTAGAGCCCCCCTGATCACTCATCCACTAGAGTCCCCACTGATCGCCCATCCACTAGAGCCCCCACTGATCGCCCATCCTCTAGAGCCCCCACTGATCGCCCATACTCTAGAGCCCCACTGATCACCCATCCACTAGAGCCCCCATTGATCACTCATCCACTAGAGCCCTCCCTGATCGCTCATCCACTAGAGTCCCCACTGATCGCCCATCCACTAGAGCCCTCACTGACCACCCATCCACTAGATCCCCCACTGACCACCCATCCACTAGAGCCCCCACTGATCACCCATCCACTAGAGCCCTCACTGGTCACCCATCCACTAGAGCACTCACTGATCGCCCATCCACTAGATCCCCCACTTATCAACCATCTACTGGAGCCCCCACTGATCACTCATCCACTAGAGCACTCACTGATCGCCCATACTCTAGAGCCCCCACTGATCGCCCATCCTCTAGAGCCCCCACTGATCACTCATCCACTAGAGCCCCCCCTTATCGCTCATCCACTAGAGTCCCCACTGATCGCCCATCCACTAGAGCCCCCACTGATCGCCCATACTCTAGAGCCCCCACTGATCACCCATCCACTAGAGCCCCCCTGATCGCTCATCCACTAGAGTCCCCACTGATCGCCCATCCACTAGAGCCCTCACTGACCACCCATCCACTAGAGCCCCCACTGACCACCCATCCACTAGAGCCCCCACTGATCACCCATCCACTAGAGCCCTCACTGGTCACCCATCCTCTAGAGCCCCCACTGATCGCCCATACTCTAGAGCCCCCACTGATCACCCATCCACTAGACCCCCACTGATCACCCATTCACTAGAGCACTCACTGATCGCCATCCACTAGAGCACTCATTGATCACCCATCCACTAGAGCCCCCACTGATCACCCATTCACTAGAGCACTCACTGATCGCTCATCCACTAGAGCCCCCACTTATCGCTCATCCTCTAGAGCCCTCACTGATCACCCATCCACTAGAGCCCCCACTGATCGCCCATCCACTAGAGCCCTCACTGGTCACCCATCCACTAGAGCACTCACTGATCGCTCATCCACTAGATCCCCCACTAATCACCCGTCTACTGGAGCCCCCACTGATCACTCATCCACTAGAGCCCGCACTGATCACCCATCCACTAGAGCCCTCACTGATTGCCCATCCACTAGAGCCCGCACTGATCACCACCCATCTACTGGAGCCCCCACTAATCACTCATCCACTAGAGCCCCCACTGATCACCCATCCTCTAGAGCCCCCACTGATCGCCCATACTCTAGAGCCCCCACTGATCGCCCATCCTCTAGAGCCCCCTCTGATCGCCCATACTCTAGAGCCCCCACTGATCACCCATCCACTAGAGCCCCCACTAATCACTCATCCACTAGAGCCCCCACTGATCGCCCATACTCTAGAGCCCCCACTGATCACCCATCCACTAGAGCCCCCACTGATCACTCATCCACTAGAGCACTCAGTGATCGCCCATCCACTAGAGCCCCACTGATCACCCATCTACTGGAGCCCCCACTGATCACTCATCCACTAGAGCCCTCACTGATCGCCCATCCACTAGAGCCCCCAGTGATTGCCCATCCACTCAAGCCCCCACTGATCACCCATCCACTAGAGCCCCCACTGATCACCCATCCACTAGAGCCCTCACTGGTCACCCATCCACTAGAGCACTCACTGATCGCCCATCTACTAGATCCCCCACTGATCACCCATCCACTAGAGCTCCCACTGATCACTCATCTACTGGAGCCCCCACTGATCACCCATTCACTAGATCCCCCACTGATAACCCATCCACTAGATCCCCCACAGATCGCCAGGTGTGGACTTCTTCCGCATGGCCACTGATGCCCTCAGCTATCATTTTCCCTCTGTTTAATATAATTGAATGTATAGCAGAGGTTCAGTGTTCTACTGCAGTCTGCCGTGTGTGAACAGACCCTGATGCTTTTTCTGCCCCATACAACCTCGTGTGGCCCTGACCATCCATCTGATATGTTACTTTTAGAGAAAACTAAGACTGTAGTCTGAGTGGGTGAGAGGCTCACATGAGCCTCACCTGCTTCACCCGCCCTGCAGAGAGGAGCATGCAGCTGCCTGTGTTTCTATGCTTCTGTCCGGAGAGCTGGTGACTGTGCTGCTGGGTGAGGCATGTGAGTCTCTGGCCCCGTGCAACTCAACCCTCAGGGTACGGCCCCCGAGCAGGGTCCTGTGGCTGCATCCGCTGTGTTCTGCACAGGAGAATTAACCGTCTCTGCACAAAAAAAATTGACCTGCTGCAGATTTCAAACCTGCCCCACAGGTGAGTAATAGAGAAGAGGTACAAAGGGTAGGAGATTACTATAGATCCACTGTGCTGGAGCTGTGTGACGCTGCATTTTCTGCACAGTGAAAATACACAACATCAAAAACTCATTGTGGGACCTTAGCCTTAGGACAGAGACACACTATGAGAGATGCTCACATGACTCACCCGGAATGGCCCCTGCCTGTCTGGACGGACGGGAGTGCATCAGCTGATTGTGTTTCTATGCAGCTGACCCGCTGCGTTCAGAGGGGCAGGGGCTGATTCGGGTGAGTCATGCGAGAAACATGCAAATATCTCGCATAGTGTTTCTCTGCCCTTAGAGAGAATAACCCTGCAGATAGATGCTGAATGCAGCATCATAAAGCAGTGCATGATTGGTGCCGGCCATTCCAGATATTGCTCTCCATATTCAGACCATGAAAATTGGAATCATGGGCGGCACAGTGGTTAGCTCTGTATGATGGCTCAGAGGTTAACACTGTATGGTGGCTCAGTGGTTAGCTCTGTGTGGTGGGTCAGTGGTTAGCACTGTATGGTGGCTCAGTGGTTAGCACTGTATGGTGGCTCAGAGGTTAACACTGTGTGGTGCCTCAATGGTTAGCTCTGTGTGGTGCCTCTGCACTGTATGGTGGCTTAGTGGTTAGCACTGTACGGATGCTCAGTGGTTAGCACTGTATAGTGGCTCAGTGGTTAGCACTGTATGGTGGCTCAGTGGTTAGCACTGTATGGTGACTCAGTGGTTAGCACTGTATGGTGGCTCAGTGGATAGCACTGTATGGTGGCTCAGTGGTTAGTACTGTATGGTGCCTCAGTGGTTAGCACTGTATGGTGACTCAGTGGTTAGCACTGTATGGTGGCTCAGTGGATAGCACTGTATGGTGGCTCAGTGGTTAGTACTGTATGGTGCCTCAGTGGTTAGCACTGTATGGTGCCTCAGTGGTTAGTACTGTATGGTGGCTTAGTGGTTAGCACTGTACGGAGGCTCAGTGGTTAGCACTGTATGGTGGCTCAGGGGTTAGCACTGTATGGTGGCTCAGTGGTTAGCACTGTATGGTGGCTCAGTGGTTAGCACTGTACGGAGGCTCAGTGGTTAGCACTCTATGGTGGCTCAGGGTTAGCACTGTATGGTGGCTCAGTGGTTAGCAATGTATGGTGGCTCAGTGGTTAGCACTGTATGGTGGCTCAGTGGTTAGCACTGTATGGTGGCTCAGTGGTTAGCACTGTATATGGTGGCTCAGTGGTTAGCACTGTATGGTGGCTCAGTGGTTTGCACTGTATGGTGGCTCAGTGGTTAGCACTGTACGGTGGCTCAGTGGTTAGCACTGTATATGGTGGCTCAGTGGTTAGCACTGTATGGTGGCTCGGTGGTTTGCACTGTACGGTGGCTCAGTGGCTAGCACTGTATGGTGGCTTAGTGTTAGCACTGTACAGTTGCTCAGTGGTTAGCTCTGTATGGTGGCTCAGTGGTAGCACTGTATGGTGGCTCAGTGGTTAGCACTGTATGGTGGCTCAGTGGTTAGCACTGTATGATGGCTTAGTGGTTAGCACTGTGTTGTGCCTCAATGGTTAGCACTGTGTGGTGCCTCAGTGGTTAGCACTGTATGCTGGCTCAGTGGTTAGCACTGTGTGGTGCCTCAGAAGTTACCACTGTATGGTGGCTCAGTTAGCTCTGAATGGTGGCTCAGTGGTTAGCACTGTACGGTGGCTCAGTGGTTAGCACTGTATGGTGTCTCAGTGGTTAGCACTGTATGGTGGCTCAGTGGTTAGGACTGTATGGTGGCTCAGTGGTTAGCACTGTATGGTGGCCCAGTGGTTAGCACTGTATGGTGGCCCAGTGGTTAGCACTGTATGGTGGCTCAGTGGTTTGCACTGTACGGTGAGTCAGTGGTTAGCACTGTATGGTGGCTCAGTGGTTAGCACTGTATAGTGGCTCAGTGGTTAGCACTGTATGGTGGCTCAGTGGTTAGCACTGTATGGTGGCTCAGTGGTTAGCACTGTATGGTGGCTCAGTGGTTAGCACTATACGGTGGCTCAGTGGTTAGCACTGTATATGGTGGCTCAGTGGTTAGCACTGCATGGTGTCTCAGTGGTTAGCACTGTATGGTGTCTCAGTGGTTAGCACTGTATGGTGGCTCAGTAGTTAGCACTGTACAGTGGCTCAGTGGTTAGCACTGTATGGTGGCTCAGTGGTTAGCACTGTATATGGTGGCTCAGTGGTTAGCACTGTATATGGTGGGTAAGTGATTAGCACTGTATATGGTGGCTCAGTGATTAGCACTGTATGGTGGCTCAGTGGTTAGCACTGTATGGTGGCTCAGTGCTTAGCACTGTATGGTGGCTCAGTGGTCAGCACTGTATATCGTTGTTAGAACTGCGCAGTGCCTCAGTGGTTAGCACTGTATATGGTGGCTCAGTGGTTAGCACTGTATATAGTTGTTAGCACTGCGCGGTGCCTCAGTGGTTAGCACTGTATATGGTGGCTCAGTGGTCAGCACTGTATATAGTTGTTAGCACTGCGCGGTGCCTCAGTGGTTAGCACTGTATATGGTGGCTCAGTGGTTAGCACTGTATATGGTGGCTCAGTGGTGAGCACTGTATATGGTGGCTCAGTGGTTAGCACTGTATATGGTGCTCAGTGGTTAGCACTGTATATGGTGGCTCAGTGGTTAGCACTGTATATGGTGGCTCAGTGGTTAGCACTGTATGGTGGCTCAGTGGTTAACACTGTATATGGTGGCTCAGTGGTTAGCACTATATAGTGGCTCAGTGGTTAGCATTGTATGGTGGCTCAGTGGTTAGCACTGTACAGTGCAGTGGGGACAGTGTGATGATGTATGTAAAGCATTGTGGAATTAATAGCGCTAAATGAATAAATATTATTAACTGCTGTGAACTTTGGATAATTTTTGTAAGATTGGGTCGGCCTTTACATTGTGTTTATTAGTGGAGGTCCGGAGACCCCCGGAGTGCTGACAGTAGGGGCTGAATCTTTACTGCATTTCTGCACTTTTGTTCTCTACTTTTTGGTGTTTTTTGCCTATTTTGAGGCTTTTCTTCTTTTTATTTGCTCCTTTCTCTGTTTCCTGTGTTCGTCTGTTTGTCTTTCTTCATCGTTATTGGCATCGTTTCATTGTACAGCGCTGCGGAATATGTTGGTGCTGTATAAACAAAGTTATTATTATTTATTATGGACGAGGTTTTGTGTTTCCAGATTTTTTCGGCCGACTCATCAGTTCCTATCTTCTTAAAAAGTTGGTAAATATTTGTGTGGCGGCGGCAAAGACCCCGGAGAGAGGGGGTCTGTATGTCTGCAATATTTGTGCAACCGTGTAAGACATTTTGTGCTTATAAAGTCACTAAGAACGCAAAAAACGGGAGAATATTTCATTTTGTGTAAAATTCTTAATGGTTTTTGCCATTTTGAAGAATTTGGCACTGAAAAACCAGATGATGAATCAGAGCCATAGACTTTGTACTGAGCCCATCCCCCGCCTCACGATCTGTGCAGTCTGAGGGATCCTATGAGCCATCGCTGGGGTTTTCTGAGCCATCGCTGGGGTCTTCTGAGCCATCGCTGAGGGTCTCTATGAGCCATCGCTGGGGTCTTCTGAGCCATCGCTGAGGGTCTCTATGAGCCATCGCTGAGGGTCTCTATGAGCCATCGCTGGGGTCTTCTGAGCCATCGCTGAGAGGTCTCTATGAGCCATCGCTGGGGGTCTTCTGAGCCATCGCTGGGGGTCTTCTGAGCCATCGCTGAGGGTCTCTATGAGCCATCGCTGGGGGTCTTCTGAGCCATCGCTGGGGTCTTCTGAGCCATCGCTGGGGTCTTCTGAGCCATCGCTGGGGTCTCTAGATCGCCTCATGGCCCCCTGAGGGTCTCTATGAGCCATCGCTGGGGTCTTCTGAGCCATCGCTGGGGGTCTTCTGAGCCATCACTGAGGGTCTCTATGAGCCATCGCTGGGGGTCTCTATGAGCCATCGCTGAGGGTCTCTATGAGCCATCGCTGGGGGTCTTCTGAGCCATCGCTGGGGGTCTTCTGAGCCATCGCTGAGGGTCTCTATGAGCCATCGCTGAGGGTCTCTATGAGCCATCGCTGGGGGTCTTCTGAGCCATCGCTGGGGTCTTCTGAGCCATCGCTGGGGTCTTCTGAGCCATCGCTGAGGGTCTCTATGAGCCATCGCTGGGGGTCTTCTGACTCATCCTCGGGGGTCTTCTGAGCTATTCCTGGGGGTCTTCTGAGCCGTCCCTGGGGGTCTTAGGCCTCTGACCGATCTGCAGGGAAACTTATGGCCTAAAAATGTAAAAAATGGGACCAAACTTCAATTCATGCTTAAGAAATGTCTCCAGAATGCATCTATTAAAGGAAGGGGAACACAATGCTCCAGAAATTACTGTTATTTAAAGTGCACAAAAGTGATTTCTTTTCCTCTCTATAGATGACATTATATGGGGCTGCAGCGCTCAGTGTAGGATGGGAACACGGTTCATTTATATGTGACGTCCCCTTTAACACAAAACCCCGCCCCCTAACCCTACAGAAACCACGCCCTCGGTTCTCCAAATAGAATAAGAAAGTGCGCATGCGCCTATCCCTCTGGTTGGCAGGTGCTGTTTTCCGCCTTGCGCAACAACGCGCTTATTGCGCATGCGCCGCAATATCACGTGAGTCTTTGTTTTCTTAAAGGGGAAGGAGTGACAGCAGCGACTTGGACCTATAATGTCCCGGGCTGTCCGGGATCAGTATGACCGGAGGTATAACGTGACCGAAACCCGGACTAATCCGAAGGGGTTTACAGAGTACAAGGTGATTGCTGAAGTAAGTGACAACTGTCAGTGAACTCTGCCCCATAGAGGATACTGGAGAGGGGTCACTAGAGGATCTGCCCCATAGAGGATACTGGAGAGGGGTCACTAGAGGATCTGATCACAGAGGATCCTGGAGAGGGGACACTAGAGGATCTGATCGTGGAGGATACTGGAGAGGGGACACTAGAGGATCTGATCACAGAGGATCCTGGAGAGGGGACACTAGAGGATCTGATCGTGGAGGATACTGGAGAGTGGTCACTAGAGGATCTGATCACAGAGGAGCCTGGAGAGGGGTCACTAGAGGATCTGATCATAGAGGAGCCTGGAGAGGGGACACTAGAGGATCTGATCACAGAGGAGCCTGGAGAGGGGACACTAGAGGATCTGCCCCATGGAGGATCCTGGAGAGGGGACACTAGAGGATCTGATCACAGAGGAGCCTGGAGAGGGGACACTAGAGGATCTGCCCCATGGAGGATACTGGAGAGGGGTCACTAGAGGATCTGATCGTGGAGGATACTGGAGAGTGGTCACTAGAGGATCTGATCACAGAGGAGCTGTCACGCTGGGAGTGGGGAAGACACCCAGCGTAGGATAACGACGGGGGGGGGGATCAGGAGTCCCTAATGCTAAGGGCACAAGAAGGAGACGGTGACCCCTAGACTTCCTAGAGCTGACCCTGTCTGCCCTAACGTCCCTATACAGTCTCCTCAACTGTCGCGGACCACGAACCTCGTCCCTCTCTGATCCTAGATCTATCTTATCTAAGGATCAGATGGAGAGGTTCACTAGACCCCTCCACTATCAACTAGAGACAAACACCAGGGAAGACAGACATTTGGGAAAAGGAAACACTTATCTGACAGCAGAACACAGCAACCTCCACAATCTCAGCGTCTGCTGGAGCAAGGATAATGAGTGCACAAGGAACTATCACCTGCACCGAGGAAGGGTAATGAACCTCCTTATAAAGGTGGAAGGAGTCTGCTGGGTCCTAGTGACCTACAACATTGGTGGATAAAACCAGACCGAGCGCAAGACCTCCACAGCCGTCTCCCCATAATAGAGAGATCTCATCACACCTTCTTTCCATCAACACAGAAGGTAAATGCTCCTGAAAGAGACGGACCATCCTCCACCATTATGGCTGGTGGGCCAAACGCTGGGATCGTCTGCGCGTGGCCTCCACCCTGTCATCCGTGCCACCCGTGACAGGAGCCTGGAGAAGGGTCACTAGAGGATCTGATCATAGAGGAGCCTGGAGAGGGGACACTAGAGGATCTGATCACAGAGGAGCCTGGAGAGGGGACACTAGAGGATCTGATCGTGGAGGATACTGGAGAGTGGTCACTAGAGGATCTGATCACAGAGCAGCCTGGAGAGGGGACACTAGAGGATCTGCCCCATGGAGGATCCTGGAGAGGGGTCACTAGAGGATCTGCCCCATGGAGGATCCTGGAGAGGGGTCACTAGAGGATCTGCCCCATGGAGGATCCTGGAGAGGGGTCACTAGAGGATCTGCCCCATGGAGGAACCTGGAGAGGGGACACTAGAGGATCTGATCATAGAGGAACCTGGAGAGGGGACGCTAGAGGATCTGATCACAGAAGAGCCTGGAGAGGAGTCACTAGAGGTTCTGATCATGGAGAGGGGTCACTAGAGGTTCTGATCGTGGAGAGGGGTCACTAGAGGTTCTGATCGTGGAGAGGGGTCACTAGAGGATCTGATCGTGGAGAGGGGTCACTAGAGGATCTGATCGTGGAGGATACTGGAGAGTGGTCACTAGAGGATCTGATGATAGAGGAGCCTGGAGAGGGGTCACTAGAGGATCTGATCGTGGAGGATACTGGAGAGTGGTCACTAGAGGATCTGACGATAGAGGAGCCTGGAGAGGGGACACTAGAGGATCTGCCCCATGGAGAATCCTGGAGAGGGTCACTAGAGGATCTGCCCCATGGAGGATCCTGGAGAGGGGTCACTAGAGGATCTGATGATAGAGGAGCCTGGAGAGGGGACACTAGAGGATCTGCCCCATGGAGAATCCTGGAGAGGGGTCACTAGAGGATCTGCCCCATGGAGGATCCTGGAGAGGGGTCACTAGAGGATCTGCCCCATGGAGGATCCTGGAGAGGGGACACTAGAGGATCTGCCCCATGGAGGATCCTGGAGAGGGGACACTAGAGGATCTGCCCCATGGAGGACCCTGGAGAGGGGTCACTAGAGGATCTGCCCCATGGAGGATCCTGGAGAGGGGTCACTAGAGGATCTGCCCCATGGAGGACCCTGGAGAGGGGTCACTAGAGGAACTGATCATAGAGGAGCCTGGAGAGGGGACCTAGAGGATCTGATCACAGAAGAGCCTGGAGAGGGTCACTAGAGGATCTGATCGTGGAGAGGGGTCACTAGAGGATCTGATCGTGGAGAGGGGTCACTAGAGGATCTGCCTCATGGAGGAACCTGGAGAGGGGACACTAGAGGATCTGATCATAGAGGAGCCTGGAGAGGGGACGCTAGAGGATCTGATCACAGAAGAGCCTGGAGAGGGGTCACTAGAGGATCTGATCGTGGAGAGGGGTCACTAGAGGATCTGATCGTGGAGAGGGGTCACTAGAGGATCTGTTCCTGGAGAAGGGTCACTAGAGGATCTGATCTGGAGAGGGTCACTAGAGGATCTGATCGTGGAGAGGGGTCACTAGAGGATCTGATCGTGGAGAGGGGTCACTAGAGGATCTGATCGTGGAGAGGGGTCACTAGAGGATCTGATCGTGGAGAGGGTGGGATCACTAGAGGTATAACTGTTCCTGGAGAGGGGTCACTAGAGGATCTGTTCCTGGAGAAGGGTCACTAGAGGATCTGATCGTGGAGAGGGGTCACTAGAGGATCTGATCGTGGAGAGGGGTCACTAGAGGATCTGATCGTGGAGAGGGGTCACTAGAGGATCTGATCGTGGAGAGGGGTCACTAGAGGATCTGATCGTGGAGAGGGGTCACTAGAGGATCTGATCGTGGAGAGGGGTCACTAGAGGATCTGATCGTGAGAGGGGTCACTAGAGGATCTGATCGTGGAGAGGGGTTACTAGAGGATCTGATCGTGGAGAGGGGTCACTAGAGGATCTGTTTCTGGAGAGGGGTCACTAGAGGATCTGTTCCTGGAGAGGGGTCACTAGAGGATCTGTTCCTGGAGAGGGGTCACTAGAGGATCTGTTCCTGGAGAGGGGTCACTAGAGGATCTGTTCCTGGAGAGGGGTCACTATGTGGCGCCCCGCAACGAGTGCGTCACAAGGGAGTATTGCAGCCGCAATATTCTCTAGACAAAGCAGTGAAATAGTTAACTCAGAGATCCAACCCAACATACAACACCTAGAACAGGGGACCAATCATAGGTCCTGGTGGGTGGAGTGTTAGGGTAGTGAAGAGAACACAATAATCTAGACAGTCAGAACAAGTCAGTACATAGTCTAGAACTTGAAGAGAGCAGACTAGAACTTGGAGTGGAGCGGGGGCTCCGCACCCCGTGCGGGCCCCTGGGCCGTCACCGGTCGGGTGTCAGCACCTGAGGCCTTAACAACCGGGAATGGGCATATCTACACGGGTTCCCAAAAGACTCCCGTGCCCACAACTCACAGCCGGTTCACTGGTACCGAAGCTGGCAGCAGTTCACCTCTGCCACGCGAACCAGCCCCGTGGAGGAGCAGCTTTATAGGAGCACCCCACCACCAGCCAGTTTCCAGTCGTCTAACCAGCGGTGTACCCACCGAGGGACCCAAGGCTCCCCAAAGAATCCAGAACGTACATCATGGATAGGGCATTGAAGCAGCCTCCCCGTACCCGACCTGGTATTCCTGGGCGACGCTGGCAAGAGAAACTAAGGAGGTAGAGAGGAGGTACACTGCGGATCTCTGAGGAGCACTATCACTGCTGAGTCCACCCGGTCTTCTACTCAACCACTGTAAGCCATGTACTGCCTGCTGGTTACAGTAAAGAACCGTTGCAGAGACTATCTGTGTCCGTGTCTCCTTATGAACTGTCCGTCATGAACTTAAGGTAACCGCAGCTGCCGCACAACATCTTGAGCAGCTCCAGCCCCCGGGGATCACCGCTCAGCCTGTGGGGAGCGTAACATCTTGCTGCTGTCCATCACCCCGGGAGGTTCCGCAGCGTCGGTAGCCCTTACCGAATCTACTCATAGGTGGCGTCACGAAGAAAACAAATTAAAACCCCTTTTTAATCTGTTCCCGTAAGACGACCTCAATTTTGATCTGCACTACACCGGGCCCCACTACCGGCAGGCGCGGTCCACCCGTGACAAGGAAGGAGAAGAATCGCCTGTCTAAACCGGGAGTAACCCTGGCCCTTGGTGTGCGTCAGAAAATGGCGTCACGAACAGGATACGAGCAGGCCCGTTACCAACGGGTATGTTGTGCTTAAACTGGACTTTATTGTCTACAATTGGACTTTGTTCGTCCCTAAAAGAACTTTCCCGCCTTTACACCATTGGGTCAAGATGGCGCCCAAGATGGCGTTCCCGCCACAAGAAGCCGCCACGTGAAGCCCAGGAGTGAGTCAACCCCCCCCCTCACTGTGGGAGGGCCAACGACAAAAGGCGCCAAACTCTTTGTCCGCCCTGATTGCTCGAATCAACCATGGGGGCGGACCCCAAAGACTTTTCCCACGATTGGACTACAAAAGCCCAGAGGAGATGGGAGTGTCATACCTAGACACACCGACAGAGAGAGAAGACATCTTCACCAGCTCAACCAGAACGTCTTACCGGTTGATCGGGTGTGGTTTCCCTCCAAAGAAGAATGTCCAGCATGAGACTCCAAGACCTGATGCGGGAGGTCGAGGCGGAGGCCAGAGCAGCCATAAGCCAACCGGGTCCGGATCCTGCCCTTACCCTAGACGGCAGCCCCGACTTCTGGCTAGAGGCTCTACAAGACCTCCGGGTGCGGTTACTAGAGACAGTGGAATGGACGATTCGCAGCTGGAGCGCGACCCTAGGCAGACGACTACACCATGCGATGCAGCAGAGCCGACCGGGTGCAGCTTCTCCAAGCCCAGACGACGTCACCAGCTTCTCGACCGCCTCACCCTCGCCTACCACCTGTCCTGCTCCGTCACCTGAGCCAATAGACTGTGTCATTCCGGTGGAGGCCGCAACTCGACCCGTTCCAGCGACCAACATCGCAACCGATTCCGTTCTTGAGCCGGAGCTCATAACACGCTCCATGGAAGAACTCGATCTCTACCAGGTTCCACCTGCGGAACCCGCGACTAGTTTCCACACTACCGAGACTGTCGCTTGTTTCTCCCTAGAACCGGAGGCCTCCTCTGCAACCACAGAGGCCTACCTGGTAACCGGGATTGAAACACCTTTACCTGCGGAAACAGATGAAGAGGCAGGCAGCCTGGAAGCCCTGCAGGACGTCCCTACGGAAGGATCCGCAGCACCACCGCCCCGTTGTACAACGGAACAAGCTTTAACGTCTTTCATCAACAAGCAGCCTGATGTGATCATCGAGGAAGAGGTCGGAGAGGATGACGACGAGACCCACAGCACCGCTGAGGATTTCGACACCGGGTTCGCTTGGGGAGACAACAAAGAACTTCCTTCCGGGCACACAGCTCGGGTACACTGGTCGGGTGCACTGCCGACACCTTCCCCTGTGCCGTTCCACCGGGTTCCGATACAGACAGCCCGCCAAGTTCAAGCTTCCCGCCAAACCACCAGCTCCATTACTCATCTTTACACCCCGAGCCGTAACGACGGAGATGTACGCCAGAGACGACGAGAGGAGTGGCAAGCCAGAGAACGCGCCAACATGGAGGCCCGTGCCGAGGCTCGCCGCCAGCCGCCGCTGCCTGATGAACTCCGCCGTGAAGGTAGAATTTCCACCTTTAACTTACATACCGGGTGGGGGTTCGCTTGGGAGGTGGGTTTGAATGAGGAGGTGTTTGTGGGGCGCCGGACGTTGAGTCAAACTTGCCAAGAGGACATCCCGATCGCGACCTATACCGGGGCGATATTATCACCTATGAGCGCTATGCTTGTGCAGATGGGTGGTTTGCTATCCGGGTACGCCATCACCCTCAGAGCCAGTGACTTTAAAAACTTGAACTTTCATCAATGACTCTGTTACCGTTAGTCACTGACTGTGTGATCTCGCGGCTACAGCCTGGACTCTAGTTAAAGTACAGTCGACCGCCCGCCGGGTCCGCACAAAGTGATTACCTGTTTCTTTGCTTATAACATCAAAGCATTTCTTTACCTGTTTTTCTACTTTAATAAAAGTGTGTCATATATGTATAAAAATGTAAAAACCTCTGTAATGTGAGTAGTTTGACGCTTGGGGACAAGCTGATTTAACCAAGGGGGAGTGTGGCGCCCCGCAACGAGTGCGTCACAAGGGAGTATTGCAGCCGCAATATTCTCTAGACAAAGCAGTGAAATAGTTAACTCAGAGATCCAACCCAACATACAACACCTAGAACAGGGGACCAATCATAGGTCCTGGTGGGTGGAGTGTTAGGGTAGTGAAGAGAACACAATAATCTAGACAGTCAGAACAAGTCAGTACATAGTCTAGAACTTGAAGAGAGCAGACTAGAACTTGGAGTGGAGCGGGGGCTCCGCACCCCGTGCGGGCCCCTGGGCCGTCACCGGTCGGGTGTCAGCACCTGAGGCCTTAACAACCGGGAATGGGCATATCTACACGGGTTCCCAAAAGACTCCCGTGCCCACAACTCACAGCCGGTTCACTGGTACCGAAGCTGGCAGCAGTTCACCTCTGCCACGCGAACCAGCCCCGTGGAGGAGCAGCTTTATAGGAGCACCCCACCACCAGCCAGTTTCCAGTCGTCTAACCAGCGGTGTACCCACCGAGGGACCCAAGGCTCCCCAAAGAATCCAGAACGTACATCATGGATAGGGCATTGAAGCAGCCTCCCCGTACCCGACCTGGTATTCCTGGGCGACGCTGGCAAGAGAAACTAAGGAGGTAGAGAGGAGGTACACTGCGGATCTCTGAGGAGCACTATCACTGCTGAGTCCACCCGGTCTTCTACTCAACCACTGTAAGCCATGTACTGCCTGCTGGTTACAGTAAAGAACCGTTGCAGAGACTATCTGTGTCCGTGTCTCCTTATGAACTGTCCGTCATGAACTTAAGGTAACCGCAGCTGCCGCACAACATCTTGAGCAGCTCCAGCCCCCGGGGATCACCGCTCAGCCTGTGGGGAGCGTAACATCTTGCTGCTGTCCATCACCCCGGGAGGTTCCGCAGCGTCGGTAGCCCTTACCGAATCTACTCATAGGTGGCGTCACGAAGAAAACAAATTAAAACCCCTTTTTAATCTGTTCCCGTAAGACGACCTCAATTTTGATCTGCACTACACCGGGCCCCACTACCGGCAGGCGCGGTCCACCCGTGACAAGGAAGGAGAAGAATCGCCTGTCTAAACCGGGAGTAACCCTGGCCCTTGGTGTGCGTCAACTAGAGGATCTGATCACAGAGGAGCCTGGAGAGGGGACACTAGAGGATCTGCCCCATGGAGGATACTGGAGAGGGGTCACTAGAGGATCTGATCGTGGAGGATACTGGAGAGTGGTCACTAGAGGATCTGATCACAGAGGAGCCTGGAGAGGGGTCACTAGAGGATCTGATCATAGAGGAGCCTGGAGAGGGGACACTAGAGGATCTGATCACAGAGGAGCCTGGAGAGGGGACACTAGAGGATCTGATCGTGGAGGATACTGGAGAGTGGTCACTAGAGGATCTGATCACAGAGGAGCCTGGAGAGGGGACACTAGAGGATCTGCCCCATGGAGGATCCTGGAGAGGGGTCACTAGAGGATCTGCCCCATGGAGGATCCTGGAGAGGGGTCACTAGAGGATCTGCCCCATGGAGGATACTGGAGAGGGGTCACTAGAGGAACTGATGATAGAGGAACCTGGAGAGGGGACACTAGAGGATCTGCCCCATGGAGGATACTGGAGAGGGGTCACTAGAGGAACTGATGATAGAGGAACCTGGAGAGGGGACACTAGAGGATCTGATCATAGAGGAACCTGGAGAGGGGACGCTAGAGGATCTGATCACAGAAGAGCCTGGAGAGGGGTCACTAGAGGTTCTGATCGTGGAAAGGGGTCACTAGAGGATCTGATCGTGGAGAGGGGTCACTAGAGGATCTGATCGTGGAGAAGGGTCACTAGAGGATCTGATCGTGGAGAGGGGTCACTAGAGGTTCTGATCGTGGAGAGGGTCACTAGAGGATCTGATCGTGGAGAGGGGTCACTAGAGGATCTGATCGTGGAGGATACTGGAGAGTGGTCACTAGAGGATCTGATGATAGAGGAGCCTGGAGAGGGGTCACTAGAGGATCTGATCGTGGAGGATACTGGAGAGTGGTCACTAGAGGATCTGATGATAGAGGAGCCTGGAGAGGGGACACTAGAGGATCTGCCCCATGGAGAATCCTGGAGAGGGGTCACTAGAGGATCTGCCCCATGGAGGATCCTGGAGAGGGGACACTAGAGGATCTGCCCCATGGAGGATCCTGGAGAGGGGACACTAGAGGATCTGCCCCATGGAGGATCCTGGAGAGGGGACACTAGAGGATCTGCCCCATGGAGGATCCTGGAGAGGGGTCACTAGAGGATCTGCCCCATGGAGGACCCTGGAGAGGGGTCACTAGAGGATCTGCCCCATGGAGGATCCTGGAGAGGGGTCACTAGAGGATCTGCCCCATGGAGGATCCTGGAGAGGGGTCACTAGAGGAACTGATCATAGAGGAGCCTGGAGAGGGGACGCTAGAGGATCTGATCACAGAAGAGCCTGGAGAGGGGTCACTAGAGGATCTGATCGTGGAGAGGGGTCACTAGAGGATCTGATCGTGGAGAGGGGTCACTAGAGGATCTGTTCCTGGAGAAGGGTCACTAGAGGATCTGATCGTGGAGAGGGTCACTAGAGGATCTGATCGTGGAGAGGGGTCACTAGAGGATCTGATCGTGGAGAGGGGTCACTAGAGGATCTGATCGTGGAGAGGGGTCACTAGAGGATCTGATCGTGGAGAGGGGTCACTAGAGGATCTGATCGTGGAGAGGGGTCACTAGAGGATCTGATCGTGGAGAGGGGTCACTAGAGGATCTGATCGTGAGAGGGGTCACTAGAGGATCTGATCGTGGAGAGCGGTCACTAGAGGATCTGATCGTGGAGAGGGGTCACTAGAGGATCTGATCGTGGAGAGGGGTCACTAGAGGATCTGATCGTGGAGAGGGGTCACTAGAGGATCTGATCGTGGAGAGGGGTCACTAGAGGATCTGATTGTGGAGAGGGGTTACTAGAGGATCTGATCCTGGAGAGGGGTCACTAGAGGATCTGTTCCTGGAGAGGGGTCACTAGAGGATCTGTTCCTGGAGAGGGGTCACTAGAGGATCTGTTCCTGGAGAGGGGTCACTAGAGGATCTGTTCCTGGAGAGGGCTCACTAGAGGATCTGATCCTGGAGAGGGGTCAATAGAGGATCTGATCCTGGAGAGGGGTCACTAGAGGATCTGATCACAGAGGAGCCTGGAGAGGGGTCACTAGAGGATCTGATCCTGGAGAGGGGTCACTAGAGGATCTGATCACAGAGGAGCCTGGAGAGGGGTCACTAGAGGATCTGATCACAGAGGAGCCTGGAGAGGGTCACTAGAGGATCTGATCCTGGAGAGGGGTCACTAGAGGATCTGATCCTGGAGAGGGGTCACTAGAGGATCTGATCACAGAGGAGCCTGGAGAGGGGTCACTAGAGGATCTGTTCCTGGAGAGGGGTCACTAGAGGATCTGTTCCTGGAGAGGGGTCACTAGAGGATCTGATCGTGGGGAAAGTAGGTATGCAAACAGAAGTGAAGGTGACTAAGAAAAAAAAAAAAAAAACAGAATCCAGGTGACCCCATTATAATCAGCCTCTGCTTTTGTTTGCAGAGTGGATCACTTGGATCTCAATCACGCTACATCTTTGTTATCTGTGATTGCTGCATGTTTAATGATCTGTTGTAAATCTGCAGTATCTAAAGGCCCCGTTACACGCTTCAATGTTGTAACGATCTCATCAACGATCTCGGGGGCACACTGTCGTTAGGACATCTTTTTGACATCGTTGGTGAGCTGTCACACGTATAGATATCGTGGATGACGCACCAATGATGTGGCGAGCAGCTATTGTTCACACAACCCAGAGAACGATACTTGCTCACTGATGTGAATAGGAGAGGTCGTTAACAACATCGTTATCGCGGTGTCACACAGAACGATGCAGCCGGTTGGCCGATTGAGGATCGTCTGATGTGAGAACATGTTCTCAAACCTGCGATCAACGATTTATCGTAGTCGTATCTCGGTGTCACACGCAAAGACGTCCTAACGATGACGTTTGAATGACTCCAAACCCGTGACGTTTCAGCGATATCATTCACAATCTCGTACCGTGTAACGGGGCCTTAAAGCGATGCACCCAATCTTTGCACCTGCACGTTGCAGTCCTGGTCGGGGCAGCAGGATCGTGTTCAGCGATCGGGTGACTTTTTTTTAAATTCTGGATAAAAGACAAAAGTGAAAAAAAATCTACAAATGTTCTGACCATGTTATAATGAATAAAAAACATAATGATTTGTTCCTTTATGATGAAGCCATGGCCCCACACTGTTATCCCTATTTTTGTCATATATTTGATGTAAATGTAACAGATCGTGTTTTTTGCTTTTTTTTTTACAATACAAACGAATGTGAACTGCACCACAAAAATGCGCTGTGAAACCTGAGCATATTCTGTTTGTCAGTTCCCATAGAAGAACAGAATCTACTTACATGATTGACTTATCGGACTGGAAGTGTCTGGGTGTAACCTTTATTCGTCACCTGATTGGTCCACATGACCAGCGCCTGATTGAAAGAGAAAAAAAAAGAAAGTGACCACCATATTGGTACACCCAAGTGATGTGCCAATATTCTGGCCACAAGCTGCTGCTGTCCTCTGAGTCCAGGTCCTCAGTCCTCTGTCACCGCTGCCACACCGCCTCAGATCCCGCCACACTCAATTCGCATGCGGCCACCATTTTGGACACTTGCACCACTACTGCCGGCATCCTCACCTCACCGCAGCCTTCACTACTTTCTCCTATATGCGTGCCACATGCCGCATGGGGGCCATAAAGAGGGCAGGGGGCAGAGAGAGCACAAGGGGAAGAGAGAGCACATGGGGGAAAGAGAGAGCACACAGGGGAACAGCTTAAAATACAGGCCATGCCTGTGTGCAGCCGAACCCCCCCCCCCCCCGCCCTGACCATGCCTGTGTGCAGCCGAACCCCCCCCCGACTGTGCCTGTGTGCAGTGAACCCCCCCGACCATGCCTGTGTGCAGCCGAACCCCCCCCCCCTTCCCCGACCACGCCTGTGTGCAGCCGAACCCTTCCACCACCCCTCCCCCTGACCATATCTGCGTGCAGCCGAGCCTTCGCCCCCCCCCCCCGACCAGGTCTGTGTTCAGCCGAATCCCCCCTCCATCACACCAACAGGTCTGTGTGCAGCCGAACCCCAACTCCGACTGTGTAATTTCCCTGCTTCCGACTCCTTCATACACGATTCATGTTTAAAGTGATCCTGACCCCAGAACACTTCTTACCTACCCCTGCAGCTTGTTATCCTGCTGCCATCCATCCCTGGTTCTCCACACACCGTGCTGGCAATCTTTATAAATCATTATTTTCTTATATCATTCCTGCAGCTTCCTTGTAATGAGGAAGCCGCAACAGGCGGGGCTGTGTGCCGCTCTCCCCACAGGTGGGGCTGTGTGCCGCTCTCCCCTGCCTTGACGGTAATTATGCCCCCCCATAGGCGTGGTAAACATCCTAGAGGCAGCTCGCTCCATAGTAGGGGCAGTGAAGCCGGTATGACGTAATACTGCCCCTACGATGAAGCGAGCTGCCTCTCGGATGTTTACCACGCCTATGGGGGCGGCATAATTACCGTCAAGGCAGGGGAGAGCGGCACACAGCCCCGCCTGTGGGGAGAGCGGCACACAGCCCCGCCTGTGGGGAGAGCGGCACACAGCCCCGCCTGTGGGGAGAGCGGCACACAGCCCCGCCTGTGGGGAGAGCGGCACATAGCCCCGCCTGTTGCGGCTTCCTCGATACTAGGAAGCAGCAGTAATGATATAATAAAATAGTGATTTATAAAGATTGCCAGCACGGTGTGTGGAGAACCAGGGATGGATGGCAGCAGGATACCAAGCTGCAGGGGTAGGTAAGAAGGGGATGTGGGGTGGTGTTCTGGGGTCAGGATCACTTTAAGTGATAATTTATTGTACAATGTGACATCAGGCTTTTAATTATACAATATTGAAGATATTTAGCACATAATAATAATAATAATAATACTCGGCACATTCTGCATTGAACTCCTGGACACATTGTATTCTATATTTTCATAGTCGGTCCATTTTCTTCAGTGACCCCCCCCCTCGGCCCTGCCGGCCGGTCACCGATGGGCTCCATGGATCGGGCTGAATCTCTCAATCTCTAGTCTTGGGCCTTTATTCCCCATTCTCCAGTAGTTTCTGTGGTAAATTGATCGATGTTTTTCCAAATTCCGTTTCCAGCAAAATCGTCCGCCCTCGTGTGACAGCGAGGACAGAAGGAAACGTTCTAGAATGTGAAAGGTGAAGAGAAGAGGGACTGCACCTCCGGGGGTTAATCATGGCTTCAGCTCCTCCGATGGGGAACAAGAGTCCGATATTATCATGACGGGGAGAAGCAGCGACAGTGATCAGACCGTGATCAGCCAGTGTGATCCTGTGATCTCGCCTGCTCATGTGATCGTGTACCAGGAGGATAAATGGAGCGTGATCTCCTCACATGAGCACAACTGAAGATCCGGCGGAGAGGACAGATCTCATGTGACCTGATCTGGAATCTATGGAGAGTCAGGAGAAAGGGATCATTGTTCTCAATGTGTCCAGTTACCAGGAGTGTTCCCCTAAAGGGAATACGAGAAGCATTGCAGGCGTATATGTGTAATTGTCTGTATAGAGAAGATTTGAACCCGAGCATTACCAATTGGAAGTAGCAATCCTAATAGTCACTGTCGCCCTTTTAACAAACCTTGTCACATGACTGAAGAGACAATATGTATATCTCCCAGAGGAGCAGTGAGCATTGAAATCCTCATACTGACATGTCACTCTCCACAATGAGAAAACATGACTCTTAGATAACCCTCATACAGCCGAATCAAATCTCATTCTTTCCACTGACAAGGGGCAAAACAGTCATTGTACAGGAGGGGGAGGTGAGCTGTGACATCACCTATTTGTGAAGTGGTGGATCCTGTGTTATCTACTGTATATAGAGGTGTTATCAGTCATTGTACAGGAGGAGGTGAGCTGTGACATCACTATTGTGAATGGTGGATCCTGTGTTATCTACTGTATAAGAGGTGTTATCAGTCATTGTACAGGAGGAGGAGGTGAGCTGTGACATCACCTATTGTGAATGGTGGATCCTGTGTTATCTACTGTATATAGAGGTGTTATCAGTCATTGTACAGGAGGAGGTGAGCTGTGATATCACCTATTGTGAATGGTGGATCCTGTGTTATCTACTGTAAATAGAGATGTTATCAGTCATTGTACAGGAGGAGGAGGTGAGCTGTGATATCACTATTGTAAATGGTGGATCCTGTGTTATCTGCTGTATATAGAGGAGTTATCAGTCATTGTACAGGAGGAGGAGGTGAGCTGTGATATCACCTATTGAAAATGGTGAATCCTGTGTTATCTACTGTATATAGAGAGTTATCAGTCATTGTACAGGAGGAGGAGGTGAGCTGTGATATCACCTATTGTAAATGGTGGATCCTGTGTTATCTACTGTATACAGAGGTGTTATCAGTCATTGTACAGGAGGGGAAGGTGAGCTGTGATATCACCTATCGTGAATGGTGGATCCTGTGTTATCTACTGTATAAGAGGTGTTATCAGTCATTGTACAGAGGAGGAGGTGAGCTGTGACATCACCAGAGCCCACCCTGCTAAAGATTATGCTGTATGCAGGGCAGGCTCTGGTGCTTGCATCACAGCGCAGCAGCTGGGACCCGCTCCTACCAAGTGCTCGTTGTGTGAATTGACATGCTGAGGCGCAGGCGCTGAAGAGGAGGAGGCCACACACAGGCAGGAGGCGAGGAGGACTGTGACGGCAAACAGGACAGCAAAATCAGATTAGGACCCACGGACTCCATAACTGAACTTTCAAAGTGTTTTTTTTGGTGTACAGGGGGTGGAGACATGGTACACACCTTCCCTGAATGCAGTATACACCTGCATTCAGTGGTGCTTTTAGTTTTGAAATCACCAAGGGGGTGACAGGTTCTCTTTAAGTGATAAATACAAACACTTCACATATTTTGTAGATGTTTTTCCCACTGTATCATTAGACTGCGCCGATCCTTAGAGTGACAACGTCTGTGTTCTGCTCCTGCACGTCACCAAACCGCGGTCTGTGATCACCACCATTGCTGCAGATCGAAAAAACATAATAACTGATCACTCCTTAGTTGTGTGTCTGCTGTGTGTCTGGCCTGTGTGTCTGCTGCCTGTGTTGTCTGCCTTGTGTGTCTGCCTGTTGTGTGTCTGCCTGTGTGTGTCTGCCTGTGGTGTGTCTGCTTGTCTGCCTGTGTGTTCTTGTCTGTCTGTCTTTCCATGGTATTTATTTTCCTTATGTTTTTTTCCACAGTTTATGTCAAAGAAGAATCCTCAGGATGTCAAAGAGGTATATATTTTTTTTCAAATTAAATATATGACACTTCCCGTCATCATACATTGATATTAAAATTAGTTTATAAATACAGCAACTGTTTGCAATTTTCTGCTTTATTAAAATGTTTTAACCATTCTTTAGATATTAACACTTTTCTTCGGTTACATCTTGTTGCCTTGGAGATGACCACCGATATGCTCAGTGCTTGTAAGCTCTTTCCTGTTGAGCTTGTAAGCGCTGTTTCCAGCTGGTCACAATCACTGGAGAGCGGTTTCCTCTTCCCACCCACGTTCAGCGCAGCGCTTACAAGCTCGACAGCAGCGACGGTTGTCTCCCTTCATTGAGCCAGAAAGAAAAGCTTTAATATCTCAAGAACGGCTGTAAATTTTAATGAGCAGTAAATTGAAAATATGTTTTATTTTTATGAATTCACGAAGATGGAAGTAACCCTATAACAATGTCTGACTGTAGAGAAAATGCATCTAGCAATGCTTCTATTGTATATGGTGTAACTGATTAACAAACCAAGATAGTGCCAGCACTGCCAGATGCCAACTTGCAAACTTTTTTCCTTTTTGTGCACATGTACATATCAGTTCCAACCTGTGTACTATAATAAACTGAGACATTTCACAAAGGATTACAAATCCTTTGAGCCACCCTACCCCGCCAAGGCATGTCTCACTCAGAGTGGTCCTACTCTATAGTTATTCTTATTGTGTCATGCGACCTCCAACCTGTGTATACAGTAAAACTATAGAAGGACTTTAAAAAGCTGATCTTACCTAGAGCATTTCCCACATATATAGTGGCTAAACAGACTGTTTCCATTGTGGCAAATCAGTGCAGTGAATGCGGTGCGGTGCGGGGTTAAACTCTGACAAGCTTAGCCACTACATATGTGGAAGCCTGAATTGCCATTCATTCACTGCACTGATCTGCCACAATGGAAATAGTCTGTTTAGCTACTATATAAGTAAGTGTAATGCTTAATAGTGTAATGCTTAATAGTAAAATAACATATAATAATAATAATAATATACCGTAATAAGCTACTTGCATAATCGCAAAGTGGCGTCTGTCATCCACTTCCATCTGGTAGTCCCCCTATCATGTGCAATTCAATTCCACCGCAGCAGCAATATTTGCACACCTAAGTGATGGGTGTGCACATATGGCGCCTGCTAGCGGTATTGGCCCCTTGAGCAATATACCTATTGGTGCTGGGCACAACGACGCCACAACCAACATCAGGAAGCCACCGCCGCATATGACGCACCTGCTCCCACCCCCGGACATTCCCGCTGCAGATGTCAAACCGTAGGACATGAATGAGTAACTGGGCATGAGCAAACCCGGCACGAATGACCATTTACCCATGCTGCCACCATCAGGTGCCAAGAGACAGCACGAGGGGCTGCAAGAGGGGTGGGCGCACGAGGGGCTGCAGAGACGGCACATGGGTGATTGAGACAGAGCGGACAGGAGAGAGTGCACGAGGGGGGGGGAGAGATTTTGGCCACTCCCAGTGCCACAGAGCCCCCCCCATCGTGATGTCGCTGCCCTCCCGATGCAATGACATCAGGCCTCCATCTAGTATTAACATAAAGGATGTTAATATTAGGGGATAGGACAAATGCTGGTTCACGTCTCTTCTAATGTGGGGAAAGAACAAATCCGTTATTAAAGGAAAAGAGTGCGCTAGGTGTAATGTATGCTTCACTCTGCTTTTTTGAAAAATGTCTGGAAAAGAGGTCTTGGCAAAGTGGAAATGTAAATGCACAAAATATATACTGCAAATTCTTGTAAAGAAATAATGGAAGAGCTGTCGTAAGGATCAGAAGCGTGTCCCCTCTGTGTAGTCACATGCACCAAATGTCGGGTGAGCCGCTGTGATCATTTTGGTGCAGTTTTGTGCACTTCTTGTCTCGTTTATAATATTTTAAGTCTTGGATTTTCATTGTCTTTAGATTGTGGTTTGGAACGCTACAGTGACTTCAAGAAGCTTCACGGCGAGCTCTCGTACACCCACCGGAATCTCTTCCAGCGCACCCAGGATTTCCCTCCCTTCCCCCGCGCTCAGGTGTTTGGTGAGTATTTACCATCTGCACACCTTGTCCTGCAGCTGCTGAGGTTTTCTTGATGAAGCCTTCTTCATTAAAGGGGTTTCCCAGTTTACAGCTCCGCTCGGCATCTTGTTTTATTTCACCACTGGAGTGCAGCTTTAAATCTAAGTCCTCGCCCCCCGGAGCACCTTCGCTGCCCCCCGGCAGCCACCTTCGCTGCTCCCCGGTGCACCGCGCTGCCCCCGGTCTCCGTCGCTGCCCCTGGTCATCTCGCGCCCCTGGATGTGTCTTCATCTTCTATCCGCTGTTGCTCCTTGATATCCTGTGATTTGTAACCTGCTGGAAGCTCCAGTGTTTAATGGTACGTCTCTTTAGGAGCCTTGTTCTGGCCTCATACAGATGCATTGAGACCTTGTAATGTAGCTTTTGACTTGGCCACTCAGTGGTTACTGGGACAAGATGGCGCCACAGGACTGAGGAGACACCAAAAAAAGATGACTCTAGAGGGTGAGTATGAGGGGGGAGCAAGGGTATAACTTGAAGCTCATGTGCCCCAATGCAAAAGCTCCAACGGGGCCCTCAATTATTGCAAATCTTTAATAGCATTGGTCATTTCTATAGGCTAAAGAGACTTTTGGGGCCCTCTAGGCTCCAGGACCCAGATGTGATTACAACCCCTGCACCTATTATAGGTATGCCCCTGGGGGGAGGCACAGGATTTAGAGTTAATTCACCACTCCAGCAGTGAAGAAAAAACCACTAACACAGGAGTGCGGCTTTAAGAAGAGCCGTAGACTCCGGACGCAGTTTGTGACTGCCTTGGTTGTGACTGATCTATGACTGCACCAGACATCATCATACACACATTGAATTGCTTTTATTGGGCATATTTGTGGACCAGGGCGCCCCCCACTAACCTAGGTCTAGCGGACATTACTCTTACAACCCTCTCTATTAAACACAATCTTATAGACCCCTCCCTGCAATGGCTTACCCGTCCTGACTTTCACCCATAGGAGCTATTCCTCACATTCTGCACCCTCTATTTGACGATCCTTACAATTTATGGGCCACACTGCCCAGGGTGCCATTATCGAAATTCCTGGACAATAAAATCCAAATGCAAAGCAACTGTCCGATAGATGCAACAATGCGACCTCCAAACGTCACACACTCCATGTAAAGGTATTCAGATCTGAATTCCCAAATAAAGCACCATGGTCTTAGAGTTTCCATGTCCTAAACTTCTATCCAAATTATATTCACATTTAGTTTCACCTTTACAGCGTTCATACCCACATTCATACATTCATGGCGGACTGAACCTCGAGTCTCTAGAGATCAGGTGACTATCGCTGCAGGAGGACCCCTACAGAATCGGAGCTCGCTGCTATACAACACCTGAGCTTCTCCACCACTGAGGTCTCAAAGAATCACGTTTGTGCTGGCGATGCCATAGCAGTGTGGGTATATGACCCATATGTCCTGGGAGTGCCACTTCTAACCCAATACTAGTCCAAGCATCAACCAGATTTGAAAGAGTTGGGGCTTTGTAAAACCAGCCTAAAAGCAGAGGAGGTCCTTCTTTTTTGCCCCTCAAAAAATATTAAATTACCAAAGCCTGGCCTTTTACCTCTCATTACTTCTTATTAGAACCGGACACCGCTACCTTCTACCTCTCCTGCTGGGGCAGCCAAACATCGAATCTCGACCCATTGGGTGATACCCAGGCTCCTACTATTGGGGAGTGGGTGGAGAAGGTCCATCAGATATCCCGGAGGGAGGAGCTCTAGTTGGGATTAGACGCACTCACATCAGACCTACTTGGAAAAATAAATTCACCTCAATATCCTCAACATAATACAAGCAAAAGATACAGAATTTCCAAGACTACTTAGCCCTTGTGTTTCTACACAATCATTCCTCTGTGACTGCGCTCCCCCCTTCTAGTGTATAACCTCTTTCTCTACAGCTTGATTTACATTGGCGCATTCCCCCAATTGGTTCCCTTTCTACCAATTCTGATGTTATGTTAAACTCACTTTGTTTTGCTATTTGCTAAACTTTATCTATGCAGGAGTTATTTTCTTCAATTTTCCCTTCCCTCCTACCCTTGCACCTTACTGCTTGCCCCTCTCCCCCTTGAAATCCCCACTCACCCCCTCCTTTCCCATTCGGACCTGTCTCAGGGTATCCTTCCCCACCTTTCACCCTTCTCCTCTTGCTTATTTTGTCATGACTGTAGTTTTGTTCAGTGACTTGATGGATCTTCTTGACAATCTGCTAAATAAAGAATCAAATAAATAAAATAAACTGCCTTACTCGCCCTCCCCTGGGCCAGCGCCCCGTGTCCATCTCTGCCCCCCGGAGTCAGTCTCCAACCCCCGCTGTCCGTGCATGTCCTCCCCGCCCTCGGTCTCTGCCGCCTATTCCCCCCCTTCCCGGCCTCGGTCTCTGCCTCCCCGGCCTCGGTCCTCGGTCTCTGCCTTCCCCCCCCCCCCCAGCCTCGGTCTCTGCCTCTCCCCCCCCCCCCCCCCGGCCTCGGTCTCTGCCTCCCCACCTCGGTCTCTGCCTCCTTCTTCCCCCCCCGGCCTCGGTCTCTGCCTCCTCCCCCCCCCCCCCCCCCCCCCCCGGCCTCGGTCTCTGCCTCCTCCCCCCCCGGCCTCGGTCTCGGACTCTTACCCTTCAGTGACGATGTTTACAGCACTTGTTTGTTATATAAAAATCTCATGAAATCATTTTAAAAAGTAACTAAACCTTTATTATAATAAAAATTTGTCCAGAATAGAAAGTTATGTCATGTTGCATATCCCTTTACTGGGGAATTTGTCTTCATTCCTGTAATTAAAATAAACTATATATAAGTGGCCTCCAAACCCTGATTTTTTTTCCCCAGTTTCTCTCCCTGCCTTCAGCTGCACTGATATCAGATTGTGGTCATGTGGAGGATAGATGATGGCAGTGACAGGTCATGTAGAGGACGGAGGATGGCAGTGACGGGTCATGTGGAGGATGGCAGTGACGGGTCATGTGGAGGACAGAGGATGGCAGTGACGGCTCGTGTCTCCTCTGAGTGTAATCTCCTTCAGCTTCTACCAGTATTGGGTGAGACTGGTGCAGAGCTGAAACATCACTGCCATCATCTGTCCTCCACATGACCCATCACTGCCATCATCTGTCCTCCACATGACCCATCACTGCCATCATCTGTCCTCCACATGACCCATCACTGCCATCATCTGTCCTCCACATGACCCATCACTGCCATCCATCTGTCCTCCACATGACCCATCACTGCCATCATCTGTCCCTCCACATGACCCATCACTGCCATCATCTGTCCTCCACATGACCCATCACTGCCATCATCTGTCCTCCATATGAGCCCAATCTGATATCTGTGCAGCTGAAGATAGGGAGATAAACTAGGGAAAGATAGACCTAAATGCATTTTTTTTTAATTATTTTTTTTATATGAATTAAAACTAATCACTTAGTGGTGAATTGAAAAGTTTCCTTACTTGTCATGGATGAAAGTATAAAAACAGTTTTATTATTTTTAACAGTTAAAATGTTATCTTTTGTGCTACAAAAATCCCATGTAGCCCCAGGCCCCGCTATTAGGTGCCAGTACTGCTCTGTATACAATAAACATACTGAAATAATGATCTAATACATGTAGGCGCCTGCTCTCGGGGTCCACCGGTGGATTACCCGCTTCCCTGGCAGGCCAGACCGACACTGGGTGCATGCTCTTTGGGCCCAGGGAGAGATATTTAGCTTCAGGAGCTCACGAAGGTAGTTGCAGTTGCACCTAGGATTTGTGGTCCATGAGGCTTGGATATAGCTTATACTGCCCCCTTCAGGTGCTGGGCAGTATTGCAGATGGAACAGATGACACCTTCCTTTATATACTTGTGTTTGGTTGTATAATATATGACTTGGTGACATGATCTACATTGGGGTTCACATATTCCAGGACGTTTCGAGGCTCCCGTTATAGAGGAAAGAAGGCAAGCGGCAGAAGACATGCTGAGGTTCACCGTGAACATTGTAGCCCTTAATAACAGTCCACAACTAAAGGAGTTCTTCAGGGTAAGATGACGGCACTGGCTCCGCTCCTGTGCAAAAGTGATCATTAATCATTGAGAGCAGGCGATTTCTGTTACCCATTGTTTGTTGTTTCCGCTGTGTCCTCACCAGACCGGAGACGTTACGATGAGATCAGATGGTCCGGACTCTGCAGATACAGGAGTGCTGCCTCCTCCTCTAATCCCACAACCAGTCAGAACCTCCTCGATCGATCTACAAGAAGAGGTGGACAGCGCTGAGGAGACGGAGACACAAGGGCTGCCCGAGGTCCAGGATCCCATCAGTAATAGTGGTAGGTGCTCAGCAATGGAGGGGGTCAGATAGAAAGAACAGGAGCACCACACATACCGTCATCACCAATGGAGGGGGACAGCTAGAACAGGAGCACCACACATACCGTCATCACCAATGGAGGGGGTCAGATAGAAAGAACAGGAGCACCGCACACACCATCATCACCAATGGAGGGGGTCAGATAGGACAGGAGCACCGTACACACCATCATCACCAATGGAGGGGGTCAGATAGAAAGAACAGGAGCACCGCACACCCCGCCATCACCAATGGAGGGGGACAGCTAGAACAGGAGCACCGCACACACCGTCATCGCCAATGGAGGGGGACAGCTAGAACAGGAGCACCGCCCACACCGTCATCACCAATGGAGGGGGTCAGATAGAAAGAACAGGAGCACCGCACACACCATCACCAATGGAGGGGGTCAGATAGGACAGGAGCACCGCACACACCATCATCACCAATGGAGGGGGTCAGATAGAAAGAACAGGAGCACTGCACACACCGCCATCACCAATGGAGGGGGACAGCTAGAACAGGAGCACCGCACACACCGTCATCGCCAATGGAGGGGGTCAGATAGAAAGAACCGGAGCACCGCACACACCGCCATCACCAATGGAGGGGGACAGCTAGAACAGGAGCACCGCACACACCGCCATCACCAATGGGGGGGGACAGCTAGAACAGGAGCACCGCACATACCGTCATCACCAATGGGAGGGGGTCAGATAGAGCAAGAGCACCACACATACCGTCATCACCAATGGAGGGGGACAGCTAGAACAGGAGCACCGCACATACCATCATCACCAATGAAGGGGGGACAGCTAGAACAGGAGCACCGCACATACCGTCATCACCAATGGAGGGGGACAGCTAGAACAGGAGCACCGCACACCCCGCCATCATCAATGGAGGGGGACAGCTAGAACAGGAGCACCGCACACACCGTCATCACCAATGGAGGGGGACAGCTAGAACATCAGCACCGCACATACCGTCATCGCCAATGGAGGGGGACAGCTAGAACAGTAGCACCGCACATACCGTCATCACCAATGGAGGGGTACAGCTAGAACAGGAGCACCGCACACACCATCATCACCAATGGAGGGGGTCAGATAGAAAGAACAGGAGCACCGCACACACCATCATCACCAATGGCGGGGTCAGATAGGACAGGAGCACCGCACACACCATCATCACCAATGGAGGGGGTCAGATAGAAAGAACCGAAGCACTGCACACACCGCCATCACCAATGGAGGGGGACAGCTAGAACAGGAGCACCGCACATACCGTCATCACCAATGGGAGAGGGTCAGATAGAGCAAGAGCACCACACATACCGTCATCACCAATGGAGGGGGACAGCTAGAACAGGAGCACCGCACATACCATCATCACCAATGAAGGGGGGACAGCTAGAACAGGAGCACCGCACATACCGTCATCACCAGTGGAGGGGTACAGCTAGAACAGGAGCACCGCACATACCGTCATCACCAATGGAGGGGTACAGCTAGAACAGGAGCACCGCACATACCGTCATCACCAATGGAGGGGGTCAGATATTACAGGAGCACCGCACATACCGTCATCACCAATGGAGGGGGGACAGCTAGAACAGGAGCACCGCACATACCGATACATCGTCCTACAGAACACTCTGTGTGTAATGACTCTATATAATATGTGTTTCACTTTATGTATTGAATTACTGAAATAGTCACTTTTTGATGATCTCCTAATTCATTCCCCTGCAGGCCTGTATAGATGGTTTAGATTAGAATCTCTGCAGACAGATTCCCTTTAGCCTTTTTTTTAGTGCAAAATATGTTCCATGTTCTGTTAATATGTTGCAAAATTCTATCCAATATAAAATATTCAGCAATTTATTACATTTGCACAAAAACGTAACAGATTTTTAAATAGTTGCATTTGATGAATCAGTGAAAATCCTATAGAAACCCTAAATCAATGATCACCGCACATGAAAGAAAATAGCGGGAACATGTCCGGTGTATCAAATAGAGTTTTATGAAGGTGGAGAATAAAAGAAGAATAAAGTGTAAATGAAAAACACCAAAAACTGAACTTACAATAGGCGCCAATGCAATGATAATCGAGTTTTTGGAGTTTTAGGCTCTTCTGTGTTTTTACCTTTTACAATCGCCCTCCTTTTGGTTTAGTGACCGGTAATTGGGCAGATAACACAAGAACAGGACCAGACGGGGGATACAGCGCGAGGCCAATGAGCCGGACTGACACCACAATTAAGTGTATAAACCCGTCCTGGACATTTCCTGGACACTAATCTATGGCTCGTTACATTACATTTATTAATAAACCGTATGAAAAACTGTGATTCAAATATTAACAACTCCTATAATTTTTCATTAAAGGGGTTTTCCTACGAATAAAGTTAATTTTAATCAATAGATCTTGGACTAATAATTATTTCCACTATTGGATGTTTAATAAAAAATGTTCCTGTGCTGAGATAATCATATATATGTGTCTCTGCTATGTACTGTGTAATGGATGTGTCTGACCATACAGGGACATGGTGTGACCAAACCACATCTCCTGGGCAGGGGAGGATGGAAAAGAGTGTATAGATATTACAGCCGGGGATCATAGATGATTTGTTTTTATAAGGTAAAACATTTCTCTTCTTGGAAATGTTTTACCTAAAAGAAACAATTATTTATTTTCCCGAACTGTAATGTCTGTATACTCTTTCATCCTCCCTGCCCAGGAGACTTGGTATTATCACACCGTGTTCCCTGCACGGTCAGACACATCCATTACACAGTACATAGCAGAGACACATATATAAGATTATCTCAGCACAGGAACATTTTTTTTTTTTTTCAAACATCCAATTGTGGAAATTATTATTATAACAAGATTTATTGATTAAAATGAACTTTTAAATGAACTTCATTTGTGGGAAAACCCCTTTAAATGATGACCTTTGTTTTCTAAAACTTTAATACCCTTTTAAAGGGAACCTGTCGGCTAGTTATTACCCCTTAACCCATCACTACCTGTCCCTGCAGCTTCCTAGCACATCCCTGTCTGAGCTAATAGTGAATTATAAATGTAGAGAAAAGTGATATATAAACTTGCGTTTCTCCAGACTTGTGGGTGTTTCTAGTCGGGTGGGTGTTTCTAGCTGGCTGGCTGTCGGGTGGGCGTTTCTAGCTGGCTGTCGGGTGGGCGTTTCTAGCTGGCTGTCGGGTGGGCGTTCCTAGCCGGCTGGCTGTCGGGTGGGCGTTCCTAGCCGGCTGGCTGTCGGGTGGGCGTTCCTAGCCGGCTGGCTGTCGGGTGGGCGCTCCTAGCCGGCTGGCTGTCGGGTGGGCGCTCCTAGCCGGCTGGCTTGCAGGTAGGTAGTTTCTACAGGTCCGCTCTCCCCCACCAGGCGTAAAACTTCATTCAGGAGCACAAGCCCTGATTTCAATTTCCTGCCTCCCTTCTCCAGGTATGATGCACTGCCAGCCGTGGACCATCATTTCCGGTCCTGCGCAGTGTGGGGGTGTATTGACATACATGCTGGCTCCAGAGCATGCGCAGTGTGCATTACGAAGTTGACCTGTCCACCCGATATCCCCCTCAATGCACCAGACCGGAAATGACGCACCGCGGGCGGTAGCGCATCATACCCAGAAAAATTAGGTGGGAAATTGAGGGCTTGTGCTCCTGAATTAAGTTTTACACCTGCTGGGGTGTGATTGAAGCAGCAAGGTGGGGGAGAGTGGACCGTGAGAGACTGCCCGCCAGTAGTTAGCCAGCTAGAAACGCCCACTCGTCAGCCAGCCGGCTAGGAACGCCCACTCGTCACCAGCGCTAGAACGCCACCTAAGGGCAGACATGTAATTTATACATCACTTCCCTCTACATTTATAATTCACTATTATGTCAGACAGGGATGATGAGGGCCGGTTAGTAATGTTGTAGGAAGCTGCAGGGACAGGTAGTGATGGGTTGGGGGGGATAAACTGGGTGACAGGTTCCCTTTGAGATCTTGAATCATTCTCTACTTTTGCTTAGAGATTTGGTCCTAAATGAGGGGCCCCGTGATCCCACAATGTCACACTACAGGATATACAAATGGATCTTTGGAATCTTAGAAATCCTTATCACGAGGATATGATGTATTCTGTATATTTTTCTTGCAGAGCCGAGTGCGTTTGATTTACTCTTTGATCTGGGTGATGATGTTTGTCAGACATTGGAGGAAGAGGCTGTAGATCCGGCTCCACCATCCCTGGCCCCCAATGACTTGGCGCTCTTTGACCCTTGTTATACTGAAGGTAAATCTGCAGACATGATCCCGTACATGATCCCTCCCTGTTACCGGGATCTGTTCTGAATAGGTTGTTACACTTGTAATTCCAGCATTGTAGCTCTTTTATTATAGGAGGCTTTTAGCCAGTTCTAGACTATTCCAGGCCTATAGGTCTTATTTATGAGAACGGTCTGTACCAACCAATCAAAGCTTAGCTTTCATTACTTAAATGAGTCTGGTCAAATGAAAGCTGGGCTGTGATTGGTTGCTATAGACAACAACACATTTGTCTATTAAACCGCTATAATAAATCTCCCTCACTTTTAGTAAAAATCGGGAGAAGCCATGAAACAAAAAAAGCCCAATGTCCATTTAGGCTCATACCTCAGATGATGTCCTATTCCAGTCACGTGACCACTGCAGCCAATCGCAGGCCTTCGTGATCAGATGAATTTGACGTTATATCCTGTCCCGGAATATCTGAGCGGCCAAATCTGCTTGATCATTTTAGAAATAGTTTCGGTAGTCAAGAAGACATTTTTTTAGAGCATCATCTACCTGGTCAACCCTGCTGGAATGCAATGGAAAATAAGAAAAAAATCAAACATAATCGCTTCCCGCAAAGGTGCCGATCCAACAATGAAGATGAAATGGGTTTCCCAGGAACAAAGTTAATTTTAATCAATGGAACCTCCTAATGCTTCAAATTCAACAAATGAGCATTTTCAGTTCTTTCAAACATATCAAATGTTTACAAACTCTACTGTGCCTAATAATTTGTAACAGGGCATTTAGAGGTTTTTTTAATTTTGAAGATTATACTGTTATCATTGGGAGGTTTCTTCAATAAAATTTGATGTACAGTATATACTCGTGTATAAGCCGACCCGTGTATAAGCCGACCCCCCTACTTTTGCCCCCAAAATCTGGGAAAGCCTATTGACTCGTGCATAAGCCGAGGGTGGACCCCAGCACAGGTATACAGCCCCCAGCAGTGTGGTATACAGCAGTCTCCCCAGTGGTAGTAACAGCAGCAGCCCAGTGGTAGTATACAGCAGCAGCCCCAGTGGTATATACATAGCAGCCCAGTGGTGTATACAGCAGCAGCCCAGTGGTATATACAGTAGCAGCCCAGTGGTATATACAGTAGCAGCCCCAGTGGTATATACAGTAGCAGCCCCAGTGGTAGATACAGTAGCAGCCCCAGTGGTATATACAGTAGCAGCCCAGTGGTAGTATACAGTAGCAGCCCCAGTGGTAGTATACAGCAGCAGCCCAGTGGTAGTATACAGCAGCAGCCCCAGTGGTAGTATACAGCAGCAGCCCCAGTGGTAGTATACAGCAGCAGCCCCAGTGGTAGTATACAGTAGCAGCCCCAGTGGTAGTAACAGTAGCAGCCCAGTGGTATACAGTAGCAGCCCCAGTGGTATATCAGTAGCAGCCCCAGTGGTAGTATACAGCAGCCCAGAGATATATAAAGCGCCCCAGTAGTAGTATACAGCAGCTCCAGAGGTATATACAGTCCCCCCCATCAGTATACAGGCCCACCCCCCCTGCTGCCGCAATCCTGTAAAGCAAGATATCATTATACTTATCCCTGCCGCTGTCCCGCCGCCGCCATCGCGCTCCTCCGGGTTCATCGGCTTCTTCCGGCCTCCTCCGGTGGGCGCAGGCAATGATATATTGCTTTACAGGATTGCGGCAGCAAGGGGGGGACCTGTATACTGATGGGGGGAGGGGGGACTGTATACTGTATGGCTAGTATGGCTAGCTGAGCGGCCATATAGACTCATCCACAAGCCAGACTATACTAGACTGTATACTACCACTGGGGCTGCTGCTGTATATACCACTGTATACAGTATACAGTGACTTGCGTATAAGCCGAGGGGGGGGACTTTTCAGCCCAATTTTTGGGCTGAAAAACTCGGCTTATACGCGAGTATATACGGTATACTCGAACGGGTGATGACTTTTATTACACTGACTGTCATTTGCACCAACCATTTAGAAAAATCAGAGATAAAGAACATTTGCATAATAATTTGGAACACAGTGTATGTGTCCCTGCTATGTACTGTGTAATGGATGTGTCTGACCATACAGGGACATGGTCTGATCATGCCACATCTCCTGTGCTGAGATAATCTTAGTACATAGCAGGGACACATATAAAAGATTATCTCAGCACAGGAGATGTGGTATGATCAGACCATGTCCCTCGTACCAGTGTCAGCACATCCATTACACAGTAATAGCAGGTACACATAATAAATTATCTCAGCACAGGAGATGTGGTATGATCAGTCCATGTCCCTGTACGGTCAGACACATCCATTACACAGTACATAGCAGGGACACAATATAAGATTATCTAGCCAGGAGATGTGGTATGATCAGACCATGTCCCTGTAGGTCAGACCATCCATTACACAGTACATAGCAGGGACACATATATAAGATTATCTCAGCACTGGAACATTTTTATTAAACATCCAGTTGTGGAAATTGTTATTATTCCAGGATCTCTTGATTAAACTGAACTTATAAATGTATTCTGTTCAAGGGAAAGGCTCTTTTAATAGGGGTTGCTGAAGTAGTTGACAACCCCTTGGTAGAATTTATTCCTAGTGTGTATTCATGTATGTACAGCCCTGCTTCCCTGTATACTGGTGTCTGTGTGGTTGTATCTGTAGACGGGGCATCTCTGGACACGGCGTCCTCTCTGACCCTGCTCTCGTTGCGATGTGAGGCCGAGGAGCTGACACCCGCTGTTCCTCTCGGTGAAGACGGAGCGTTGTACCTCTCACAAGCTACAGCTGCAGTGCAGGAAGCCATGGAGCGAGAGGCGTCCGGAGACTATGCAGAGGCGTTCCGGCTCTACAGAAACGCCGTGGACATATTGTTAAAAGGAGTGAAAGGTGAGTGAATGCGGCTTCATTTACACATCTGTGACTTTTCTTGTACGGAAAAAAAAGATCAGTGCATCATCCGATTATTTGTTTTTTTTCATGGACCCTTTAGAGACATCCGTGAAATCGGTGCACAGACAGTGTCAGGTCACCTGACTCCAACGCAGCAGCTTCATAGGCCGGTCTGTTCGGTGCGGTGTGGTCGGCGCGGTCTGTGCACGGACCTATTTTCATAGATGTCTAATGAGCCCTTAGGCCCTGTTCTCACTGTGCGTTTGTGCTGTGGCTTTTTGCTGTGTTTCTGTACCCACAGCTTTCACATTAAAGTCTGTGATTTATAAAAGTTGTGCCCACTGTGTGTTTTGGCTGCAGAAATCACCTGTTTTTAATAGTCCCTGTCAATTAACACGCCGTTTTTGGGCTCCATTTTGCCCATTGACTCCATTGTAGCCACCCAAAAAAAGCATCACAAATGGATGGGCATTCACACAGTCTGTTTGATTTCCACAGCAAAAATGTTACAACACTCCCCCTCCACAGTGATCCCTGGTGATTCTTCCTCTGTGTAGTGTCAGGAACTGTGTATCGTCCTTCCAGGACCTGCACCATGTGACTGGTCATGTGACTCAGGCTGTCACATGGTGTAGGCTCTGGAAGGACGATACACACAGCTGCTGCCGCTGCACAGGGGAAGAATCACCAGGGATCACCGTGGGCACAAACTCTGTCCAGTGGGCACATAGCCCTAGACTTGAATCAGTCACTTTTATCTTTAACTTGATATGGACCAATTTAGTCAGCAAAAAATCTGGGATATGTGAACAGCCCCATAGACTGTACTGGGTACAAAGACATGGATAGAACGTGTATGTGACAAAGAGGCGTCTGAACGAGGCCTACAAGAAGTGAAGTATTATATAATGTCTGATTGTGTCTGGAAGCTTGTACGGAGGAAACCTCCATCATCTTCAGAGACTAGGAATCCACAGCCTGAGGCTGGACGCCCTCGAGGCCTCATCCATACGTCCGTTTATCCTGTGCGGGTTCTGTCCAGTTTTTCACAGGTATATGATGTCACCTATAGAATCTTCTGGCTGATCACGTTTGTGAAGTTGTTTTTGCTCATAAAAATATAGAGATGCGTCTGACTCTGGATCCAAGTGACTGATGGCTCTTTAATACTGCGGCTCAGTGATGAGCTCTGACAGCTCTTGGCTGACATTGTAGTTTCCATTTTTCACTGTTTTAATGAGCGTTCCTCAAGCTTTTCTATCAGTTTTTTTTACATATAAAAAAACCCTGATCAAATGATAATGCAATAATATTAGTAAGGCGGCCGTCACACGGTGCAATATCTTGAACGATATGTTTAAGCGATCTGCTTTTTGATCGATTAAGCGATATCGTTTGTGCATCGTTACGGTGCGATCAAGCGATTTACAATGTAAAATCGCTTGATTGTTACATCGCAGATATGAGAACCGGAGCTCATATCAAGTGATCATCGCTTGTTCAATTTGCTTCATTGTGGTGTGTGACACCACGATGAACGATCTCCCAGCGGCAGAGCCTATGCTGGGAGATGGTATCTATGGTAAACGTCGGGTTACTAAGCGACGCACGGCACCTAGTAACCCGATGTGTACCATAGTTACCAGCGATCTCGCTGGCCAACATCGCTGGTGAGTCTGTCTGTGTGACAGCTCACCAGCGATGTGAGCGATATCGTTAGCGATTGCACGTGATCGCTAATGATATTGCTCACGATATTGTAACGTCTGACGGCCGCCTAACCGATACATGGACCAAAAATGGGTGAAAATCTGGTCCTGCATATCGTTAAATGAAAGAGTAAAACAGATGTGTGAACAAACAGACGGCTCCTGCGCCCCACACCTGCACCCTGCGCCCCATACCTGCAGCCGACACCTGCACACTGCACCCTGTGCTCCAGACACTTGCGCCCTGCTCCAGACACCTGCGCCCTGAGCCTGACACCTGCGCGCTGAGCGAGCGCATGTCCCTTGAAATCAAAGAGTCGATCAGATTGATGTTTAACATCCCCAATTTTACCTTTTTTCCCGGCATTTGACAATCTATTGTTGGATTCAGACAATCCTCTTTTATTTCAAACTTGTCAACTATTTAAAGGACTCTCCCCCTTTTTAGAACAGTGATCTCCAGACGTTGCCTGTCATTTAAAATAAAATCCGATAATCCTCGCTCTCCCTGGCTCCCGAACCGGCTCCGGGCCGCTCCTGTGGGTTTAGGCTGCAGCAATGACCTCATATTGGCGGCTCCCATCACCCCTACAGACAATCGCTGAGCTCATGGCTTGTGCTGGGCCCTTCTGCTGATCTCAGATTTGGCTGCAGCGGTGATGTTACCACTGCACATATAACATGAGCCGCAGCAGGGGTACGCTCTGTATCTGGAGGGGTGCATGCGTGGTCTCATTTTGGTATTTTTTGTCTGTAGACCGAGCACGTTCATGGCTTAGTTGACTTCAGTTTATTCTTTCTTTCTCCAGGTGACCAATGTCCGGACAGACGTGATGCTGTGAGGCGCCGGACGGCAGAATATCTCCATCACGCAGAACAAATCTTCCAGGATCACATGGGGGGGAGCGCGGAGTGACCGTAACATTCATAAAGATCCAATCCCTGCATCTGCTATAAAGAGACTTATTTAAACAATTTTATTTCAAAGTGTAGAATTGCCAAGATGAAAACCTGGTGCACTCTCCTCTCTCTCACTTTCGCTCTCCTTCTCTCTTACGTTCTCTCACTTTTTCTCATTCACTCTCTCTTGCACTCTCCCTCTCTCTCACTTTTTCTCATTCACTCTCTCTTGCGCTCTCTCGCTCTTTCTATCTGACCTAGATCAAGGATCTGGCTCCTCTGCAGAGTCTAGACCCAGGTGCTTCATTGCTTGTATTTCTCTTCACTTTACCGTCAGACGAGCTCTCGGCCGCGGCTGATGATGGACGTCTTGTCTCACCCGTAGAATAAGACTTTATTTTAATTTTTTTGTTTGTTAATCTCTGTTCACCTTTTCTGCATCATAACTGGACAATCCTGATCAAACCTTGTGATAGCAGCACAATCTGCAGCTTCATCTATGACCCGGCGTCGCCTTATAACTGAATCTGTATTTCCTATACAGACATTTCTTGTATGTGACTGATATGAGCGGATAGAACAATGTATCACGGCTTCACTGCAGATGAAAAATGAATAATTCCCATTAATCCTTGGTGTGGTGTCTGTGTCTGACCGGGGCACATGCTCAATGTTTTCTGATTTTCCCCCCAGGATTGTTATTACCTGGGCCAGTTTCCAAGTCTTCTGTTATACAGCAGGACATCATTGCTTACTGATCCCTGCATAATGTAGGATGTGTCCCTACAAACGTCATCTGTAGGGATCCAACATCCAATACTGCGGCGGGAACAAGACTGCCGCTCTCTGAGTGGGAAGACGTGGCTGCATGGACAGAGGGTGGGGGCAGCGGGGCTGTAGTTCCGGGTGCTGGCACACTGCAACCTTTGCGATATTACATTTCACTGCACTTCAAATGGTTCCTCTGTTTGTTTGGATCCCACCTTGAGAATAAATGGTGTCCCAGTAAATCCACATTAAACGCCTCTTACGATATGATAGTGCGAACATCCAGAGGCTGCTGGGTGGAAAATAACCACATAAGGACAGAACATGGATCAATGGTAAAGAGAATCTGTCAGTGGGTTTTTGCTATGTAAACTGAGAGCAGCATAATATAGAGTAAGAAACCCTGATTCCAGCTATGTGTCACTTACTGGGCTGCTTGGTGCAGATTTGGCAGAATCCCTGTTTTCTGTGCTGTAAATGTAGCAGTGCTCTGAATCCTGAGCTGTGAACAACCCCGCCCACATTACTGATTGGCAGCCTCCTGTGTATAACCCCGCCCACACCACTGATTAGCAGCCACCTGTGTATACACTGTGCCCACATCACTGGTAGCCTCCTGTGTAACCCCGCCCACACCACTGACAGCAGCTTCCTGTGTATAACCCCGCCCACACCACTGATTGGCAGCCTCCTGTGTATAACCCCGCCCACACCACTGATTAGCAGCCTCCTGTGTATACACTGTGCCCACATCACTGGTAGCCTCCTGTGTAACCCTGCCCACACCACTGACAGCAGCTTCCTGTGTATAACCCCGCCCACACCACTGATTAGCAGCCTCCTGTGTATAACCCCGCCCACACCACTGGTAGCCTCCTGTGTAACCCTGCCCACACCACTGACGGCAGCCTCCTGTGTATAACCCCGCCCAAATCACTGGCAGCCTCCTGTGTATAACCCCACCCACACCACCCATTGGCAGCCTCCTATGTAGACTGTGAATTATTAGTGAGCTGCTAATCAGTGGTAGGCAGAGTTAAGGCCCCGTTACACTGCACGACATCATTAAGACATCGCTAATACGTGATGGGTTTGGAGTCGTTCCAGTGACCTCATTATGACCTTGTTGCATGTAACTCTGCAAAGTTGTTACGCTAAATCGTTGGATCGCTGATCGCAGATTTGAGAACATATTCTCAAATCACAGGATCAACGATCAGCCAACCTGATATATCATTGTGTGTGACACTGCGATAACGATGTCATTCACGACTTCGCCCATTGATATCATTGAACAAGTATCGTTCGCTGGGTTGTGCGAACGATACCTGCTCACTACATCGTTGTGCGTCGTCCACGATATCTAGACGTGTGACCTCTCACAACAATGTCAAAAACGATGTCCTAACAACTGCAGCCCACGAGATCATTGCAGACCTCGTTCCAACGTGGTCCCGTGTAACGGGCCTTTACACAGATTAGGTGGCTATTCACATAGTTTTTCGTAATCCAAGCAGTATACGGTTTTTTGCTGCATGCGCAAAAGTGAAAACCGTTTGCGGCTCACCAAGTCCCCCATACTCCTAGGGAAAAAACGCAACGTGCGCAAAGTTGAAATATGTACGAAACGGCAGATGACGGTTTTTACAAACCCAATTGCCTCGGAATTACGAAAAATAACGTCATGATGTGAAAGGGACCAAGCTATGGTGAGCTCAGTAAAATATAATATTGGAATCAAGCATCATACAAGTTTTTGGGATGCTTCAAAAGAGGGGTTTTATTCAAGTTTGGCCAAAGGCATACACAATTCCTATGACAATCAAAATTTACATAACAAAATGATGAAATATGTAAGATTACAAATATTTTACAGATAACCTTTCATATGCCGCACTGGATTCTCATGTAATACAAAACTGTAATCAGGGCCTTAGTGGTACTTGCAGATCAGGTACCCAAACATATATTGGGTTTCAAAAGACTTCAAGTAGGGGAGATAAATTGATTAAACCTATCCACATTCCAGTGCTTACAGCAGACACATCTATGGTTTCGCTTGTAAATATTGTATATATCTCTACATATTTCATAAATTTTTAATGTAAATCCTTTGTCTGTTCATAGTGAAGTTGTGATCAAGGCCTGTGTGAGGCCGAAACGTTGACCTGCCTGTCACCACTTACACCTGTGTTCTGAAATAAAATCACTTTTTGAAGCATCCCAAAAACTGTAGAGTGCTTGGATTCCAGAGTGTGTGTGCTTGGATTCCAGAGTGTGAGTGCTTGGATTCCAGAGTGTGAGTGCTTGGATTCCAGAGTGTGAGTGCTTGGATTCCAGAGTGTGAGTGCTTGGATTCCAGAGTGCGAGTGCTTGGATTCCAGAGTGCGAGTGCTTGGATTCCAGAGTGCGAGTGCTTGGATTCCAGAGTGCGAGTGCTTGGATTCCAGAGTGCGAGTGCTTGGATTCCAGAGTGTGAGTGCTTGGATTCCAGAGTGTGAGTGCTTGGATTCCAGAGTGTGAGTGCTTGGATTCCAGAGTGTGAGTGCTTGGATTCCAGAGTGTGAGTGCTTGGATTCCAGAGTGTGAGTGCTTGGATTCCAGAGTGCGAGTGCTTGGATTCCAGAGTGCGTGTGCTTGGATTCCAGAGTGTGTGTGCTTGGATTCCAGAGTGTGTGTGCTTGGATTCCAGAGTGCGAGTGCTTGGATTCCAGAGTGCGAGTGCTTGGATTCCAGAGTGCGAGTGCTTGGATTCCAGAGTGCGAGTGCTTGGATTCCAGAGTGCGAGTGCTTGGATTCCAGAGTGCGAGTGCTTGGATTCCAGAGTGCGAGTGCTTGGATTCCAGAGTGCGAGTGCTTGGATTCCAGAGTGCGAGTGCTTGGATTCCAGAGTGCGAGTGCTTGGATTCCAGAGTGCGAGTGCTTGGATTCCAGAGTGCGAGTGCTTGGATTCCAGAGTGTGAGTGCTTGGATTCCAGAGTGCGAGTGCTTGGATTCCAGAGTGTGTGTGCTTGGATTCCAGAGTGTGTGTGCTTGGATTCCAGAGTGCGAGTGCTTGGATTCCAGAGTGCGAGTGCTTGGATTCCAGAGTGCGAGTGCTTGGATTCCAGAGTGCGAGTGCTTGGATTCCAGAGTGCGAGTGCTTGGATTCCAGAGTGTGTGTGCTTGGATTCCAGAGTGTGGTGCTTGGATTCCAGAGTGTGGTGCTTGGATTCCAGAGTGTGTGTGCTTGGATTCCAGAGTGTGAGTGCTTGGATTCCAGAGTGTGGTGCTTGGATCCAAGTATTACATGTCTAGGACCATCTGATCCCTTCCATTAAGGGCACTTTACACACACAACTTATCTGTCCAACTCTGAACAACTTACTGGTTGCAGTGAAATCATGACACATTGTCCATTTTGGCTGTGTACAAATGTAACAATGTGTCCATGATTTCACTGCGACCAGTAATTGTTCAGAAGTTGGATAGATAAGTTGGTGTGTAAAGTGGCCCTCACACCATCAAAACACACAAGAGTGAGTGCTGGTCACTAACCTTCAGACCTAGTCTTAGGCAGAGACACACTTATGCGATCGGCCTGCGAGTATCTCACATGAGTCACCCGGCCCCTGCCATTCTACACGGGAGCGTGGAGCTCCATAGAAACACAATTGGCTGCACTCTCCCATTCAGAGAGTCAGCGGTCGGGTGACTCATGTGAGATACTCGCATGCCGATCGCATAAGTGTCTCTGCCCTAGCAGCGGGGGTGCATGAAGCCTTCCCGCCGCCTGAGCCTGGGGGTTGGGATGATGTTAGCGCCAGCCACGGGTGAGGGGCTGGGAAGGGGGGGTGCTGTTAGCGGCAGGGGAGGAAGGGGCGTGGGTGGTGTTAGTGCTGTTAGCGCCGGGGGGGCAGCTAGAGGGAGAGGCAATACTTTACCATGCTGCAGCCGGCGGCGCCCGTCACACAGTAAGCCACTGTGTGGTGCAGGCACCGCCCCTTCTACACAGCCGCTCTCCCTGCCTGCTTGCCGCCTGAGACTCAGGGCTCACACTGTCCAATGGACCGAGCGGCCTTGAATAGCAGTGATAATCTTTTAATCTGCTGCTGATAAAACATTGATAGTATACTCAGTGCTGTAATTTCAATATAAAGTGACACATCCCAGGAATCAGGGTGTCTGCCCCTACATAATGCAGCTCACAGATGGTAAAATCCAGCTGAGCGGTTCCTTTTCATTATAGTGTGTGTGAGTTCACATGAATGTTGTTACAAACAGACCAGCAATATGTTTGATGGATGATTGTCACCTATACATGTCAACTAGTGCGGAAGAAAAAACTGAAACCCTACAGCCCCCGTCTGTAATAAGTAATCACAGCAGGTATTAACATGGGAACCTGTATATGGCCGCGTCTAATTTCCTACAGGTGTCATACGGCTGTCTACATCAAATATAGGGATGGTATACGGGGACAATACACACCATGAAAAACAAATTATTTAGCTTTAAAGGGAAGCGATTATCAGACAATGACTGATTGTTTACAGAAGGTTTTTGGGTTTCAGGTTTTCTTAAAATAAATGTAGACAATGTGATGTTTATTTTTCCATATCACAATCTGTATTAAAAGGAAACTGTCACCAGGTTTTTGCCATCTAATCTGGCAGCAGCATAATGTAGAGACAGAGACCCTGATTCCAGCGATGTGTCTCTTACTGGGCTGCTCAGTGTAGCTTCCATAAAATCACTGTTCAATCAGTTGGAGATTAACATTGTAGGACTAATCAAATAGTCCAGCATAGTCATTTACTGCAAAATCTGAAGCAGAGAAAACAGTAATTTCATCAAAGTGACAGCAAGGAGCTCAGTAAGTGACACATCGCTGGAATCAGGGTCTCTAGCTCTACATTATGCTGCTGTCAGATGGGATGGCAAAAACCTGGTGACAGTGTCCCTTTAACAAACACAATTGGTGACATTGTCATTTCCACACTCACACTTGGTTCAGTATCGTATCTCCTGTACTTGCAGAGTTTGCAGCAGGTTCATTATCAGCAGAGGCTGATCCCATCAGTGTGTCAGCTCTTACCATACAAAAAAAACTGATGAAACGTATCAGAAATAAATAATGGAGGATTCTCAAGCTACTCCTCAATAAAAAAACACAGAGTGAGATGACTCCAGGCCACCCTCTGTGTGTAGTGACCTACATGGGTGAGATACACGACTCACCTCAAACATTGATCTATTCCGGCATCATGCCCCTGTTCCTGAAATTAGATTAATGATGCAGAAAGAGTCTGTCTCTATAGGAGCCATAGTAAGCTTATAGACTGTGGAGGCTTTATATAGTTGTAATATAGTCATAGTAGGAGGAGTAGGACTTTTTATAAGAGGAGGCCTTACACACATAACAATATACATTGAAAATATAGATTTTTTTTTGTATGAAAACATCTTTTATTTTTTATCTGGTCATGTCTGTGTAAAGATTACAGATCATATTAAAATCTAATATATAAAGCTGAATGTGTGTGTGTGTGTGTGTGTGTGTGTGTGTGTGTGTGTGTGTCCGGGATTGGCATCTACACCGTCGCAACTAGAGCCACAAAATTTTGCACAGTCACACGTCTGGACCCCGGGAGCGTCATAGGCTATGTTGTGAGGCGAAATTTTAACCCTGCGTGTTCCAGTTCACCAAACAATTTTGCCCCTATCTACATAATGTGGGAAAAGTGACAGTTACCAGATGACAGTTGTGAATGAGAGGGGCTTAATGATTGCGCCAAAGACTAACAGCATATACCAGCATATAGTCACTAAGGTGGGGCCCTGAAATGGAATATTCACCACGCACAGGGACATGTATACATACCACATGTACACAAAGAGTAAAAGCTAAGGTGGAGCCCCAACATTGGATACTCACCACACACCCCAACACAAACACACACACCAGAAAGAGACACACACAACACGGGGACACACACACCCTATAGTGACACATGCACTCACCCTACAGGGACACACACTACACAGACCTCCCCCCCTCCCCCCATGGACACGCACACATACACACCCTATAGGGACACATGCACTCACCCCCCAGGGACACACACACACACACCCCAGGGACACACACACACACACACCCCAGGGACACACACACCACACAGACAGACACAGATGTGCACAAATCACCTCACACAACTCGCCTCATACGTGTGCTATCTTTAATTTCCAAACATAAACATCTGATTAAAAACAGCCAATGTGCAACACATGTGCCATATAGGGAATTAAGGCAGATGTCAGTCACATGAGCTGTGTATTATGTGTATGTGTGAGGTAACATATACTGCCCGGCCAGGGGGAGGGTTTACTGTTGGCTGGAGATTTATTAGGCTGCCTATAGCAATCAATCACAGCTCAGCTTCTATTTCCTACATGTCATTAATATGACATATTCAAATTCTATTTTGTTATAGCTAACAGCAGTTATTTATTAACCCGGGCGTAGCACAGCTAGTGTACTATAAAACGTTACATTTATTATTCATTTAAAATCCAATGTTGGAGAATCTAGGCTAAAATGGAAAGAAGAGAAGAAATCCCTCATACAATTGGCTATCAAGAAAACAAAATGTCAGATGGAGAAAAGGAAATATGTGATAAATGACTTCTAGTTCCCAGTACGTCCCTTGTTAGTGGTGGGTCTACCTTACTGCGGAGGTTGGCACCCTAAATATCGCCATTGGCGCTCCTGCTCCATGACCGCTATCCCTGCTGTGCCCTATGTGTCCCTAGCTACAATAGTCCGGCCCCTCACAATGGGGTGAGAACATAGGAGGAAATCTAAACTGTCAAAATATTTGGGATACTTAAATATTTCAATAGTCCAAAAACTGACATAAAATGGCCGTGGTTACACAGTGTTCGCTGCTGCTGTCCCCGGAATCCGTTTCTTCCAGACCTTTGTGACTCACAGACACAATGCAAAGATTCAGGCAACTTCTCCCTTTTTGCTGGTTTCAGCTGTGATTTTCATATTGCCCACACCGGGTGAGTGTGAACGAGCATCAAAGGATTGAAACAAAGTTGATTCCCGCAATTTTGTTCAGTCTATTTTTGAGTTTTTTGCGAGAAATGTCCAATTTGTCTTTTTTTTGTTTGTTTTTTTCTCTGTTCCAATACACACAAAGGCAATAATCCTGTGTATAACAAAACATGGGGAATTGCATCATTTTCTGGAAGACGTATTTCATTTTCTGGGACAATTTCAAGGCTGCCCACACTCTCGGCCATGGCCGTACACATAGGATTGCACTGTAGACTATTAGTACCAGAGCTGTAATGATTATTTGGTAGAAGAGCACAGGAGAGCGGTGAGGATATAGATCAATGCCGCACGCTTTACGGTACATTTCAGGCCTGTTATTAGATAGAAGCTGCGGTCTCCAGAGTTGACGCAGCGTTATCCACGGCGGTGGTGGCCACAGTGATGTGATGGTGGACATGATCCCAGTCGATCTTCAGCCCCGTGGACATGGCATTGGCGTAAGCGTCCGCAATTCCTGGGAAGGTGACAACGCTGGAACTGCGGGACGCCCAGATCACATGGCTGCGGGGGGAAAACAGACAAAAGAGCAATGAATTATTACTAACCCTCTACAACAGGGATTCCCAACTCCAGTCCTCGAGGGCCGCACACAGGTCTTGTCTGCAGGATCTCCTTAGTATTGTGATAATATAATCATCTGCACTGGGGATGATTCCAACCCCTGTGCAATGCTAAGGAAATCCTGAAAACATGACCTGTTGGTGGGTTTTGAAGACTGAAGATAGGGAACACTGATCTACAAGATCAAGCCCTGACCTAGGAGAAGCATCTCAAAGAGGATTCAAGAAAGGGGAAATATTAACTCAACATCACAAAATTATAATCAAAGAAAGTGTCCACAAAAATATCAGTTAGAATCCATCCAAGACCCCGAACCCAAAATAACGAGTGCGCCAAGTGCAACAGGGGACCAATGACATCTAGGCTACTACCAGGCTCTGACTGTATAACTATTTCAATGCATGACACTTATACATATATGTACATATATAAGTGCATGTCAATGAATTAGAATATCATCAAAAAGTGACTTTATTTCAGTAATTCAACACATAAAGAGAAACACATATATTATGTAGTCATTACTACACACAGAGGGATCTATTTCATGTTTATTTCTGTTAATGTTGATTATGGCTTAGAGCCAATGAAAACACAAAGGTCATTATCTTAGGAAATTACAGTAGGGAGGATGAAGGGTTGAACACCGCGCTGCCGTATTCCACCAGACATCAAAAGGGCAATATAATATTGATTTATAAGTAAATGTGTTTCAGGACTCCTGGCCTCTTCCTAAGGACAAATCAATATCATATTGCCGTATTTCTGGGAGCCCTGAAACGTGTTGACTAATAAATCAATACATTCACCCTTTGATGTCTGGTGGAATACGGCAGCGCGGTGTTTAACCCTTCATCCTCCCTACTTTAATGTTCTCAGATAATGACCTTTGGGTTTTCATTAATCATTAACATTAACATAAATAAAAACATGAAATAGATCCCTCTGTGTGTAATGACTCTATATAATATATGTGTCACTTTATGTATTGAATTACTGAAATATAATTCTTTTTGATGATATTTTAATTCACTGAGATGCTCCTGTATGTGTATCTAGATTTTTAGTGCGCACTGTTCTTGCTCTTGTGATTCTACCTTTGCACATATATAGTGGTTTTTATATGAGGTTTATATACCTGTAGTATATTATTGTTACATTTGGATTTGTTGCAGTGTGAGGTTTTGTTGTTTTAGTAACAAAAAATACAATTTGTGCCTGCCGTGAAGCCAGTGATCCCCAGTGTAGGGCGGTGCACGGATCCATCCAGGCTGATGTAACCTGTAATAGCAGCAAGAGAAAGAGAAAAATCCAGCGCGGAGTCCCATGTGATGAAAAACAAACACATATGGTATTAACCCGCAAAACTTTAATTACGGTATATTATAATACAAAAAACACACCCTATACAGTTAAATGGAAAAGTTTGGGCACCCCTCTTAATCTTACTCTTTTTTTTTAGTTTTTTGCAACAGCTATTTCAGTGTGATATATGTAATAACTGATGGACACAGTAATATTTCAGGATTGAAATGAGGTTTATTGTTCTAACCGAAAATGTGAAATATGCATTATTTCAAAAATTGACAGGTGCAAAAGTATGGGCACCTCAACAGAAAAGTGCCATTAATATTTAGTAGATCCACCTTTTGCCTCTAGTCGCTTCTGTAGCTGTTAATGAGTTCCTGGATCCTGGATGAAGGTATTTTTGACCATTCCTCTTTACAAAACAATTCCAGTTCAGTTAAGTTTGATGGTCGCCGAGCATGGACAGCCCGCTTCAAAACATCCCACAGATGTTCAATGATATTCAGGTCTGGGGACTGGGATGGCCATTCCAGAACATTGTAATTGTTCCTCTGCATGAATGCCTGAGTAGTTTGGAGGGTGTTTTGGATCATTGTCTTGCTGAAAGATCCATCCCGGCGTAACTTCAACTTTGACACTGATTCTTGAACATTATTCTCAAGAATCTGCTGATACTGAGTGGAATCCATGCGACCCTCACCTTTAACAAGATTCCCGGTGCCATCATTGGCCACACAGCCCCAAAGCATGTGGATCCTCCCCCAAATTTGACAGTGGGTAGCATATGTTTTTCTTGGATGCTGTGGTTTTGTGGCGCCATGCATAACGCCTTGTTGTATGACCAAACAACTCAATCTTTGTTTCATCAGTCCACAGGACTTCTTCCAAAATGAAACTGGCTTGTCCAAATGTGCTTTTGCATACCTCAGGGCGACTCTGTTTGTGGCGTGCATGCAGAAACGGCTTCTTTCCGCATCACTCTCCCATACAGCTTCTCCTTGTGCAGTGTGCGCTGTATTGTTGACGATGCACAGTGACACCATCTGCAGCAAGATGATGCTGCAGGTCTTTGGAGGTGGTCTGTGGATTGTTCTTGACTGTTCTCACCATTCTTCTTCTCTGCCTTTCTGATATTTTTGTTGGCCTGCCACTTCTGGCCTTTACAAGAACTGTCCCTGTGGTCTTCCATTTCCTTACTATGTTCCTCACAGTGGAAACTGACAGGTTAAATCTCTGAGACAACTTTTTGTATCCTTCTCCTGAACAACTATGTTGAACAATCTTTTTTTTCAGATCATTTGAGAGCTGTTTTGAGGAGCCCATGATGCCACCCTAGAGAAGATGCAACTAGGAGAACAAGCATGGACACCTGAAATAGCTTTTCTCATGATTGGATACACGGGCTATGAAGTACAAAGCTCAATGAGGTTACAAACCAATTTAGTGCTTCAGTAAGTCAGTAAAAAGTAGTTAGGAGTATTCAAATCATGAAAATCAGAAGGTGCTCATACTTTGGCATCTGTCAATTTTGAAATAATGCATATTTCACATTTTCGGTTAGTACAATAAACCTCATTTCAATCCTGAAATATTACTGTGTCCATCAGTTATTACATATATCACACTGAAATAGCTGTTGCAAAAAAACAATTTTAAACCAAAAAAAAGGAGTAAGATTAAGAGGGGTGCCCAAACTTTTTCATATGACTGTAACAAGGTCATAATGTGAACTGACGCATTTCAGATCCAAACTATGATCCTTATTTATAGACACGAAACGCGTCAGTTCACATTATGACCTTGTTATAGGGTCTGTTTTTTTGTATTATAATATAATTAAAGATTTGTGGGTCTAACATGTTTTGTTTTTTCCTCATATGGGTCTCCGTGTGGATGTTGGACTGTTCTTTTTCTCTTACTACCATTACTTGAGTACTCTTTATTATTCAGTAGAGATTGCATTTTATGTATATATCTGTGGTCATTGTGTTGCCTGCCCTCTATTGCTGTGTCTTCTTTGTGCACTCATTATTTTGGGTTTAGGTGATATTGGATTTATAGCACAAAGCCTGATTTGTGGCTGTTGTGCTGCCCATAAAACCAATGTTAAACCTTCCTTGCACTTCTCATTGTCAACACTAGAGGGCAGAGTACTAGATGATACAGGAAAAAATATACATGCATAAAAAACTTCCTACAAGTAGATGAGTTTTCCATGTTTCTGGGACTTTCTATATGACTTATCAGTGATAAATCATTGCGTTCACATTCTGCATCACATAGAGTTTTTGGAGTGAATCAGCTTAAAAAAACTCTTAAAAAATGACTTAAAAGACGCTTTCTATTCACGTTAGTGTTAATCCACATGGCTGCTCCGTTTTTTCCTTTTTTTTTGAAAAATGGGTAGTGGAAAAAAATTGTATGTTACTATTTACAGGCAAATTCCTACTGATTCTGCCTGAAATCCACTCCCGAGTTTATTACATCAGGTCAAATGTATGAAAAAAAAATGAATGACAATTCCTCCATAAAAAATTCCTTCCCAAAAATGAGTGAACTTATCTCTAGCTCTAAAAAACTTAACATGAGAATCTCATCCACAGTGTAAAAGAACACAACTGTTATGTGCATCGCAGTATTTATGAGGCTTTCAAAAACAACAACTTTTTCAACCACTTAAAGGGAATCTGTCAGCAGGTTTTTTATGTAAACTGAGGGCAGCAACAAAGATCAATTGTGCTTCTCTTATCAGCCTCTGTGCTATTGATTACATAAACTAAAGGCTTTATCACTTGGTGATTACCATTACAGGACTACATTGTTGTGTGCAGGGCAGTCTGACACCCCCCTGCTGTGACTGGCGTTTTACTATCAATGCACAATCTCTATTGAGAGCCTGGTGTGGGCGGAGGGCAGTTCTCTGTCTATAGACATTGTATATAAAGAGCCTGGTGTGGGTGGGGGCAGCTCTCTTTATATAGACATTGCATATACAGAGCCTGGTGTGTGCGGGGGCAGCTCTCTGTCTATAGACATTGTATATACAGAGCCTGGTGTGGGCAGAGGGCAGCTCTCTTTATATAGACATATATACAGAGTCTGGTGTGGGTGGGGGCAGCTCTCTTTATATAGACATTGTATATACAGAGCCTGGTGTATGCGGGGGCAGCTCTCTGTCTATAGACATTGTATATACAGAGCCTGGTGTGGGCGGAGGGCAGCTCTCTTTATATAGACATATATACAGAGTCTGGTGTGGGTGGGGGCAGCTCTCTTTATATAGACATTGTATATACAGAGCCTGGTGTGTGCGGGGGCAGCTCTATGTCTATAGACATTGTATATACAGATCCTGGTGTGGGCGGAGGGCAGCTCTCTTATATAGACATATATACAGAGTCTGGTGTGGGTGGGGGCAGCTCTCTTTATATAGACATTGTATATAAAGAGCCTGGTGTGTGCGGGGGCAGCTCTCTGTCTATAGACATTGTATATACAGAGCCTGGTGTGGGCGGGGGCAGCTCTCTGTCTATAGACATTGTATATACAGAGCCTGGTGTGTGCGGGGGCAGCTCTCTGTCTATAGACATTGTATATACAGAGCCTGGTGTGGGCGGGGGCAGCTCTCTTTATATAGACATTGTATATACAGAGCCTGGTGTGTGCGGGGGCAGCTCTCTGTCTATAGACATTGTATATACAGAGCCTGGTGTGGTGGTGAGCTGACTGTAGACATTGTATATACAGAGCGTGGTGTGGGTGTGGGCAGCTCTCTGTCTATAGACATTGTACATACAGAGCTTGGTGTGGGTGGGGGCAGCTCACCGTCTATAGACATTGTATATACAGAGCCTGGTGTGGTGGTGAGCTGTCTATAGACATTGTATATACAGGGAATGGTGTGGGTGGAGGGGGGTTTGGCGGAGCTTTCTTAGCTCTGCTACATGCCTAAATCTAAATTTTTTGATTGTGTCAGAACAGCTTCACCAAGTATTTAAGTGATCCATGGTTGGATTCAGGATCTCTTTGCCTTCATCATGCTGCTCTCAGATGAGGCTGTAAAAACCTGCTGACAGATTCCCTTTAAGCCTATGTGCACATGCTGCGAGTTTTCCAACCCTGAAGTGGTTAATATACCGTAAGTGATAAGTTTTCCCTCCAAGTTATTTTCATTCCCTTTGTGACGTCTTATAAGGACAATTTGGTTATCAGGGTGGAAGTGAGGAGTAATGAGACACCCAGAGAATCCACTTTGTCTACTGGCAACTAGAATTGATAGTGAAGAAACCATTGGAATGACTAGAACTCTGTCCATTGAATATTGACCACAACAGCTAGAGGGTTTCTCTACTGCACCATATATTCCTATGAGGACTCCTATGAGCTGTTCCAGGCATTGTGATCCTCACCCTGTGAACACCAGCCATGTCAGACCGCTTCTTAGTCTATGTGCACAGGGTTTTAGAGGATATTTCTGCTTTAAAAACACCTAAAAAAAAAATCACTTAAAAATGCTTAAACGACTCTTCTTATTAATCTCCCCTGCTTAGCAGGTTAAAGGGACTTGTGTTTTTTTTCCCCATTCATTTAAATAGAGGAAAAACACTAAACTGATGCCGCAGTGTACGAGATGTCAGAAATCTGCTCCTATCTTCATACTGTAAAGATCAGGATTTTACCACGGTACAAGCACAACATATGGACACACCTGGCAGTGCAGGGAATCATTGAGGATTAGGTTGCATTTCTAGGTTCGGTGCTTCTTTATTATTGCACAGAATAATAAAATCTCGTACCTGTAATAAAGTTTATCTGGAAAGGCGAAATGATTGATGAAAGCTCGCTCTAGGAGCATTAGCTGGTCATTGATCATACGAACTCTCAGTGGTCTAGATGGGGAGAATAAAACATAGTTAAACCCGACAATCACAACCTTCATATTAAAATTCTGTATTCTCCATAAAACAATTATGGCATTACTTAGAAATCTGCATCTGTAATTTCCCTTGGGATCAATAAAGTTTATCTTATCACAACAGGGAATAAATAAGTTGTGAACCAATCACTTAATTCATGGTTTAAAATCACTGTAAATATTATTGAAAACTGAAATTAAATAGAAAATCATGAGCGGGCACTGCCATACTCGGGTGCTCTGTAGTGATGAGCGGGCACTGCCATGCTCGGGTGATCGGTAGTGGTGAGTGGACACTGCCATGCTCGGGGGCTCTGTAGTGATGAGCGGGCACTGCCATACTCGGGTGCTCTGTAGTGATGAGCAGGCACTGCCATGCTCGGGTGCTCTGTAGTGATGAGCAGGCACTGCCATGCTCGGGTGCTCTGTAGTGATGAGCAGGCACTGCCATGCTCGGGTGATCGGTAGTGATGAGCGGGCACTGCCATACTCGGGTGCTCTGTAGTGATGAGCGAGCACTGCCATGCTCGGGTGCTATGTAGTGATGAGCAGGCACTGCCATGCTCGGGGCTCTGTAGTGATGAGCGAGCACTGCCATGCTCGGGTTCTCTGTAGTGATGAGCGAGCACTGCCATGCTCGTGTGCTCTGTAGTGATGAGCGGGCACTGCCATGCTCAGGTGCTCTGTAGTGATGAGCGGGCACTGCCATGCTCGGGTGCTCTGTAGTGATGAGAGAGCACTGTCATGCTCGGGTGCTCTGTAGTGATGAGCGGGCACTGCCATGCTCGGGTGCTCTGTAGTGATGAGCGGGCACTGCCATACTCGGGTGCTCTGTAGTGGTGAGCAGGCATTGCCATACTCGGGTGCTTTGTAGTGATGAGCAGGCACTGCCATGCTCGGGTGATCGGTAGTGATGAGCGGGCACTGCCATACTCGGGTGCTCTGTAGTGATGAGCGAGCACTGCCATGCTCGGGTGCTATGTAGTGATGAGCAGGCACTGCCATGCTCGGGGGCTCTGTAGTGATGAGCGAGCACTGCCATGCTCGGGTTCTCTGTAGTGATGAGCGAGCACTGCCATGCTCGTGTGCTCTGTAGTGATGAGCGAGCACTGCCATGCTCGGGTGCTCTGTAGTGATGAGCGAGCACTGCCATGCTCGGGTGCTCTGTAGTGATGAGCGAGCACTGCCATGCTCGGGTTCTCTGTAGTGATGAGCGAGCACTGCCATGCTCGGGTGCTCTGTAGTGATGAGCAGGGCACTGCCATGCTCGGGGGCTGTGTAGTGATGAGCGAGCACTGCCATGCTCGGGGCCTGTGTAGTGATGAGCGAGCACTGCCATGCTCGAGTGCTCTGTAGTGATGAGCGGACACTGCCATGCTCGGGTGCTCTGTAGTGATGAGCGGACACTGCCATGCTCGAGTGCTCTGTAGTGATGAGTGGGCACTGCCATGTTCGGGTGCTCTGTAGTGATGAGCGGGCACTGCCATGCTCGGGTGCTCAGTAGTGATGAGTGGACACTGCCATGCTCGGATGCTCAGTAGTGATGAGCGGGCACTGCCATGCTTGGGTGCTCTGTAGTGATGAGCGAGCACTGTCATGCTTGGGTGCTCTGTAGTGATGAGCGGACACTGCCATGCTCGGGTGCTCTGTAGTGATGAGCGGACACTGCCATGCTCGGGTGCTCTGTAGTGATGAGCGGGCACTGCCATGCTTGTGTGCTCTGTAGTGATGAGCGGGCACTGTCATGCTCAGGTGCTCTGTAGTGATGAGTGGGTACTGCCATGCCCGGGTGCACGGTACTCATAATGAGCAGGTTGAATGCTCGGATGCTCTGTAGTGATGAGTGGGCACTGCCATGCTTGGGTGCTCTGTAGTGATGAGCGGGCACTGCCATGCTCGGGTGCTCTGTAGTGATGAGTGGGCACTGCCATGCTCGGGTGCTCTGTAGTGATGAGCGGGCACTGCCATGCTCGGGTGCTCTGTAGTGATGAGTGGGTACTGCCATGCCCGGGTGCTCTGTAGTGATGAGCGGACACTGCCATGCTCGGGTGCTCTGTAGTGATGAGCGGACACTGCCATGCTCGGGTGCTCTGTAGTGATGAGCAGGCACTGCCATACTCGGGTGCTCTGTAGTGATGACCAGGCACTGCCATGCTCGGGTGCTCTGTAGTGATGACCGGGCACTGCCATGCTCGGTGCTCTGTAGTGATGAGCGGGCACTGCCATGCTCGGGTGCTCTGTAGTGATGAGCGGGCACTGCCATGCTCGGGTGCTCTGTAGTGATGAGCGAGCACTGCCATGCTCGGGTTCTCTGTAGTGATGAGCGAGCACTGCCATGCTCGTGTGCTCTGTAGTGATGAGCGAGCACTGCCATGCTCGGGTGCTCTGTAGTGATGAGCGAGCACTGCCATGCTCGGGTGCTCTGTAGTGATGAGTGAGCACTGCCATGCTCGGGTTCTCTGTAGTGATGAGCGAGCACTGCCATGCTCGGGTGCTCTGTAGTGATGAGCGGGGCACTGCCATGCTCGGGGGCTGTGTAGTGATGAGCAAGCACTGCCATGCTCGAGTGCTCTGTACTGATGAGCGGACACTGCCATGCTCGGGTGCTCTGTACTGATGAGCGGGGCACTGCCATGCTCGGGGGCTGTGTAGTGATGAGCGAGCACTGCCATGCTCGAGTGCTCTGTACTGATGAGCGGACACTGCCATGCTCGGGTGCTCTGTACTGATGAGCGGGGCACTGCCATGCTCGGGGGCTGTGTAGTGATGAGCGAGCACTGCCATGCTCGAGTGCTCTGTAGTGATGAGCGGACACTGCCATGCTCGGGTGCTCTGTAGTGATGAGCGGACACTGCCATGCTCGAGTGCTCTGTAGTGATGAGTGGGCACTGCCATGTTCGGGTGCTCTGTAGTGATGAGCGGGCACTGCCATGCTCGGGTGCTCAGTAGTGATGAGTGGACACTGCCATGCTCGGATGCTCAGTAGTGATGAGCGGGCACTGCCATGCTTGGGTGCTCTGTAGTGATGAGCGAGCACTGCCATGCTCGGGTGCTCTGTAGTGATGAGCGGACACTGCCATGCTTGGGTGCTCTGTAGTGATGAGCAGACACTGCCATGCTCGGGTGCTCTGTAGTGATGAGCGGGCACTGCCATGCTCGTGTGCTCTGTAGTGATGAGCGGGCACTGTCATGCTCAGGTGCTCTGTAGTGATGAGTGGGTACTGCCATGCCCGGGTGCACGGTACTCATAATGAGCAGGTTGAATGCTCGGATGCTCTGTAGTGATGAGTGGACACTGCCATGCTCGGGTGCTCTGTAGTGATGAGCGGGCACTGCCATGCTCGGGTGCTCTGTAGTGATGAGTGGGCACTGCCATGCTCGGGTGCTCTGTAGTGATGAGCGGGCACTGCCATGCTCGGGTGCTCTGTAGTGATGAGCGGACACTGCCATGCTCGGGTGCTCTGTAGTGATGAGCGGACACTGCCATGCTCGGGTGCTCTGTAGTGATGAGCAGGCACTGCCATACTCGGGTGCTCTGTAGTGATGACCAGGCACTGCCATGCTCGGGTGCTCTGTAGTGATGAGCGGGCACTGCCATGCTCGGGTGCTCTGTAGTGATGAGTGGGCACTGCCATGCTCGGGTGCTCTGTAGTGATGAGCGGGCACTGCCATGCTCGGGTGCTCTGTAGTGATGAGCGGGCACTGCCATGCTCAGGTGCTCTGTAGTGATGAGTGGGCACTGCCATGCTCGGGTGCTCTGTAGTGATGAGTGGGCACTGCCATGCTCGGGTGCTCTGTAGTGATGAGCAGGCACTGCCATGCTCGGGTGCTCTGTAGTGATGAGCGGGCACTGCCATGCTCGGGTGCTCTGTAGTGATGAGTGGGCACTGCCATGCTCGGGTGCTCTGTAGTGATGAGCGGGCACTGCCATGCTCAGGTGCTCTGTAGTGATGAGTGGGCACTGCCATGCTCAGGTGCTCTGTAGTGATGAGTGGGCACTGCCATGCTCGGGTGCTCTGTAGTGATGAGCGAGCACTGCCATGCTCGGGTGCTCTGTAGTGATGAGTGGGTACTGCCATGCCCGGGTGCACGGTACTCATAATGAGCAGGTTGAATGCTTGGATGCGTGCGACTATAGTACCCAAGCATTTATCCGGAAGATCTTTCCCATTAACTTCCATTACACTCAGTACTTGTTGCTATGAGCATCCATCCGTTCCTTACCAATACTGACCCCCCCGAGCCGGGCAGCGCTCACTCATCACTGGGAATGACCCTCAGCTGGATGTGAGGAGTGAGGACACATTGTACAGGTCACTTACGTCTCTTCTGCATTTTGCAGCTCTGATATCGTCTTGTTCAGCTCTTCAGAAAATTTCTGGTATCTTGCAACTGCGTTCTTTAATGGCACTGAAACACAGACAGTCTGTATTATTATCAATGGTCTCGTGTGCCCCCGTCCCTGCCTCTATCTCTCACATACCTATTCCTGCACTTATTCACCCCATAGCATTGGGTTATAGCAGTGGCATATGGGGAAGCTCATGGGCCCTGATGCTAAAGATCCAATAGGGCCCCCAATTATTGCAAATCTTTAAGTTACACCCCTGATTATAAGGCAGATTTATGTTTAGGTCAAGCAGAATAGCTGGTGATCCCTGTGGGAGCAGCAATGGCGGCCAAATCAACTCCCCCATGATTAGAAGAATCAGATATATTCACTTTTAAAAATTAGACAAATAGTGAAAACTCAAGGAATGAAGGCCCAGACATGACTGTCCTGAATGTGGCAGGAAAGGATGGGGCATATTGGAGCTCAGTGCTTCATCAGTTTGGGCTCAGTGAAGACCTTTGTGCTGTGATATGGGTCAGTGGCTCCGGATGGTTTCTCTCTTGGATTCATCAAGAATCCGTCCGATGACTCCATAGTTTGGAGCTACAGGGATTCTGATGCCCCTGTACAGACACCATGGGCATGAGGTCAATATGGGTGAGTTTGGCTAATAGTTATGCTCAGAATTAACTTTGTAGAATGGCTAAATGACTATTTCTATGCTTGCTGGTGGTACTCTGTGGCTTCTGGTAAATATATTTGTTCCCTCGCCTGATTATGATAGTTAAAGGGGTTTTCACACAGATCAAAGTTGATTTCAATTAATAGATCTTGGAATATAAATAATTTCCACAATTGGATGTCCCTTTGCTGAGATAATCTTATATATGTGTCCCTGCTATGTACTGTGTAATGGATGTGTCTGACTGTACAGGAGCATGGTCTGATCATACCACATCTCCTGTACTGAGATAATCTTATATATGTGTCCCTGCTATGTACTGTGTAATGGATGTGTCTGACTGTACAAGAGCATGGTCTGATCATACCACATCTCCTGGGCTGAGATAATCTTAGTACATAGCAGGGACACATATATAAGATTATCTCAGCCCAGGAGATGTGGTATGATCAGACCATGTCCCTGTACAGTCTGACACATCCATTACACAGTACACAGCAGGGACACATATATAAGATTATCTCAGCACAAGAGATGTGGTATGATCAGACCATGCCCCTGTACGGTCAGACACATCCATTACACAGTACACAGCAGGGACACATTTGTAGGATAAAGGAACATTTTTTTAAAACATTCAATTGTGGAAGTTATTATTATTCCAAGATCTTTTGCTGACAATTAACTTTATTCGTGGGAAAACTCTAACTTTAAATAATAAATGGTTCTATTCTTTTTTACATGTGTGATGCAGCGGCTTGCTGCCTTGCCAATATGTCTGATGGGGGTGGTTCCCGGCCAGGCACATACCTCCCCATGGGTGTGTTACATCTCATATAGGTTGACTCCCTCCTGATCACATGGTCTCTGTGATGTCAGACAGGTCCTGTAGACCAGGTTTCCTGTTTGTTCCATGGGCCATGTGTGAGTCTGGAACTTCTGAAAGTCCAGGAAGCTACTGAGGGTCTGGACTAGAGACAGGACCCAGAGCATGGGGAATTGTGTGCACTGACGGGTGCCAGTTACTGAACTGTGCAGACATAACCGCATGTTGAACAGACTAATAGGTCGGATTATATAAAGTGTGCATGTAAAGATGTATCCGCTGAAGAGATTGGACTGAATGTCAGTTCTGTGATGTTTGCATGGCTTATAGTGGTTTATGTTTGTGTAATAAAACAGAAATGGACTTATTATAACAAAAACACTGTTATATGTTTAAATATCTCTACCAATCGAGTATTCCCCAATACCCTCAGCGAGCGCTACCTCACACATAGATATCATCTTTCCCCATTACCCAGTTGGATTCCTTTGGCTGAAAGCTGAGCAGAAAACTCTGTTTCTGCCGTTTTGTAGTAGTTGTTCAGCGTTTCTGCATAATCCATCGGCCCAAGCGGAAGGATGAGACTGTCCGCGAGTCTCAGCAGGACATTCCCAGCGGTGCGGGCCACGGCCTGATGGCTGGTAAATCCTAAGATCAAATATAAAGCATGTGAGTCTGACTCCCAGCACAATAATATACTGGAGATAATCATATACATAGTGCAGGAACCACCAGAAGAAGAAAACTTTTACCTTTCATTAGATTTTTTTTCCCCAGAAGGGAATACCCGGTGCACACATAATAAAATGTTTCTTTGAATTAATCTGTTTATTCTTTAGTTTTCTATTTCACCAGATCATAAATAAATATTACATTTCTCTTTTAGGCTGAATTCACATGTCCAGTAATCAGATCCGACAGAGATCTGTTGTGCCAACTAAACCTTTTCGCTCATTGACAAAAAACTCATTTCTGCAGGATCCGTTTTATTTTTTTTGTAAATTGGAGTCTATAAAAAACAGATCCGCTATTTTCAATTTGAAAAAGATCCACTAAGCAAAAAACAGATCCTCTACAAATGAAAGAAAAACAGAGGCTAAATGGTGATCTGTTAACTGAGCCGTTCTCCATAGACTCCAATGTTAAAAAAAATGGATCCTGCAGAAATCAGTTAGGCCCCTTAGGGTACTTTCACATCAGCGGTATTTTCAAATCGTGGCAGATGCGGTGAAAAAAACCGCATCTGCCGCGATTACCGCATAACCGCGACACTTGCGGCACACTTGTGGCAAGCCCCATGCAATGTCTATGGGGCTTGCGGTAAGGGTGCGGCAGGTGCGGCAAGTGCGGTTTCGGCTATCGATATTGAACCGTGTGACGGCCGCCTAAGGCCCCTTTCACATCAGGGTTTTCGCTGATGTGCAGCAGATCCGGCAGATTTACTGCATCTGCAGGATCAGCTGCCTAACGGCCGCATTTGTGGCCCGGACCCGGCTGGCCCCATGCATTGTCTATGGGGCTTACGGCCCGATGCGGCAAGTGCGGTTGTGCCGGATGCGGCATATCTGGCACTTGTGGCCCCCCCAAAAAAACTGCTGCTCGCAGCTTTCATTTTTCGCGGCCACAAGTGCCAGATCCGGCCAAATCCGGCGTAACTGCATTTGCCACAACCGGACCGCAAGCCCTACAGGCAATGCGGCCGTCAGGCGGCAGATCCTGCAGATGCAGTAAATCTGCCGGATCTGCTGCACATCAGCAAAAACGCCTATGTGAAAGGGGCCTTTGGCTGCTTTCACATCAGAGGTTTTGCTGATGTTTGCGGCAGATCCGGCACTTTCGGCGACGAAAAAAAAACTCTGATGTGAAAGCAGCCTAATGGTACCTTTACACGCTACCGAGAGGTAGAAACCGGCAGGTGTCGGAGACAATTGTACCTTTTACCTTCAAAACACCGCGAAGTGTCGGCGTGTAATTCAGGTTGTACCTTTCTGTCTCTTTGGATACCTGTCTTTCAGCCATGCTGAAAAACAAGCAGGGATAACCCTATGGTAGCGGCGTGTAATCAGGGCACAGGTACGGTATTTGAGTTGCCTGGGGCGTGCTACAGCGTCATGCATACCACGCCCCATCAGCGACCATTGGTGGGGACTACTGTGTACCCATTGGCTGTCCCTGCACAGGGCGGCATATTTAACGATCTGACCAGTCAATACACATTTGTGTCATGTATTAGGCAGCCTCCATGCGCTGGCTGGCCAATCATGATGCTATTGCATTGTCCAATCACCGTACGAGCGTCGCGTAATACACAACTCTGTCACGCCTATGTAGTTACGGCACACAATATGTACACCCAGATTCCCTTGTGGTGGCGGCGTGTAAATCAGGGAAGGTGCTCCACAGAAGGTAACCTGCGGCACCTGTCGGCACTTCCAGGGACCGAAAATACCTTCTGTGGAGCACCTTGTGGCGGCGTGTAATTGCAGCATCAGGTACCGTTAGCAACCGTTGAAAACGCGTGCGTGCATGTGCGGGTGCCTACCTGTTGCTACGCTCGGTAGCGGCGTGTAAAGGTACCATTATAGATGATCACTGACATGTGAACTCAGCCTTAGGGCGGCTTCACACCACGATTTTCATAATCCGGGGCTGGCCCCATAGTATTCCTATGGGGCCGGATGGCAGCTATTTGCCATCTGGTTTCCATCTGTCCTGGAGAATACAGATTTTTGTCCCGGACACAAAATTGCAGCTTGTAAAATTGTTATGCACTTATTTTGTTATGTAAACAGTATATTCAGGTATTATTACGGTATATTCTATCATAATTTATGCTTGTTTAAGTGAACCTGTTATGTAAAATGCTTTTCCCCCTATATCTTTTCCTATTTTATCCCATTTCCCTAGCCTTATTGTAGATTACCCTTTACTTATATTATCATAAAACCTATTAAACCTTTTGAATATAGAGATCACTTTATTCAGGAATTCCATGTATAAAGCTTTATTGTTTTATATTATTCCATCACCCATCCTCACCCTCCTCCTGAGGATTTCTCTATTTGTTCTGTTAAACCCTGTGAAAACCCAATAATAATATTTTGGATAAAGAATCGGACCCCGGACTGACCCCGTTATTCAGTATAACAGCAGGATCTACACACAAGATTTTTTATCCCTTTAAAATCATAAAATCAATAAATCATTAAATTGGATCTGTAACTAAATGTTACAATGCTAAGTATATATTAATAAAGCTTGGTAATCCAGCATGGGCTCTGCTAAGTATACAGAATATTATAACATAAATCTTAGACCTGATGTAGCTGGTGTACTTATCATTGAAATCCACGCCAGAATTGCTGGACTACAAGGCTCATTTTAACAGCAAGAATGGAAAAAAAAGCTCCCTAGAACCTATTCTGACTTGAACATTCAAAGCAATTACACCGGCCCCATCAGGTCTATAGGATTTAATAACTTGGCGGCTTGTGTTGAGAAATGTGATGACATATGTAACAGAATACTTTAATATGTATTAATAAATATATTAAACCCAGTGGTGTAACTTGAAGCTCATGGGCACCGATGCGAAAGCTTCAAAGGGACCCCCAATTATTGCAAATCTTTAATGCCGTTAGTCTTTTTCTATAGGCCAAAGGGACTTTTGGGGCGCCCCTAGGCTCCAGGGCCCCAGTACGATTGCAACCCCTGTACCTGTGGTAGTTAGGACTTTTGGGGCGCCCCTAGGCTCCAGGGCCCCAGTACGATTGCAACCCCTGGACCTGTGGTAGTTAGGACTTTTGGGGCGCCCCTAGGCTCCAGGGCCCCGATGCGATTGCAACCCCTGCACCTGTGGTAGTTAGGACTTTTGGGGCCCCCCTAGGCTGCAGGGTCCCGGTGCGATTGCAACCCCTGCACCTGTGGTAGTTATGCCCCTGATTAAACCCTATTGTTATATACTAGAATTATACTATATTAACAAAACGTAACCTTTTGTGGAAAATAAACGAGTGCTTGTCATTTTGTCGATGCCCCTGATGGAATCTGATGTAAAGCAGGCACCGACCAATCAGAAAGTAGCAAAAAAGCACTTAAAAAAAAAACTCTTCATAAACTTCATAAAGGAGAATTACTCGGACTACTTTTCTTAATCACTACTTTTTCCACAAAAAGCTAACTTTTGTTAATATAGTATAATTCTAATATACAATATTTATCATGCCGGAACAGAGCAGACACATTAGGGTGGAAACACACTATGTGAAATGCATGAGAGTATCTTGCATGCATCTCACATGACTCACCCAGAGCGGCTCCTACCTCTCTGGACAGGAGCGTGGAGCTGCATAGGAACACAAGCAAGGGCTCAGAGAGGCAGGGGCCAGGCGAGTCATGCGAGATGCATGTGAGAGGTGTTTCCACCCTTACAGTCACATTCACTAAGTTGGGACTTATTCATGAGCAGTAGAAAGCTGAGATGCCTCGTGAACGACTTCTTATACAATAGCGATCCTGTTCTATGTTGTGGTAGGAGATGACGTGATACCTGGATCAATATATTTATCTGTATAGTCGAATGTGTCAAACGCAGTGTGATACGCTGGATAGATACGGGCAGACGTCTTACTCTGTGAAGAAAAGAGAAAGAGCTACATCATACAAGGATCACATAACATCAGTTAGTATTTGTGCAATAGGAGCACATTCACACTGTGACCATTGCACAGACAAAACCCAAAAGAAAGACACAACATGAGCATTTACCCTACAATAAAGTGAATAATAGATGGACATGTAAATAACATGGGGTAATTCTGAACACTGACTAAAGAGCATTAACCAAGGGCCCTATGTTATTTACATATACTGTACATCACATAGGAGACGCTGGGACTGTTTATACATTGCAGGAGATATGGGGCTGTATATATGTGGCGCTCCTGCGAGTCCAGTCGCCACAGAGGTACTGCACCTCAGCCAGAGGTGTGGTACCCCCATCCCAGGTAGGGAGGGGGCACTACCCGGTATCCAAACACCCGCATTCAACACCACCCCACCCCAGGCAAGGAGATAAGGGCAAAATTGCTCTTGAGGGAAAGCACAGACCCCCCATCCCTGACTGGGGTGAGGGAAGTAGGTAGAGGGATGGGTGGAGGAAGTAAGAAAGAGGGAGCAAAAAGGGAAGGATGAAACCAGGAAGTGTTCAGTCAGTCAGGCAGCGAGTCGGTTAGTCAGTATGCAGGAGGAGACGTCCTGGGGACTGGAGCCGATTGGATCTCGTACCAGGACCAGGAAGCAGAGAAGCCAGTGAGGAGTTCTAGAGACTAAGAAGGAGTCCTAGGGGCCCGGGAAGAGAGTGATCCATCCGGGGTGCCCAAATCCACACTGACCACTGTCGGGTGGAGGGACCGGGTCGCAGAGGGGACCGGCCCCCATACTAATGGAGAGATTGAAGGACTCGCTAGAGAACCGGAGGTGGCGGTATCTTCACGTGCCAAAGCCATCACCACACACAATCGCTGAAAAGGCAGCCGGATAGGGTCGAGGGAACCCAGAGAGGATTTCACCTGTCAGGACCCGAGGCTGCTGGGTTGGGGCATTGTGTGGGAGGCTCGGGGCAGGAGGGTGAGAGCCAGTGCACGGAGACAGCCCGGATAAGCACACAAAGGGGATACCGGTGAAGTGCACTTGATCTACCTGGGAGTGGCTGGATCACCTGCTCGAGGATACAGTACCCGGCCAGCGGGAGACCTTAAAATCTGTGAGTAAACGTGTAGAGATTGCACCCCGCTGTGACCTCAGATTATTCCTGCGGTGACCCCTGTTCTGCATTACACCTCACACCACCATAGAGGGACTCCTTAACTGCTCTGAGGCCCCACTCCACCCGTGGGGAGCTGAACCATCTAAGCTGCATTACCAACTGCCCCAGAGGACTTACATTGCAGCATCGGCCTTCCATCTAATTGCAAATACGACAGGTGGCGTCACAATTCAATCTCATATAAACATTTCCCCCATTTTTTATGACATGGCCAGGGCCACGGAATTGGATCACGACCCCGTGACATCCCCTGAAAGAACTGCCCGACCCGGTTTTGAGTACCTTACAGCCCTGGTGGGTGCGTCATATACATCACAGGAGGAGATGGAGGTATATATACGAGAGGAGGGTGATAGGGCACATACATCACTTGGGAGGGCTAGAAAGAATATACATCACTGGGGAGTCTGGTGGTATATAAAGGTTTACTTCCCAGAACCTTTCCTTCTTGGGTCTCACTAAGACCTGGCTGACAGCTTCTGAAACGGCCTCCCCTGCTGCGCTGAGCTATGGCGGCCTTCACTTTACCCACACTCCTCGCCCTGGCAACAGACATGGTGGAGGAGTGTGCTTCCTCCTCTCTGCAAACTGTTCCTTCAACCCAATCCAACACCCACCCTCCCTTATCCACCATTCTTTCGAAGTTCACTCCGTCCGTATCTACTCTCCCTCCAATCTCCAAATGGCCGTCATATACCGACCTCCAGGCTCTGCCACTACCTTCATTGACTAATTCTCCACTTGGCTTCTTCACTTTCTCTCTGCTAATATTCCCACCATTATCACGGGTGACTTTAATATCCCTACTGACACCCGCCAGACAGTGGCCTCCAAACTCCTTTCACTTACCTCATCTTTTGGACTTACTCAGTGGTCTTCCACAGCCACCCACACAAACAGACATACACTAGACCTCATCTTCATCTACCTCTGTTCTCTATCTAATCTCACAACCTCTCCCTTTCCACTATCTGACCACCATCTACTCACCATCTCTTTGTTCTCCTCACCGGCCCCAAATGTCCAACCACTGGCACATCCTCGCACATTTAGACATTCACCGACTCTCAGACTCTATTCTACCTCTGTCATCCATATCTTCACTCCACGATATGGACAGTGCAACCGCTTTCTATAATGCCACCCTCCTATCAGCCATAGACTCAGTCGCCCCTTTCATTCATTGCAAGGTGCGACAAAAAGGCAACCCTGGCACAACAACCTCACCAAAAAACTTTGACAAGTGTCCAGGGCTGCAGAGCGGTTTTGGAAGAAAACGCACCTGCCAGACTACTTCACAACTTTCAAACAAGCTACACTCACATCAGCCCTCACCTCTGCTAAAGAGACCTACTTCACAAACCTTATATCTTCACTATCCCACAACCCCAAGCAACTGTTCAGTACTTTTAATTCTTTCCTCCATCCACCACTGCCCCCTCCGATCTCCCGATCTTCCTCATCTCTGCTAAGGACTTCGCCACTTACTTCAAAAATAAGATCGACCAAACAAGGCAAACCTTTATTGTTCCACCATCTCATAACCTCCCTCTTCAACATCACTGAAGGAGAGTTCACTCGTTTCCTCTCCAAATCACACACTCACCACCTGTGCAATTGACCCATCCCTTCCCACCTCCTCCCCAACCTCATCAACACTCTCATCCCAGCCTCTCCCACCTCTTCAATCTATCGCTAACTTCTGGTACCTTCTCCACGGCTTTCAAACATGCCACCATCACACCCATGCTCAAAAAGCCAAACCTTGACCCGACTGCAGTGACAAGCTACCACCCCATATCGCTGCTCCCATTTGCTTCTAAACTCCTTGAACAACACGTCCATGCTCAACTTTCTTCCCACCTCTCATCTAACTCTCTCCTTGACCCTACAATCGGGCTTCCGCCCTCACCACTCCACCGAAACTGCCCTAACCAAAACTTGCTCACAGCCAAAGCTAACAGACAATTCTCCATCCTCCTCCTTCTAGACCTGTTTTCTGCCTTTGATACAATCGACTACTCTCTCCTACTACAGATTCTTTCTTCCCTTGGCATCAAATACCTTGCCCGGTCCTAGATTGCCTCATACCTTTCCAACGGCACATTTAGCATCTCCCATTCCCACACTACCTCCTCATCCTGTCCTCTTTCTGTTGGAGTCCCACAAGGCTCTGTCCTGGAGCCCCTACTTTTCTTCATCTATACCCTTGGTCTGGGACAACTCATAAAGTCCCATGACTTCCAGTATCACCTGTACGCTGATAACACTCAGATCTACCTCTCTGACCCAGATGTCAATTCTCTGCTGACCAGAATCTCGGAGTGTCTATCAGCCATATCCTCCTTCTCCTCTCGCTTCCTAAAACTCAATGTAGAGAAAATGGAGCTCATCATCTTTCTTCCATCCCATCTTTCATCTTCACCACCTGATCTATCTATTATGGTAAATGGCATCATGCTCTCTGCCACACCTCAAATTCACTGCTTTGGAATAACTCTCGACTCTGCCCTGTCCTTCAAACCACACATCCAAACTCTCGCCACCTCTTGTCACCTGCAGCTCAAGAATATTTCCAGAATCCATCCCTTTCTCAGCCCTCAATCTACTAAAATTCTTCTACATGCCCTCATCATCTCCTGTCTCGACCACTGTAACCTCCTCCTCTGTGGCCTCCCTGCTAAGACTCTTGCACCTCTTCAATCTGTCCTCAACTCTACTGCCTGACTAATCCACCTCTCTCCTCGCTAGTCCCCTGTTTCTCCCTTCTGCAAATCCCTCCACTGGCTCCCAATTCACCAACGAATACAGTTCAAGCTACTAACACTGACCTACAAAGCCATCCACAAACTGTCCCCCTCATAGATCTCTGAAGTAATCTCCCGATATCATCCAACTCGTAATCTTCGATCCTCCCAAGACCTCCTCCTTTCCTCCACACTTATTCGTTCCTCACACAACCGCCTCCAAGATTTCTCCCAAATATCCCCCATCCTCTGGAATTCTGCGCCCCAACACGTCCGATTATCCACCACGCTTAGATCCTTCAGACAAAACCTGAAAACCCATCTCTTCAGGAAGGAATGACCGAGCTGCCGCCCCACCGCCACCAGAGCTGCTGCCCCACCGCTACTGGAGCTGCCGCCTCACCACCACCGGAGCTGCTGCGCCCCGACCTTCTGGCTCCTCCCCATTATCCTGTAGAATGTAAGACTACAAGGGCAGGGTCCTCTCCCCTCTGTACCAGTCTGTCATTGTTAACTTGTTTACTGTAATCTGTATCTATAATTTTGTATGTAACCCCTTCTCATGTACAGCACCATGGAATTAATGGTGCTATATAAATAATAATAATAATAATAATACGGTAATAATAATAATAATAAGTGACTGGGGGGCATAGACATGGGTGTGGGGTTCAGACATCACTGCGGGGCACACACATCACTAGGGGGTATATATACATCACTGGGGCCGACTTCAAAATGGCCGCCATGGTCACCACCCATCTGGAAAAGTTTTTCCCCTCCCATACACTAATGTGCCAACAAACAGGAAGTTGATATCTCATTTTATTTAGGTGCATCCATATAAATGGCCCACCCTGTACATACTATTGACTCATTTTCAATGTTATAGGGCATCTGCTCATTTTGTGTCCTTTCTCTTGAGTTTTGTCTAATAAGATTTATAGTATTGTTAGAACTGTACTTAAATACCATATAAAATAACAGAGTGGACCTTAAAGAGGTTTTCTGCCCGGGGCTTCTGGAATGAAGCTGTTCACACCTCCATTTTTTTTCTTTTTATATTCTGCATCCTCAATTAAATCATGTCGCCTGACCCAAACTACTCATCAATTGTATGGATCCATGAGAAGCACAGACAGCAGATGAATAACGTCAGTCTACAGTCTGTGTTCTAGTAAGCAAGAGTAAGGTAGAGCACACCAGTGATGGGTGCTCAAGGGCAAAAATATACAGTCTATAGTAGGTATAACCGCACTCTTGACTCGTCTGAGCACTCTTAGCATCATCGCGCCTTGCGCTTTGCCTTCCTCTAATCTCGTAAGGGAAGAACTATGATTTTGCCGCTCAGATGCGTTTGTCATTTTGGAACACTGTGTATTTTTTCCTTTGTTGTACGGACAAGTGCGATACTATACGTATATGGTCTGTGTATATTTTCCCTTTGTCTTATTTCCTTCTTTGTATATTGTAGATCCACCCTGATGAAAATCATATGAGATTGAAACGATCGTCAGGGTTGTATTCAATAAAAGGATCTTTTTGCATCAGAACCAAGTGACTCATTTGCCTTTTTGGTGTGCCAGGGTTATCCCTACTATACAGTCTGTGTCCTGACCGTGGATCACGTTACATTTTGCAGGAGAAAAATATTTTTTTGCCATAAAAAGAAAATCACTGATGAAACGCTGATAATAAAAACTGACGCACAGAGCAAACAATGATGAAATCAGGCCATTTTTCTTATGTGCAAGAAAAAAACTGGACGTCTGAGTGGAACCTAATGCAGAATGTAAGTCTGGAAGACAACAAGAAAAGTAATTCAATGTTTTCCCATTCCTTTTAAAAAAGTTATATTGTAATGTGGTGACTGGCTGCATTGTAAATGGCTGGTATAAATCACAGAGATGATTGTCCTCTGTGGTGTAAATCTGAAGGTTTCTCTGCGATTTGTAGTGCCACAAGGTTTTAAAGCATTCAGGTTCATGTTATGTGTGCTGAGAAAGACATGGGTGTGTCTCACTAAACACACTCCTCTACCAATGGGTGTGTCTCACTAAACCCACCCCTCCACCAATGGGTATGGTCTCACTAAACCCATCCCTCCACCAATGGGTGTGTCTTACTAAACCCACCCCTCCATAAATGGGTGTATCTCACTAAACCCACCCCTTCACCAATGGGCATGTCTCACTAAACCCACCCCTGCACCAATGGCCGTGTCTCACTAAACCCACCCCTCCACCAATGGGCGTGTCTCACTAAACCCATCCTTCCACCAATGGGTGTGTCTTACTAAACCCACCCCTCCACCAATGGGTGTGTCTCACTAAACCCACACCTTCACCAATGGGCATGTCTCACTAAACCCACCCCTGCACCAATGGCCGTGTCTCACTAAACCCACCCCTCCACCAATGGGCGTGTCTCACTAAACCCATCCTTCCACCAATGGGTGTGTCTTACTAAACCCACCCCTCCACCAATGGGTGTGTCTCACTAAACCCACCCCTTCACCAATGGGCATGTCTCACTAAACCCACCCCTCCACCAATGGGTGTGTCTCAGATGTTAAAATGGAGTCTGTATTTAACATGTGGAGGAGAGAGACTGCAGCCGCAATGGAGAATGCTGGGCACATAGTAGCCTGTGAGAGAGGTCCTCTGTGTACAGTGACAGGTGTTAGTGCGGTGATGCGGCAATGAGAAGGTAAATGCACTTGAAATCTATGTCTGAATACTGACTGGAGTCAGTAGGACCAGTGTGGGCATCCGCACAGTTAACTGGACTGAATATTGTATGTTATATTCCTGTAAAGCCAAAGGAAGGCTCCTGTTTGATTTCTCCTGTACGGTTTATGGAGCTCTGAATAAACCAGAAGAACCTTTAAATAGAGAAGTGAATCTCTTCCCTGCCTTGAAGATCAACAAGGGAGTGAGGAACATCTATTATATAGTGTGAGCTGTTACAATATATATTGTGAGGCATGCCGGTGCTATAGCATGTGGCTGGTATGACTCACATGACCTTCTGCAATCTGTGTGATTGCTGAACCTAGCAGTACACACAAGGTTAAGTGTGAGTTAGCTCTGTAGTGGTACACAAGGGGTTAACTGCCGCTAGGTCTGGGGCTAAGGGTGTGCTGATTGCTCACTGAATTCCAGGTGTGGGTGTGGCAGGCACGATATGAAGCTGCCTTGTGGCGTGAGTGAGGAGACAAGACATATCCTCTAAGATGTGAGGTGAGGGGTCCCATACCTCTGGGATGAGGAGGGGAGCCTGCCTCTCCATGCAGGAGAACCCTGTCCCTCTGAGCCGTATGCAGCCTGTGGCCAGACCGAGAAGTTGGTAGAACACCTGAATGTATGGGGGTCCGGGCTGAACTTGAAGGGGGCTCACTCTGAACATGTTGGTGAGGCAGTCATCCGGTATCTCTGCCTGTGTTGGTAAGGCTTGGAGGCAACTGGGCATCATGGGCAGGGTGAAGAGACCTTGGGGGATGCTTTGACTGCCCGAGAGCTCAGGTGGCTCACAACCTGGTCTGGGCCTGACAAGGCTGACGTCCATGGAAGTCCATGAGGGACTGTGGATGTGTGTGTGTGGTGTGTGGGCCCTATGATGGGTTGGAGCCCACGGAGGCCAGGTGGCCGTAACCGCCATTGGGACTGACTGTCAAGTCGTGATGTGGTCCCGTTGACTGACGCATGCTGTGAGCTGAGAGATGCTGTCAGATTGTGTGAGATGAATGGAGCCATGAGGCCAGAAGACAGTGGGTTTTGCAGCACCTGTAGTTGGGAAGACTGGCTGAACCTGGAGGGGCTGCCGATGGCGTGTTTGGTGCAGCCGCTGTTCTGGCAGTCTGGGCCTGTGATGGCAGACTTGGAAGTGGCTGGCGACCTGGTAAGACACATGCTGAGGAGTCCTTGAGAACGCCTTGCTTGCCCTGGGACTCAGAAGCTAAACCCGGGTCTGGGCCTGGTTCTGACTGGTAGCATGTGCAAAGGCCGGTGTGTGTGCCATGTGAGAGACTGGAGATATCTCGAGGGCACAGAAGACTGTATGCCGAGTAGCATGTGAGACTGAGGATGTCTCAAAGGCCCGGTGGCTGTAACTGCCAAAGGAGCTGTAGTCAGTGCTTATGATGTTCAATAGAGCTGTAGTTAGTGCTCCAGTGTATATGATGTATGTAATGTGAATTGTGATGTCATGTTACTATGTAAATAGCCTATACTCTGTAACCTGTATGATTTATGTGGTATATGTGAGTAATAACCGGTTTATGACGTTCACAAATAAACTGTTGTATTATGTTATGTTGAAAAACATGGTTCTTGGTGTCACTTCCGCTGCTAAGCAAGCCCCCTAGGTATGCGCTACCTCACAATATATATAGATATATATACTTATTATTAACTCTCTGTTTATATAACCAGTATGATATATATTCTTCATTTATTTATCTCAGTTACCCTGTCGTAGGTGTAGGCGATGTCCATGCATGAAATGCCCAAATAATGAAGGAATGGAGCATAATCGCTGCCTGCCCCGAGGACGCCCAACCTGTGTGCAGAAAGGAGATGTGATATTGAGTATATCAAAGTGGAAACATGTAACAATGGAAATAAAGGCAATGTTCTGTTTGCACCAGTGTCCATAGTGGAGCCATGATAGCTCATCAGGATATCTGCAATGTTGAGGGATAACATTGATCCTTCGGGGCGTCCACTATGTTTGATAGAGTAAGGCTAGGGTCACATTGGAAACCTGAATTGCATTCACCGCATCCGGATCCGGATGCGGTGAACGCAATGGCGGTCGCACACAGTTTTTTTCAAAACTGTGTGCTGAATACCGCACTGCGGTCACCGGATGGCTCAGGATGTGTAATCCTGAGCCATCCGGTAACTGCATAGCTTGCGGGTCCCGATCTGGCAAGTTATTAAAGAGTTAAAATAGCTGACCTAAATGACTTTTTGAGGTCTGTAGGGGGGCTTAGACCCCCCTACAGACCGGCCGGCGACTTCTATAGTGTTCTTCTACAATTTCTCAATGGTCACAGGCTCTTCGGAGCCCGTGCATGTAAACCAAAGGGGCCCCCCCGTATCACTATACTGGGGTGCATAGACCCCTGTATTACAAATAAGCTGTATTGATGTGTAGTCACGGTTAAATATGTACATTTGCATTGTAAGTATATACTTACAATCTTTCGTAGGCAGAGTGAAGGAAATCCATGGGCGGGGCTGTGTGCAGCAGCCTCCGCCCGCTCCTTCTTGATGCCCGCCCCCTCTGGCCGTAATCCAGTGTTTTGAGGGCGGGCACGTCGTTAAAGGGGCGTGGCTAACCGCGGCACATAGTTAGCCACGCCCCTTTAACGACGTGCCCGCCCTCACAAGACTGGATTACGGCCAGAGGGGCGGGCATCAAGAAGGAGCGGGCGGAGGCTGCTGCACACAGCCCGCCCATGGATTTCCTTCACTCTGCCTACGAAAGATTGTAAGTATATACTTACAATGCAAATGTACATATTTAACCGTGACTACACATCAATACAGCTTATTTGTAATACAGGGGTCTATGCACCCCAGTATAGTGATACGGGGGGGCCCCTTTGTTTACATGCACGGGCTCCGAAGAGCCTGTGACCATTGAGAAATTGTAGAAGAACACTATAGAAGTCGCCGGCCGGTCTGTAGGGGGGTCTAAGCCCCCCTACAGACCTCAAAAAGTCATTTAGGTCAGCTATTTTAACTCTTTAATAACTTGCCAGATCGGGACCCGCAAGCTATGCAGTTACCGGATGGCTCAGGATTACACATCCTGAGCCATCCGGTGACCGCAGTGCGGTCCCGGTAAACGCTGCGAAAACTGCTGCCTGCATGATTTTAAACGCAGGCAGCAGTGCCGGATCCGGCCACCGGATGGCTTGTGAAGCCATCCGGTGTTTTGCATAAGCTTCTATCAGGAGCCTTTCCTGGTCCGGTTTTGAGCTTTTTTAAAGCTCAAAACCGGATCAGGATTTTAAACAAAAAACGCCGATGTGACCCTGGCCTAATTCTACGCTGAGCAACTGGATAGAATATCGCAGCACGCTTCAGTCTTTTGGCCAAGAAATAACCACAAACCTACTTTACAGCCGACTTACTAATTATTAAGAGTACGAGCAATTCCTTTACAATAACAGCATACATCACCCTGTATATTATATCTATAATTCACTTTATTAGTGTAGAATTGTAATGTAGACAATGATAAAACAGACACACAAAATGAATATGCAGCATTGATATCGGCGAGATTATAACCACAGATACTGAAGTCCAGGATAATAAACATACAGGTCAGGACCTTATACAATGTATCTAGATGTCTGCAATGTCTATCACATGTGCTCCAAATCCTATAATGGCTCCAAACATGGGATAAAATAACTGGTAGTCAGAGAGAGTGTTCTGTATTTCATGCTCCGTATACAGTCTGCAGTGCATGGACCAGTCATGGGTCTCCTGACCTGAGCTAGGCTATGTGCGCACTGGCCGGGATATGGTCGGATTAGGTGTGTAAACCGCCGGTCGGTTTACATAAATTTCATGTAAATTTATGTTAATCCAAACCGGCGTTTGGATTAACATAGAAACCTATGTAAACCGACACCCGGTGTCCACACACCGGCGGTTTACACATGCTCATCCGTTGCTAATCCGCTGGGTTCCCAGCGGGTTAGCAAAGAATGAGCATGTTCTATAAACCGGCCGGTTCTGCAGCGGCTGCAAGCAGAATCATGTACTGCTTCCAGCCGCTGCAGAACCGCCGGCGCTAACCCGCCCGGCACCCGCCCGTCACCCGCCCGGCACCCGCCGCACATACCCGCCAGGAAGCCGGTGGACGGCTCCGGAGCTTCCTGGCGGGTCCGCCCAGCAGTCGCCGACCAACCCGCCGCCCAGTGCGCACATAGCCGCACTTTGGATTAGGACAATCGTAGCCGGTCTGTACATTGTGGTCTTTATACAAAGTGAAAAATACAAAATACTCGTCTGAAAGTAGCCAACAAGGAAAACCTCAAAAGATAAGTAACTGGACAAGCCTAAAAGTCTCCCCACAGGAGAGAGATCCTTAACAAGACATACCTGACTTGAGGATGGTGCTTACCCACCCCAACATGTGTTTCGCCGGAGCTTCCTCAGGGGGTGATACCCCTGGTTAATCTTTCTTGTTTCAGTGTAAGCACTTTCCATTTTTGTTTGTTTATTTGTTTGTTTTACATTTGTACACTAATTAAGCTAACCATTTTTTATATTATATGCAATGGTGTTGTTTCTTATTGTACAGGGGCTAGACCAAGAGAAAAAAGTAACTTTATCTTTTTTTCCAAAAAAAACTTGTAAAAAAACTCACCAATGGCCAACCTAATCCTGCATTGCACAAGCTGAGTGCAGGGAACGTCCCCAAGTAGGAGCTGGGGGTAGCGCTGGTGGGTCATACAGATGGACCAACCACTCACAGCCTTTTAATAGAGGGGAGCAGCGACTCTAATGAAGCTGCACAGGGAGTCTATCATATAGATAAGCGAGGTATACACATAGTGTCTGAACAGCAGCCTATTAGTGACGCCAGGTGCGGCGGGCTAGTTAACACTGCATGACTTTATGCACCGTGTCTGAACAGTAGCCCATTAGTTACGCTGAGTATGGCAGGCTACTTAAACACTAGATGAGTGTTCCCCACATGACAGACTCACCAATTTACCAACTGAACTCAGAGAGCTCCAATACACCCTGCAAAAGAATTAAAATGTGCATGAAAAATGTGTGTTATTAGTTGGTATTTTGGCCAAAACATGGAAGCTTTAAAGGCCGCGTTACACACACAGATATATTGGTCACAGATCTCTGGTTGCAGTGAAATCATGGACACATTGTTCAATTGTACACAGCCACAAAATGGAGCAATGTGTCCATGATTTCACTGCAACCAGAGATCTGTGACCTATATCTGAACAGATATCTGTGTGTGTAACTTGGCCTTTAACCTGAGAAGTCAAGGATTGTCAGGTGTGCAAGTCCCTATTTAAATTCACAATTCTTATTGTACAGGAATTGCCACCAAAAACCTGATGGAAAAGAATGTAAATGTGACTTGAGAAATGTTACCCCTTACATCGTAGTCGTCACCTCTCACCTAGCCAAATCAGATCTCATACTTTACACTGATGAGGGGCAACACCCCGAAACACCGTGTCTGAAAATTGAGATGCTGGTTTGGCTTATATCCTTGGTCATGTGACAAGGTGGATATTGACTTTTAGGATTGCTACTTCCAATAGGTGACGCTAGAGTTCAAGCCCTCTGCAGATTTGCATAGTGGAGACAGAAATGCGACTTACTGAGGTATCAGTTTCCCAGACAGTGAGCTGGTTCGATTAAAGTGACGGATCCAGTTGTCGTAGACACTGAGGGAGTTACTGACTGGAGCTGTCACCTAGGAGGATTATAGGAAAGAATAGTTAGTGTGTAATTCTAAAAGAGGGGGCAGTCGTGGGGACTATTTCCTCTGGTCAATTTCTTGTATTACACCAGTAACCATCTAATTTTATGATCTCATGTTACTTCATATAGTGCTGCAATTATTGATTCATTTAGATTTAGACCCTGAACCTCCTTGAGTTGTTGGAGATTTTTTATTAGGGCTCGTGCCGTTCACCATATTTTTGGTACAAGTGCAATCCATTAAAAAATCATATTAAACTTGGGCTAATGCTATTCAATGGCACCGTGCACACGTCCAGTTATTACTTCAAACCAAGTGGTCCAAGGAAAAAAAAAAATCGCAGCATGCCTGATCTGCCTCCGATGGCACTCGACCATTCAAGTGTAAGGGGTCCACTAAAAACATCGGAGCGCACTCGGATGACATCACAGACTGACATCATGGAGAAGGTGGAGAAACTTTTTTTTTTTAATTCTCCGTCTCCGAAAAAAAGATCAGAGTCTAATCAGAGGGTAATTAGCAGAACTGGTCTGTGTTTCTAAGATGGAGAAAGTACAGTCGTGTGAACCCAGGATTTGATTGATTTCAGGGACTTTGGAAGGAGCCATCAATATGTGATCATGTCCCATTCCTAGGTCAGATTGAGGATCCGCAGGCAGTGGCTGCATCGCTCCATGTGGAATAAGGCTGAACTGCTGTATGATGGATCTGGGTCCATAATGAAGGGTCAGCTGTGCAACCTGACGAGCAGCAAATACCCTGATGGGTCCTGAATAGATAAGAGCAAATCAATTTGCAGAACCCTAGTAAATGTGCCCGAGTCTATATTTCATGGATGAGAGCCCTACACATTTCCTCCTGCTAGACTGCATCCATCTCTCCTGTTATGATTAGCTGTCCTGGTGCATAGTCACGCCAGGCCGGCTAATCAAAAGGGGAGTCATGGATGCCAGCAGTTAGAGGTAGGTTTGCTGGGCTTCCATCTGGCGGCCATGAAATCCTGACCTGGCGTCAGACGACTGTCCTCTGAACTCATTCCTCATCTCTAGTCCTGGATGTTGGAAGCCACCAATCAGTTACAGATTAAGAAGAAGAGTTGCGGTTTTAGGAGCGCTATGGCAATAAGGGGCGAGAGTTATCCACAGTTTTAAAACACAAACCTTTCTATTGGATCTCTTTATCTGCCACAACGCGTTTCAACAGCCCTTGCTGTCTTACTCAGGTGGAGGAATCCAAACTGTGGCTAACGCTCGCCCCTTATTGCCATAGCGCTCCTAAAACCACAACTCTTCTTCTTAATCTGTACACAATGCCCAATGTGGGCGAGCAGTAGGAGCTGCTCCTGGATATTTTCTTCAATTTCCCCCACTGAAGGACCTGAGGTGACTTGGACAAGTAACGCCCACCGTGGTCATGTGATCAGGTCCTGTGACCGCCACCTGTTGTCCCGCACACCGCGGCAATCCTGGAATCTCCTCCCCAACGGTTGATCCTCACCTACACGCCAAAACCAAAGTTGGGTAAGGGTGCACAACTGCCCTAGGTGAGTGACTAACTGGCATATTTATCTGACCCCCAAACCACCGTCCTGTTCATTGTGCTCTTTGTATTTCTCATGACAAGCACCCTGCAGTCATAAACCATCAATGTTTTACTCCTGAATTCCCTTTTTAAGGCACATTTACGTGTCTCATGACATATCTGCTATTGGAAATATTTCTAATTTCCATGAAATATCGATTCCAGAGCATCTTTGCTTAGCAGTCTGTAGAGTGTCTCCTTTCTGATGGTCCTCCTGGAAATTTAGAAATAAATTGACAGCTGGGCTGATATGGCGGATAACAGCACAATGCAGAATTACAGGTAAAGGTGCTCCAAAATTGTAACTTAGTTGCGAATACAGTATGTACTGAATGAGACCTGTCCAGAGCCCATGGGTCGCCTATAAAACTAGGCTGGTTACTTGTTTTGCAACAAGTCATGGCCGGATGAGGGAACACCTGGCGTACAGCACAACACAAGGGGGAAAACCAGGAAAGATGTGATGTGTCTACACCACCTGAACTCACCTGTGACACAGCACCATCTTCCCCCCTCCACCGCTCCTCAGCTAGGACGGACAACATGTGAATGCCTCCCAGAGTCAGGTGCACCAGCCCGCCCCTGCCCCCTAACATCCCTAGATGGCTCCTTTTCCCCGTGCGTCGTCACGTTCCTAAGCCTTCGCTGACTCTGAACGTACCCTGGTTGCGGAGTTGGTCACAAGGACTCTAGTCCCACTACTACAATAAAAACAATATGAGGAAAGTGAGACAAAACAAAAGCACGCCTTGGTTTCTTCAGCAGGGGACTTCACAGTTACAACAGAAACAGCACATGTCTCCAGATTCCGGCTCCTTCATTGTGGTCAGCATAGCAGAACTATCACCGGCATAGAGTATGCTGTAACATCATAACACCAGTAGTGGGTAAATATAGCAGAAAGACTGATGACAAGATGCTGCAGGTGTGATTAAAGCTCAGAGTAATCTCAGTCAGAAAGAAAAAAGTCCTTAACCCTTTCAGCACAAGATGAAAGTAAATCTACTTTTAACCTGCGGATGCGACACACTTGTGAGACAACAGCAATGTGTGCAGCTGAGGCGTCATCAGCATATTGACCGGTCCTGTAAATTAGTTACCTGTTTTGCAGCAGTGAATATAACATTCTGCACCGGCGGGGTCCCTTGGGCTCTTAGTGTTGCATTTGCTGGTTGGAGACAGAAATATAAGAATGTGATCAGTAAATGTATCCGGACTCTGTGCAGTCTATAAAGATTATTCTGAAAGCACAATGTCCTGACAATACACAGGGGCCGGTCCTGTCATTATGACTCAGGACTACATTGTAAATCCTTCCTGGAGGCGGATAAAGTCCATGTATACATCAGAGGATCTGCTCGTTGTTTGGATCGATTGATGATACTGCAGATCACAGGAATTTATTTACTGATATCTGCAGCCTACAATCATTGTGCACTAATATGATGATCCAATCCCAACAGCGTCTGTTATTGTCAGCAGCAGATCTCATACACCTGACGATGTCCGGCCTCATGTCACTGTATATACATGGACGATGTCCGGCCTCGTGTCACCGTACACACGGACAATGTCTGGCCTCCTGTCACCGTATACATGGATGATGTCTGGCCTCCTATCACTGTATACATGGACGATGTCCGGCCTCATGTCACTGTATATACATGGACGATGTCTGGCTCCTGTCACCGTACACACGGACGATGTCTGGCCTCCTGTCACCGTATACATGGACAATGTCCGGCCTCGTGTCACCGTATACAAGGACGATGTCCGGCCTCGTGTCACTGTATACACAGACGATGTCCGGCCTCCTGTCACTGTATACACAGACGATGTCCGGCCTCCTGTCACTGTATACACGGACGATGTCCGGCCTCGTGTCACCATACACACGGACGATGTCTGGCCTCCTGTCACCGTATACACGGACGATGTCCGGCCTCGTGTCACCGTATACACAGACGATGTCCGGCCTCGTGTCACCGTATACACGGACGATGTCCGGCCTCCTGTCACCGTATACACAGACGATGTCCGGCCTCCTGTCACCGTATACATGGACGATGTCTGGCTCCTGTTACCGTATACACAGACGATGTCCGGCCTCCTGTCACCGTATACACAGACGATGTCCGGCCTCCTGTTACCGTATACACAGACGATGTCTGGCCTCGTGTCACTGTATACACAGACGATGTCCGGCCTCCTGTTACTGTATACACGGACGATGTCCGGCCTCGTGTCACCGTACACACGGACCATGTCCGGCCTCGTGTCACAGTACACACGGACGATGTCTGGCCTCCTGTCACCGTATACATGGACGATGTCCGGCCTCCTGTCCCCATATACACGGACGATGTCCGGCCTCGTGTCACCGTATACACAGACGATGTCCGGCCTTGTGTCACCGTATACATGGACGATGTCCGGCCTCGTGTCACCGTATACACAGACGATGTCCGGCCTCCTGTCACCGTATACATGGACTATGTCCGGCCTCGTGTCACTGTATACACGGACGATGTCCGGCCTCGTGTCACCGTATACACAGACGATGTCCGGCCTCCTGTCACCGTATACATGGACGATGTCTGGCCTCCTGTCACTGTATACACGGACGATGCCCGGCCTCGTGTCACCGGATACACCGTATCACCGCATACTCCAAATGTGACGTGTTACAGCCTTAGATCAATACGTACAACAGAAGTAAAAATGTCTGATCACAGAAGCTTTTTTGTCTATAGATTTTTTTCATGATAATTTACAATCTTTGATAATACAATTGCTCAAATAATTTATAACTAATAGGATCCTTACCAAACACAGAGATGTCCACATTGATGTATGCTGCCGTCCTGTCCCTCAGTTTACTGTAATAGTCCTAGACAAGAAAGGAGGGAAATTATCTGTTAATCAAAAAGCTCTAAATAAAAATAAATAATTAATTTAGCTTTTCAGAATTAACCCAGTCTTATGATAAATTACCTGTACTATACCTCGTCCTTTTCATCAGAACCAAAACTGTAGTTCTCTGCCAAACTCATTATCTAATTACATTGGTCACGGGGAAAGAGGCTTGTCTGCACCTCATTGCTCATCATTGATGTCTCCACTTAGGCTACTTTCACACTGCGATTCTTTCCTGTCCGTTGGGATCCTGTCTTTTGCAGGATCCCACGGACAGAAAAGGACCGGATTGGATGTGGCCTCCGGATGCCATTTCTGTGTCTGGGTCCGTGATTTTCACAGATCCGGACACAGAAAGGAGCCCGAGCCTGCAAAATGCATGCAATAAAAAAAAAGATCCTCATCTCTCCAGCGTGTGTCCCGCATGTGCACCATCTAGCTCCTAGGGCTTAAAAACCTGTGAATCAGCTGACCGGACGTAGCAACCTGATCAGCTGATCGGTCACATGACCGCATCAGCTGACCGGTTTAAATAGTCTACTCGCCAAAACCGATCAGCGGGCGGGAGATTTAAACCGCTCAGCTGATGCGGTCATGTGACCGATCAGCTGATCGAGTTGACACGCCAGGTCAGCTGATTCTCAGGTCCTTAAGCTCGGGATAGATGGCGCACATCGCGGGACGCATGCCGGAGAGGTGAGGAACTTTTTTTTTATATTTAACCCTTGGTTCATTTCTGCAATGTATGTATATACATTGCGGAAGTGAAATTACATGCTAAAGAGCAGTTTTAGTGTACTGAGAGTGTTCAGTACACTAAAATCGGGTACGGGAAACAATCCAAATTTTTATCGGACCCGCACTCCGTAGGCCCCCATGTTAATTGCTGCGGACTGCGCCGTATTTGATTGTGTCCGATTTGGTCCGCTGTGCCCAAAATCGGAGCAGTCTCCAATTCTGGGTACAGCAAAAATTCGGTCAGAATCAGATCCGTGACAAATCGGATGGCAATAGAGCACCAATCCATTCTCATATGGCCACTTTACACGCGGCTACATTTCTAGCTTATCCACAGGTAACTTACTGGCTGCAGTGAAATCATGGAGACATTATTCCATTTGTACACAGCAACAAGATAGAACCATGTCTCCATGATTTCACTGCAGCCAGTAAGTTACCTGTGGATAAGCTAGAAATGTAGCCGCGTGTAAAGTGGCCAATAGGGATACATATATATAGGCCCGGGTGTGATCACAACCCCTGCACCTGTTGTAGTTATGTCCCTGGTCTTCCGTTTTTTTTTACTGATTTCCATAGACTTTAATGGCAATGAATGTCTGATGTGGAAGATGGATGAGAGCAGGGGCTGCCCTGAGTGTCGCAGACTGAAGACATGGATGTGTTTAATATTGAGGTGCTATGGATCATTGAATCTCTATGGGTTGGTGCGCTGTCCAAGAAAAATAGGACATTACTCACAATAGATGTGTGAACGCAGCCTAAAACTAATAAAACTACCCACTAATTCAGGGGGAACTCAGATAGTGACTGGTGTTATAAACCTGACTGTTATGGTGGATTATGGACAGCAATGTCCGGACCGCCTGAGGGTTTCCTAAATACAATAGCCTGATACGATCCTATGAGGTTATTGAGTTCAGGTCAGGAGACCAAGGACTGGTGATGTCCAGACTCGAATTGTGAAAGTGATGGAACCCCAGGGTCATAGGCTACTCTGAACCGGGCGATAATGTCTTTGGGAAGTCACAGGGGCCAATGCTCGGGCATCCGTGGCCCTGGGTTCAGCTTAAAAAGTGGAGTATATGGCTTAGTAAGACAAGGGAATTATGGAACGGGAGAGTTTCATGACGCTACCCGTGGTGTGTGGCTATAGGTGGCCACCGCTGCTGCAGAACCTCCAGGGTGATGGACCGGCAGCTGGGATGGAGCGGCTCCCCACGGACAGAGCAGTTCCCCGGGGCAGTGATGGTAGTTTAAGGTGTAGGGTGCAGAACGACGAGCACAAGCACTAGGCAGACTCACTGTTTTGTTGTTCAATAAGTCCTTTACTGAGGATGATTATACCAGTTAGGAGCAGTTGTCCGCGAGTCCTAGCTGAGAGTAACTTGGGGACTTTCTCACCCAGCTCTCTGGCTCCCTTTCTGCGCTCTGTGTGTTGGCTCCTGCAACTGTATCAGCTACGCTACTGGCCCTGTCTCTTCCTGCGAGGTGCCGGTATGACAGGCAACTCGAGTCCTTTCTAACCCTGGTCACAGGTGTCACTTCCTGATCTCTCTCCGTTGCTGTGTCTCCGGGCACGGTGTGGCTGGGAAATTTGGAATTTCCCCACCTTCCGGTATTGACTGCCGAGACGTTAGACCCTGCACAGTCTCGGACCCGGTGTCCGTTCTCTGCGCCTTCCTCTGGGGTGAGCACAGCGTCGCTCAGCTCCCCAGGTGTTCCTTCGACTCTTCCTCAGACCCTAGCCTTGGGCCTCACTCGCCTGGGACGAGCTAAGCAGCCTCCAGTCCACCAGGATGTCTTCACAGTCCTCCCTGGAACTGAACTAACTCGCTCACCCAAGACCAGAATTAGGGATTAGGTCTCCCCCTTCTGGCCTGGAGGCAGAAAGTGTTGTGTGTGGTTCTCATCTCAGCATGCACACCACCACCCGGGGGCAGTGATGGCACAGTGGCACTAAGACCCTGGGGTGCCACAAAAGTCAGATGTGAACGTGCCTCTATAGGCAGAGTTGTGTACCGTCACTGCCGTCACTGCTGCATTTCGGCGCAGTCACTGCAGCTTTTAGGCATCTTGATTTACATATTGTGGCTTCATCTATTTTACATCTCAATAATGGTTATTATTACATGTAATTTCCACGAAAAGAGAACATTTTTTTACCTCTGCAAATTCTGTAGATCCAATTAAACCAAACTCTTCCGCTCCCAGCTCCCAAAAATGATAGTTCGACGTGGACGCCATTTTCCTATTAACAATAGATATTATGAGGTGTGTGTCATATCTCTAAGGGTACCGTTACACGTCGCAACATTGCATGCAATTTCACTTGCAACTTACTGGTTGCAGTGAAATCATGGACACATTGTTCCATTTGTACACGGCAACAACAATAGAACAATGTGTCGATGATGTCACTGCAACCAGTAAGTTGCAAGTGAAATTGCATGCAATGTTGCGACAGTAAAGGTACCCTAAGTTACCATTCAAAGTCTAGAACAGCTAGCTGACAATGCTGAAAAACATGGATTTTTCAACCAATGCTGCCTTTATTCAAAAGCAGCGCCACCTCTGTCTACAGGTTGTGTTGGTATTACAGCTCAGCTCCAAAGAAATTAATGAGGCAGGTCTGTAATACCAAATACAATGTGTAGACAGAGGTGGCATTGTGCTTGGAGGATGGAATCATGTTTTTATAATCCTGGACAATCAGTTCAAATACTCGTGAGATCGCTGTCAGCCACAGAGACACTCGCCCCCACCTGTCTCTCCCAACCCATACATGAGTCTAAAGGGCCCGTTACATGCTATGATATCGTTAATGATATCGTTTGTACGTCACGGCTTTTGGGCGGAGCAACAACGTCGTTACGACGTTGTTGCGTGTGACACGTAGATACGACCAATGATAAGTCGGCTGATCTTTTTTTGATGCTGCCTTTTCTTTGAGTAGTTTTTGTATATAAATTGTTAGGACTCATGAGCATGGGGATCCGTGACGTGGATTATGAGCTTATAGGCCGCTTTACACGTCACAATATCGCAATTCAACTACGATAAAAAGTCACGTGATGTGGCCGTTGCAGTTGTTATCGTTGGTGCGTTGTGTCGTGTAAATGTGCAACGCGACTCCAAAACGATGCAACTATGATATCGTTTTTGAATTGTGCATGCTCTTCAACCGTGCAATATTGGCTTGATGATCTGGCATGATTGTGCTGTGTGACAGCGCAACTTCGATTTGGAGTGCAACTTCCCCTATTCACTCCAATGTTAATTGGTCGTTCCCTGAGTTGCTCAGACACAGTCTGAAAAAGGGGCGTACAACATCGTAGATCCGTTGCCTGCCGATATCTCCCTGTGTGACATCTACTATGTGATCTTGGACAAGTGCCAAAAACGTGCGCGCTCCCGTGAGATCGTATGCAATATCGGAACAATATCGCAACGTGTAAAGCGGCCATGAGGCTGGTTTCACACTGCAGTTTGTTCCCTGATCAGGTTTGATCAGGTTTTGTGTTTCAAAACCAGGAGTGTCTCCAAAACCAAGAATAGGTGTCAATCTATCAATTATAGTTTTTCTCTGCAAGTCCCTCTCCTGGCTCCTCTCCTGGTTTTGGCACCCAAACCTGATCGAACCTGATCAAACCTGAACAGGCAAAAAAACGCAGTGTGAAACCAGCCTATAAAAGCCAAAAGGCGCAAAATGTGGAATGACACCAACTGCAAAAAATGTATCTAAATACAAAATTCCAGCGCAAAGAAAATTAAAATGTCCCCAAAAGTGGAAAGCGTCAGTAATTTTTCCGGGGCCTTTAGAATTACTGGTGATTTGTATCTTTGATCACTGCCCCTCCTGAGAATGATAAGGTGATGAACCAATCGACTATACAAGACCTGGTGATAAATAGATATCAGAAAATATCCAACAAAGTATCAAAGTCCACCCACAATAATGAAATACTTGTTAATTTGACATCATAAATTTCAACTATGAGACATCAATATCCAGAGAAGAGAAATAAGTTATCTAGAGTTTAGCTAATCCTCGCTATTGATAAGGAATACAATGAAGGGCGGTGATTTATACCTTGCTTGACCTTGGCTCCAAGGACCTTTGTGACTTCCAGCATGACGGCGGTCCCACTGCTGGGGTCTATGGCTCCGTGGACCCAGCTGTCTCTGTGATTCCCATATAATATATACCGATCTGGAAGTACACATATAATATATACCGATCAGGACAGCAGCCACATTGTAACATCTGGATAAATGATAAATATAGGATCCATATATTGTTACTATTTTTATATTTAAATCATTTCAATTGTTCAGAACCTACTAAAGTTAATGCACAAAATGATAAAAAAAAATGTAAAAGTTTTGACGAAACATAAGGAGCAGTCAAGAAAAGGATGATAAATTAATTCACCTGTCCAGTGATCATCTGTTAGATCCTGCAGAGATCCGTTGGCAAAAAAGTTCTACAGACAAAACTTTTTTGTTCATTTTTAAATAACTAATTTCACCAGGATCCATTTTTTAACAAGGGAATCTATGGAGAATGGATCCGTTAACACGTTGGGGAACTGCAGTCTCAAGGACCAACAGGTTGTGTTTTCAGGATTTCCTTAGCATTGCACAGAGGTTGGGATCATCACCAGGGCAGATGATTATATTATCAGTGTCACCTGTGCAAAACTAAGGAAATCCTGAAAACTCGACCTGTTGGCCCTCGAGACCTGGAGTTCCCCACCCTGCGTTAATGTATTTCTATTTATCTTCCATTTGAAACTGATCCAGTAAGAAAAAAAATGGATCCCCTACAAATGAAAGAAAAAGACAAGGCTAAATAGTGATCAGTTACCGGATCAGTTTTCCATAGACTTAAATTAGAAAAACAGATCCTGCTGAAATAAGTTATTTAATAACAGACATAAAAGTTGTGGTTGCTCAGCTTTTTGCCCTGGATCTCTGTAGGATCTGTTCTAACCGATGGTTACTGGACAGGTAGGGATGGGCGGGTCTACTCGCTAGGACTCGTTACTCTGCGAGTAGTAAGGGACTCGCAGGACTCGGTACTCTGCGAGTTTCCCAGCGATTACTCGCACAGTAACGAGTCCAATGCAAATCAATGGCAATCCTAGTTTTGTCAGAGACTCTGACAAAACTAGGATTGCCATTGACTTGCATTGGACTCATTACTGTGCAAGTAATCGCAGGGAAACTCGCACAGTAACGAGTCTGGCTATCTGCTCTGTGCCGGGCTCAGGTCCTGCAGGCTGCCGCAGTTCCAGGGTCCTAGAGCCCGCCTGCTCTCCCAGTGTACAAACATGAATGTCTGTGAACAGAGATGATGTAGCATAGCTGAGATTGTTCTCAGTCTGCTCATTCCCTGTGCATAGACATCTATATCTATGCACAGGGATGTAGCAGAGAGGACATCGCGTTTTGGACTACGTCGGACGGAAGAGGATTTTTTTAATTAAAGATGGAGTCCCTAATGGCTTTTTTTTTTATTTCTAATAAAAAAATTTCTCTGTGTTGTGTTTCTTTTTAACCCTTTATTGGAGATTCTTAGTGGCCGGGTCAAACGTGGCCTGACATTAAGAATCTCGGGCTTAATACCAGCTTGTATAACAAAGCTGGTATTAACCCCTTTATTACCCAGCGTGCCACCGCCACCAGGGCCGCTGGAAGAGCGGGGTTCAGCGCCAGAGGATGGCGCTTCAATGAACGCGCCATCTTCTGGGGTGGCTGCGGGCTGCAATTTGCAGCGGGGGGTGCCCAGAAAGCTTGGGCCTCCCTGCGCTGCGGATTCCAGCCCCCAGCTGCTTAGCTGTACCTGGCTAGACATAGAAATTGCGCGGAGCCCCCTTTTTTTTTAATTACCGTATATACTCGTGTATAAGCCGACCCGTGTATAAGCCGACCCCCCTACTTTTGCCCCCAAAACCTGGAAAAATCTATTGACTCGTGTATAAGCCGAGGGTGGACCCTAGCACAAGTATACAGCCCCCAGCAGTGTGGTATACAGCAGTCCCAGAGGTATATACAGCAGCCCCAGTGGTAGTATACACGCAGCCCCAGTGGTATATACAGCCCCAGTGGTAGTATACACACAGCCCCAGTAGTATATACAGCCCCAGTGGTATATACAGCCCCAGTGGTAGTATAGACGCAGCCCTAGTAGTATATACAGCCCCAGTGGTATATACAGTCCCAGTGGTATATACAGCCCCAGTGGTAGTATAGACGCAGCCCTAGTAGTATATACAGCCCCAGTGGTATATACAGCCCAGTGGTAGTATAGATGCAGCCCTAGTAGTATATACAGCCCCAGTGGTATATACAGCCCCAGTGGTAGTATAGACGCAGCCCTAGTAGTATATACAGCCCCAGTGGTATATACAGCCCCAGTGGTAGTATAGACGCAGCCCTAGTAGTATATACAGCCCCAGTGGTATATACAGCCCCAGTGGTAGTATATACAGCCCCAGTGGTATATACAGCCCCAGTGGTAGTATACCGGGCCCCAGAGGTATATACAGCCCCAGTGGTAATATATAGCAGCCCCAGTGGTAGTGTATAGCAGCCCCAGCGGTAGTATACAGCATCCCCAGTAATGCAGGGCCCCCCCAGCCTTGCTCCGGTCACCTGTAAAGCAAAATATACTTACCACTGTCCCGCTGTCCGCGCCCGCTCGCCGCTGCCGTCCGCGATCCTCCATCTTCATGCGTCTTCTTCCTGTTTCCTGTGTTCGTCGCTAGCAATGACGTCATTGCCAGCGACGAACACAGGAAACAGGAAGAAGACGCATGAAGATGGAGGATCGCGGACGGCAGCGGCGAGCGGGCGCGGACAGCGGGATAGTGATAAGTATATTTTGCTTTACAGGTGACCGGAGCAAGGCTGGGGGGCCCTGCATTACTGGGGATGCGGGGGCTGCTGTATACCGCTGTATACCGTCACTGACTCGTGTATAAGCCGAGGGGGGTACTTTTCAGCCCAATTTTTGGGCTGAAAAACTCGGCTTATACGCGAGTATATACGGTATTTCATGAAATTCATGAAATAATAAAAAAAAAGGGCTCCCCTATATTCTTGTGTCCGACCAGGTACAAATAGGCACCTGGGGGTTGGGGGCAGCCCATCGCTGCCTGCTGGATCTGGCTGGTTCCAGAAATACGGTGAAGCCCACGTCAAATTTTTTTCTGACAAATCCATAAAACAATGTAAATAAGAAGGGACTGCATCTTTATTAACCCCTGGACCATGGGCGAGGGGTTAATAAAGATGCAGTCCCTTTTTTAGGATTGTTTTATTGATTTTTCAGAAAAAAAAATTACGTGGGCTTCGCCGTATTTCTGGAACCAGCCGGATCCAGCAGGCAGCGACGGGCTGCCCCCAACCCCCAGGTGCCTATTTGTACCTGGCCGGACACAAGAATATAGGGGAGCCCTTTTTTTATTATTTCATGAATTTCATGAAATAATAAAAAAAAAAATGCGTGGGGCTCCGCGCAATTTCTATGTCTAGCCAGGTACAGCTAAGCAGCAAGGGGCTGGAATCCGCAGCGCAGGGAGGCCCAAGCTTTCTGGGCACCCCCCGCTGCAAATTGCAGCCCGCAGCCGCCCCAGAAGATGGCGCGTTCATTGAAGCGCCATCCTCTGGCGCTGAACCCCGCTCTTCCAGCGGCCCTGGTGGCGGTGGCACGCTGGGTAATAAAGGGGTTAATACCAACTTTGTTATACAAGCTGGTATTAAGCCCGAGATTCTTAATGTCAGGCCAGGTTTGACCCGGCCACTAAGAATCTCCAATAAAGGGTTAAAAAAACACCACACAGAGAAAAATTATTTATTAAAAATAAAGACACAGACACCATTAGGGACTCCAACTTTATTACCACCACATATCCCTCCAAAGACCCAGGTCTTCTCTCTTCTTTCTTCTCTCTTCTGTCTTCTGTCTTCCTTCTTCTTCTTGTTGCAGCGCCGGTAAGCAGAGTGTTAACTGTGCTGTGACAGCGGGAGCCTATTAAACATGATTTAGCTATTGTAGCAGATAGAGCCTGAAGCTTCCGAGACACATCTGCGATTTGTAAATCGCACATTACTCGCTATTACTCGCTTCCCAATTCATTAACATTGGACTCGCTAGACTCGCAACGAGTAGCGAGTCCCGGGCTCGGACTCGCTAGAGTCAAGCGATTCCAAGTAATTTAGGACTCGCCCATCACTATGGACACGTGAACTCAGCCTGAAATGTGGAGATAAGGCCTCATTCAGACATTCAGTTATGTCACGGATAGCACTCGTACCTGCAATAGTCAATGGGGCCATTCACATGTCTGTGATTGTCGTCAGCCCGTCCACAGAAGATTGCAGAGACCTGTCCGATATTGATACGAAGGTTGGATCTAAACTGGTCAAGCAAGTCTTGGATGATATCTAAGGCCGGCTTCACACCACGGTTTTGTGCTGTCGGGTTCTGTCCGGAGTTTTTCAGGATGAACCGGACAGAACCTGACAGCTCCGAACAAACAGAACCGGAGGGATCCTGTTTTCTGCCGGAATCATTAGTGCGTGCGGCTGCCGCTGCCCAAGTGCTGAAATTTCAGCATAGCGGCTGGAGGAGAGCTCTCCAGGTGCTGAAATTTCAGCCGGTGGCTCTTTGAGCTGGGCTGTCCAGGTGCTGAACAAGCGCAGTTTGAATGTCAGAGCCGCCACTCGTTCAGCACCCGGCGTCCAGGAACCGGTCCGATTTTATGTTGGATCCGGCGCCCATAGACTCCCATGTTATGGGACGCTGGATTGCGCCGGATATGGGAGAATCAGATCTGACTGTCAGAGACAGAGAAGGACAGGGCATGCTGGATTACAGCATTAGAGCATTACTAGTACATCCTTTTTAATACATATCAGCTTAAATGACTTCTGTTTTAGTAAATACATTGAAATACTAGATGAGAAACTAGAAAAAACGATGTGCATATTATGGCCAAATACCCTGCAATAAATAAATAAAAACTAGTGTTGTTAAAAACACAGGGTACTTGGCACATAACGTTATTGCAAAAAACATATTTAAGCCATCCCACCTCGTCAAGGTGACCCATTTTGGGATGGTCCCTACTCTAACTGTATTATGACCCGATACTGTCCATACTGACCTCACTGAAAGCAGGATGATGAGTGTGACTGAGTCCCAAAATGAATCACAGAAATGGCATCTATTATAACAGCTCTGCTTAGTAAAGGGGAGGGTGGGGCTCTCCCTAACTTGTCAGGAGACAAGCAATTAAATGGAAATATGGAATAAACCTGAGTCAGAGCAAACATATGTGAACAGGCCTGTAGAGTATGTTCACACTCACCACCAAATTGAGTGAAATACGTTTTTTGCAAAAAATGATTGTACCAAGTGCCCTGTGATTTTAACAGCACTGGTTTGTATTTATTTATTGCAGGGTATTTGGCCATAATATGCACATCCTGTATTTCTAGTTGTTTCATTCAAGCTTGGTGTCGGTGTGAATATACTCTATAGGCCTGTTCACACAAGTCGGCTCTGACTCAGGATTTTTCTGTATTTCCATTCAACCCTGCTGTTCTTTTCAGTCAAAAATGACCGAATGTGAAGTTTTTTATTTAATTTTTCATCTGTTTATGAACAACCATGTTCACATCCAGTATAATAATGCAATAATGCTCTTGGAAATGAAGGTATAATGTGTCAACTACTGAAGGTATGAATTGGGACATTTCCTAAAACATTTTCACTATATCCCTATATAAATGAATAAATATTATATATATCCCGTCCGTGCTAATGGTTATGGTACCTTTACACGCCGCTACGGAAGGTTGGAAACAACCGGGTGTCAGAGACAAATGTATCTTGCACCGTCAAAACATCGCGAGGTAGCGGCGTGTAAAGTAGGTTGTTGCCACTCGTCACTTTCGGCACCTGTTTCAGAGCAGTGCTGAAAAACAGGTTGGTTTCAACCCGGTGGTAGCGGCGTCTAAATGAGGCACAGGAAGGTTTTTTCGTCACCTAGTTAACTCCCTGGGGCGTGACACAGCCTCCGGGAAACCGCCCCCCTTCAGCGATCATTGGTGGAAGCTCCTGCATTACGATTGGTTGTCGCTGCATAGGGCGGCATATTTAAGGAGCTGACCAGTCACACTACACAATTGCTATAGCGTCATGTATTAGCCAGCCTTCCTGCGCTGGCCGGCCAATCATGATGCTATTGCATTGTCCAATCATCTTACGAGCGTCTCGTAATCCACAACTCTGGCACGCCTATGTGTTGTCCCTCCTGCCACAGGTCCTCCCATATTACCCTCTGTAGTGGTGTGTAAATGAGGGACGGTGCTCTACAGAAGGTAACCTGTGGCACCCGGCAGGTGCCTCCAGAGATAGATTAAACCTTCTGTAGAGCACCTTGTAGCAGCGTGTAAAGGCGGTATCAGGTACCGTTAACAACCGTTGGAACGTGCTGGTGCACGTGAGACACCCGGTTGTTTCTAACCTTCCGTAGCGGCGTGTAAAGGTACCATAAGGGTACCTTTACACGCGGCTACATTTCTAGGGTGGCTACAGGTAACTTACTGGTTGCAGTGAAATCATGGAGACAAGGTTCTATCTTGTTGCTGTGTACAAATGGAATAATCTCTCCATGATTTCACTGCAACCAGTAAGTTACCTGTAGCCACCCTAGAAATGTAGCTGCGTGTAAAGGTACCCTTACAGATAATATAGGGAAATGTCAATATTGTGAAGAGGAAGGATAAAGTGTTTAGTCAATTCTGGCCCTGTTCACACTATATTTATGCAGTTTATTGGGGGTTTCAATCTGAATCCACAAAATTTGGGATTTGGCTAGAGCCCCTGATGGAGCCGTAGGCTGCAATGGTACAAATTCACTTACGTTGACTCCATTGTGTATTTTTCCTGACTGTATTTGTCTGTTTAGGTGGGAAAATTGTCTGCTCAGCTTCTGTGACTGAAATGACAGACATAGCTGCAAAACAGCCATTTCTAGCCTGTTTGCATCAGCGCTGTCTATGCAGGGGTGCAACACAACAGGTGCAGAGGTTGAAATGGCACCCGGGCCCTGGAGCCTAGAGGGCGCCAAAAGTCTCTTTGGCCTATAAAAATAGACTAATGCTATTAAAGATTTGCAATAATTGGGGCCCCGTTGGAGCTTTCACATTGGGCCCCATGAGCTTCAAGTGTTGTGTATGGGAGCATTCTGCATTGTTTGCCTGCCTTCTTTGGGTTGCACTGTATTTTTGTCAGCAGAATTTCATCCCCTTCCAATCTATTTCTATGTGCACATAGGGGGTTCTGCATTTATCATTTTTGGGGTATTTAAATGAAAGTGATGATACTTTTCTAAAAGCTTTGTACATAGGGTCTTTTACATGCATTTAGTGGAGGAATTACAGAGGAACAACACAATGTAGAGTTCTAGGAACACATATCCCAAATTTTGTGATTTCAAGGGTGGAAGACGTCAGAGCCTTAAAATCTAAACCTCTAGGTCACCTGTTGTATGTTTTACTGTCAATCTTGACCGTTGAAGCGGTAATGACAGTTCATGTCCTCTCGATGACGTGTTCTCGCGGTCACCGAATTCCTTCAACCCTGTGCACCCGAAAATCCAGTCAGAGAGGAGTATAGAGCACGTGATCCACATTGACATCATCAATCCTTCATGACATCACGCACCTTCCCGAGAATCGTCCTATGACAGTCATCACATGCCGCAGTTTATGGAGCAGCATGAGCCATCTACAGAACAACGAGCAATCTATGGAGAGGCTCTACAGCGCCACAACAACATGAAGGTGGCAAATCTTCTATTCATGCTCTTCTTCATCAATGTTTTGCTGGTCAGATTTAGAGGAGAACATGAGATTGCACTCACAATAGTAACATCAGGTGATGCTGCAAAGCCAATGACTGATGGACGAACAGCACATTCAATGCGGCAAATCCCGAATGACTTGACCCACAATGAAAGGCCTGTTTGCAACATAAAGAAAGGAAATCCAAAAGCGAATGTGCTACATGAGACTAAAATACTATTCTGGGAAGAAATTTTTATAAAGCACAAGCATGGGCTCGAAGCCGGACAGGACATTTGCGTCAACAATGATCATAAGGGAGGCCTCATTGTAGAGATGAGCGAGTACTAAAATGCTCGGGCACTCAAAGCTCGGGCCAATCATCCCAAGATACTCGTGTATTCGACCGAGCACCGAGCCCAATGTAAGTCAATTAGTGACAGGCTCCGCCAACAGACTTCCGGCTATAAAACGAGTGTTTCTGGGAAAAGGTGGGAGGGTGGGCTTTTTCAAATAGCCACAACATACAACACCTTGCTGTGCCCCCCAGAGGGATCCTAACAATCAATCTGCTCTCTGTGAGGTACCAGCTCACTGTGTGCACTCAAGGGAGCTGTGTATCAGTGTCACATGGTTAATTATTAGCGAGGAGTCCAAGCATCTCGGCGGTACTTGATGCTCGCCGAACATCCCGAGTACTGGGATACTCGTGCGAATAACGAGTAGCGCCGAGCATGCTCGCTCATCCCTACCTCATTGTCATCTTAGGGCCCTTTCACATCAGCGTTTTTCGTAATTCGCGGCAGATGCGGTGAAAAAACCGCATCTGCCGCGTTTGCCGCATAACGGTTCCACTTGCGGCACGGTTGCGGTTTTTTCCATAGGAAGTATAGGGGACTTGCGGCAGATGCGGCAAGTGCGGTATTGCACTTGCGGCAGGTGCGGCAGAGAAAAAAACCGCGGCTTACTGCGGTTTTTTTCTCTGCCTCACCTGCCGCAAGTGCAATACCGCACTTGCCGCATCTGCCGCAAGTCCCCCTATACTTCCTATGGAAAAAACCGCAACCGTGCCGCAAGTGGAACCGTTATGCGGCAAACGCGGCAGATGCGGTTTTTTCACCGCATCTGCCGCGAATTACGAAAAACGCAGATGTGAAAGCACCCTTAGCTGGTGATTTCTGCCAGACCCAGCCAGTCATTCCAAGAAGAACAATGACGAAATCAAAGCCTGTTTAACATTGTCAAGTACAAATTAGGAAATTAAATACCAACACGAGAATTCAACAACTCAACAGAAACTCCCAGCCCTTTTCCGATTATTTGCCTAAGATTGGAGATTGCAGCGAGCCAACAATTGACCTTGGCAAAATCACTCAATCCACTGACTATTCCAATATCTGCCCTACAGTACATAGTCTTATTAATCATGTGTATCCAGATATCACATTGAATATTCAGAACCACAACTGGCTGAAGGATGGCACAATGTTAACATCTCTAAATGCTAAAATTGTAGAACTGAACCTTACACTACAAGACAAACTCACGACTACCTCAAAAACATCTCAATAGACAAATGTTTAACTGATGATGAAGCTACAAGCCATCCCGCAGAATTACTGAATTCACTTAGTCCCAGTGGTATTCACCTACATGCATTCATGTGGAAAGTTGGGTCTCCAATTATGTTGTTGCAGAATATAGACTCACCCAACCAGTAATGGGCCCGGACTGATAGTCAAGGCTTTACATGCCTATGTTATCGAAACAATCATTTTAACTGGCCTATTTGAAGGCAAAGACTGTAACGACACAGCCTTTTTCAATGCATTTTGAGGGTTAATGTTCTTAGTTTGGGCAGACGTATGGTTCTTTTAACGCATATTTGTTAAGTCATTGTTTCTCATCAAACTACTTTGAGCCTTCATTGTCTTAGTGTGTGGATTGCTAATTAAATGTAAATTCCCTCAGCCCCCTCTGTCTACATCATTCGGAGGAGAAATATGCAGTCAGATCGAACTGCCAACCAATAAGAGAAAAGCCTTATCCCACCAATCCTGTAAGAACACAATATACTTGAGGTGGAGGCTCAGGTTATGAAAATGACCTGTTTCAGTCACTAGTTGTTCATATGCCATGTGGACTGAGTCTAAGGGCTTCGCTCCCGACATCATGTCTTCATGACTTCGGACGAGGAATATTGGTTCCGGCTGTCAGGATCACGCCGTGTCTCTACAAAGACGTTGCAATTCCACTCATTCCAGCTAACGTGCCCTTTGAATTCTAACAATTGCAGTTTCCTGCTACACTTGCATTTGCAATGACAATCAATAAGGCGCAAGGGAAGTCACTAATAAGTCACAGGCTTGGAGTTGACTGACAAGGGCTTCTCGCATGGGCAGCCGTATGTCGTATTGCAATAAATTGCTATCAACTCACTTAATAACACTCACTATAAGGAATATACAATGATGTAACGTGTATCCAGGGTGAAGTCAGGTAGTAAAGCTTGTATCAATATACAATATATATTGTAATAACTGTGCTGATTCTCTCACCAGGCTCCACGCTTCCTCTGATGACGCCCATCACATTCGCCGATGACCTGATTTCTGCATAATTATATACATTGACGTGGACATCACTGATAGGGAAAAAAACGGATATCATACATTACTACCGTAATTAGGACGACAGACTAGTATTTACTGTGCAGATTATGTGCAATTATAATTACCTCTAAAACAATGAATATATAAAATAAAGATCAGACAGTGAGATAGAAAAACCTTAAAACCTTACCCACCCCATCTGCCTCCTCTATTAAAAAAACATAAAACAAAATAATGACCAGTTCAGCCCTGATGAGGGGCAGAAAAGCTGCTAATACAGATTGTGCGCCCCTCACTGGTCATTATGTGGAATAAGGAGCGAGACCTCATGGAGATCAGATGGCGCCCCCTGCTGGCTGCAGCCTTGTTGTGATGTTCTAAAATGTAATTTATCTTTCTTAAAGGGAATCTGTCATCAGGATTTCACACCCTAAACTATCTATTTTTGCATGTAGCTCTTTCAAAGAAAAGTTCAACAATACCTTGACATGACCGATCCTTTCCTCCATTACCCTGAAATCAGCGTTTTAACTGATATGCAAATGAGTCATAGATCTGAAGCCTCTGTCACTCCAGCTCTATTTCCACCCCAGCGCTGCCTCCCTCTGCTTCCTAAGGTGGTTTCACACTGCGGTCAGATCAGGTCAGGTCAGGTCAGGTTTTGTGTTTCAAAACCAGGAGTGACTCCAAACTCAGAACAGGTGTCAAACTTTCAATTATACTTTTTCTCTGCAAGTTCCTCCCTGGTTTTGAAACACAAAACCTGACCTGACCTGACCTGATCTGATCTGAAACCAGCCTTAAAGCTTATGTGGCTGAAGTCTCACACATTCAGGCTGTCAGACAAGCAGAAGGAGCTTGGGTGCGAAATAGAGCTGAAGTGACAGAGGCTTCAGATCTACAAATAGCTCTTCAGTGTCATTTACATATCAATTCAAACACTGTTTCCTCTGTAATAGAGGAACTGACCATGTGAATGGATTGTTGGACTTGTCTTTCAAAGAGGTATATGCACATATAGCTTTGGAGGGTGAAATCCTGCAGACAGATTCCTTTTAAGGAAGATGTTTAGTTTAGACCTATATTTGTTGACTGCAATAAGGGGCCATGTAATAAGTGTGTCTGGCCTTGTAAGCCTTTGGTTTGATCTTCCATAGGTCTTAGCTCCAGGGACATCACATTCCTGGACCCATTCCATACAGCAACCAATGCAGAAACCTATGGGAAACTATGTTCAGTCCAGTTGAACAGTATGGGGTTAGGCTGCTGCCCCTGTAATACATACTATATAAGATGTATTGTGGCCATCAGAAGCAGACAGACCTATAACGATTGCCCAAAAGGAAACTTGGTAAATATAAAGGAGTTGTCTGTTATTTGAATTCTTGTAATTTTTTTCAATCTTCAATAATCTCTCTCCAAAAAGTAAGTGAATACAATAACCCATATATCGAAAGTAAAGAGCATTAAGAAGCCGCGCTTCTGAACCCAGCGCCTTATGTTCCCAACAGAACGGTCATCACCAAACACTTAATAATAATAATAATTTATTCATTTATATAGCGCTATTGTAGAAGCCTTATTTCACCATTACAGCACATCATTATAAAGTGTTATCATTACATGACATAAGATCTTACCCTTCACTATATTCTCCTGGGCGAAAACCCGGCCCTACGTTGTATGTACAGGACAAGCTGCCCTGCCAGGAAGCGTCGGCTGCGGGGCCAGAGAGCTGACTGAGAACAGGAGAGATGCATACATTACAAATAATACATTACAGGTACATAAAACATAAACCTACAGAAAACCTCCAGAGGTGTAGTGTAGCGAAACCGGGGGTAAAAGTCCAACATGAGCCCTGGTGTCTTATGGAGATAACTGCATCTTTATCTTAAATGTCGCCCAGCAGGTCCAGGGCCTTACGGATTTTGCATTGAACCCAAGACAATGATCTTCCACCAAAAGCCTGATTTATTTGTCCTTGTGTGATTTAACACACAAGCATTGAAGTGTAGTCATAAACCACAACAATAAATGGATGCACCATAGGTATACCCCAAAGTTCAAAATACCAAATACATACCTATACAGTATATATATATCTAATATATAAAGGTGTATGTATGTATGTATGTGTCTGTGTGTATGTATCACAGCTCTGCCCCTCCACATAGCCCCACCCTTTATAACGCTGTCTCCTTTGTAGCCCCACCCCTTCATAGTTCTGTCTCCTTTATAGCCCCGCCCCCTTAACAGATGTATGTGTGTATGTATGTAAAGCTCTGCCCCCTCCACCTGGCCTGGTCAAGCGTTGGAACAGCCAAAAATATTTTCATCTTTGCACCGGAAGGAAAAAACCAGGAATGTCGTTTACCAAAAGGTTCTTGAATGAGTTGAAAATAAAATACTCTCATTACTGGGGAAATCATTTAGTTAATTTGTGTTGTAAATCTGTAGTGTTGAATATATGATGTGAAATAGTTTTATGTGCAAAATAATTATTCATTAATGTTATAACTAATGTGACGTAGCGATCACTGAGCGTGTTGGGGGACACTCACTTGGCAGCGATATTCCAATATTCAGCAACAATCTTTTCATTTCAAGAAGTAAATTTCTGGTTTATTTAGAAACAGCATTAACCGCTTATAGTACAGTCTATTCATTATACTCCAGTGTTACAGAAACACCATATACTGTAGTGTCTGTTACTCCTGTGGATATGTCCACACAGTGCATTCACTGAGCAATAAATACACATAAATCCCATTATTTGTGGTCACCTGCTCCCCACAGCTCTGCAGGCTTTACATTGCTCCAGGAGGACTCTCACTGGGATCACAAACCAGGTCATTTGGACTCCTCTGTTATTGGGACCTGTCGCTCATCCAGACCCTCAGAGGATTCTGCCCCCCTGCACTTTCAGGAGCTCTGGCAGGCTCCATTCCCACACATGGTTGTTCTTCCACGTACTGCAAACAGGTAGTATATAGGACCTGGCTGACATCACAGACATGTGACCATGGAGGAGTCATATGATATGAGCAAGAACATACCCATGTGAGGAGGTATGTGGATGGCCAGTCCCTCCCACCACTTCTGACCATCCCTAAATCCAGCTGTAAACAAACTATACAGGCTTGTGGAACAACAAGTCCCAGCAAACCCTCCTGGATTTAGATGGCAGCAGACCTCTGACTGTGCGATACACACCTGCCTCTCTCAATACAATCAGTTGGTAAATCACACCAAGCACTGTTAGTTACTATTATCCAGGGCAACAGCGGACTCTACAGCTATATATATATGTATATATATATAAATATATATACAATGTTTCTGTATATAGAAAGAAGCATTTACTGACATATATATATATATATATATATGTATTCTTTATGGATTGTGTGCACTATTTATGGATTATTTTATGTATTGTGTGCACTATTTGCACTTATCTGATATATACAGATTATATATATATATATATATATGTATGTATATATATAATATATATACTGTATATATATTTATCTCAACATAAAGTGCAAAATAGTGCGCACAATCCATAAAAAATACCAGCATAATTGGAGGATGCAAAAGAACACATATTTCACTCAAGGATGAAGGAGAAAGGCAGGGAAGATTCTATATGATCCTGACATATGACAGTAGCTCAACCTACCTAACAACAGAGAACAGACAGCCTACAAGAGATGATTATCTTTTGTTTGATGGAACAACCCTTTTTCAATCTAAGGATCCTGCCATGTCAGCCCACATCTCTGATTATTGGATCCCCATCAAGATTTTTAGGCTAAAGGAAAAGAAAGGTGGTACACCTGACTAAAAGGTAAAGTGTGAGTGATTACGGAGGCTTTAAAGTTGCTCCGAAAGAAAAGTCTTGTCGCGCATGCTTCCAGTTTTCTGTTTAATTCCACCTCTCACCATATAAGTTTCTCTGCATCCCCAAATCCTATTGGTTGAGTTGGAATCGGGGGGCGTCCTCTAATATCATTCTCATCTTTTCTGTAGGTAAAATCTGGAAAATATTTTTATAGTGATGAAATTATGACGAACAGTCACGTAAAGACTAATAAGCGCAAAATAGAAGACCCTTAATATCCATGTCCAAAGCTAAAAACATCCAAGAATATGACGACTTATTCAGATGTTTTATTCTCATACAACAACAAGAGCGGTTTCCCTTTTGTGCTGCATCCAATTTCCATCCATGTGTTGATTTCAATCATTTCATAATTTGTCATGTGCCCAAAAAACAAGATTACAGGCTTCTACTAGCCATTAAACATAAGGAGTAAAGAACACTTGGATGATTCTGATGGCCTACAGGCTTCTACTAGCCATTAAACATAAGGAGTAAAGAACACTTGGATGATTCTGATGGCCTACAGGCTTCTACTAGCCATTAAACATAAGGAGTAAAGAACACTTGGATGATTCTGATGGCCTACAGGCTTCTACTAGCCATTAAACATAAGGAGTAAAGGACACTTGGATGATTCTGATAGCCTACAGGCTTCTACTAGCCATTAAACATAAGGAGTAAAGAACACTTGGATGTTTCTGATGGCCTACAGGCTTCTACTAGCCATTAAACATCAGGAGTAAAGAACACATGGATGATTCTGATGGACTTCAGGTTATGGACCTTCTTTTCATTGATTGAGAAGATCCTGATCCATGACTCCGATCAGATACAGACGCCTGCTGTGTTTTTGTTTTACAGGACGCTCAGTCCTCAATCAGACATGGATATATGAACAGACATATGGACTGTAATTAGTATAAGTTCTATCCACTGATAGAACATATATATGTGAAAAACATCTGTGTGAATGGGGTCTTATACTTACTTTTAGCTGGATAATATGGAGTCAGCAGATCTCCAAAGTCTTCAACATAAGATCCTCGCTCTACCCCAGATGGGGGCATGTACCAGGAATGAGGATAGGTCTGAGACTCTCCAGCTGCTCCATCATTAATATCTTTGGGGTCTGTGTACACAATGAGGCCAATTACCCCAAAATGGGCAGCGTTTATTGCCTAAGTAATAAGGAAATCGTTAGAATGTAGTTTTAACACATGTCATACTGCTGATATTTACCGAGTGAAATGAAGCCGTTTTTCATAATATTTCTGAAAAGGGGTGGGTGCACACAATTGACATCCAGACCAGTGGCATTGCCTGATCCATGCAGTCCTGATGCGGCTATACAGTTAGGTCCATATATATTTGGACACTGACACAAATTTTTTTTTTTTTTTACTTGTTTACCGAAACATATTCAAGTTATTATTATATAATGGACTTGGACATAGAGTCCAGACTTTTAGCTTTCATTTGAGGGTATTCACATTAAAATTGGATGAAGGATTTAGGAGTTTCAGCTCCATTACATTTGCCACCCTGTTTTTAAAGGGACCAAAAGTAATTGTACAATTGACTCAAAGGTTGTGTTATTGTCAAGGTGCTGGCAATTCCTTTGTTATTTCATTCTCAGTTATAAAAGGTCTGGAGCTGATTTGAGGTGTGGTGCATGCATTTTGAAGATTTTGCTGAGAATTAAACATGCGGTCAGAGGAACTCTTAATGCAGGTGAAACAAGTCCTCCTACATCTGCAAAAATAGAAAAAAAACCATCCGAGAAATTGGTACAATATTAGGAGGTGCGAAATCTACAGTTTGAACATCCTGAGAAAGAAAGAAAGCACCGGTGATTTCAAGAATTCAAAAAGACCAGGATGACCATGGAAGACAACAGTGGTAGAGGATTGCAGAATAATTACCATGGGGAAGAGAAATCCTTCATAACAGCTGACCAAGAGAACAACACTCTCCAGAATGAAGTGTATCAATATGCAAATCTACCATAAAGAGAAGTCTGCATGAAAAAGAATATAGAGAATTCACTGCATGGTGCAGACCTCTCATAAGCCTCAATATAAGGAAGGCGAGATTGGACATTGCTAAAAAAATGTAAAAAAAACCCAGCAGAGTTCTGGAAGAACATTATTCGGACAGATGAAACCAAACTTTACCAGAATGATGGGAAGAAAAAAGTATGGTGAAGGCTACAGCTCATGATCCAAAGCTTTAACATGTTACACACGGCGGAGGCAGTGTAATGGCTGGGCCTGCTTGGCTGCCAGGGGCCCTAGTGTTTATTGATGAGTGATACAGGACAAAAGCAGATGAATTCTGGGGTTTTCAGAGACACTGTGTGCTCAAATCCAGCCAAACTGATTGTTTCATAATACAGATGGACAATGACCCAAAACATAAAAACCACAGACAGCAACTAAGAACGGCCTGGAGAGCATTAAAGAGGAGGAAACAGCGTCTGGTGATGTCCATGAGGTCAATACTTTAGACCGTCATTGCCAACAAAGGGTTCAACCAAGTATTAGAAATTAACATTTTATTTACAATTATTTAATTTGGCCAATTACTTTTGAGCCCCTGAAATAAAGGGATTGAGTTTAAAAACTGCTTCAGTTCCTTTATACGATCATATTGTTCAACCTACTGAATTAAAAGCTGAGTCTGTCTGGGACAAAACTATTTGTGCCGAGCCCACACATTCCTATGCACTTAACATATAGTTAACGAATGGTAATTATGGACACAATCTTCGAATACTAAACCACACCACTGTTTCACACTTGCACTCCCCGCCGTTGCATATTGCGGCAGGGAATCACAAGCTGAGCACAGACACCGCGCGTCCCTATGTTTATCATGGGGACGCACGGTGATGCATTCGGCTGCGGATGGGTGTGCGCACCCATTCACTTCCCTGTATGATTTGTACGCATGCGGATGCTTGTGTACAAATCACACATTCTCGTCCGCACCCTGAACACAACATGTCGCATTCAGGGTGTGTACGAGAATGTGTGATTTGTACACAAGCATCCGCATGTGTACAAATCACATACTGAAGTCTATCAGTGCGTACGCCCGTCCGCAGCCGAGCGCATCACCGTGCGTCCGCATGATAAACATAGGGACGCGCGGTGTCTGTGCTCAGCTTGTGGTTCCCCGCCGCAATATGCAGCGGCAGGAAGCGCAAGTGTAAAACCAGCCTTAGTCTATATACCCTAAATACACACTTTATCAAGTTCTAAAGCAAGTCAGGTCAGACACATAGTTAAAGGTCAAAAGACATTAGGAACTTAACTCAGCGGAGACATGGTCACTATATACATACTCTGTAAGCTTTACAAAATTTCTAGGTAGGTCTTATATCCGATGTTAAGATTTAAGATGTAAGTTTTAAGGTTATCTGTTCTTTGTTTTTCTTATTCTTAACGTTACACCTTCTCGTCATCCCCTCTCCCTCCTTCCCCCAACCGCTATCCCTCAGCTAAAGCTAACATAGATAAAAAGTTTTATTACTGATAAATAAATGTACAAAAATGTATAAAACTGTTGATAATGTATTCCTGCGCAGGCAACAATACGCATAATTACAATTACTAAATTAATCTACTCCTTATATATATTTCAATGTTTGTATTGAACCTAGTACTCTTGTCTTATATGACAAACTGATCCTAGAGGTTTACTATTTTATTGTACACAACCTTATTTTGTTCATAAGTCAAAGCTGAAGGTCTGAACTTAAACTGCATGGGAATAGTTTTGTTCAAAATCCATTGTGGTGATGACAGAACAAAAACTACAAAAATGTATATGGACTTAACTGTATATAGAAGCTTTGCCTCTTCAGCATTAAACGTTTAGCAATACTGAAGGCCGCTCGGATGGAAAGCTAAAAGCTCATTCCATAAATCCTGTCCATCCTCAGTGCAGCGCTTACAAGCTCAATAGAAGGGAGGTCGTAAGCAAAGTGCATGTTCGGCCACCTATGCTATAGACTGTAGTGGTCGCGAAGTCTTCTAGGTATTGCACAGAACAAACAAAGAACTAAAGGGAAGCTATCATCAGGAAATTATCCATTGTTTAAAAAGAACTTGTCATGTCCCAAAATACTCTTATGGTACCTTTACACGCCGCTACAGGATGGTGGAAACAACCGGGTAGATGAGAGAAATGTATCTTGCACCGCCAAATCAACCCGCGGTTGCGGCATGTAAAGACGGTTGTTGCCACCCGTCACTTGCGGCACCTGTTTCAGAGCAGAGCTCAAAAACAGGTTGATTTCAAGGCGATGGTTACGGCCTGTATCAGCGTGTAAATAAGGAACAGGAGGGTTGTTTCGACACCTTGCTATCTACCTGGGGCGTGACACAGGCTCCGGGTTACCGCGCCCCATCAGCGATCATTGGTGGAAGCTCCTGCGTTACGATTGGTAGTCGCTGCACAGGGCGGCATATTTAAGGAGCTGACCAGTCACACTACACAATTGCTCAAGCGTCATGTATTAGTCAGCCTCCTGCGCTGGCTGCCCAATCATGATGTTATTGCTTTGTCCTATCAGCGTACGGAATTCTCGTAATCCACAATTGTGGCACGCCTATGTGTTGTCCCTGCTGCCTTTGTTCTGCCCATATTACCTTGTTATAGCGGCGTGCAAATGAGGTAAGGTGAGCTACAGAAGGTAACTTGTGGCACCCGGCGGTGTATCCAGAGATAGATGTAACCTACTGTAGCGCACCTTGTTGCGGCGTGTAAAGGCGATGCGGGTACCGTTTTCAACCGTTTGTGCGTGCTTGTGCACATGAAGCACCCGGTTGTTTCCACCATCCTGTAGCGGCGTGTAAATGTACCATTAGCCTGCATATATTGGGATAATCTGCAGGTTAAGTGTGTTCTAAAGCCGTGAGGCCACCAAACTAAACACCCAACTCATTGCAGGAAATTAAATGTATTCCTTCTGGTCCCTGGGCTTTCTGTGAACTTTATATGGGAAATTCTTGATTATTGGTTGCCTTTAAAGTTTGCATTTACGTTAAAAAACAAATTGCAAATATTGTTCCAAAAAGTCATATAAATTGTATTCTCTTTCCCTGTGGCCCGGCTTATGTCAGACTTTCTAAAAGCAAACAATGTCATATAAAAAAAATTATTTTGATAGCAGTTAATAAAGGGGTGGCCTTAAACTTACATTCATTTTATTCCTGAATACTGAGCTATTTATTGTAATAATCTAATCTCTTTTTGATACACTTTCATTAAGAAGTCCCGATTGTTCCCTCATTACACTTTCTAACTGCTTTAATTTTTTGTCCAACTTCCGGTTTGATGACACTTTTTGTTTAATAATTCCCAGTGCATGATGGGATACTCAAAAGAGACGTCATCAGGGTTCAGAGTCTGCGGTCACTGCCACAGCCTTTGTACCCACCCTGATATGGAGCATTGTCACTGACATTCGTTTCAGGGATTGGGTTGTCAATTCCAATGTAAGCTCAGTAGAAGTACCCTGCTCAATGTGCAATATTACCTTCAATGCACATTGACAGTGCGCTCCCAAACTGGCTCTAATGAGGTGTAATGAGCCGGCAAGATAGCGCACTGTCAATGTGCAATGTAAAGAGAGGACCTGGTCAGCAGAGATCAGCCCCACCCCTGAAAAAGATGTCACTATCGGGGGCGTGCCTGGTCTATGCTTGCTGAGCTCTCTCCTTACAATGCACACTGACAGAGCACTCTCTTTCTGGTTCATCACTTCTCATCAGAGCTGGCGAGGGAGCGCAGGGTCACTGTGCACTGAAAGTACTATCTCACACTGCATCATCAAAAAGGAAGTTGAAATAAAATAAAGCAGTCAGTATAGTGAGAGATTGATAGAGACTTTTTAATTAAAGAGTATCATGAAATAGATTAGCCATTTAGGATTAACATTAATATTAGTTTTGGACGAACCCTTAAAGGCAGAAGCCAGAGAGTTTTCATCTTTATCTGCTATCACTGGGTTCCATTTATTGGATGTTTAATCTCTAATGTGAAGAATCTCTGAAATTACTTGGTCGATCTACTAATGTGCGTGTTATACCTCAGGATCAGAGCGTGAAACGCGTTGGTTTCTGGTGGGGTTTTCACCCACACCCCATTTTTACAATGTGCATTTATAAAGGAATACAAAACACAACATAATTTTGCACAATGATCTTGATCTGGAAGCCAGGCTATTCTTTATTCGTGAACGCCGTGCTGTGGGGCGGCCTCAGGCTTCCTCGTTATCTGGAATAATTAGGAAAGGATGATGGTATTTTTTGTCTATTTGTTGGTGCTGCTAAGAGCCCATGGGAAGCTTCAGCAGTATGGCTGCATTACAAGATTGCATAACTGCTATTTATTATTAATGGAAAATGCTGATCCAAAAGACCCATCTGCAGAATGCAGGCTGCCACCAATGTATGTGTAAACCTGCAGCCTGGGACTCCACCATAGACCTGGACTGTTGTAAAACATCAACCTGTTCAGCCTCTGTCTACACTCAATTTATAGAAAGATTTCCACCCGGAAACTACTGATGATGAGGTTATAGGTCGGGAAATTGAGATTTCCATCAGTCCTGCAGATCAGTAGAAATCATTCAAGGCTGCAAACAAAATATTAGACACATATCTCTCTCAAAATACATTTTAGCAATTAGCATTATTTCTGTATAAAATATGTTCTGCCACAGAAAAAATGACAAACCTTAGTTGATCGTCCGACTCCTCCATAGCGCACGATGGCAATGGTTCCAGCCAGTTCCATGATTTTATGAAGAGCTTCAAAGTCACTCATTTTACCTTGATTGGCGTATACCAGCTTCCCCTATAGGGCAAGAAAAGGATCAAACATGGTATGTAGGTTGTTACAATACAATTACCGTAACCCTTTATTTCCGTTATTGAGCCACTGACTACCACTTCTACTCTTACTGTAAAGAACCTTTCCAGTATTGATAAATTACTTTTCTTTATATGGATGGATTTTCCTCCAGTCTATACCTTTTAATTCTGCCCCATCCACATGTCTTCTGTCACCAGGCATTGCCGTAATCACCCTTTAGGTGGCGCTGGTGATAGAGAAGTCAGAGCCAGAATCTCGTGAGAGCGCAGGCTCCGCTCATCTGCTAAGGTTGGAGTAGCTGGGACCTGTAGTGCTTCACAGACAGACACAGTGGAGGTGTGTGCTGTCCAGCTGAAGTCATTAACTCCTAAGCTTCAGCCTATTGAAAAGCATCACACCCTGCTAATACCTTCAGCTTTCTGCTGGAAGCTGCCAGATATAGCTTTTGCTTTCCCTGGCTGTGTCTTGTCTTGTATTGGTGCTTTTCCTGTGTTACCTCGGCCTGTTTTTTGGACGCTTCTTCTTCTTGATGATTTTGTACCTTGCTGTCATCTTGGTCTTGATCCGGCTACCTAACTACTCTACCAGATCCTGATTTTGTCTTTTTCCTGACCTCCCGGCTCGGACCCTGCTTGGTGACACTCCTGTCTGCAGCTCTTCCACAGGCAGAATCTCCTGTACCCCGGTGTAAATCCAGATCCCTGTATACGGGTTAAGAGGTGTCAAGGTTTTTCGAGGTTCTGCCTAATGCAGCGTCTTATGCCTAGTCTGAGATACCCTTGTTGTGCCAGTAGCTTTGGACGGACGTCACAATAAGAAAAACATAATTTTTCTACTCTTCTCCCTCTCATCACTTTATTTTAGTTTCCTGCCTCAATTCTCTCCAATTTCTGTATTTATTAATTATGTTGTCAAAACTTTATTCCATGTCTTATCATACTTTCACATAGATATGTTGTGTATTTACAAGGTGCAGTAAAACTTGTTATGGATTACATGAACCAATCTTCGGTGTGTCTTCACTAGCAACATGGTGCTAATATAGACCAGGGATTAAAATATTCATGAAGAAAGCCAGCACTACCTGAGGATAGCATGCAGTATAAAGTGTGCATCTGCACTTAATCGATTCAAACTGTATTATTGTTATAAAATTGAGATTTTTTGCAAAAAATTGTACAATTTTATGAGCCACCCTGTCACGTCACAGCAATCTCATCAGGACGGTCCTACTCTGAAAATTCTAGTATTTCATTTTAAATTGTGCCATATGGCCTCCACAATATAAAACACAACACCGCCATAAGCAGCACTCACTCACCTGAAGTGTTTCAGAACCACTTTCAACTTGCCAGATAGGCGCGTGTTAATTAGGGCAGAACCAGAACAGGCCCAGTGTCTGCAGTAAATGCCATAGGCCACCAGACTTTTCAGATCTGACCTTCACTGCACCAGTCCAGCAAATCTTAAAGGGAACCTGTCACCTGGATCTAAGTCCCTACACTATCACTACCTGTCCCTGCACCTTCCTAGCTGCTCCCCATCTATCCCTCTCTGGGGTAAATCCGCCCTATAGAACAGCAGAAAAATAACTTACAGAAGTCCCTGAGGCTGGGGACTGAAAAGGCGGCCCCAGGCTCCATTCTGCCCTCCTCGATGCAGCAGCACACGCCCCGCTGGGCGGCATTATTCTTTCTTCATCGCCACCTCCTCCATTTGTAATCTCCCACCCGCTTTACACTGTAAGGTAGCAGTTAGGATCGGCACAACAGAAGGCAGTGACTCAGGTATTTGCTCACACAGCACACAGTTTAATGGCACAGTTCAGGTATTCACAGACCTCCAGGTTCCAGAGCGCAGCCGAGTACAACCTCATACAATCCCAACAGCTGATATAGATGCTCTGTACCTTCCCCCGGGTAGGCTGTGTTAGGTCAGCACACAACCTTTCTCTCCTCACCGTCTGCTCATTAGCCTCATGAACGTCCACTCTGAGAGAGCTCATAGGCTGTGTTTAAATCTTCACACAGCTCTCTACACAGCAGCTCCTGCTGCTGTCCTGACACACTCCACAACCTCCCCACAGCCCAGGGCAGCTCATATCATCTCCTATTCACCCGCACACCTGGGCGTCAGTGCTTTCAATCAGCACTCAGCTCCAGTAGCAGCTAACCCTGTGTGTGCTGCTACCGAGCAGAAGATACAATCCCCCTTATGCTGTGTACCGGTCAGGGGACACATCGAGGTCGCATCACCACAACATGATAGGTGTAAAGCAGGCGGGAGATTCCAAATGGAGGAGGCGGCGATGAAGAATGAATAACGCCGCCCAGTGGGGCGTGTGCTGCTGCATCGAGGAGGGCTGAATGGAGCCTGGGGCCGCCTTTTCAGTCCCCAGCCTCAGGGACTTCTGTAAGTTATAAGTTATTTTTCTGCTGTTCTATAGGGCGGATTTAGCTCAGAGAGTGATAGATAGGGAGCAGCTAGGAAGGTGCAGGGACAGGTAGTGATAGTCTAGGGGCTTAGATCCAGGTGACAGGTTCCCTTTAAGTAAAGGTGGGACAGACCCAAGCAGGTGATACTTGTAACTAACAAAGCCTGTGGACAGAGCATGATAGCTGCATGGGAACATCCACCAAGATTTGCCAAAATTAATACAGAAGGAAAAGCGAGCTAAGACCAAGTGTCCACGGCAAAGTGGGAATCAGCCACTAACTCTAAGGCTGGAAACACACTTGCGAGTGGAAAAACGATCCGATTGACGTATCCAAGAGTCGGACGACTGTTGTCCGATTTTTGGTCCGTTTTGCATCCAACTGTAATGCGACTCTCCGACATTTTTCTCACATCACATTCGAGTGCAATCCATTTTTTTTCCCAGCAGCTATTTACTGTATAATCATTTTCAGAAACATTTTTTCCAGTTGTCTGAGCTACAGATTGATAATGTATCAATTAAAAATCGTTTCCGACTCGGATGGTCCGTGTGCGGTCCGAGTGTGGTACGTTTTTTTTTTGTCGGACCCATAGACTTACGTTGGCGAGTCTAGGCTGTGAATCGCATACTGTCGCAGCATGTTGCAACTGACTTGTCGTCCGTGAAGCGGATGAGAAAAAGCGTCCGACACTCGGAAGTGTGCTCTTCAACATTGAATAACATTGGTCCGACTGCAATGCTATTTTTACTCACAATCCAGTTGTTAAAGTTTCACGCCAGTGTGTCCGTACCCTAATATTTAAAGTACGACCGCCCTGATGAGATTGCTGTGACGTGACAGGGTGGCTCCTTAAAATTGTACAATTTTTTGCCAAAAATCTCAATTTTATAACAATAATACTGTTTGGATTGAATAAGTGCAGATGCACACTTTATACTGCATGCTGTCCTCAGGTAGTGCTGGCTTTCCTCATGGTTTTAGGCAAGGGGATTATTGCTCCTAAGTAGGCTGGACGTCTCCAGTCCATACAAGACAACACAAATGCAACATGTCCACGCCATATCTGAACAAAATCCACAGATATATCTGTGATCGACATATATTACATGATTGTGTCAATGGTTTCAAGCTTCAAGATTTTAGGCCTTTAAACCACAGAAGTGTTATCCACACGAATCCTGGATATATCATAGTCATGTTTGGAGTCTAGGATGCACGGAAATATGCCAGTTATATCCCTCCACTAGGAGGTGCTTGGGGGATATGACAACTCAGAATTAGGTCCTGCACTCATATTTCTTTGCCTACATTTAGCTAACCCTGAGCAGAATGAGGGGTGGGAGCGGGACCATTCACATCGGTAATCCAGGGAAACCCATTATCAGACCCAGGAGAATCAATGAACATTGTAGATTTGTCCACATTTCTGTGGTGTCTGAAGATCTCACACACCCTATCCTGTATTCATCCATCTTATTTTTCTACTGTTTTTGCCTTGTGTCTTTGCATTTTCCTCTTTTATAACTTTATAATCGCTGTACCCTTTTTTTCATATATTAAGTCTAAAATTAAATAAGTTTGCTTCTTGCTGCTCTACATGAACCCACAGCCCTGAAGAGGGAAAGTATAGTGTGGTTACTTTACCCTGTGAAGGCCGCAGTGCATGGAACCTGTGTGGTGCTCCAAAAGCTTGGTAGTGTGTGATTGTGTTACCGAGATAGAAAACAGGAGGTGAAGGGTTAACATCTGCCGATAGACAAGATGTGAAGAGGACAAGCCAGGTCAGTATATTCCAAATAGTTTATTGGATCTATGCGATTCAAAGTATATAGTTCCTTTTGAGGACAAAAACTAATAGGCCTCATTCACACAGAGCGTTTGTGCTCTGTTTTTTGTTGATCCATTTTCGGTGCAGTTTTTGCACCAAAAACGGATCCTCTTTTTGCAAAAGACACCAAGGGGGATATACAAATACAGCAGAGGGTCCTGCTCATAGGTAACAGGGAAGAGGTGATCTCCTACACTCACCTGCGGCAGTGCCCTGATCTCCCTACCATCCCTATATGGGTTCTTTCAACTCGTTGCCGAACAGGATACCTAGTCCTTTGCTGGCCCTGATGTTAGCCCTCAATAGGGAGATGGTCAACGGGAGCACTAGCCCCAACCACTGTAATAAACAAGACAAGAGGAAAGAGGAGACAGACAGGGAACAAAGGTAGCCATGCACCTTGACAGCAGATGGCAAAGCAAGAGTCAACTCTCCAGAGAACTTCCTTCACAAGCAAAAGATGGGACCATGTGACTATATAAAAGGGAAGGGAGTGATCACAAAGTTGCTTCACCTAATAAGGAAACTAAGGAGACTACAGAACTGACATTAACTCCTGAACTGCCAAAAGAAAGAAATACATTTAAAATGTAGTCTCAACAAAGGAATTAGACAGAGGTCCCAAACCAGTCACAAGTCTCCCAGGTAATAGAGACCATCGTGACACTGTGCAGCGTGTACGCTGTGGTTGTGACCAAACTGTATTAATGTTTCTGGTTGCCAGATACGGCTGTCTGGTGTCCAGAAGTCCTGTACCGATGTTCGGCATTTCGGTTGCGTACCTTTGGGTTACCGCTGGGCGCATAGGCAGCGTACGGCTTCACTACATTCGGATCTTCTTGATCTGGAGTTAAACCTTTCTCAGTGAGTTCTGACCTGAACGGCTTTTTACCATCTGGCAAAACTGAGGCAAGAAAAAAAAGAGAAGAATGAACTGAAACATTGTGATAATTAAAAAATATAGATAGTGCCATAATAATTTAACCCCTAGTGAGAAATGAACTATAAAAATGAACTGTAGGACCAAGATTTACAAACGTTCTGCTATTTGTTATAAGGCAATAAGAAACGAACAATGTAAATTGCTCAACAAGTATATGACTACTGCAATCTCAGGAAACTTCAACTCATTTATGACAAGTGTCTTTAATACTTAAAAGGGTTTTTCCACAAATAAAGTTGATTTTAATCAATAGATCTTGGAATAATAAAAATTTCCACAATTTGATGTGTTTAAAAAAAATGTTCCTGTGCTGAGATAATCTTATATATGTGTCCCTGCTATGTACTGTGTAATGGATGTGTCTGACCGTACAGGGACATGGTCTGATCATACCACATCTCCTGTGCTGAGATAATCTTATATATGTGTCCCTGCTACGTACTGTGTAATGGATGTGTCTGACTGTACAGGGACATGGTCTGATCATACCTCATCTCCTGTGCTGAGATAATCTTATATATGTGTCCCTGCTATGTACTGTGTAATAGATGTGTCTGACTGTACAGGGACATGGTCTGATCATACCTCATCTCCTGTGCTGAGATAATCTTATATATGTCCCTGCTATGTACTGTGTAATGGATGTGTCTGACCGTACAGGGACATGGTCTGATCATACCACATCTCGTGTGCTGAGATAATCTTATATATGTGTCCCTGCTGTGTACTGTGTAATGGATGTGTCTGACCGTGCAGGGTCATGGTCTGATCATACCGCATCTCCTGGGACAGGGATGATGAGATAGAGTATACAGACATAACAGCACAGGATCACAAAAAAATCTTCCTTTGAGGTAAAACATTTTTTACAAACAGGCAGGGAAATATTTTACCTCACAAACAGAATCATCTATGATCCCGTGCTGTGATGTCTGTATAGTCTTTTCCTTCCTCCCCTGTCCAGGAAATGTTGTATGATCAGTGGCATCTATAAAGGCCCAGTTACACACACAGATGATTGTGCAGAGATTGGGTAGGGTCACATTGCAAACATGAATTGCATTCACCGCATCCGGATCCGGATGCGGTGAATGCAATTCCGGTCACACACATTTTTTGTCAAAAATGTGTGCAGAATACCGCACTGCGGTAACCGGATGGCTCAGGATGTGTAATCCTGAGCCATCCGGTAACTGCATAGTTTGCGGATCCCGGCTATTGCCGGGATCAGCAAACTGTCCTCTGCCTATTCAAGAGTTAAATTTAGTAAGTAAAGTACTGTTTGAGGTCTGTAGGGGGGGCTAAGACCCCCCTACAGACCAGCCGCCCACTCCGGTGGGCTTCTACTACAATTTCCTATGGCTCGGGCTCGGATGAGCCCCGTGCATGTCTCCAAACCTCCCGCCCCCCCGTATCACTATACAGGGGTGCCTGCACCCCTCTTGTATAGCGATTCCTGCATGTGGCCCTAAAGTTAGAATACAGAACACATGTAAGCTCATACTTACATGTCATCGTCGGCAGTGTAGTGTGAAATCCCTGGGCGGGGCTGTTTGCTGCAGCCTCCGCCCCCTCATTCCTTATGGCCGCCCCCTCTGTGCCTCATCCAGTGATGTGAGGGCGGCACGTCATGAAAGGGGCGGGGCTAACCGCGGCACATATTTAGCCCCGCCCCTTTCATGACGTGCCGCCCTCACATCACTGGATGAGGCACAGAGGGGGCGGCCATAAGGAATGAGGGGGCGGAGGCTGCAGCAAACAGCCCCGCCCAGGGATTTCACACTACACTGCCGACGATGACATGTAAGTATGAGCTTACATGTTTCTGTATTCTAACTTTAGGGCCACATGCAGGAATCGCTATACAAGAGGGGTGCAGGCACCCCTGTATAGTGATACGGGGGGGCGGGAGGTTTGGAGACATGCACGGGGCTCATCCGAGCCCCGAGCCATAGGAAATTGTAGTAGAAGCCCACCGGAGTGGGCGGCTGGTCTGTAGGGGGGTCTTAGCCCCCCCTACAGACCTCAAACAGTACTTTACTTACTAAATTTAACTCTTGAATAGGCAGAGGACAGTTTGCTGATCCCGGCAATAGCCGGGATCCGCAAACTATGCAGTTACCGGATGGCTCAGGATTACACATCCTGAGCCATCCGGTTACCGCAGTGCGGTCCCAGAAACGCTGCGAAAACTGCTGCCTGCATGATTTAAAACGCAGGCAGCAGTGCCGGATCCGGCCACCGGATGGCTTGTGAAGCCATCCGGTGTTTTGCATAGGCTCCTATGAGGAGCGTTTCCTGGTCCGGTTTGGAGCTTTTTGAAAGCTCCAAACCGGATCAGGATTTATAAAACAAAACGCAGATGTGACCCTAGCCATTGTTAGCAGATCTCTGGTTACAGTGAAATCATGGACGCATTGCGCCTTTTTGTGGCTGTGTACAAATGTAACAATGTGTCCGTGATTTCACTGCAACCAGAGATCTGCCAACAATCTCTGCACAATTACCTGTGTGTGTAAGGCTGCCTTCACACTTGTGTTTGCAAACGCCGCGCACCGAACGCAGCCAAACGCTTGTGCACTGTGTTCCTATGTTTAACATGGGAACGCATATGCTTGCATTTGGCTGCGTTCGGTTGCGTTTGCATTTGGATGTGCACAATTTGTTCACCCTCCGAGCGCACTCTGAATGCAGCTTCTTGCATTTTTTGTGCGGTCGCTTGTTTTATCTGCAAGCTCCCGCAAGTGCACAAACCACGCATTGAAGTCAATGGATCCGCAGTGTCCTCCACATGACAGCGCAGGAGAACGCTGCGGATCACATTGAAATCTCTCCCAGTGATCAGCGGCGGCCACCGGGAGATCAGCTAGAGCCGCCGCTGCTCTCCCGCCGGTGTCAGCGCGGGAGATTTGATGATACAGCTGATCTGACAGCTGTTTAAAATCTCCCGCGCTAACACCGAATAGGTGAGGTCAGCGCTGGAGATTTGAAGCAGCGATCAGCTGTTTCTTATATCCTGCACCGATATCGCCCTATTTGGTGTCGGCGCAGGAGATTTAAACAGCTGTCAGATCAGCTGTTTCTTCAAATCTCCCGCGCTGACACAGGCGGGAGATCAGCTGTGGCCGGGAGGAGGAGATCTCCACCGCTGATGTCCTCCTCCCGGCCGCCCCCGAGACAGCTGATTGGCTGGCCGGGGTTCATACTAATGTGAACACATGCGGAGATTCTCTGCTGCGTTCACATCAGTATGGCTGCCTTCAGACTTGCAGATACATCTGCAGCGTTTTGCAGATGCATCTGCAAGCATCTGCATGCAGACCGCGGCCCCTATGTTTATAATGGTGTGCACGGCGGTCTGCAGATGCTTGCGGACCGCCGTGCGCACCCATTCACTCCTATATGTGATCTGTGCGCATGCGGATGCCTGCGTACAGATCACATACTCTCGTCCGCCCCAGGGACGCGACATGCTGCGTCCCGGGTGCGGACGCGAGACACCGGAAGGAGCAGATATGGTCCGCATCCGCACCCGAACGCAGCAAACGCAGCCAAACGCAGGCACTATGCGTTCCTATGTTAAACATAGGAACGCAGTGCGCATGCGTTTGGATGCGTATGGGAACACAGCATACGCTGCGGCGCCAAACGCTAATGTGAGGCAGCCTATGGGCTGCGTTTGTGTCTGCGTGCCATACACATGCAGACACAAACGCCAGTGTTAAACCAGCCTAACTGGGCCTTTAGTCCAATATATATTTTTCGGGCACACTGCCAGAAACTGGTGTCTGACTATGAATCTCTTTTCCAGCAGGTCATAACAGCCAAAGCTTCTGTACTAAGTACTAAAGACTCTTTTCCTAGAGGTGCTGAATAAGGGTGCACTCGCTGGTATATAGCCAACTTATAAATACCCGAAGATCACACTGTAATACACACTGGCCGCAGCTCCCTTGCTTGACCCAAGTGTGACTGCAGCATGTATTACTGTGCATCAGTCATGGTGCTGTCAGGGAAGCCAAGGCCAATGCGTGCATTACAATGTGATCCTCGGGCGAGTTATACACTGGCTATATACCCTTGAGAGTGCCCTTATTCTGAGCCTCCAGTAACCAATAAATATAGCATATTGAGCATATTGAGTTGAATTTGGAGAAAACACTTGTTATACGAGTTATTTTCAGCTATTTACATCATTCTACTTTTCAACAGTTTATTGCAAAGAGCAGAATCTTTGTAAATTTTGCTAATAAACCTAATTTACAATGGGGGCTGAAGTATTTTGATTGCAACTTTAACTTTACTGCAAACAATGAAATACAACTTTGTCCTATCAGAGCTGCAATACCAGACACGACCTACCAACAAGGGCGGCGCTGTGTCTGCAAAAGCCGAAATTCTATCTAATCTTGTAGAAATCCATAGACATCAATCATTTGATAATCTTACATGTTCACTTTAAGTAAGATAATTTGTAGTAAAGACAATGTATAACTTATATATAACTTTTATTGAGCCTTTATATTTTGCTCAAGCTCTGAAATACACTATTGACTATTGTAGAGTATAGGAAGAAATATACAAGGTATTAGAACATTTCTATTGATAAGTTGTTATCGCTATTGGATTGTTACGTACCGACTTCAACAGTGTTAGGATTGTCTGCTCTGGGGAATGATAGGTAGACGTCATATCTTTCCTCCTTGGCTTCGTCAAGACCAATTTTTGGGTCTTTCCATTGATTAAGGATCATCTTCACTAAATCCTCATCCCCTTTAGTTGTGGCCATATGAGGATACTGACTAAGTTTCCTGCACAAAAGGGAGAGATAGATAATGATACACGGGGGGTTACACATAGAAATGACTAAAGAATTGTCACACTGGGTGTGGGGAGACACCCAACGCTGGATGACGACGGGGGGAAGGGATGAAGGAGACCCTGATGCTAAGGGCAAAAGGGGAGACGGTGACCCCTAGATAAACTAGCGCTGGCACCTGGCTCCCCTAACGTCCCTATACAGTTTACGCAACTGTCACCGGCAGGATACCTATTCCCTGACTGATCCTGACCTACTACTAAATAAGGATGAGAGCTGGAAAACACTAGTCAGCCCGGCTACCATCTTAAGATACACACAAGGGAAACAAACAAAGAGGGAAGAAACACTTAAGGCCACTTTACACACACCAACTTATCTGTCCAACGTCTGACCAACTTGCTGGTTGCAGTGAAATTATGGACACATTGTTCCATTGTACACAGTCACAAAATGGAGCAATGTGTCCATGATTTCACTGCAACCAGCAAGTTGGTCAGAAGTTGGACAGATAAGTTGGTGTGTGTAAAGTGGCCCTTAGCTTGAGAAGATCCACACAGCAATTCAACCGAAACTCCAGGATACACTGCAAGAGCTGAGAAGCGTCCTCCAAACACCTGACAAGCTATCACCAGCAGTGCATCCTGGGAGTCAAGGGGAATATATAGACAGCTCAAGGTAAGGGATCAGCTGGGCCCTACTGACCTCCAGCTTTCACTAAAAGTGAAGTGTCTCTTAAAGTGACAGAGACTTTTTTAGGATTTTGACTGTTTGGCCAACCGCTTGGACCTTCTGTGAGTGGCCTCTACAGTCTCATCCATGCCTCCTGACACAACCGTGACAAGAATCTAAACAAGCGCCCCAAAGTCTCATGACAAAGAAAACTGGGATCAATCAACCACCTGATATCAACAACAGGTCATCGGACAACGTACAGACATGAGAAGGTTATCTTGACTCGGATAATGCAGCACATAGGATATCACTGCAATAAAAATGAAATTTGACATCAATAAATTCCTTGAATATATATTATCATAGTCCTCGTGAGATATTCTTCTATGACAAGTCATGATAACCTTTGCTACATCTGTGTGTCTCAGGTTGTGGTAAACAACATGTGAAATGCTTTTCTGGAGGCCCTTGACTTGATATCACACATCTTCTGCGGACCCTTGACTTGATATCAAACATCTTCTGGGGGCGCTTGACCCCAAACGTTGATGTAATAGAAATGTCTCTAGGATTCCCGCGATGCCCAACATATGAAATGTGAACAGGTCTCTGGAGGAGATTTTTTGGCAACTTCACCTTAGTCTTCCATACACATTAGCATCTTCTAGACCCTGGTATAAAATGTGGAATGTGGCCCACTCCCTAGTTGTGCCATTAGATACAATGACTCCATACTTTGCTGGAGCTACAGTAAATACATCATCAAAAGGAAGATGTCACAACAGAACAAAGGGATGCTCCTGCGTGCGGCGCAAAAGAAGGAAAAAAAAAACAGGTAAAAGGGGGTCCTGATGACAGGGAAAGCAGAGAGAGGTGACCCCTAAACACTCACCAGAGACTGCACTCTGCTCTCCCTATCATTCCTAGATTTCTCCTTCTTACCCCCAAGCGCGATAACATGCCTAGTTCTTGGCTGACCCTGGGTTAGCCCTGGCTGATGAGTAGATGCTAATCTTACTACTACAATAAAGGCCCCATCTAACATAACGATATCGTTAGAGAGATCGTTGTAACTGTGACGTTACAACGATCTCTAGACTCCAGCGATGTCGTTCTGTGTGACACTTTGCAGCGATCAGGCCCCTGCTGAGAGGTCGCTGATCGCTGCAAAGTGCTGTGGTCATTTTTTGATTGTTGGTCTCCTGCTGGTAAGCACGCATCGCTGCGTGTGACACCAGGTATCTAGGCAGTGCGCACTGCGTGGATACCCGGTGTTTACCATGGTTACCAACGTTCTCACTGCTTAGCACTGCTTGTAAGTAGGGAGGACGCTGGTAACTATGATAAACAGCGGGTATCCAGGCAGCGCGCGCTGCCTGGATACCCGCTGTTTATTATAGTTACCAGCGCTCTCCCTGCTTACAGGCAGCGCTAAGCAGGGAGAACAGAGGTAACTATGATAAACAGCGGGTATCCAGGCAGCGGGCGCTTCCTGGATACCCGCTGTTTGTCATAGTTACGAGCGTTCTCCCTGCTTAGCGCTACCTGTAAGGCAGCGCTAAGCAGGGAGGACGCTGACATCGCCTTCAGCGATGTGGGAGGTTGCTCCCATGGCCCTGATCGCTGGGGAGATCTGCCTGTTTGACAGCTCCCCAGCAATCAGGTAACGACGCTCCAGCGATCCCGGCAGGTCGTTATCGCTGTCGGGATCGCTGGAGCGGTCGTTATGTGTGACTGAGCCTTAAGACAATACTAGAAGTAGAGATAAAGGCTAGAAAACAAAGAAGCACAAATAGGGTCTTTTCTGTGAAGAGAGGTAGATCCCACTTAGGCTGGTTTCACATTGCAATTTTTTGCAATCCATGGCTGTCTGTTGTAAAACGCACAGCCACAGATCAGATTTGGCCCCCATCAGTGGCGTAACTTCAGGCCCAGGGGCCCCGATGCGAAAGCTCCAACGGGCCCCGATGCGAAAGCTCCAACGGGCCCCCAATTATTGCAAATCTTTAATAGCATTAGTCTTTTTCTATGGGCCAAAGGGACTTTTGGGGCCCCCCTAGGCTGCAGGACCTGGGTGCGATCGCAACCCCTGCACCTATTGTAGTTACGCCCCTGGCCCCCATGTATCCCTATGGGCAACGGATCTGCACAGATTTGCCCCCCCTTAATGGCATCCGATTTGTGACAGATCCGATTCTGTCTGATTTTTTGCTGTACCCAAAATTGGAGACTGCTCCGATTTTGGGTACAGCAGAACAAATCGGACACAATTGAATCCAACACAATCCGCGACTATTAACATGGGGACCTATGGTGCACGGGTCCAAGAAAACATTGGATCGTTTCCCGGACCTGATTTGCTCAGTACACTAAAACTGCTCTGTTCCCCTGTAATTTCACTTCCGCAATGTATATATATATATTGCGGAAGTGAAATTAACTAAAGCAAGAGTTAAAAATAAAAAAAAACTCCTCATTTCTCCAGCGTGTCCCGTCTATCTCCCGGAGCTTAAGGACCTGGCGGCTCAGGGCTACTCGATCAGCTCAACGGTCACATGACCGCATCAGCTGAGCGGTTTAAATAGCCCGCGCGCCAAAAGTGATTGGCGGGCGGGAGATTTAAACCGCTCAGCTGATGCGGTCATGTGACCGATCAGCTAATTGGGTTGCCCAGCCTTGCCAGGTCCTTAAGCCCGGCAGATAGACGGCACGCATCGGGGGACACGCCGGACAGGTGAGGATATTTTTTGTTATTTTTAACCCTTGCTTCACTCCAGCAATGTATGTATATACATTGCGGGAGTGGAAGTTCCCCGCTTGCCTGCGCTCGGGCTTTTCTGTATCCATGAAAATCATGGGCCCGGACAAAGAAATGGCATCCGGAGGTCACATCCGATGTTGTCCTTTCCTGTCCGTGGGGTCCTGCAAAAAGTAGGATCCCCACCGACAGGAAAAAATTGCAATGTGAAAGCAGCCTAAGGGAAAAAGAAACAGACTGCAGAAGCCACAACCACTATCAGACTCTTATGTGGTGGCTGTAGGAACCCAGATAGCTGGAAACCCCAAGGAGATGAAGATGGGATAAAGCCGCAAAACCACATGGAAAATGTAAATCCAAGTACTATAGGATAGGAGATATTTAATGTCGACAGGTTTCTGAGAATATTTTCTCCTTCTGTGGTGCCCTGCCATTGCAGGTAGCCACAGGACCACCTAAAGCATGGATGGATTTCCTTAGTGGGTACCCCAAACACATACAACACCTTCCAACCCAGACCTGTAGGGCAGCTCCACTTGCTGCCTTTAAGCCAGATCCCCTATAAATACCGGTGCTGGGGCGGAGTTAGTCAGATTGTGCAGTCGCTAGGAGAACTGTGAAGACGTCCTGGTGTGTCAGAGCTGCGCTAGGCCCGAGCCAGTTGACAACTGAGCAGTTGCCAGCCTAGCCAGTGCAGGGGCCTCAGAGTGAGGTCGAAGGCAAGGCGTAAAGCAACAGAGAAACAGCGGACTGGGGGCAGAGGAGCCTTACCGATTCACAATAGAAAGCCACCCGGACACCGGAGTCCGAGTCTGCAGGAGACCATTTAGCCCAGCAGAAATACTGGTTCACCAAGGAGACTCCAGTTTCCCGGGCATCTGTGTAGCAACCAAGAAGGGAGCCAGGCACCGCAGGAGAGATATAGCGGTAATCCACATGAAGGTTTCCCACTATAACACATAGGTGACAGAAGAGCAGAGGAGGCCAGGCCAAGTTACACACAGGTCAGGGGCTTCACAAAAGGAAAAGAAACAAGGAGGCCTTATACTCATTCACTGTGGAGATCCAGAAGTGTTTCCTGACCACCGGAGAGTACCCTGGACATTACCTGCAATTCCACCAGTAAAGGTACAGAAACAACTTGCGGTGTGTGTGTCAATTCCTCAGTCCCTGACCCTGTCCACTACAGAGGCTGCCACAGCTGCCCGGCAGCATAGCCAACTCCCTGCATCCATCCCTGCCACCTCACCATAGCCCCGGGGACTCTGCTCCGCCTGTGGGGAGCTTACCACCCAGCTGCCGTCCATCATCCCCGGAGGTCCACAGCACCACTGGTGCATTCACCAGAAACCACAGGTGGTGTCACGAGACATTTATTCTTTTATTTCCCCAATTTTCAGTTGACCACCAGGGCTACGGGTCCGAGCAGGCCACCAGTGACATCCCTCCAACTCCACGCCTGGGTTCCGAGTTCCCATAGACTCCTGGGTGCATCACCTTCCTCAAGACAAAAATCACAACAATTGTAATTTTTGTCACGAGGAAGGACACGGTATTCTCGGAAATGTGTCTACAATAAAAATCCCCTATCCTATAGTATTTGGATTTACAATTTCCATGTAGTTGAGCGGCTTTATCCCATCTTCATTTCCTTGTGGAATAAGACAACACTGTTAGATAGACAAACAAATGGGAATAAAACAACAAATTGAACTCCACAGCTTTCACTGGGACAACTTCTCCTGGGAGATCAGCACAGAAGAACTATGACACATTGGAAAGTAAGGAGTGAATTTAAATAATGAAAGTGAGTGGTAGCAAGGATGCAGCAGCTGAGATTAGAGCTATATGGAATCTCAGCAGCTTCTAAAAGGAACTCTTAACTAGTGAAGAGCAGACCCATGGATGTTCAGATGCAGGCGGTAATGGCAGACTTTTTTTGCGCACGGTTTGGGACCCGACCTTGTGGTGAACCTCATTGAAGTCAATGATTGGCAGTTTGGTTCTTCGCCCACATACAGCGAGCCATAAGCAAAACACTTCTGTGGGTCGGAGGGCCGGGACACGACACTTTTTTATTTTGGAAACACAGTACACCCACAAGCTGTGCTTTTAACTGCACGCGGCTCACACTGAGCCAAACACCAACTGCACCCGACCCTAGCGATGCTCCAGAGCTTCAGAAACGTAAAGCCCCGAACTCCAAACCAAGATTGACTTTTTATAATTCATGAATTCACTCATGTTAATCTCCGAGTGGAATCCAGAGAAGACCTTCGATCTGCTAATCACTCAGACCTTCTAATCCCAAATACTGCAATGATCTCAGCCGGACACGACAGAAGTGTTCAGGACGCTAGCTCTGTAATTATCATGGCATCTACCACAGCATCAGTCTTGTATTATGTTGCAGAAAGGCTTATTGACTCATGCTATTGGGTTAAGATGGGGTGGCCACAGAACCAGACTATAACAACGTTATATGACTATACACGTGAATGAAAAGTAGCCTATTTAAATATAGTTACTTTTGGAGCACCAACATATTCTGTAGAACTTTACAGATATCATCATCTCTGTCCCCATTGGGGCACACAATCTACATTCCCTATCAGTCTTTGGAGTGTGAGAGGAAACCAGAGAACCTTGAGAAACCCACACAAAACAGGAAGTACATACAAACTCTATGCAGATGTCCTTGCTGGAATTAGAACCCAGGTCTTCAGTGTTGCGAAGTAACAGTGCTAACAAATGAGCCACCATAGAGTGAAAACCACTAGCCACCATGAGTGCTAACCACTGAGCCATCATACAATGCTAACCACTGAGCCACCATACAGTGCTAACCACTGAGCCACGATACAGTGCTAACCACTGAGACACCATACAGTGCTAACCACTCAGCCACCATACAGTGCTAACCACTGAGCCACCATTACAGTGCTAACCACTGAGCCACTATACAGTGCTAACCACTGAGCCACCAATACAGTGCTAACCACTGAGCCACCATACAGTGCTAACCACTGAGCCACATATACAGTGCTAACCACTCAGCCACCATACAGTGCTAACCACTGAGCCATCATACAGTGCTAATCACTGAGCCACCATACAGTGCTAACCACTGAGTCCATCATACAGTGCTAACCACTGAGCCACCATAGAGTGCTAACCACTGAGCCACGATACAGTGCTAAACCACTGAGACACCATACAGTGCTAACCACTGAGCCTCCGTACACTGCTAACCACTGAGCCACGATACAGTGCTAACCACTGAGACACCATACAGTGCTAACCACTGAGCCACCATACAGTGCTAACACTGAGCCACCATACAGTGCTAACCACTGAGCCACTTATACAGTGCTAACCACTAGCCACCAATACAGTGCTAACCACTGAGCCACCATAACAGTGCTAACCACTAAGCCACATATACAGTGCTAACCACTCAGCCACCATACAGTGCTAACCACTGAGCCATCATACAGTGCTAACCACTGAGCCACCATATACAGTGCTAACCACTGAGCCACTCATACAGTGCTAACCACTGAGCCACCATACAGTGCTAACCACTGAGCCACGATACAGTGCTAACCACTGAGACACCATACAGTGCTAACCACTGAGCCTCCGATACAGTGCTAACCACTGAGCCACCATACAGTGCTAACCACTAAGCCACCATATACAGTGCTAACCACTAGCCACCATACAGTGCTAACCACTGAGCCACCAATACAGTGCTAACCACTGAGCCACTATACAGTGCTAACCACTGAGCCACCATACAGTGCTAACCACTGAGCCATCCATACAGTGCTAATCACTAGCCACCATACAGTGCTAATCCACTGAGCCACATACAGTGCTAACCACTGAGCCATCATACAGTGCTAACCACTGAGCCATCATATAGTGCTAATCACTGATGCCATCCATACATTGGCTAAAACGCTTAGCCACCTTTTCTCAGTTGCTCAACAATGGCAACCATACAATGCTAAACACTGAGCCACCATACAGTGCTAACCACTGAGCCACCATATACAGTGCTAACCACTGAGCCACTATATACAGTGCTAACCACTGAGCCACCATACAGTGCTAACCACTCAGCCACCATACAGTGCTAATCACTGAGCCACCGTACAGTGCTAACCACTGAGCCATCATTCAGTGCTAACCACTGAGCCACCATATACAGTGCTAACCACTGAGACACCATACAGTGCTAACCACTGAGCCATCATACAGTGCTAACCACTGAGCCACCATATACAGTGCTAACCACTGAGCCACTAAATACAGTGCTAACCACTGAGCCACCATACAGTGCTAACCACTGAGCCATTGTACAGTGCTAACCACTGAGCCACCATACAGTGCTAATCACTGAGCCACCGTACAGTGCTAACCACTGAGCCATCATACAGTGCTAACCACTGAGCCATAATTCAGTGCTAACCACTGAGCCATCATATGGTGCTAACCACTGAGCCACCATACAGTGCTAACCACTGAGCCATCATACAGTGCTAACCACTGAGCCACGATACAGTGCTAACCACTGAGACACCATACAGTGCTAACCACTGAGCCTCCGTACAGTGCTAACCACTCAGCCACCATACAGTGCTAACCACTAAGCCACCATACAGTGCTAACCACTGAGCCATCATTCAGTGCTAACCACTGAGCCACCATACAGTGCTAACCACTGAGCCACCATACAGTGCTAACCACTGAGCCATCATACAGTGCTAACCACTGAGCCACGATACAGTGCTAACCACTGAGACACCATACAGTGCTAACCACTGAGCCTCCGTACAGTGCTAACCACTCAGCCACCATACAGTGCTAACCACTAAGCCACCATACAGTGCTAACCACTGAGCCACCATACAGTGCTAACCACTGAGCCACCATATACAGTGCTAACCACTGAGCCACTATATACAGTGCTAACCACTGAGCCACCATACAGTGCTAACCACTGAGCCATCATACAGTGCTAATCACTGAGCCACCATACAGTGCTAATCACTGAGCCATCATACAGTGCTAACCACTGAGCCATCATACAGTGCTAACCACTGAGCCATCATATAGTGCTAATCACTGAGCCACCATTCAGTGCTAACCGCTGAGCCACCATATACAGTGCTAACCACTGAGCCACCATACAGTGCTAACCACTGAGCCACCATACAGTGCTAACCACTGAGCCACCATATACAGTGTTAACCACTGAGCCACTATATACAGTGCTAACCACTGAGCCACCATACAGTGCTAACCACTGAGCCACCATACATTGCTAATCACTGAGCCACCGTACAGTGCTAACCACTGAGCCATCATTCAGTGCTAACCACTGAGCCACCATATACAGTGCTAACCACTGAGCACCATACAGTGCTAACCACTGAGCCATCATACAGTGCTAACCACTGAGCCACCATATACAGTGCTAACCACTGAGCCACTAAATACAGTGCTAACCACTGAGCCACCATACAGTGCTAACCACTGAGCCATTGTACAGTGCTAACCACTGAGCCACCATACAGTGCTAATCACTGAGCCACCGTACAGTGCTAACCACTGAGCCATCATACAGTGCTAACCACTGAGCCATCATTCAGTGCTAACCACTGAGCCATCATATAGTGCTAACCACTGAGCCACCATACAGTGCTAACCACTGAGCCACCATACAGTGCTAACCACTGAGCCACCATACAGTGCTAACCACTGAGCCACCATATACAGTGCTAACCACTGAGCCACTATATACAGTGCTAACCACTGAGCCACCGTAGAGTGCTAACCACTGAGCCACCATACAGTGCTAACCACTGAGCCACCATACAGTGCTAACCACTGAGCCACCATATACAGTGCTAACCACTGAGCCACCATACAGTGCTAACCACTGAGCCACCATATACAGTGCTAACCACTGACCCACCATATACAGTGCTAACCACTGAGCCACCATACAGTGCTAACCACTGAGCCACCATATACAGTGCTAACCACTGACCCACCATATACAGTGCTAACCACTGAGCCACCATACAGTGCTAACCACTCAGCCACCATACAGTGCTAACCACTGAGCCACCATACAGTGCTAACCACTGAGCCACCATACAGTGCTAACCACTGAGCCACCATACAGTGCTAACCACTGAGCCACCATATACAGTGCTAACCACTGAGCCTCCGTACAGTGCTAACCACTGAGCCACCATACAGTGCTAACCACTGAGCCACCATACAGTGCTAACCACTGAGCCACCATACAGTGCTAACTACTGAGCCACCATACAGTGCTAACCAATGAGCCACTATATAGTGCTAACCACTGAGCCACTATACAGTGCTAACCACTGAGGCACCATACAGTGCTAACCACTGAGGCACCATACAGTGCTAACCACTGAGGCACCATACAGTGCTAACCACTGAGACACCATACAGTGCTAACTACTGAGGCACCATACAGAGCTAACCACTGAGCCACCATATACAGTGCTAACCACTGAGCCACCATACAGTGCTAACCACTGAGCCACCGTACAGTGCTAATCACTGAGCCACCATACAGTGCTAACCACTGAGCCACCGTACAGTGCTAACCACTGAGCCACCATACAGTGCTAACCACTGAGCCACCGTACAGTGCTAACCACTGAGCCACCATACAGTGCTAACCACTGAGCCACTATATACAGTATTAACCACTGAGCCACCATACAGTGCTAACTACTGAGCCACCATACAGTGCTAACCACTGAGGCACCATACAGAGCTAACCACTGAGCCACCATACAGTGCTAACCACTGAGCCACCGTACAGTGCTAACCACTGAGCCACCATATACAGTGCTAACCACTGAGCCACCATATACAGTGCTAACCACTGAGCCACCATATACAGTGCTAACCACTGAGCCACCATACAGTGCTAACCACTGAGCCACCGTACAGTGCTAACCACTGAGCCACCATATACAGTGCTAACCACTGAGCCACCATATACAGTGCTAACCACTGAGCCACCAAAACAGTGCTAACCACTGAGGCACCATACAGAGCTAACCACTGAGCCACCATACAGTGCTAAAAACTGAGCAACCGTACAGTGCTAACCACTGAGCCACCATATACAGTGCTAACCACTGAGCCACCATATACAGTGCTAACCACTGAGCTACCATATACAGTGCTAACCACTGAGACACCATACAGTGCTAACCACTGAGGCACCATACAGAGCTAACCACTGAGCCACCATACAGTGCTAACCACTGAGCCACCATATACAGTGCTAACCACTGAGCCACTGTACAGTGCTAACCACTGAGCCACCGTACAGTGCTAACCACTTAGCCACCATATACAGTGCTAACCACTGAGCCACCATATACAGTGCTAACCACTGAGCCACCATATACAGTGCTAACCACTGAGACACCATACAGTGCTAACCACTGAGCCACCATATACAGTGCTAACCACTGAGCCACCATATACAGTGCTAACCACTGAGCCACCATATACAGTGCTAACTACTGAGCCACCATATACAGTGCTAACCACTGAGCCACCATATACAGTGCCAACCACTGAGCCACCATATACAGTGCTAACCACTGAGCCACCATATACAGTGCTAACCACTGAGCCACCATATACAGTGCTAACCACTGAGCCACGATATACAGTGCTAACCACTGAGCCACCATATACAGTGCTAACCCCTGAGCCACCATACAGTGCTAACCACTGAGCCACCATATACATTGCTAACCACTGAGGCACCATACAGTGCTAACCACTGCACCACTGTACAGCGCTAACCACTGAGCCACTATACAGTGCTAACCACTCAGCCACCATACAGTGCTAACCACTGAGCCACCATACAGTGCTAACCACTGAGCCACCATACAGTGCTAACCACTGAGCCACCATACAGTGCTAACCACTGAGCCACTATACAGTGCTAACCACTCAGCCACCATACAGTGCTAACCACTGAGCCACCATATACAGTGCTAACTACTGAGCCACCATACAGTGCTAACCACTGAGCCACCATATACAGTGCTCACCACTGAGCCACCATACAGTGCTAACCACTGAGCCACCATATACAGTGCTAACCACTCAGCCACCATACAGTTCTAACCACTGAGCCACCATACAGTGCTAACCACTGAGCCACCATACAGTGCTAACCACTGAGCCACCATACAGTGCTAACCACTGAGCCACCATATACAGTGCCAACCACTGAGCTACCATATACAGTGCTAACCACTGAGCCACCATATACAGTGCTAACCACTGAGCCACCATATACAGTGCTAACCACTGAGCCACGATATACAGTGCTAACCACTGAGCCACCATATACAGTGCTAACCCCTGAGCCACCATACAGTGCTAACCACTGAGCCACACATATACAGTCCTATCCACTGAGGCACCATACAGTGCTAACCACTGCACCACTGTACAGCGCTAACCACTGAGCCACTATACAGTGCTAACCACTCAGCCACCATACAGTGCTAACCACTGAGCCACCATATACAGTGCTAACCACTGAGGCACCATACAGTGCTAACCACTGCACCACTGTACAGCGCTAACCACTGAGCCACTATACAGTGCTAACCACTGAGGCACTGTACAGTGCTAACCACTGAGCCACTATACAGTGCTAACCACTCAGCCACCATACAGTGCTAACCACTGAGCCACCATACTGTGCTAACCACTGAGCCACCATACAGTGCTAACCACTGAGCCACCATACAGTGCTAACCACTGAGCCACTATACAGTGCTAACCACTCAGCCACCATACAGTGCTAACCACTGAGCGACCATACAGTGCTAACCACTGAGCCACCATACAGTGCTAACCACTCAGCCACCATATAGTTCTAACCACTGAGCCACCATACAGTGCTAACTACTGAGCCACCGTACAGCGCTAACCACTGAGCCACCATACAGTGCTAACCACTGAGCCACCATACAGTGCTAACCACTGAGCCACTATACAGTGCTAACCACTGAGCCACCATATACAGTGCTAACCACTGAGCCACCATACATGCTAACCACTAGACCACCATACAGTGCTAACCACTGACCACCATACAGTGCTAACCACTCAGCCACCATACAGTGCTAACCACTGAGCCACCATACAGTGCTAACCACTGAGCCACCATACAGTGCTAACCACTCAGCCACCATACAGTGCTAACCACTGAGGTGCCATGGTGCATTTGGTTCATGAATTTTGGGCAAAATAAAAAATGCTCTTTATTTTCGTCTTTATCCTTTTTCTGCAGCCTTTCAGCTCAAAAAGTGGCAAATTCTGCAAAATATTTGGTAAAATTTGGTAAAAAATTTGACAATTATTCTAAGAGAAACAGGAGCTCATTAGCATAAAAAGTTTGTGTCTTTTTAGAAAACTGCAATTAATGAATCGGTTGAGAACATTTAGAAACCCCAGACCCCGCTCACAATGGAGCATGTGCAAAATGTAAAATAGGCAAAACTCAGATTAAATCAACTTTATAAAAGGTGCAAACGAAAAACAGATGAAAAGCCCCATACACTGGAGAAACCATGCAGTCATGAATCGCCCTCTGTATATGTGCGGAGCCTTTTATACCTTTTTGTGTTACTTTTCTACTGATTAATAAACCTTTATGCCATGTGCCCCCATCACACAATATTGGGGGACACTGATGCTTCTGCTGATTCTCTCACCTCAGATTATTCCTGATGTTTTCGCTGTTGACGTCTTTCATGAAATCTCGAATGAAATCTTCATCGACGTCTTTAGACAGGTCTTTAGCCCATGATGGTGTGGACGTCTTTGAGATGCCAAAGTGTCCAATAAGTAATCCGATGGCCAATATCAGAGCGCCCCCAAATATCCCACCAACTATCTTCCATAAACCCATCACTCCTCGTTAATCTGAGACACAAAGGAAGAAGAACTGTCCTAGCTCTGAACGCTTTATAAGCCATTATCTACTCTGACCTTGGCTTAGATTTGTACTCAGATAACGGACTTGATGTTCTTACACCAGATACAACCCTGCAGGTCACATATTAGCCATTTACAGCATTACAACTTTTTTCTTTTAAAGTCATAATCACCAAAATGTGTCCTTTGTCCTTTGGCAAAACGAGCAAGATGCAATTATCCCAGCATTTATTGTAGTGTGATGTTAATTTTTATAATATATTGCCATTCCGAACTAGGTAAAATGCGGCAGAGGTCACACAGTGCAACACGCGCTCGTCATGGATGTTATTCTCGTTATAACGCTTAGATTTCTAACTTCTGGCCAGACATTTTCTGCAGATACAAGATTATCCACCTTTGATCTGGGTAGTGGAGCGTTTCGGGGTCACATACTCAGAATAGCATGTCAAAGATTAAGGGATAGAACGAGGCATAGTCAGATAACAGTCCAGAGTCAGAATACCTGGAGAGCAGAGGATCAGAGCAAAAAAAGGTCTGATAATGGTCAGAGAGGAGAGGGTCAGAATGGAGTACATTACTCTATTTTGTGCTCCATCCTGACCCACTGCATGTAGTAATGTGCACCATCCTGACCCTCTCATTGCAGTTATGTGCTCCATCCTGACCTCCTTGCAGTTTATTGCTCCATCCCCTGACCCTCTCCTTGCAGCTATGTGCTCCATCTTGACCCTCTCTTGCAGTTGTTTGCTCCATCCTGACCCTCCGTTGCAGTTATGTGTTGCATCCTGACCTCCTTCTTGTAGTTATATGTTCCATCCTGACCCTCTCCTTGCAGTTATGTGTTGCATCGTGACTCTCTCTTGCACTTATTTGCTCCACCCTGACCCTCTCCTTTCAGTTATGTGCTCCTTCCTGACACTCTCCTTGCAGTTATGTGGTCCATCCTGACCCTCTCTTGCACTTATGTGCTCCATCCTGACCCTCTCCTTGCAGTTATGTGCTCCATCCTGACCCTCTCTTGCAGTTATGTGTTCCTTCCTGACCCTCTCTTGCAGTTATGTTCTCCTTTCTGACCCTCTTCTTGCAGTTATGTGCACCATCCTGACCCTAGCTTGCAGTTATGTGTTTTTCCTGACCCTCTCTTGCAGTTATGTTCTCCATCCTGACCCTCTCTTGCAGTTATGTTCTCTATCCTGACCCTCTCCTTTAAGTTGTGTGCTCCCTTCTGACTCTCTTCTTGATAGTTATTTGCTCGATCCTGACTCTCTCCTTGCAGCTATTTGCTCCTTCCTGACCCTCTTCTTCCAGTTATTTTCTCCATCCTGACCCTCTCCTTGCAGTTATGTGCTTCCATCCTGACCCTCTCTTGCAGTTATTTGCTCCATCCTGACCCTCTTGCAGTATGTGTTCCATCTGTAATGACCAAAACACCAGGCGAATTTGAGAATGGGGTACGGCACTGCTATGAACGACTCCGACCATGATATGATATCAAACCAACTTCTCTTTATAACTTGTGAAAAAGATAACAGGATTTTACTTTTCAACAAAATATATGTCACAACAGCTTGCCCAGAGTGCTATCATGACTGTGACATATGGTTTTCTCATGAATACAATCTTACACCCCCTCCCACACTAATTACAATAGATTCTGGGTACCCTGTTTTCTCCTTGATTTATATACATTTACATGACTAATCACTTGAACCAACACAATGTTTACACAGTGCACTGTCCTCTTTGTGAGCGCTCAGAGCGGACACCTACAGAACATCCTCAAACAAAAAACAAGTGGACTTGTTCCCCAGACATCCGGACACTAGATTTAATCATCTCCGAAGTCACCAGTTCTCTGACACATTCAGGTGCAGGTGAAGATTTAGATCAGTCCCAGGAGTATTTCACAGAGCTCTCCTATGGCATCCACGTTCACCAGAGTATCGGTACACAGGAGCTCACACAGTCTCCATCAGTTCATCTGTAACATGCTTCACATCCTGATCCTCTCCTTGCAGTTATGTGCTCCATCCGGACCCTCTCCTTGCAGTTATGTGCTCCATCCAGACCATTTTCTGGCAGTTGTGTCCCCTGGTCCGATACTTGCACTAATATCCCCATCCTGGTCCCCTTGCCATAATGCCCCATCCTGGTCCCCTTGCAGTAATGCCCCATCCTTATCCCCTTGCAGTAATGGTCCTTTCTGGTTGCTCTTTATAGGTAGTAAAAACACAAAAAACATACTCACCTTCCTGCTCCCGCTGGTCATCTCTCTATATCTTGTCATTTCCCACGCTGACCGTGGTGCCACCACATGACATCATGACATTATATGACGGTGCCAGACGTAATGACGCTCCCAGGCCGCAGGCTTGCAGCGAGGAGAGTGAGTGCCGGAGTGTAGACAAATGTCTCCTCCGATCCAACACAACTTTGAACTGTGTGATCGCACTATCAGTACAAAACAGCCATACTCTCTGCTGGAGGTGACGCCGCGTACCAACAGATAGGGCTCCGCGTGCCGGCAGAGAGGGCTCCGCGTGCCAGAAACAGGGGCCCTCCGTGCCTTTCTAGCATATGCACCATAGGTTTGCCATCTAGTCTCTTGGCACTCTCTAAAGGTACCTTTACACGCCGCGACAGCAGGCTGTATACATCCCGCTACAGGCTACAAATGTAGCTTGTAGCGCCAATGTAGCCCGTCGTAGCGGCGTCTGAAGACGTGACGCTACAGCCGGCAACAGATACATCTGTTTCCTAGGTCTGCTCGAAAACTGATGGCTACAACGCCGATGGTAGCGAGCTGTATCGGCGTGTAAAGAGGCAACGGAAGGGAACTCGGGACAGCCTGCGATGTAGCTGCAATGTAGCTAAGGCGTGACCCAGGCTCCGGGATACCGCGCCCCATCACCGATCATTGGAGGAAGCTGCTGCATGACGATTGGTAGACGCTGCATAGGGAGGCATATTTAAAGGAGCTGACCAGTCACACTACACAATTGCTCGAGCGTGCTGTATTACTCAGCCTCCTGCGTTGCCTGCCCAATCAGGATGTTATTGCTTCGTCCTATCAGCGTACGGACGGCTCGTAATCCACAATTGTAGCACGCCTATGTGCTGGCCCTGCTGCACCAGGTACGCCCATAGTAGCTGGTTATAGCGGTGTGTAAATGAGCTACAGCTGGCTACTTGAGACACCCGGCGATGTAGCTAGCTATAGATGTAGCGTGGCGTAGCGCATCTTGTTGCGGCGTGTAAAGGTGATGCGTTGACCGTTTGTAAACCGTTTGAGCGTGCTCGTGCACGTGAAGTAGCGGGATGTATCCAGCCTGCCGTCGCGGCGTGTAAAGGTACCTTTAGAATTAGACAGTATTGATACATATATCCCCTGGTACTTGTTAATGGCGCCCTTCGTGACATTTCAGCACACCGGTTAGCATCACTAAAGAGGATATGCATTGCTGAATGTTTGCACTGAAATGACTGGGGTTCAATATTTATCTCCTAGTTACGGATTGGTCTCTGTTAATAATTACCCATTTTATAGTATTCTTGCAATGTACAGTCAGGTTTATGGTCTATAACTTTGAATTAATGACCAATTTATGGAGAATTACATGTTGATGTCTTTTTTAACCACTCTCTTATCTTTTATTACTTCAATAATCGTATGTCTAGTAAGGTGAACCAGTCCGTCCATTATAGCGATCATTTCTTAGGTAACAGACTTCAGATAGTGATAACAGGTGACGCTTCCTCTTCATCTTTCCCATCTTTATCCATTATTGTATCATTCATTCACATTCAATGTCAAAAGTGTGATAACCGCAAATCTGGACAAGTAAATCACTGAAAAGCCGCTTCTTATCACTAATGGCGATATTATATGAGCTTAAATGTGTCCATAAAAAGTCATTAATTTATTGTATCATATCTAGACGGATGTTGTGTTGTTACGAAGTAAATCTGCCAGTGACGGAGCGAACATGCTGTAAGGCTTTGTGCACACTGGATATTTCTGCTGCAAAAACGGATCACTCACAGCATTTACATTCAAGTCTATGAGATTTTAATGATACTGTGCTCACTGTGCGTTTTCATGTAGTCCATTTTTGCTGCAGAAATCAGATGTGCTAAAAAACGAATGTCAATTAACATGACCATTTTTGAGCTTCGTTTTCGCAAAAAAGCAATCACGCATGGATTGGTATCACACTGTCCTATTGTGAGGCTTTATTTAGTGTGATTTCCACAGCAAACACGCTCCGATTACTTCCCCTCCCAGGTGATCCCATGCCGTGCGATGTCTTCCCTCTGAGCACTGGCAGGACCTGCGCACCATGTGGCTTGTTGTTCTCAGCAGCATATCGCCAGGTGCAGACTGCAGACATGCTGCTGATAACATGATAGTGTAGGGGAGAGGTTAATCTACTAGTCCCCTAGTACTGTCCCCTTCTCAGTGTCCGTGGATCTGTTCCCTGGCAGGCAGGTAGCTCAGGCCAATGAGCTCTGCGCCATTAATCTTCCTAATCTCACTGTTGCGGTCGCAAGGGCGGGGGTAGTCGACTATCTGGGGAAACAGTCTCTACATCATGGTGGTGATTCCCAGAGGTCGAGGCCCCGACCGGACATGTAAACGGGGGGAATATTTACAGGGGAGATGGTTCATGATGCCAGCTGGAGTTCTGACCAAAGGGGGCTGCAGTGGAGGCTTCCAAGAAGAGATGGTGAAGCAGCCAGGTGGAATGCCCTCTCCAGCCAGGGCAGATCCCTTGGAAGGGGAAGTAGAAAGGAGTAGAAAGGTAGTGTAGAGGATCATGTGAGAGGAGGAAGAGGATGGGGGTAGTAGTGCAGGTGGGTGCAGAAAGGAGCAGACAACACAAGAGTCTTCACAGTTCTCACCCTTTACTTATAGAAGTTGATGATTACGGCCCTGCCGGGGTACAGTATAGATCAGGAGCGCAGCCTTGCCAGCCCAGAGCAAGTTGGAGTCCACTTTGCTGAGACACAGGGTATAAGACCTTCCTGCTGACTTCCCACTGTCCTGACACTATGGTACTCCTGTCCCCTTCTCAGTGTCGTGGATCTGTTCCCTGCCAGGCAGGTAACTCAGTCCAATGAGCAACAATGCTGGTCCTCTGACACTTTGGTAGCCCCATAAGCCTCGGGTAGGTCCACAAATGGTAGCCACTGGACATTAATATCCAGTAACCTCCAGCTTGCAACCGGTCCTGAAGATCCCTGGCCATGTTGGGGGTTGGTTCCCCTACTTGCAGCTAGTTCCTCTGTCCAGATATTCAAAACTGGCTGCAGAAGCGTCTTGTCTGGCCCTCGGCCTTGCACTTCTCTTGACTGGAACTCTCCTCATGGCCACCCTCTCTTTCACCTAACTCCTTCCTCCAACCAGAAGTGGTAACTTCCCTAAGGTGGGTCTCTTCCACCCTTCACCCTCTGATTGGAGTTCGATGTCTTTGGTGTGTTTTGGGGGTCTCAGCAGTGTGTTCTCCTCTTGCCTCCAGGCATGACACAATGATTACATCCCATGGTTGATGTTGCCCAGCGCAGGGGCCTCTGTCACAGAACTACAGGGCTAGTTGTAAGCACCCCAGCTCGGTTGCACAAGGCCACTGCCCCTTTAGGGCTTGCCTCATGTGAGGAGCAGATGAGACTCAGACCGTCAGCAAGTAAGCAGAACACCTCCTCCAGACCTGAAGAAGCTCTGAACCAGGTTTGGGCCCCTATAATTCAGGCAGGGGGGTAGTTAGTTCGGACCAAAGGAAAGCTGGAAAACATCTGAGGACTACACTGTCAGCCTCAGAGATAATCACAGCCAGTGAGGGACCCGATGAGGTTTTGGGAGGAGAGACTCACGAAGGTGAAGAGGAAGCATGTGGGATTTGCCCCAGTACAGAGGAAGGACAGAGGGGCAGATCCAAGGTGCGAAGGTGCCTACCAAGCGTACCAAAACCAAGCAGGAGGACAAGTTTGGGAAAGCACACAGCTCAAGAGTCAGAATGCCAAGGAGACACGGGAAGCCGAGCCGACACCATCACAGGATCAGCATCCAGAGAAGAAAAGCGTCCAGACAGGTGGAGAGGCACCCAACAGACCACGGAGCTCATGAAACATCTGTGATAAACTTGCTTCAAACACCTTGGACTCCCGTAATTAATTGGATTGCTCCTGGCATTCTACCAGCAAGCTTCCCTACATGTAAAGACTGCACCTCGCTTCTCAGTCATATCTGGACCTCAGTATGCACCATACGGCCAACGTGCTATGTCCTTACCATCTGCTCCCACGAATCCATCCCCATGGGACTTTAAACCCTCACAGCCCTCGGGCGATACATTCCCCCCGATGGAACTTCACTGTACACCCGGCATCATTGCCGATACCACTGGCCACACACCTATCCCCTAAACCAGGGGTCCCCAACCGGCCGCGCCAAGGGACGGGCCACCGTGGAATCCCCGGGTCGTAACCACCCGCCCTATCTAATGTGTGCCGCGGCCGGTCCCCGGGCATGCCCGCCCCTGACATACCCTCTCTCTCTTTCCGTCAGCTATGTACCCAAGTACCGCCTGGAAGCCATCGCCACAATTCTGTACAGCAGCCAGCCCTGTGTTGGCTCAGTGGTTTTGTACTGTAAGAGACTTCAGTGGTTGTTTGTAGCACCCAGAGTCAGATGAGCAAATGCCTTGCTCTCATGGAGTGGGGGGGCAGTGACCTAGATGGTGGTGTCAGAGATGGAGTATAAGAAAGGCTGAGCAACTGACAGGACCTGAAGTCGAGGTCGGTTGAACCAGAGGGGCTCGGTTTAAATAGAGCTGGGGGGGTTAGTTAGTTGGTTCTAAGAGAGTGAGACATCGGAGATTAAAAGGAGCTGGGGTTAGTGAGGCTGGAGGTTAAATAGGAGCGGGGGGTAAAGGAGGAGAGGTTGAGGAGGCGGGAGTAAGGATGGGGGGCCGTTAATGGTTGTGCGGGGGTCAAAGAGAGCGGGTACAATGAGAGGTCCAAGGTGTGAGGGGCTCTGGGTCAAGGCAAGAACAGGGGGGGTTACAGAGTCTGGAGGCACAACAGCGTGAAGAGTTCAGGGACATTGGCCAGAGGAGAGACACCCAGGAAGGGCTCGAGCCGCCTGCCATACTAGTGATAGACTTTCCAGCAGAAGAAAAGGTCGCAGCTTAGCTACAGGCAGCCAGGACCAACAAAGAGGAGCACAGCAGGGAGGCCTCAGAACTCGCTGGGTGGGAGATCCTAAACTTGCTTCCAGGCCACCTGGACTCCCAACATTAACTGTGGAGTGCACCCTGGCTTCTACCTACAGTTACAGTAATGGTAAAGGAAACTGCACCTGCGTGTCTGTCAGTTATTCTGCGCCCTCAGTCCTGCACTCCAACGGCCTACCACCGCCTAAGACTTTACCAGTTGCCCCGGGAACCGCTCCACCCATGGGGAGTGATATCATCACAGCTGCCCATCCATCATCCCCGGATGTCCTGCACTGTAGCACCGGCATCAATAGCCGGATACCACTGGTGGCATCACAACACCTATCCCCTAAACCAGGGTCCCCAACCACCGGGGCCGCGGCCCAGGACCGGGACGCGGGGGTCTGGGTGTGCTCTGCGGCGGCTCCCGGAGTGATGTCACCGCCCCCTGCAGCATTACATTCCATCTCTCTTCTTTTCCTCAGCTATGTGAATAGAACTACATGAAAAGCCATCGGCCAATCACGGTGCAGCAGCCAGGCCCTGATTGGCTAGTGGCTTTTGTACTGTGATTGGCTGATGGCTTCTCATGTAGTTCTATTCACATAGCTGAGGAAAAGAAGAGAGAGGGAAGTTAATGCTGCAGGAGCTGGGGGGGGCAGTGACCGAAGTGTGTGTGTGTCAGAGATGATGGAGACTGAATAAGAAGATTGTGGCTGGAAGAGGAGGCTGGAAGTCGAGGCTGGGGGTTAAAGAGGAGGCTGGGGGTTAAAGATGAGGCTGGCGGGGTTAAAGAGGAGGCTGGGGGTTAAAGAGGAGGCTGGGGGTTAAAGAGGAGGCTGGGGGTTAAAAAGGAGGCTGGGGGGTTAAAGAGGAAGCTGGGGGGTTAAAGAGGAGGCTGGAGGTTAAAGAGGAGGCTGGGAGTTAAAGAGGAGGCTGGGGGTTAAAGTGGTGGCTGGGGGGTCAAAGAGGAGGCTGGGGGGTCAAAGAGGAGGCTGGGGGGTTAAAGAGGAGGCTGTGGGTTAAAGGGGAGGCTGGGGGGTTAAAGAGGAGGCTGGAGGCTGAAAGAGGAGACTGGTGGATGGAAAAGCAGGTTATGGCTTGAAGAGGAGGCTGGGGGCTGAAAGAGGAGGCTGGGGGCTGAAAGAGGAGGCTGGAAAATCAGGTTGTGGCTGGAAGAGAAGGCTGGGGGCTGAGAGAGGAGGCTGCGGGCTGGAAAAGCAGGTCTGGCTGGAAGAGGAGGCTGGGGTCTGGAAAAGGAGGCTGGGGTCTGGAAAAGGAGGCTGAGGTCTAAAAGACGAGGCTGGGGACTGGAAAAGGAGGCTGGGGCTGCAGAAGGAGGCTGGGGGCTGCAAGGGGATAGAGAAATAAGACATTCCCTGCAAATAAGATGTAATGCATCTTTCAGGGAAACAGGATACTAAACCCCACCCCTTCTATATGGCCCCGTCCCATATGATCAAAGCCCTGCCCCCTATAACACCCCCCGCCGGGCCTCGGAGAAATTATTTTGCTTGACGCCGGTCCCCGGAGCAAAAAAGGTTGGGTACCCCTGCCCTAAACCACTACCTCCCCAGATTCCCTTTTAATAGGACTGATCCCCATGGTCACGGAGCCGAGTCTCGTCCCCTGTGACTCCCCGAGAAGTGCCAAAGCCTGGGTTTCGAGTATCCCACGGCCCTGGGGAACATCATGTGCACACAGTATATTTTTTTTGGTGCAATTTTGCCACAAATCTGCATGTCTATCCTGATGACAGCAAAGTCTCTAATGGCCACTTTACACACACCAACTTATGTGTCCAACTTCTGAACAACTTACTGGTTGCAGTGAAATCATGGACACATTGTTCTATTTTGTGGCTGTGTACAATGGAGCAATGTGTCCATGATTTCACTGCAACCAGTAAGTTGTTCAGAAGATGGACACAGAAGTTGGTGTGTGTAAAGTGGCCATAAGATCCCTGAAGTGTTGTGCACACGTTGCTTATTTTTTTCTAGCAGATTAGGTGCAGAAAAAAATCTACACACGTCACAATTGTTAAGGTGGGTTTACATGCTTCAATCGCGTTCCGATATCGCAGTTCAATGGCGCGGGAGCGCGCATTTAGTGCACGTTTCTCCCGCATCGCATTGAATGTTTACACGCTGCGATATCGGAATACAACGTCCGTGCGATGTCTATGCCCCCCAACCCAGGATCGCACACTTAACATGGGAGTGAATGGGTGACGTTTCAAATCGCATCGTAGTTGGGCGTTTACACAGCACGATCCGGCTCCAATCACCATTCAATATCGGAGCATTGAATAGCACGCTCATTCAATCCCCGATATCACATTGACATCATTCCTGCATCGTATTGGACGTTCACACCATACAACGCAGGAACGATCTCGGGTACAACGATTGAACCACGTGACTTTTCATTGAAATTGGACTACGATATCGCAACGTGTAAACCCGCCATTAGTGCGGTTTTCCACCCACTGACTTCAATGAAGTGTTTAAAAAATGCTGCCAAAAACGCAGCATATAGCACTTTATCTGTATTTGGACAGATCCCATATGGTGACCAGTTCAAGCAGTATTTTGTGAATGTTCTATTTATTATATTGATGGCTGGACCATATATGATGGCATTTTTTACCATTTACCTTTTCTGTCTCCCCTATTTCCTCATAGATTGTAAGCTTGTGGGCAGGGACCTCACTCCTCATGGTCTAAGTGATGGATTTGTTTATTTTTTGTCTCATATTGATTGTATTGTATTATATTTGTACTGTTGTATTGTATTTTATCTTATTACTAGCTGTAGTACCCGGCTACGCCCGGGTTAATAAATAACTGATGTTAGCTATAACAAAATAGAATTTGAATATGTCATATTAATGACCTGTAGGAAAATAGAAGCTGAGCTGTGATTGGTTGCTATAGGCAGCCTGATAAATCTCCAGCCAACAGTAAACCCTCCCCCTGGCCGGGCAGTATATGTTACCTCACTCATACACATAATAGACCGCTCATGTGACTGACATCTGCCTTAAAGGGAACCAACCACCTCGGATGACCCTCATACACTGTTAATATGTGCCCCTGCAGCCTAGTAAACCATTTGCAGCACTGTTTTTGTGTGAAAAGTGGCTGCAGTAGACGTGAGATAATGATTTTATACACTTACATGCCTGCGTACTTTTGGGCGTCTCCCTGTGTGTGCTGGGACTTGTGGGCTGTGCTCATCATGCCTGCTCTCCCCCTCCCTTATGCACGCCTCCTCTCAGCCTGCTATACTGTGTGAGGCTGATTGCGTCATAAAGGGGGTGGGGCTACCGGGATGCCGCGATTTAGCCACGCCCCTTTATGACAAGATCAGCCTCACATCACTATAGCAGGCTGAGAGGGGGCGTGCATAAGGGAGGGGGAGAGCAGGCATGATGAGCACAGCACACAAGTCCCAGCACACACAGGGAGACGCCCAGAAGTACGCAGGCATGTAAGTTTATAAAATCATTATCTCACTTCTACTGCAGCCACTTTTCACACAAAAACAGTGCTGGAAATGGTTTACTAGGCTGCAGGGGCACATATTAACAGTGTATGAGGGTCATCCGAGGTGGTTGGTTCCCTTTAATTCCCTATATGGCACATGTGTTGCCCATTGGCTGTTTTTAATCAGATGTTTATGTTTGGAAATTAAAGATACCAGACGTATGAGGCGAGTTGTGTGAGGTGATTTGTGCACATCTGTGTCTGTCTGTGTTTTGTGTGTGTCCCTGGGGTGTGTGTGTCCCAGTGGTGTGCATGTGTCCCTGTGGGGGGGTCCCTGTGGTGTGTGTCCTTGTGGGGGGAGGGGTGTCTCTGTGGTGTGTGTCCATCCCTATGGGGTTTGTGTGTTCCTGTTGGGTGTGTGTGTGTGTGTCCTTGTGGGGTGAGTGCATGTGTCCCTATAGGGTGTGTGTCCCTGTGGGGGGGTGTCTGTGTGGTGTGTGTCTCTGTGTTGTGTGTGTCTCTTTGTGGTGTGTGTGTGTGTGTGTGTGTGTGTTGGGGTGCGTGGTGAGTATCCAATGTTGGGGCTCCACCTTAGCTGTTACTCTTTGTGTGCATGTGCATGTCCCCGTGTGAGGTGAATATCTCATGTTGGTGCCCCACCTTAGTGACTATATCCTGGTATGTGCTGTTGTCTTTGGCGCTATCATTAAGCCCCTCTCATTCCCCTCTCATTCACAACTGGTAACTGTCACTTTTTCCCCATTATGTAGATAGTGGCAAAATTGTTTGGTGAACTGGAATGTGCAGGGTTAAAATTTCGCCTCACTACATAGCCTATGACGCTCCCGGGGTCCAGACGTGTGACTGTGCAAATTTTTGTGGCTGTAGTTGTGGCGGTGTAGATGCCAATCCCGGATATACATACATTCAGCGTTATATATTAGATTGTATTGTATTTTATTATATATTATTGTATCGTATTGTATCGTCGACTTCCTGGACACCGGGCGCACAGCGCATGTGCGGCTCCATAGACGAGAACGGAGCCGCGCGTTCATGATAGACTATGAGGGGAGGCAGCAGCAGGCGAGCACCATGAATGACATGAGGAGGCGGGTCGGAGGAGCGCGAAACCCCGCCTCCCGGTCTGAGGTATTGGACTTTATATAAGTTCATATTTAATAGTAAAAAGGCCATCAAAAGCTTATAGCCACCTTCCCTGAATGCAGCCTTAGTGCTGCAGAAGGTGGCTATTATAGCTTTTGATGTCCAGGGGGGGTGACAGGTTCGCTTTAACGACCTTAATGACATCACTGGTCATGTGCGCTAAGGAGCCAATCACGGTGTGTCAGACTTCATGTGGGCGGAGCCCCGCAGCCCTTGTGTCATCCCACACGTGTGAAGTGCGATCTGCTGTGACGTCACACACTGAGCCGTTACTGAGCCTGCGCAGTGCGGGACACGGGAGCCGCGGCCTCATGTGAGTGCGGGGATAGAGCGGGGGGAGGGAGAGCAGTTAGGCATGCGGCATGCTGGGAAGCCGGAAGTAAACAAACGAGGGCAATGCATGATGGGAGAGCGCTGTCCCCGGTATACAATGTGCGAGCTCAGCTGTATCTAACTTCAGAGCGTCTAATCATGCAGAGGTCAGCGGCTGCCAGTACCTGTGCTCACTGCAGAACCTCAGGGGTCCCTGTCAGGCTGCGCTGTGGTCGGGAGCCCCTGCCAGGCTGCGCTGTTGTCGGGGGAGGGGGGCTCTGTCAGACTGCGCTGTTGTCGGGGGAGGGGGGCTCTGTCAGACTGCGCTGTTGTCGGGGGAGGGGGGCTCTGTCAGACTGCGCTGTTGTCGGGGGAGGGGGGCTCTGTCAGACTGCGCTGTTGTCGGGGGAGGGGGGCTCTGTCAGACTGCGCTGTTGTCGGGGGAGGGGGGCTCTGTCAGACTGCGCTGTTGTCGGGGGAGGGGGGCTCTGTCAGACTGCGCTGTTGGGGGAGGGAGGCTCTGTCAGACTGTGCTGTTGAGGGTCGCCCCGCTGGGCTCGTCCCGCGGGTCGTCGTCGCGGTCGTCCCGCCTGCTGGGCTCGTCCCGCTGTCGGTCGCCCGCTGGGCTCGTCCCGCGGGTCTGTCGGTCGCCCGCTGGGCTCGTCCCGCGGGTCTGTCGGTCGCCCGCTGGGCTCGTCCCGCGGGTCTGTCGGTCGCCCGCTGGGCTCGTCCCGCGGGTCTGTCGGTCGCCCGCTGGGCTCGTCCCGCGGGTCTGTCGGTCGCCCGCTGGGCTCGTCCCGCGGGTCGGTCGGTCGCCCGCTGGGCTCGTCCCGCGGGTCGGTCGGTCGCCCGCTGGGCTCGTCCCGCGGGTCGGTCGGTCGCCCGCTGGGCTCGTCCCGCGGGTCGGTCGGTCGCCCGCTGGGCTCGTCCCGCGGGTCGGTCGGTCGCCCGCTGGGCTCGTCCCGCGGGTCGGTCGGTCGCCCGCTGGGCTCGTCCCGCGGGTCGGTCGGTCGCCCGCTGGGCTCGTCCCGCGGGTCGGTCGGTCGCCCGCTGGGCTCGTCCCGCGGGTCGGTCGGTCGCCCGCTGGGCTCGTCCCGCGGGTCGGTCGGTCGCCCGCTGGGCTCGTCCCGCGGGTCGGTCGGTCGCCCGCTGGGCTCGTCCCGCGGGTCGGTCGGTCGCCCGCTGGGCTCGTCCCGCGGGTCGGTCGCCCGCCCGCTGGGCTCGTCCGGTCGGTCGCCCGCTGTGCTCGTCCTGCCGCTTGGTCGGCCGCCTGCTCTGCTCGTCCCGCCTGTCGGTCGCCCGCTGGGCTCGTCCCGCGGGTCGGTCGGCCGCCCGTTGGGCTCGTCCCGCGGGTCGGTCGGCCGCCCGTTGGGCTCGTCCCGCCTGTCGGTCGCCCGCTGGGCTCGTCCCGCGGGTCGGTCGGTCGCCCGCTGGGCTCGTCCCGCGGGTCGGTCGGTCGCCTGCTGGGCTTGTCCCGCGGGTCGGTCGGTCGCCCGCTGGGCTCGTCCCAACTGGTGGTTTCTAACGTTTCCTTGTAGTTTTTCTTTGAGCTCCTCAGCTGATTTATGGCCCCGACCACCTCAAAGTGTAAATCAAAAGATGCACAATATTTAATGAAACTTGAGCGCAAAAATGACTTTAACCTCAAATACAAAAAGTAAAGGGAGAAAATTAATTCTGCACCCAAAGATGAAAAAACCCTTTAATTTTAGTAGGCAAAATGGGGTAAAAGTAATACAGGTCTGCCAATAGCAGGGGCAGAGGGGTCATCCCGGGTCTGGAGCTGTGCCGGATCTTTGTAAAGAGGAAAAGGCAATAAAGGTTTTACATCTGATAAATGACACGTGCCACGTCTCCATGTGGCCGGTGCCACACTGTTATCTGCCCTGGGATTGTTCCCACCTGATGTCTTTTGACATCACAATTCCATAGAATCCTCCCTTCAGTTTTGTGTTTTTCTTTACATTATTCTTTTTCTTTTAGACTCCTGTAAGCTCCAGTGACAAGTCATGGCCTCCACTCTTCCTCCGGCCTCCGCTCCTCCGGTTGGTGTTTGCCTTGATATGTGCCCGGGAAGAGAGAGGCAAAAACGAGAACAACAAGGACGTCTGCATCATTATGAAGTACAGAGAGGTCAGGGGGCCTGTAAAGACCCGAGAGGAAGAGGTCGTCCTATCGCTGACCCCAAAAAGACCGTGAAGGAGTACAGCCGCCCTGCAGCAGGGAAAGAACTGTCCTGTCCTACAGACCTGCGAACCCCCACAACCCTGGCCAGAACGGTGCGACACCTCCTGATGGACGTTTGCTCAAGTGTCAACTTTCGGGATTTGTCGTCTTTGGCCAAGACTTATTCATTTGTGTTCGATCGTCTGCGCGCTGTGAGACAAGACCTGATAGTACAGAGGATTACCGGCCCTGGAGGGGCTCTTGTGCTAGAAGGAAGCCTGGGGTTTTTGCTTTGTACCCCCTACTTGGTGAGGGACCTGCCGCTAGCAGACTATGATGAAGTGCTGCACTCCACACAGGTGCGGGAAAGCTTCGCAGAGCTGATCGAATGCTACAAAGGCGCTGGAGAGTTTCCCAGACAAGCGGAATTTCAGTCTCTTCTCCTCCTTTATAATTTAGGTAAGAGGTTGTTATGTAAAGGTTCTCCAAGATTACAGATAGGTGGAATGAGGATGGCCACGTAGTGAGTTACTGGTCATCTGCTCAGCATTGACCTGTGATAGCTGTGCTGTCACGTACATTTGTTCCTATCTGAATGGAGCAGAACTGCATCTGTCATCTGCTGCGCTATTCATTCTCTATGGGACTGCCTGAAGTAGCCAACTGCCGAGTCCTCTGCTGGTCACCAGAACAAGGTACTTATGTCCTCCATCTTATTGGAGCAGTCCTGCATCTGCTCACTCACTGATCTATTTATTCTCTATGACAGAGTCCCAAGCTCCCGTCCTCAAGGCCCACCAACAGGATGGTTTCAGGATTTCCTTAGTATTTGGCAGTTTGTAATTTAATCTCCTGCACAAGTGATGATTCCAACTGTCAAATGCTAAGGAAATCCTGAAACCATCCTGTTGGTGGTCCTTGAGGACAGGAGCTTGGAACTCTGCTCTATGGTACTGCTGAAGATAACAGAGTTCAGGGCTCCGCTGTCTTCGACAGTCCCACGGAGAATGAATGAAAGGGCAGTCGGGCAGATGCAGGGCTGCTCCATTCAGATGGAAGGACAAAACTACCTTGTTTGGGTGGTCTGCAGAGGTCTCAGCAGTCGGCTATTTCAGGCAGTCTGATAGAGAATGAATGGAGCGGCTGGTGAGCATGCACAATACTCTGCTATCCCATTCAGGGAGTATTTTTTTTTTTTTAAAGTATCTCTTTTTCTGGCAAATTGTGAGTGTCTCACCCCAACCAATCATCAGAACGGTGAAATACCCCTTCAGCTTAGTTTATTGATCAGCTCAGTCTGTAAATAAATTCATATAGAAAAACAAGTGTAAAGTTACTTTTTTGGGCAGATGACATTCCAGTCACATTCCCTATATCAAGTCCCCCAATGTTTATTCTTTATTTGATTGTGTAAGCTCGGCTTAAGGGCCCGTTACACACAAGATATTGTGAACAATATCGTTGCAAAGTCACCATTTTGGTGACGTTTACAGCGATGTTGAAGCAACATCATTGTGTTTGACACCTATCAACGACAAGTCGTTGATCGGAAATTTATGGTCCTGTCCATAAATCTATCGTTGGTCGCTCGCTGGACGCATAGCATCGTTGTGTGTGACAGCGGGAGACCAACGATCAGTGAGCTCCCAGCGCTGCACAACAAGCGCTGGGAGCTGGAATCCAGGGTAAACAGCGGGTAACTAAGCGCTTATTTACCTGCTGTTTACCTTGGATACCAGCGTTCTCGCTGGTCCTGATCGCTGGTGAGTCTGCCTAACGATGTCCCAGCGATCCCACCCACGACGGATTGTTGGTGGGATCGGTGGGACATTGAAGCATGTAACCCAGGCTTTAGATTTGTGTTCACAAGACCAAAGATACCTTTACAATACGACAGATACATCACTGAGCTCATCGGGCAAGTTTTATACTGAATTGTCTGGAGCAGCGTGCGATGTATGAGTGCAGCACGGCACAGAAGACAAATTGTTGAATATTTTGTAATAAAATCTAATTTGAAAAATTATGTTTGGACAAAAATATTATGCATATCCGAAAACCAAACAAAGAAATAGTGTGGACAGATATCAATAGTCAGAGGTTTGATTGCTAAATTTAAGTTTGTTATATTGTATACTCAAGGCACCATTGCAGTTTTTTTTTTTTTTTTTTTTATATATTTCAGCGCTGGAGTGGTGCTGACATAAGATCCTGCCCCTAGTCTTAAGGCCACGTCAGACGCTTCAATTTGATGAACGATGTTGTTAGCGATTACATGCACGCGTGATCACTAACAACATCGTTCACATCGCTGGTGAGCTGTCACACAGGCAGACTCACCAGAGATGTCGACCAGCGAGAACGGGTTACTAGGATCGCTTAAGCGATATCGTTCACAAGATTGAAGCGTCTGGGGGCGTGGCTTGGAAGCTAATGGCACCTGCTGCTTAATCCAGAGCTCCCACTGCTTCTCCACCAGAACGGCATAAAAACAGCAGATTCTCGGCCCCAAAGCAGCAGCAGAACAGTGCGAGGTGTTGCTGGACCCGTGGGATGCCGAGAGCTGCCCCAAAACGGAGGGGTGAGTCAGCTAAACTCACAGACTTCTTCCCTGCTGAGCGTGCTCCCTCTCCTAACATGGCCCCGCTCAGATCAGCAGCACCATCCCCCTCTGCACATGGACAGTGCTCCACACGTGCCTCACACAGCCCGGAGACCAGGGAGCCGGGATGAGAGGGAGAAGAAGCCCTGGTGAATCAAAGATACCTCAGGGACATGCTGGGATCTCTTAGGAGCTCCCTCCATGAGGACTGGAGGGAGATGATGCGAGAGGTCCGTCACGAGCTGACCTCCCTGGGGGAACGCACAAACAGGTTTGAGACTAAGATGAGTGAATTTGCTGCAGCACACAATGATTTAGCCACAGACTATGGGGTAATGGATGATGGACTTCAGCAGGCACACCTCAAAATAGCTGCAATGAAGGATAAGCTGAGAAGAGGAAATGTGCGAGTGAGAGGGACCCCAGACGGAGGGGGCCAGGAGGACCTGGTAACAACTACCGTATTAAGCCCCTGTTACAACAAATCCTCCCTGAGACTCCTGTGGGGGAGCTTGCCCTGGACAATGCGTTCAGATTCCCCAAGCCCCCACATGTGAACAAAGCCCTTCCCGGGGACATACTGGTCTCATTCCTGATCCCCAAAAAGGCAGAACAGCTCCTGAAAGTGATGAGGCAGAAGCAATCCCTGGAGGCTCCATACTCAGGAATATCCATCTTCCCTGATTTATCGGCAGTTACATTAGCCAGAAGGAGGGAATTTGTATCCTATTGTAAGATCTTGAGAGACAGAGGCATGCTGTATAGCTGGGGAACCCCAGTCTGTGTGAAGTTCCACTATAAAGGCTCGATTCAGGTCTTCGCCTCCCCCACCCGTCTGGGCAGAGCCCTGAAAGAGTGGAACCTGACACAGGGAGTCTCACAATCTACAGCCCAAGAGGGGTCCCACAATACTCCGAACCAGCAGCTTAACCGCCGCACCCTAGCTTCGGATTGGCAGACAGCGGGCGGAATCCCATGAATCCCAGGAGTCCTAGGTGGGATGGCAGTGGGACCGCGCGGATTGGAGGATTTTCTGTTCACCCTTGGACTTGCTTGACTGGCAATCTCTGAAGGGGACCTGCGTCGTGATGGACGTAGGGTTGATCTCCTCCCCCCCCTGAACCGGGCACTGGCCCGTCACTGTGTTTACATGCATGGATGTGTTGGAAGCTTGTTGCTTCTGTTGTTATTTTCTTCCCTCCCCCCCTTGCCCCCGTCCCTTCCCTGGAGACAAGCGGTACCGCCTCAGTCCACCTAACTATGGAAGGTCACTTCTTCTAATCGATGATGGTACCTTTACATGCGGCTACATTTCTAGCTTATCCACAGGTAACTTACTGGCTGCAGTGAAATCATGGCGACATTATTCCATTTGTACACAGCAACAAGATAGAACCATGTCTCCATGATTTCACTGCAGCCAGTAAGTTACCTGTGGATAAGCTAGAAATGTAGCCGCGTGTAAAGTGGCCATGACAGTTAAAATTGTATCGTTGAATGTCTGAGGACTTAACTCCCCAGCCAAAAGGAGATTTATGTGGAAAGAGGCACGCAACAACAAAGCAGACATACTATGCCTCCAAGAGTCACATTTGCTGGAACAAGACAATCAGAGACTATCTCACAGGGACTATTCTAGGTCCTTCTTTACCAACCACTCCCAGAAAAAAGCAGGAGTGTGCATTTTGATTAAGAACTTTCTGCCATTTCATCTGATCAAGGTGCACTTGGACCCAGGAGGGAGATTTCTGATTATAAACTGCGAAATCGCTGGCACTTTGGTAACTCTCGCCACAGTTTATGGCCCCAATGTGGCCCAGCTGGGGTGCATGCGGTCCTTTCTGGGCAGGGTTCTGGAAGACTCTAAAGGTCTATTACTGATTTGTGGTGATTTCAGTGTAGTGCCTGATAGAGGCTTGGACTGCTCGGCGGGGGTCTCCGGGGGGGCGTGAGCTGGGTTCCACTTGCCGCGAATTCGCCTCCATGATGTCTGGAGGTACCTTCATTCCACCGAAAGGGACTTCTCGCACAGGCATGGGTCGTATTCCCGTATAGACTTTTTTCCTTGTTAATGACATCTCTTTGCCCCATGGGCCTGTGCGGAGGTGGGACTGATTTCATGGTCCGATCATGCCCCGGTATCATTGGAGTTGGACCTCGGGGCTTGCGCGCCCTCCCCAAGCCGATGGCGTCTCAATGGTGGGCTTCTCGCTGGCCAGAGGTTAGTTGAGGAAATGTCGCAGAAGTTGGAAGACTTCTTTGTGATTAATGATAATGGGGAGGTGAAGGATAATGTACTTTGGGACGCACACAAGGCCTTCAGCAGGGGGATCTTTCTTCAGCGGCCTCTAAGTTGAAGAGGGAGAGGGACCAAGTGAGAATTGGGCTCACCCGTAAGCTTCAGACTCTAGAGACGGAGAACAAGGCCAACCCCTCTCCTGGAGGGGCTGCGGAGCTGGCTAAGACTAGGTCGGATCTGAGGGAATTTCTGCTACTACAACACGAAAAACCTCTCAGGCGCCTAAAGGTCAAATTCTACGAATCTGGGGATAAGGCCGGGGCACTTCTGTCTAGGAGGTTAAAAAAGAGGGCGGAAAAAACAGCAGTGACCAAAATGAAGGGCCTGGGAGGAGTGGTGGTGCGGGACCCAGGGGAGATAGCTGCAGTCTTTGCCCGCTACTACGAAGGACTTTACAATCTCAGAGATGACCCGGTACCCCCAAGCCCTCTGAATCTATTGATTCATTCCTAAGGGAAACGCAGCTCCCCCGGGTGTCTAAGGAATACCTGGATGCCCTTAATAGCCCCATTACAAGAGAGGAAGTGGAGAAGGTAATGGCTCCAACCAAGAGTCTCTCGGCGCCTGGCCCTGACAGGCTGCCTAACGACTATTATCGGGCCTTCCCGAGGCTTTTGGCCCCGTATCTGACTAGATTGTTCCACAGCTGGCAGGAGGAGGGAAAAATTCCGGCAACGAACTTGGAGGCTACCATTGTTACTATACCTAAACCCGGGAAGCCCCCGGACTCCCCAGAACATTACAGGCCAATATCCTTACTTAATTGTGACCTGAAAATTTTTTCCAAATTGTTAGCATCTAGGCTGCTCAGGGTGGTGCCTGACTTGGTGGATCCCGACCAGGTCGGCTTTGTGCCCGCGAGACAGGCGAGAGATGGCTCACGCAGAATGATAGACCTGGTTAATCTGGCAGAATTGGAGGAGTCCCCCAGTGTATTCCTGTCCCTTGACGCTGAGAAGGCCTCCGACAGGGTACACTGGGGTTACCTAGAGGCTGTGCTGAGGAAGTTTGGCCTTTCTGGCCCCTTTCTTTCGGCAGTGAAGTCCCTCTACTCCAATCCTAATGCCAGGGTCCTCTCTTCTGGGTTTCTCTCGCCTGCCTTTCGGATCTCAAATGGGACACGCCAGGGGAGCCCCTGGTCGCCGCCTTCAGGACCCACCCTGCAATATGGGGTATATCGGTCGGATCCAGTTGACATGCGTGGGCTTATACGCATATGATGTTATCATCTCATGCACTTGACTGGAGTCCTCCCTCCCAGCAGTAATGGAGGACCTAGACCGTTACTCTAAAGCATCCTTTTATAAACTGAATGCCTCCAAGTCGTTGCTACTTCCGATTGGTGTCCCGCGGGACCTGCTCTCCTCCATAGCTAAGTCAGTCCCGTTCCGGATCGCCCCAGACGGGATCCCCTATCTGGGAATAACCCTTTGCCCCTCTGGGGATCTGGTCCAGCGCAATTTTGAAAAGCTGATTGCTAACATCTCGAGAGATATGGCTGCCCACCCGATCAGGACCTTTTTCTGGATTGGTAGGATCTAGGCTCTTAATATGCTCATCCTGCCAAAAAGTATTTACGTATTTAGAGGGGTCCCGTTGATTGTTCCTAACAAATGGATGGAAAAACTCCAGAACCCGGTTAACAACTATGTTTGGGCTAACAAATGTCCCCGGGTGGCGAGATCGGTCATGTTTCTTCCTCTGGGGAGAGGCGGAATGGGGGTCCCGGAGCTGAGATAGATCCACAAAACTGGGGTTTTGGAGGAGGCCAAGGCCTGGTGGACGAACCCCCCGAACAAAAAAAGGGTACAGATCGAGGCCCAGGAGGTAGGGGAGGGAGATTTGAGGGGTGCCATGGCATCTGAGTCGTTGTGCCCGGGGAGGTGGTCCCCTAGACTACTCACCATGAAGGCACTCCTCTGGTACTGGAGGAGGTCCCTGCGGACGTGGACTGCCTTTCCCCCGTCCCAAATCCCGCTGAGGGCAGTGAAGCCGCATCTCCCCACCTTACATGTGAAGGTCTGGGAGAGGGCTGGGGTGTTCTCCCTGGGAGACTGTTTCCGAGATGGCAAGTTCCGTTCGTTGGGTCTCTCCTGGAGGACTACCTGGAATTAAGGCCGTATGCCCTCCAGTACATACAGATGAGGGACTTCCTGAGAGGATTGCCCTTGTCGGAAATCCCCCCCCCCCAGTGAGACTTCCTGCTTCCGGAGGTTCCTTTTTTCGGGCCCGACTGTCCTCAAGGGATACTCGAACCTGTACAGAGATCTTGTGCTCATGGACTCACCAGATAAATAACCTTACATGCTCCACTGGGAGAGGGATTTAGAATTCACTGCCTCGGCCGAGGACTGGACCGACTCCGCCAGAGACCTACAGAGGTCCTCGAGATGTAAAACCCATCTGGAAAATTTGAAAAAAGTTTAGTTGCGATGGTATGTGTCTCCATCTAAACTGGCTAATTTTGATAAGTCACTGTCCCCATTGTGCTGGAGACAGTGCGGACAAAAAGGCACACTGGCCCACATGTGGTGGACGTGCCCGAGGATAAGAGCTCTGTGGGCTCTGGTAGAGGGCCTGATCCGGTCAGTTACGGGTATAGCGATGCCCTTGACTCCTGAGATGGCAGTTCTCCATGTTGGTCTGGGCTCTATTCCCCAGACCCTGTTTGATGTAGTTTCCTATATCCTTGTGGCAACGAGACTAGTTATAGCTAGTAAGTGGAAATCCTCCACCCCTCCCTCCCTCGGGGAGGTAGCGGACAAGGTCAACACGATCTTGCAACAGGAATATTTTCTGGCTTTGGATAGAGCGAATAAAAACAATGCCCTGAATAGTTGGCAAGTATGGTCAGCCCACCCTTTAGCTGCAAAATCTCCAATTCAGCCTCGTAGTGTGACCGAGATTGATGCGGTATTTCCACCTTCACCTGAAGCCTCTGTTGTATAGTGTTATATAGTGTGTGTATAGCTTGTTTGGTCTGATCTTCAGTATACTATATTGTTACTGAACCGGATTGGTGTGATTAGCGGTACTAATGTCTCTTCCCCCCTTTTAATCCTCCTACCCCTATCATCCTATCATACACCCCCTTTATCCCCCCCCCCCTCTACCACCCCCCTTTTTTTCCTCACCTCTATTTGGTTGTCACTACTGAAGTGATTTCGTTACTGATGACAGACAAAAGAAATTACCGTATTTTCCAGCGTATAAGACAACTTTTTAACCCCTGAAAAGCTTCTGAAAAGTCAGGGGTCGTCTTATACGCCGGGTGCACTACGCCACCTACTGGCAAAGAAACGGGACGGCCGCCCAGAATATGTGCACTGTGTCCGACCGCTCTTTCCAGGAGGAGAGAGACTGGAGCAGAGCAGAGTGACACATTAGCTGACATTCCTGCCGCCCCCAGCATCAAGGAGCCAGACCTCAAACCCCTGACCGACCTCAGGTACAGCTGCAGTCACTATTGCTCCCTTCCTCCTGGTTGTGAGGAGAGTGGGGGTTGTGCTTGTGTCTGTGGCGGTGTAAGTCGCTGCTTGCAGCTTTTCAATCACCAGAGTTGTGTATGGAGGATTGTCCTCTGAAAGTTCCCCTCCTTCAAACACAACTCTGACGATTGAAAACAAGAGGCAGATGACTGAGAAGATCCTGAATCACTCTCCTGGGATCCATGCTGACTGAGGAGGATTATGGAGACTCCCCTCCCCCACAGTATAGATCTGCAGACTGGAGAGGGGCTGCTCATACTGTCAGACATTAGTCAGACATTTGTAGTTTAAATACCAGGATTCTATCTCCTCTCAATGCTGAGAGTTTGTTAGGCTGTGTGTGCACACAGTCCGGAGGAGCTGCGTGAGGGAAGCCACGGGTGGCTGCAGGGAGACCGCAGCCGCCCTGTACTCACCAGGTGCGGAGTGGCTTCTCCCTGCAGTCTCTCTGTGGCAGCTGCTTCCGACTCCGCAGCATGAAATAAACATGTTGCGGAAGAGCAGACTGCCGGCAACCTGCACCGCAGCTCCAGACACACTGCGGTTGGGTTGAGCATAGTGAGGATGGGATTTCTTGAAATCCCATCCACTATGCTTGTACTGTACAATGCATCGTTTTGGACGCAGCGGTAAGACGCTGAGTCCAAAACGCTGCATGGACTCATCGTGAAGATGCACCCTTACAGTGTATCATCCTGGCCAACTCTGTGATCTCCAGACTGACACACTGGCCCATTTCACATCTAAAGCTGTGCTGCATTTGGCTTTATTTGCATTTGTATGTGTTTTTACCTCTAAAAACGCATCCAAAAACATGGTCTGCTGCATCTAGGGCTGCGTTTGCAAAAACGCAGGCATTTTTGCATGCGTTATCAATGTATTTTGCATTGAACCCTATGTGTGCATTTTTGTATGCGTCTTTAGCGGTAAAAACACATACAAACGCAAATGAAGCCAAACACAGCCCAGCATTAGATGTGAAATGGGCCACTGTTACAAATCTTGTGCTATGAGACTCTCCAGGTTAGTGCAGGTTTGGATTAATTGACTCCTGGCAGAGCCCCAGTAAATTGTTGAAATGAGAATCACCTTTCCTCTGGATGACATTGTCTGACAGGAGTGTTTGCCCCCTGTACCCCCCCCCCCCTCCCACCCACCCACTCTGGCATGACACCCTCTCCATGTCACCTACCCTCCCCCTATCCCAGCTCTGGCACATCCCCCTCTCCATGTTTATAGCATATACAGGGATTATGGGGTGCATTATATTATATGGAGCACTATGATGGTGCATTATAATGGGTGACTATGGATGGTGCATTATAACATATATAGAGACAATTATACTACATTATAATATTTGGAGGGCTCCGTGGGAGCATGATAGTGTTGAGGGTCTCCATTCAATCACAAGTCCATCAGCCATTCCAAATTAAATATAAATATATATAGGCAATTGTATACGTCTGTACACTGCAAGTAAATGATACGGACACCAGAGCCGTCTCCAGCCTTACTCATGCCTACACCGTATGAGATTAAACACACTGCGCAAGCATTTATTGAAACACACATTTTTATACAGAAAGCAAGAGGCGTGTTAGAATTCTGGAACTTTCTACAAAATGATCATCTAATTGGTCAATCCTTATCAAACTATTCTAATATCTAAACTCCTTCCTTAATGGGCTGGCCCATATTTCAGATATATTCATGGAGCGTGGGCGCCATCTAGTGTATAACAGACAACATGACATTTCCAAATTAAAATATATGGAAAAAGAGAAGAGTAAGTCTTGTATTATTAGCAAAATTTTTCATAGCAATCATCATAGTTCAATCCATACATACAGATTGCTTAAATACTCATAGCCGCCATACAAAGCTCCTATTTCTCCATTCCAGTATACACTTTGGGACACATTATTTTTAATCTCGCATACATACTGTCAGGATATCTTTTCTCTCACACACACACACCTAACATCTGTAATAAAGACCAGTCTCATTCAGTTACCGTATATACTCGCATATAAGCCGAGTTTTTTCAGCCCAAAAATTGGGCTGAAAAGTCCCCCCCTCGGCTTATACGCGAGTCACTGTATACTGTATACAATGTATACAGTATACTGATGGGGGGGCACTGTATACAGGGCCACCCCCCCCTTGTTTAGCAATCCTGTAAAGGAAGAGATTAGTATACTTATCCCTCCGCTGTCCCGCTGCCGCTGTCCCGCCGCCGCCATCACGCTCCTCCGGCTTCATCCAGCTTCCTCCGGTGGGCGCAGGCAATGACGTCATTGTCTGCGCGCCAGAGGAGGAAGACGGAAGAAGACGGAAGACGCTGGATGAAGATGGAGGAGCGTGATGGCGGTGGCGGGACAGCGGAGGGATAAGTATACTAATCTCTTCCTTTACAGGATTGTTACCCAAGGGGGGGGGGGGGGGGCCCTGTATACTACCACTGGGGCTGCGGCTGTATACTACCACTGGGGCTGCGGCTGTATACCACACTGCTGGGGGCTGCATACCTGTGCTGGGGTCCACCCTCGGCTTATACATGAGTCAGTAGGTTTTCCCAGGTTTTGGGAGCAAAAGTAGGGGGGTCGGCTTATACACGGGTCGGCTTATACACGAGTATATACGGTATATATCTAAGGACACATTATTGAAATCAGAAAGTTTCTCCCTGCCATTCAGAATCTTAATTTTATGGAAAGTTGGGTTCAACATGTAAAATGAACACACTGATACAGACTCGCCCCTACCCCCTCCCATCAGGTACAGAGGAGGGGAGAACATCATGATTCAGAAACCCATTTAGTCAATATAAACCCAATATAGCATTTTTCCTTCTCACTAAACATATATTAAACAAAAATCTCTAAACTTTAACATCTATACAGGTAATAATAAAACTTTTAAGAGACATATATTATAAAATGATTAAGGCTTAATTAGTGTGACTTATAAGAATTGTAACCCCATACTAAATCCCCACAAAATTGTAGTATGCATCAATTACAGACTGTGGCCCTCCTGAAATAGAATCAAAAGGAGAGTTCTCTCTATAGTATAAGATTCTCTATTAGATAGAAATACAGGCAATTTTTGGAGAAACATTAAAGATATCAATACTTTTACTAGAGTTTTCCAAATTAGAAAATTGATTTGATAACTGTAAGCAAAAATACACATCTACTCAGCATCTGTCTGTCGGCATACAGGGACTTTGGCTGCGGGGGTAGAAGTGGAGGTGGGATTGGAGGTGGCTTGGGGTAGGATATAGTAGATTCCGTTGATATTGTCGTTATTGTGGGCCAGTGATTACATCATTGGAGATGCTCCGGAATTGGTTCCATGGCGTCCCTGCTGGCGGGACCGGCACTCCCTTCTCATGTGGCTTTGTCTGCCACAGCACCAGCAGACCCAAGCTTCTCTGAACTGACGTCTATACTGCTGTTGTGTCTGTGATCGTGGTTGCCATGGCTGAGGCATGTCGTATTGCTGTTGTGTGGCTATATTCCCCCTGCCCACAGCTATCAATATATGGTGTTCCCCCTTGGTGACAAACATCTTTGAACATATAACATCATGATTCTCCCTTATGTTCTCCTGGAATGATGAGTCAGCAGGTGGGTGTATATACATATGTTCTGAAGGGGCAGTGACCGCATATAAAGTGGTGTCCGGGAGTCCCGCATCGCTGCTAGCCTCACTAACATACAGTGGCACAAGTGTAGTTAGGTGTTGAGTCGGGGTGTAGTGCAACCCTTTAGCGGTGAGTACTGGAAACAAGAGCGTTATTTGGCTGCCATTGGGTATAGTAAGATGGCCGCCGCCGGAAGTCAGTGAGACATTATTTCTGGAAAAAGGGGATGGGGACGGCTGGTCTGGGAGTGAATTGGCCGCTGCAGGTGGGCTAGTCAAGTCAGGAGAATGTAGAGTACACACTTGTGGGCCATCACATGTCATACACATCTTTAGTTTCTCTGGTACCATTTCTCCTTGATCGCTCATCACCTCAGTCACACCATCAGGTGTCCTCTGCCCCTCCTTCTCCATTAACTCCTTCCTAAACTTTTTTTGTGTTTAATTGCTCACACGGAGAATTGCCTCTAGCAGTCCCCAAGCAACCTTCTCTCTGGCGGCTTATGCTCTCACGGGGAATTTGCCTCTAGCAGTCCCCAAGCAACTCAACGGCATCGGAGGGAGGCTATGTTTTTACTGAAAAGACGCAACATCTCTAGCCATGAACCCGGTCTCTATCGGTGCAGCTGCTCACCGACCCGTGTCCGTTTAACTAGTTCAACGTCTGCCCTTATCTCACCTGTGTGGCAGCCTACGTACCCGTGGTATGCCTGCCCTTATCTCACCTGTGGCAGCCTACGTTTACTTTAACACCTGTCCAACCCCTAAATCTGACAGCCTGTGTTATAGTTTACTCTAATACCCGTCCAAAAATCTCCCCTCTGACAGCCTGTGTTATAGTTGTGAACGATAATGCGTCTTAACAGCAATACATATACAAAATGGCCTTCCCTCCTCGTCCAACACAAGCAGGAAAATGTCTATACTTTCTATGTCTGATCTCTCAACGGGGCAGAGTACCATATATCATTGCTGATGGAGTTGGGCGGACTGTGCTTCCAAATTATATATAAATATATATAGGCAATTGTACATGTCTGCACACTGCAAGTAAATGATACGGACAGCAGTGCCGTCTCAAGCCTTACTCATGCCTACGCCGTATGAGATTAAACACACTGCGCATGCGTTTATTGAAACACTCATTTTTATACAGAAAGCAAGAGGCGTGTTAGAATTCTGGAACTTTCTACAAAATGATAATCTCCTAATTGGTCAATCCTTATCAAACTATTCTAATATCTAAATTCCTCCCCTAATGGGCTGGCCCATATTTCAGATATACACTAGATGGCGCCCACGCTCCATGAATATAACAGACATGACATTTCCAAATTAAAATATATGGAAAAAGAGAAGAGTAAATATATGGAAAAAGAGAAGAGTTGTGATATTTTTAACCCTATAAATTCCATCCTCAGCAATAGTTCTTGAAGGACTAGAAGGAAGCCTTTATACTTTATGCAGGGATGCAGGGCTATTTGACGGCTGTACTTTATGCAGGCCATTATACAGTGTGAAGACATGTAGGGGCCATTATTCTATATGTGGGTCCATTATATTTTATGAAGGGCTGTGTGGGCGTCACAGTGGGGATCATACCGTAGAAGTGGGGTAGCCTTATACGGCGAGTATATTCCAAACTCTATATTTTAGCTGGAAAAGTTGTGGGTCGTCTTATACGCCCAGTCGTCTTATACGCCGGAAAATACGGTAGCTAAATCTAATGACAGAAATAATTTTATAGGATAATATATACATACTAAAAGAAATTCTCCTATTTTACAAATTAAACCGATCTTATTCTGCTGGGAAAAATTCCTTATTATTTGTCTTTGTTTTGGAAGTGTCCATATCCCCGGAGGCCGAGACTCTCTACAGCCCTCCGGTCGGGTTCACTTCATTTTGCTGCACTTTTAGTATAAAGCCAAAATGATTGATAATAAAAAGAAGAAAACTAAGTTTTCACTGATACCTGGTCTTCTTTTTCCCTTGCAGGTAATATGGAGACTATACACCGGGCTCTGAAACTCCCTCATGAGGTGCGGAAGTCTCCTCAAGTCCGATTAGCCATTGATATAAACAAGGCTCACTTAGAAGGTAACTGGGTGCGGCTTTTCCGCTTAGTGAAGCAGCTGAACTGCCTTCAGGCTTGTGCTTTTTTCCGCCACTTGCCAACTTCCCGCCATAAAGCCCTGTGCGCCCTCATATATGGATACAGCAGCCGGAACTGCAGCTTCCCTCTGGATCTTCTTACCAGGTCATTAGCACTGGACAACTCTTCACTAACAGCTGAGATGTGCAAGAAACGAGGACAGACGGTCACGGATGGAGAACAGCCTACAGTGCAGTTCCTGAAAACCGAACTCAAAGACGTAAAGCCCGAGAGCCCAGGTAGAGAAATGAACCTGGTGGAGCAAAAGAAAGGCAGCGCGTCTTGGGCAGAAGTGATGATTGGAGAAGATTGTGTCATCATAGACTTGGCGCAGTCACTTCAGACACTTTAGACGTAAATCAGTCATTGTGATAATACAACGACAAATGTCGCCAAGCTTCCACATCAGATGACCCTACGTTCTCAGGTAAGGCCAACCTGGTCTTTAACCTCTCAAGTTATACCCTCTCCCCGAGTGAATCAAAGGTCCTTCAGAAAAAACTCACATTCTGTCCCACTCCACGGTACAATTCCTATGTCGTGGAGCAGGAACTGGCAAGGTTTTACAGGACAATCAGATTAAAGGCACATTATAAAGACCATGTTGATACAACCTTACCTATCCCGGATTCTAATGATACATTGTCGCTACGCAGTTTAACCCTAGAACGCATACCTGGGGCCTCGCAGGCCTGCCAGGTTACTTGTTTTCTATTTTCTGTAAAAGTACTTTAGTTTGAATTTTGAAAATCTAGGTAATCCTCAGGTATATAGTTGTTAGTAATTTCCAGTTATTCATATATTTTTATGTTACAGACATTTCGGTATAACAACCTTTTTTTGGGACTACCCCATATTCACGCACCTGGGGCCTTTTAGGCCTGTACTGGGTTTACACTATGATGGAGAGAAGCAGCATGATATGCTTATCAAGGCATACTACAGAGGCAATGATCCGATGTGGAATGCGCTTTCTGGAACATCCAGAGCAAAGAGAAAAAAAAAGAAAGCGCTGCTATATTTGTCCAGCAAAGAAGGAAAGAAAATCGGAGCGTTTCTGTTCTACTTGCGGACAAAATGTATGCAAGGAAGATTCAGCCGAAAAAATAATATGCGAGAATTGTCGGGGGAATATGTAAAGTTACAAATAAATATTCCTGCACCAAGTTTGCTACAACCAAAAAATGTTTTCATAAAAAAATTGTATATAGAATGCCTATATTTGGCGTGCCCGTTTACTTACTTTTTTGCTGTTTTATGCACATAATTCTGTTTTGAAATATACACATCTTAGGCTGTGTTCCCAGTAGCGCTGGGGTTCGCCAGAAGGGGATACATAATGGATCTGATCTCCTGGTAACTCCAGCTAAGGCTGCCGGAATGGCAGGATTCCGCCAGCCTTAGCTGGGGTCACCAGGAGGTCAGATCCATTACGGAATCCCGTCCTGGCCGACCCCAGCGCTACTGGGGATGCATCCTTGCTTTGCAATAAACTTTGAAAAGTATTTTTTTTTTTAGTTATTCCATGATAATTTTAAACAGGCCTAAAAGGCCCCAGGTGCGTGAATGTGTAGATTTCTATGGGTATGCATTCTAGGGTTAAATATTAAAGTGCCCAGTACTTTTGTACCTCCTAGAATCCATCACCCCGTGTCGGTCTGGTTAATAGTGATATTACTCGTGCCACACAGAGCATAACCAGGGGAGATTTTCATCTGTCTCATAATCTCACTATAGAGGAATCACAAGCGATCAATAGTCTTAAACAAAACAGTTCTACCATTATAAAACCAGCCAATAAGGGGGATGCCACGGTTGTAATGGACCGCATACAATATGTAAATGAAGTGAAACGGCAATTGTCTGATATGGATACATATGGTGTACTTTCAAGAGATCCTACATCTGAGATCAAGAAATTGATTTCTGATAAAGTTGATTTTTACAATAGAAAGGGTATCATTAATAATAAGCTGGCTGAATTTCTCATTAATCACAATCCGGTAACACCTTTTTTTATGTATTGCCCATTAATCCTCTGGGTAGACCTATCGTAGCTTCGTCGGATTCTATTTTCTCCCCCCTGGCTATAACATTGGATCAAATATTGACACCTTTAGTCCCCCTAATCCCGTCTTACCTTAAGGACACTAATCATTTCTTATCTGGTCTAAAGACAGTGGGTACACTCCCACAGGGTTCAGTGCTGGTGACAATGGACGTCAATTCGTTGTACACCAGCATTGACCATGGCGTGGGCTTGTCTGCTGTTGACTGGTTCTTAAATAAATATTCGGACTTTACTAGGGAAAAGATCGAATTTTGCATAGACATATTGACCATAATTTTGACTTGTAATTTCTTCCTGTTCCAGGACCATTGTTACCTACAGCGGAGGGGGACCATCACATGATGGGTTCCAACGTGGCTCCCCCTTACGCGAACATTTTCATGGCTAAATTTGAAGAAGATTTTGTGTTTGGTCATAATCTATATAGAAATGTCAAACATTGGGTACGTTACATCGATGACGTGTTCTTTGTATGAGTGGGGAGCGAATTGGAACTGCTGGAATTCCACAGCAGTCTCAATCGCTGCGTACCCAATTTGACTTTTACATTAAGTCATGATTCTTCGTGTATGAACTTTTTAGACACAAAGGTGATTTTAGATAAGGGAGGAATTGTCTCTACCGATCTTTTTGTGAAGCCCACGGACCGGAACAGCCTCCTGCACTACACCAGCAGTCATCCCAGACATGTAAAATTGGCATTGCCGCATTCCCAACACATGCGGGTATCTCACATTGTATCAGACCCTTTAATTCGATCATTAAGACATCAAGAAATGACAAATTTGTTGAACAGGGTTACCCGAGACATTAATGCACCTTCAATCCGACGCAATCAGTGAGGGATAGACCGGATAGACAACTAGCTTGTGTTCTGACTTTCCACCCATTTAATAACTTAATACAGACAGCTATAAAGAAACACTGGCCATTATTAAAAGCATCATATCCTACTATACAGGAGTTTAATGTTGATCCGTTATTTTGCAATAAAAAATCTAAAAATTTAAGGGAGGAATTTGTCAGAGCCGACATAGGCTCTAATATCACCATACCAAGACAAAGGTTTCTAGCTACTCAAAGAACAGGCACATATCCGTGTCTTAGTTGTCTCCAGTGCTCTCATGTCACTAAGGGTAACACGTTCACACATCCACGATCCGGTAAAAGTTTTCCAATAAAGGGGTATTACACATGCAACACATCCTATGTCATTTATCTGATCAAATGTCCATGCGGTCTCGGATACGTGGGGGAAACTTCTCAAAGTATCCAAGACCGTATCTCACAGCATAAATCTACTATAAGATGTCAATATAATCTCCTCCCGATTCCTGCACATTTTAATAATTGTAAACATAAAGTGTCCCAATTAAAGGGAACCTGTCACCTAATCTATGGCCCCTAAACTATCACTACCTGCCCCTACAGACCCTAACTAGCTCCCTAACCATCTGAACCATTTGAAGAGCGGGGAAGCCCATTGGAATCTTCCCGCCCCGCTCTTCATTTCCGGGTCCGCGCATGCGTAGTGCGCCGGGTGAAGCTGACCGGAATCGCAGCGTCGCTAGGCAACGACCGGCGTCTTCGGAAGGTGAGTATCGGCGGCCCCCCCCCCTCCCAAACCAGCCCATATATATGTGTGTGTAATCCACATGTACATATGGATTACACACACACATATATACATTCACTTTGATTAGGCACATTTCATATGTGCATATATATAGATGCACATATGAAATGTGCCTAATCAAAGTGAATGTATATATGTGTGTGTGTAATCCATATGTACATGTGGATTACACACACATATATATGGGCTGGTTTGGGAGGGGGGGGGCCGCCGATACTCACCTTCCGAAGACGCCGGTCGTTGCCTAGCGACGCTGCGATTCCGGTCAGCTTCACCCGGCGCACTACGCATGCGCGGACCCGGAAATGACGCGGTCTCCGGCCGCGTCATGAAGAGCGGGGCGGGAAGATTCCAATGGGCTTCCCCGCTCTTCAAATCGATAATGCCGCCCATTAGGGCGTTAGGAAGGGAGCGAGGCGGGGGGAGCGCGGCTCTGGGGAACCCGCCCTACTGTCAGGAACGCCCCACTGGCACTGATCATGTAAGTTTATAAAGTGTTTATTTCACCTTATATAAAGCCATATTACGTCAGCCAGGGATGGTTAGGGAGCTAGTTAGGGTCTGTAGGGGCAGGTAGTGATAGTTTAGGGGCCATAGATTAGGTGACAGGTTCCCTTTAAGATTCCAAGTCATTGAGGATGTCTCTATTAGTCGCCGTGGCGGCAATAGCATTTTGCAATTAAAAAAGAGAGAATCCTATTGGATCCATACACCCCAGACCTTTGAACCCCTGGGCATGAATAGGGAGTATGAGGTATATGGTAGATGATGTGGTGTAGTGCTCTGTTCAGAAATTTACATTCATTAGTATAATTAACACGAGATGACTGGTGGATTTACTGTTTCTCTTTTTTCCCCCCCGTTTTTAGTAACAGAAGGTGTGGTTACCTTGTAATAATTTATTGATAGAGGTCCAATGGGTCCTTATTATGTGAATATACAATGGTATGTTGTGTATGAATTTCTATGTTTATAAGATCACACTTATCTTTTTGCCTGCTCCTATATAGTATAAAGCATAATTTAAGTCTTTTGGTATACATCGATTATGTCACTAATAAACTTTTTCTTTTTTTCTTCTTCTTTTCTTTCTACTTTATCCTTCTATTCCTCCTATGGGCTATCCACAGCGGACCTGAGGGATGTAGAACAGTTTAATCGCATTCCTGCCTTCTCACAAACTCAGAGCCAGCTTCTAATCATGAACACGCAGGTTTCTTTGTCATTTATTCACTGCGCATGCGCAAACTTCCGGTTTGCGTTCCGCCATTCACTATGCGTTCCACCGGCCGTAAATTACGTTACGCGTCACATCCTCCACAGATGCCGGCGGCAGTGCATACACATTGCACATGGACCGACCACGCTCGCCACGCCACAGGACAAGGTACTTGCTGCTCACTGAAGGGTTGACTTGATCATTGCTATTATTCTAATTGTGGTTATATTTTGTAGGCTCCTAGCTGATCATAGCCCCACAGGCGCTTATTCTAATATATTGACAGAGCAGACAATAGGTATTGATGCATTGATTCATTTACTTTCATTGAAATCATTATGCTTCATAGCATTAGGGGATCCATGTTGTGACTACAACACTGGGTGCTATATTCTAGTATAACAGCCCCTTAACTCTATTACTTGGGTACTTTTCCTCTTTCTCCATTATACATTAGCTTTGTTTATTGTATGCACCTTGCTGCAGATTACCCTTGAGACTAGGTGTTAGCATACAATTTGTATATAATGTTATACTAATGTGACTATCTTTATAGACTCTGCACAAAGTGGTCTTTTCCACAAGTGAATTATTTCCTATTTTCCTCGCTAACCCTGACCATAGGTAATTTTTTTGTAAACTTTTCTTTGTGTTTTTTTGTGGGCACCAGCATGACATTCAAATGCATAAGATATTTACAAAGCCATCTTGGAGACGGTGGTGTTCACATTTTGCATATATAAAAATCACTTGCTTTCAGGTATATAAACTGAGTGTTATTTTTGTCCATATAAATTTAGATCACATTGATCGATATTTGTTTTATCACTATCCTATGTAAAAAATATTAATAACTTGTTTGATCTGATACTGCATTTTTTGTTTGTTGTTATAGATCAGTTTTGATAAAGGTTCCAGTGGAGAACCGAAACGTTAACGATCTTGTCTGTTAAAAATTTCCTTTGGATTCACTTGGAGTGATTAAATAAAATCGTTACATGATTGCAACATTGACTGAATTTTCCTGTTTTTGTGTGCCGAAGTATTGCTATTGACCCTGGTGATATTTCTATGTTTCTATTGCCAGAGACAGAATTGTAGGGATCATTCACACATTCGTTTTTTGTGTAACAGCGTTATTTGTAGGGTTTTCACAGATCTCATACCTATGATTGTGATTGGGGCCTTTCACATGTCCGTGACTTTTCAGGTATTGACTAGTACAGGGGTCTCAAACTCCAGGCCTCGAGGGCCGCACACAGTGCAGGTTTTCAGGATTTCCTTGGAATTTGACAGTTGGTCATTTGATAAGCAACTGTCAAATGCTATGGAAATCCTGAAAACCTGGACTCTGTGCAGCCCTCGAGGCCTGGAGTTTGAGACCCCTGGACTAGTCCATGTGAAAACACTGAGACGTGTCCAGTATTGATTCAAGTGACCGCAATTCAAGTCTATGGGTGTATCATATAATTGGACGCACTCAGATGCCCTCCAATAGAGGTGCATTGTTCACTGACTGTTAGGGAGAATGGAGAAACTTTTTTCATACTTGAATCCACTGATCAAAAGATGAAGGTTACACTTAACCAACACAATGAGACTCCAAGTCAATCACTTCTGTGAAATCATCTGTCCAGTTGTGGAGCAGCTGATTGAGAATCAATGTCTCTTGCAAATGGAACAGAAAACAGGTAGAGATGATCGGGAATCACCAACCCCACTATACAGGAGTGGTGCTGCAGGTGGGGACCACACACCATTTCTCTTGGATTTACATTGGGTTGTTTGTGTTCCCTTTATATTTTTTTTTTTTATAAGTGTAAATATATTTTTCAATTATTTTACAGAATTAATTTTTTTGTAATTCTGTGCTAGATCATGAAATGAAGTGATGTTATATTATATCCAATAAGAGCACCTTCTATACTTGTGCCGAAAAACAATTACAGTGCAGTGAAAATTCCTGAAGTGCTGATTCAGCTTGTAAATAATGATTCAGCTACCGTGTTTCCCCGATAGTAAGACACCCCCGATAGTAAGACATAGTGCCGGTTTTAGGGGGGTCGGGTAATGTAAGACATACCCTGAAAGTAAGACACTGTCTTACTTTCGGGGAAACACGGTATATACAGCTGCAGCCCCCAGTGATGTATACAGCTGCAGCCCCCAGTGGTGTATACAGCTGCAGCCCCCCCATGAGTATACAGGCGCCCCCCCCCCATTGCTGCCGCCAACCTGTAAAGTAAAAGATCATTATACTTATCCCCGCCGGTGTCCCGCTGCTGTCCCGCCGCCATCACGCTCTTCCGGCTTCATCCGACTTCCTTCTCCGGCGCACAGAGTGATGTCATTGTCTGTGCGCCGGAGATGGAAGACGGATGAAGCCGGAAGAGCGTGATGGCGGCGGGACAGCAGCGGGACACCGACGGAGATAAGTATAATGATCTTTTACTTTACAGGTTGGCAGCAGCAAGGGGGGGGGGTGCCTGTATACTCATGGGAGGGGGGCTGCAGCTGTATACACAACTGGAGGCTGCAGCTGTATACACCACTGGGGGCTGCAGCTGTATACATCACTGGGGGCTGCAGCTGTATACACCACTGGGGGCTGCAGCTGTATACACCACTGGGGGCTGCAGCTGTATACACCACTGGGGGCTGCAGCTGTATACACCACTGGGGGCTGCAGCTGTATACACCACTGGGGGCTGCAGCTGTACCATATACACCACTGGGCGCTGCAGCTGTACCATATACACCACTGGGCGCTGCAGCTGTACCGTATACACCACTGGGGGTCGCAGCTGTATACACCACTGGGGGTTGCAGCTGTATACACCACTGAGCGCTGCAGCTGTATACACCATTGGGGCTGCTGCTGTAACACTGCTGGGGCCTGTATATACCACTGGGGAGGTTGCTGTATACCACACTGCTGGGGGCTGTATTTTATGGTTAAAACAAAAATTGACATTTATTTTCCCAATATAAGACATACCCCGAAAGTAAGACATAGTGGGACTTTTTGGGGTAAAAAAAATTGTAAGGCAGTGTCTTACTTTCGGGGAAACACGGTACTTGTTGGGAGTCTGTGTCCTGCTCTGTGTGATGGGCTCCTGTGTGCAGTACAGCAGCCATCACTGTATAATCACAATACAGTGTAGAGCTCCTGCTGTAATACTGCACACAGGAGCCTATCACACAGAGCAGGACACTGACATACAATGCACAGTTATACGTTGTCATTTAGAAGCAGAATCAACACTGCACGGGATTTAGAAATCTGGTGTGCAAACGTGAACACTTTATTTTTCCGTATAATTGAAGGGTCATTTTAAAGGGTAAATAAAATTGTGTAAACATTTTTTGATATGTTATAGCCCCTGTTTAGTAGTGATGACCTTTGCAGTCAGGGTGCTGATATTCCCCCCCCCCTTATTGTTCATATGCTTATCATATAGTACAGACCCATGCACTTTCTTTATACTATGCTACATGCATGGGGATAATCTGTGCATTTCTGTGTCTGAATATGAATAATTGGTGAGGGTCCTAGGTCCCAAATCCCCAAACAGGGGCAATTACTTATCTAAAAGATATTTAATAAGGGTTGTCTCAAGAACAACTAATATTTTAATTTAGAGATCTTAGAATAATAATAAATTCAACAATTGGATGTGTTAAATAAAATATTTCTGTGCGAAGATTTTACATACTGTGTAATGGATGTGTCTGACCGTACAGGGAACATGGTCTGATCATACCACATCTCCTGTGCTGAGATAATCTTATATATGTGTCCCTACTATGTACTGTGTAATGAATGTGTCTGGCTGTATATGGTATAAAAGAAAGGCCCTGGTGAAGGGGAGAGGATGTCTCCTGGCACTCACAACACAAGAGCCTGTGCCCTACACTCCCCAAGATTCCTATACAGGTTTTTCCTGAGCCCGGTCACCATCTCATGCCTAAGCCATAGCTTTCCCTGAACTCACCCTGGCTGGTGAGAGCACAGCACAAAGAAAAGGGAGACAGAGGGAAATGGACACAAACAAGAAAACAACTCCAAGCTCCTCCAATGCAGCTAAATTCCAGAGCTGCAAAAATCAAGATGAATCTGCTTCTTCTAGAGCTGGCTCCTTCAAAAGTGGTCAGCATGGAAAGGGATTCTGTAACTGAGGTAAAAAATGTTTGTTCTGTGTTAGCCAGTAGATAGAAAAATATTAGAATCTGAGAGTCCTCAGTGGTTGATACGTTTCACATGGTTTCATTTCTTTATACATAAATTGAAAGGGCATTTGGGTGCATCGTATCTTTTAACATACTCCACTTTTAAACTTTGACACTTCTTATATGAACTCTTCTCACTAACCATCTCACCCCTGTCCCATTCCTGTTTTTGGACCAACCATTTATCAAAAGACAATATATCTGTCTGTACCTCCTATCTGGAAATCCTGATTTCTCCTTCGCATCATTGGTGGACACAGAACCTGAAAGTCCCACTGAGGCTATCACTGACGCAGGTCCCAGTGTGCCTGACATCCCTCCATGGGGTATTGTACTGTCGCAACAGCTGCACTCCATAGTCCAAATGTTGCAGGCCCGTCCTGAGTATCACGCAACCAGTGCCCACAAACGTCACTGCTCCCACTCCAGCAGGGAACAGTCCCAGCCTACGGCCCCCTAACCACTAGAAGACGGACTAATACCAGCCCGTCCCAGGGACAATCTCCCAATACGTCAACAAGTGACAGATCTCGCTCCCCTTCACCTCGTCACCGGGAGCCAGTGGATGGATTTGCAGAGGGGAGAAGTGGAGGAATAGCGAGGAGAGAGGTGGATTACTTAGGCAGCAGCGTTAAGGACAGATTGGAGAGGTGTGAGAGTGTTGGCAGGGAGGCCACAGAGGAGGAGGTTGCAGTAATGAAGACGGGAGATGATGAGGGCATGCACTAGTAGTTTAGTAGATTGAGGGTTGAGGAAGGAATGGATTCTGGAAATATTTTTGAGATGGAGGTGGCAAGGGCTTGGATATGCAGTTTGAAGGACAGGGCAGAGTCAAGGTTTACTCCGAGGCAGCAGATGTCAGGTAAAGGGTAAAATGTGATGTTTATTGTGATAGATCAGGTAAGGGAGGTGTGTGAGATGGTGGAAAGATGATGAGTTCGGTTTTGTTGACGTTGAGTTTTAGGAAGCGACAGGAGAAGGAGGATATGGCTGATAGACACTCTGGGATTCTGGACAGCAGAGAGGTGACGTCAGGGCCAGAGAGGTAGATCTGAGTGGTGTCAGTGTACAGGTGATACTGGAACCCAAGGGACTTTGAGTTGTCCCGACCAAGGGAATAGATGGAAATAAGGAGGGGCCTCAGGACAGAGCCTTGAGGGACACCAAAAGAGAGGGGATGGGGCGAGGAGGTCGTGTGGGAGTGGGAAACACTAAACGTGCAGTTGGAAAGGTAGGAAGAGATCCAGGAGAGGGCAAGGTCAGTGATACCAATGAAAGAGAGGATCTGTAATAAGAGTCAGTAGTCGACTAAGACAAATGCAGCGGACAGGTCAAGAAGGAGGAGGATGGAGAACTGTTAGCTTTGGCCATGAGTAAGTCATTAATAAATTTGGTCAGGGCAGTTTCAGTAGAGTGATGAGGGTTGTCAAAGAGGGAGTTAGATGAGAGGTGGGATGAGATTACAGTGTGGACATGCTTTTCGAGACGACAATAAAGGGTAACATCTTGGAGTCACATGGTCAGCAACTCAAAAATATGATAAACACCTGAGAACGGAGTTCTATAGCTACAAGACCCAGTATAAAAATCAAGAGGATCCACCAATTTACCAGTGCACAAATTTATTATAACATTAGTGATTCAGTATAGATTACTGGGATCATATAAAAGACCAAATATTGGACCTTATTTGGTCTTTTATATGATCCCAGTAATCTAAACTGATTCACTAATGTTATAATAAATTTGTGCACTGGCAAATTGGTGGATCCTCTTTGATTTTTATACTGAGTCTTGTAGCTATAGAACTCCGTTCTCAGGTGTTTATGCTTTTCGAGACGTTTGGAGGCGAACGGGAGCAGGGATTTGGGGCGGTAGCTGGATGTGGAGGTCAGGTAGAGGGATGGTTTCTTTAAGATAGGTGTAATTGTTGCATGTTTGAAAGCAGAAGGAAAGGTACCAGACGTTAGTAATAGGTTGAAGAGGTGGGTTAGGGCTGGAATGAGTGTGGTGGTGAGGTTGTGGAGGAAGTGAGATGGGATGGGGTCCACTACACAGGTGGTGAGGTGTGATCTAGAGAGGAGGTGTGTGAGTTCCCCTTCAGTGATGGAGGGGAGGAGGGTTAGTGGGGCAGAGGAGTGGTCTGGTATACATGGGGGGTTGTAGTGGTTGGGTAGCAAAGACTTGTCTGATCTGATCAATCTTGCTGGTGAGGTGTGTTGTAAAATCTTCTACAGAAATATGAGATGTAGGAGGGAGCAGTGGGGGGCGAAGGAGGGAGTTATTTGTGTTGAATAACTGCCTGGGGTTGTGAGACAAAGAGAATATTCTGTTTAGTCGAGGTAAGAGCTGACTTGAATGTTAGAAGTGATTGTTTGAATGCTGTGTAGTTTTCTTGTGAATGTGTTTTTTTCCAGCGCCGGTCAGCAACTCTAGATGCTCGCCGCTGCTTTATAGTGGTGTCTGTGTGCCAGGGTTGTCTGTTGATTTGTCGTGTTCTGCCATGAATGAGAGGGTCAACTGCATCAATAGCTGATATGAGTGTAGAGTTGTAGAAAGCTGTGGCATTATCTGTGTCGTGGAGTGAGGATATGGATGATAGTGGTAAAATGGCGTTGGAGAGTGTATGGGCGACAAGATATGTGAGGTTTCAGCGACATGTGCGAGTTGGTGGACATGAGTGGCAGGTGAGGAGGACAAGGATGAGAAAATAAGTAGATGGTGGTCAGAGAAGGGAGGTTGTGGGGTTAGTTAGGAAGCAGAGGCACGTGAAGATGAGGTCTAGTGAATGTCCTTTTGCGTGGGTGGCTGTGGAGGACCATTGAATGAGGCCAAAGGATGAACCAGGTTACAGGAGTTTGGAGGCGGCTGCCTGGTGGGTGTCAATGGGGATGTTGAAGTCGCCCATTATGATGGTAGGAATGTCAGCAGAGAGAAAGTGAAGAAGTCAGATGGAAAATTGGTCTATGAAGGCGGTGGTGGGGCTTGGGGGTAGATAAATGACAGCCACTTGGTGGTTGGAAGGAGAGTAGATACGGACAGAGTGCGCTTCAAAAGATGAGAGGATAAAGGAGAGGGTGGAGGAATTGGCTTGAAGGTGCAGTTGCTACAAAGGAGAAGATCCACTCCTCCACCATGTTTGTTGCCAGTGCAAGGTGTGTGGGTGATGTGACGGCCGCCGTAACACAGTGCAGCAGGGGAGGCCGCGTCAGAGGGTATCAGCCATGTTTTGGTGAGGCCCAGGAAGGAAAGTCTGCGAGAGGTAAAGAGGTCATGAATGAAGTGGAGTTTATTACAGATGGAACAGGCATTCCAAAGCGCTCCAGAGAGAGGGGGTAGTGGAGAGGGGGTCAGGGGAATAGGTTTTATATTTGAAAGATTGCAGCTGTTTCTTGCAGGTGTGGGGTGATAGGAGGGTGGAATACTGGGGAATGTTGGTTGTGGAGGTCCAGGATTGGGAGATATGTTGCCAGTGGATAGCAGCAGCAAAGACATAGCAAGCAGGTGGGAGAATGAGTGTGGCCGGCTTGTTTTGTGTTTCTGCAGGAGAGGTGTGAGATTGAGGACCAGGTCAGCGGAGGAGCTCAGGTGGGGAGGTAAGAGGGTTGGGGAGATAAATATTTGTGCTGGGAGTGATGGAGTTTGGGGGTAGTGAAAAAGAGTAAGGATTAGTGAAGCAATTACTGTTAAGCATAGGCAAGTATGGTAAAGTGTTAGTGGGAAAGTAAAGTATTAGAGACAGTCGACAGACGGGTATAGGTGGTACCTTCTGGTTTCCTCCTATTTATCTCTGGAATATCTCTGCAGCCTACTTATTGAAATCCCACTTTGTGAAATCACACACAGGCCACATATTGTTATATATTGTTATATATATACAGCCAGTCATGTGTTAAAGGGATCCTGTCACCCCCAAACCACCTCCTAAGCTATTAAAAGCTGTCCCTAGAGCATAGTAACACTTACCCTACACTCCTTTTATCTCCTAAATGCATATATTGAAACTGAATATAAACGTTATAAAAGTACCTCATTACTGATGTTAATGAGTGACTATGGTATTCATAGTCACCCAGCCAGGCTGTCCCTCTTCATACTATCACACCTCAATAGGCGTGATCTTCATCATACATTCAAATGCGCGCCTCCCTGCGCGCCTCCCCGCTCTCCTCTCGGCCTGGCGCTGCTGTGTGGGGGCTGTATGGCGCAAGCGCATGCGCAGTACGGGGCTTGAAGCTCTAACAGCGGCGCGGGAGTAAATACGTCACCCGGTGCCGGAAATGACGCGAATCGCGTCATACAGCCCCCACACAGCAGCGCCAGGCCGAGAGGAGAGCAGGGAGGCGCGCATTTGAATGTATGATGAAGATCACGCCTATTGAGGCGTGATAGTATGAAGAGGGACAGCCTGGCTGGGTGACTATGAATACCATAGTCACTCATTAACATCAGTAATGAGGTACTTTTATAACGTTTATATTCAGTTTCAATATATGCATTTAGGAGGTAAAAGGAGTGTAGGGTAAGTGTTACTATGCTCTAGGGACAGCTTTTAATAGCTTAGGAGGTAGTTTGGGGGTGACAGGATCCCTTTAAAGGGGGGCCCACTTTTCATCATTTTGTTAGTGATTTTTCCGCCATTTTTTTTCTTTGCCCAACTAAATTAGTGGAAATCCAGTGTGACCATGCCCCAAGCCTTCCCTACTTCAATACAAAACCCGACATCCTGATAGTCACAATATTATTAATATGAAGAAAACTATATAGATGTGTCACAGCGTGGAGATAAGTGGAAATCAGGACGCTCGCCTCTTGGATATTGTGCTTAAAATCTGAATGAATGTTAGTAGAGTTAGGCCCCTTTCACATCAGCGGTTTTTTGAAATTGCAGCAGATGCGGTGAAAAAAACGCATCTGCCGCGATTACCGCATACCGGCTGCACTTGCGGCAAGCCCCATACAATGTATAGGCGGGCTTGCGGCAGGTGAGGCAAGTGCGGTTTTGGCACTTGCCGCGGAAAAAAACGCGGTCAGCTGCGGTTTTTTTCGCGGCCGCACCTGCCGCAAGTGCCAAAACCGCACTTGCCACACCTGCCGCAAGCCCGCCTATACATGGTATGGGGCTTGCCGTAACTGTGCCGCAAGTGCAGCCGGTATGCTGTAATCGCGGCAGATGCGTTTTTTTCACCGCATCTGCTGCAATTTCAAATAAACGCTAGTGTGAAAGCAGCCTTACGCAGATAATACTGTAAGTGATTTATTAGTTACATCATTGTAAGGCCATTATAGACTTAGGCCTGCTCTAATACATAGCAGTGTAATCATCAGACCTCACACGGCCGCTGTAGTGCAGATTGTTCATACATTTTTAACTCCGATTAAATCAAAACATAAAAATTATTATCATTTTATTTCTTCATAACTTCCCATTGCTAAATGGAGCGGATCATCAGAATTTGAAGTCGGCTTTTTATTTTAGACCTGTTTTTCCTTTTGGGAATCAGTAGGTCACTTTTCAGCTTTGCTGTGTAGACTGGGCCAGATGAGCAGTGACATCTCTAACAATAGGACATGACTGTGTTATCGACATACATAATGTGGAAAGATAGAGCGGTTATGGGGAAGATTGTAAAATATGAATAAAATATGAATTAAAATATTAAATCAGGGAATTTATTCAGGGTTTTTCTGAATTCTTGTGGAAAAGGGTCACAGATTTAATGAAATTTACAACATAAATTTGTGTACACTATTGATCAATTGTACAGCAGTCTATAACTGGAACAATGTGACTTCCATCTAACTAATACACTCGTTATATACTTATCTCTGGTGGCTTCATCGTTATTGAGTGCTCCTCCGGTCCTGTGGCAACATCTTCTGCCTGTAACTTTTGACTGGTCGGGAGTGAGAAGTTCCGTCACAAGGTCTCAATGCAAGTCTATGAGAGCCAGAGCAAGGCCATAATGAGGCTGTCATAGAGATGTATTGAGTTGTGACCTCCGGTGCTTTATGAAACACTGGAGCTGCCGGCAGTCATAAATTACCACAGACCATCGGAATCACCACTGTAAACAGATGAAGCCACCGGAAGGCGAGAATAGACAGTGGGTAGAAGACTTAGGCTTAAAGCACCATTCAAGCTGAGCAATAAAATCACTAGTGTGGTGCTTTTAATAACTGAGGCATTCCCTGGACTGCAGATATGTCAGAATCTGAACTGTATGCAAACTTAGAATATACAGGGTGGGCCATTTATATGGATACACCTAAATAAAATGGGAATGTTGGTGATATCAACTTCCTGTTTGTGGCAAATTAGTATATGGGAGAGGAAAACGTTTCCAGATGGGTGGTGACCATGGCGGCCATTTTGAAGTCGGCCATTTTGGATCCAACTTTATTTTTTTCAGTGGGAAGAGGGTCATGTGACACCTCAAACGTATTGAGAATTTCATAAGAAAAACAATGATGTGCTTGGTTGTAGCGTCACTGTATTCTTTCATGAGTTGTTTACAAGTTTATGACCACTTATAAAATGTGTTCAAAGTGTTGCCAGATAGTTGGGCCATTCTTCATCAATGGAAGCCTCAATGTCACTGGATATCTGAAAGAGCTACATGATAGACATATCAAGTGGCGTTGAGGTTTCCATTGATGAAGAATGGCCCCACTATCTTTGTACCCCATATACCACACCATACCATCAATGTTTGTGTTTCAGCAGTCTTGGAGGGATCTATCCACTGGGGCTAGTGTCAGACCAATAGCGCTGGTTTTGTTTGGTAACTCTCCATTCACAAAAACGTTTGCCTCATTCCTCATCTGAAGGCAATTGTCTATGCTGTGAAGATACGAGATGTGCAGCATCTGAGACATCGGATCTGGAAGCCTGTGCTAGCATTTCTTCAGTGGTGTTGCTATCAGTGTGTCAAGAGTGGAGAAGAGGGTTGCATTGACAATCCATCACAATGGGCAGCACTTTGAACACATTTTATAAGTGGTCATAAACTTGTAAATAACTCATGAAAGAATAAAGTTATGTTAAAACCAAGCACACCATTGTTTTTCTTATGAAATTCTCAATACGTTTGATGTGTCACATGACCCTCTTCCCATTAAAAAAAATAAAGTTGGATCCAAAATGACCAACTTCAAAATGGCCGCCATGGTCACCATCCATCTGGAAACGTTTCCCCCCTCCATATACCGATGTGCCACAAGCAGGAAGTTGATATCACCAACCATTCCCATTTTATTTAGGTGTTCTCATAGAGATGGCCCAGCCTGTACTTTGTTACTTTAGGTTACTCCAAATATAGAACCAATAGAAAGTATTTTTAAGCAGGTTTATTACTTAATTAACATTGTATCGAGGTTCTTACACTTTACATTACTATTACCTATCTACAGGGAGACAGCCAGTGCCGCGGGGAGACAGCCAGTGCCGCGGGGAGACAGCTGGCAATCAGATCCCAGCAGCTCTGAATTACCAGACCCCTACTTCTGATTTTTATGATGTTTATGCCCCCTTCTTTTTTTTGTTATGCAATTTTAGGTAGAACCGTCTTCAAAGTAAACTTGTCACCAGTATAATGAGTTATGTGCATGATGTAATAAGGCCCCACATTCAGGAGCTGCACTGAGCCCCAACATCTCTGGTTTGCATAGAAAACCTGCATTGTGCCTCTGCCACTTGGCTTGTTAGTTTGCACCCACTACTTTGGTTCAATTAAAAATGCCCATAGTTCTTCATAGCCAATATCTCTGGTGATTTCTTTTCTGTATTAAAGGTGCTTCATTTAGAAGATCTGCTGTAGCCTATATAGCTAATAGAGCAACTCAATGAATTAGAATATTATCAAAAATCAATATCATATTGCCATGTGTCTGGGAGCCCTGAGACGCGTTGACTAAAAAAATCAATATTATATTCACCCTTTGATGTCTGCTGGAATACGGCAGCGCGGTGTTTAACTCTTCATCCCCCTACTTTAATTTTCTGAGATAATGACCTTTGGGTTTTCATTGGCTGTAAGCCATAATCATCAGCATTAACATAAATAAACACATGACATATTGTGTACATCTGTGTGTAATAACTATATAATGTGTTTCACTTTATGTATTGAATTACTGAAATAAAAGAACTTTTTGATGATCTTCTAATTCATTGAGATGCTCTAGTATTTCTACAAAGAAAAGTTCAGAAGATAAGCCGCAAGTGTATACTGCCCAATGTGGAAAAAAAGACAAACGCACTGTAAAAAGACGCTTGTATGCCTGGTTAGCAAAAGTCTGTAGGCATATCACCATAGCATCAGGAGCAACTCCTGAGTGTAGTGCATGTGATGTGAACATAGCCTTACACTGCTGGTGCATCTAGACCAGGGGTGGGGAACCTCCAACCCCAGGGCATGGGGCCAATGATGGCCTTTTCTGCAGCCCCCGGACAGATTCCTGGGGACCTGAGTGCTCGGACGGCAGCCTCGTGTTGCTGTCTGACGGCTCTTTAAGCCCCCACATGTGCTGTGAGCATGTGCACGGCACGTGGTGTTCACTACTGCACGCTACGAGCACATACACTGAAGAATTACGTTCTCATGCTGGCCAGTGACAGCGGGAGGACATACTTTATGGGCAGGCTTAGTACACGGTGTTTTCTTACCACAGAAGAATGGCAGCCCCAGCGTCCCCAGTGATGTATATGCCCCCAAGGGATATATATACCTCCTAGTGATGTCTGAACCCCACAGCCATGTCTATGCTCCCTAGTCGTATACCCCCAGCCTCCCAGTGATGTACATTCTTTCTAATCTTCCCAAGTGAAGTATGTGCTCTAGCGCCCTTGTGCTTTAGATGCCCCTAGCTCCTCCTGTGATGTGTATACTGCAGCCCCATATCTCCAGTAATGTATAAACAGTCCCAGAGTCTCCTATGTGATGTACATACAGCAATCCCAGTGTCTCCTATGTGATGTATACACAGCAGTCCCAGCATCTATGTGATGTATACACAGCATTCCAGTGTCTTGTATGTGAGGTATATACAACAGTCCCAGCGTCTCCTATGTTATGTATACACCAGTCTTGGTGTCTCCTATGTGATATATAAATATTTATTCCACTCCCTGTGTCTCCAATGTGATACAGCAGTCTCCGTGTTTCCTATGTGATGTACCAGCAGTCCCTGCATCTCCGATGTATATTTAACAGCCACAGTGTTTCCTATGTGATGTATAAACAGCCCTTTTGTGGTGCTTTTGGAACTTTTTTTGTGATGTATATGCAGCAGTCGCAATGTCTCCTTTGGGATGTTTTGATTTACAAAACTTATTATCACAAAGTGTCAACTGTTCTTCAGATCAACACAAACCTGGTAAAGCAGCTGTGGGAAGCAACCAGATCAATATCTCCACAACACCACAGCCGCACCAAACAGAAGCTGCCCCAGCCGACACATTAGGGGGGAGATAATTGTTTGCCTGAATATAGTGGGGTAATTTTCAAGTTACCGTATATACTCGTGTATAAGCCGAGTTTTTCAGCACAAAAAATGTGCTGAAAAGTCCCCCTCGGCTTATACACAAGTAATACAGCGGTACCCAGTGGTATACAGCCCCCTCCCCTCCCCCGTGATATACAGGGCCCCCCCTTCCTTCTGGCAGACCTGTAAAGGAAGAGATCATTATACTTATCGTGTCGCTGCCGCCACCAGCTCTGTCACCGCCACCGCGCTATTCCGGGTCTTCATGCTTCCTTGTCCAGCGCACAGGAAATGTCGTCATTTCCTGTGCGCCGGAGAAGGAAGCATGAAGACCCGGAATAGCGTGGTGGCGGTGACAGAGCGGCGGCGGCGGCAGCGACACGATAAGTATAATGATCTTTTCATTTACAGGTCTGCCAGAAGCAAGGGGGGGGGGGGCCTGTACACCACTGGGGCTGCTGCTGTAGACTACCTCTGGGGCTGCTGCTGTAGATTTGCTCTGGGGCTGCTGCTGTATACTGCCTCTGGGGCTGCTGCTGTATACTGCCTCTGGGGCTGCTGCTGTAACACTGCTGGGGCCTGTATATACCAGTGGGGAGGCTGCTGTATACCACACTGCTGGGGGCTGTATACCTGCGCTGGGGTCCACCCTCGGCTTATACACGAGTCAATAGGTTTTCCCAGGTTTTGGGGGCAAAAGTAAGGGGGTCGGCTTATAGACGGTCAGCTTATACACGAGTATATAAGGTAATAATTTTGAGCCGCCCCTGAATAGGGGTAGATATTTCAAAATGTCCCTTGGCAGAAAGAAGGTCCCAACCCTGATCTTGATGCACAGATATAAAGAATACTAAGCTGGGTGCCGATGCACATGCATCGGGATTCTAGCAGAGCGAGTCACTGACTCGCAATGGCCGCTTTGCGGCCAATGCTTCGCGCTGCTAAGGCGACTCGCCATGCCCGTGCGCGGGCATAGCGAGTCGCCTTAGAACTGCTCGCAATGGCCGCTGCGCGGCCAATGCTTCGGCGTATCCACATGACCACGCTGACTCGCAGCGTGAGCGGACTCAAAAGGGGCAAAACCCATTTGTTTATTATATAAAGATATAAAATGACTGTTCAAACCAAGCTAGATGCTAAGTGCTCCTTCCCACCTATCTCCTCCCTTCTTTAGGTCCTGTAAAGCCAGAGCTGTTTATAGAAAGCTATGACATTTCGATTACATCTACATCTCTGCTCACACACTTAGATTTTGCAGCCGTTGCTTTGCTGTTTTGATCAGAACTGATTGATACGTAATCTGCTATCCAGAATCCCTCGGATCCTCCTGTTACAATACAGACTCATCAAACCTGTGATATTTCCATTATTAATGGAAATCAGACATTAGTGTGAACAGAGCCTAAGCGTTTGACCTTATTATTACAGAAATAATATGTACAACTCATCATACACCACATAGGTAATTATTTTATACTGTTAATCCTAGTTGTTGTTTTTTTTCAATCATTTTAATTATTACAACATTTAATACATTTACTGCCTTAATATAGTGATACATATGGCAGAATATGTATCTGACTCTGAACTGTGTCAGAATAACATAGATGGAAGGTTCTATAACATTGTCCTTTTCCAGTGCATTCTTAATATTATACCTCTAGTCAAGCCAAATAAATGGTCATTGTTCGACCTTTCACGTGTCAAACTTCCATAAAACACAAGATTGCAAATAAACATATTCTTAATGTCGCACTTCTTAAAGCATGGTTGAATCTAAAGAATCCAATGAGTCTTTTCCTTCATCTCCGTACCGGTGGGGGATGAACTTTGATCTCACCGTTACCTGACTGTGTTTCGGTTGGCCATCATTGATCATCGTATGAAAAGTCACTGTCCTTTCTTTTTTGGCCTTTCTGTCTCTTCCACCGTCTTGACCATGATGTTGGCCTTCCCAGGTCCCCATAATTGATTCACTTCCAGATGGACTTCTTAATACGAATGGAATACACTGGCCGGGGGGATCTATCGGAGGATCAGGAATGGACAAAGAACTTGGTGGTACTGATTTATGATGGGCTGCACCTTCATTTTTACCTAAAGGTCTAAACCCAACTTCTCCAACCGGATTCAGGTGAGAACAAGTATCTGGAAAATTTCCTGAAAATGGAGATGTTTTAGCTAGGAAGCGCGGGGGTTATGAACTCTGTAGACTGCAGCCTCCGGTTTACATCGTCATTAGGACTGTGCATGGGATTGTAATAGCTGTCTTGAGAAGACCTCTCTGTGTAGAGGTGAACGATCATCCTGGTTTGATGGTGTATACGCCATATTCTGTATTGGAGGATTTCCTTTTGGATTGTTTGAATGTTGAATTTCACGGTCAACTACATTTGGAGGATTGGGAATGCCGAATCTTTCTGAAGGTGTGGAGAATCCCAAGAGAGAATCCAGTATCTTCTGTGCAGACACGTAATCGAGCGCTGGATCCTGAGACCTCATCTCAGCCCAGTTAATGAGCGCATCCTCTCCGGAGCTCTCTGAACTGCTTGCTCTGGCGTGATGGTTTTGCTGTGGGGTGCGATGAGTAGGAAGAAGACTTGGAAGAGGAGGCGAAGGCTTTAAAACCCCAGATTTTCTCTGTTCAGTTTTGGTATCGCAGATCTGTTGGTATAAGCAGATTATATGCATTTGTGAACAACAAGAAGTAATATACAGAGTTACCAATAAATAAAAAAGGCAACTTTTATTTAGCAAGAACTTAAAAGTTCAGAATTGCCTTAAATATATTGAATGTTCCAGTGTCTGGCCGACTACAGGAACATGGCTGCTTCTAGAGATTGGATCGTGTAGGAGAAAGTTGGTATTTTATTGGTTTTAAAAACAGATCCACACTCCTAGTCCGAGTTGGTAGAAGTTTTATTTTGTATGTGATATTCTTATTAGTTTGGTAAAGATATATGGATGGATTTTCTACTTGACTTATACAGTATTTCAAGAACAAGGTTGATGAAAATGCTTAACTGGACTATCTTCCCTATTTACATATACAGCCCTATATGTGATATGTTGTGCTGGGCAAAATCCATTACTCCCTAAAATACGTCCCAGAAAATAATTAGTAAATTATCTGCTCCTTGTCACTTAACTATAGTCTAAATGAGAGTGGTCCAACCATCAGAAAGACTGGTCCGATTTGTGCATGTAACTAGTTAGCATCTCCTGCATCTACCTGCTATGCGGATGAGCATGCGCAGTCTACCAGCTACCACACCTGCTATGTGCAGACATGACTGGTCCCAAAATGTCAATGCCCATGTGAGCTTAGTCTTATGGTGGGTTTACACACACCAATCATTGTATCCAATCTCTGAACCAATCTCTGGTTGCAGTGAAATCATGGACAGATTGCTCCATGTTGTACACAGCACAAAACTGGGACTATGTGTCCATGATTTCACTGCAACCAAGATTGGTCAGAGATGGATACAATGATTGTGTGTGTAAACCACCATTCGTGTTGTTTTGGACGTCTATTGTTTTTTTCTTTTTAAACAGTCTTAGTCTCATCACAGATTTTATGCAGTGTCATAAAGTTTTAGGGTTTGTCACATGAGTGTCAGAGTTTTATCAGTTTTTGTCGGATGAGAGAAAAAAAGTTTCTCTACCTTCTCCAATATAGCTGTCCGTGAAGAATGGACAGTACTCAGATGGTATCCGAGAGCGGCCCTATTTTTTTTGAGGACCCATTGGCTTGAATTGCTGATTTTGATCCTATACTCGCATCAATAGCGGACATTTTTCTGCAATTTTGTGTGAACCACCTGATACACAAATACATTTTGACATGTGAATAGCCCCTTAAGGCCCCGTTACACGGTATGAGATCGTGAATGATATCGCTCAAACGTCACGGGTTTGGAGTCGTTTAAACAACATTGTTAGGACGTCGTTGCATGTGACACCCAAGATACAACTACGATAAATCGTTGGATCGTTGATTGCAGATTTGAGAACATGTTCTCAAATCAATTGATCCTCGGTCAGCCAACCTGCTTCATCGTTCTGTGTGACACCGCGATAACGATGTTGTGAACGACTTCTCCTATTCACAACAATGAGCAAGTATCGTTCACTGGGTTGTGACGAATGATAGCTATTCACTACATCGTTGGTGCGTCGTGCACGATAGCTATACGTGTGATATCTCACCAATGACCTCTAAACGATGTCCTAACGACCACGCGCCCATGAGATCGTTGGTGATATCTTAATGAATTGAAGCGTGTAATGGTACCTTTAGATTAACTACATATAACCTCTATTTGTAAAAAACATGAATACAACTCATACATGAATAATAGATGTCTGAATGAGCCCTTATACTCTGATTAAATCGCCTTGAACTACCGTAAATGTATTCTCTTACATCTGAGTTTCCACCATCATTCCGATCATCTGAAAAACTTTCTCCATGGTTAGGGAAACGTGGAGACAGCAGTTTACATGTAGGTAGCGGATCTTCTAAGCTGCACTCACTCTCAGTGGAGGTGTACAGGGTATGAAGAGCGGGGAATGACCTTTGCCTCCTAGGACTCCATGGAGTAAAAGCAGTCCGGTGCGGCTCAGGAGTCCCCTCGTCTTTACTGTTGTCTCTGTTACATTTCGGATCAGTGCTACCACCATCTGCACAACCCGTTTGTAAAGAGATAGTGCTTAATGTTTGGAAGTCTCGTGGGCCTTCTGTCTCAATGCCACTGCTAGGAATTTGGCGAGAGTCGTTCATTGCTTCCAACATGTCAGCAGGTAAATGATGAAAAAGAGAAGATACCTAAAATGCAAAGACCACTGCGAAGATTTAGCAAATGTCGTATCAGTTGTATTGACAAGTTTTTAACACTTAAGGCCCTGTCACACCTGGCGACGGGGCTGGGGATGTCGGCGGCGACTGGCGGGTGCGCGCACGTTTTTGGTGCCCCGCCAACGTCGCCGTCCCCCATTTACATGGGGCGACATCTCCAGCCCTGCGCCGGCGAGCTGACAGGCGGCATCGCCGCCGGGGTGTCTGAAAACCCCAGCAGTGATGCAGGACAATGGGAGCCTATGGCTCCCATCGCCTGTCAGGTCGCCGGCGGACGGTTACATGGGGCGATGTGTGCACATCGCCCCAGATCGGTCGCCTGGTTTCAGAGCACTGCTCTGATGTAATGGGCGGCGATGTCGCCCTGTGTGACGGGGGCCTTAAGATTTAGATAGGACTTTAAAGAAGACAACTGCACAATTTTATGAGAAAGGTTAATATAAAATACAAAATTAAAGGATCAGTATGATATTGCATACACTTTTGTATACTCAGCATGCAAAGGTTAAGTACTTTCATCATCAAGGAGCTTTTGAATATCATCTGTCTGGAACATCAGTCAAAGAAGCAGAACTAAGGGGGCCGTCACACGGAACGATATCTTGCCCGATATCGTTTAAGCGATCTCCTTTTTGATCGCTTAAGCGATATCGGGCAAGATATCGTTGCATGTAATCAAGCGATTTACGATGGTAAATCGCTTGATCGTGACATCGCTGATCTGAGGTTCGGTTCTCAGATCTAGCGATGAACGATGCAACGATCTGCATCATCGTGGTGTATGACACCACGATGATCCATCTCCCAGCGACCGCGCCTATGCTGGGAGATGGTAACTATGGTACACGTCGGGTAACTAAGCGACGCGCGGCGCCTAGTTACCCGATGTGTACCATAGTAACGAGCGAGATCGCTGCTCCACATCGCTGGTGAGTCTGTCTGTGTGACATCTCACCAGCGATGTGAGCGATATTGTAAGCGATTGCGCGTGCACGTGATCGCTTACAATATCGCTAAAGATATCTCACCGTGTGACGGCCGCCTTAGACAGAGAAAATCCCAACACTGAACCAGGTGCCCAACCATTAGGGTGCGTTCACACGATCAGGAAACACAGCGTTTTGGACGCTGCGTCCAAAACGCTGCGTAGTACAGTACAGGCATAGTGGATGGGATTTCAAGAAATCCCATCCTCACTATGAGTAACCCGCCCGCAGCGTCTTTGGAGCTGTGGTGCGGGTTGCCGGGAGTCCGCTCCTCCGTAGCATGTTTATTTCATGCTGCGGAGTCGGAAGCGGCTCCATCGGGTGACTGCAGGGAGAAGCCGCCCTGCACCCACCGCACACGGTGAGTACAGGGCGGCTGCGGTCTCCCTGCGGTTCCCCGCGGCTTTCCTCAGGTCCGGAAGAGCTGCGTCCAACACGCAGCTCCTCCGAACCATGTGCACATACCCTAACAGGCACACTGCTTCAGTCTTTGTCATGTTTCTCTGTGATTCACACAACATTGCACAAGTCTAAAGGCCGCTTTACACGTTGCAATATTGTTCCGATATCGCAATTCAATGGCGCAGGAGCGCGCATTTAGTGCACGTTTTCTCCTGCATCGCATCGGAGGTTTACACGACCCGATATCGTGATACAACGTCCCTACGATGTCTACGCCCCCCAACCCAGGAACGACCATTTAACATGGGAGTGAATGGGTGACGTTGAACTTCACATCGGAGTTGGGCTGTCACACAGCACGATCCGGCTCCAATCTCCATTCAATATCGGAGCATTTGAGAGCACGCTCATTCAATCCCCGATATCGCATTGACATCGTTCCTGCATCGTATTGGACGTTCACACCATACAACGCAGGAACGATATCGGCTCCAACGATCGAACCACGTGACTTTTCATTGAAATTGGACGCCGATATCGCAACGTGTAAAGCGGCCTTAAATAAATATGTTGTAAATCTAGTTCATCTTTGCCCTCCAGTGGACAGCCTCTGGGATTAGATGAAACGGAGATACAACGTAAACATCAGACAATGGGGCAATAAGGCCACACAATTCAAGGCTTTCAAGAATCACATAAATCAACAGCAGATAATTGGGTTAAATAAATCATAAGGACTTGTCACAATGAACATATTGTCTGTCTGTATCAGTATGACCAATAATGCTGGTTTGTCATAGATTGACATAATACATGGACTCAAAATATCCTTTTTAAAGTGCTGTCACACAGCACGATCTGGCCTGTGATGTCGGAAGCGATGCGCGGGTGCACGCTCGCTTCCGACATCGCAGGCCAGCTGTCACATGGCAGGACGTTGCCGGTGACGCCGCAGCGATGCGGGCGGAGCCATCGCTCGCTGGGCTGGGATCAACCCAGCGAGCGATCCTATAGGCTGGATCGCCGCCAACATCGCTATGGTGGTATCAGACGGCACGATCCAGCATTTTTGTTTTTTCCTGTGATATTAAAGAGTTAAAGTGTCTATACCACATTGTAAAGTACATGGACCAGAGAGAAAGAATGAAATGTCTTGTTATGTCACTTCAACCAGTTTATTATTTACTAAAATTTGCTTTGCGTTGCGATTAACGGCATTGAATGGTTGGTCATGAAGTCAATTAGGAAATAGATAACGAAAGGTTCTTGTATATGATTTTCTACTGGTTGATGAATTTTGCATCTTTATGTTTCATTCTTGAGAAATTAAAAATAAAGATAAAAATCTTACATTAAGTTTCTCCAGAGCACATATAGTGCTTTGTGCCCGTACAAGATGGTCCAGGAGCTCGGTGATCTTCTGGTTCAGGGAGTCCTTGTCTTGTTCCAGATTCTCCACCTGGGTCTATTCATGTCATAAGGGATGAAGGATGAGGGTGGATCAGATCAAATAATAATTGTCACTGGAGAAGTAGTAGGGTCTATATCAGGGGTGCACAACCTGTGATTGGGGGGCCTGATGTGACCTGTAACATTATTCTGTGTGGCTCCGGATCGTCTGGTCACACGCATGCTCGTCAGCTGCCCTTGAAGACGGTTACACCGAAACGGCGTTGGGCACACAGGACAGTCTTGCTTATCCTATCATCCAGCACATATGGGTAGGTGTAATATATAAATTTGACTCTGAATTTGAGATATGAAAAATACTCATATTCTGGCAATATTATTGAGGTGAAGAATTGAATGGTTTACTGTGGTTTTTGACTCCCATATTGACGGGACCACAAGTTCACCCTCATATGTGGAATGTGGGGTTCATTCCCTGGATGATAACCTCCCTTATAATGATATTGTATGATGGAATATTACACAGGTCTGAGTTTGTAGTATAAGGTTAATGAAGTGTAACAGGACACACTCGACCTGAAGATGTGTTTTCCTATGCTATTTGGATTGATATAAGGATATAACCGTTCTGATCCTATTACATTGGCCTGAACTGTACACCCCAGTAAGATCCCCTGTGTGGGATTATCTCTTTGTCTTTTTTTTAAATATATGAGATAAATAAAGAAAATTTGCAGTACAATAACTCCATTGTGTGTTTTCACATGTTTTAACACGTGCTCGTCTGTGTCTGTTCACATTGTATTTTCCAAGTGAAACAGCTCAATATGTCAGCAAGTCATAAAGATAGAATGGGGAGCGCCACATACATGGTCTCTTCATTTTGGGAGCGTGAAGAAGGTAAGAAGGGTACTGACATTTTCTCGGAAGGTTGGAGTCCTGAAAGTGGAACCAACATGCATGTGCCAAATACCTTCACTATACCGTGATCATTTATATTGGAGTCATGAAATGGATTCATTCTGACAGTGTGGCCCTCGAACCAGAAAAGGTTGTGCATCCCTGATCTATATCTCCTAGAACTGTTATACACAAACATTATTAGAGGCAAAGGTTTAATCGACTCCGTCCATCTGATCATAAGAGAAGATCCACAGCCAACCCTCCAGCTAACACCAGTATATATTCCAAAAGCACAAAAAGAAAAGCTCTAAAATATGCTAAATAATTTGTTCTCTTATTGGAATTTTTAGAGACAGATCTGGATTGTAGAATACAAGATTACACGGTTCTGGTCATTAAACCCAATCTAAATATGTCCCGAGGTTCACAATACTCAAGCTTTACCATATACAATAGCCATCTGTGTGACAAACCTTTTTTAACCTTCCCTCAGTATGTTTGTTAAAGGGAGTCTGTCACCCCCACAATGCAATGTTTTCAACACACTCATACAAGTGGATGCATGGAAAATGTCGGACTGCACTCCAGATGTCATCCAAGTCCAATATTCACTGAGTCAGGCAATGGAGAAGATGGAGAAATCAATCTCTCTATCTCCTCCGTACCTGTGATCTGATTCTCACATGTGATCAGAGTTGCTTGACAGGTGGTCATGTTTACATCAGAGTTTGAGATGAGCGTCATTAGCAGATCACATACGATTCTCAAGCATTGGATGGTATATGCCAGTGTGACCTCGGCCTATGGGTGTATTCCATATATCATGGACACATAGACCTGTGGAGTTCAGTTATTAACAAATGTGTATAGAGAAACTCTATTTTAAAGGGAATTGTCATACAACAAACTGCATACATATATTAGACCTGATGATTCTGGTGTACTTACTTTGAAAATCCCATGCTACACTGGTTGTATAATCCTGATATTAAAATGAACATTTTAGGAGTCCAGATGAAAAGTGACAAAGTGACCTGAGGAGCGGTCAGTTAGGCCCAGGGGGGTGCAGACACCATCCATTGTGATGTGGATTGTAAAGTTAATACACCAGCCTCATCAGGACTAAGATCTATTTCATAATGTATACAGTCAATTTTATGAAACGTAGTGACAGATCCATTTTAAGGCATATGTGAACTCTGAATATAACTGTACAGGTGACATATAGAATGAATTCTCCTATATAAAAAGTTGAGTATTTTATCCTAAGTTACATTCCAGGTTATTACCCAGAGCTGCATTTACTATCCTATTAAGTATCATTGTAAATAGTTGACATCCAGGTAAATGAAACCCAGTGTTAATCGCCTACCTGGGCATCAATCGGCATAATTACATAAGCATCTGCTATGGGACACAACCACATGATATGGCGTGTGCCAGCGGGCACAGGTCTCACCAGTGCAGACTCTGAACACAGTTATTATATACTAGCTGGGTGCCCGATGCACATGCATCGGGATTCTAGAAGAGCGAGTCTCTGACTCGCAATGGCCGCTTCGCGGCCAATGCTTCGCGCTGCTAAGGCGACTCGCCATGCCCGCTGCGCGGGCATAGCGAGTCGCCTTAGAACTGCTCGCAATGGCCGCTGCGCGGCAATGCTTCGGGCGTATCCACATGACCACGCTGACTCGCAGTGCGAGTGGACTCAGAAGGGGCAAAAAAAACATTCGCAATTATATAATAGATCACTGTACTGATGGGATTTTACAGGAATCTATACTGTTGTCACAAGAATATTGACTACTAGGCAATGCAGAATTGTTATATACAGACAGAGAGAGAAGAATCAGTGCAAACGGCGTCAACACAATAATGAACTTACAGAGGATTGGTGATCGGGGTCTGGGATCTGGCCGGTGCCAGAAAACCTGTCATTCTTCCTGGAAACAGAGAAATGTGTGAGTAGGGGTTCTTATACAAGTCCTATAACACAACAAAAATAGTGTTTTCACCTACAAAATCTGAAAATAATAAACCGAGTCTGCCTTTTGTCAAGTTTTTATATATTCTATGTGGTCATGTGTAAGATACATGTGTGCCAACCAACATGGCTTCCATTACAGCTGATGATGAGCACGTCATGTAGCATGAGACTTTGGAAAAAAGAATGACCAATATGTGAAATGGCTCCTACGGTTAACCAAGGACGACCCAGCAATGTACTAGCTGGATAATGCATTTACATTAGCTGTAAAGAAAGTGTGTCAGACCAAACTGACAGTATAAACCAAGTACATTTTAGGATATAACTGTTGCACCCCAGGGTTGATGTGCCACAATGTCATCACTGCACCCAGGTAGTGGTGTCTCCAGAGAGCAACAAAGGGTATTCTCATCAGGAAACAGGCACACACAACACTAACACCTCCAAGCCAGAAGGGGGAGACCAAGCCGGGTTCAGGGTGAGCATCCCTTATATTCTGGTCTGAGGAGGAGCAAGTCAGTGCAGTGCGGAGCAGTACTGTGAAGACATCCTGGTGGACTGGAAGCTGCTTAGCTCGTCCCAGGAACGCTAACTTGTTCCAGGCCTAAGGCTAGGGTCTGAAGAAAGGAGAGGAAGAAACACACCGGGAAGCTGAGCAGCATCGTGCCTTCCCCAGAGAACAAGTGTATAGAACGAACACCGGAGTCCGAGACCGTGCAGGATTACACATCCCAGCAGTCAACACTGGAAAGTGGGGGACTCTAGATTCTACAGCTACTCTGTACCAAAAACACAGCAACGCATAGACTTCAACAACATTGACACCCAGGTGCAGAGTAGAGAGAGTGAAGGACTCGAGTTGCCTGTTAAACTGGTACCCCGCAGGACGAGACAGGGCCGGCAGCCTAGCTTAAGCAAATGCAGTAGCCAAATCACAAGCGCGGCAAGGGAGCTAAGAAGACCCGGTCGGGTGAGAATAACCCCAAGTTGCTCTCAAGACTTCGTGGACAGCATTTAACATCTGCTCCAGTAAAGGACTGAGAAAACTACAAAACTGTGAGTCTGCCTGTTACTTGCGCCCGTTGCCCTGCACCCTGTACATAGACTTTCTACACCTGCCTTGGGGACCCTCAGCCCTACTTGAGGAGGGCTTGCAATCCACACTGCCCCAAGTCACCATTCCCAACAGGAATACGGCAGCAGTGGTTCTGCTAACCACATACCGCGGCTGGCGTCACGACAAATCCCTTGTAAATACCCCTTTTTGGACTGATCCCAGGCCACAGGACCAGGTCACGGCTACCATGATCCCCAAAGACAGCACAGGCCTGGTTCCCGAGTACCCCATAGCCTGGGGGTGCATCAGCTCTTTTGGCGTCACAAACAGGATCCCGTGCCCAGTGAACCGGGTACTGTGTGCCATGAATTGTGTGGAATACTTGTTTTTGAACTGTCGCCATTGTAACGCACGCAGCACGTGGGAAGCAGAGGGGGCGTGTCATCGTGGGCAGCACTCTCCATAGAGCACAAAGCGAGGCCCGGCCTGTGCTCTGACAACATCCGGCGGGGACACAAAACCCTGCTGCACCAGCAGAACTATAATTGTACACCCCGACGGAAGCAGAAGACTGGAAGGGTCTACATTAACTAAGGGGGCGGAAATGTCGCAGCCAGTGGATCCCGCACAGCGAGTGGACAGAGCACCAGCGCAAGGGATGTCACCGATCATGCTGTTCCTGATGCCATTCACCCTGCGAGCGACGTGGCTGCCGCAGTACTCAGGTGAGCCCAATACCCTCACGGACTTCAAAGAAAAGCTGGACAGCTATTATAGTGTATACCCCATGACAGAGGGTCAGCGTGTCAGCATACTAATGTTGCAGTTAACTGGACATGCACAGCGGGAGGTGAATTCCTGGTCAAATGATGATAAAGACACTGTGGAACATGTAATGGCCAGGCTGAAAGCTACCTTTGAGACCAGTGTGGATGCCAGAGCTAAAATAAGATTCTTAGGGTCAGAAACCACAAGAGAGTGTGAGAGACTTTGTTTTAAATTTGCAGGAGGCACTCAGGGCACTCAAACAGGCAGAACCCGCCTTGGCACAAGGGGAAGATAAACTGCTGATAGACCAGTTTGTTGATGGACTATTATTCCCTACCCATAGAGGACGACTGCGGATGAGGGCCATACATAATCCAGATTTGAACTTTGTGGAATTTAAAGAGAGGGCAATCCGCTTACTGCAGGCAGAAGAGCCTCATGATACAGGCTCTGCTCAATGTTTAGCTACAGCGCCAAACCCATCAGCCATACCAGGGGCTGATGCCAAACCTCAGGAGCCCATCACCAATGAGGCTCTAAACCAAAAGATTAAAGCCCTAACCAAAACTGTAACTGACATGGCCAAAGTTATGCAACAGCTGCGTGGATCCAAGCCTGTGGAGAAGATTGAGCTGGCTACAAGCAGGGAGGATGTCCCATGGATGTGACCCAGGAGATACCCGGCGACCAGAGGACGACCCAACGACTGCTACCACCCTGATGGACAGCCCATTTGTCGTCGCTGCGGAAAAGTGGGCCATTTTGCCAGGGAGTGTGCTTTAAACGAGGATCCCCTGGGGAAGCGGGCCGCTCCTCAGGAATGAACTCCCAAGGCCTCTCAAGCTGGCGGGACAGGTACGTAGGAGGATGTCCAATTATACCTGTCGTGCAGCATGGAATTCTCCTGAATGCTTTACTGGACACTGGCTCGCAGATCTCCTCCATACCTTATATCTTTTTTAAGCAGGACTGGGCTGATTCAGACATTACGCGTGGCCTGGATGATGACTTTAATATATGGGCTAGCAATGGTAAATTAGTACCACAAATTGGGTTTAAAGAGATGACCATTAAAATTGGGCGAGTAGAAGTAAAAGATATGGGGATGATAATTGTTGATGTTGATCGGCATGAGCGTGATCCAGCTATTCTGATAGGAATGAATGTAATGGAAAGTTTTCTTGCAGAAATTATTGTTGTTTTACAGCACATGGCCGATACTGCCAATTTCAGACAACAGCGAATCCTGCAGAAGGAAATAAAAGCTCTGATGATGAGACAGTAGGTGGAATTGTCAGGTGGAGAGATTGACAGTGCAAGGGTAAGGGACCCAATACCCATTGTGATACCTCCCAAAACTGAGATGATGGCCTGGTGTAGAGCCGCAATAGGCCTTAGGGGGCGAGATTATCAGGCCCTGGTGGAACCTGTGTCCTCAGACAGTAAGCCCACTGTACTGATGACCAGAAAAGTTGTTGAAGTACACAGGGGGAGAGTGCCAATATGACTTCTAAATTGTGGGGAAGAGGAAGTGACCCTACCAAAGTATGCTACCATGGCTAAATTATACACTGTGGATAACAACGCCATCACCACAGTCGAATCATTGAACTTGTCAAGTCAGGCGGATTGCAATGGCTCAGAGGGAAAACTGGAGGATTGGTGCCAGAAATTACATGTGGGTACCAGTTCTACACCCTCCTATCAAAAGCATGGAGTATACTGGGTAGTAAGAGAGTGCGAGCAGATCTTCAGCAAACACCCTCTAGAGTTTGGGTAGATTAAAGGGGTAGAACACAACATACCCACAGGTAGTCATCCACCTATAAAGGAGAGGTATAGACCCTTACCACCGCTCACAACCAATGTGCAAAGAACATGCTCAAAGAGATGAAGGAAGCAGGGGTAATAAGTGACAGTTGTACCCCCTGGGCAGCTCCTTTAGTGCTAGTTAAAAAGACGAATGGGACCATGAGAATGTGCGTAGATTACCGGCAGATCAACCGCATTAGACACAAGGATGCATATCCATTACCCAGAATAGAAGAGTCACTAGCTGCATTAAAATCTGCTAACTACTTTTCCACCTTAGATCTGACTAGTGGGTATTGGCAAGTTCCTGTGGCAGAGGCTGACTGTGAGAAAACAGCGTTCACCACGCCAATAGGCCTCTGCGAGTTTAATTGAATGCCATTTGGACTCTGCAACGCACCCAATACATTCCAGAGACTGATGAAGTGCTGCTTAGGACACAAGAACGTTGAAACTGTTCTCCTGTACCTGGATGATGTCATAGTCTACTCCAAGACGTACAAAGAGCATCTACAACACGTAGCAAAAGTGTTTGAAGCCTTTCCGGGTACAGTATGAAAATAAAACCATCTAAATGTCACCTGCTCAAACCAAAGGTACAGTACTTGGGCATGTGTCGTAAGCTCAGAGGGTGTAGCAACGAATCCCGAGAAGGTTACAGTGATAAGGGAATGGCCAAGACCCACCAGCTTGAAAGAGGTGAGGCAATTCCTGGGACTGGTAGGCTACTACAGAAGGTTTATTAAAGGGTTTACAAAGCTGGTGGCCCCTCTACAAAGCATCTTGGTTGGACAGTCTAAGAAGTCTCCGGTCCGGAGTTCTCCCTTCATGTGGAGTGATGAAAAGGAAGAGCCTTCAAGAAATTGAAGTTTGCCCTAACAGGAAAAGAGATCCTGGCATACTCTGATTACCATCAACCCTTCATTCTGTACACGGATGCTAGTAACGTGGGACTGGGAGCAGTGTTGTCCCACTGGTAAAGAGAGAGTCATTGCTTTTGCAAGCAGGAAGCTCCGGCCTACTGAAAGAAACCCGGAGAAATACAGTTCCTTCAAGTTAGAACTACTGGCAGTAGTCTGGGCTGTAATGGAACATTTCAAACATTATCTGGCCGCTACAAAAACTGAGTGCAAAAATCCACATAAAAATCACACAAAAACACTCTGTTGTAAAAGGAAATTTCCAGGCCTAAGGCTAGGGTCTGAGGAAAGGAGAGGAAGAAACGCACCAGGAGGCTGAGCAGCATCGAGCCTTCCCCAGAGAACAAGTGCATAGAACGGACACCGGAGTCCGAGACTGTGCAGGGTTACACATCCCAGCAGTCAACACTGGAAAGTGGGGGACTCCAGATTCTCCAGCTACACTGTACCAGAAACACAGCACGCATAGACTCCAACAATATTGACACCCAGCTGTAGGGTAAAGAGAGTGAAGGACTCGAGTTGCCTGTTATACTGGTACCCCGCAGGACGAGACAGGGCCGGCAGCCTAGCTTAAGCAAATGCAGGAGCCAAATCACAAGCGCAGCTAGGGAGCCAAAAAGACCCGGTCGGTGAGAATAACTCCAAGTTGCTCTCAAGACTCCGTGGACAGCATTTAACATCTGCTCCAGTAAAGGATTGAGAAAACTGCAAAACCGTGAGTCTGCCTGTTACTTGCGCCCGTTACCCTACACCCTGTACATAGACTTCCTACACCTGCCTTGGGGACTCTCAGCCCTTCCCGAGGAGGGCTTACAATCCACGCTGCCCCAAGTCACCGTCCCCAGCAGGAATACGGCAGCGGTGGTTCGACTAACCACATACCCTGGGTGGTGTCACGACTAATCCCTTGTAAATACCCCTTTTTTGGTCTGATCCCAACCCACAGGATCGGGTCATGGCTACAGTGATACGCCAGAGAGACAGCACCGGCCCGATTCCCGAGTACCCCATAGCCTGGGGGTGCATCATAACACTAAATAAATTGCAACTTTATTGTTGTAATTGCTGCCTCCATTCTGCCGAATCTGAAGTTTAGTTGCTGATGCTAATCAGGTGCTCCACCTGAGGAAGACAACATTCCGTTGTGGAAACGCGTTATGGTAATAAAGTTTTTTAGTTCATTTCTACCCTTCTCCTTTGTGAATCTGCGCTCCTATTGAGTAACCCTTTCCATATTGTAAATTTCCTCTCACCCTTATGGGTGTATGGTTACTGGACTGCGGTTTGCGGAGAACCCCAACAGAGATTGGTGTGGAGCCGCAGGACCTGCGGTGAAGTAGGAGCCCAGTGACGCTTGGATCACCTGATTGCACCCCATGTGACGCGGAAGCGGAGGAGCAGCGTCGGTCAGTACTGGCACCAGAACCCGGTGGAAGCTCTTACTGAGGTTGTGCGGAGGTGGCACAACCGGTACAGGTGAGAGTCCCCCCGCACACCACCCCAAATAGCTCTAATAGTTTACCGTGTCTCCTCTATGGGAGCGCTTCCTATCTCTCTGTTTTGTATTGCAGAGAAGGCTCAGGCAGGGTAGTGCTGGTAACCAGTGTAGAATGAGCATTTAAAACCAGTGGGTGGAGCAATGTACTGAGTCTCTTAGCCACACCAGTGTGCACTGTGCTTCCTAATTACCATACTTGGGAAAAATCCATATTCTGTGGAACGGACACAGCAATTAGAACACTAAAAGTGCAAATTGTCGCTTCAGTGAGGAACTCTAATGTCACCTAATAAAGGCAGCAATCCTAAAAGTCATAATTGACTCTTCAACAAGCCTTTTAATATGACCTAGGATGTGTCCCCAGATCAGAACCCCAGACTGCAGACGCTGCGTTTCGGGGTGATTGCCCCTCATCAGTAAAAGTGCACACTTTAGAGGAACAATATCCTCTCTAATGCTGTATGCTTAATGTTTACTGTCAGTTTCGGCTGACAGATCCACCCCACACAAAAATAAAAAACCTACGTTATATTCTATTCATTAGATAGGGTAAAGCTTGCAGATTTCCAGGGGTCTGATTGCAAAAGATTTCCAGAGATCTCGAGAAAACCACAATCCTGTGGATAGAGGATAGCTTTTTGGTTTTTTGTTTGGGGGTGGGGGACCTTTCAAAATTGTGTTCATACTATGCTATCAATAATGTCAGCGCGGACTACAAAGCCCAGCTTTTTCTTCGGTGGAAATCATTTATCTTCAGTGGGCTCCTGCAGCGACCATTACCAGGCTCTCTCAGTTTGTTGTGGCTCTCACAACCACCACAGGTGAGTCACACCGATTGGGGGGACTGGACTATTTATTAAGAAGATAACGCCCTATGTGCGCTCCCTATTTATCCTTTTTTATCAATAATGACAAAAATACACTGGCACATCCAAGGTTTGGTTACAACTATTAGTAAAGTATCTAACCTCCTAGATGTGTCTGTGAAGTTCTCCACATTGTTCTCCAGGTGAGAAGATAAACTTGTCCTCCTGATCCTCCCCACCACGATGTGATGGGAACTTTTGTAGAGGGGTACGTAGGACGCTCGCTGATGGAACGGATTACAGAATGAGGAGACATTAAATCAGATACCGGGAAATAAAACTAGATATACAGAGACACGATCATTACACTCAGAATATATCTTAGCCTAAACGATTCACCCATCATCACTCCTGATATTGTCATTCATGGAGCCACAGTCCTTAAAGCTCTATACCTAAGAGATCAGATATGTAAGATTTTTTTTGCAGTAAGATATTAGACAAACATTAACATGCTTAAGTCAGTGATAAAAGAGAAACCTAGGTTCATTAGATTCTGTCTTTTATACTTACAAAATCTAGTTGTCCAAGAGTAAGGTACAAACCACCATTGAGTTGCATAGATCAATTTGCCATAAAATGGATAAAACCCTGCCTAACTGGTCAATCTCTGGATCAACATTTTATATTAAAAGGGGCTGTCCACTTTATTACAAAAAGCTGCAAATGTATTACACTGATGTGGCGCCCCTGTGGTTCGGTGGCCGCTATGGTACTGCACCTATCTAATAGGTCTGGATCATGCTCACAGGTAAGAAAGGAAAACGTTGCTGAGCTCCCCAACCCAATACAAACTCCAGGCCAGGGAGATGCTGGGCAGAAGAGACTCACATTCAGAGCAGTCCCCATCTACTGGCTAGAGGGAGGGGTTAGGTGAGGGGTGGGAGGCAAAATGGAGGAGTAAGTTCTAGGAGAAGTGGGTAGCTGGAGAGAAAGCAGGACACACGTGGGTAAGCTGCGAATCCCAGGCCGAGGACCCGAATCTGCTGCCAACTGTCTAGGTCGGGCAGAGGAACGAGCTTCACAGGGATACAAGCCCCAATTCGTTCTGGTATCTTCAGGACCAGCCAAGAAACTGGAGGTCACTGGGCTTCATGTACAGCGACTACCATCGTGGACTCTCCCAAGGATAAGAAACTGTATAGAGTCGAGAGGACTTGCAAGGCAGTCGCTCGGAGGGCCCATAGTCACCTGCCTGCTGGGACTTTTAACCACAGGACACTAGGAGGACAAGGGTAGCAGATGTGTCAGAGAGAAAGGGCAGCAAGGAAGGCCACATTCTCTGTGTCACAGTAGAGTGGAACCGGATTAGTTGTGAGCTGGCCAGGCTGCAACCCTGGTGAATAAAGTACCCCGGCTGGGTTGTGTCTGCACTAAACTTGAGTAAAAGAGAATGGTAAGAACTGCAGAGCACTGCATCTGTCTACTAATTTCTCTGCCTCTCTGTGCCCTTGCACCTTCTACTACTACAACCACCATCATCACTACTTCACCATTACTACATCCCAGGGGTCCTCTCCATCTGAGGGAAGCGTTACATCTAGCTGTCATACCATCTACTCCTGTGGACTACTACATGCAGCGCTGCCCATCACTGATCAGAAACCTCAGAAGGCATCATGGCAAAAACTCTTACTTCCCCTGTAAATAATCCCCTTTTTCTCATGACCAGTCAGGGCCACATCTTCTGGGGATGCCACCGTGAACTATAGACTATTGCCTCGGATTGTCCAAGTACCCCGGCCCTTGCGTCTGCGACACTGGGACTATGTGGGAGGCTGCCCGTCATCTAAACTGCATATACCGATATTCAGGTCTTTGAAATGTAAATCCATTGACACCTTTATATCTTCTACCTGTTGCTGTATTCTTGAGAAATTGGCATTTCAATTCATATACAAATGAGACATTTTGTGGTGTAGGTGTGACAGAGCACTTCCCGAGCCTCTAACTCTTGAGGTTGTTTCTTGGTCAACACTTGCCTCTTTAGTTTGATTGGTGTGTGATGTCAGGAATCAGGTAAAGTAGTCATCCAGCGAACTATTAAGAGGTTGGTATAAGGTTGGGAAAAAAACAACTTTGGAAGGCAGAGGTTTAGGAAGTGCTCTAGCATGCCAGGAGCACTTAACACCTCATTTACAATCTCACACTTGGGATGCAGCAACAGATAGAAGATATAAAGGTGTTGATGGATTTGCATTTCAAATACCTATATACCCACGTACATGGTTTGGAAACAAAAGATTTTTCTGACAGATTCCCCTTAAATCTAACCCTTTCTTACATCTAATGCCTTTTTCCCATTAAAACACATGATTGGAAATGTTGAAATCAATCATGCCTAATCATAAATCCTAACATTTGTTGGCAGGTGGTTGGGAAGCTCCCATGCAGATTGTGTTGTGAGCAACAGCTTATTCAATGTGTGATATTAGCAGCCTAACAAGTGTCATGGACGTGCACAATTACATATGCAAAAAATGAACAATTACAGTTATATATACTTTATACATTTCAAGCCGTAATGTAGAGTAGAGGGAATCTGGTATATAGTATGGGGAGCCATTGATGACATATCTATGTCTGGGACTTGCACCTATTGTACCAGATAGAGCTGCAGGCTGAATGAAGAGGTGGCTGTGCACACTTGGCTTTATACGCCCATATGCTTCAGGGGAAGGAGACCTGTATGTACACAACTACTTAAAGAGTCAGTCTGGGACTGGAGTCCACTGCCTTGTCTGGTGGAATAAGGGTCAGGTGCCATATGTGTGATCCCATCAATCAGACACTGAAGGTGTATCCACACATCCCTCTATACCCCCAATCCTCATCTCATTTCATTCATTCAATCATTCTTTTGTTTGTTCATTCATTCGTTCATTCGTTCATTCATTCAGTGAATTAGATTTATTCCAGCACAAGTATCTTCATCTATATCACAAATGAAACACCCCAAAACTTAAACAAGACTAAAATTTAAAAACATATTTAACTTTTAAAGCAAACCAACCTGTTTTGAGTGTCCTCAGAATACTGAACCTAAGAATATGAGGGAGAACATATTGATTAATGTCTTTCAACACTGCGATAATGATAACAAAAGCTTTATAGCCACCAAAAACCTTGTGTTGTACTTAAAAGTGGTTCACCATGAAATACATGTACGTGTGATTGTTAGGCCGGCTTCACACCACGTCACCATCAGGTCTGGGGATGTCCGGTGTGAACCTGAGTGCCCCGGACCCGATTTGCAAACAGAACCGGAGGGGTTTGTAGCCGGATTCAGCCGTGCGCAGCTGTCCCCTGCGAAATGGTGCTGAACCGCTTCACAGGGGACAGCTCCCTTGTGCTGAAGCGTAGCTCACGCTGAACTGCAGCAGCTGGCGTCCGGCTCACGGATCCTCCCAGATCTGGGCAATCCGGCCCCATAGACTCCCATGTTAGGGAGCGCCGGATTGCCCCGGATCCGGGAGGATCCAATTTAGGCAGATTTTTCGCACTGGACACAAAAACATTGTACCTGATGGTGTGAAGCCGGCCTCAGGGGTCTGGCTGCGGGGATCTCCACCGATCCTGAGAGCCAGGTTTGTACAGTCCTATGTGTGAATAGAGCAGTAGTGTTCATCTATGTGAAGTGCATGTGCAGCGTACATGTAGTGGAAAATCCCCTTTAAAAAGATATTTCCATCTTCATATATGGGTATTTTCAGATAGATGCAAGCAGATTTGCAATTCACTGTTTATTAAAGTTTTCAGCCGTTCTTGAGATATTAATATTAACACTTTTCTTTTATTCACCATCTGTTGCCTTGGAGACCGACCACCGCTGCTGGACCGCAGAACAGGGGCAGGCCGTGCTCTACAATTGTGCCCAAAAGTCTCTACACCCCGGCAGATTTTTTGCTTTGCCTAGAGTCACACTTGAGTCTTGGATCTGTAAAAGCCATCAGTTTTTCCAAGTTGAAAATGTTGAAAAACTGATCCGTTAACTGATCCATAGGCTCCAATGCAAAAAAGGCAGTGTCAAAGTGCACTGCTAAAATCGCTATGCGTTTTTTTTACTGCACCCAAAAACGCTGCTAGCAGCGTTTTGGGGTGCGGTAAAAAAACGCATACCTTTTTTTAACATGGGGCCCTATGGGAAACGCATCCGTTAACGCATGGTACATATAGGTACCATGCGTTAACGCATTCGTTAACGCATAGCGTCTTTATGATGAAAATATGGCAATTTCCAAAAACGGAATCAGGTTTTGAAAAAGCAGAAAAACTGATTGCCATGTGTGGCCTTTTTTCAGAGGATATGCATGATAACACATTCTCTTTTTTTCCACTCATGGTTAGTGGTTGGGTGAAGACATTTATTGTCAAACTACTATGTTTTCTCTTTATAAATCATAATGACAACCAAAAACATCTAAATGATCCTGATCACACGTTCACATCCCCCAGTTCTTAATCCGTGTATTGCCACCTCTAACATCAATGACATCTTGAAGTCTTTTGTAGCAGTTGTGGATGAGGCACTTTTCTCAGATGGTAAAGCTGCCCCTTCTTCATGGTAAAAAGCCTCCAGTTCCTGTAAATTCCTGGGCTTTCTTGCACGAACTGCGCTTTGCTTGAGTTCTCCCCAGAGTGGCTCAATGATATTGAGGGCAGGAGACTGAGATGGCCACTCCAGAACCTTCACTTTGTTCTGCTGTAGCCAATGACAGGTCGACTTGGCCTTGTGTTCCTTTCATCATAGACCTTGTTGAAACCTCACCAAATGTAATATTTATGGCTGTGGCTATAAAGTTTGATTTTGGTCTCATCGCTCCAGATTACCTTGTTCCAGCAGTTTGGTGTATTGTAGGTGAGATACTTTGTGGTATTTGTGCAGTAATGGCTTTCTTCTGGCGACTCGACCATGCAGCCCATTTTTCTTCCAGTGCCTCCTTATTGTGCATCTTGAAACAGCCACACCGGTAGTTGTTAGTGAGTCCTGGATTTCAGCTGATATTATTTGTGGGTTTTTCTTTGCATCCTGCACAATTTTCCTGGCAGTTGTGGGTGAAATGTTTGTTGGTACCTGATCGTGGTTTGGTTCTTACAGAGCCCCTGATTTTCCATTTGTTAATCACAGTGTGAACACTGCTGACTGGCATTATCAATACCTGGGATATATTTATATATCTCTTTCCTGTTTTATACAATTCAACGCTCTTTTCCCGTAGATCCATAGACAATTATTTTGCTTTCCCCATGACTCACAATCCAGAAATGTCAGTGGCTGAATGAAAGATGCAAGAGTCTGTCTGGATCCCAGAAACTCACTCAGCTTTTATGCACACATGGATTACCATCAAACAGGTCACAGGTGAGGATGTTACCTTTAGTAGCCATTCAAACCATATGTGTCAACTTCTGCGTATGTTATCAGGACACAATCAGCAGGGGATGTGAACTTTTCTTCAGGGTCATTTGGATGTTTATGGTTGTCATTATGATTTATAAAGAGAAAACACAGTAGATTGACAATACATGTCTTCACCCAACCACTAACCATGAGGGGAAAAAGAGAATGTGTTATCATTCATATACTCTGAAAAAAGGCCGAGAAATAAGAAAATTTGCTGGGGTGTGGAGACTTTGGAGCACAACTGTAGCTTGTAAGAGCTGTTTCCAAGCTGTTCAGGCTAGCTGGAGGGTGCTGTTACCTCCTCATCCTGGTCAGGGTAGCTGGAGGGTGCTGTTACCTACTCATCCTGGTAAACTATTGTCGGATGTGAAAGGATCATGTTACCGGTCGGAGCGTCCCTCATGCCACACTCCAAGAGGGAGAACCAAATACAACTGAAGACTATGGAAAATTGGATGGACTGTCAATTGGACACCAGTCATTATTAGGAAATAGACCCGCCAGCTCCTTTCTGTTCCTTTATCTTGGTTATTTCCTAGCATGTCTTCTGTAGGGCACTTGCTGCACTTTGATTGTGAACTGTAGGACTGCTTTGATACTGGGGGGATTGTGGTGCTTGAGTGATGTAAAGTTTTTTCCTGTTTCATCTATGTACGTAAAACTCATTGGACCTAATAAATCATTCCTTGCTGCTTGACACAGCGCTTGGATGTCCATTTATCTTATAGAATTAGGAAGGTGGATTAAAGTTCTGCGCTGCTGTTGAAATATGATTCCCAGATCAATATTTTCCAGATAGATTTATTAAGCCAACGCGTTTCATAGCGGCTTGCTACTTCTTCAGGGCAAAATCATAACACCAAGAAGTTCTGAAGAAGTAGCAACGCGTTGGCTTAATAAATCAATCTGGAAAATATCGATCTGGGAATCATATTTCAACAGCAGGGCAGAACTTTAATCCACTTTCCTAATTCTACAGGATAAATGGACATCCAAGTACTGTGTCAAGCAGCAAGGAATGCTCCAGTTTATGTCCTATAGAATTAGCGCAGGAGGATTATTCCCCGGGATGCTGTGTATTGTTGCGGAGCGGTCACCGATCCATGGTGGTGTAACTGGAGACAGCTATTTTATGAGACCCATATACAGGCATCAGGACACCTGACTCTGGTTGTGATTGCATATTGAATCTGTATTACCTTCTGTTTTGCACGGTACAATATATTTATTTTGACTTTTTTTCGAGGGTTTTTAAAGGGACCTCAGATAACACTGATAACCTGCAGATGGAGGATTAATCTGCAGACTAGTAGTGTTCTCCGACAGTGAACTCTAGCGCCTCTGCATGAGAAAACATGCTGCGTCCAGAATGAAGGGTCTCCTGATCATGGGAACTTACCTTTAGAAAGGTCCCTGGCTGCCAAATTGAAACTGAAGCACTCTGGAGAAAGTTAACTTTATTCCTCCTGTGAGCTGCCGGCATACTGTAACCATTTACAGCACTCTGAGCATTGGCTGTAAGCATGCCCCGACACTGACGACAGCTCACTCTGCTGTGATGCACTGTACAGCCAGCTGTCAGTCACTGCGGGGGCATGCTTACTGTGAGCAGTGACTGTAGCCGAGCTGGTATGCCTGTATCACTGAAAGCCAGCGTCTTCCAGGAGGAAGTTACTCAATTTTCTTCCGGGTGTGCACACCTTTGTAACGATACTAACCTGCAAATTAACCCCCTCTCCATAACAGACCATTCTTAATAAGAGTCATTGTGCACAGTCTAGATATATCGAATGGTTGAATGATATATTATGGAGCACTTTTTTGTGTTTGCTGCATAGTACCTTTACTCCTATACAGTGGTGTAACTTCAGGCCCAGGGACACCGATGCGAAAGCTCCAATGGGACCCCCAATTATTGCAAATTTTTAATAGTATTAGTCTTTTTCTTTAAGGCAAAGGGACTTTCGGGGCCCCCCTAGGCTGCAGGGCCCGGGTGTGATCGCAACCCCTGTACCTATTATAGTTACGCCCCTGATCCTATATACTCAGCCTCATCCCTTCTTCATACTTCAAGATAGTTGGATATTAATTGGAGTAGAAACCATAAAACTTACATAGTTTAAGGACAAAGTTCAAGCATTTAAACAATGTACACTTTTATGCTACATATGTATGGCTAGTAATATGTATGCATTTATAAAGGGACGTTAAAGTGCCAATGACTTGCCTTTCCTTTTAAGACTCCTCCACCACTTATCACGGCTTCCTTCTTCTCCTTGGGAGGCTCAGGCACATTTCCACTTTTCAGTCCCTTCTCCGGTGGCAATCTGCGGGTAGCCCTTCTCGGTTGGTGGCTCGTGGATGAAGCATTATGTTCTTCCCTTTCTCCTCTCCGCCATGTTGAGGAAGAGGCAGAATCGGGGCTGGTGCTTAAGTCTCTACTTCTCCGGAATGCAGTAGGTTCTGTGGCAATTTTTGAAGGCACGGCTTTGCCTTTTCCTTTCCTCCGGACCTCTTGCTCCGCAGCGGTGCCGTGCTGAGGTTTCGTACTTCTCGATCCTGAACTATCGGTGCTAGAATTCTTCCACTGTTCTCTATTGCTGTGTGAACTGTGTCTTTCTTTTACTCCTAAAGAAGTGAGGTTTGAAGGACTTAACACTTGTATCGTAATTTCATCTAGAAAACGAGAGAATTTCTGCTTCTCCTCTGTGCCTCTTTTCCGATCGTTTCCTTGTCCCTTCCTTAATTCTTTTTCTGCTAGCGCTTCCATGGATTTTGCTCTGCGACCTCCATTTTTTAGCATTCTTTTATCGTCTTGTTGAGTTTTGCTGTTCGGTGTGGCATCTCTGCTGTGTCCACTATGGATCAGCTGAGTGGACCGACTTTTGGTTATTTGTGCTGGTTGATGTTCTCCACTATCCCTGTCAGCTTTTCTCATACTTGTGCCGTCCTTCTGCTTCACAATGTATTCTCTCTTCTCTGCAATTCCTCTTGGTCTTGCCGCCGGCAAATCATTGCAAGAGCGAGAATGGGGTGCAAGGGAATGGTAACCTGAAAACCGTCCTGTAACTCCAAAATTGGATTCTGATGACCAAGGCGAAGAAGAGGACGAAGGTGAGGAGGATGAGATGCATTCTTTATAATATTGGTCCCGAATCCCTTCCCAACTTGTTTCTTCTTTTCTCCGACCCTTTCCCGCTTTATGACCAGAAGAATGGGGCACTGGCGTAAAGAACTTCTCCATCACTTCCAGTTTTCCAGCTGCCACTTCAGAACTACCTTGATCCTCCCAGGTCGCCCTCGGTTCTGAGAGTCTGATTCTTCTAACCTCTTGCTTAGTATTCATGGTTTCTCAAAAACACCGTGAGCCCACCGCAAACCAAATAAAGCGACCCCTCCTCTACTGTATCTCAATATGAATACAGAACTGAAGTTTGCTGACGTACAGAAAGGCACATGAGTGGAAAATGTAACACATCACAGTGAGCAATATTGATTACTGCTGTGAAAAAAAACACCTATGGGCACAGAAAAAAAGACAAAAATCCATTCCATTAGAAGCAGAACACAAAATGTAACTGGCTGCGAAAATCTGACCTGACATTTAATCAATGAACCTGTGGAGCATGAATATGTACAGGGTAGTGTTACATAACCTCTAATATACTAATCATTTGGCAGCAGAACTTGTTTTTCTTTTCGGAAGCAAAAATCATTACATTCTGCATTGTGTAGTAGTGTTGTCCCCAGGAGCTGCGAACAAAGCATCCTAAATATAACATTCATTTACTGTGCAAGTACCATACTGAGGTTTACTTATCCATATCCTGTCTATATTATTTCATGAGTTACATTATGACTTTTAAAGGGAACCTGTCAGTATGTTTTTGTACCCCAAACCTGCGCAGGGGGTGTTATGGACCTGTTGGTTGGGCCATCAAACCATCCCTATCCTTAAATGAATACTAATAACAGGTGTCCCCGGATAATAACCGCACTGGACTCAGGTGCAAGTATGGGACAATTCTAAGTTAATTAGGAAGCACATAAATTTATACAGACAATCCTGGGGGTGGTCGACCCCATAAGATCATTCATGAATTGGTTACAAAATAACTAATCATTGGTCACTAATAGCTGAGAGCTGATTGGATTATGCAAATTTATTCTAAATCTATTCTAAATCCATACGGTATGTATCCTTTGTATTTTTCCATTATTCGGTGTTATTGAGATTATTGACCTATCACACTCCTTTATTATCTGCTGTTTTTGGAACATCTTCCCTTCTTACTAAAACATGCTAGACATTGGCTTCACTCTCAGATCATGGGATCTTCATCATTTCTCTAAACACAGTCTATAACTTGCTATGAAAAACATAACTTATTACTACAAAAAGGCAAGTACTTAAAGGGATACATATAAACTAGATATGCAGTACAATACAGGATACAAGCTCGTTGGTAAATCTTTGGATATTTTCAGATATTGATATATACTGATTTCCATAACAGGGGGACTGCATGCGCAGTAAGGTCTTGTGTCATTGCGAGAACTGGCATGCGCCGCCTCTGTGAATGATGGCGCCTGTGCGAAATCCCGGCAGGGAAGACAGTCACAAAAAGGAATGTAAAGAACAAGAAAGGCTGGAGAGCCGTAAGGGTATGGACAAGCCAAAAAAGGAGGTTATCCTAAAACGTCAGTGAAAAATAGACAGTACATCAATGCAGAATGGATGAATTATGTGCTGTCCAATACTTTTTGGATCTATTCACTTAAATGGGCAAGTTTCTGGGCCAGAATAAACCATGTATTGCCTAATGTTTATTCAGTTGTTTTCTATTTAATTCTATGAAAGTTCTTGTTATCTAGCTTAAAAACAACAACAAAAGTTCAAGTCATATAACATCCCAGCAGTGGCCTAACTTAAAGATCATGGGCTCCAATGCAAAAGCTCCAACAGGGCCCCCAATTACTGTCATGATAGTGGTATAGAGCAGGAGTCCCCAACCACCTGTCCGCGGACCGAGCCGTGGGGGTCTTTGTGCCGGTCCGCGGTGAGCTGCCGGCTTCCCCACCCCCTGTGACGTCCCCTCCCACCGTAACTATCACCTCTTGAACTACGCCGCTCTGAGCTGAGGCCTCTGCCTCAGCTACGTGCATAGATGTACGAGGGGAGCTGTCGGCCAATCAGTGCAGCAGCCATGCTTTGATTGGCCCGCTACTGCCGCTCTGTAATTGGCTGACGGCTTCGCTCGTACAGCTAAGCAGCTGAGGCAGAGACGTGGCCGGAGTTTCATATCTCGAGCTATTTCCAAGCGCATCAGTGACGTGGGCTTCTCATATTAGGAGGTTATTGACATTAGATTGTATGTCTGGTGACCTTATACATATGATGAGATTTTTGATAATAATTAATGATAAAACCCTGCCATACAATCTAATCTCAATAACCTCCTAATATGAGAAAAATCCCATATAGGGGAATAAGGGGACACTTGACTACAATATAAGAAGGAACAAATAAATATTTGATTGAAACATGTGCATATACATAAAAAAACAATACAAACAGATATTCTATAAAGGACAAAAAAAAGGATGCTATGCTATCTATCACACCGGGGTGATAGACAACCTTTAAAAGTAGAAGCACAATAGAACATACAATGCGGCACATCCGTGTCTGGAACAATCACATTTGCTGCTCACTTTTTTCTGTGCACATCGATAGGTCCTGACCAGTGATCCAGCTGATAAATCCCAGATATCCGAGAATCTTAACAAATCCATTCAATGAAGAATCAGCAGCACATGTCCTTCATTAAAAACCACCTTCTTTATTAATAATAATTAATATTAAAGGCCATGTTCACACACATGCGTTTTTTTGACCATCTCTGCGTTTTTGGGCTGTTAAAAAAAACGCAGGTGCGTTAACGCAGGGTACATTTGAGTGTAGCTGCGTTTTTCAGCTCTATTTGCGTTTTTTACCGCTAGTCCAAAAAACGCTGCATGCAGCGTTTTTGGGTGCTGTAAAAAACGCATGTGCGTTTTTTTAACATGGGGCCCTATGGGAAACGCATGCAAAAACGCATGGTACATTAGTACCTTTTAGTGCCATTCAAAAACGCATGCGTTTCCCATAGGGGCCCATGTTAAAAAAAACGCATGCGGTTTTGAAAAAACCACATGCGTTTTTTTAACATGGGGGCCCTATGGGAAACGCATGCGTTTTTAAAAGGCACATTTATGCACCCTGCGTTAACGCTTGCGTTTTTGCCTTCGTTTTTGGTGAAAAAATGACTAAAGTCCAAAAACGTGGCAAATCCTTTCAGACACACAAGGGACATTTTTTAGCACTCTTAAAAAAACGCAAGTGCTTTTAAGAGTGCTAAAAAAAAACGCAAATTGTGTGTGAACATAGCCAAAATCTGCTACTCTGAGATCGTTGAAGGAGAGAGAGCTACAACTACAACTAACCAAGGGCGTGCCCCGCTGAGTCTACATTCAATGGACATAAAGCAGCCTTCTTGTGTACAGACAGTAAAGCAAACAGGAGACAATGGGGCTGCAGTATATGCAACACAAGAGACACAGAGACTGCAGTATATGCAATACAGGAGACATTGGGGGTATATACAGCACTGGGGAGAAGGCTGGGGCACATACAGCACTGGGAACAGTGGGGCTGCTGCTGGTCTCTTTATCTGTGGGACAGGAGTGCATCACAAGCTAACTCTACCCACAAAGTACATCCTTACAGTGGCACTGGCCGGCATGAGGACATAAACCTTCAATGCATATGCATGCAGCGTTGCGCTCAGTACAGGTCAGGGTTTAAAGGGTCAGCAACCGGCAAAATAAGGCTGCTGGGCCAAAAACTGCCAGAGGTTCCCCACCCCAGCATTAGATACACCATGGAACACTGTGAAGGCGTCATCAAAAGTGACATTACCTGGAATTTGTACTAAAGGGAGAGATGTGTGCTGAGCTGATGGTGAAGAATTCACAGGATTCAGATGGATTGAAATAGAAATGCATTGGAGATAAACTACAATCTAGGTCAATCAGACCTCTTCTTAGGGGGAACCGCAATAAAAAATCACCGAGATCACCGAGAACTTGACATCCCTCAAAAATTGATCAAAAGACAAGAAATTTGAAAGCTGCCAAGGGACCAACAGCATCATTAAATGGGCTGCAGATATTGTGACAATTACTGATTGTGTGCTGCATGTGACAACAATCTCCTGTATTCTTCCTACAACTGACCCAAGGGGTAATGTGGCAAGACTGAAGCTTTACTTACAAAAAAATCCAAGCCCAGCTATGTTTTGCCAAAATCTACATCAAGTCTGACAAAAGCATATGGAAAAATGTGTTGTGGTCTCCTCCGACCACGATTGACCTTTTGGCCAAGATCCCAATAGATTTATTTAACGGAAAAGCCAACACTGTGCATCACCAAAGAACACCATACCCACAGTGAGGCATGGTGGAGGCAGCATTATGGCTTTTGGAATGATTTGTGGCAGTTGGAACCGGGGTTGTAGTGAAGGTGGAGGGAATTATGGACAGTCCAAAATATCAGTCAATTTTTACAATAAAACCTTCTGGACCTCTGCTAAAAAGCTAAAGATGAATTTCAGTGTTCAGCATGACCCTAGGCATAGGTCCAAATCAACAAAAGAATGGCGTCTCCAGATCAAAGTTTGGCCCAGATCTGAATCCAATGGAAAATCTATGGGTACCTGAAGAAGGCGCTGTACTCTGGTGTCCTCATAATCTGACAGATTTGGAGCATCACTGCATGGAAGAGTGGGTGAATTCAAAATGTGCCATACTGATAGACTCCCACCCAAAAACACTAAATGTTGTCATTAATTCAAAGGGTTCTTAAAGTTTTATATTGAGGGTGTGAATATTTGTGCCCTATAAAGTAGAGGCACTGCAATAATGGCTCTAGGATGCTGATTATGATACCTTGAGGGCAGAAATCAGAGTCGTGATTGCAGAACAATCCTTTCTGAAATCTTCAGAAATTATATTATTGGTGCAGCGGCTTGAGCATCGGGGAGGGACTTTGTGGGGCGGATCCTCTTAATCATTCCTCCTCCTGCTTAGACCCCTTTTCTTTGTTGGAATGTTGCGCCTCCGCCATTACCGTTGTTGGTGGCACATGTATCACAAATGAGGTTTAATTTATTTTATCTGACCCAAATAAAGCCAATGCCTCCGGTTTAATACAATTAAATCCGGAGATCCTCCCAGTTATTGAAGGTGTCTATTATCTCTGGGATTGTCTTGGAGAAATTAACATTAAACAGTAAAATATCATCTGCAAAAGCTCGAAGTTTTATTGTTGTGGAGATGATCTTCATTCCGTGAAATGCTGTCATATCAATGATGTAGGGTCTTCAAAAGGGGTACAAAACTAAGTTAAAGTAGTGGTGATAACAGGCACCTTGTCTTTTACCTTCTATTAAAATTTTGGATCTGGGTAGCTTATAAATCATTTTAATAGCTTTGCAAAACCATAGGCCAAACTGATGAGTTTCCAAAAGGCAATCCCAGGGTAGCAGAGTGGCTCAGTCATTAGTACTGTATGGTGGCTCAGTGGTTAGCACTGTATACGGTGGCTCAGTGGTTAGCACTGTATGGTGGCTCAGTGGTTAGCACTGTATGGTGTCTCAATGGTTAGCACTGTATGGTGTCTCGGTGGTTAGCACTGTATGGTGGCTCAGTGGTTAGCACTGTATGGTGCCTCAGTGGTTAGCACTGTATGGTGTCTCGGTGGTTAGCACTGTATGGTGGCTCAGTGATTAGCACTGTATAGTTAGTGCTGTATGGTGGCTCGGTGGTTAGCACTGTAGAGGTTCAGTGGTTACTGCTGTATGGTGGCTCAGTGGTTAGTGTGTGGCACCCAAGAGTCCGGTTGCCACAATGGCATTGCCTTCTTCAGGCGGTGATGTCATGCTTGGAAGTAAGGGTATCCACACCAGGTAAGCCCACAGCATGCAACTTTTCCTGACTCCAGGTCTGAAGGGGGAGCTCTAGAACCTGGGTTCAGGGGAGCCCCCCTATAAATTCTGGTCTGGAGGCAGGGTTAGTTAGAAAAAGTCTGAGAACAGTAGAGATGTTCTGGGAACTGGAGGAGCTCATCCCAGGATAGAGAGCAGCAGATGTGAGGGACCCGTTGGAGAGGGTCTGAGGAAGAAGAGGGCCTGTGGAGTGGGGCCAGTTACCAGCTCACCCCAGAGCAGAGCACCAGAAACGGAAACCAGAGTCCGAGATTTGCGGACCCAGTAGCCAAAACTGGAAGATGGGAGACTTCACGTCTCCTGGCCACATCAAAGCACCTGGAAGCACAGCAGCACCCGAGAGCTCAGGGACAGCCGCCAAAGGAGTGGTACCAGAGAAGGGCTCAAGCTGCCTGTTATATGGGTGAAAGACCAGCAGGAAGAGAAAGTCGCAGCTTAGCTATAGGCAGCCAGGACCAGCAAAGAAAATTTTATTCTGCAAGAGCCATACAATATGTTTAATACTAAATACAAGTAAATGTGTGCATTTTATGTAAGACCAACTTTTGCAGTACAATAAGTCTCTGAATTCTTATTAATAACGTCGTTATGCTGTTGCTAACCAATGATGAATCCTCTTGCAGCCCCCAATATGGTACCTCCATCATCCCCTTTGCAGCCCCCAATATGATACCCCCATCGTTTCCTTGCAGCCCCCAGTATAGTACCCCCATCACCCCCCTGCAGTACCCCCATTATGCCCATGCAGTACTGCCATCATCCCCTTGCAGTACCCCCATTATCTCCATGCAGTACACCCCCATCATCCCTTTGTAGCCCCCACCACTGTGTCGGTACCTGCACAAAAGAAAAAATCCACACCCGCCAATCCTCCGCGGTCCGCGCTGTACCGTGTTTCAGGTGCTGCTGCTCTGTCTCTGCTGTCTGCAGCCAATCAGAAGCCATCAGCCGCGATCCAATCAGAGGCCGGCTACGGCTGGCCAAGCAGACTCTTCTTGGTGACATCAGGCGCCTCTGATTGGGCCACTGCTGGCCCTCTGATTGGCTGCAGACAGCAGGGACAGAGAGGCTGCACCCAAAACACGGTACAGCGGTGGCAGGCACCAGATTTGGCTGAGAGCCAGATGCAGCCATCAAAAGAGACACATCTGACTCGCGAGCCATAGGGTCCTGACCCCTGATCTAGGCACTAATGTAATTGAGAATTGTCTAGGACAAATTATTGCTTTATTTCAACAAGTAGCAGAAACTGACAACTCCGGCCAGCAGAGTCCTGAAGACAGAGATAAAGGCCCTGATGCAGAGACAGCAGGAGGAGCTGTCTTATGGAGAAGTTGGCAGTGTAAAGGGGATGTCACACGCGTCGATATCGCTGTTAATGTCGCTCGTACGTCACGGATTTTCAGTCGCTCAAGCGACGTAAAAGTGACGCAGGAGCAACATTGAAGCGTGTGACCAAGCGATGCAACCAGCGATATGTCGCTGATCGCCGGTTTCACTGCCAGATGTAAAACCTGTCGCTCATCGCTCAGTAGACCTTGTGCATTGCTGCGTGTGACACTAAACTCAGCGTCTTATTTTCTATTTTGACATCGTACAAGCGACTAAATAAAATCGCTCGCAAGATGGCGACATCACCGCATCGCTGGGTCATATTGACGCGTGTGACATCTTACCTGCGATAATTCCACATAGCTCAGGCGATTAATAATTTGTGACGCATGAGTGATATCGCGGGCGACATTGACACGTGTGACAGGCCCTTAAGAGTAAGTGACTTAGTCTCCATTGTAATACCCCAGAGAAGTGAAATGTTAATCTGGTGTAGGGCAGCAATAGGCCTTAGGGGTCAAGATTATCAGGCGCTGGTGGAGCCAGTGTAATCAGATAGTAGGCACACTGTGTTGACAGCCAGAGGGGTAGTTGATGTCCACAAGGGGAGGGTACCATTACTAAGCTGTTCACTGTCACTAACAACGGAATAAAGGCAGTGGAACCATTGAACAAGAAAGGATATTGGCTGCAACACTAACACTGGAGAAATATGAAAAAGCAAATTAGCTAATGAATGCAATAGCTGGCTATGTGCAAAGCAGCTCAATGTGAATAGGGTATACAGGCACAGCAGAAAACTGCCTAATGATGAAGGAAAAAAAAAAAGAGAAATGCTATGGCCATCACATTAGCTAAGTTCTATTTTTTTTTTCCCTTTATCATTAAGCAGTTTTCTGCTGTGCCTGTATACCCTATTCACATTGAGCTGCTTTGCACATAGTCAGTCATTGCATTCATTAGCTAATATGCTTTTTCAATTTTTCCAGTGTTAGTGTTGCATCAGATATCCATGTTGATATTTTTTCTGGCTAGCACCTTTCACATATGGAGGTTTCGCTGGCCGTCTCTTTAGCGTCAAGTGGAACCATTGAAAGCGTCTGACCAGGCGGAGGACAATGGCTCCAAGGGGCAGCTGGAGGACTGGTGTCAAAAGCTGCATGTAGGCACCGAGTCCACCCCTTCACACCAAAAGCATGGAGTTTACAGGGTATTTCAGGAATATGAACAGGTCTTTAGTACACATCCTTTAGACTTTGGGCAGGTAAAAGGGGTACATCATCACTGGAGACCATCCGTCCATTAAAGAGAGATACAGGCCTGTACCACTAGCTCACTATCAATGTGCCAAAGAGATGTTAGGGGAAATGAAGGAGGCTGGGTGATCAGAGATAGTTGTAGCCCCTGGGCAGCTCCACTAGGCCTGGTAAAGAAAAACGATGGTACAATGAGAATGTGCGTTGACTACAGGCAGATTAATCGCATTACACATAAAGATGCTTACCCATTACCCAGAATTGAAGAGTCATTAGCTGCATTGAAAACGGCTATTTTTCCACCATAGATCTCACCTGTGAGTATTGGCAGGTTCCTGTGGCAAAGGCGGACAGAAAAAAGACCGCGGTCATGACACTGATGGGCCTCTGAGTTTAATTACATGCCGTTTAGACTCTGCAATGCACCGGGAACATTCCTGAGGTTGATGGAGTGTTGCCTGGGGCATAGAAACCATATTATTGTACCCAGATGACGTCATAGTCTACTCGAAGATGTACGAAGACCATCTGAAGCACTTGGCAGAAGTGTTCGAGGCATTATCCAATTTTGGCCTGAAAGTGAACCCATCCAAGTGCCACTTACTGAAGCCCAGGGTACAGTACCTAGGACATGTGGTCAGTGCTGAAGGTGCGGCACCAGACCCTGATAACAATCAGATGCAATCAGATGCAAAGATAGCAGCGCCTTTGCAAGACCTCCTAGTAGGCCTGTCAAAGGCCAAAAATCCGAGCCCTCCTTTTGAATGGAACGGCAGAGTAGAAGACTCCTTCACCCAGTTGAAGTGGAACAAGATCCTGACCTACCCTGACTATGGCCAACCATTTATGCTTTACACAGATGCAAGCACCAGACGGCTGGTTGGCCTGAGGAGATGGTCGGCCTGTGAGATGATGGCCAGTAGGCCTGTGAGGAGCCAGAGCAAATACAAGAGGATCAACAAATAATGTAACATCAACACAAAATCATCAAAATGTTATTTAATGCTGGAGACCAAGCTCTTATAGTTGGCAAGAACTGTATGAACCACTGCCTTCTGGGATAACATATGTGATCGTGTAGCTGCCATCATACTCATGACCAAATCTAAAGACACCCATATACATTAAAGGCAGGTGGACCTACCGGTCATAGGTGACCATCTACAGTGTACAAGGGCTCCGGCCCCGGATTATGTATCCATAATTACTTAGTCCCCGTGGCACTCTCCCCTAAACATATTAGTGTAGGAGATTCTTTAACATCACAATAGGGACCACGGGTGGTGAATTCACTATGTGATAATCCCTCTAAGTACAACCAATGAGAAAAAACCCTATGGAAGAGAGAAAAAACACAAACTCATCTAAAACTAATAATCTAGACAAACAATTGCCATCGTCCGCATTCTGCATTACTGGACTTTTATGTGATAAGTTTTATTAGCAAAAGATTTACCAAAGTGCCAGAAATCCTTAAAGGGTCAGTCATTTTTTTTACATCTTCCAAACATTTGCAGCATATTAATGGGACCAGACAGCTCATCCAAGGTGCCCGATCCATGGACAACACGTATCATTTGAAAAGCTGCCGATAAAACCGCAGATGAGGATAGTCGGATAGGCAGGTCCCCAACAACTTCTCTCCGCCTGCTGACAATGACTGACAGGTCTGTGCCTTTATGCGCACATTGAGAGAGCCGTCATTCCAGTGGAGCAGGCAGTAAGAAGATGGCGGTGAGCCACCTGTGACGGTTCTCCTGCAGCTCAGAAAGGATGTTATTCTCTGAACCGCTGCAGCTTCTCTGGATCACAGAATCCTCAGCTCCACTCTCTGCTGCTGCAAATGTTTCCAGCATTTACTACTCAAATTAATTTATACATTTCCTCTAGATATAGAGTTTTTATTCTTGAGAAACCCATTAAAGTTTACATCAAAGAATAGTTTTAGTTTCAAATAATCTCTCCTGTAAAAACTGTCCCCCGACCCTCAGGGGGCACTGAGCCATGGGCGAGTCTCCCCAGCCCCACACTCAGGGCACACTGAGATATGGGCGCATTTCCAGCACTTGGCATGTCTCCCCAGCCCTACACCGAGCCATGGGCGCGTCTCCCCGGCACTGCCCAGAGACGTCAGCGCATCTCCATAGCCCTACACTCGGGACACACAACCAGGAGCATGTTTCCAGCACTTGCAATGTCTCCCCAGCCCTGAACCGAGCAGTCAGCGCGTCTCCCTGGCCCTACACCGAGCAGTCAGCACGTCTCCCTGGCCCTACACTGAGCAGTCAGCACACCCCACCAACCCAACACCAAGCCGTCAGCGCGTCTCCCCGGCCCTACACCGAGCAGTCAGCGCATCTCCCTGGCCCTACACCGAGCAGTCAGCACGTCTCCACAACACACAGAACCATGGGCGCATTTCCAGCACTTGGTGTAGGTCTCTCCAGTTCTGCACTGAGCAGGCAGAGGGTCTCCCCAGCCCTACACCGAGCAGTCAGAGCGTCTCCCCGGCACACATAACCATAGGTGCGAATCCAGCACTTGGCATGTCTCCCCAGCCCTACAGTGAGCAGTCAGTGTGTCTTCCCGGCACTTGGGCACACAGAGCAGTCAGTGTGTCTCCCCAGCATTCTGAGCTGTCAGTGCATTGCCCCGACACTCAGGGAGTATCGAACCATCAACATCAATATAAAAATGTATTGCTGTCCCAAACCCCCATAAAACACCAGGCAAGATTGCTGCTTTTTTATTTTTCATTTGTCAGAAAGTGCCATGTATTCTCCATCTCCCTCCACATTCTGACATTATCTTTCATGATAGAGTTGGATTCATTTTTATTCTGTAATGAAGACCCCTCTACTGTTCACCTGCTTCTCTGCCTGGTTTTCATTATGGGATGCTGCAAATTTACTGATTATATGACCTTAATTTGAAGTTTGCATTTTGCCCATGTGCTAAAGATTATTATGTGTGAGGATTGTGTCAGAAGGTCCACATCTGCTGACATAAAAGGAAGATCACCGTCAGCTCTGCTACATCTCTAGGTGGAGTTTCTGACAAACACCACGATTCACACGAGTAGAGTTAGTGACAGCATTAGATTACCAGCTACTAATAAACAAGTTTGGGTTTTCTATTGAACATACGGGAGCGGTGGCGGTTTCTACTGACCAGCAGATCCGGCTGGAGTGGATTAAATTGCCTGGTTCTGCCAAATCAGTGCAAGTTTCAGGGGTCGACCCCCAACGACCTAGAAGGAATCACCCTTCCTTTGGATAAGCAATAGCTTTTCTTTGCTGGACGACTCCTCTAAGGTTTCAGGTTGAGCTGAATGCAATTCTGGCCAAAAATCAAAGCTACAATAAAGAGCACATTATACAATCCGCCTTCAGTAAAAGAACCGGCCACAAATACATATATATACAAAAAAGACAAGACAGTTCTGTACAAAGAGTCCGATCTGCTCCGTCCTCACTCCACCAGGAGGTCAAATCTCTCCGCTTCCTCAAACTGTGCGTTCATGGCGGCCGCCCACTCATCCAGGGCCGAAACCTGGAGGGAAAAAGAAAAAAAGATCATTTTACATGATGCCATCTATTGAAGTGTATCAGAGCTCAGGGAGTTTTCAGGCCCCCGATGTCCGGCCACCTGCCGCCATCCCCGGCTCCTGGTTTGATTATCTGGCCTGGAACACCACGCATACACAACTGTGCCAGGCCAGCTAATCAATCGAGGAGCGACAGATGAGGTTTGCAGGTTTTCTGTGTGCTGGATTAATGTCTTGGGTATTTATCATTTTTAATATCTGAACTTTATACAGAAGGGACAAGACCCGGCCTCACAAGATCAATTCCTAGGAGTTTATTTTAGGTGCTGCAGAATTGCTGTGATTTGTCAGCCGCTGCACAGAATATAGACTGTATACACATTGAAACATATCCAGAGCCCTGCATGATTCACACTGTGGATTTACTCTGCAGCACATGGGGGAGATTTTGGGAAATATCCACAATTCTGATACTTTTAATAATGGACAGGTAGAATGGACAATTTCATTTGCCCAGAAACTAAGCTGCAATACCAAGCACTGCCTACAGCCAAGAGGGGCGCCATCACTGTGAGAAACATTAATAACAATTATCAAATAGCCAAAGTGAAGACAGGCAGAAACAGTGCACAATGGCTTTATATATATAAGACACCACCATTGATCGGATAAGTAATGACCTGTTGATCCCTAGAGATCTCCAGATCAGTGGGGTACCAGCAGCTGCACTTTCAGTAATCGATAATTATCCTTTATCGGGGTGATTTAGCAACTTGACTTACTCCTATTAAAAAGCACTGTACCATCAGACAATGACAGACTGTTATAATCAGGTTTTTATGTAATTTTTTACACAACAACCCATAATTATATATATAAAAAAACAAAAACTATTTTTCGCTTTATAAGACGCACCCCAAGTTTGGTGAAGGAAAAGAGAAAAAACATTTTTTTAATGTTAAATGAGGTCCGTCTTACAAATCATATATATGTGGCACATAGTCCCATCCCTCTGTATGGCCCCCCATGCTACTGCCCACACTAAAATAACAAACATTTTGCACTTACCTCTCCGGCGCTGTCCTCCGTGGCTCCCTGCCGCACTTCCCAAGTTCTTTTGCGTCTCGGGGAACCAGTCATGTGATCGGCAGAGCAGAGTGACATCATCACTGTGCATTCGATCACTTGATCAGCTTCCCTCGGACGCAGAAGTACTAAGGAAGTGCGGCAGGGAGCCACGGAGGACAGCACCGGAGAGGTAAGTGCAAAGTGTTTGTTATTATAGTGTGGGCAGCAACATGGGGGGATAGTGGGGGATGGGGGGGAGGCATACAGAGTGAATGGGAGGCCATATCCAGCATGGGGGGTGCAGGCACATGTAATGTACACCACTCCCATGCCCATATCTCGGCGCGGTTTCAGCACCAAGGTGATGGACAGCGGGTGCAGTGCATATTATATGAGGCTAATGAGCGGGAGCACGTGACCTCCCGCTACCTCCTGCAGCCCCCAGCCAGCCTCCGACACCACTACAGAGCTGCCCCCACCCTCCCCTACAGCATGGGACCATAGATTTGGATTATACGACACACACCCCACTTCTCCCTAAAATTTGGGGGAACAAAAGTGCGTCTTATAATCCAAAGGATATGGTAGAAGTCTTACAATTTTCACACTGACCTCTGGGGCTTTGCAAGACTCCACCGTTCTGTCCTTTCATGAAACAACACATATACATTAGACACAATCAACAGACTGTGTCCCCATCTTTCACTTTTAAGCATCTAACGTAGCGGTGGGAAACCATTTTTCTGCCGGGGGCCATATATAAATTTCTACCATCCTTCGGGACCGTAAAAATTATGAACTTGAAAAATTACCGCTATATTTGGTTAAACATTCAACTCCCCCCATATTTCAACTCCCCCCATATGTGGTGGCTAAAGCTGCTTCTCTTTTGTGTGGCTGTGATATTAGGTGATATTGATCATGTGGCTTTACAACAGTTTTTTCCAGGTTTGCTAGAGCCATAGACATCACAGGAGAGGCTGGGGGCATATACCCCACTGGGAGGACTGAGACTGGGCATAGAGATCACTGGAGAGCTGGATTTAAAGGGTAGACAGTCGGCAAAACACATTTGCCAGCCTGAGCACTGTGATCCCCAGGAATCTGCCCGGGGCCACAAAAAAAAAAAAAAAGTTATTGAGGGCCGCATTCGTCCCTGGGGCCTGAGGTTCCCCACCCCTGATGTAATGAGTGTATGCAAAGGTGATTGTGAAGGGAGGGGGAGCTGCGATATGTCAATCCTGTGTCTTCAGCTATTTATAGAGGTTTTATCAGTCAATGTACAGGAGTAGGTGAGCTGTGATTTCACCTATTGTGAATGGTGGATCCTGTGTTATCTACTGCATATAGAGGTGTTATCAGTCATTGTAATCTGCCTCTGATGGTAATGAGACTGATGAAATGTCTTGTGTACAGAACAGGTAGTATCAGACTACAATAGCCGCACTGACCAATAAGAATAATGCAAGCTTGTTTTTTTTGTTAATACAAATAATATTTAAAAAAAGAAATTATTGCCAAAACTTACAATAAATAACTATTATATATGTGTAAGTCTTATATTAAACGCTAGGACCTGTTTTACACATTAGGGTATTGTCTAATGACACATTGCATTTAACATTAAACTATTATTTTTAAATCAGATTTGGTCATTTCTGTGCTGGAAACATTCCAGATTACCGTCACTGAGAATGCAGACAAGTCCTGCTGTACAATAATGATGATGAGAATATTGTATATAGTGTGATGTACTGCAGGCGGCCGGCCGGCATTGACCGTGCACTGAGTCCGATAATGGATTATGGCCCCCAGCGTTCATCAATACGGCTATATTCAGACACTGGAGGATCCGCTCCACATGGCACATAATGTCCCGGTACGTTCCCTCTGTAGACTTTATCCTAGCTCTCGCAGCGTGTGCTTCATCTGGATCTGGTGTTCTTTCACTATTAGGCTACTTCATATCAGTGGATCTCGCCATTCAGGCAGATCAGGCAGTTCTGCCCCCTAATGGATCACTTGTGGCACAGTCTGCGTTCAGCCCAATTCCTTCACTATGGGACTTGTGGACATGTGCAACACTTGTGGTTTTGTCGCGATCCGGCCAATCCAGCAGCGGAAAAACAACATTGCTAACAGCAGCAAGTGCAAAACCACAAGAGTCACACATGTCCACAAGTCCCATAGGGAATGAATTGGGCTGAACGCAGTCTGTGCCGTAAGTGATCCATTAGGGGGCAGAACTGCCAGATCTGCCCGAATGACGAGTTTCGCTGATGTGAAAGCCCTTAGGCAAGGGGTCTCCATAATTTGCCTAAATAATGCTAAATAAATGTTAAAAAGAAAGAACCCATAGACTGCAATGTAAAAACAACTTGCTGTGCTTATTATTATTATGTATTTATATAGCGCTATTAGGATACATGGCGCTTTATAATTTAGAGGGTAGACAGAGACAAGTGGTCGAAACCATTATGGTTCAGTCCCTTTAAAAAAAGCAAAAAAAAAAAAACTCAGAAGGCAAAAAGATAAAACCATGCCCTAAAACATAAAAACACAGCTTCTGCTGGTAAACCCCTCCTGGTGCACACATCTAACAGCGCTGTGTGCACACATCTGTATATATAGAGATTGCAGATCATGGAATCACTAATGTACCGGGGCATATAGGGCAAGAACCATCAGATTACACGTTACAACCAGCGGCGCCTCCACTGCACAATGTTTCCCTGTAGAAGCTGCATTCTACTGTAGATCTTGGATGTCAATGACAGCCACACATTTATAATGTCTCTGTAGCCTCCCTGGCGGTCTGTTTAGGTCTGGTTTTTGTTGCTAAAAGCGGGCTTACCCGCGTTCGCGGCAGATGCGGTAAAAAAACCGCATCTGCCGCACTTGCCGCACTCGCGGCGCGGTTGCGGTAATCTGCATAGTAAAGGGAACCATGCAGTAGACATGAGATAATGATTGTATACACTTACATGAGGGCGTCTCCCTGTGTGTGCTGGCACTTGTGAGCTGTGTTCGTCATGCCTGCTCTCCCCCTCCCTTATGCCCGCCCCCTCTCAGCCTGCTATAGTGATGTGAGGCTGATCTCGTCATAAAGGGGCGGGGCTAAATCGCGCATCCCGGTAGCCCCGCCCCTTTATGACGAGATCAGCCTCACATCACTATAGCAGGCTGAGAGGGGGCGGGCATAAGGGAGGGGGAGAGCAGGCATGACGAACACAGCTCACAAGTGCCAGCACACACAGGGAGACGCCCTCATGTAAGTGTATACAATCATTATCTCATGTCTACTGCATGGTTCCCTTTACTATGCAGATTACCGCAACCGCGCCGCAACCGCGCCGCGAGTGCGGCACAAGTGCGGCAGCTATGCGGCAAGTGCGGCAGATGCGGTTTTTTTACCGCATCTGCCGCAACCGCGGGTAAGCCCGAGCCTGACTCGGGGTTAACGCTTCTGGTAGTGAATGTTAACCCCGAGTCAGGCTCGGGAATAACGCTAGGAAGGTTAAAGGCTGCTGCTTGAGCTCCTGCAGCCCTCGGGGTTCATCTGGCCGGGATCCAGTAGCAAGAAGTGCAACTAAGGCAGAATTCCTCTCTACCGGAGCTCCTGTCCCCCAAGAGCCCGTCTGCCATATCTAAGTGCAGCACTACACAGGGAAAAGGCTGTTTTACATGCGCTGCGGAGAGGCGCGGTGAGCCTTCAAGATGGCCGCAGCTCCCTGATCAGCAGCTCACCAGAGCGTGCGGGTGAGCTTTAACATACTGGCCTGCAGCGCTCTTTTGTTGCACCGACCCCTGCAGCATGAAAGGTCTCCTCCGGCATCAGCACACCGGCGGTGTTCGTAGTGAGTGGTGGCTGTGCGGGTTTCCCGCGTCCTGGAAGGCATGGTTATCACTTGATAAAGACGCCTTTTGCGTTGAAACGCGTTGTGGAGACTGGATTCCCATATCGATATAATAAAACCTAAAGGTAATTTATGCTATAGCAGTGTCCGGGTTTCCCTGAGCGCTGGTTCATTATCACTCTCTGTTTTCTGCCATACATTTTCTTCCCTTTGGGAAGCGTGATATACTGCAGCTCGGGACCTAGGACCTCGCAGACCTGACACCAACACCCTCCCATAGCGGTCACGTGCACCGGACACCGGCGGTTCACGTGAACCACATTGATTACTGAGCCAGCGTGAACACCAGCGGACGTGTCCAAAGCTCTGCAACCTGTTGTGCGGTCGGCACAACAGGATCAGGTGAGCAAGGGACATTGTCACCTAACTTTCCACTTGAATTATACAGTGTGGCGCAACTTTTTCTTTTTGTTTCATGCTATAGTGAGAGTCTCAGTATACCTATCACTTCCCTCACCACTGCATTTCCACAGCCATTCCGTGTTGGGGGGCCCCTGGTGTCCTGGGACAGCATGGTTGCTAATTGGTGGCCCTGTTTCTCCATCTTTCTACACCACGGGCCATTACTCTCACTTTTCTATACCACTAGATTGTATCTTTACTCCTTAAGTGGGGTCCACAAAGATCCCTGCTGACCCTCCATAGACTCTGGTATGCCAGGGGAGAGGTCCACTAGGAATCAACGGGGCCCCTCGCCATCCCTAACCCCGGCTAGCACCTCCAGATCCCGTGGCAGAGACGGGAGTATACAAAAGTATCTATCTGAACCTGCGGACTCAGCCACGACCTCACTGCTGGGCGTAATGGCACATTCTGAACCATCTGCCCTGTCTGGGCACCCGGTTGGTAGTGCCCAGGGGGCTACTTCAGTGTTCCCCGACCGTTATTCAGGTCCGGTATTAGAAGAGATTAAAGGTCTGCACTCCCAGATGGCTGATATTCCGACTAAGTCCGACATGGAGGGGTATAGCTCCCGCTTGGAAAACATCTGCAGAGCGGAGATTCAGGGTCTTAACACCACTGTATCGCAGATCACAGAGAGGGTAGAAGTTATTGAATCATCTGCTTCTGTGACCACAGAAACCCTAGCTGGTCATCAAAGAGCCCTGGACATTCATTCGGAACAAATTTAATTCCTGTGCAATTTAATGGAGGACTCTGAAAACCGGGACCGCCGCAACAATATCCGGGTGCGTAGCCTGCGTCTATCCCGGTGTGGCCTGTGAACCCCTATGCTCCTCCTCGACGTGGAGACGCAGACCCGTGTTACCACAGAGAGCCCGTCAGAGGAGTGTGACCCACCCGTACATGGCAGAATCTTAACGCCTAGGCTCTGCTCATGATTGTTTGATTTCATGCACTAACTCAAACGGTTCGAACTGTGAGAGCGCACTCTTTCTACCCATTTACTTTTTTTTTCCTCCAAAACTCCACCCTCCCTTCCTCGCTCTTTCATTCCCTTCTCCCCCCTCTGTTTCCCTTACCTTGTCCTCCTCGTTCCCATCCCCTTGTTCCCTTCTCTCTTTCTCACCCCCTTTATTATTTCTCTGTAATGTGCTCGGACATAGTTCTGTGTGCGATTTTGTTTTTGCCTCTAATACGACTGCTATGGTGAGTTGGCTCACCTTTGGTGAAAGTTCTAAGGAATTTACTTGGGATTCAGTACAATGTCTTTCTTGGCTGACAATGCTCTTTTATTGTGTGAGGTCATAACTTCGGGAAATAGGTGAGGGATGATGTTGTGGACCCATTTGGCGGCCCTCTGTATCTTTCGGCTTCACATGATAGCACCTCTCCTGATGGCAGGGGGCATTCGTCAGACAGGACCAGCAATGCCCCTTATTCTCATCCCCTTCCTCCCTTGCCCCTTTCCCTTCTCCTTTCCTCCCCTTCCCCTCCCCCCTTTTTCTTTTTTCCTCTTTCCTCCCTTCACCCTCCCCTTCAATACTTCTCGGTTATGACGTAATGCGAAAGGCTCGGGATGCTGCGGGCCTCTTCCTGTACGGAGCTTACCGTAATATTGTGTATTATTACCCATGTTGGTTATAAATGTGATACCTAGGTGCCTTTGCACTGAACTTAATGTTGCCATTGTTACTATGTTGTTAAATGTCGCTGCTGTTTCTCGGGGGATGTTCCTCGGGGGCCCTTATCGGACCGCTGAGAGACACTACCCCATTTAGGGACACTTATACGACAAGTGACACTATACTGTCCCAGAGCACTTATCTGGCGACTGTATAGCTGTTATACCCCCGACCTAAGCTCGGGGTGACAGCCCAATTCTTTATTGTGCTGCCGTTTGTTCTTTTTCCTTCCCTTTCTCCTAGTTCTTCTTCCCCTACTTCCATTTCTTTCTACTCCCTATACCCTTCCCTTATCTGTTCTCCCCAGGGGGTTAGAACCTAATATCTCATTATTTCCACGGCTTGTATTTGGCCAGGGCCGCTTTGAAATTGGCGTCCTTAAATGTACGGGGTTTTAATTCACCCCAAAAACGTAATCAAGTTTTGCATAGTATGCACAAGATGGGGGTGCAAATTCTAATACCCCAAGAAACCCATTTTAAAATGAACCATTTTCCGGAGGTGAGGAATCGGTACTTTCCACACTGGTTTCATGCCTCCAATCCCACGGCCAGATCAGGGGGAGTCAGCGTTGCCATTCATAAAAATTTGGCACATGTTCTACAAGAAGTGGAATCTGACTGACAGGGAAGATTCCTGTTTCTGAAAACCACGGATTCATGGCCAGATGTTTACAATAGCTAATTTTTATCTCCCCAATGCAGGTCAAGTAACCTCTGGACTGCGCTGAGGAAACTGGGCATTTTTGCCCAAGGACACCTAGCGGTGGGAGGCGATTTCAACGTGCCCCTGGACAGGAGAATGGACACGTTGACGCGAAGGTCAGCGATACCTCACACTCAGGTGGGAGCTTTTAAATGAGCAGTCCACACCCTTAAACTTGAGGATATCTGGAGGGTCCTCCATCCGTCAGATACTCCTATTTCTTAGTAGTGCACACTTCCTATATTCGCATTGACTATTTCTTACTAGGCCATCACATGCTCGAATGGAATCCTAAGGGTGAGTACCCACAGGACATTTTTGCTGCGGTTTACCATTGGTTTTATGGTAATTTATGCTAATTTGTTCCTGCGGTTTTGATTCCCAGCAAAACCAATGTGTTTCACAGAAACGCTGTGCACACACATTTGTTTTGCAAGTGTCAAGAACTGTCAAATCCCTGCGTTTTTGGTGCAGATGGGAAAGAATTGACATGTTAATTATTTTCCTGCGTTTTTACTAAAGTCAATGGAGAAAACGCAGGAAAAACGCAGGTATCAAAAACGCAGTAAAAACGCGCAAAAAACGCAGACAAGATCATAGCTAATCTCCTGTCAAGGACTCTAGGATCCTCAGGACTTGCTGCGTTCAGGACTGCTTAAAAAAGTCCTGTGGGCACATACCCTAAGGCTTCTATAGGCCTTGCGACCTGGTCTGCCAATGCGCCTGCCTATCTGACAATATACCCTCCTACAGCCTATAGGGATGTGGTACGTGCAACCCACTCGGCAATCTGAGTTCATAACTGACCATGCTACTGACACTACTCCCCTTCTCACTCAGTGGGAAGCAATGAAATGTGTAATTAGAGACATCCTCATGAAGGAAAGGGCTAGACTCAAAAAAGAAAAAGCTAAGGCGATGGACGACCTGCTCTCTCGAATACATTTCCTGGAACTATTGCACAAACAATCTGAACCCGACAGCCCTTCTGGACTTAAATGAGCTGCGTAGAAGTTTCAGGAACATACGCAACAATTATTTTACGAATTCGCAGACAAATGCAGGGGCCCATTAGCATAATATATTCACCCGAGAACAGCGACTACATTTATCCCCTCCATTACGTCATCGATGGGGGAGAGTGGTTCAACGACCCACCAGTATTGCAGCTACAGATGCCAAATATTACCGGGCTCTGTATAATCTCAATGACCTTGACCCGGATCAAGTCTTGCCAGCCGTATGTCTGGGTGGGGTGGGGGTGGGGTGTTGACAAGTATATTGCCAACACCACCTCGCCGACTGTATTGGAGACCACGTCCGTGGAATTGGATGCCCCTTTTTCGCCTGATGAAGTATCCCAAATTATTAAATCTACTCCACCGAATAAGAGCCCTGGTCCGGATGGCTTCACGGCCAAGTTCTATCAGACCTTTACGGAGCCCCTTGCACCTTTCCTCGCCAGGGATTTTAATGCTGTCTCCCAGGACTTTCCTTTTCAAAACAAACTCTGGAGCCACTATTGCTGTGTTGCCTAAGCCAGGGAAGGACCCCCAACTCTGCGCGAGTTACCGCCCGATCTCTTTGATCAATAGCGATGTGAAGCTTTTGCAAAGATTTTAGCGGTTAGACTCGGTCCTCCTCTGCCTCGGCTGATACATACTGATCAAGTGGGATTTGTTCCGCAACGAGAAGCGAGAGAAAATACTATCAAATCAATCTTGCTCCTTTCACATCTGAAGACAAAGGACATTCTAGCCTGTGTGTTGTCGGTCGACACAGAGAAGGCCTTTGACAGGGTAAGTTGGCCCTTCTTGGGGGGTGCTCGCGCAGATCGGGTTAAGGTCAGAGGTTCCGGGATAGAGTATTGGCCTTGTATACGATCCCAACGGCGAGGATTAGACGTCACCGTGTCCTATCAGACTCCTTTCCTATAAGCAATAGGAGAAGGCAGGGGTGTCCCCTCTCACCTATGCTATACGCCCTGGTGATGGAGCATTTGGCCGTGGTCCTGAGGCGCAACCCCGATATTCACGGGGTGGCTGTCGGAGGTAATGTGTACAAATTGGCATTGTTTTGCTGACGATTTGCTGATGTATATTACCAAGCCTGAAATCTCTTTCCCACCTATCCTAAAGGAATTTGAGAGTTACGGCCTTGTTAGCAATTTTCGGGTTAATCTCACCAAAACAGAGGTCATGAATATTAGTCTACCATCGGGCCGGCTACAGTTGGCCTTTCTTTTCAAATAGTGCGCAACTTCAATGAAATATCTCAGCACTCATTTGTCTGCTGACTACAACTATATGATTTGAATTTCAAACCCCTCCTACATCGCATTAAAGAAGATCTTAAATCGCATGTCGGGGGGCGCCTATCCTGGTTTGGCAGGATTAATATCCTCAAAATGGACATAAAATTATGGAATCATCTGGCTCGGAGGATGACCATTCAGTTGTTTAATGTTGTAGAAAAAAAAGCAGATCACAGACATGGCACAAAACTAAAGTCATTTCAAATGGCAACTCTCTGCCTTGAAGAAACACTAAAAAGAAATGAAAATAAAAAAATGTGCTAGCCAGTAACGGTTACTTTTTTAGACCAAGCAGGGGGGAAAATTATGGAATCACTCAATTCTGAGGAAAAAAAAGAGAATTTTGTTTACGTACCGTAAATTCTTTTTTCTTTAATCATCAATGGGAGACCCAGACAATGGGGTTTAGGGCACTGCCCTCCGGAGGTCACACTAGGTACTACAAGTTTGTAGACACCGCCTCCTCCGCTTATAAACCCCTACCGCAGGGAACATCCTCAGTTTGGTCTACAAGCTGCGAGGAGGAAATAAACCACACCCGAAACATCGGGAAGAATGCCGTACACAAAAACGGCTCAACAACCCGGCAAACACTGTCTCAACAGAGAACAGAGCAAATGCAAAACATGCAAAGGAACAACTGGGTGGGTGCTGGGTCTCCCATTGATGATTAAAGAAAAAAGAATTTACGGTACGTAAACAAAATTCTCTTTTTTCTGGTCATCATAATGGGAGACCCAGACAATGGGGATGTCCTAAAGCAATACCCCAGGGCGGGAAGAGTTCCTCAACAAGACGGATAACACATGGTTCCCTTTTAAAGGTGGGCAACCGCCGCCTGGAGAACCCGCCTGCCCAAACTTGCATCCGCAGAGGCATGGGCATGCACCATATAGTGCTTAGAGAAAGTGTGCAGGCTGGACCAAGTGGCCGCCTGACACACCTGTAGAGCAGACGCTCTATGTCGCAAGGCCCAGGAGGCACCTACAGCTCTAGTAGAGTGTGCCTTCAAACCCACCGGGAGAGGCAAACCAGAAGACCGGTAAGCCTCCTGAATGGGAGCCTTGATCCATCTGGCCAAGGTCGACTTCGAGGCCGCGAACCCCTTACAGCGACCCATCGTGAGGACAAATAAGGAATCCGAACTCCTAAAGGAGGCGGTCCTGGACACATAAATGCGTACAGCCCTCACGAGATCCAGAGTATGGAGGTCGCGCTCAACCTGATGAACGGGAGCGGGGCAAAATGATGGGAGAACAATCTCCTGGTTTAGGTGAAACGTTGAAACCACCTTCGGCAAGAATTCTGGCCGTGGGCGCAACACCACCTTGCCTTGGTGAACCACCAGAAAGGGTGACTTGCACGAAAGTGCAGCCAATTCTGAGACCCTTCTCAGGGACGTAATTGCCACCAGAAAGACCACTTTCTGGGACAGACGAGAGAGAGATATGTCTCTCAGTGGCTCAAACGGCGGTTTCTGCAGAGCCGCCAGGACCATGTTGAGGTCCCAAGGGTCCAGAGGTCGCCTGTAAGGCGGAACCACCCGAGCTACCCCCTGCAGAAATTGGCGGACCTTCGGTAGGAGCGCCAAGCGCCTGTCAAACAGCACTGAAAGTGCTGACACTTGACCTTTCAGAGAGCCAAGGGATAGTCCCAACTCCAACCCCGACTGTAGGAAAGCCAACAATGTCGGGATGGACAATGGCCACGGTGAGCGTCCACCAGAGGCACACCAGGAGAAAAAGATTTTCCACGTTCTGTGGTATATCTTCCTGGAGACAGGTCTCCTAGCCCTATTCATAGTGGCAACCACTGTAGGAGAGAATCCTCTGGACGTCAGCAGCCAGGCCTCAAGAGCCATGCAGTCAATTTGAGGGCCCTGGAATTGAGGTGGAAGAATGGCCCTTGCGCGAGTAGATCTGCGCGTTCTGGAAGAGCCCACCGGTGTCCGCCTGACAGTTGCCACAGGTCCGGGTACCAGGACCTCCTGGGCCAATCTGGAGCCACTAGAATGGCTACTCTGCATTCCATCCTGATTTTCCACAGGACCCTGGGAATCAGAGCCAGAGGCGGGAACACATACGGCAGCTGGAAGCTGGACCAACTCAGGATCAGGGCATCCGCCCCCAGAGACTGAGGATCCCATGATCTCGCCATGTATTGGGGCACCTGATGATTCAGCCGTGAGGCCATCAGATCCACGTCCGGAGTGCCCCATTTGCCGCAGATGTCCCGGAAGACGTCTGGGTGAAGAGACCACTCTCCGGCGTCCATGCCCTGTCGGCTCAGGTAGTCGGCCTCCCAGTTCTCGACCCCTGGGATGTGAACTGCGGAGATCAGGCAGCCGTTTTCCTCCACCCAGGCTAGAATGCGGTGGACTTCGGCGAGGGCCTGAGCACTTCTGGTCCCTCCCTGATGATTTATGTAGGCGACGGCCGTCGCATTGTCGGACTGCACCCGAATGGGGTGTCCTGACAGGAATTTCTGAAACGCCAGGAGCGCCAGATAGACCGCCTTGATCTCCAGCACATTGATCTGCAATGCCGACTCCGACTGAGTCCAGAGGCCTTGAGCCCTGTGGTGCAAGAACACCGCACCCCAGCCCTTCAGACTGGCGTCTGTGGTCACCACTAACCATGAAGGTTTTAGGAAGGACCGGCCTCGTGACAGGTGACGTGGCTGGAGCCACCACTGTAGGGAGTCCTTGGTCGGTTGTGACAGTGTCACCAGCCGATTCAGCGAGATCGTCCTCTTGTCCCATCTGTGAAGAATCTCCAGCTGGAGAGGACGGAGGCGAAACTGTGCGAACGGCACCGCCTCTATCGCCGCTACCATGCGTCCCACCAGTCTCATCAATACCCGTAGGGATGAGTGTGGTGACAGGAGGACTGCTTGTACTCCTGATTGGATCGCCATCTGTTTGACTCGTGGCAGAGACACCAGGGCTGAGGCTGTGTTGAAGTCCATGCCCAGATAAGTCAAAGACTGGGTCGGAACTAGCGTTGACTTCTGAATATTGAGGAGCCAACCGAACTGTTCCAGAGACCGCATGGTCACATCCAGGCTCTCTTGACAGAGGTGTTCTGATGGAGCCCTGACCAGTAGGTCGTCTAAATAGGGAATGACGGCATGTCCCTGTCCGTGCAGGAGAGCCATCATAGAGGCCATCACTTTTGTGAACACCCGCGGTGCCGAGGCTAGCCCGAATGGCAGTGCCACAAATTGGAAGTGTTCTTCCCCCACTGCGAATCGCAACCAGCGCTGATGAGCCGGTGCAATGGGTACGTGAAGGTAAGCGTCTCTGATATCTATGGACGCTAGGAAGTCCCCCTGTGACACAGCTGCGATCACGGAGCGCAGTGATTCCATACGGAACTTCCGAACCAACACGTGATGGTTGAACAGCTTCAGGTCCAGTACTGGGCGGAAGGATCCGTCCTTCTTCGGGACGATAAAGAGGTTGGAGTAAAAACCCCTGAACCTCTCTCCGGAAGGTACCGGGACCACCACTCCGTCTCTGCGGAGACCCTCCAACACCTGGTAAAAAGCCTGAGCTTTTTCTGGTGACGGGACCGACCGATGGAATCGGGATATCGGTTTTGACGTCAGCTCTATCCTGTACCCTCGCGAGATCACGTCTCGAACCCACTGATCTTGAACGTGAAGCAGCCACTTGTCCTGAAAGCGAGACAAGCGGCCCCCCACCTGTGGGGAGGCAGGATGAGAGAGCGAGTCATGTAGAGGCGGGTTTGGGGGTGGCAGCTGCCGCCCCCGCCGGCTTCTTTGGACGACTCTTAGAGCGCCACTGGGAAGCGGGCTTTCCCCCTCGGTCCGTGCGAGCGGACGGTGCTGATGACTGCGAGCTGGAACGAAAGGACCACTGTTTAGGGTTCCTTTTAACGGTATAACCGTGGCTTAGGCTTATTCTGCGGTATCTTAGACTCAGCAGAATCCTTAATTAGCTTGTCCAGCTCTGTGCCAAAAAGCCTGTCACCAGCGAACGGAAGATTCTGCAAAATCTTCTTGGATGTGGCATCTGAGTCCCAAAGACGCAGCCACAACAACCTGCGGATCGCTATAGCATTGGCCGAAGCCACAGCTGAGCGAGTGGCAGTTTCCAGAGTCGCCGTCCTGGCGTAGTCCGCATAGGCCCTTGCCCTTTCGGTAAGTGCTAGGACCTCTGGACTGGATCTTGCCATGTCAGAGATACCATCCAAGCAGGTAGTAATCGCTTGTAAGGTCCAGACCGTGGCAAAATTAGGGGCAAATGAAGACCCCACAGCCTCATAGGAAGACTTGGCGAGCTGCTCGACCTGTCTATCAGTAGCATCCTTCAGTGAGGAGCTATCAGAGGCAGAGAAAAGGGAGCGTGCAGCAATCCTGGTCATGGAAGCGTCCACCTTCGGGGACTGCGACCACTCCTGAAGCACCTCCTGGGGGAAGGGGAAGCGATTGTCCTTGGTTTTACGGACAAAACGCCGCCCAGGATGTAACCTGGGAGCTCTAACCACCCTTCCAAAATTAGTGTGGTCCATGAAGGAGCCACTTGGTCTAGCCTCCGGCCGCAGCCATTGATAGACCTCCTTCGGGTGCACCGTCACCTCCTCAGGGGGTGTCACGAGACGTAAAATCTCGTTAATAGAGGACACCAGATCCTCCACCCCGTCTGGCGGTTCAGATACAGACACAGACCCGAAATTTGAACCCCCATCATCTTCCTCACCATCAGAGGAACGCTCCTCCTCAGAGAGAGTATGGAGCTCGGGTGAATCCTCACGACGAGCCCGCTTAAGGGGTCTCGCAGCAGAAGAGGGGGACACCCGGGGGTAACTGGATGGAGTAGCTGGGCTATCCAGTCTCCTATTAAGTGCCTCCAGGGATTGCGACATGGAGGACAGCTGAGACAGCAGAGATTCATTGATCTTATTCTGAGTCTCCCATGGCCCTGAGATCACCTGAACCTCAGGGTATAGCACCGGAGCTGCTGACTCAACAGTGCCAGCCCGGGCCTCTGGGCGTCCGCAGTTATTGCAGGACCCCTCCACCAGTGCACCATTGCATGTAGCACAGGTAATGGTGGTTACTGCCGCCTTAGCAGCACGCTTCCCGGCTGAGGACATCGCCACAGTAGGGGAAAATAAGCCAAATTGACAACAAAACCGGGAATCCCGGTGGCTTACCGACCGCAGTAAAGCGGTATGAGGAAGCGGTGTGTGTGTGACCTCCGCGACGATTTCCGGTCTCCCCTCTGGAGTGCAGACGCACGCTGCATAAGAATCCCAACAGGGAAGTGAGGGTAAAGATGGCCGCCGACAGTGAAACTGTGGGCGGCGCCGAGAGACGCGGGAAACACACACACACGCCCAGCGATGACGTCACCGCACGGGCTGCTTCCCATCCTCCAAGCATCCACAGCATGAGGGAGCCGGAGCCCGCAGCGCGGGAAAGAGTGTAAAAACATTATACACAGACTGCATGTACACCATGAGGGGACAAACATCCGCAGCCTACGGCTTCAGCCCCTGTGACACACAGGGCGGTCAGCCAGGGTGACCCCAGCACAGGGTACACCCGCAGATCCGCGGACCCGAGGGTAACGCGCGGTCTGAGTGTCCTGAAACACATAAAGTGCCAGACACTACCCCCAGGCACGCAGGAGACACAGAGTGCCTCAGTGCCGGTCCGGTCTGTAAGCACCATTTAGGGAGGCCTCGGACGGGGGTGCAGCACCAGTCTGGTCTGTAAGCACCATTTAGGGAGGCCTCAGACTGGGCCGCTCAGCACCAGTCCGGAGTGTAAGCACCATTTAGGGAGGCCTCGGACTGGGCTGGCTCCAGTCCGGTCTGTAAGCACCATTTAGGGAGGCCTCGGACGGAGCGGAGCTGTGCAAGGCTCCCATCTCCCACTCTCCAGAGCCCCCCAGAGAGGGATGGAGAGGAGCGTAACAGCGTACCGGGAGAACACGAAGTGTCCAGGCTCTAGGCCCTCCGGTACCTCCACCAGCGTGTGCCACTAAGGGTGAGCGGGGAGGCTGTCACCGGTCCCGATAGGACCGTATTACCTTGTCTTCAGACGCCATCACGTAAGCTGTGAGAATGCAGTGAAGTGCAAGCAAAGCGTGATCCTCCGAGCACACTAAGTTTAAAACTGAGGATGTTCCCTGCGGTAGGGGTTTATAAGCGGAGGAGGCGGTGTCTACAAACTTGTAGTACCTAGTGTGACCTCCGGAGGGCAGTGCCCTAAACCCCATTGTCTGGGTCTCCCATTATGATGACCAGAAAATTATGGAATCACCCTGTAAATTTTCATTCCCAAAACGAATACCTGCATCAAATTAGATCCGCTCGTTAGTCTGCATCTAAAAAGGAATGATCACACCTTGGAGAGCTGTTGCACCAAGTGGACTGACATGAATCATGGCTCCAACACGAGAGATGTCAATTGAAACAAAGGAGAGGATTATCAAACTCTTAAAAGAGGGTAAATCATCACACAATGTTACCAAACATGTTGGTTGTTCACAGTCAGCTGTGTCTAAAATCTGGTCCAAATGCAAACAACATGGGAAGGTTGTTAAAGGGAACCATACTGGTAGACCAAGGAAGACATCAAAGCGTCAAGACCAGAAACCTAAAGCAATACGTCTCCAAAACAGGAAATGCACAACAAATAAGGAACGAATGGGAGGAAAGTGGAGTCATTGTCTGTGACCAAACTGCAAGAAACCGCCTAAAGGAAATGGGATTTACATACAGAAAAGCTAAACAAAAGCCATTATTAACACCTACACAGAAAAAAAACAAGGTTACAATAGGCTAAGGAAAAGCAATCGTGGACTGTGGATGACTGGATGTATTCAGTGAAGAATCGCAAATCTGCATTGGGCAAGGTGATGATGCTGGAACTTTTGTTTGGTGTCGTTCCAATGAGATTTATAAAGATGACTGCCTGAAGAAAACATGCAAATTTCCATAGTCATTGATGATATGGGGCTGCATGTCAGGTAAAGGCACTGGGGAGATGGCCATCATTACATCTTCAATAAATGCCCAAGTTTACATTGATATTTTGTACACTTTTCTTATCCCATCAATTGAAAGGATGTTTAGGGATGATTAAATAATTTGTCAAGGTGATAATGCATCCTGCCATAGAGCAAAAACTGTGAATGAAAACATTACTTAAAAGAAGACACACAAGGTCAATGTCATGGCCTGCAAATAGTCCAGATCTCAATCCAATTGAAAATCTTTGGTGGAAGTTGAAGAAAATGGTCCATGACAAGGCTCCAACCTGCAAAGCTGATCTGGCAACAGCAATCACAGAAAGTTGGAGCCAGATTGATGATGAGTACTGTTTGTCACTCATTAAGTCCATGCCTCAGATACTGCAAGCTTATAAAAGTCATAAGTGGTGCAAGAAAATACTAGTGATGTATTTAAGTGTTGTTTTGTTTGTTTGTCATGATTCCATAATTTATCCCCCCGCTTGGTCTACAAAGTAACCATTACTGGCTAGCACATTTTTTTTCAAGATTTCCTTTAGTGTTTTTTAAAGGCAGAGAGTTGCCATTTGAAATGACTTTAGTTTTGTGCCATGTCTGTGATCTGCTTTTTTTTAATAGAAAATTAAAGAACCTCCGAGCAAGCTGATTCCATAATTTTTTGGCAGGGGTTGTATTTAAAAGTCCATCTTCTAGTCCATAACATAACATGATTTTGAGAAGACAAAGCATGTTGGGAACGGTTTTGGAGGGTAAAGCTGGGTGACATTTCCTTTTTTACTGTTATGTTGATACTAGATTCCTATGGATCAGTTCTGCATCTGATGTTACTGTACATTCACACAATGTCCAACAAATTATCCCCCCCCCCCCCCCAAAATAAAACCCAAATTTGCCATTTGTACCTCAATCTGGGGAACTTTGCGTTTCCTCCTCTTCTGCTTGGCGAGAACCACCCCAGGGATGTTCTGATCTGGCTCCTCCACAGATTGCCTGATGGAGCCTCCCAGCGAGCTCTCATTGAATGACTGCTTCGTTCTCTCTCCATCCTTCTTGCGCTCTACATCATCTTCTGCGCTCAGTTTATCAAACCCAAATAGTGACCTCCTGCCCGGTTTTGGCGCCAGGTTTGGAGTGGAGGTGTCCGATGAGTCAGAGTTTCTGGTGGGACTGTACAGGAAGGAGCTGCTGTTCAGAGACATGTCCAGCCGGCTGTAGGAGCGCCGCACCTTCTGAGCCATCACCTCCCGCCGGTCATCAGTGCTGGGCGACTGAGGGACATTCAGAGGGATAGGAGACAGGACGTCTATCTTGGAGGCTGCAGATTGGTCGGGTACGGTTTTAGCAATATCTTGAGACTTGTTCAGTACTGCATTCTCCTTCCCGGTGTGTGGAGAAATCTGTAGAGGTATAAGCATTTATAATATTAATTTGCTGATAACACAAAGCTCAGAGGGATAATAACCAATACTAGAGAAGAGAGAGGATTCAACAAGATCTAAACAGACTGGAACAGCAGCAGCTTCTAACAGAATGGTTTATACCAGGGAGAAATTCAAAGTCCTACACCTACAAAGTCCTACACCTACAAAGTCCTACACCTACAAAGTCCTACACCTACAAAGTCCTACACCTACAAAGTCCTACACCTACAAAGTCCTACACCTACAAAGTCCTACACCTACAAAGTCCTACACCTACAAAGTCCTACACCTACAAAGTCTCACCTACAAAGTCTAACCTACAAAGTCCTACACCTTGGGAAAAATAATGAAAAAAGCATCTACAGAATGTGAGGAATAGGATGAAGCAAAAGCACGAGTGATAAGACTTGTGTGTACAGATAGATCACAGACTGCACAGGAGTCACCAGTGTGATGCAGCAGGAAGAAAGACCAACACAATTCTGGGATGTATTAACAGAAGCCACAGTCTAGATCATGTGAAGTCATTATCCCCCTCTACTCCTCTGTGGTCAGACCTCATCTGGATACTGTGTCGTCATTATCCCCCTCTACTCCTGTGTGGTCAGACCTCATCTGGATACTGTGTCCAGTCATTATCCTCCTACTCCTCTGTGGACAGACCTCATCTGGATACTGTGTCCAGTCATTATCCTCCTACTCCTCTGTGGTGAGACCTCATCTGGATACTGTGTCCAGTCATTATCTTCTACTCCTCTGTGGTCAGACTTCATCTGTATATTGTATCCAGTCCTTATCCTCCTCTACTCCTCTGTGGTCAGACCTCATCTGGATACTGTGTCCAGTCATTATCCTCCTCTACTACTCTGTGGTCAGACCTCATCTGGATACTGTGTCCAGTCATTATCCTCCTCTACTACTCTGTGGTCAGACCTCATCTGGATACTGTGTCCAGTCATTATCTTCTACTCCTCTGTGGTCAGACCTCATCTACTCCTCTGTGGTCAGACCTCATCTGGATACTGTGTCCAGTCATTATCCTCCACTACTCCTCTGTGGTCAGACCTCATCTGGATACCATGTCCAGTCATTATCCTCTACTCCTCTGTGGACAGACCTCATCTGTATACGGTGTCCAGTCATTATCCTCTACTCCTCTGTGGTCAGACCTCATCTGTATACTGTGTCCAGTTATTATCCTCCTCTTCTCCTCTGTGGTCATTATAAAAAAAAAGACATCAACAAACTGGAGCAAGTTCAGAGGAGGGCGACCAGAATGGAGACCGGTCTGCAAACCATGTCCAATGAGGAACAGGTACAGGATTGGGGAATGTTTAGCTCGTCAAAAAGAAGAGTGAGAGAAGACTTAATAGCTGTCTACAAATATATCAAGGGCTGTCACACTGTAGAGGGATCAGCTTTATTCTAGGGCCATCACACTGTAGAGGGATCAGCTTTATTCTAGGGCCGTCACACTGTAGAGATCAGCTTTATTCTAGGCCTGTTGCACTCTAGAGATCGCCTGTGTTCTAGGGCGGTCACACTGTAGAGGGATCAGCATTATTCTAGGGCTGTCACGCTGTAGAGGGATCAGCATTATCCTAGGGTTGTCACACTGTAGAGGGATCAGCATTATTCTAGGGCGGTCACACTGTAGAGGGATCAGCATTATTCTAGGGCTGTCACGCTGTAGAGGGATCAGCATTATCCTAGGGCTGTCACACTGTAGAGGGATCAGCATTATTCTAGGGCTGTCACACTGTAGAGGGATCAGCATTATTCTAGGGCTGTCACACTGTAGAGGGATCAGCATTATTCTAGGGCTGTCACACTGTAGAGGGATCAGCATTATTCTAGGGCTGTCACACTGTAGAGGGATCAGCATTATTCTAGGGCTGTCACACTGTAGAGGGATCAGCATTATTCTAGGGCTGTCACGCTGTAGATGGATCAGCATTATTCTAGGGCTGTCACACTGTAGAGGCATCAGCATTATTCTAGGGCTGTCACACTGTAGAGGCATCAGCTTTATTCTAGGGCTGTCACACTGTAGAGGGATCAGCATTATTCTAGGGCTGTCACACTGTAGATGGATCAGCATTATTCTAGGGCTGTCACACTGTAGATGGATCAGCATTATTCTAGGGCTGTCACACTGTAGATGGATCAGCATTATTCTAGGGCTGTCACACTGTAGAGGGATTAGCATTATTTTAGGGCTGTCACACTAGAGGGATCAGCTTTATTCTAGGGCTGTCACACTGTAGAGGGATCAGCATTATTCTAGGGCTGTCACACTGTAGAGGGATTAGCATTATTCTAGGGCTGTCACACTAGAGGGATCAGCTTTATTCTAGGGCTGTCACACTGTAGAGGGATTAGCATTATTCTCATTTGCACAAGTAAACACGAGAAGCAATGAAATGAAAGGAGTAGACACAGATTAGATATTAGAAAACACTTGACAGTGATGACCAACGTGTGGAACAAGCAGCCACGAGAGGTGTTGAGTTCTTCAATGGAGTCTTCACACAGAGGCTGGACAGACATCTGTCTGGGAGGATTTAGTGAATCCTGCTTTAAGCAGGGGTTGGACCAGATGACCCAGGAGGTCCCTTCTAACTACCATTCTATAACTTAAAAGTAGCTGCATGCGGGCCCTTCAAGCTATGACTAAGACCCTGCGTTGGTGGAAACACATCAGCGGTGCACCCACTGTGACTCCCATTTTATAATGGATCAATAAAGCAAAAATCTAAAGGGAATTTCCAGTCTTTTGTTTTTCTACTGTAGATGGGAAAGTTGTTAGTGGTCAAATATCTTTATCGCGTCTTATTTAGTTTATTTTCAAGATGCTCCGATCACATTTGTAAAGTAAGAAAACCTAATAATGGATGCATCAGAACCACAGCACCAGTGACTCCTGAACTGACAATTGTATCTGAACTCACCCTCGTGCTTCTCCTCGGGGCGACTGTGACATTTATCACCTAAAATTGGAAAAAAATGTTTTTAAAAATGTACCGAGTTTTTGACCAGTTTTTCACACAGACGTAAAGCGGAACCATCGTTTCAATTTCAATTTCATAAGGCAACATAAATAAATGTGCTTCTTTCTGCTCCTGGACTGATACAACTGTAAATCATGGGTAAAATCTCTACAATCAATATTCTATATTAATTGAAAACACATTCTCCCATTAAAGAGATCGGAAATGGCAGCTGGTGTTTTTAGAGGTCTACGGAGGAGCGAGAGGCGACACATTCTGCTGGGATCTCCTGAATGACGGACAGTTCTCCATAGAACCTTATAAGCACCAACTCATCTTCTATTTATGTAATGGGAAGATCTGATAATGATCAGTCCAGGAGAGGGCTGATTTCTCTGACAAGTTACATTACAAGGTTTCTTATCTTCTCGTGAACTTACAATGACGGTCCCTCCCAGTTATGTAATGCAGTTTTCTTCTGCAGTAATGCCTGGTGTTCTCTCTATTCTACTAGTTTGGTTCTGTGTTAGTCTAGGAGGGTGTACTCACATGACGGCAGGGATGCAGATTTCTGGCCTTTTATACAGGTCTGAGATTCACAATGCAAGTGCGCTGTTCAGTTTGGGTCTGGAGACCAGCAACCGGTCAGAACACCGCGGTCCATATTCAGATATATGAGACTGGCCGCCTTCTTCGGGCTTATATGATGTACTTACCTTTGGGGTGGACTGTGGTGCAGCCTGTAGAGCACCGGGCCGAGCAGAACCGGAGGAAGGTCTGGGTTGTTCTACCGTGGATGTAACATTAGGCTGAGATTCTGCAGACACAAGAGCAACCTAGAAACAAAGGGGCAGAAATCACAGGAATAGTTATCAGTTACAGCTGGTGACGGCCTCAGTAGTATACAGGTATACAGCTTCTCCTCCAGATGATCCTCTATCACACACCGCAGACTGCTCCCCTCCACGGCTCCTGACAGACAAGCAAGTGACATGTCAGACTCTTCTAACTAAAAACAGAATTAGACTTACCAGTAATTGTCTTTTGGGGAATCCACCACGACAGCACGAGTAATTCCTATGTGCTGTTGTGGTGGATGAGAGGAGAAAAATGTCATATTGGAAAGTTGTTTTCCAATTAAAGGAAATCTGTCCCGATTCACATGGCCTAAAGAACAGTAAGAACCAGAGCCCAGCTACACAACCACAGAGAGGGAGATTCTGCTCTGAAATGTTCTGGGGTTAGAGAAAATATAGTTAGAAAGAACCAGTGGGGACCAAAAGAATAAGCAAGACTAACCTGATGGGCCCCGCCTGGCTCCTCTAGAGGTGACTGATGGGCCGGTCACATGATCAGACACCGGCACAAGAGGGAAGACCGGAGGAGAGACGGTGCTGCAGGACAGCAGGAAGGATAGGGGGAAGGGGGGCGCTATATTGTTATACAGTGAAGGGGGGAGGGTCATGTGCCAGCATGGGGCACTATATACAGTGACGGGGGCTATGTAGAGTGATAGGGCTCATTTACCATGATCTGGGGTTATATACAGTGATGTTGGGCTGCTGCATTTCCTACCCTAGGCTTATACGAGTCAATAGGTTTACCCAGTTTGGGGAGTAAAATTAGGGGCATCAGCTTATACTCGAGTTTACATGGTATTTTAATAACTGGAAAACCCCTTTAATCTGTCTCTTAGCTGCCTAGAATCCCCCTTAGGATGATTTCACAGATCTGTAAACCCTGGGCCCATTTTCACATTGTAACCTCCAGCCTGTCTGCAGGGATGTGAGACACCCACCGTACACCACTATGGCCTCACTGTATGTAAACACCTACTTTTAAGACCCAGCTAGACCATAAATGTAAAGGCATTAACCTTTCAGCTTCCTCTGACTACCAAAAAGTTTTATTTAATATGTTTTTTTTTTTACTATTTTCTCCTCCTATACGAAGGTTTATCTGGTCCAAAACATAAGGGTTTGAGTGTGAGGAGCCTACTGGGAACGGCTTGGAAGGAAGAAGCTCGGCAACAGATTTCCCTTTGTTTTTCGTTGAATATCAACAGAACAGTATAAAGAGTTTCCTATAGATCAGCTCTGCATTTACTGTACGTTCACACGATGTCTAATATTCTATGGAGTTGGAAGGAGCGAGGGGCGACCGACGTTCTGCTTGAAGTTCTTCTGAAACAACAGTTACCGTCCTCCATGACAAGTTACATTACAAGGCTTCTTATCTTCTCGTGAACTTACAATGACGGTTCCTCCCAGTTATGTAATGCAGTTTTCTTCTGCAGTAATGCCTGGTGTTCTCTCTATTATACTAGTTTGGTTCTGTGTTAGTCTAGGAACGTGTACACATGACGGCAGAGCCACAGATTTCTGGCCTTTTACACAGGTGTGAGATTCACAATCCAAGTGCCCTGTTTAGTATGAGTTTGGAGAATGAGTTTGGAGACCAGCCATCGGTCAGAACATCGCAGTCCATATTCACACATATTGAGACCCGCCTTCTTCAGGCTTATATAACGTACTTACCTTTGGGGTGGACTGTTGTGCAGCCTGTGAAGCACCGGGCCGAGCAGAACTAGAGGAAGGTCTGGGTTGTTCTACCGTGGATGTAACATTAGGCTGAGACTCTGCAGACACAAGAGCAGCCTAGAAACAAAGGGATAGAAATCACAACAATTACAGAGTTACAACTGTGAACCTAAAAATCAGCATTCTAATCCCTGCTCTGTGCTGATGAGGCCCCTGAGACCAGCACAGATCAGTAGATGGGCCTCTCTGGTGAAGACTGTCATACAGGTGTTACAGGTTTTCCTCCTGCACCTGATCATACAACCTGTCACCTGATTCATGAAACAAATGCAGCCAGGAATATTGTTCTCTGAAATGTTCCTGCTTTTTAGAGAAAATATAGTGATATAGAAGATCCAGCGGAGGATAAAAAGAATAAACAAGAATAAATAAACAATACTTGAATAAACAAGACTTGTCCGAAGTGTCCCGACTGGCTCCTCCAGAGGCGACCGATGGGCCCCAGCCGGCTCCTCCAGAGGCGAACGATGGGCCCCAGCCGGCTCCTCCAGAGGCGAACGATGGGCCCCAGCCGGCTCCTCCAGAGTCGAACGATGGGCCCCAGCCGGCTCCTCCAGAGTCGAACGATGGGCCCCAGCCGGCTCCTCCAGAGGCGACCGATGGGCCCTGGTCAGCTATTCTAGAGGTGATTGATGTGTCTCAATATGCAACAGATCTGTCAATCATCTGCAGTGGCGCTGAGCCCGACAGGGCACTTGACTCCTTTTGTCCTTGGTTGGATCTGATGTCAAAATGGACTTTTAACCCCTTAACAATGTACAGGGAACGTCATGTGCTGACTCCCTGAATTTAATGTGGGCTCGTAATCAGATCCTGCTCCTTTCCCGACGGATGGTAGCTTTGATAATTAGCCATCATCTGCCTCTAAAACTTATTATATACAGTTAGGGGCCAGAAATATTTGGACAGTGACACAATTTTGGCGAGTTGGGCTCTGCATGCCACCACATTGGATTTGAAATGAAACCTCTACAACAGAATTCAAGTGCAGATTGTAACGTTTAATTTGAAGGGTTGAACAAAAATATCTGATAGAAAATGTAGGAATTGTACACATTTCTTTACAAACACTCCACATTTTAGGAGGTCAAAAGTAATTGGACAAATAAACATAACCCAAACAAAATATTTTTATATTCAATATTATGTTGCGAATCCTTTGGAGGCAATCACTGCCTTAAGTCTGGAACCCATGGACATCACCAAACGCTGGGTTTCCTCCTTTTTAATGCTTTGCCAGGCCTTTACAGCCGCAGCCTTCAGGTCTTGCTTGTTTGTGGGTCTTTCCGTCTTAAGTCTGGATTTGAGCAAGTGAAATGCATGCTCAATTGGGTTTAGATCTGGTGATTGACTTGGCCATTGCAGAATGTTCCACTTTTTTGCACTCATGAACTCCTGGGTAGCTTTGGCTGTATGCTTGGGGTCATTGTCCATCTGTACTATGAAGCGCCGTCCAATCAACTTTGCAGCATTTGGCTGAATCTGGGCTGAAAGTATATCCCGGTACACTTCAGAATTCATCCGGCTACTCTTGTCTGCTGTTATGTCATCAATAAACACAAGTGACCCAGTGCCATTGAAAGTCATGCATGCCCATGCCAACACGTTGCCTCCACCATGTTTCACAGAGGATGTGGTGTGCCTTGGATCATGTGCCGTTCCCTTTCTTCTCCAAACTTTTTTCTTCCCATCATTCTGGTACAGGTTGATCTTTGTCTTATCTGTCCATAGAATACTTTTCCAGAACTGAGCTGGCTTCTTGAGGTGTTTTTCAGCAAATTTAACTCTGACCTGTCTATTTTTGGAATTGATGAATGGTTTGCACTAGATGTGAACCCTTTGTATTTACTGTCATGGAGTCTTCTCTTTACTGTTGACTTAGAGACAGATACACCTACTTCACTGAGAGTGTTCTGGACTTCAGTTGATGTTGTGAACGGGTTCTTCTTCACCAAATAAAGTATGCGGCAATCATCCACCACTGTTGTCATCCGTGCACGCCCAGGCCTTTTAGAGTTCCCAAGCTCACCAGTCAATTCCTTTTTTCTCAGAATGTACCCAACTGTTGATTTTGCTACTCCAAGCATGTCTGCTATCTCTCTGATGGATTTTTTCTTTTTTTTCAGCCTCAGGATGTTCTGCTTCACCTCAATTGAGAGTTCCTTTGACCGCATGTTGTCTGGTCACAGCAACAGCTTCCAAATGCAAAACCACACACCTGGAATCCACCCCTGACCTTTTAACTACTTCATTGATTACAGGTTAACGAGGGAGACGCCTTCAGAGTTAATTGCAGCCCTTAGAGTCCATTGTCCAATTACTTTTGGTCCCTTGAAAAAGAGGAGGCTATGCATTACAGAGCTATAATTCCTAAACCCTTTCTCAGATTTGGATGTGGAAACTCTCATATTGCAGCTGGGAGTGTGCACTTTCAGCCCATATTATATATATAATTGTATTTCTGAACATGTTTTTGTAAACAGCTAAAATAACAAAACTTGTGTCACTGTCCAAATATGTCTGGCCCTAACTGTATATATACACAGGAACTATCCTGTTTATCCCTAATAGGGTTACTGTTGATTTGCTGCTTGTAGGCCTTGGGGTAGTACCATTTATTACTTCCCCTTTGGTACTATATAAAAGGTTTATAATTGTGTTATTAAGGCTCAGCGCTAAATTGGCAAGAAAGGACACTACCCACTATGTTTGGTACAACCCTTATTCGGGATGTTTATTGAAGTAAATAATAAGCAATTATAATTTTAAGCAATTTTTACTTCAATAAACATCCCGAATAAGGGTTGTAACAAACACAGTGGTAGTGTCCCTTCTTGCCAACAATATAGATTTAGCGCTAAGCCTTTAATAACAAAATTATATGCCTCTAAAAGCCATTAATATGATAAATGCCACTGTCCGACAGTGACAGCAGCATTTACAGCGTGCAAAGATGGGATGGGGCACTGTTCAGAATCCTGGCTGTCACAGCAACCCAGCAGCACCCCACAATTGTGTTGCAAGAGCGCTGATGTGATGCAGCCTTGACAGCTGCAGGGCTTTTGAAGACTCCCGTGTTTGTCATCATGGTGTACCTGTGAAATCCAGCCCCAGCCTGCGGCCATAGGAAACTGGTGATTTTTTTTTATACAGACATAATTGCCATATTGGAATTTCTTCCTGCGGTCCAGTACATGAAATGATAAAATGCATGGACTCGCTCAATGTACACCAACACCCCCCCCCCCCCCCAAAAAAAAGCCCTCATATGGCTATGTGGACTGTGAAAAAGAAAACGTTATGGCTATTGGAATGAGGGGAAGGAAGACGACAACAGAAAAACAAAAAATTGCCCAGTCCTTAATGGGTTAAAGTATACAGTGTCTGACATGCCGGAGACTGTCAATCCGGTCTGCTCATGCCGCTTATAGATTTGTAGATACCACAAAATCACATTCCAACCACATTGAGTATTACAGTGTCGCAAACAGACACAGCAGGATCAAGGCCGACAGTTCTATTATTGCTTTATCAGTTGATTCTTTAAAGGGAACCAACCACCCCCAATGACCCCCCCGGACTATTAATATGGCTCCCTACACCCAGCACATACATGTGCTGCAATGTTTTTTGCTAAAAAAACTGTTTTTTAAAAGTAAAGATAATGCTTTATAAAGTTTCAAACGAAGGGACGGGTGGGCGTTACTTACATGGGGCTAAAGCCGGGTTGCAGCTGCCACTCATTCTCCTCTCTCCCCTCGCAGCAGTAACGGCCAGCCCTTTGTTCAGCGTCACAGCCTGGTGCACGGGCTCGCATGCCCGTGCACACGTCATCAGCTACAGCCGGGTAGCGAGCGCGCGCTCTGACTTCCTGCGCTCGGCTGTGGAAGTCAGAGCGCGCGCTCGCTACCCGGCTGTAGCTGATGACGTGTGCACGGGCATGCGAGCCCGTGCACCAGGCTGTGACGCTGAACAAAGGGCTGGCCGTTACTGCTGCGAGGGGAGAGAGGAGAATGAGTGGCAGCTGCAAATCGGCTTTAGCCACATGTAAGTAACGCCCACCCGTCCCTTCGTTTGAAACTTTATAAAGCATTATCTTTACTTTTACAAACCATTTTTTTTAGCAAAAAACATTGCAGCACATGTATGTGCTGGGTGTAGGGAGCCATATTAATAGTCCGGGGGGGTCATTGGGGGTGGTTGGTTCCCTTTAAGAAAATGTGAAGAGAGATCTGTCCATAAATGACTCACTGATTGTCTTTTTGCAGATTTCTCTCAGAAGATTATGGACAATCATGGGTCACTTTAAAGGTTAATGAATGAACTCACCAGTGTTTTGCGTGGCAGGATCTTCTTAGCGGTGATGGATCGTTTCAATACTGGAGCCGCCATCTGGAATAAAGAGGGAGATGGCTATAAGAAGGCAGGAGAACAAGCCACGTGTTTGGCTGCTTTTACATAAGTAATATTCGCCATTTGCAGCAGATCCGGCATTTTACCACTTCTACCGCGTAACGGGATCACTTGCGGCACAGACTGCGTTCAACCTAATTCATTCCCTATGGGAGTTGTGGACGTGTGCGACACTTGTAGTTTTGCACTTGCGGATTTGCCGAATCCAGATGAAAACACGAGACACCGCATGTCCGGAACTTCTATACAAATGCATTACACAGAACAACATGCTGCCGGATACGGTATTGTTTCAAAAAAGGCAAAATTCTGCCGGATGTGAAAGTACAAAATCATCTCACCGGAGTGTCTGCAGATTTACTCAGAGATGCAGAATGTCTCTGGGATCTTCTGGAGGGAGGAGTGATCGCTACAAAGAGAAGAGGCGACATTACACATCAGATCACACCTTCTACTGTCCTGATAATCATCATTAGGTGGGGAATTTATCATCACAAGCCCCTGTGGGGCCCCCCCTTCATCACTAGCCCCTGTGGGCCTTCCCCCCCCCCTTCATCACTAGCCCCTGTGGGCCCCCCCCCCCCCATCACTAGCCCCTGTGGGCCTTCCCCCCCCCCCCTTCATCCCCTAGCCCCTGTGGGCCTTCCCCCCCCCCCTTCATCACTAGCCCCTGTGGGCCTTCCCCCCCCCCCTTCATCACTAGCCCCTGTGGGCCTTCCCCCCCCCACATCACTAGCCCCTGTGGGCCTTCCCCCCCCCCCCCATCACTAGCCCCTGTGGGCCTTCCCCCCCCATCACTAGCCCCTGTGGGCCTTCCCCCCCATCACTAGCCCCTGTGGGCCTTCTTCCCCCATCACTAGCCCCTGTGGGCCCCCCCATCACTAGCCCCTGTGGGCCCCCCCATCACTAGCCCCTGTGGGCCCCCCCATCACTAGCCCCTGTGGGCCCCCCCATATCACTAGCCCCTGTGGTTCTCACCCCCCTCTCCCCCGTCACAAGCCCCTGTATGCCCTTCCATCACTAGCCCCTGTGGTTCTCACCCCCATCACTAGCCCCTGTGGGCCCCCTCATTCATCACTAGCCCCTGTGGCCCCGGTACTCACTGTCCTTCCCCCAGGTGACCGTCCCTCGGCCGCTCCCGCTCCTCTTCTTACGATCAGACATGGCGGCGGCTCCCGCTCTCCCCCCGGGGCCGTGTCTCCTGTACCGTCCTCTGTACACACGGTCCTCCGCCTCACAGTCAGGTTCAAACAGCCCGCGCGCCCGTTCTGCTCCCGGAACCGGAAGTGACGTCACTGGCACCCGCCGCCATATTACGTGTGGAGGAAGTGACGAGGAGCTGCGCCCTGACACCGAGGCCGCTGTCACCGTCACCCGGAACCGGGACACCCGGAAGAGACGTGGCAGGGAGAAGCCAGGAGAGACGGGGAGAGTCACCGTGTGTGGAGGAGGGTGATGGGGAGAGGACAGGAGGCGACACAGTAACCCCACACAGGAGAGGCCGGAGTGTGAGGTGAGAAGAGAGGAAAGGAGAGGCCTGAGTGTGAGGTGAGGAAAGGAGAGGCCTGAGTGTGAGGTGAGAAAGAGAGGAGAGGCCTGAGTGTGAGGTGAGGAGAGGAGAGGCCTGAATGTGAGGTGAGGAGAGGAGAGGCCTGAGTGTGAGGTGAGAAGAGAGGAGAGGCCTGAGTGTGAGGTGAGGAAAGGAGAGGCCTGAGTGTGAGGTGAGAAGAGAGGAGAGGCCTGAGTGTGAGGTGAGAAGAGAGGAGAGGCCTGAGTGTGAGGTGAGAAGAGAGGAGAGGCCTGAGTGTGAGGTGAGAAGAGAGGAGAGGCCTGAGTGTGAGGTGAGAAGAGAGGAGAGGCCTGAGTGTGAGGTGAGAAGAGAGGAGAGGCCTGAGTGTGAGGTGAGAAGAGAGGAGAGGCCTGAGTGTGAGGTGAGAAGAGAGGAGAGGCCTGAGTGTGAGGTGAGAAGAGAGGAGAGGCCGGAGTGTGAGGTGAGAAGAGAGGAGAGGCCGGAGTGTGAGGTGAGGAAAGGAGAGGCCGGAGTGTGAGGTGAGGAAAGGAGAGGCCGGAGTGTGAGGTGAGAAGAGAGGAGAGGCCGGAGTGTGAGGTGAGAAGAGAGGAGAGGCCGGAGTGTGAGGTGAGGAAAGGAGAGGCCGGAGTGTGAGGTGAGGAAAGGAGAGGCCGGAGTGTGAGGTGAGAAGAGAGGAGAGGCCTGAATGTGAGGTGAGAAGGAGAGGAGGGAGAGGCCTGGATGGTGAGGTGTGAGGTAGAGGAGAGAGCCTGAGTGTGAGGTGAGGAGAGGAGAGGCCTGAATGTGAAGGGTGTAGTGAGTGGAGGAGAGGCCTGAGTGTGAGGTGAGAAGAGAGGAGAGGCCTGAGGTGTGAGGTGAGAGGAGAGAGAGGAGAGGCCTGAGTGTGAGGTGAGAAGAGAGGAGAGGCCTGAGTGTGAGGTGAGAGAGTAGAGGAGGAGAGGCCTGAGTGTGAGGTGAGAAGAGAGGAGAGGCCTGAGTGTGAGGTGAGAAGAGAGGAGAGGCCTGAGTGTGAGGTGAGAAGAGAGGAGAGGCCTGAGTGTGAGGTGAGAAGAGAGGAGAGGCCTGAGTGTGAGGTGAGAAGAGAGGAGAGGCCTGAGTGTGAGGGAGAAGAGAGGAGAGCGAGTGTAGGTGAGAGAGAGAGGCCTGGAGTGTGAGGTGAGAAGAGAGGAGAGGCCTAGTGAGATGTGAGGTGGAGAAGAGAGAGGAGAGGCCGTGAGTGTGAGGTGAGAAGAGAGGAGAGGCCTGAGTGGATGTGAGGAGGATGTGAGAAAGAGAGGAGAGGCCTGAGTGTGAGGTGAGAAGAGAGGAGAGGCCGAGTGTGAGGTGAGAAGAGAGGAGAGGCCGGAGTGTGAGGGGAGAGAGAGAGAGGCGAGTGTGAGTGAGAGAGAGGAGAGGCCGGAGTGTGAGGTGAGAAGAGAGGAGAGGCCGGAGTGTGAGGTGAGAAGAGAGGAGAGGCCGGAGTGTGAGGTGAGAAGAGAGGAGAGGCCGGAGTGTGAGGTGAGAAGAAGAGGAGAGGCCGGAGTGTGAGGTGAGAAGAGAGGAGAGGCCGGAGTGTGAGGTGAGAAGAGAGGAGAGGCCGGAGTGTGAGGTGAGAAGAGAGGAGAGGCCGGAGTGTGAGGTGAGAAGAGAGGAGAGGCCGGAGTGTGAGGTGAGAAGAGAGGAGAGGCCGGAGTGTGAGGTGAGAAGAGAGGAGAGGCCGGAGATGTGAGGTGAGAAGAGAGGAGAGGCCGGATGTGTGAGGATGAGAGAAGCCGAGTGTGAGGTAGAAGGAGGCCGGAGGAGTGGAGTGAGAATGAGGAGGAGGAGGGCCGTGAGTGTGAGGTGAGAGAGGAGGGAGGAGGCCGGAGTGTGAGGTGAGAAGAGAGAGGCGATGTGAGGTGAGAAGAGAGGATGAGGTGAGTGTGAGGTGAAGAGAGGAGAGGCCGGAGTGTGAGGTGAGGAAAGGGAGAGGCCGGAGTGTGAGGTGAGAAGAGAGGAGAGGCCTGAGTGTGAGGTGAGGAAGAAGGCGAGTGTGAGTGGAAAGGAGAGGCCTGATGTGAGGTGAGGAGAGGGAGAGGCCTGAGTGTGAGGTGAGAGAGGAGAGGTGAGTGTAGTGAGAGAGGAGGCCGAGTGTGAGGTGAGAAGAGAGGAGAGGCCTGAATGTGAGGTGAGGAGAGGAGAGGCCTGAGTGTGAGGTGAGAAAGAGGAGAGGCCTGAGTGTGAGGTGAGAAGAGAGGAGAGGCCTGAGTGTGAGGTGAGAAGAGAGGAGAGGCCTGAGTAGTGTGAGGTATGAGAAGAGAGGAGAGGCCTGAGTGTGAGGTGAGAAGAGAGGAGAGGCCTGAGTGTGAGGTGAGAGAGAGGAGAGGCCTGAGTGTGAGGTGAAGAGAGGAGAGGCCTGAGTGTGAGGTGAGGAAGAGGAGAGGCCTGAGTGTGAGGTGAGAAGAGAGGAGAGGCCTGAGTGTGAGGTGAGAAGAGAGGAGAGGCCTGAGTGTGAGGTGAGAAGAGAGGAGAGGCCTGAGTGTGAGGTGAGAAGAGAGGAGAGGCCTGAGTGTGAGGTGAGAAGAGAGGAGAGGCCTGAGTGTGAGGTGAGAAGAGAGGAGAGGCCTGAGTGTGAGGTGAGAAGAGAGGAGAGGCCTGAGTGTGAGGTGAGAAGAGAGGAGAGGCCTGAGTGTGAGGTGAGAAGAGAGGAGAGGCCTGAGTGTGAGGTGAGAAGGAGGAGGAGGTAGAGGCCTGAGTGTGAGGTGAGAAGAGAGGAGAGGCCTGAGTGTGAGGTGAGAAGAGAGGAGAGGCCTGAGTGTGAGGTGAGAAGAGAGGAGAGGCCTGAGTGTGAGGTGAGAAGAGAGGAGAGGCCTGAGTGTGAGGTGAGAAGAGAGGAGAGGCCTGAGTGTGAGGTGAGAGAGGAGAGGCCGTGGAGGGATGAGGAGATGAGTGAGGAGAGAGAGGCCGGAGGGTGAGGTGAGAAGAGAGGAGAGGCCGGAGGGTGAGGTGAGAAGAGAGGAGAGGCCGGAGGGTGAGGTGAGAAGAGAGGAGAGGCCGGAGGGTGAGGTGAGAAGAGAGGAGAGGCCGGAGGGTGAGGTGAGAAGGAGAGGAGAGGCCGGAGGGTGAAGGAGAGAGAGGCGGAGGGTGGAGGAGGAGGGGAAAGGAGGCCGGAGTGTGGGGAGAGGAGAGGTATGTGTGTGTGTGTGTCTCCAGTCCTGCTGTCTATATGATCTTGTCTATTGTTCTCTATTATCAGCTGTTGCAGCTTCACATGACTGTGAGGTTTGTAATTTGTCTGGTAAAAGAAATGTACAAAGATTGTGGCGGATCTCCATCTGCTGTGTGGCCGGACTTATAGGGACATCTACTAATGGTTAATTATAGGTGGATTACCATCTTTAAAAGAAATAGTAATGTGAAGTGATGTGTCGCACAGTAAGGGCACGGACACACTGGCGTTTAACAAATCTGACCGCTTCTCATCCAGGAGGGTTAGATGAGTGACATCTGCGTTTGGATCTGTTTGGCATGCTGCTGCTCTGCGAGTGTGCGATAAATTTTGTTATTTTTATTTTCCCGCCTAGCATCCGTGTGCAATGTGTTTTTTTCCTCAGCAGCTATTACTGTACAATCATTTACAGTGTTCTCAGCTGCAGAATGATAATGTATCATTAAAAAAAAAAAAACGGATGCCTCTAGGATGGTCAGTGTGCTGCCTGACATTTTGACGCACCCATTGACTTACATTGGTGGCTGTCGCAGCATGTTGCAACTCTTTTCTCATTCAGATTTTGATGAGAAAAAAAGCCACGTCAATGCATTTCACTATTTTGCAGTCAGACACTGCACTTTTTACGGACCCACTTTTGGGCTGATAAGCAGGTCCATAAAAAAAATTAATGTCAATTCTTTTTGTGCTTTTTTCGCTGCACTATTACTCACCTCGCCGCATGTTTTGCTGAAATCATCTCATCCTGACACAACAGGACCTGTGGAAGACCCTGGACAGCACCATGTGACCGAGCAACGTCACCTGGTCACTTGGTGCTGCAGGGTTGATTCCATCACCTCCAGCTACCCATCTGCTGTATGCGGCTTTATACTCTGTTTTCTATAGGGATTACCCGTCCACTATATACAGCTTTATACTCTGTTCTATAGGGATTACCCTTCCACTGTACACTGTGTGCAGTATTATTAGGCAAGTTGTATTTTAAAGGATTATTTTTATTATTGATCAACAACTATGTTCTAAATGAACCCAAAAGACCCATAAATTTCAAAGATTAACGGGAACCTGTCGGCTAGTCTATGCCTCCCCAGCTACCACAGTCTGTAGCTGCAGGCTTACTGTAGCTGCACCAGTCTAGTCATCCCTGTCTGAGCTCATGGTGTAATGTGAAACTTATGTAATGAGGCAGTCAGTCCCCAGCTTGGAGGACGGGGACTGTTTGGCAGGTAAATAGTTGACATTTCAGCCTTATGTTAGAACATGTTAGGAGACCTAATGTGATGTCATAACCATGTGACTACAATAGGCAGAGCTAAGTCCCTATAACAATAAGTTTGCTTGCTTAACTCTGCCCACTATAGTCACATGATCGTTACATCACACAGGTCCTTGAGCCATGCAAGTTAATAGTGAGTTAACTATTTTCCTGCCAGACAGTCCCCCTCCTCCAAGGTGTAGACTGAAATGTCAGTGTGTAAATACTTTTTTTCACCTTTAACAATACACTATGAGCTCAGACAGGGATGATTAGAATAGTATTATAAAGCTGCAGGGACGGACAGTGATAGCTGGGAGGGCATAAACCACCTGACAGGTTCCCTTTAATATTTTTGGAAGTTGGAATGGGTTTTTTTTTTTAGATTTGGGTATCTTGGGAGGATATCTGTTTGTGCAGGTAACTATTACTGTGCAGAATTATTAAGCAACTTAATAAAAACCAAATATATTCCCATCTCACTTGTTTATTTTCACCAGGTAAACCAATATAACTGCACAAAATTTAGAAAAAAACATTTCGTGACATCACAAAAACACAAAACACCTTAGAGACTCTAACAACCATTCCACCTATTCTTTATGGATGACATCAACACATGCTGCCAATCCATGACACTGTACAATTGTCTTGATTTCTCTTAGATCAACATTTTGGAGCCACCACAGTCTCCATGATGTACAGATGAGTGAACATGTATTCATTAGTAGTTTTTCTTTTAGCCTAGCGACCACCAGTGTTGTCATTGATGGTCAGATCCTGCTGAAAATCATGTTTTTTTCTTCGTTAGACCTTTACTGGTCACCACTGCTGTGAGTAGTGATTGTGTGATTGTCCTGCAGAAATCATTTTCTGCACGTAACGTTCTTCCTGTACCACTGTTGAAGGTGTCTTCAGAACTGCATAGTCCAAGTTGGCTTCACTCATCTAACCCGAAAAGGTCCCACAAGTTCATCTTTGATGATCCCAGCCCATACCAGTACCCTACCTCCACCTTGCTGGCGTCTGAGTCGGAGTGGAGCTCTCTGCCCTTTACTGATCCAGCCTCTGGCCCATCCATCTGGCCCATCAAGAGTCACTCATTTCATCAGTCCATAGAACCTTTGAAAAATCAGTCTTAAGATATTTCTTGGCTCAGTCTTGACGTTTTATCTTATGTTTCGTATTCAAAGGTGGTCGTTTTTCAGCCTTCCTTGCTTTGGCCATGTCCCTGAGTATAGCACACCTTGTGCTTTTTGATACTCAAGTAACGTTGCAGCTCTGAAATATGGCAAAACTGGTGGCAAATGGCATCTATGCAGCATCCCGCTTGATTTTCCTCAATTCATGGGCAGTTATTTTGCGCATTTTTTGCTCGACATGCTTCTTGCGACCCTGTTGGCTATTTGCCATGAAATGCTTGATTGTTCGATGATCACGCTTCAAAGGTTTGGCAATTTCAAGACTGTTGCATCCCTCTACAAGACATCTCACAACTTTGGACTTTTCAGAGCCCGTCAAATCTCTCTTCTGACCCATTTTGCCTAAGGAAAGGCATTTGCCTAATAATTAAGCATACCTTATATAGGGTGTTTGATGTTGTTACACCACACACCTCCTCATTACAGAGATGCACATCACCTGACTTACTTCACTGGTAGTTGGCTCTCAAGCCTATACAGCTTGGAGTAGGACAACATGTATAAAATGTTTTATTTTGTGATCAAAATACTCATTTGCCTAATAATTCTGCACGCAGTGTATACGGCATTATGCTCTGTGATCTATAGGGATTACCCATCCACTGAGACTACTGATCCAGCCGTGTTCACACTGCAGGTTTTATTTTCATTCTCTGGATCTGTTTGACCTGTTCTCTTTCTTTTTGGAAAGGTTTTACTTTCCCTAAAATTTCATCCGTTCTGTCTATTGCACAGAAAACACAAACTTTACTTTTTTATTCTGTATTTCCCTCCCAATAACTAAATAAATGTATAGCAGATGGAACAAACTCTGCTGTTTTTTGTCTTTACTCACCAGGGCATGAATGGTAAGTGATGGTCATCAGCTCTGGCATCCATTAACAGATCGATTTTTACAGTACTGTGTGTGCCCAGATCACAAGGGGCGACAGAGAGTAAAAAAGAAACAGGATAAATATGGATCCAAAATGTGTCTGATCACCAGGGCTGTGGAGTCAGTGCCCATTGTGGATGGAGATGGAGTCAGGGAAATTGAGGAGTGGTAGGTTTGGCATTTAATTTATTTATTTTTAAGTGTCCAGAAAGCCAGGAATATTCTACAATCATTGAGGAACTTCTACTCATCTGGCTTCCCCATCGCTGATCTCTCATACAGACCCACATGGACCACTACAGACAATCTGTGTGATGTGCCCACTGTGTTAGGCTACGTTCACACACTGCGTATTTTTACGCAGCTGCGCTTTTGTATTTTGTGAAATACGCAGCTCCTTTCACACACTGCGTTTTTTTTCTGCATTTTTCTCTGCGCTTTTTCAGAGCCCATTTATCATGTGGGCAATGGAAAAACGCAGAGAAAAACTGCAGTAAGAATTGACATGGTGATTCTTTTTACGCGCGCGTTTTTGCAGTGAAAACGCGCGTGTAAAAAAAAAAGCACAAATACGCAGTGTGTGAATGGATTGTGTCAAAACCCATAGGTTTGGCTGGGCTGCTTATCCAGAATTGCGTTTTCACTGCAAAAAGCGCGCGTAAAAATAATGCAGCAAAAAACGCAGGTAAATACAGAAAACGCAGCAAAAAACGCAGAGAAGCAGCAAAATACGCAATATGTGAACGTAGCCTTACAATGAACACTGATAAGTGATTGTCTGCAAAGGTCAGACAATGATCACTTAAAGAGAGCTAGCAAAGATAAGCCGAGCACCAGAGAAGCGGGGAATGTACAGGGGAGCCTTTGCTGCTTCATCACCTCCCCTGATTCCTGGCTCTTTTTCCCACATCCTCGCTGATGTTTAGCATCCTTCTATAACATAGTCGCTGCTCTCCAGTGTCTATAGGTGTGTCCAGGCGTTGTTGAATCACTTATGTTGTCGCCCTAGCTAGCTGACAGACCTGTAATATAATTAACCCATAGTTATTCCTGTACTCATTGTAAGACCTCATTCAGACTTCTATTCAGTCCTAGTGTCATCAGTGATTCCGATCTGAGCATCAGCCGAGTTTTATCAGTTTTTCTTGGATGAGAAAAAAACTTTCTCTTCCTTCTATCTACCAATCTGTGAAAAACTAAAGCACATGGATGGGATCGAGTGCTGTCAGATTTTTGCCATTTTTTTTATGCAGTAAGATCAATATTGGACATGGTTGTACGATTTTGTTGTGAACTGTTGAGTCCCCAGAATGAATCACACGTGAATGCCCCATAGACTGTCATGGTGGGTTTACACGTTGCGATATCGGCGTCCAACTCCGACCAAAAGTCATGTGGTTCGCGAGTTGGAGCCGATATCGTTTGCGCGTTGTACGGTGTGAACGTACAACGCGATGCAGGAACGATGGCAAAACGATATCGGGGGTCGAATGAGCGTGCTATTCAACCGCCCGATATCGGATGCAGGTTGTAGCCGCATCGTTCCGCCTGACAGCCCAACTCCGATGTGTACTGCCACGTCACCCATTCACTCCCATGTTAAATGGTCGTTCATGGGTTGGGGGGCGTACACATCGTCGGGACGTTGTATCCCGATATCGGGCTGTCTAAATCAGCGATGCGATGCAGGGAAAAGCGCGCTCAAAAAGCGCGCTCCCGCGTCGTTGGCTACGATATCGGCACATGTAAACCCACCATCATAGGTAAAAGTTCAATCCATCAAACCCAGTGGTGGCCCTCATGTAAGTAAAACAGCCCTTCCTTGTTTGTGTCTGATTTATAAGGTGATTACTGATGGAATTTTGCTCTTGAGTTTGGACCTTTTTGAATGGATTTGACTAACGTTCTGCTTTGACACTTTTCACTGCTGCACTTTGTTAGGACAAACACCGTGATGTAACCTGACTGCCCACATTATAGTGAATAAAGGGGTTGTCCAGGAATGTTTACAGCGACTCTATATGACTATAAGCTTGTGAATCCTCACAATGCGCACTGCTATGATTTTCCGTCCTGGGAGCAGGCGGCCATGATGTGACGACAAGCATGCGACATGCAGACTCCTGGGAACAATCCAACTTAGTGCGCAGCCTCACTCAGTAAAAGGAATTGAGTGAGACCAAACATGTCTAGTCGGAGTGTGGCCAGCAGTGTGCAGATTACATACTTGTGGTCATATGACCATCTGGTTTTGCCACCGCCACCAAAGACTCCTGGTAGTGCATGATATGTAGATTAACACGTCTGCAGTCACATAGAGTGACTGCAAACTTTACTGCCAGAGCTGAGGAATCTGTCAACAGGTTTTTGCTATGTAATGTGAGAGCAGCATGACATAAAGGCTGATAACCTAATTCCAGTGATGTGTCACGTGCTGGTCTTTGTGTTGCTGTTTCAATTCAATCAGTGTTTCATCACCAGGAGATTGCAGGCAGTTTGCCCTGTAGTGTTAGGGCCGCTTTACACACACAGATATCTGTGACCAACTTCTGAACAGATCTGTGGTTGCAGTGAAATCATGGACACATTTTTACATTTTTTGACTGTGTACAAATGGAGCAATGTGTCCATGATTTCATTGCAACCAGAGATCTGTTCAGAAGTTGGTCACAGATCTGTGTGTGTAAAGTGGCCCATAGAGTTGTGGTCCAACCACATGTCCACTACTGATTAGCAGCTTTCTGTCAATATACAGTGTACACAGAGAGCAAAGGTATGGGCAGAGTTATACACAAGCTCTGCTAGATCTGCAGCAGAGAAAACTGTGATGGTTTTGTTTTTCTTTCTTTTGTTTTTTTTTTTTTTATCACAACCACTGTCTCCTATAAACTTAAGTGACAAATCGCTGGATTCAGGGTATCTGCCCCTACATCATACTGCTTTAAGATTATATAGCAAAATCCTGCTGACATATTCGTTTTAGGGTTTGACAGGCACTGTTTGTGCATCCAGAAATCACACTGCTATCCTTTGTCTTTCTGCTTTTGTGACCGAGCAGAACAATACAATGAAGAACGCAAATGTTGGGAGAGTCGGACTCAGTGTAAGGGAAGGTTCACACCAGACAAGCTTCAGATGGGGAAATCCAGAGATTTACAGTCCTTGAGATCGGGATGAGACTGCAAAATCTCTACAGCCTGTGTGAAAAATCTCCAGAGAATTCACACAAATTAAATGAATTGAATTAGGCGCGGCCTGTACATTTGATGGCAGAGCACCGCTCCAGGGGAAAGTGCTTGTTTCTCCACAGACTGACACTGATTACTGAAGAACCTGACTACAGGCTATCTTGTGAGCAGGGGACCTGTCTAACAAACAGTGGACAACCCCTATAAATAATGTTATTGATATCCCTCCAATAATTGTTTGTACCCAATTTCCCTAACAGGTGTCTCCGCCATCATGGGTCTCTGCAAATGTCCCAAGAGGAAAGTCACAAATCTCTTCTGCTTTGAACATCGTGTAAATGTGTGTGAACATTGTCTGGTGGCCAATCATCCAAAGGTGAGGCTAGCGGCCATCATGCTTAATCTGTCATTAATATCGTCCATAATCTCCTGCCCCCTCTCATTTTCAAAATATGGTAGATCCACAGGATCCATGTTTGGGACCCTCATCTGTCTATAGAAAGAGGCTGGTCTTGTTGCCGCACACGTCGGGCGTTGTGCTGGTCTTGTGGCCGCACACGTCAGGCGTTGTGCTGGCCTTGTGGCCGCACACGTCGGGCGTTGTGCTGGCCTTGTGGCTGCACACACACTTCGGGCGTTGTGCAAATAGCCCTTGACTCTTACGGATGTGCCATAAATATCTGAGTTGGGACTGACCCTATAAGATGTCTGGTTGTGTTTTTATCTTCCAGTGCATTGTTCAGTCGTACCTGCAGTGGCTCCAGGACAGCGATTACAATCCGAACTGCCGACTGTGTAACACCCTGCTGTCTTCTAAGGAGACTGCCCGCCTTGTGTGTTATGGTATGAGACTGTATATTCTTTAATAACTCCGGATGTAAAGAAATTGTCATCTCTATAGGGATTTTTCATGTTATTGTTAACTGTCTGCCCAGGTCACCAGTAGTGATGAGCGAGGACAACTGTTTAGGTGCTCTGTACTCAGAACAAACAGATCAGAGGCTTGGACAAGCTCAACTCGAGTACAGGGTATAATAGAAGTAAATGGGAAATTTGAGCATTTTTGCAGATGAGTCTTCTGGGAAAATGTTCGAGTTTCTCATTGACTTACATTATACCCCGTACTAGAGTTGAGCTTGTCCAAGTGTCTGATCATCACTAGTTACAAGCCAACACTGCATACTCAGCGGTGGACAGATTCCTAGACAAGGAATACAGTGCTTAAAGTTAGAGCTTGTAAGTGCTGCTCTGATGTTGGATATAGCCAGCTTCACTGCCCCTACACTCTCCTGATAATACTACAGATGTTCAACCGTAATGCTTGTCCGAACACTCGATGATTTAGGAGGGCGTCTCTTCCCCCCCAGAAAGAAGAGGGGTGATGCTCTTCTGAAGAACAGTAAACCTCTTTTTAGAGTATGGACACACTGGAGTGAATGGAGGGTGTTGGCAGCCCCCCTGCTGTGTATGGAGGGTGTTAGCAGCCCCTTCCCTGTGTATGGAGGGGGTTGGTAGTCATCCCCCCTCTGTGTATGGAGAGGGTTGGCAGCCCTGCTGCTATATATATAGTGGGGGTTGGCAGCCAGCCCCCCAAATAATGTGTCAGCACAGAGTGAGGGGGGTCACTTTGTTGGGAATGGAGGTGACAGGACCAGGACATGGGAGTCTGATTATTAATCATTTCTAGTTGCAAGAGATCCAAGTGACTTTTTATTTCCCCAGATGACTACTTTCGCTATATTATAAAGAAACGAGACCCTTATTTGTAGTTTAGTAATGACGTCTATTTTACTGTTTCTGCAGACTTATTCCATTGGTCCTGTCTGAATGACTTGGCCTCACAGCTTCCACCAAACACTGCACCAGCCGGGTACCAATGTCCGAGCTGTCAAGGGCCCATCTTTCCCCCTGGAAATCTTGTTAGTCCAGTGGCCTCCACCCTACGGGACAAGCTCTCTACCGTTAACTGGGCACGGGCTGGACTGGGCCTCCCTCTGGTAAGTCACCACTAAGGCTGCTTTCACACAGCGTTTTTATGCTGTCTGAGGGGATCAGACTTTTTGCTGCTCCCCTCGGACAGCATCGGATCCAAACTGATGACTGCAATCGGATGACAAATAGGCATCCGACCCGATATTTTGCAGCATCAGCTGGATCCTGTCCCTGCTCCTCCTGTCATCTCGTCCCCCTTCTCTCTCCCTCCTGTCACCTTTGTCCCCCCGTGTCTCCCCTCTGTCTCCCCTCTTTGCACCCCCTCTTTGTCCCCCTTGTCTCCCCTTGTGTGTCTCCCCTCTTTGTCCCCCTGTGTCTCCCCTCTTTGTCCCCCTGTGTCTCCCCTCTTTGTCCCCCTGTGTCTCCCCTCTTTGTCCCCCTGTGTCTCCCCTCTTTGTCCCCCTGTGTCTCCCCTCTTTGTCCCCCTGTGTCCCCTGTGTCTCCCCTCTTTGTCCCCCTGTGTCTCCCCTCTTTGTCCCCCTGTGTTCTTCCCCGTCTATCTCCCCCCTCTTTGCTCCCCTGTTTGCAGACCTTAAAAAATAAAAAAATCTTCATTCTCACCTCTCCGCGACACCCGCGCTGCTTCCAGCTTCTTCTGATCAACAGGACCTGGCGTGATGTCACAGTCACATGACCGGTTACCGCGGTAACCGGCCATGTGACTCAACTGTGACGTCAGGCCAGGTCCTAGAAGCACAGAGCGCTGGAGGCATCGCTGGATCGTGGAGAGGTGAGAATGAAGTTTTTTTTATTTTTAACCCTTTATTTTCAGGAGATATCACTTCTGCAATGTATGAATATACATTGCAGAAGTGATATTAGATGGCACAGAGCGGTGTTAGTGTACTGAGCATGCTCAGTGCACTAACATCGGGTCCGAGGAGACATGAGCTGTTTCCTCGGATCCGCGCTCCATAGGCCCCATGTTATTTGGCGCGGATCAGGTCGGATCCAATTCGGTCCGATCTGACCCGCTGTGCCAAAAATCGCAGCAGGCTGCGATTTTGGGCACAGCAAAAAATCGGCCAGGATCGGATCCGACCAAAATCGGATGCCAATAAGGCCAAATCCGATGTGATCCGTGCCCATAGGATAACATGGGGCCAAAATCTGATCCGTGGCTGTCCGTTTTACAACGGACAGCCACGGATCACAGAAAAACGCTGTGTGAAAGCACCCTTAGGACAAACAGGAGGAGTCATTGTCATTAAAGGGAATCTGTCACAAAAAAAAAAAACACTGCTAACCTGCGGATATGGGGTTAATCTGCAGGTTAGTAGCATTTTGAAGCTACCTGGTGCCTGCACTGAGAGCCCCACTGCTAGGAGGAAATTAACTTTATTCCTCCAAGCAGCATTTGGGCTTCAGTGATGAGGAAGTTGCCGACACAGGTTCATTCACCGTTCTGTGTATTAAGAGCTGTGGCTGTGACTGACTGGTTGACTGACAGCATGTTCTAATGGTGAGCGGCTGTCAGTCAGTCCAGAGGCACGGATAATGTCGCTACTCTGTATACGCTAAACCGTGACTGAACCTGCAGAACTGCTCTGATGACTGAAGCCCGAATGCTGCCGGAAGCATTACCATTCTTTTCCTCCCGGCAGTGGAGCTCTTAGTGCTGGCATTGGACAGGTCCAAAAAGCTATTAAGTAGCAGGTTAGTGTTTTGTTTTATTTAATGTGACAGGTTCCCTTTAAGTATATTTTGATGACTATAGTGTTACTTATTCACTTTGTATTCTCAGATCTTCTACATTATACTCTATGTCCTTAGATAGGTAACATATATATTTCTTATGGGTAGATTGAAGAGACTGCATCGGTAGAGGGGATCACAGAGCACGATGTCACAGATTACAGGGACTGGTCAGTTGTCAATTGTGAGTGTTTTTATCATGTATTACTCTGTGTGTGTGTGTGTGGTGTGTGTGTGTGTGTGTGTGTGTGTGGTGTGTGTGTGTGTGTGTATGTATAAATAATTGTGTGTTTAACTCTTCTGTTTGCTTCGTCTTCAGCCTCCTCCTCCGATCATATGTCAGAAAACTCGGAAATATCACAGCAGTCGGGGTACCTGTACGGCTCGGTGCCAGCCCCTGCGGCTCCGCACGGATTATCTAGCAGCATGGCAAAAGATCACAATGTGATGATTGGAGACGCAGTAGCTGATAGTGTTACTATCAATGCAGGTAATGCTGGCACATAACTGTATAATGCCAGGACTACATGGTGACTGAAAATTGTGATTGCGATTTCAGTTATTACCTGAGGGTTTTCAGATTTCTCATTATAAGCCTGAAGTTGCTTCTGACATTTTTGCTCAGAGAATTATTGGAGTCTGATCACAGATATGTTGTCAACCCTAATGTAATACTGCCGGGAAAGTGGGTGGAAGTTATACTCTGATATCAGTCATGCCACTGACTTTGAATAAAGAGACATTGCACACACTGACCTCCATTCAAACAGGGAACGTCGTACCTGGCTCCTTGGGATCCTTGGGGGTTTCACCAGTCTGGCCTCCATAATCAGACACTTCTCACCTGATAAGTAGAGTTGAGCAAAACAATTCACAAGAGCCTTCATGACTACCCCCTACCAGCTCACATCTTCTGATTAGTTGGCCTGTTACATTATGTGTGTCAAGCCACAAGTTGACATCATGCCAGGCCTACTAGTCAGTAGAGGCGTTGGGGATGCTAACAAGTAGATGGCTCTCAAGGCTCTGGTCTGTGGGCCACAGATGTCCTACATGATTACTGTACCAGGGTGTGAAGGAAGTATATAACTATAGGGAAAATGTATGACAGCCACAGTAAAGTAACATTGGTTTAAGTCTGCCATCCCTGTGAATGTCTCTACACAAAGATATTGTGGTTGTAGGAACTCAGAACCAAGGGGGGTTTCCATGAGAATACTGAGGGTGTATTTTGTGATACCTCGGCCTGTTGAGTCTGAGCCTCAAAGCCTGAACAGATGGTCCCTTATGGCCAGGCTTGACATTTTCTATTCACTATAGGAAGGTAGGTGTTAGGAAGAAATAAAACCTTTAATATGCAAGGTGCTCACCCCTAAATTAGCCCAAAGTACAGTCACAGACCTGAGATTGGAATATTAAAATCTAGGTCTTCTAGCATATAAAAAGCTGAGTGCATGCAAGAAAGCTGTTCACAAGTGGGGGCCTGCTTATCCTTGATTGTCTTCCATATTTTATCTCCCCTTTCCCCCTCCCCCCCCCTTCCCCCTCCAAGGAAATAGAATACAACTTTAGACTGGATAGTTTAGGTATTTCTGCCTTATTTCTCCCTTTTTATTCATTAACTGTTCCAACTGTTGTGTCATTTTTATCGTTTATATCTTTTTATAGTAAGCAATGTATTTTTTATACTAAGGCTTAAAACTTTAAGTTTAATCCTTGTATGCTCTAAAGAATCCATCACCCTACAGAGTGTGTGTGATCCTGTAGAGCAGGGGTGGGGAACATTTTTCCTCCCTGAGGCCATTTGGAAATTTCTACCAACCTTCAGGGGCCCGCACAAATTTATCACCTTGAAAATTAGCCTGTTATATTTGGTCAAATAATTAACTCAATCCTACTGCAACGGCTGGAGCAGCTTCTCTTTGTTGTGGCTGTGATATTAAGTGATAATGATCGAGTTGCTTCTCACAGCTGCTTTTCTGATCATCACAATGGGAGACCCAGACAATGGGGTTTAGGGCACTGCCCTCCGGAGGCCACACTAGGTACTACAAGTTTGTAGACACCGCCCCCTCCGCATATAAACCCCTACCGCAGGGAAGACCCTCAGTTTTAAACTTAGTGTGCTCGGAGGTATCACACGCTTTGCTTGCACATCACTGCATTCTCACAGCTTACGTGATGGCGTATGAAGATAAGGTAGGTCCCGGTCGGGGACCTCCGGCAGTCTCCCTGTTCACCCATGGGGGAACACACAGGTTGAGGTACCGGAGGGCCTAGGGCCTGGGCACATGGTGTTCTCCCGGTACGCTGCCGCGCTCCTTCCCATCCCTCTTTGGGGGGCTCTGAGAAGTGGGAGACAGGAGCCTTGCACAGCTCCGCTCCGTCCGAGGCCTCCCTAAATGGTGCTTACAAGCGGTCGGTAAGCTGCCGGTGTTCCGGTTTCCCACTTGGCTTATTCTTTTCCTCTGCTGTCGGCATGGCCCCAGCAAAGAAAAGTGCTGGGAAGGCAGACAATTCTACCACTACCTGTGCTACATGCAACGGGACGCTGGTTGAGGGGTCCTGCAATAATTGCGGACACCCAGTAGCCCGGACTGATTCTGCAGAGACTGCAGCTCCGGTACTGTACCCTGAGGTTCAGGTGACCTCAGGACAATGGGAAACACAGAATAAGATTAATGACTCTGTGTTATCCCAGCTGTCCTCCATGTCGCAATCCCTGGAGGCACTGACTAGGAGACTGGGAAGCCCAGCTGCTCCTTCAAGTTACCCCCGGGTATCATCTCTTTCTGCTGCTAGACCCCTTAAGCGGGCTCGCCGAGATGAATCACCCGAGATCCAGGTCCTCTCTGAGGAGGAGCGTCACTCTGATGGTGACGAGGATGATGGGGGTTCAATGCTTGAATCTATGTCAGAACCACCGGACGGGGTGGAGGATCTGGTGTCCTCAATAAACGAGACTCTACATCTTGTGGCACCCCCTGAGGAGGTGGAACTGCACCCTAAGGAGGTGTATCAGTGGCTGCAGCCGGAGGCTCGCCCATGTGGCTCCTTTATGGACCACACTAACTTTGGAAGGGTGGTTAGAGCACCCAGGATTCATCCTGGGCGGCGTTATGTCCGTAAATCCAAGGACACTCGCTTCCCCTTTCCCCAGGAGGTGCTTCAGGAATGGTCGCAGTCCCCGAAGGTGGACGCTTCCATGACCAGGATTGCTGCACGCTCCCTGTTCTCTGCCTCTGATAGCTCCTCATTGAAGGACGCGACGGATAGACAGGTCGAGCAACTCGCCAAGTCTTCCTATGAGGCTGTGGGGTCTTCATTTGCCCCTAATTTTGCCACGGTCTGGACTCTGCAGGCGATCACTTCCTGCTTAGATGGTATCACTGACCTGGCGGGGTCCAATACAGAGGTACTGGCGCTTACTGATAGGGCAAAGGCCTATGCAGATTACGCCAGGACTGCGACCCTAGAAACTGCCACCCGCTCTGCTGTGGCTTCGGCCAATGCTATAGCGATTCGCAGGTTGTTGTGGCTGCGTCTATGGGACTCAGATGCCACGTCTAAGAAGATTCTGCAGAATCTTCCATTCTCTGGCGACAGACTTTTTGGCACTGAGCTGGATAAGCTAATAAAGGATTCTGCGGAGTCTAAGATCCCACAGAATAAGCCTAAGCCACGGTATACCGTCAAAAGGAACCCAAAACAGTGGTCCTTTCGGTCCAGCTCGCAGTCCTCGGCTTCGTCCGCTCGCACGGACAGAGGGGGCAAGCCCGCTACTCAGTGGCGCCCCAAAGGTCGTCAGAAGAAGTCAACGGGGGCAGCAGCTGCCACCCCCAAACCCACTTCCGCATGACTCGCTCTCCAGTCCTGCCGCCCCACAGGTGGGGGGCCGCCTGTCCCGTTTTCAGGACAGATGGTTACTCCACGTTCAAGATCAGTGGGTCCGAGACGTAGTCTCACGCGGCTACAGGATAGAGCTGACGTCGCGGCCGACACACCGATTCCATCGGTCTGTTCCATCTCCAGAAAAGGCTCAGGCTTTTCATCTGGTGTTGGAGGGACTCCGCAGAGACGGAGTAGTGATCCCAGTGCCTTCCGGGGAGAGGTTTCGGGGTTTTTACTCCAACCTCTTTATCGTCCCAAAAAAGGACGGCTCCTTCCGCCCGGTTCTGGATCTAAAATTGTTCAACCGTCACGTGTTGGTTCAGAAGTTCCGTATGGAATCCCTGCGCTCCGTGATCGCGGCTGTGTCACAGGGGGACTTCCTTGCGTCGATAGATATCCGAGACGCTTACCTTCACGTGCCCATTGCATCGGCTCATCAGCGCTGGTTGAGATTTGCAGTGGGGGAAGAACACTTCCAATTTGTGGCGCTGCCTTTCGGGCTGACCTCGGCACCGCGGGTGTTCACAAAAGTGATGGCCTCTATGATGGCTCTCCTGCACGTGCAGGGGCATGCCGTCATACCCTATATCTGGACGACCTACTGGTCAGGGCGCCATCGGAACACCTTTGTCGGCAAAGCCTGGAGGTGACCATGAAGTCTTTGGAACAGTTTGGGTGGCTTCTCAATATCCAGAAGTCCACCCTGGTTCCGACCCAGTCATTGACATATCTGGGCATGGACTTCCACATGGACTCAGCCCTGGTGTCTCTGCCACGAGCCAAGCAGCTGGCGATCCACTCAGGAGTGCAAAATGTCCTCCTGTCACCACAATCATCCCTACGGGTATTGATGAAGCTGGTGGGGCGCATGGTAGCTGCGATAGAGGCGGTGCCTTTCGCACAGTTTCGCCTCCGTCCTCTCCAGCTGGAGATTCTCCGCCGATGGGACAAAAGGACGATCTCTCTGAATCGGCTGGTGGCACTTTCCCAACCGACCAGGGATTCCTTGCAGTGGTGGCTCCAGCCCCGTCACTTGTCGCGGGGCCGGTCCTTCCTCAAACCGTCATGGTTAGTGGTGACCACAGACGCCAGCCTGAAGGGCTGGGGTGCGGTGTTCTTACACCACAGGGCTCAAGGCCTCTGGACTCAGTCGGAGTCGACGTTGCAGATCAACGTGCTGGAGATCAAGGCGGTCTATCTGGCGCTCCTGGCGTTTCAGAAATTCCTGTCAGGAAAGCCCATTCGGGGGCAGTCCGACAATGCGACGGCCGTCGCCTATATAAATCATCAGGGAGGGACCAGAAGTGCTCAGGCCCTCGCCGAAGTCCACCGCATTCTATCCTGGGTGGAGGACAACGACTGCCTGATCTCCGCAGTTCACATCCCAGGGGTCGAGAACTGGGAGGCCGACTACCTGAGCCGGCAGGGGATGGACGCCGGAGAGTGGTCTCTTCATCCAGACGTCTTCCGGGACATCTGCAGCAGATGGGGCACTCCGGATGTGGATCTGATGGCCTCGCGGCTGAATCATCAGGTGCCGCAATACATGGCGAGATCCTGGGATCCTCAGTCTCTGGGGGCAGACGCCCTGATCCTGAGTTGGTCCAGCTTCCATCGTCCATATGTGTTCCCACCTCTAGCTCTGATTCCCAAGGTTTTGTGGAAAATCAGGACGGAGTGCAACATAGCCATTCTAGTGGCTCCGGATTGGCCCAGGAGGTCCTGGTATCCGGATCTGTGGCAACTGTCAGGCGGACTCCGATGGGCTCTTCCAGAACGCGCAGATCTTCTCGCGCAAGGCCCATTCTTCCACCTCAATTCCAGGGCCCTCAGATTGACTGCATGGCTCTTGAGGCCTGGCTGCTAACATCCAGGGGCTTCTCTCCTACAGTGGTTGCCACTATGAATCGGGCCAGGAAGCCCGTATCCAGGAAGATATACCACAGAACGTGGAAAATCTTTTTCACCTGGTGTGCCTCTGCTGGACGGGCACCGTGGCCCTTGTCCATCCCGACGTTGTTGGCTTTCCTACAGTCGGGTCTGGAATTGGGCTTATCCCTCAGCTCCCTGAAGGGTCAAGTATCAGCTCTTTCAGTGCTGTTTGACAGGCGTTTGGCGCTCCTTCCTAAGGTCCGTCAGTTTCTGCAAGGGGTGTCTCGGGTGGTTCCACCGTATAGGCGACCTCTGGATCCTTGGGACCTTAACATGGTCCTGACGGCTCTACAGAAACCGCCGTTCGAGCCTCTGAGGGACGTTTCCCTCTCTCTTCTGTCCCAGAAAGTGGTTTTTCTGGTGGCAATTACGTCTCTGAGACGGGTTTCAGAATTGGCTGCACTTTCGTGCAAGTCACCCTTCCTGGTAGTCCACTGCGGATGCAAGTTTGGGCAGGCGGGTCCTCCAGGCGGCGGTTACCCACCTTTGAGGGGGACCGTATCTTTACACGTCTTTGAGGAACTCTTCCCGCCCTGGGGTTTTGCTTTAGGACATCCCCATTGTCTGGGTCTCCCATTGTGATGATCAGAAAAAAGAGAATTTTGTTTACGTACCGTAAATTCTTTTTTCTTGAGTCATCAATGGGAGACCCAGCACCCACCCAGTTGTTCTGTTGCATGTTTGCATTTGATCTGTTCCCGGTTGGGACAGTTTATTCCGGGTTGTTGGACCGTCTGTGTACGATTCCTTTCCCGATGTATCGGGTGTGGTTTATTTTGTCTCCTCGCAGCTTATGAACCAAACTGAGGGTCTTCCCTGCGGTAGGGGTTTATATGCGGAGGGGGCGGTGTCTACAAACTTGTAGTACCTAGTGTGGCCTCCGGAGGGCAGTGCCCTAAACCCCATTGTCTGGGTCTCCCATTGATGACTCAAGAAAAAAGAATTTACGGTACGTAAACAAAATTCTCTTTTTTCCAGGTTTGAGTCAACTGTGTGATAATTTTTGTAAATCATATAGATAACTCAGCAGATGCTGTGAATGCTGTATATACATCATATAGGAGAAACTGGGACTGCTGTATATACATCACATAGCAGACACTGGTACTGCTGAATAAACATAACTGGAGATATAGGGGCATATACATCACAGGAGGCCTGGGGCATATACCACACTGGGGAGGCCTGGGGGCATATACAGCACTGGGGGACTTGCACATCACTGGAGGTGCTGGAGCGTGTATATATCACAGGAGGCACTGGAGCATATACATCACTGGTGTGGCTTGGATCACAAGAGGTGCCGGGGGCATGGACAGCACTGGAGGTGCCGGGGGCATGGACAGCACTGGAGGTGCCGGGGTGCGCGAGTCCGGGCATGACAGCACTGGAGGTGTCAGGGGCATGGACAGCACAGGAGGAGCTAGAATAGTCATTTACCACATTAACTGTGTGTGTGTGTGTGTGTGTGTGTGTGTGTGTGTGTGTGTGTGTATATATAATAAATATATATATAAATATTTTTATCTCCCCTGTAGCCTCAACACCTAGAAAGATTTATGACACTCGGGATGTCGCTGCCGCACAAGAGACCGTAATCGACTTTGATGATGATAAATACAGGAGGAGACCGACTCTCAGCTGGCTGGCACGGATACTCCGGTAAGCTGTCTGCTATCCGTAATTTCGGGGGGGTGGGGTAGGGGTTTGTTTATTTTTTTTTTACTACTTTTGTGTATTATTTGGGTGAATTATAATGTTTGCAAGTTGCTATTTTTTTAATTTGGGAAATAAACATTTGTCTTTGAATATAGAAAAATTGGTGATAAATCTTTTCAGTGGAACGATGCTATGTCTTGTACTTTTCCCTTACAGTCTTCACTTAAGCTTCTCGAGCTAGTTTTTTTTCTTTAATATAACCAGGACCTCGCACACCACCCGGCTCTTCATCACGTTGGCCAAGTCTTAAGCCAATAGTAACAATGTATTCTGATTCACCTTTCATTTCTCTATTGAAACCAATATAATATTAAAATGAGCACAAGATCAGCCACTTATTATTGTAAAGCAGAATTTGGTGCAGTCAGAGGGAAGTCTTCTTCTTGGTACCTCACCAGCGATGTCGCTTGACTTTGATTTCAGCTATTAATCCTTTACTGTCTGATTTGGAGAATGATTATTGTATGTTTTATTTCATTGCAGTAATCGCACCGGTACCAAGTCACGACCTGTTTCCACCAAACAACGGTTCCTGATTGTTCTCATTATTGGTGTATTGGGTTTTCTAACTCTCATTCTACTTATGTCAAAATGGGGCAGAGCATCCGCTGACAATGACCCAAACCTTAACCCGCTGTTCAACCCTCATATCCGGGTCGGGCAGTAATAGATCATTCTGCATCATTCCAGGGAAAGAAAAAAAGAAAGAATGGACCTTGTCTCCACTACAAGTTAGTTATACGGCCCCCAAAAATACCAGAATCCAATGTGGAAAAGTACATTGGTGGTCTGATTTGCATAACGGTCTGAAGTCTGTATCACACTCTACTATGGAGAAATGACTTATTATTCCATCTGTAAGTGCTGGCTGTAGACTCCAGAGCGGCGGTCTGGATGAATGGAGGCATCGGTTGGTACAGGGGCTGTGGGATCCTATAGTGCCTTTAGAGATGGCACAACACAAGTAAAACATCATAGAGGTGTCGTGGATGATGTATTTGCTCCTCAGTTTAATTTGATTATTGCGATTTTCTGTGTATAGTGGAGTTATCTCTCTCCAAGAGACACTAACATAAACTAAGTGTGATCGGTTGTAACATTCTGTATACAGATTTATCAGTGAATATCTTGTCATATTTTCTCACATTTTTGGTTCATATATTTAGTGCTAAGTGCATCGGTTATTTTTATTCTGCTTTAATTGCTCCTCGGGAAGCTCGTTTCCCAATAGTCATGCAGTGTAAGTTGGCTGCCAAACACCCACGGATGAGCAAGACGTTCCTTCGTAGTGACATTTTGGTCTGCCCAAAAGATCCTTGTTCTCTTTGGATCCATGGCGCCATCTTGTGTCCATAACTCGTGACTGGCTGCAAGTCAGATGTTACGTCATAAGAGCTCAGTGCGTCTCTATTAGAGCCAGAATGAGGCTCCTGTAGAGATGTATTGAGTTGTGACTGTGCTGCGCTCCATGAAAACACCGGAGCTTCCGGCAGGTCACACATCCCCACAGACTGACCGAAGTGCCGCTGTAAAAACATGACAACAGTGGTGGTAACTATAAGACCGAGGGCATGGGCCGTACATTTAAAGCACCACTACAGCAAGGAGATAAAAAAACAACGCTGAAGTGCTGCTTTAAGGGTTTGTTCACACAAGTAGCTACTCCATGATCCCGACAGTGTGATTTCTGTCATTGATGTGCATTATGAAGAGATGTCTAAGCTAATACACTAACTGCTCTTACGCAGATTCCACCAAACAGATGAAAAATCTGCTCTGCAATTTTGTATATAGTGTGAATAGGTTTATGGAGACCTGGCACACAGGATATATGCTTCAATCAATGTCCAATCCTGAGTGGCTGAATACGGCCTGACATGGGTCCGCTGAAAGACAGTAGGGCTCCTTAGAGAAACATTGGACTGGAAGTTTTCTTGTTTGTTTTACCTATTTCGCTTTTTTTTTTTTTTTTGTTCCAAACGTGTGGCGTGAATCATAATTAAATTTTCTTATATAAAAGGAAGGTAACAATACAGGCTTTATTCAAAGGCATCATCTTATGTAATGTGTCGAAAAAGCTGGAACAAGCATGAAGTAGACTCTGCTGCACTCATCCTTGTTACAGTTGGCGTTATATCACCCAGAGCTGTATTCACAATTCTGCTGAAACACGATCCCCGAGCAGCTGCAATCCTAAATGCAGTGGACAGGTTCACTTTGCTACTTCAGATTTCTCTATTGTACATGGAGTGAAAGGGACAAGAATCACCAGCACATGTTATGGAGGCGGCGGGGAATGTTAGTTGAGTTTTTCAGAATTGTGTTTTGGTTTTTTTAAGTGCAATTATCATTTTGTAAAAGTTTTTATATATTCTAGGTGCTGATCAGTGGCGGGGATTTAGGTCCTAAGACCCCAGTGATCAGTCAACACAGCTCTGAATTGTACATGCTGAATATAGTAAAGTGGTCTAACCCTAATCCCACCAATCGGCAACACTATTCACACACTACAATATATAAAAGGTTTGATAAAGCGACAGTTATACTTTAATTTGCTGTTTGTTTTTCCTGACTCATCTGGCAGGCCTTAAAGGGGTTGTCTGGTGTAAAAATGATATATATATTTATTATATATATATATTATATATATATTATATATATATATATATATATATATATATATATATATATATATATATATATATATATATATATATATATATATATATATATATATATATATTATAATCTGCCGGATAAAAATTCTCCTACCTTACACTGTTGTGTTTATCCCGATCATTGTCAGTCTATAAGAAGACACGCACTGATTTACAGCCTATGCAGAGTGCTGAAGGATGAGGCCTGACATATTGGTGTAGGCAAAGGACAAGAGGGACCAGTACGAAGAGAATAAAGTGATTGTGGGATGTAGTTCTACTCAGGGGGTAAAGCAAGATCAAAGCTGATGAATAAACACGATCCGTCAGAATGATACTAATTAGGAAAACAGATTTTAAAATAGTGAGTTTGAATGATAATTGACTAAATTTGGAGCATGGTGTCACACGTGTCGCTTCAGATGATCCAAGAGCTGTCACTAATCGCTTTGCCAATAATTAGGTGCATATGATTCACAAACAATGATCGCCCTTACGTGTATCAGCGATAAGGACAATGTCTGGTATCAGTATTACATTTTGTACAAGAAGTGAGACAACTTTGGTATTATTGTTTCTAGTTTAAAGCCTTAAAGGGAACCTATCACCACCTGTCCCTGCACCTACCTAGCACATCCCTAATCATCCTGGTCTGACCTAAAACTGTCCTCTAATGGTTGTAAAAAATGAGTGATACTTAAATCTTCGTATGGTAATTATTCGTCCTAACTACTCTATGTAGTCACCCTGGGTATTCTCCAGGGCTCCATCTCCCCCTTCACTGCTGGTATCACACCCCAGTGGGTGCGATCATTCATCATAAAGCACAGTCCCAATTCAAAATTTGAGGCTCCTCCTTCCAGGTATAACGCCGGCTGCATGTAATTTCCGATCTGGTGCATTGTGGGGGATGTATTGGTGTACAGGCGTGCTCTGGAGCATGCACAGTGTGCAGTCTGGAGGAGGACCGTACACCTGATAATCCCCAACTATGCATCGGACAGGAAATGATGTGCAGCTGGTGTCATAACTGGAAGGAGGAGCCTCTTAATTTTGAATCGGGACCGTGCTGTTATGATGAATGATCGCACCGACCGTGATAAACATGCAGCAAGGGGGGAGATGGAGCCATGGAGAACGCCCAGGCTGACTACATACAGTAGTCAAGAAGACTAAATACCATAAAGAGATGTAAGTATCACTCTCTATTTTTCTCATTTTTTACAACCATTATAGGACAGTTTGAGGTCAGACAGGGATGGTTAGGGATGTGCTTGGAAGGTGCTGTGACAGGTAGCGATAGGTTAGGAGGTAAAAACAAGTGGACAGGTTCCCTTTAAAATATGCCGTCAGCATAAAGTATGAGTATGATATTCCATATGTCATCCATCCTCACCCCTCTGGGAATGATTTCTAATATATACCTTGTAAAATCAAGAACATTCCATTCTAGAATGTTGTGTAATCTGGAACCGGTGTAGAGCTATTGTTCTAGGTGGCTATATATGCTGCTCCTCCCACCATGCCCTACATATTCTGGCCATAGATCAACAGTGTCTGGTAGTAGGATAACAAGTGGCCAAAGACATTAATGGGAACCTGTCATCTGTTTTGTGATATTAAACTGCCCCATTGTGTTATAAATGATGAATGTGTATCACTAATATGATTTCTAGAAACAAAATTCCTCTTTTTTTTATTTTAAAATAAGCCTTTATATGCTGAGGTGACTGCATAATTATCATTTATAGCACGCTGGGGCCAGTTTAATATCACATAATGACGTGACAGGTTCCCCTTTAAATGTAGTCTGCTAACATGAAATGACTGTTAAAACCAAGCACAGGCGCTCGGTGCACCCTTGGCATGGCCAAACAGTTCAGTACACCTTCCCACCTACTTATTTTCTGGATTTGCAGAAGCCAAAGGATAATGCCGATAGATGGAAATGAAAGTAGATGGAATGTTGCACCGAACTGTTTGACCACACCAAGGGAGTATTGAGTGCCTGTGCTTGGTTTGAACAGTCATTTTGTTCTGATTCTATTATCAGACTGGTGGGATCTGATTACTAATTCCTCCACCGATCAGTCAAACTGGACACTGCCTCCACGGAGCCTTGTCTCACCTCATCAGTTATAGGCCCATACCCTTTATAATGGCTGTGCCTAGTACCAAACTGAGAGTGATAACTGAGGAGGAGAAGGTGGAGGTGGGATGTGACAGGCGCATTTCCCAGTTAATATTTATTCATTTATATAGTGCTATTAATTTCATAGCACTTAACATACATTTGCAGCGCTGTTCCTCTTGGGGCTCACAATCTAAACATCCTGTCAGTATGTGTTTCAAATGTGGAGGGAAACCGGAGTGCCTGGAGGAAACCCACGCAAACACATGGAGAACATACAAACTCCTTGCAGGTGTTTTCTTTGGTGGAGATTGAACCCAGGACCTCAGTGCTGCAAGTCTGTAGTGCTAACCACTGTGCCGCCCGTTGTCTCTTAGTCATACACCGCCCCCCACTGTCCTTGTACAGATCACATCAGTTGACTTCACACTTTGCTTTGTAAAGCTCTTCGTACACAAGGTATCATCTAGTAGTTTTATGTTCATTTACATGTAGAAATACCATTTTGTGCTATGATACATTTCTCATTTTTCAAGTGGGGCCAAATAATAAATGGAAAAATGAGCCCCTAGAAACACAATGGAGTCCACCCTATGAAGCCGGCTGTGGGCCGTCCTGCTGATATATCCAGATATTTTTTATAGACTACGGTAAATCAACCAGCGTTTCATGACTGCAAAATGTCATCTGTAAGTTTTCCAGGAGTAATAAGTTTATATTTAGCGGTTTTGGTGATAGGAGCTGCTGCAGATGACTCTTCTACAATCGGAGGGGCACAGCCGCTTCATCCCATTTTATAGTATTAAGGAAGTTATGAAATGGTGATTCCTGCCTTCTCTCACTCTTGGCTGGCTAATGCCATTTTGGACAATTCAAATTAAACACTATTGTAATATTTATTTGTTTGATTTAATAAAACTGGATTAAAAGTTTGTTACCATGTTTGTAGCATGAGATCTAGGTCTTGTGTAGAGCCCGCATGTACTGTGCACTCCAGATATAATGAGCATAGTGATAACAAGCAAGAAATGGAGCAAAAGTCTATTTATTGCTGAACCCTGAGTATTAATACACAACCACACTAAACTTCTGCCGATAGGTTTCCTTTAATAGAATGTGGACCGGTCAATATCTTGACACGCTATACTAAATAACTACTTTGTATCAGTTTTTGAAGCATCACATGTTTATGTCCACTGATGGGATCAAAAAACACAAATTATACCACTATATATCTAAATAAAAACAACATTCTTGGTATCAAGGTGACCATAATGGTTCAAAATTATCATTTGTGTGATAAATACGGTTCGAAAAAAATAATGTTTTTTTTTTTTTGTCACCTCGTCTCCTAAACCAAAAGGAAGTAATAAAAACTAACACGATACAAAGAAAAATGCAACCACCCACCCAGTCTCACAGCAAATGTGAACAGCTCCATATACTATAATGGATACATGTTCTATCCATGACAATACTGGGTAGAACTTGTATGTGAAAAACTGAATGAATCTTAAGGCTTCGTTACACGGCATGACATCATTAACGAGATTGCTTAAACGTCACGGGTTTGGAGTCGTTCAAGAGACATCATTATGACGTCATTGTGTGTAACACCGAGATTCAACTACGATAAATCGTTGGATCGCTGATCGCAGGTCTGAGAACATGTTCTCAAATCACACGATCAGCCAACCTTGTATAGCGTTGTGTGTGACACCGCGATAACGATGTCGTTTACGACTTCGCCCATTCACAACAATGAGCAGGTATCGTTCGCTGGGTTGTGCGAACAATAGCTGCTCACTACATCGTTGGTGAGTCGTTCACGATATCTAGATGTGTGACATCTCACCAACAAAGTCTGAAACGACCGCACGCCCAAGAGATCATTGCCGACATTGTTCCAACGTTGTGCTGTGTAATGTTACCTTTAGTAATATGATTACTGCAGAATAATGTAGAGACCCGAGACCCTGATTCCAGCGATGTGTCACTTACTGGGCTGCTTGCTGTCATTTTGAGAAAATTACTGTTTTCTCTGGTGCAGATTTATCAGTTCATGAATATGCTGGACTACCTGCAGCAGACAAGTAGTCCTCTAATGATAAAATCACTGTGTAATCAATTGGAGATTATCAAAACTACACTGCGCATCCCAGTAAGTGACACATTGCTGGCATCAGGATCTCTGGCTCTACATTATGCTGCTCTCAGATTAGATGGCAAAAACCTGGTGACAGATTCCCTTTAAAAGAATTTGTCAGTAGGATGAACCCTCCCAAGCCATCTATATGAGTATGTAGGTCGTAGAAAGCTGAAAAAAATGTTACCTTGGTATCTGTAATCTGATATCTTTTTCCAGGGAAATGCATATTGTTCTTAATGTATAAATGAGCTGTTAAAGGGAACCTGTCAGGTCGCTCTACCCCTCTAACCTATCTGATCCCTAACCATCCCTATCTGAGCCCAATAATGAGGGAGAACATAACTTGTATACTTACAGTCTCCAATTGGAGACTTGAAAGGCGGGCTCCATTCTCCCCTCCTCCATGTAGTGCAATCTCATCTCTCCATACAGTGCAGCCTTATATAGTGCAGTCTCCTCTCCGTATAGAGCATATATAGTTTAATATCTCTTAATACTGTATACTGCGTGAAGGTATCCCCATAGTCCTCTGTATTATAATGCATGCCATAGTCCCCCATTTATAAGGTAGCCCCCATCGTCATCCAATTATTATAATTCACCCCCATTTTCCACCCTCCATATATTATAATGCTGCCACAAAGCCCTCCATACAGCATAATGCAGCCTCATATTCTTCCTTATAGCGTAATACACCCTCACAACCCTCCATATAGTATAATTCAGCCTTATAGTCCTGTATATAGTATAATGCAGACTCAAAGCCCTCCATATAGTATAATGCAGCCTCATAATCCTCTATATATTATAATGCACCGCCATAGTCCTTCATATAGTATAATGCACCCTCATAGCCCTCCATATAGTATAATGCACCCTCATATCTCTCCATATAGTGCAGACTCCTCTCTATATAGTACAGCCTCATATAGTGTGCCTCCTCTCTCCATACATTGCAGCCTCATATAGTGCAGCCTCATCTCTCCATATAGAGCAGCCTAATATAGTGCAACCTCATATATAGTTTCATATCTCTTAATACTGTATACTGCACCCCCTCCTCCCCTCCATAGTCCTCTGGCTACCATGCACTCAAAAAAATAAATACCCCTCCTGATCCCTTGCCGGGCTGGTGGTCTCCTCTGAAAAAACTGTTACTGAAGACTCAGGTGGAGGAGGCGGTGTCAGCCTGTGTTCCAAGGTGGAACACATAAAGCAGGATGTGCTGGACTCCTAGTGTGGAGGAGGCGGTGCCATCCTGCTTAAATGTGTTCCACAGAGGAAGTGAGAGTAGGGGTTGGCAGCTGTAGGATGCAGGAGGCTTCCCCCCTACTCTCCCTGACACTGACCCCATAGCGGCATGTGCTGCCGCGCAGTCACATGGATGTGCGTCCTCAGAGACACATCCATTGTGAAGCTGGTAGTGGGATCAGCGGTCGCAGGGGGCTGCGGGCAACCCGGGCCCCTTATAGGTCCGGGCCCCGTTGCAGCCGTGACCCCTGAGACTGTGATCGTTATGCTTCTGCCGGACATGTCCCTGGTTTTAGGAATAAATTTTACCCAGTATGGATATATAGCACCAATCCTAAAGCCAGAACAAAAGGGTACCAGTAGCTACACATAAAATCCTGGTTCACTCGATACTAGATACAATGCTCTTAGCCGATATGTGTTCCTTAAAATTATGTATAGCAGGTTTCTTGCTAAGTATTGTCAACTGGCATTTACCCAATAGGTATCAAATCAAGATGTGCAGATCATTCCTGACTCGATTGGCGTACTTCACTGAGGGTACAACAGTAATGGGAGGGGACCTCAACTTCACCCTGGACCTGGCGGTTGATTCCACATCGGGTAAGGGCTCTGAAATGGTTCCTCCATACTCTGCAGCTGATGGACATCTGCAGGGTTTTAAACACCCAGGGGAGAGACTATACATAGGTCTCCCGTTAGACTCACGGTTTTGAAGATATTCGGGGCCAGCACTCCTTCTCAGCTTGACATCTCCTCCTCCGGAGGTCCTTTGCCGCAGCCGCAGCAGTCCACGGTTCGCACGGCCGAACAGGGTGGTGAGGATGTTCTCCCTGCTAATCCGCAGCCGACCGACCCAGTGCTCACTTCCAGTGCCGCTCCTTAGACACATGAATATTCGGGATACAGAAAGAAGCCGCACACATGACTTATAAATTCAGATCAGCGGGTTTATTGTGCCCAAGTGCACATAGCAGGGTGTGGGTAGCGGGTGGGAGGACGGGGGGTGGTGGTACACTGGTGTTTCGTGCCGCTAATGGCGCTTTAGCGGGTACAATCCTCTATTGTACTCGCTGAAGCGCCATTAGCGGCGCGAAACGCCGGTGTACCACCACCCCCCGTCATCCCACCCGCTACCCACACCCTGCTATGTGCACTTGGGCACAATAAAACCGCTGATCTGAATTTATAAGTCCTGTGTGCAGCTTTTTTCTGTATCCTGCATAGGTCTCCCCGTTACACAATTCATTGCTGTATCAATCTCTTCCTAACCAGTCACTGTGTCCTGTCATGGCATCCCAAAGCCAATATAGGTGATATTCACCTATCAGATCATGCTCTTATTTATCTCTCTCTGACGTTACCCAACACATCCTGTAAACAATGGACTTGGAGACTAAACAGCAATCTTCTGAAAGACGAGACATGCCTATCCGAAGAGAAGGAGTCTATAAACTCATTCACTAAAGACCATGTAGGAGACTCCACAACCCATTAAATGGGAGGCGTTGAAATACATCCTGAGAAGTGTCTTTATAAACCATGGCTCTAGACTTAAAAAAGTCAAGACTATGGCAGTCAATGGCCTCCTTATACAAATTCACTTACTTGAGGCCAGTCACAAACAGACAAAAAGATAGGGAAACATCTTGGACTCACATGTTTAGCAACTCAAAATGCATTGAAAACCTGAGAACTGAGTTGTATAGCTGTAACCCCAGTATAACCAAGTAAAGAAAATCCACCAAATTGCAAGTGCACAAATTTATTATATTAATAGTGGATCAATAAAATACTGAGGGACATCACATAAAACCAGGGGAGGTTACAAAGGGGGTTGAACCGGTCACAGACCGCCACAAAAAGGTACAGTTACAGGCAGTGAACATCTATCAAGGCATACAGCATGGTACAATATCAATGTGTATAATATATCATAAAAACCAAGTTGTCAGCCTAGTACCAAACCCACAACTCACCCATACTGTGGGGTTATGACACGTGTTCAGGGACGGACCCCAACACGTGTTTCAAACAAGTCTTCTTCAGGGGGTGAAGAAAGGGGAGTGAAGACCTGACTAAATACCTGGTGGCCACCTGTTCCTCATCAGTGTTCCATGTGCGCCTCGTTATTGTGTCCCCGCATCGCAGGGCCCGTCGCTCTGTGCATTCCGGGGTCGGAGGTATACTTCCGGTGACGTCACCCACCGGAAGTACACGGAGCGGTGCCCGCGCGTGCGCGGTTACATCCAATCACAGAGCGCATGCGCCGAGGACATCCGCGCCATATTACTTATGGGCAGAAGTCCTGGCAAGCGCTCCCACAGAGCACAGATAGAGGACTATCAATTAATTTACATAAGACCATACAATACCCATTGCTAAGACCTAGCTTAGGTTTAGGAAGAAAAGCAAACACTGGCAAATTGTTTCAACCAGTAGCATGCAAAGACATAACGTTATACATAAATAAAGTGACATATATGATTTCTTTGTTTGCCGATGATCGCCACCTAGTGTTGGCTTCCATAACTTCCATGACCAGGATAGTCTCAGATGGGATATCTTGGTCCTTATTCCTCACCAGGTAACTATGGAGACCATGCATACAGCCAGGAACAGCAGTACTAGTGAGATTAAAATAGAATAAAAACTCCCATTAGAAATGGCACAAGGAGAAGTTACAATTATGATTAGGTGGCATGTATGGAATCAAAAATGCACCAAAAAGAACAGGGATAAAGTCAGTATATAAAGTGATTATTACCAGAGGCACAAACGCGGACAATGCTCCACATCCAGGCCAGGATGTTCACTGCCTGTAACTGTACCTTTCTGTGGCGGTCTGTGACCGGTTCAACCCCCTTTGTAACCTCCCCTGGTTTTATGTGATGTCCCTCAGTATTTTATTGATCCACTATTAATATAATAAATTTGTGCACTTGCAATTTGGTGGATTTTCTTTACTTGGTTATACTGGGGTTACAGCTATACAACTCAGTTCTCAGGTTTTCAGTCACAAACAGATCCTGCCACCCACGACTTTAACGGGCTTGACATTGAAGAGACAAGAGCTTAAAGGGAACCTGTCACCTAATCTATGGCCTCTAACCTATCACTACCTGCCCCTACAGACCCTAACTAGCTCCCTAACCATCCCTGCCTGTCCTAATAGGGCTTTATAGAAGGTGAATAAAACACTTTATAAACTTACAGTTTCTGTGTCAGTGGGGCGTTCTTGTCGGGAAGGCGGTGTCCCCAGAGCCGCGCTCCCCCCACCTCGCAGTGTTCAGAGCGTCCTAATGGGCGGCATTATTGATTTGAAGAGCGGGGGAGCCCATTCAAATCTTCCCGCCCCGCTCTTCATGACGCGAGGCCGGCGACCGCGTCATTTCCGGCCCGCGCATGCGCAGTGCGGCGGGAGAAGCCGACGCTGCGTCCCAGTGTCGCTAGGCAACGATCGGCGTCTTCGGAAGGTGAGTATCGGCGGCCCCCTCCCTCCCAAAACTGCACATATATATGAGTGTGTAATCCACATGTATATATGGATTACACACACATATATATATATTAACTTTGATTAGGCATATTTCATATGTGTGTATATATATATAGATGCACATATATACAGTTAGGGCCAGAAATATTTGGACAGTGACACAATTTTCGCGAGTTGGGCTCTGCATGCCACCACATTGGATTTGAAATGAAACCTCTACAACAGAATTCAAGTGCAGATTGTAACGTTTAATTTGAAGGGTTGAACAAAAATATCTGATAGAAAATGTAGGAATTGTACACATTTCTTTACAAACACTCCACATTTTAGGAGGTCAAAAGTAATTGGACAAATAAACATAACCCAAACAAAATATTTTATTTTCAATATTTTGTTGCGAATCCTTTGGAGGCAATCACTGCCTTAAGTCTGGAACCCATGGACATCACCAAACGCTGGGTTTCCTCCTTCTTAATGCTTTGCCAGGCCTTTACAGCCGCAGCCTTCAGGTCTTGCTTGTTTGTGGGTCTTTCCGTCTTAAGTCTGGATTTGAGCAAGTGAAATGCATGCTCAATTGGGTTAAGATCTGGTGATTGACTTGGCCATTGCAGAAGGTTCCACTTTTTTGCACTCATGAACTCCTGGGTAGCTTTGGCTGCATGCTTGGGGTCATTGTCCATCTGTACTTTGAAGCGCCGTCCAATCAACTTTGCAGCATTTGGCTGAATCTGGGCTGAAAGTATATCCCGGTACACTTCAGAATTCATCCGGCTACTCTTGTTTGCTGTTATGTCATCAATAAACACAAGTGACCCAGTGCCATTGAAAGCCATGCATGCCCATGCCATCACGTTGCCTCCACCATGTTTTACAGAGGATGTGGTGTGCCTAGGATCATGTGCCGTTCCCTTTCTTCTCCAAACTTTTTTCTTCCCATCATTCTGGTACAGGTTGATCTTTGTCTCACCTGTCCATGGAATACTTTTCCAGAACTGAGCTGGCTTCTTGAGGTGTTTTTCAGCAAATTTAACTCTGGCCTGTCTATTTTTGGAATTGATGAATGGTTTGCATCTAGATGTGAACCCTTTGTATTTACTGTCATGGAGTCTTCTCTTTACTGTTGACTTAGAGACAGATACACCTACTTCACTGAGAGTGTTCTGGACTTCAGTTGATGTTGTGAACTGGTTCTTCTTCACCAAATAAAGTATGCGGTGATCATCCCCCACTGTTGTCATCCGTGGACGCCCAGGCCTTTTAGAGTTCCCAAGCTCACCAGTCAATTCCTTTTTTCTCAGAATGTACCCAACTGTTGATTTTGCTACTCCAAGCATGTCTGCTATCTCTCTGATGGATTTTTTCTTTTTTTTCAACCTCAGGATGTTCTGCTTCACCTCAATTGAGAGTTCCTTTGACCGCATGTTGTCTGGTCACAGCAACAGCTTCCAAATGCAAAACCACACACCTGGAATCCACCCCTGACCTTTTAACTACTTCATTGATTACAGGTTAACGAGGGAGACGCCTTCAGAGTTAATTGCAGCCCTTAGAGTCCATTGTCCAATTACTTTTGGTCCCTTGAAAAAGAGTAGGCTACGCATTACAGAGCTATAATTCCTAAACCCTTTCTCCGATTTGGATGTGGAAACTCTCATATTGCAGCTGGGAGTGTGCACTTTCAGCCCATATTATATATATAATTGTATTTCTGAACATGTTTTTGTAAACAGCTAAAATAACAAAACTTGTGTCACTGTCCAAATATTTCTGGCCCTAACTGTATATAGTTAGATTATATATATATATATGTGTGTGTGTGTGTGCATGTGTGTATATATATATATATGCACACATATATATATGCACACACACTATATATATATATATATATATATATATATATATATACACACTCTAACTATATATATATACACACATATATATGTGTGTATATATATAGTTAGAAAATATATATATATAGTGTGTGCATATATAATTTATATATAATATGAAAAAGATCCTTGCAGCACACAGCTACTACCAATGATGTACATAAGCTACTAGCTATAATATATTTGAGGAAAAAGTTTAAAAACTTACGTTTTTTTCAAAAAACTCAAAAATCTCCAATTTTTTATTTTATTCTGAAGTTCTTGGTACATACATTGGCCAATGTCTGTTTGCTCATCAACTGCGACAAAGTGACTTCAGGGTCTGATGAGTCCTATCTGACATCCCTGCCCTCCTTGTCCGCTTCCCCACTACTAAGTGGGCAGACACCATCTAGACCCTCCATCACCTGTAGGTAATGAGGGTGCACATTGCAGCATGGATCCCTGCAACTCCATATGATAAATAACAAGAAAAAAACTGCACAGCACTCAAAGACAAATGTGAACTGGTGCTAGCAAAGCTGCAGGGTTATATAATATGAAAAAGATCCTTGCAGCACACAGCTACTACCAATGATGTACCAAGAACTTCAGAATTAAATAAAAAATTGGAGATTTTTGAGTTTTTTTAAAAAAACGTAAGTTTTTAAACTTTTTCCTCAAATATATATAGCTAGTAGCTTATGTACATCATTGGTAGTAGCTGTGTGCTGCAAGGATCTTTTTCATATTATATAACCCTGCAGCTTTGCTAGCACCAGTTCACATTTGTCTTTGAGTGCTGTGCAGTTTTTTTCTTGTAATTTATATATATATATATATATATATATATATATATATATATATATATATATATAAATTATATATGCACACATATATATATGCACACACTATATATATATATATATATATACTCTAACTATATATATATATACACACATATATATGTGTATATATAAAACAGAAAAAAAAAAAAAAAAAAAACAGAAAAAAAACTGCACAGCACTCACAGACTAATGTGAATCGGTGCCAGCAGGGCTGCTGGATCAAATAACTAGAAAAAAAATACTCTGCAGCACTCAGCTACTACCAATGATGTACATATGCTAACAAGCTATATATATATATGAGAAAAAAGTTTAAAAACGTACGGTTTTTTTTTTCAAAAAACTCAAAATCTTTTTATTTCTGAAGTTCTTGGTACACACATTGGCCAATGTCTGTTTGCTCATCGACTGCGACAAAGTGACTTCAGGTCCGATGAGTCCTAACGCTGACACCCAAGTCCTCCTTGTCCACCCCCCCACTTCTCAGTGGGCAGACTCCATCTCGACCCTAGATCACCTGTGTTCAATAAGGGTGCAAATTGCAGCATGGAGCCAGCCACTCCATAAGATGCAAAACAGAAAAAAAAAAAAAGAAGAATGTGTATATATAGTTAGAGTATATATATATATATTTGCATATATTTATTTGTATATATATATATATATATATATATATATATATATATATTATATATATAATCTAACTATATATACAGTGCCTACAAGTAGTATTCAACCCCCTGCAGATTTAGGTGGTTTGATAAGATGCAAAAAAGTTAGAGCCTTCAAACTGCAGACGAGAGTAGGATTTATTAACAGAAGCATAAATCTTACAAACCAAAAAGTTATGTTGCTCAGTTGAATTTTAATAAATTTTAAACATAAAAGTGTGGGTCAATTATTATTCAACTTCTCAAACCACCAGCATTCTGTTTGGTCCCCCTAAAGTATTAAGAAGTAGTTCAGGCACAAAGAACAATGAGCTTCACATGTGTGGATTAATTATCTCTTTTGCCAGCCTTTTCTGACTATTTAAGACCCTCCCCAAACTTGTGAACAGCACTCATACATGGTCAACATGGGAAAGACAAAGGAGCATTTTTTTTTCTTGCCAGCCAGGTACACCTAGGTAGTTGGGGGTGAATGGCAGCTCCCAGCTGACTAGTTGTATGTGGCTGGCAAGAAAAAACTGACTGGGTAATAAGGGGTTAATGCCACCTTTCTTTTAGCAGCTGGCACTAAGCCCGAGATTTATAATGTCGCGCCAATGTTAGACACGGCCATTATGAATCTCTCTTTAGTAGTAAAGAAGACACAACACCGAGAAAAAATTTTTTATTACAACAAAAAACACAAATATTTTGACTCCATCTTTATTACTCCCACATACCCATCCAGGATCCTGTTAGATGTCCGTCCGTTAGTGAAGATTCCTGAAAATTTATACTTGAAGGCTCGTGCAGTGAAGGGGGCGAGTTCATGGTCTGTATCACCTGAGGTCAGATAAAGCAATGTGTTTCTCTGACCTCATGTGAAACTTCACAGCATGACCCACATAGAGTAACTATACAGTATATATATATATGCACACATAAATATATCTGCAAATATATATATATAATCTAACTATATATATATACACATATATATATATGTATATATATATAGTTAGATTATATATATATATGTGTGTGTGTGCATATATAAAATATATATATATATGCACACACACATATATATATGCACATATATATATATGCAAATATATATAATCTAACTATATATATACACATATATATATGTATATATATATAGTTAGATTATATATATGTATATATGTATGTGTGTGTGTGCATATATAATATATATATATATATATATATATATATGCATATATCTATATATATGCACACATATATATATATATATATATATATACACACACACATATATATGTGTATATATAGTTAGAGTATATATATAATTGCATATATTTATATGTGTATATATATATATACTAGTTGTAGTACCCGGCTACGCCCGGGTTAATAAATAACTGCTGTTAGCTATAACAACATAGAATTTGAATATGTCATATTAATGACCTGTAGGAAAATAGAAGCTGAGCTGTGATTGATTGCTATAGGCAGCCTAATAAATCTCCAGCCAACAGTAAATCCTCCCCTGGCCGGGTAGTATATGTTACCTCACATATACACATAATAGACAGCTCATGTGACTGACATCTGCCTTAATTCCCTATATGGCACATGTGTTGCACATTGGCTGTTTTTAATCAGATGTTTATGTTTGGAAAATAAAGATAGCACACATATGAGGCGAGTTGTGTGAGGTGATTTGTGCACATCTGTGTCTGTCTGTGTGGTGTGTGTGTCCCTGGGGTGTGTATGTGTGTGTCCCTGTGGGATGGGGTCTGTGTGGTGTGTGTCTCTGTTGTGTGTGTCTCTTTGTGGTGTGTGTGTCCCTGTGGGGTAAGTGCATGTGCCCCTATAGGGTGTGTATGTGTGTGTGCCCCTGTGTGGGGGTCTGTGGTGTGTGTGTGTATCTGTGTTGTGTGTGTCTATTTGTGGTGTGTGTGTGTGTGTGTCCCTGTGGGGTGAGTGCATGTGTCCCTATAGGGTGTGTATGTGTGTGTGTCCCTGTGGGGGGGTGTCTGTGTGGGGTGTGTGTGTCTCTGTGTTGTGTGTGTCCCTTTGTGGTGTGTGTGTGTCCCTGAGGGGTGAGTGCATGTGTCCCTATAGGGTGTGTATGTGTGTGTGTCCCTGTGGGGGGGTCTGTGTGGTGTGTGTGTGTCTCTTTGTGGTGTGTGTGTCCCTGTGGGGTAAGTGCATGTGCCCCTATAGGGTGTGTATGTGTGTGTGCCCCTGTGTGGGGGTCTGTGGTGTGTGTATCTGTGTTGTGTGTGTCTCTTTGTGGTGTGTGTGTCCCTGTGGGGTGAGTGCATGTGTCCCTATATGGTGTGTATGTGTGTGTGTGTCCCTGTGGGGGGTGTCTGTGTGGGGTGTGTGTGTCTCTGTGTTGTGTGTGTCCCTTTGTGGTGTGTGTGTGTCCCTGAGGGGTGAGTGCATGTGTCCCTATAGGGTGTGTATGTGTGTGTGTGTCCCTGTGGGGGGGTCTGTGTGGTGTGTGTGTGTCTCTTTGTGGTGTGTGTGTCCCTGTGGGGTGAGTGCATGTGTCCCTATAGGGTGGCTATGCGTGTGTATCCCTGTGGGGGGGGTCTGTGTGGTGTGTGTGTGTCTCTTTGTGGTGTGTGTGTCACTATAGAGTGTGTGTGTGTCCCCTTGGGGGTGTGTGTGTGTCTTTGTGGTGTGTGTTTGTTCGGGTGCGTGGTGAGTATCCAATGTTGGGGCTGCACCTTAGCGACTATACACTTGCTGTTACTCTTTGTGTGCGTGTGGTGTGTATACATGTCCCTGTGTGTGGTGAATATCTCATGTTGGGGCCCCACCTTAGTGACTATATGCTGGTATGTGCTGTTAGTCTTTGGCGCTATCATTAAGTCCCTCTCATTCACAACTGTCAACTGGTAACTGTCACTTTTTCCCCATTTCCCCAGATAGGGGCAAAATTGTTTGGTGAATTGGAATGCGCGGGGTTAAAATTTCGCCTCACAACATAGCCTATGACGCTCCCGGGGTCCAGACATGTGACTGTGCAAAATTTTGTCTCTATAGCTGACAGCTGTCGATTTTCCTCCCACATGTTTCCTTTCCCTTTTTCCCCATTATGTAGATAGGGGCAAAATTGTTTGGTGAACTGGAACGCGCAGGGTTAAAATTTCGCCTCACAACATAGCCTGTGACGCTCCCGGGGTCCAGACGTGTGACTCTGCAAAATTTTGCGGCTGTAGCTGCGACGGTGTAGATGCCAATCCCGGATATACACACATACACACATACATGCACACATTCAGCTTTATATATTAGATATACACACACAAATAAACATATGCAAATATATATATATATATACTCTAACTATATATACATAGATATATGTGTGTATATATATATATATATATATAGTGAATGTGTTTATATATGTGTGCATATATAATTTATATATATATATATATATATATACATGCACACACACATATACATATATTCTAACTATATATATATGTGCATCTATATATATATATACACACATATGAAATATGCCTAATCAAAGTTAATATATATATATATATATGTGTGTGTAATCCATATATACATGTGGATTACACACTCATATATATGTGCAGTTTTGGGAGGGAGGGGGCCGCCGATACTCACCTTCCGAAGATGCCGATCGTTGCCTAGCGACACTGGGACGCAGCGTCGGCTTCTCCCGCCGCACTGCGCATGCGGAGGCCGGAAATGACGCGGTCGCCAGCCTCGCGTCATGAAGAGCGGGGCGGAAAGATTTGAATGGGCTCCCCCGCTCTTCAAATGGATAATGCCGCCCATTAGGACGTTATGAACACTGCGAGGTGGGGGGAGCGCGGCTCTGGGGACACCGCCTTCCCGACAAGAACGCCCCACTGACACAGAAACTGTAAGTTTATAAAGTGTTTTATTCACCTTCTATAAAGCCCTATTAGGACAGGCAGGGATGGTTAGGGAGCTAGTTAGGGTCTGTAGGGGCAGGTAGTGATAGGTTAGAGGCCATAGATTAGGTGACAGGTTCCCTTTAAGGAAATTCTCGATCAAAACTACCAGAGATATACTGAGAGGATAAACGGCTATTACCCTAAATCTCCTGATAAATGCGGAAGCCCTCTAGCTTGGTTACTAGAGCCACATCTGAACCCGCTGTTTGTCCCTTGTATCAAAACAAGCAACCTATTGTAGTCCACTCACTCCCCTTTTCTCTAACCCTGCCTTTTGGCCGGGTCTAAACAGAAATACATTCTTAAGCTGGCAGAGTATGGAAGACACCCGAGAAGAAACAGACTCTCCAGAACAGAACGTACCTCCATTTGAAGATGTATAGTTGAGTTCCCGATGAAACCATTACTCTGTTTTGAATTCGTGCAACTTCGGTCCTTTTTACACTCGACGGATTATGGCTGCTGGGTGAGGGTGGACCCCTCTCTACTGGTGGGAATATTCCAATATTCCTTCAAGTCTCCCCCCCCCGAGTCATAACATTTCTGCTCTCTACCAGATTATAATGAAAGGATAATTATTCGGGAAGGAAATAGTGCAAATAGGGTCTTATCTGGGATATGGTAGTGTATTGTGGTGTTGTTGCACTCACCTATGTCGGCTGTGCCATGACAAGCTCGATCGGCTGCGACACCTCCCGAGGAATATCTTGTAGTCAAAGAAGGAAAAGGAGTTGGAAAGATATCAAATTTAAAAAATTTTCTCCCGTCCCTGTTTATTAAGTCTCAGCGCGTTTCGTGAGTAACCCTCACTTCATCAGGAGATATAGACATTACATGTGCATACATTCACATCCTATATATATATTGAAGGGGTTGCTTCTCTTTGAGATTAATATCCTGTGGGATGAGAGCGACATGAATATGCCTAAAAATGGATAAGAAAAACAATAGAGAATGTTTTAATTATTCTTTCAGCATTTAGGTAGAGAGGTTCTCTCTATTTAGGATGGCGATAGGAAATATGTTTTGTCTCTTAATGCATTTTTATATGAACAAGTTTTATTGCATGTTAGATCATTTGTTTAGGATTATTTTTAAACAATGTTGTATATAGATTGCTAGGGTATTAATAAAGCTGTATCAACTTTTGAAAAAAAAAAATGTCACATTGCTCTGACGTGGTGATGTCGTGTAAGACAATTTTTAGTATATATAGGATGTGAAACTATGCACAGGTAATGTCTATGTCTCCTGATGAAGTGAGGGTTATTCATGAAACACGTTGAGACTTAATAAATGATGACGGGAGAAAATTTTTTTTATTTGATTTCTTTCCAACATCGGGGCAGTGCACGCTAACTCCTTTTTCTTCTTTGACTACAAGATTATAATGAAAGAAAGAGGTGAAGGAAAACCAGATTTTCAAAGAGTATAGGAGAGGGAGCTGGGCAGGGAGATTTCAAGGGAGATCTCAGAGACCGAGTGGGAGAAATGCTTCCTTTTTACCCACAAACTGGCAAACACCTGTGCAGCACAAGAAAAGAATTATAAAATTAAAATTCTTACCAGGTGGTATCTCAACTAACTTACACGCTATCTTCCCCTGGGTCTCTTAGACATGTTGGTGCTGTGGAGTTGCGAGTGTCACGTCGCCGTCGGACTCGGTGACTGTTATTCCTGCCCCAGCCACTAGGCGTTGCTGGATTCCTTCGGTTAGTGGTACCTGTGATAGGGGGCCATGTCCTCATTGGGACCTGCTCCTTTGGTTCCTGCACCGGTCACTGGGCATCGCCATGCTCCTCCTGTGGGTGATGTTGGTGACAGAAGAGAGGTTCCTGCAGAGGCATCTGGTGGGCGCAGGCTTTGTTCCTCTATCAGAAGTGAGGTGGTTGGTACCAGTCGCGCATCACCATCTGACCTGGTTGTAGGGGCGGTCCAGATGAGGTCATCAGGCTGTGAGTTCCAGAGGAGAGGGGACCGCACCCTTCATATACCTTGGGGCCTGTCCTGCACTCTGCCAGATATATTCTTGGTTTTTCCAGCTATCTAGTTTGTGCTCCAATATATTGACATGACCTTTGCCTGTATTTTGACCCTTCTACCGCCAGACCATTTTGTACTTTTGCTGCCCTCCAAGTTTTGATGCTGCCTTCTGACTACGCTTTTGGATCCTGACTTTGTCTATTCCCTGACCTCCTAGCCTTCTCCCTGCCTGGTGACCTCCCTGCTCTGATCTGCTGCTGACCTATAGGCAGCTATTTCCTGGGCTCTGTAGTAATTCCAGATGCCTGTATAGGGGTAGAGGGTCTCGGGGTTTCTTGGGGTACTGCCTTACCAGCAGCTCAGCCTTTGCAGTGGACGGTCATCACAGCGAGGGGCACTATGTTCCACATTAGGTGGAGTTGCATCGAGATACAGACGTTTTGGTCACGAGTATTAGCAAATACAACCTTATCACAGGTAGACAGGTAACGAGTAGCCCAGAAGTGTCCCTCAAGATATACCTTCCTCTGTCCATCTGTCTGCCTGTGTTATGCTCTGTTTCAGTTCTTTAGATATGGCTGTATGTTTTTCCATTTGTGTTAGGGCCCCTTTAAGGTACCTTTACACGCCTCCACTGTTGCTAGCAACAGGTATCCAGCACACGTGCACGCGCACGTTTTTAACGGTGGATACCGATCGCTAATGCCGCATATACACGCCCCATTGCGTTCTCCACTGAAGGTACAGTATCTGCGTTCCCCGGAAGTGCCAACAGCTCCTGCTGCTTACTTCCTGTTGAATACCTTCCCTGGTTTACATGCCGCTACCACAAAGGAATATGGGCGTACATATTTTGCACCGCAAGTACATAGGCGTGACAGAGTTGTGTATTACGTGACGCTCGTACGGTGATTGGACAACGCAATAGCATCATGATTGGCCAGCCTGCGCAGGAAGGCTGGCTAATACATGACGCCATTGCAAATGTGTCGTGTGAATGCTCAGCTCTTTAAATATGGCGCCCTGTGAAGGGACAGCCAATGGTTACACAGTAGCCCCCACCAATGATAGCTGATGGGGCGTGGTATCCATGACGCTGTGGCACGCCCCTGTGAAATCACTAGGGGACGCAACATCCATGCCTGTGCCCCGTTTAGACGCCACTACCATGGCAATTGTGCCTTTCTATTGCCTTCGGTTTTTGAGCACGGCTCAGCAATCTGAGTCCACTACAGGACACAGGAAGGCATTTCCTTATTTACACGCCGCCATTTCGTAGCAATTTCATAGCAACAGGCACAATTATCCCCAATGCCAGGCAGTTGCTACCTTTCAGTGGAGGCGTGTAAAGGGGCGTTCCTGAAGAGCCTGATGAGCCATATTGGTTTCTGTAGGGGAGACCATCTGGGAGTGTGGTATACCGCCATCTGAAGACCTGGTTTTTGAGATAGTCGTCCTGGTCTCTCAAAAACTTGTTCTTCTTTCGTGTTTTCAGTTCGTTGGTGTAATCTTGCAGAGTTTTGTTGGCTCTTGCCTTAAGGCTAGTGAGATCTGTTGAAGAAAGGGTGTTAGTCAACTGATTTTCGATGGCAGCAACCTGATCTTTGACCTTCTTTATTTCCTCCTGAGGAAATTTGATGGTCAACACCATTAAATCTATGGAGCACTTGTTTAGAATATTTTCAAAAAGTTGACAATATTCTTCGTTCTCACTGAAAAGGGTTGGTCGTAATGAGACCCTAAGTCCCCTCGGAATCCGTTGTGCCTTCGTGTATTGGGCTAGGGTGTATGCATGTAATTCAAAAGATGAGAGTTTCTTCAATTCCTTTTCATAATCCCTCGATTTCACCTCACGAGTGGGGATATTCAGGAAATTGTCAGCTTCTCTGACCGTAGAAAGGATACTGTTAGACGGAGGCCATGGGTACCAAGCCCTTCTGTCAGCCATTTTGTCTTGTGTAAGAGTTTCAGTTTAAGAACTTTTGTTGTAGGTCTCCAGTAATAAGAAGATCTAGCTCTGGAAGAAAAACAGGCATGGAGCTAATTAGGTTTGGTCCGAGCATATATCAAAAGTTCATCAAGATAATAGTTAACCAATTCGCTATTTACTCTTTTTTTACAAGTATTTCTCAAATCTGAGGGATATTTTACGGTGTGGTGTATCCCTCAAGGCTAATATGACGTTTCTTATAATCAAGAACAGAAGAACAGAGCTAATTAATGTCAATAATTGTGATTTGTGCTTGGTCCCAAAAAGGCTATTATGAGATAACTTGTATGTAGTTAGTAATTAAATTAATGTGCTTTTTCATGTCAATATATGTTGTAAGTAATATGAAGGGATAATTTATGACAGGATGATGTAATCCTTTTTTTCCATAGAGAATCATTGTGCCAATGTCTTTCTAGGGGGAAAATTGGTATAAAGAAACCCCCGTCCATGAGACGGGGAGCCATTATTCTGAATCCATCCTGAGTGTGACACCTGTGGCTCTCGTGCCTGCCATTCTGAAACCTGCCCATTATTGCCTTGCCATATATCTCTGTATTTTTTCCTACCCGAATAAAACCCACTTTTGGTTCTGAAGACGCAGTCTATGGAGTTTATCGAACAAAGGAAGAACTAACTAACTATTTCTTTCAGATACTAGATCTTTCTTCTTCGTTGAAGGAGAAGACACCGAAGGAGGCCATGAAAATTGAGTAGATATGGTTTAGAGGGAGAGACAACTGTCTAAAATAGGTCAGATATAGAGTAGATATGACAGGCTCAAACCCCAATTTAGGTGCTCTGGGGAAAAACAAAGCTAAAGTATAGGAGTAGCCCCGACACACTAATATCATGAAAATTAGAGTCTTTGCAACGAAAAGACTGTCGTTGCAAAGACTCTCATTTTCATGATATTAGTGTGCCGGGGCTACTTCTATACTTTACATTTGCAATGGCGTCATGTATTAACCAGCCTTCCTGCGTAGGCTGGCCAATCATGATGCTATTGCGTTGTCCAATCACTGTACGAGCGACACGTAATACACAACTCTGTCACGCCTATGTACTTGCGGCGCAAAATATGTACGCCCATATTCCTTTGTGGTAGCGGTGTGCAAACCAGGGAAGGTATTCAACAGGAAGTAAGCCGCAGGAGCTGTCGGCACTTCCATGGAATGCAGATACCTTCAGTGGAGAACGCAATGGCAGCGTGTATATGCGGCATTAGCGATCGGTATCCACCATTAAAATCGTGTGCATGCACGTGCGGTGGATACCTGTTGCAAGCAACAGTGGAGGCGTGTAAAGGTACCTTTATGTCACTTGCTATCTATCTTCCCCAAGTCAATTAAATATCACAAAAAAGATATTCTTTGTTTTTGCATGTCTGCAGCCCGCTCGGTAATCCCAAGATATTGGAAATCGACCCAATTGCCTTTTATTTCTGAATAGTTTAAGGAGTTGGCAGTCATTTACAGAATGGAGGCGTTGGCTGTTGAGGATTCAGATTCACTTGACAAATGCTTTACAACCTGGATTGAGTGGATTCTCTTTCGGGAGTCCCCGGATTTCCAAGATCTCTTGCTATAAGTGGGAGGGAACCATTGAGATCCCCGGTGAAGATGCTGTGCATTGGGAATGGGAGCTGGCTCCTACCCTTCCCTCCCCCCTACTCCCTCTCCACCTATCACCGCTTTACCTTTCTCCCCATTGCCTTTATAGTCTCATCTTTGATCTATAAGCTTCTTTTTTTCTCTTTCCTCTTTATAGTCAATACTCCTATTTAGACTCTCCTGAAGGTCTTGAATCCCCGAAGAACAGGGTAGAGGACACCCACCAGGAACATGGTTCAGAACCCCACCCAGGAACATGGTCTCAGGACCTGGTGACACCGGATCTAAACTGGGACACTCACAAATGACCCCCAATCCCTAAACAGGGGTTTAATGTAAAGCTATGTAAAGCACCATGAAACCTAATGGCGCTATATAAATGATAATAATAATAACATTGTTTGCGATGTTTCATCCTTATTTTTTGACGATTTTCCGAACCTACTCTGTCATTATATATGATTCTGTATTGAAATCTGCTGTTAATAGAAAGAGATTGACTACAGACATTGATGACTTCTCCTAAGTAGTGACAACCTCTTTAGTGCTGAGATCATAGGGTACATATGGAGTAATGCATGTCTTCTCCTCTTCTTTTAGGAGAGATGCTGTCATTTTTTGCTCTTCTTAATGGTTCACAGTTTATTGCTCAGTGTAGCTGGAATGTGAAAAAGCTTCAAGCAATGTGACCTGCTTATAATATGTTATACAGAGAATAATCAATTACCACCGTCCACTAATAACACAATTCATAGCTCATTTGTCCTGGGGAAAGTGACCTAATGGCTTCCTGTGTAGAGGGAAATAATGCCCCATCGGAAAATGTGTTCATTCATACAAGTTACTTGATAAGTATCCTGTATCACCAAGCATCTAGCAGTGTGATCACTGCAGTGTACTTGATATCTTGCTCTGTAGAAATTAGGCTCCAAAATATTAAAATCACTTAATTAACAATTAATTCTGGAGCCAAAAAGGAAGAAGCCATTCTATTGTCCGCTGATGTTCTATAAATTTGTTGAAGGGTTATTTCCAAAATAGTCTGGAGCTGCGCCCGCTTGGCTTCCACTATAGTTATTGTCTTTGGAACTGCTGGAAATAGGCGATTACAGCGCTCTTCTGTATAACAAAAACAATTAATTGATCAGAGGCTGAACATGCGCAACATCACATGAATCATGACGGGCTGCACCATCCTGTGATTGAGGTTCCAGACCCTGAACTTGAGATCAGATTGGGATCCCAGTGGCTGAATCCCATTTCCCAATGATCAGATTATCCCCTTTTCTATGTAAAGTTGAAACCAGACGTTTCCATCCACTATATATAAAGATACATGTTTATGTTTTTCTCAGTATCCGACATGAAATCAGAATAAACCTTTCCCATTTTAGGACAATGAGGATGAACCAGAATTTTTAATACTTACCAAATGCAGAATAATGAGAGCTAGGGAATGCTTAAAGCATTTTTATTACTTTCTGCAAAGTCAAAAGTTTACATACATTTCATTATTTTCAGTTGCATACATCCGGAGGAAAGAGTAGGACGCTCCAGAATAAAGAGGTTCAGCTTCCTCCATACATTTCACATGTTTTTTAATAATCAAAATGTAACAAAAATAAAAAGTAAAAAAGTGATATAGATTTTAAAAGAACATACAACACATTCCGGCTACATTTCTTGTAACGCCAGCTACCCAAATCAACTCAGGTATATACAAAAAATCTAGCCGTTATTAAGGCTGCCTTCACACTTGCAGATGGATCTGCAGCGTTTTGCAGATGCATCTGCAAGTGTGAGCATGCTGACCGCGGCCCCTATGTTTATAATAGGGCGCACCGGGTCTGAACGCTCTCATTCATTCCTATATGTGTACTGTCAGCAGGCGTATGCCTGCTGACAGATCACACACTCCCGCCCGCAGCATGGACGCTACATCTCGCGTCCACAGTGCGGACGGGAGAGTGTGATCTGTAAGCAGGCATACGCCTGCTGACAGTACACATATAGGAATGAATGAGAGCGTTCAGACCCGGTGCGCCCTATTATAAACATAGGGGCCGCGGTCAGCATGCTCACACTTGCAGATGCATCTGCAAAACGCTGCAGATCCATCTGCAAGTGTGAAGCCAGCCTAAGAACGTGTGAAATGTATTAAGGAAGCTGAACCTCTTTATGGTGGAGCGCCCTACTCTTTCCTCCGGATGTATGCAATTGAAAAATTCTATAACGGTCACACAGGCTGAGTGATCAGAATGATCCGGGACGGGGCTACATACCGTATTGACAGAAACCTAAGTTATATAGACCATAACTAGTCTGATGAGCAAAAAACAAGACACCTAAAGGTGAGAGACCAATTTTATTTACACTACTCATATATCCAAAAACACTACACTCAAGTCTGCGCCCCCTCGCTTATTTTTCCTCCTACCTAATCCCTAGACTCCACAGCCTTGGAGATCCATTTGTTTTGAAACATACATTTCATTAGTATTTGGCCCCATTGCCCTTACACTGTATGACTTAGGTGAAATGTTTTGGATCCTTCCTCAAGCTTATTACATTAGTTGTAGGAATTTGGGCCCATTCCTCCTGACAGATGTGGTGTAACTGAGCCATGTTTGTAGGTTGCCTTGCTTGCAGCCTTTTTAGCTTTGCCAATATTATTTTATCTTTTCAGAATTTTTAGAATTGAGGTCTGGGCTTTGTGATAGCTGTTCCAAAACATTTACTTTGTTATCCTTAAGCCATAACCAGTTTGGCAGTAGCTTCGGGTCATTGTCCATTTGGAAGACCCATATCTGCCCAGGCTTTACCTTCCTGTCTTATGTCTTGAGATGTGGCTTCAGCATTGCCACATAATCTTCTTTCCTTTCATCTATTTTGTGAAGTCACCAGTCCTTCCTGCAGCAAAACAATCCCACAACATAATGCTGTCTCCCCCGTGTTTCCCGGTTGGGATGGTGTTCTTAAGCTTTCAAGCTGCTCTTTTTTTCTCCAAACGTAACAATGGTCATTATGGCCAGATAGTTCAATTTTAGTTTCGTCAGACCACAGGACGTCTCCAAAAATGTAGATCTTTGTTCCTGTGCGCATTTGCAAAAATTAATCTAGCTTTTTTATGTTTCCTTTGGAGTAATGTCTTCTTCCTGGCAGAGTGGCCTTTCAGCCCATGTTGATACAGGACTCATTTCACTGTGGATAATGACACAATCTTACCAGCTTCCATCATCATCTTCACAAGGTCTTTTGCTTTTGTTCTTGGGTTGATATGCACATGTCCGACCAAAGTACATTCATCTCTGGGACACAGAGCCCGTCTCCTTCATGAGTGGTATGATGGATGGACATTCCCATCTTGTTTGTACTTGTGTGATTTTGGAAATTCATGTGTTGGAAAACTTTCAAGTGAACCTCCAAGCAAAGTTAAACTTGGGCTCCACCATCCATATATAAACTAATTATTTGCGATGTTTCCCTTAAAACCTCATTGTACACCTGACACTAAAATGTCACGTATAGGTCACTTGAATAGTATATAGTAGAAATGTATCTGCGATAGAAGGATAGAAGTATTTATTCCAATAACTGCACACACCTGCACCTAGGTCCATTCTCAATACCCTCCAGGGCTGTCACCAATAATTAGTATTTAGTAGCAGGACAAGAGGATGAATTTCAGTATCTTAGAGGACACCCAAGATCTCAAAACTCATAGGACTTGATGAGAGCAGAATTGTATGTTGTATTGAGTGGTGGATGTAACTGAATGTCCATACAAAGTCTACTGGATTTATGGAAACAGTCATTGTTTTTTGGCTGACAGCCATCCCAGTATCATTTGTAAATGTCTCAGTTGAGTGATCTCATTATTTTAATGAAGATGGGATAAAAACAGGTTACAAACACGAAAAAAACAAAAAAAAAAATGAACTGGAAGTTAAGTTTGTATACATGCTATGTGACGTACCCAAGAAAAAATGAGCAAATACCCTGAAAGAAAGAAATATTTTGCAGTAGTGCATGTAACATAAAATACTTAGTTAACATTATTTTGATTAAAAAAGTGTAGAAACCATCCCGCCACACCAAGGTGACCCATATCGGGACTGTCATAGTAACTAATATTTAAAACTACTTGTACACATTAGACAAAAACTAATGAGCCATGCACACAGTGAACAAATCTGTAAGACATTGTTCACACCACCAAAAGACTGAGTAACAAAAAACAGTCAAACAAACGTGCAAAAATACTCTATTGTAAAAAAAAACTGTAAAAAGCAAGTGCTGCTAAAAAAAAGTAGTAAAAAACAGGGTATTTAGTTGATACGTTTTTTGCAAAAAATGTATACTAAGCCGCTCTACCTCAACAAGGTAATCCGTATCAGAGCACCTCTGATACGGGTTACCTTGTCGAGGTAGAGCGGCTGTCACGTCCTACTGACGGACTCCACACGTGGACCCACTGGACCGCGTAGAGCGGATGCTGATACCGGGATGACAAAGAGACGGACCAGTATAGTAGAGTCAACAGGTTTATTAACAACACACACACCCACGCCCCAGGGGAGGGCCACACGGTCACAGCACCGGAACACCACCGAAGGAGGCCCCGGAGCGCTTAACCCCTATACAGGGATACCGCTGGTACCAACCTCGGAGGGACCGATGAAGCAGATACGGGTGTTGAACCGACCCAAGACAACGTGGGAAACAATACAGCAACCGGGTATAGGATCGGAAACGGGGAACCGGGAACACGGGGAATCCGGAGCCAGGCTTGAGATAGGGATCCACTTGGAAGAGATCTGGGAAACCAGCCAGGAACGCGGAGGTCAGCAAGGAGCCGGCAGGGCAGGAATCTGTGGGAAGGAACACACAGAAATCAGGTAACAAGCCAAATAAGGAACGACCTGACCAGACCAGAAATGGCAGCTCCACTAGGGAGAAGTTGCCCTGGCCCCGACTGACTGGAAACAGGAAGTTTATATCATAGCAGGGCAGTCCTGATTGGCAGGACACAGAAGCATGGTGATTGGCTGAGTCGAGGAGCATGCTCCCTGCAGTCTCTCCAGCAGAAACAGGTTTGGAGATGTAGTTTCATGTGCTCAAGCAGTAGCCCCGGAAAGGGAGGAGAAGAGCAGCGCTACTCCAGCAGAGGGCGCTGGAACCCTGCGGCAGACCCCCGAGGGGTAACAGCGGCTTTGTATACATTTTTTGCAAAAAACGTATCAACTATAAATACCCTGTTTTTTACTACTTTTTTAGTAGCACTTGCTTTTTACTGTTTTTTTTACAACAGAGTATTTTTGCACATTTGTTTGACTGTTTTTTGTGACTCAGTCTTTTACTTGTAAACATTAGATGCACATCACACCTTTCTGCTTTGGGTCACCTTGACTTGGCGGGATGGCTTTTTATGCATTTTTTTTTAAATCAAAGTAATGTTAACGAAGTATTTTATTTTACATGCACTATTGCTAATTATTTATTCCTTTTAGGGTATTTGCTCATTTTTGCTTCTTTCCTGGGTGTTCAGGATCCAAACACATCAGGCATCACTTACTGTTTAATAATGGTTTCCTCCATTAGATGTTGTGGGAACAGTTAGGTGCCCTATAGATATGATACTATTATATTTGTGCATAACACATTTGTACCTTAAATGGTAAATAATGTTTTAACAAGCTTTGCATAAATCAATCCTACAGGTGAATATAAGAAACTTTGTAATATATCTTATTAGAGGAATATGCTTCTTTCTCCACTTATAAGCCACATCCCCCTCCCCATATCACCTGCCCCTGAGCTCATCATTCACTTAAAAAGAATACTCAAATTGGGCTTGGTCTTCGCATGATAGACTGGTACATTACATCTATTTCTACTATGAAATGGAAGAGGGAGGAGAAGTGAGAAGACATCAGAGGAAACACAGACAGATCATCCTACAGCTGCAATCAACTGTTTATCTCACATCAGTGCTGGATTCACAGCCACACCGCTCAGTGCTGCTGTATAATATCCTGCATGCTGCCACCCATTGTCTCTGTGTGTTACTGAGAAAGAAGGGCATGTACAGGAGACATCATAGCAAGTAGTCACCACCCACCAACTCAGTGAGAACTGATACAACCTGCAGAGGGTAAAACTGTCGAAAAAAGCAGAATACAAGTCATGCAATAGTCAGAAATAGTGTGAATTATCATGAAAACGCACAACAGCTTATTCTGAAAAGCTACATGAAATAAATGACAAGTAATAATGAAGGTTTCATATAAAGAATGCTGTATAAAAATAAGACTTTAAAACATAATTTTATTACCAGAGTTGTCCTGGACTCACGTATTTATGATCTATCAATAGAATAGGTGATCAATATAGGATCAGTGTGCATCCCACACACAGGACCCATAGGACCCTCACCAATCATCCTCCAGCTGTGGCCGTATGTAATAAATATATGTAAAGCACTATGGAATAAAGGCACTTTAATAATAAATAATAATGTTTGGAGTGCAGCATCACAGCGCTATACATTGTTTAGTGGTCACATTGAGAACTGCACTTTATTGCTCATTCACGTGACCTCATGTTGAAGACCGACCTATGCAAGTCCTGGATCACCACTTCAAATAAAACAAAAAGTACAAGTAAGGCCCCTTTAACCTCAGTGTTTTTGCTGATTTGTGGCAGATCCGGCATAACATTGTGGGTTATAGATGATTTAGTGACAAAAATGTTTATATTGATGGCGAAAAGGGTAAACCTGATGGACCTAGGTTTTTATTCAGCAATAATGTAACTATGATACAAGCAGTGAAGATCGGCACCATCCGTGCACAATATATGCGATATATTCACACCTATGTTATATTAATATTTTTGTAAGTCACCATCATGTATATCATCTACTGCTTCATCTCAGAAAGAAGCGCAGAGATAACGGAGTTATAATAAGGGTAAAACAGAGCCTGATTATTCTGGACCAGCAGAAGGTCCCCCCTGATTATTCTGGACCAGCAGAAGGTCCCCCCTGATTATTCTGGTCTGTCCATCAGAAGGTCCCCCCTGATTATTCTGGTCTGTCCATCAGAAGGTCCCCCCTGATTATTCTGGTCTGTCCATCAGAAGGTCCCCCCTGATTATTCTGGGTCTGTCCAGCATATAGTGCAGCATTATATATGCAGCCTCATATATCTCCATATAGTGCACCATTATATATGCATCCTTATATCTCCCATATACTGCAGTATTATACTGTATATGCAGTCTTATATCTCCCATATAGTGCAGTATTATACCGTGTTTCCCCGATAATAAGCCACCCCCAATAATAAGCCATAGTGGGTGGTAGAGGAGGGGCAGCCAATATAAGCCATACCCCGAAAATAAGCCGTAGTAACGCTTTCATGGTAAAAATATAAGCCATGGTACCTTTTTACCGTATATGCATCGGCGCTGTCTGGTTCCCATATGTCTCTGCTGTCCCCGCTGCCCTCCGGGGTCTGTGTTGCCCTCTTCTGCCCTCATGTGCAGCCGCTGGTGGCCCCGAGTACAGGGGGTTAATGTTCTGTGTGCCCGCCTGGCCTGACGTCACCGCTGCCCCTGCAGGAGCTCTGATTGGCCTAGCGGCTCCCCAGCATCTCAAGTGGTGATTGGCTCAGCAGCTCGAGTGCTGATTGGCCCAGACGCTCCTGCAAGACGAAACAGCCACACCTGCACCCTGCACCGCGGAGGAATCCATTAGGGGAAGCCACCATTATGGTACAAAGTAAGGAAATCACAAAATGTTACCCTCGGGGCTGTGTGGGATACTGTACTGGGGGCTGTTACCCTCTGGGCTGTGTGGGATACTGTACTGGTGGCTGTTATCCTCTGGGAGGCTGTGCGGGATACTGTACTGGGGGCTGTTACCCTCTGGGCTGTGTGGGATACTGTACTGGAGGCTGTTACCCTCTGGCCTGTGTGGGATACTGTAAGGGCCTGTGATCCTTTGGGCTGTGTGGGATACTGTAAGGGCCTGTGACCCTCTGGGTTTTTGGGGATAATGTAAGGTCCTGTGACCCTCTGGGCTGTGTGGGATACTGTACTGGGGGCTGTTACCCTCTGGGCTGTGTGGTATACTGTACTGGGGGCTGTTACCCTCTGGGCTGTGTGGGATACTGTAAGGGCCTGTGACCCTCTGGGCTGTGTGGGATACTGTAAGGGCCTGTGACCCTCTGGGCTGTGTGGGATACTGTAAGGGCCTGTGACCCTCTGGGCTGTGTGCGATACTGTACTTGGAGCTGTTACCCTCTGGGCTGTGTGGGATACTGTAAGGGCCTGTGACCCTCTGGGCTGTGTGGGATAAACAAAAATCAAATTTTTTTTCTAATATAAGCCATACCCCGAAAATAAGCCATAGTGGGACTTTTGGGGGTGAAAAGAATATAAGACACTGGCTTATATTCGGGGAAACACGGTATATGCAGCTTTATATCCCCCATATACTGCAGTATTATACTATATATGCAGTCTTATAGCTTTCCATATAGTGCAGCCTTATTATGTGCAGCATTATATCTTCCATATAGTGCAGTTGACCCACCCCAGGGCCATGGGGTACCCGGTTCCTGGCGTTGATTTACTGGGGGCCTGGCGGTCGCTGAAAAAGGGGTTTAAAAATAAAAATAAGAGTTTGTGACGCCACCCACAGTGTCCGGTAATGATACTGGCGCTGCTGCAGACCTCCGGGGATGATGTTGAGGCAGCTAGTTGGTAATGCTCCCCGCAGGTGGAGCGGGATTCCCGGGGCAGTAATGGAAGAATGGAGAATTCACACAGGGAGGCAGCTCTTCAGTGGAGCTGCAGGCTGACAGTCTCAGTGAGCAGTAGTATGGCTCCTCCAGTGCAACCAATAAACACCCCACACGGTCTTAGTCTCTAAACCGGGTTTTACGGGTGACTCAGGCAGCAAAACAGTCTTTACACATAGTTCACGGGTACGGCTAGCCTGGGTAGTCACCAGAGAATCAGGCTATTTCACAGGGGACCTTCCGTGATGTGCCTGCTTTGCCTTTCATCTGTCCTACGTTCCCGCGCACAGAGCCCAACGCCAGTCCCCACGGATCATTATGGAGTCTAACGCCCTCTGAGCCTCCTGTGTGGAGTCGTCACCTCTGGGCCTCCTCTTGGAGTCCTTGCCTCTGGGCCCCCTCCTGGAGTCTATTGCTCTACGGGCCTCCTCGATCCTACATGGGGGCCTTAGGGGAATAATGCAGGGTTGCCACGACCTCTGGAGAGGTGCGTGCTCTCTGTTTTCTGCGGCTCGGGGATGAACACCCGCACCACCTTGGAGCCGGCCCTCTGGTGTCAGATTGGATTCACCCGTCCGGTAGATGTACCGACACGGATTCGGGTGCACCTCAACACCCTATGATCTCCTTCAGTTCCCGGGCCACCTCTCCTGAGGTGCCCTCCACTGCGCTCCTCGCAGGGTTCCCCTCCAATGACTTTCTCGCTGTCCACTTTACTACCTAAGCCCCTTCCACCGGTACTTTTTTCCTAGCAACAGATTAACCTATTGGTCCCCTGACCTAAGGTGTGTGGATGCGTGTGGTGAGGGTCCCTGACCGACATCCCAGTCCCCTGGTCACAGGGATACTACACACTCTGGTGTGGGTGCAGTACCCCTCCGAGGCGTCCCAACCAGTGGGGCGCCACACTATATTATATATGCGGCCTTACATCTCTCCATACATTGCAGTATTATACTGTATATGCAGCATTATAGCTTTCCATATAGAGCAGTATTACATGTACAGCCTTATATATGAACCCCCCCTTCCCCCTATATTCCTCTGGCCATACTGCACTCACTTATTAGAAAACAATATGTACTTACTTCTCCTGGTTCCCTTTCTGCTCCGGCGGTCTCCTGAAGATTCAAGACTCAGGAGGAGGAGGAGGTGCCGGCCTGCTGTATGCGGTCCCCAGTGGAATACAGGCCAGGAAGCCAGCAGGTTAGAGGAGTGGAGGGGCGGGAGCAGCAGCAGGAAGGCTTCCCTCCCCTCCTCAACCTGAAATACGGGCCCTATCTGACGTGCTGTCACATGGATGTGTGTTCTGGGAGATGCACCTCCATGTGAAGCAGGAGCTGTGATAGGTGGGCACAGGGGACGACTGGCAGCGCGGGCCCTTTATAGGTCCGGGACCCGTCGCAGCCGCAATCTCTACGACTGCGATCGTTATGCCACTGCTTATACCCCAATTTACCGAGTGCAGGGGGCGAGGGGGTGCAGACTGGTCTGCAATTTTCTGACAACTGCTCAATGTCCTCTTTCTTTGGAGGAGATTTTCTCCAAATATTCAATCTTAGTGGGTATTATTTTTATTACTACTCAGATTAAGCATTACGTTGTCTTCTGAGGTATACCAGATAGTGTCCGAACCTGCCCTCTCTACCTGGTCTCCCTTGGCACTCATGCAGCAGTTTATTTGCTGAGTCTTATCTATAAAGCAATCAAACATTCTATTTCATGGACCAATTCTTCACCAGGTACGGACTGATGGGTATCACAACTATCTTATTATAGACTGACTGATCTTTTGAAAGCCACTCTACATTTAAACTCTTTATTGCCAGATGACAGCTACTCAACTATGGCCCTCATGATTTTCCATAGGGCTTACATTTTCCCAGAGGTCAAATCTAGGATGCCTCTATCGGCTAATCCCTCTTGTCCCAAATGTTTATACTCTCAAGCTGACATCTTTCATTGTCTCTGGGATTGTCTGAAGAAACAGAAGGTTTGGGATATGCTTCTTAGTAATTTTACCAACACCTTCAACATTCGCTTTACATTATCTCCGGAATGGGCGTTATTTAATATTCTCCAATGGGATTGTCGAGCCCACTCGGTACCGGACCGGGTTGCTGCTGAGGAAGTCATGGACGTCCTGGTCCGGACCGTGTCCCGGGCCTCTCCTGCTGCTGCAGCCTTCCTTCATTCAGTGTGCAGAGCTGACAGGCTGTGGCTCTCCAGGTGGGATCTCTCTGCAGTCCTGCTGGAGGGAATCATGCAGAGGCAATCGAGAATCATGCAAGGGAGTCAGAAGCAGGGTTCACCGTGTTTACTTTGCAGTTCTTTTGGTACAGCAGTTCGGTTACAGTTCTTACACTGGTTACAACTTTCCCCTCCGGGTTCCTCTTTACTCTCTGCAGCCAGGTTGTTCCTCTCTGTGACCCCTCACTCTTTCTCTGTCCTTTCCAGGCTTTTCTCTCTCTTTTTCTCTCACTGTGTGTGTCGCCGGACAGTTTAGCGGTAGCTCGGACCCTGTGGGCCCTCGTGGTCGCCACTTAGCTGCCTGTCCTTTGGGTAGGAACTCCAACCTGGAGTTAGAGTCCCCCGTCGGTGAATCTGAGGAAACTCTGCCTCTAGCCTAGCCTCCAATAGTCCTGCTGTGCGGGGCTCTATCAGGCTCCCTTCTAACCGTGTGACTCAGGTTCCATACAGAAGGCTACTCCGCCAGCAGTTGGTCGTCTCAGCTGTGTTCCTAGGACCCAGTGCTGCTGGTCCTCTCTTTCCTCACACTCCTGGGGAGCTGGCTCTGGACGTACTTTCTCTCCGTGGTTTCTTGGGCGCTTCAGATTCTGCACTCCATTCACCCCACTCCTCCAGGACGTGTGCTTCTGGTCTGTACTGCTCAGCCTACCTCGGCCTACTATCTCCTTCCTCCACCCCTTCCCTATTTCTACCATCTGTCACCTGATCTGCTTGCTGTCCCACCCACTGTTCTCTAAACCCACCACCCCTTGCCCGCCTAGAGTCCCGAACTCTGGGTTGGGTGCTGCCCTCTAGTGGTGTGTGAGATGTCTGTGAGGATGTTTGTGTAAACTGTCTTCCCTTCTTACCTGGCTGCAGTTCCCTATGTGGCCTCCTGGTCGCAGGGGCACCACAGGATCAGCTACTAGGAATCTCTGCTCAGCAACGACGTGTTTTAACCACCGGTATGTGGGCGGCAGCGCCCCGCAAGAGCATTCTGCATTTGTGAGTACAGAACACAACTCCTTCACTAAATCTAATTTCTTCAAAGGTAACATATTTGTTTAAAATAGATTGGAGTCCATACTCCATAAAGAAAGTCATATGGAACGTTTTTTCCTCCCGTGGTCCTCCTTTATTGATATGCAGCTACTATCGGTATGGCAAGCATTACATGGTGGCTTTCAATTCACCGATTGGTATATGAGAGAGCTTATATCTGGTAACACACCTTACCTGATTAAGGCTAGGGTCACACTGGCGTCGTGGATACGTTTTTTCCATGCGTTTTTCACACTTGTCTTTTGTGAAAAACGCATCCATAGGCCCCAATGCAAAAACCGTATGGCTAAAGTGCCATGCGTTTTTTGTATGCGATTTTTGGCTCAGCACCAAAAATTGCATCATGCTGCATTTTTTGGTGCGTTTTTGGTGATTTTCAAAAATGCATGTGTTTTTGTAACATGGGGCCCTATGGGAAACGCATGCAAAAACGCATGGCACTAAATGGTACCATGCGTTTTTGCATGCGTTTTTGCTTGTGTTTTTTAAGGCTACTCCAGACCTAACAGCAAAAACACAGCCCAAAAACGCAGGCTGCCAAAAACATCCTCAAAAACGCAGTCAAGTGTGACCCTAGCCTTAACCTGTAGGGTTTCAGACGTGCCTGGGGAGGGGAGAGGGGGAGTTGGGGTCGGGACTTACCGTTAGGGCTCGGACACACTCATCCGAGTTTGACGGACGAGACTCGGAACAGGCTGGAGCAGTGACCCTGAACGGCTTCTCTCTCCCTGCACGGAGAATGGGATGCTGCACAGAAACACAAGCAGCTGTTATTCCCCGTCCAGTTAGGGAGAGGCTGTTCAGGGTCAATGCTCCAGCCTGTTCCGAGTCTCGTCCGTCAAACTCGAATGTAAGTAGCAGCGTGTGTCCGAGCCCTTAGGCTGGAAACACACTGGCGAGTGCAAAAACGGTCCGATTGACAGATCCGAGAGTTGGACGAGTGACATCCGACTTTTGGTCAGTGTGGCTTCCGCGTGTTGTCCGATTGCAATCTGTTTTTTTACTCAGCAGCCATTACTGTATAATCATTTACAGGAACATTTTGTACAGTGGTCTGAGCTACAGAATGGTAATGTATCAATTAAAACTCGCATCAGACTCGGATGGTCCATGTGCGGTCCGACTGTGGTCCGTTTTTTTTTTTGGACCCATGGACTTGCATTGGCGACTCTCGTCCGACACTCGCATACAATCACAGCATGTTGCAACTGACTCGTCATCCGAGTCTCGGACGAGAAAAAACGTCCGACACTCGGAAATGTGTTACTGGACATTGACTAATATTGGTCCGACTGCAATGTGATTTTTACTCGCATTGCAGTCGTCCGAGCTTCACGCCAGTGCGTCCAAGCTCTTAGACTGAACAACCCCGTCTTCTGTTGAACCTTTCAAACTACACTTTCTGGATATTGGTATGTCTTTCTTTATCTCTATATGCTATGTATCATACTGATTCTTATTTTGTTTGCAGACAGTATAAATAAATATTAAAACAAAAGCAACAATATGTGACATCCATCCGATGCTACCGGCTCAGCTGCTGGTTAGGGAGAACTAGGGACTCCAAGACCCTTTAACCTCTGTACAGTGATCTGGAATTACAGCAGAGCCCAGGAAGTCACTGCCTATAGGTGAGCAGCAGACCGGAGGCAGAAAGAACGCCAGACAGGGACAAACCAGGGAAGGAGAAGGAAAGGGACAAAAAAAGGATGCAGTAGTGAGGTCAGGAGGCCGAGTCACAACCAAGAGGGCAACAAGCCACAAAATCATACAAGAAGAAGGGTCAAAAAACAAGCATGGGTCAAACCAAAAACACTAAATGCAAAGCTAGATAGAGGAACCAAAGACTATTTCTGGCAGCTAGTGAGACAGGCCCAAAGGTGTATGAAGGGTCCAGGACTGGTGACCTCACCCAGACTGACCATACAACATGGTCAGACTGTGAAGCACCACAGGTCCCAGCCACTCCAATTCTAGCACATGAACAAATCTTGCACCTTCTAGAAACCTCCTCAAAGACCTCTCCCCTATCACCAGCATCGCCAACTGGGTGAATATGGCGGTGCCTAGTGGCAGGGGCAGGAATTGCAGGAGCAGGTTCAGATGAGGACATGACACCATATTATCATTATCTCAGAATTGGTAAGTAATAGAACTTATTAAAGCTGATTTACTTTTTCCTTGAAAATCCAAGTAGAAGGGGTTAAAATGTAATGGTCTCACATTAAAATATAACCAAAAGCTAGAGAATCGTTTGTTTTTCTATGCACAGGTCACATAAACAATGCCATCAGAGTGAACTCATTTACATCCAGTACCCAGCAAGTAATGTGCATGAGTGCTAATATTTAGGATAGGAACAGTGCATATTATTCGCCGAGCATCATATGGTCATGTATACAATACTCGCCTTGTGTCATACAGTCGCCTCAGTAACTGTAACATCCACTTACTCAACTATGCTACATCGCTGAGCTCTGCTATACACCACGGTGAGTCTCCTGACCTAATGAACTTTGCTAAATCACTAGAGTCAGTGCCCTGATCTATTTATCTCTGCTTCATTGCCACAGTGAATCTAATTCACCCAGGGGTCTATGGGAACTCGGAACCTGGGCGTGGAGTTGGAGGGATGTCACTGGTGGCCTGCCCGGACCCGTAGCCCTGGTGGTCGGCTCAAAAATTGGGGAAAAGTAGAAGGGGTTTAAAAGAATAAAAGTTTTTCGTGACGCCACCTGCAGATTCTGGTGATGTTCACCACTGTCAGACCGCCGGGGACGATGGTATTGCAGCTTGGGTGGTGTGGCTCCCTGCAGGTGGAGCCGAGTCCCAGGGGCAGGATAGCACTGCACTTGTTGTCATGGGGTTGTGGGCAGCGCAGCTGCGCAGCGGATGTTGTAGAAAGGAGACACTGAGGCCTTGTGACTCTATACTGGACTGGTAATTTACTGGAACCGGTTCAGATGGCACTTCAGGTTACAGTTTCCACAGTCTTTGAACGGGTAGCTGGCCGGGTAGTCACTGAGGAGGGTAAAGTCTCTGTGAGGCTCCCATAGTATACCTTCGTTTGTCTTCTTATGTCCCGCTGTTCTGACTTGCGCCTCCTCACTTTCCTTGCGCTGCCCTGCACAGCCCGCTTGTCTACCAGGCCCGTTGGGTGCTATGAGGCACCCTTCTCTCTAAGGGGCTCAACCCGGTTTGGTGATCCTGGTGGGGCTGCATGTTCTGGATGGGGGGGTGGGGGGTGGGGTTTTGGGGGGGATTGGGGCTGATAATTCGGCCCTTGACTGGCTGGTGTTGACGGCTCAGGGGTGAACTCGCCTGCACCATAACTCGGAGCCGGCACTCCGTTGGTGGACTGGGATTCCCCCAGACCTGTCCAGTGGTCTGGCACTGGGTTTCCCCTTTCTTTCCAGGGCTACCCTTTTCTTCTCAGGCGCCCTCACTGGGAGACCCCTCCAAGGCTCCCTCCTTGCTTCTTCCCTCAGTACAGACTACATCCAACTGTGTGACTTCCTGCCTTTCTCCTTACTCCTAACTCTCCTCCCCCCGGGACCAGTTACCCTGGTAACGGGTTGCCAATTTGTCCCCTAGTCTAGGTGTAAGGATGTCGGGGTGGGAGCCTCAGGTTAACTTTACACTCCTCAAATGACAGGAATACCGCACACTCTGCTGTGGGTGCAGTACCCCAACTGTGGCACAGTGGCCAGTGGGGCGCCACAAATCGTCTGATTTACTTAAATCAGCTACATCATGAAAAAATTGCTATATAACTACAGTGAGCCTTCTGACATATTCAACTCTGCTACATCACTGGTCTTTGCAACATCACTAGAGTAGGTTTCCTTACCTACTCAACCTTACTATATTGCTGGGCTCTGCTACATTGCCACAGTGGTTCACCTGACCTACTCAACTCTGCTACATCACTGGGCTCTACTATACCCAAAAGACTCCATGACATACTCTGCTCTGCCTCATCACTAGGTCTAATTTGTTGTGCCTCTATTTGCCTCAGAAGTCTCTGTACATTGAACCTCCAGCTTCCTAGTGGATTTTTACTCAACTCCTTCAGTTTCTGACCAGTGTTTTCATCCTCTGCTGCTCTATCCATCCAGACCGCCCTGCTGGATAATTGCTTTCTGTCCGTCCTGCTGGATGATCGCTTTCTGTCCATCCTGCTGGATGATCGCTTTCTGTCCGTCCTGCTGGATGATCACTTTCTGTCCGTCCTGCTGGATAATTGCTTTCTGTCCGTCCTGCTGGATGATCACTTTCTGTCCATCCTGCTGGATGATCACTTTCTGTCCATCCTGCTGGATGATTGCTTTCTGTCTGTCCTGCTGGATGATTGCTTTCTGTCTGTCCTGCTGGATGATCGCTTTCTGTCTGTCCTGCTGGATGATCGCTTTCTGTCCATCCTGCTGGATGATCGCTTTCTGTCCGTCCTGCTGGATGATCGCTTTCTGTCTGTCCTGCTGGATGATCGCTTTCTGTCCATCCTGCTGGATGATCGCTTTCTGTCCGTCCTGCTGGATGATCGCTTTCTGTCTGTCCTGCTGGATGATCGCTTTCTGTCCATCCTGCTGGATGATCGCTTTCTGTCCATCCTGCTGGATGATCGCTTTCTGTCTGTCCTGCTGGATGATCACTTTCTGTCCGTCCTGCTGAATGATCGCTTTCTGTCTGTCCTGCTGGATGATCGCTTTCTGTCCATCCTGCTGGATGATCGCTTTCTGTCTGTCCTGCTGGATGATCGCTTTCTGTCCATCCTGCTGGATGATCGCTTTCTGTCTGTCCTGCTGGATGATCGCTTTCTGTCCATCCTGCTGGATGATCGCTTTCTGTCCGTCCTGCTGGATGATCACTTTCTGTCCGTCCTGCTGGATGATCACTTTCTGTCCGTCCTGCTGGATGATCGCTTTCTGTCTGTCCTGCAGGATGATCGCTTTCTGTCCGTCCTGCTGGATGATCGCTTTCTGTCCATCCTGCTGGATGATCGCTTTCTGTCCGTCCTGCTGGATGATCGCTTTCTGTCCGTCCTGCTGGATGATCACTTTCTCTCCGTCCTGCTGTATGATCGATTTCTGTCTGTCCTGCTGGATGATCGCTTTTTGTCTGTCCTGCTGGATGATCACTTTCTGTCCGTCCTGCTGGATGATCACTTTCTGTCTGTCCTGCTGGATAATCGCTTTCTGTCCGTCCTGCTAGATGATCACTTTCTGTCCGTGCTGCATTATAACAGCTCATCCGGACGGAGGGTCTTGAGGATAAACCTTTTCAGAAAAGACATAACACAAGATTAAAAATATCATAACAAATTATTCATTATTCCAATACCAGCTTACATTTTCCCATGGCCTATTTGGGAGTAATTACCCGTCCTTAGAATAGTTTTTATGCAGGAAGCCAAAGTATTTTATGAAGAAGTCAGTCATTTAATATGATGACTAGAGCGCTGGTATTCGGCCAAATCCTCCTCAGCTGCAAGCACCGACCTACTGACATGAGCAAAATCTGCTCCACTAGATCACAACTCCGCTGACTCAATGGATCCACCCTGATTACAGGAGAAATCACACCTTCATAATAAGCCAGGCTGTATTAAATGCAGGGTGTGGGGATAAAGGCCACTTTACACACAAAGATATCTGTGTCCAACTTCTGAACAGATCTCTGGTTGCAGTGAAATCATGGACACATTGTTACATTTTTGTACACAGCCACAAAATGGAGCAATGTGTCCATAATTTCACTGCAACCAGAGATCTGTTCAGAAGTTGGACACAGAAGTTGGTGTGTGTAAAGCGGCCCTAAGGGCCACTTTACACACACCAACTTATCTGTCCAACTTCTGACCAACTTACTGGTTGCAGTGAAATCATGGACACATTGCTCCATTTTGTGGCTGTGTACAGATGGAACAATGTGTCCATGATTTCACTGCAACCAGTAAGTTGTTCAGAAGTTGGACAGATAAGTTGGTGTGTGTAAAGTGGCCATAAGTTTTATTCACCAAAAATACTGCAAAAAGGCTTCAGAAATTCAGCACAAAGTATTTGCAGCGTTTTGCAGTTTTCTTATTACTTTCAATGAGTAAAAAACACAACACAAAAGATTGCTGCATGCTGCGTATGGCCGCAAAAAGCGTCCGAGACACCAATGCAAGTCAAAGGGTTAAAAAAAAACTGATATTACACAGTTCATCTATGTGCTGTACAGTTTTTCCAGATACATTACCATTCTGTAGCAATACTAGGAGAATCCTGAACACGTGACTCATCCAGGCAGGGGTACTCAGATCTCGGACGTTGATTTAGGGGTGTTGTCACTGGTGGTCGATGCCCGAGTCTGTGGCCCTGGTGGTCACTGAAAAGTGTGGAAATAAAATAATAAAATGGATTGAATTGTTCGTGACGCCACCTGCAGTTTCTGGTGATAACACCAGCGCTACTGTCAGACCTCCGGAGATGATGGTATTACAGCTCTTGTTCCCTGCAGGTGGAGCGGGATTCTCGGGGCAGAGTTGCTGCTGTGCTGATTGTCATGGTAGCAGCACTGTAGTTCAACGGTAAAAGACAAGAGAGGCTTTCTTTGATCTGCACGGGTATTTACTGGTCACTTGATAAACACAGTTCAATAACAGGTTAACATTCACACAGTCACGGGTAGCTGGCCTGGTAGTGACCAATGAATAGGGTGTCTTTATGTGGCTTACTTCTCTTTCTCTGTCCTGTTGTGGTGAAGCCTGGCTGGCTTGAAACCTGGCCTGGCCTGCTTGTTCCTTTCCTGTTGTCTTAACGTGGGTAAGAACCTTCTCCGGATTACCGCTACCCTTGTGGCTTTACGCGGGTCCTGGCTCTTAGCGTTAGTGATTCTTGTTGCAGGTGTCCTAGAGGCTAAACTCTCCTGGGTCCGACCGGTGTTGGTGGCTCGGAGTTGAACTTGCCCATACCGCTCCCGGAGCCAGTTCTCCTCTATGGACTAGGATTCCCCCAGACCTATTACTGTATGGTCTGGCACTAGGTCTCCTCCTTCTGCCAGGGTCACCACTCTTTCTGGGTGCCCTTTCTGTGCTTTTCCCTGAAGGGTCCTCCTCAGACATACTCGTACTCTGTTCTACTTCGTTCTGACTTCCCGCCTTCCACTACCACTCTTATAACTCCCAGGGACCAGTTACATAGGTAACAGGTTGAACCAATTGGTCCCCTGAAGCTAAGTGTGTGTGTGTGTGTGTGGATGCAGGGTGTAAGCCACATATTAACCTCCCCTTTCACTGGCCACAGGGATACCGTACACGCTGGTCTGGGTGCAGTACCTCTTAGTGGCGCACCGACCAGTGGGGCGCCACACATACATTGTGGGTGGCCCTTGAGGACTGGAGTTGTGGAACGCTGTATTACTAGGACATCATCCAAGTGCAGTCCAATGATTAAAATGAGGCTCTGAGATCGTATGGATGAAAGCATCTGCTTCCTCTCCCCCTCAATAATTGGTGGTTCCTCTCCTCAGTGATCAGCAGTTCCTCTCCTCCTCAGTGATCAGAAGTTCCTCTCCTCCTCGGTGATCGATGGTTCCTATCCTCAGTGATCGGTGGTTCCTCTCCTCCTCAGTGATCAGCGGTTCCTCTCCTCCTCAGTGATCAGAAGTTCCTCTCCTCCTCGGTGATCGATGGTTCCTATCCTCAGTGATCGGTGGTTCCTCTCCTCCTCAGTGATCAGCGGTTCCTCTCCTCCTCAGTGATCAGCGGTTCCTCTCCCCTCAGTGATCGGCGGTTCCTCTCCTCCTCAAGGATTGGCGATTCCTCTCCTCCTCAGTGATCGGCGGTTCTTCTCCTCCTCAGTGATCAGCGGTTTCTCTCCTCTTCAGTGATCAGCGGTTCCTCTCCTCCTCAGTGATCGGCAGTTCCTCTCCTCCTCAGTGATCAGCGGTTCCTCTCCTCCTCAGTGATCAGCGGTTCCTCTCCTCCTCAGTGATCAGCGGTTCCTCTCCTCCTCAGTGATCGGCAGTTCCTTTCCTCCTCAGTGATCAGCGGTTCCTCTCCTCCTCAGTGATCAGCGGTTCCTCTCTTCCTCGGTGATCAGTGGTTCCTCTCCTCCTCAGTGATCAGCGGTTCCTCTCCCCTCAGTGATCGGCGGTTCCTCTCCTCCTCAGTGATCGGCGGTTCCTCTCCTCCTCAGTGATTGGCGATTACTCTTCTCAGTGATCGGCAGTTCCTCTTCTTCTCAATGATCAGCGGTTCCTCTCCTCCTCAGTGATCAGCGGTTCCTCTCCTCCTTAGTGATCAGCGGTTTCTCTCCTCCTCAGTGATCAGCAGTTCCTCTCCTCCTCAGTGATCAGCAGTTCCTCTCCTCCTCAGTGATCGGCGGTTCCTCTCCTCCTCAGTGATCAGCGTTTCCTCTCAGTGATCAGTCGTTCCTCTCCTCCTCAGTGATCAGTGGATCCTCTCCTCCTCAGTGATCAGCGGTTCCTCGGTGATCGGTGGTTCCTCCCCCCCTCAGTGATCGGCGGTTCCTCTCCTCCTCAGTGATCAGCGGTTCCTCTCCTCCTCAGTTATCAGTGGTTCCTCTCCTCCTCGGTGATCGGCGGTTCCTCTCCTCCTCAGTGATCAGTGGTTCCTCTCCTCCTCAGTGATCAGCGGTTCCTCTCCTCCTCAGTGATCAGCGGTTCCTCGGTGATCGGTGGTTCCTCTTCCCCTCAGTGATCGACGGTTCCTCTCCTCCTCAGTGATCAGCGGTTCCTTTCCTCCTCAGTTATCAGTGGTTCCTCTCCTCCTCGGTGATCGGCGGTTCCTCTCCTCCTCAGTGATCAGCGGTTCCTCTCCTCCTCAGTTATCAGTGGTTCCTCTCCTCCTCGGTGATCGGCGGTTCCTCTCCTCCTCAGTGATCAGCGGTTCCTCTCCTCCTCAGTGATCAGCGGTTCCTCTCCTCCTCAGTTATCAGTGGTTCCTCTCCTCCTCGGTGATCGGCAGTTCCTCTCCTCCTCAGTGATCGGCGGTTCCTCTCCTCCTCAGTGATCAGCGGTTCCTTTCCTCCTCAGTTATCAGTGGTTCCTCTCCTCCTCGGTGATCGGCGGTTCCTCTCCTCCTCAGTGATCAGCGGTTCCTCTCCTCCTCAGTTATCAGTGGTTCCTCTCCTCCTCGGTGATCGGCGGTTCCTCTCCTCCTCAGTGATCAGCGGTTCCTCTCCTCCTCAGTGATCAGCGGTTCCTCTCTTCCTCGGTGATCAGTGGTTCCTCTCCTCCTCGGTGATCGGCAGTTCCTCTCCTCCTCAGTGATCAGCGGTTCCTCTCCTCCTCGGTGATCAGTGGTTCCTCTCCTCCTCGGTGATCGGCAGTTCCTCTCCTCCTCAGTGATCAGCGGTTCCTCTCTTCCTCGGTGATCAGTGGTTCCTCTCCTACTCGGTGATCGGCAGTTCCTCTCCTCCTCAGTGATCAGCGGTTCCTCTCCTCCTCAGTTATCAGTGGTTCCTCTCCTCCTCGGTGATCGGTGGTTCCTCTCCTCCTCAGTGATCGGCGGTTCCTCTCCTCCTCAGTGATCAGCGGTTCCTCTCCTCCTCAGTTATCAGTGGTTCCTCTCCTCCTCGGTGATCGGCGGTTCCTCTCCTCCTCAGTGATCAGCGGTTCCTCTCCTCCTCAGTTATCAGTGGTTCCTCTCCTCCTCGGTGATCGGCGGTTCCTCTCCTCCTCAGTGATCAGCGGTTCCTCTCCTCCTCAGTGATCAGCGGTTCCTCTCCTCCTCAGTTATCAGTGGTTCCTCTCCTCCTCGGTGATCGGCAGTTCCTCTCCTCCTCAGTGATCGGCGGTTCCTCTCCTCCTCAGTGATCAGCGGTTCCTTTCCTCCTCAGTTATCAGTGGTTCCTCTCCTCCTCGGTGATCGGCGGTTCCTCTCCTCCTCAGTGATCAGCGGTTCCTCTCCTCCTCAGTTATCAGTGGTTCCTCTCCTCCTCGGTGATCGGCGGTTCCTCTCCTCCTCAGTGATCAGCGGTTCCTCTCCTCCTCAGTGATCAGCGGTTCCTCTCTTCCTCGGTGATCAGTGGTTCCTCTCCTCCTCGGTGATCGGCAGTTCCTCTCCTCCTCAGTGATCAGCGGTTCCTCTCCTCCTCGGTGATCAGTGGTTCCTCTCCTCCTCGGTGATCGGCAGTTCCTCTCCTCCTCAGTGATCAGCGGTTCCTCTCTTCCTCGGTGATCAGTGGTTCCTCTCCTACTCGGTGATCGGCAGTTCCTCTCCTCCTCAGTGATCAGCGGTTCCTCTCCTCCTCAGTTATCAGTGGTTCCTCTCCTCCTCGGTGATCGGTGGTTCCTCTCCTCCTCAGTGATCGGCGGTTCCTCTCCTCCTCAGTGATCAGCGGTTCCTCTCCTCCTCAGTTATCAGTGGTTCCTCTCCTCCTCGGTGATCGGCGGTTCCTCTCCTCCTCGGTGATCAGCGGTTCCTCTCGTCCTCAGTGATCGGCGGTTCCTCTCCTCCTCAGTGATCGGCGGTTCCTCTCCTCCTCGGTGATCAGCGGTTCCTCTCCTCCTCAGTGATCAGGAGGGTAGATGACACCTGCTGCCTGTTAGTGCTTGGGCATATTTTATTTTATTAATATTAATCCAGGATAACCACTTTAAATATTTCCACATCTAAAACTCTACAATGTACAGGCTCCATAGGAAGCGCCGTGTCTTAGCGTGCCGTGTAAGTCTGCGACATGCAGGCAATGTCTCCAATAATTAGTGGCCGATTTAAAATACTCAAATATCCTCGTGTGGCCGGGCCGTCCTCAGCCTCACCGTAGATGACATTATTCCCTCATACCAGTAAGCTCCTGCCCCTAACAATTGGCAGCGCTCACACCACGGACATCTGGACATGCACTGGATTCCAGACAAGCTGTCAACACCAGGCCGTGGTCACATAGCGAACGGCAGGAGATGTGTGAACATCGGGTGCGATCTGCTAATGACTCCCTGCTCTGCTACGTCATCGGGGTGTTCTGTATTTGTGATCCCATCCTGCGATCAGATCACAGATCTTTATCTCCTCCATAGTCGGCCTCGGCGTATATCGCGCTGCACTCGGATTACATCAGAGCAGTCCTGTGTTTTACACGTGCCCATAGACTGGTATGGGTGTGCTGATCCAATTTGCAGAGACCATTATAGCATGCGGCAATTGTTTTCTCATGCCGGCACTAACGCATAGTATAACACTGGTCTGAGCGCTATCCGATATAACAGCCATGTTACACGCGTGTGAGTGAGCCCTTACTATGTTGTCCATGGATATCCCAATGAAGCACATAGCGGACTGTACTGTAGCTCTGCATTATGGGAATGTTGCTGTTATTTGCACTCAACAATATACTTTTCTTATTTTTGTGGGACATGAGTATTTACATCAATTTTTCTGGCTAACAGGGTACCACAATATTATTTTGTGTTATACATTTTGGCTAAAGAATGACCAAGGAAAGATAAGCCTATGGTTTGTCTGCACAGTTGCATAATGCCTCATATATTATCCCCATTAAAGCAACTTAGTGTCTGCACCAACAGATCAAGATGTCGTCTAATTAGGTCCAACCTTAAAATATAATGTTAAGCATTGATTGATAATGAGCCTTTTGGTCGAGTTTTCCATATCATTAAACTGATCACTTTACTTGTTAGATGTTCTTCAAGGTGTTGGAACTTGAAGACAGGAATGCTGCGTGCCACGGCAGGGTAGGGTATATCCAGATGGGTTCCTTCTTTTCTAAAGTAATTGTGTTTACATGAGTATAGGACCCGGAATATTCTGAAATAAATTCATAATTCATGTAAGGCTCAGTGATGTGGGACAATCTTACTGACAGTGGCATAACGTGAAGCTCATGGGTCCCGATGCAAGAGCTCTTACAGGGCCCCCAATTATTGAACATTTTTACCAGCATTGGTCTTTTTCTATAGGCCAAAAGGACCTTTGGGGTCCCCCAGGCTCCAGGGTCGGGTATAATTGTAATCCCTGCACCTGTTACAGTTACACCCTACTCATTGATATGGTACTGTTATATAGTGGTGTTGGATTTCTATCCTCATCTTGGAGGAGCCACTATCCTTGTGTCCAGCCTATGTCACATTTGTGTAAGTAAAGCCTCTAATATTCTTTTGTAAGTGTCTCGGCTGTGTGGGCCGGGGTACTCAGTAGCTGGGCAGTCAGTCAGTCTATATATCACGGTGGCGATTGCCCAGCCCCATTGCCCTGACCAGACATGCAAAAGGGGATTATTTACAAGGGATTTAAGAGTTTATAGTTTGTTGTGATGTCAGCTGAGGGATCTGGTCAGGGGTGACCAGCGCGCAGGTAGTGGCCCCAGAGGATAGATGGTAGAGCAGCTAGATGGAGCACTTCCCTCAGCAGGAGCGGGCCCCTGGGGTGTGGTGGAGGACATGGTGTTGAAGATGGTAGGAGTCATAGCAGTGAGTCAAGCTGCAGGTTGGCATTTGTATATTGTTCTTTATATTTGTACTTTATATTTGCTGTCTGGTCGATCTGCCAGTTTGGTTCTGGCTGAGACTGTGGCGCCCCGCAACGAGTGCGTCACAGGAGGGTATTGCATCCCTGACTGAAGATGCAATATTCTTCGTCTCGGTGATGACATGGTTAATACTCAGAGCTCCATACCCTACATGCACCATTAGAATAGAGGGCCAACCAGGTTCTGGTGGGAGGAGTGTAGGAGTAGTGTGAGGAGTAGTAGTCGTCAGGAGGAGAAAAGAGGAGAAGGAAAGAGTTGGGAAGATGTAACGAAGGAGAAGGGGGCTCTGCACAGTGCCGTGCAGCCCTGAAGTCCACTTACTGGCTGGCGCCATTAATCGGTGCCCTAGACCGGAACACGGGCATCTTACTTAACGGGTCCAATTATACCCGTGCCCAAGAACTAACCAACCGGATCACTGGTTCCGAGGCGAGCAAGTCGTTCACCGCAGCTCCGCAAACCAGGGTGAAGAACCGCTTCACAGAGGCATCTCACCACCGCCGCCATCCACGTTGTCTTGCCAGCAGGGACTCACCCATGGGACACAGGACCCTCTGCAGCTTATATACAGTCAGAAACTCCAAATAGAAGTCTCCCAAGTACCCTGACATGGTAACCTAAGGCAACTCCGGCAACCCGTTAGAGAGAATAGAGAGAGGAGGAACACCACGGAGCTCTGAATCAACACCAGTCATTGCTGGGACCCCCCAGTCCGTTACCCAAGACTGTATACCTTGTACCATCTTACCGGTTGCAGTAAAACACCCGTTACAGAGAACGCTGGTGTCTGTGTTTCCTTCAGAACTGTTAAACTTATACCTACAGTACTAAGAAGCTGCCATATTACATCAAGGACAGCTACTGGCCCCGGGGACTCCCACTCATCCTGTGGGGATCGTCCCATCTTGCTGCCGTACATCCCCCGGAGGCCCAAGCAGCGCCGGTGAAATCACCGGGATTCCCGCAGGTGGCGTCACGACAAGAAAGAATTAACCCCTTATCTGTTCAGTCAAGCCCTTTTTGATCTGACCACCGGGCCCCACAGCTTCGGGCGCGGAACCGTGACGGGAGAAGCAACGCCCGAGACATGAAGACTCGGCTACGGTGAGTCAAGACCAATTGTTTCTTTTCCTTATGCCAAACTTGAATAAAAATTTATTGACAAAAAAAAAAAAGTGCAGGTTGGCTGCATAAAACATTTAAGAAGACAGTCTCTGTTTTTTATCTTTTTATTTGTATAGCAGTCCATCAGCTAGCTGATCCAGAGTACTGGTTCACCGGGCCAGGTGATCTGGCCAGTCTGGAAAGAACTAAGCACTGCTATGATGGATCGGTATACGGCCTACTAGTTGACTTTCTCCTTAGGATGAGGTTCTAAGTACTATCTGCTTCCCCATATGCCTCTTCCTTCCTCGTGACTACTAGCAGGCATGCAGGTGTCCATGGACTTTTGAGACCCCGGACGCACACCTGATCTCTAGACCTATGACAGTCACTGTGCCTCTGGTAGTCCCACAGTGTGGCTACTAAGCTTGCAGCCCAGCAGCCTCCAGTTTACTGCCAGGCATGAAGTCCTGACAGCCTGAGGTCCTCGCACCTCTTCCAAAGCTGGTGTCCTGCACAGCCCGAAGGCTGTTAGCAAGCTCACACTCATCCACTGTCGGACTCTGTCTAACAAGTGTCTACGTTTCTCCTAATGCCACCCCTCCCTACTGCTCACTACAGCTAGGCCCTCCCTCCAACCAGTGTCTGTCACTGCCCTAAAGAGGCATTTTGTGCCCAGCCCACTGATTAGAGTTTGGGAAATGTGTGCATGCATTGGAAGTCCATCATAAGATATCTGAATACTCTTCAGATGTGGTGTTAGTGCCGAAGGAGTTAACTACCACTGTGGCGACCAGACCGCAGGGGCACCACTTATGCCAAAGCGGTTTTCCATATTTTAGTAAATAGTGTACTCTAAATGATTACTTAAAAAAATAAAAATAAAGAAATAAATATATACATATAAAGTCAGCTTTTACTTACCCCCCCCAGTTCTGCGCACGCTCTCTTCCCCCACTTCAGCACACGCTCTCCTCCCCATTCAGCACACACTCTCCTCCCCCGGTTTTGTACACACTCTCTTCCTCCAGTTCAGAACACGCTCTCCGCCCCCGGTTCAGCACATGCTCTCCACCCCCGGTTCAGCACACGCTTTCTTCCCCAGATTCAGCACATGCTCTTCTTCCCCGGTTCAGCACACGCTCTCCTCCCCCTGTTCAGCACAGGCTCTTGTGGCGACCCTGCGGATCCAGTCGCCACAGCGGTACTGCACCCCTGTTGAGGTGTAGTACCTGTAGCCGCCCCGCTGTCCGGGGTCCCCACTTCACACCCTGTTTCCCCCTCTTCCCGATCTGTTACCTGTTCTTCCCGGGGTCGGGGTTCCAGGGTGCCGGTCATCCGCAGGCGGCTCCGGGGTTCCAGGGTGCCCTGACTTCTGCCTGCAAGCTCTGAATGTGCTTCCTGCTTCCTCTCTGGGATCTCACTAGGAGGCGGGGCCGCTCTCTCAGCTCCTTTTATAGAGTCTGGGTGCTGATCAGTCTGCCCTGCACCCGGGCCAATCATTGCTGTGCTGCAGGGTTATAAACCCTGCATTCACTGCCAGACCTCGCCGGGGCAACTTCATTCCTTGTGAAGCTGCCAGTCTGGTGATTCGCAAGTAACGCACCACCGGGCACCTCGGTTAGCGGGTCCAGGTGATATCCCTGTCCTAGGGGGTCACTTATCCTGGCACCTTACTGAGGGGTACTTGTGTTGTATCCTTGTGGCCTTCCCTTGGGGCCATCTTGCTTTTGCCTTTGGTTTTAATAAAGCCTTAAAAGTATTCAGTTGTCCGGTTCTCTGTCATCCTGGTATCGGCATCCGCAATAGCTGCGGTCCAGTGGGTCCACACCTCAGGGTACGCCCTAGGGCGTGACAGTACCCCAATCTCGGTTAAGGCTACTTTCACATACCGATTTTTAGGGAGCCGATGCTGTCCGATATAATTCGGACAGCATCGGCTCCCTTCTGATGCCTGGAATCGGGTGCCAAATAGGCACCCGATTCCGGCATAAAATCGGCACCGGGCTGCAAAAAAAAAAAAAAAAAAAAAAGTTTCTCACCTTCCCCCGAGCCCCCGCCGTCTTCTGCCATCTTCCTCTAGGCTCCCGGTGGCTCTCGCAGGCTGCCGGTGTCAGCAGAGGTGTACCTCTGCTGTACACAGGACCTGCGATGATGTCACAGTCACGTGACCGCGGGTTCACCATGGTAAACCCGCGGTCACATGACTGTGACATCACCGCAGGTCCTGTGTACATCAGAGGACGCGCTCTGCTGACACCGGCAGCCTGCGGGAGCCACGGGAGCCTAGAAGAAGATGGCGGGAGACGGCGGGGGCTCGGGGGAAGGTGAGAATAAACTTTTTTTTTTTTAACCCTTATGCTCCTAGTTAGGAGCAGTTTTACTGTACTGAGCATGCTCAGTACAGTAAAACGGGGTCCGAGGAGATCAGATGTTTCCTCGGACCCTTCTCCATAGGGCCCCATGTTATAGGGATCGGGTCAGATCGGGTGTGCACTAAATGCCATCCGATCTGGTCCGATCCGAATCTGTCAGATTTTATTTTCGGTGCAAAAATCGGAGCAGGCTCCGATTTTAGCACCGATAATAAAATCGGACAGATTCGGATCGGACCAAATCGGATGGCATTTAGTGCACATCCGATTCGGTCCGATCCCCATAGGGATGCATGGGGGCCAAATTCGGATCCGATGCTGTCCGATTTTCATCGGACAGCATCGGAAATCCAAATATCGGTATGTGAAAGTAGCCTAAGGGTGTCACAGACCAGTATTGGGACACCCAGGCCATGCACTACACTAGGTTCAGGTCAGGGTCAGGGCGAGATTGCTCCTAAGGGAGAGCACAATCGCTGAGCCTGTCTGGAAGGAGGAACCAGGGTAGTGGGGATGGGTGGAGAGGAAGTAGTAAGGGGAGCACCTGGGAAGTAGTGAAGTCAGGAAGAACACACGTAGATGACGTGGGACACATGACAGAGGGCATAAAGAGCACAAGGAAAGATCTAAAAGTCAGTCAAGTTGGAGGGAAACTAGTGAATGGAAGCCTGTCAGAAGAGGAGTAAGAACTTGAGAGAAGTGTCCAGAGGACTGGAGCCAGTGGGAGCTTGCCCTAAGGCCTGACTGAGGAGCAGAAGGAAAGAACCAGGGTGTTACAGGAGGAAGAGGGGTCCCAGAGGCACGAGTAGTGAGCAATCCACTTGTGGGGCTTGCATCCATTTCCAGTCGCAGGCAGCGGAGGGACCAGGCTGCAGAACAGGGGAATCGGGACCCCAAGACTAGTGGAGAAGACCAGGCTCAGCTAGCAAACTGGAGGCTGCGGTATTTCCAAGGTGCCGCAGCTAATACCATGCACAACTGCTGAAAAGGTGGTCATGTTGTGTCTGGGGAAAGACTTCAAGTAACCCCAGGAGGGACCCACGGTCACTGGCTCGGGGCTCTGTGTGAGCGAGGCGCAAAACAGGAGAGCGAATCAAGCGCAGTGTGAGTCAACCGAGAAAGGACAAAAATAAGGGGTACCAGTTGAGTGTCATCCCACTACCCGGGAGTAGCTGGATCCCTGCCTCTGAGAACCCAGCACTAAGCGTGCTGTTGCACAGTGACTGTGAGTAAACATCTAAAGACTGCAACCCGCTGTGTCTGTGACCTTCTTGACGCATCATAAGCCTTGCGCTGGAACATAGCTACCAAACTCACTCAGTACCATCTGCTGCCCTGGGGTTAGCCCTACCCGTAGAGGGCTTTATAACTCTGCTGTATCATTACCATCAGCCTCAGAGGAACTGTCGTGCATCTATAGCCGCAACCTGCGGGTGGCGTCACGTAAAAACAGTTATCTCCAGGTCCGGTCATCCTCTTCCCAACGAAACTCCCTTTCCTCATGACCTTCCCCAGAAAAGAGAGCCACCCTCCCCGAACTTTTAATGACACTACCAGGGTCACAGAGCTGGGTCTCGACCCCTGTGACTCCCATGAATCTTCAAAGCCCGGTTCTGAGTATCCTAAGGCTCTGGAGGGGCATATCACTCTCCTTCCCCGGTTCAGCACACGCTCTCCTCCCCACACAGCACACGCTCTCTTCCCCGGTTCAGCAAACACTCATCTTCACCGATAAAGCACACACTCTCTTCCCCCAGTTCAGCACACACTCTCCTTCGCCGCAGCTCCAGTTTTAATGTTTTGGCTGCAGTGGTGGCGTCACGTCAACAACTCCTGTACCCACTGTAGCCATTCACTGAGGTCAGTGGCTCATGCCTCCTACATTGACCAAGCTGCTGTACTCAGTGATTGGCTGCAGTGGTTATGTGGCATTCCTGCCGTTCGGCCACCACAAATCGTACTGCACTCAACACCTTGCAGTGTCATGCCTGGAGAGGGGTACAGATCATACTGCTGGAATTCCCCATAAACACCCAAACTCCAGCCAGAGAGTGTAGGGCGGAAGAGACCCACCCTAGGGCAGACCTCATTTCTGGTTGGAGGGAGGAGTTAGGTGAGGGAGAGGCAGGCAAAGGAGGAGTTCCAGACACACTGTTGGGCCGTGATGTTGACTGGTCGTATCTGCTGCCAGCTCAGAGAAACTGGGCAGAGGAACAAGGCTGCAAGCAGGGGCCAGCCACTAGTAGTCCAGGTCTTGAGGACCAGGCCACAGATCCTGGAGTCCATTATATTTCAAGTCTGGTAGTCACCCTTGTGGACCAGTCCAGGACACAGTGGTAAAGAAAAAGCTGGAGGACCTAAAGAGAGGTCACTCGCAGGGCTTGTGCCACTTGTCCGGCTGGTGGGTAGTCACAGACCAGGGAAGACTAGAGGACAACGCAGAGAGGAAACTAGTAACCTGGAGTTAGAATTCAGCAGGAAGCTCAACACTCCTAATTCCAGCAGGGTGGCCCCATCTCTCTCCGGACTGGCCGAACCGCATACCTGGTTCTACATTAAACTCCTGGCTGTGCTACAAAGTCATCAGTAAAGGCACAGAACTGAGAATCTGCCTCCTTGTCTCCTTCTGCAGCATCTTTTCCTACTATAACTCCTATCATCTCCCCACCACCATCCTACCCTAGGGGCCCGCTCTGGCTGAGGAGAGTATAACACCCTGCTGCTACACAATCTATCCCTGGGGTAACACATGCAGCGCCAGCCATCCTTGGCCGGACACCTCAGCTGGAGTTACAAACTACACAAACTCTATTCTGCCTTGTGAATATCCATTATCCGTGTGCGGTTAGGGCCACAGCTGCTGGCACCATGAATATTGTACCCCTTTTTTACAGCAAAAGTATATTGTACCCCTGGCCCAGCTAAGCTAAGTCACCCGGCCCTTGTGACTGAAACACTTACAGGAGCTGTTGATGCGACGTCACCACGGCAACAAAAACACAGAGTGGGGAAGCGATGGTGAGCCGGGGACGGACCCAGGGTGGAAGGAGGCATTGTAGCCAGGGATAGACCCAGGGGATGTCACGGTGTAGTGAGAATGCTGATGAGGGAATGGTAGTTATGGGCAGGGTGACCAGGGAAGACTAGTCTGACCCTAGTCTGGGAACCCTGAATGGCCCTGATCCCGAAGGTGTCCCTGAAGGTGAGAAGGTTTGGGCCTCCAGCCTCTCCCTAAACTCCTCCACCAGCCCTGTGCTATTCCCCCCTCACCTTTCTCCACAGAACTGGGATACAGCAACTCCAAAGGAAAGGACTTCAGTAAGACAAACACACAGGTCAGCACAGCATGGCTTCAAGGCATAGAGCGAAACTCCATCAGCAGCACCACCTGGTGGAAGGAGAGGCTACTTAAGGCCAGGGGGAGGGGAGCCCAGGCGAGTCACACATTAACCCCTCAACCAGCAGCCGAACCTCATAGTAAATGCAGTTCTTGAGCACAACACAGGAGGCCAGGACCTTCACAACTATCAACCATGCAGCTCTTAAAGACAAACACATACACAGCAGCATCCAGCAAGGTCAGCGCCAACTAAGCGCATGACAGGCGAGGGGGGAGCACTGCATCTGGGGACAGACCCAGGGGAGGGGGGAGCACTGTAGCAGGAGACAGACCCAGGGGTGGGGTGAGCATTGTAGCCAGAGACAGACCCAGGGAAGGGGTGAGCAGTGTAGCCGTGGCCAGACCCAGGGGAGGGGGGAGTACTGTAGCCGGGGACAAACTCAGGAGAGGGGGGAGCACTGTAGCCGGGGACAGACCCAGGGGAGGGGGGAGCAATGTAACCGGGGACGGACCCAGGGGTGGGAGGCGCACTCGGAGGAAGGAGCACTGTCTGGTTTTTGTTTGTTTTTGTTCAATACAATAAACTTTTAGGATCCATTTTCTAAAAGTAGAAAAATCCTTGAAGATAAGAATGATCAAAATTATTCATGACATAGATCATACCCAGGGGACTTTGGTGTAACCTGGGCAGCTGCACAGGGGCCCCAGAGGTAAGGGGGCCCTACCACCTCCAAAGCAGGAGGAATTGTGCATCATGAGGAGCTATTGGACTACAAAAGGCCCCTATGCTGTTGTTGCACAGGGGCCTGTTTCAGTGTCTACCAGTGACCATTAGGTTCTATTACAGTGGGGTCGCAGTTCCGTCAGGTCTCTCCTGGCCGACAGAATAATAGATGGTGCTGTGCACCTGGGGGCTCCTGCTCAAATCTGCACCAAAAATGCACTAGAAAAAAAAGGAAAACTCATTAAAAAAGCAACAATTGAGGCTGATTGCGCATTTTTGTTCCCGACACCTGGGGAAAAAAATTGCCGGAAAAATGCTAAGGACTTATTCACATGCGATTTCAAGGGTTAAAAATTGAATGTTTTATAGCAGCAGTGAATGGAATTTTGGAAAGAAATTAAACCTTCAAAGCTTTATATTTTCCAGATTAATTGTCTCGGTGTATTTCACTCATTGAAATAAATGGGAACAATCTGCTGCAAATACTCAACAGTGTGTAGAAGGCAGTGTGTGCACAGTGACGGATTGGGCTGTGTGCACACGCTGAGTCTGCGCCAAATCTGCATCTTCTGGTGGAAAAACGCAACAAAATCGCAATGTGTTTTTGGGACTTTTTTTGCCATGTAAGTCAATGGCTGAAAAAATAATGAGTGTGTGCCCAACACTACAGGATTCTCATAGACTGCTGCATGCAAATTGTCAGAAATCTGCACTAGAAAACGCACTGTGTGCACACTGACACTGCAGACATTACTTGGCAGAAAAAAATGCAGCAGCAAAAATGCTCCCTGCTCCTGCAGATTATTTACTCAAATGTTTCCTGGTTTGAGGGAAATTTGCAGCAAAAAGGTTAAAAGAATTGAATTGACCTCCAGCAGAAAACCTGCAAGAAGGAAATCCTCCAGGTGTGAACAAGGTTCAGAATTCTCATTACTGCAGCAGGAAACCCTTCACAGGTCTTGTGACAAATCTGCACTGAACGCAGACCCTGTGTGATCCTGTGTGATGCTGTGTGGCCCTGTGTGATCCTGTGTGATGCTGTGTGGCCCTGTGTGATGCTGTGTGATGCTGTGTGATGATGTGTGATGCTGTGTGGCCCTGTGTGATCCTGTGTGATCCTGTGTGATGATGTGTGATGCTGTGTGGCCCTGTGTGATCCTGTGTGATCCTGTGTGATGCTGTGTGATCCTGTGTGATGCTGTGTGATCCTGTGTGATGCTGTGTGATCCTGTGTGATGATGTGTGATGCTGTGTGGCCCTGTGTGATCCTGTGTGATCCTGTGTGATCCTGTGTGATGCTGTGTGATCCTGTGTGATGCTGTGTGATCCTGTGTGATGCTGTGTGGCCCTGTGTGATCCTGCGTGATGCTGTGTGGCCCTGTGTGATGCTGTGTGATGATGTGTGATGCTGTGTGATGCTGTGTGATCCTGTGTGATGCTGTGTGATGCTGTGTGGCCCTGTGTGATGCTGTGTGGCCCTGTGTGATGCTGTGTGATCCTGTGTGATGCTGTGTGATCCTGTGTGATGCTGTGTGATCCTGTGTGATGCTGTGTGATCCTGTGTGATGATGTGTGATGCTGTGTGATCCTGTGTGATGCTGTGTGATCCTGTGTGATGATGTGTGATCCTGTGTGATGCTGTGTGGCCCTGTGTGATCCTGTGTGATGCTGTGTGGCCCTGTGTGATGCTGTGTGATGATGTGTGATGCTGTGTGGCCCTGTGTGATCCTGTGTGATGCTGTGTGATCCTGTGTGATGCTGTGTGATCCTGTGTGATCCTGTGTGATCCTGTGTGATGCTGTGTGATCCTGTGTGATGCTGTGTGATCCTGTGTGATGATGTGTGATGCTGTGTGGCCCTGTGTGATCCTGTGTGATGCTGTGTGATCCTGTGTGATGCTGTGTGATGCTGTGTGGCCCTGTGTGATCCTGTGTGATGCTGTGTGATCCTGTGTGATACTGTGTGATCCTGTGTGATGCTGTGTGATGCTGTGTGGCCCTGTGTGATCCTGTGTGATGCTGTGTGGCCCTGTGTGATGCTGTGTGGCCCTGTGTGATCCTGTGTGATGCTGTGTGGCCCTGTGTGATGATGTGTGGCCCTGTGTAATGTTGTGTGGCCCTGTGTGATCCTGTGTGATGCTGTGTGGCCCTGTGTGATGCTGTGTGATGATGTGTGGCCCTGTGTGATCCTGTGTGATGCTGTGTGGCCCTGTGTGATGCTGTGTGATGATGTGTGGCCCTGTGTGATCCTGTGTGATGATGTGTGATGCTGTGTGGCCCTGTGTGATCCTGTGTGATGCTGTGTGATCCTGTGTGATCCTGTGTGATGCTGTGTGATGCTGTGTGGCCCTGTGTGATCCTATGAGACGCTGTGTGATCCTGTGTGATGCTGTGTGATCCTGTGTGATGCTGTGTGATGCTGTGTGGCCCTGTGTGATGCTGTGTGATCTTGTGTGACGCTGTGTGATCTTGTGTGACGCTGTGTGATCTTGTGTGATGCTGTGTGATCCTGTGAGACACTGTGTGATGCTGTGTGATCCTGTGTGATGCTGTGTGACCCTGTGTGATGCTGTGTGACCCTGTGTGATGCTGTGACCCTGTGTGATCCTGTGTGACCCTGTGTCACTGTGATCCTGTGTGATGCACGCTGTGTGATCCTGTGTGATGCTGTGTGACGCTGTGTGATTCTGTGTGATGCTGTGATCCTGTGTGATGCTGTGATCCTGTGTGATGCTGTGTGATCCTGTGTGATGCTGTGTGGCCCTGTGTGATGCTGTGTGATCTTGTGTGACGCTGTGTGATCTTGTGTGATGCTGTGTGATCTCGTGTGATGCTGTGTGATCCTGTGAGACACTGTGTGATGCTGTGTGATCCTGTGTGATGCTGTGTGACCCTGTGTGATGCTGTGTGACCCTGTGTGATGCTGTGACCCTGTGTGATCCTGTGTGACCCTGTGTCACTGTGATCCTGTCTGATGCACGCTGTGTGATCCTGTGTGATGCTGTGTGACGCTGTGTGATGCTGTGATCCTGTGTGATGCTGTGATCCTGTGTGATGCTGTGATCCTGTGTGATGCTGTCTGATCCTGTGTGATGCTGTGTGATCCTATGAGACGCTGTGTGATGCTGTGTGATCCTGTGAGATGCTGTGTGACGCTGTGTGATCCTGTGTGATGCTGTGTGATCCTGTGAAACGCTGTGTGATCCTGTGAGACGCTGTGTGATCCTGTGTGATGCTGTGTGATCCTGTGTGATCATGTGAGATGCTGTGTGACGCTGTGTGATCCTGTGTGATGCTGTGTGATCCTGTGAGACGCTGTGTGATCCTGTGTGCTGCTGTGTGATCCTGTGTGATCATGTGTTACGCTGTGTGATCCTGTGAGACGCTGTGTGACGCTGTGTGATCCTGTGAGACGCTGTGTGATCCTGTGTGATGCTGTGTGATCCTGTGAGACGCAGTGTGATCCTGTGTGACCTTGAGTGATGCTGTGTGATCCTGTGTGACGCTGTGTGATCCTGTGTGACGCTGTGTGACCCTGTGATCCTGTGTGACGCTATGTGATCCTGTAACGCTGTGTGATCCTATGTGATCCTGTGTGACGCTGTGTGACCCTGTGATCCTGTATGATGCTGTGTGATCCTGTGAGACGCTGTGTGATCCTGTGTGACGCTGTGTGATTCTGTGTGACCCTGTGTGACCCTGTGATCCTGTGTGACGCTGTGTGACCCTGTGATCCTGTGTGACGCTGTGTGATCCTGTGAGACGCTGTGTGATGCTGTGTGATCCTGTGTGACGCTGTGGTCCTGTGTGACGCTATGTGATCCTGTAACGCTGTGTGATCCAATGTGATCCTGTGTGACACTGTGTGACCCTGTGATCCTGTGTGATCCTGTGTGACGCTGTGTGATCCTGTGTGACGCTGTGTGACCATGTGATCCTGTGTGACGCTATGTGATCCTGTAACGCTGTGTGACCCTGTAACGCTGTGTGACGCTGTGTGATCCTGTGTCCAGGCTGCAGTTGTATTTGTGTTGTGTCCACATTAGCACAATCTGCTTTCCTTTGGGTTTTCTTTTCCACAACGAAAACCCTGACAAGGAATGACTTTATATATGCGCACAGAAGACGCAAAGAAGACGCAGAGGAGACGCAGCGGCAGTGAGGCTGAGAGCGCACATTACCTGTCACGTGACTGTACAGAGTGTCAATCACACGGCAGGGCGTGACTTCCAGGTGAGCGACAGCCACGCCCCTTCATCGTATGCTGGGCGTGCCTGTACAGGTGAGGGAAGAGGAGAGAGGAGTGCGGCAATTACAGAAGAGCTGAGCCCCGACTGCAGCCTCCATAGAGAGACACAGGTGTGAGGGACACCGAGAAGAGGGGACACAGAGGAAGAGGGGGACAGAGAGCTGAGGAGGGGACACAGGACTGAGCCCTGACTGCAGCCTCCATAGAGAGACACAGAGGAAGAGGGACAGAGAGCTGAGGAGGGGACACAGGACTGAGCCCTGACTGCAGCCTCCATAGAGAGACACAGGTGTGAGGGGACACAGAGGAAGAGGGGGACAGAGAGCTGAGGAGGGGACACTCAGGAGGGGAAACATAGGTAAGGACAGAGAGCTGAGGAGGGGACACAGGACTGAGCCCTGACTGCAGCCTCCATAGAGAGACACAGGTGTGAGGGGACACCGAGGAAGAGGGGACACAGAGGAAGAGGGGGACAGAGAGCTGAGGAGGGGGCACTCAGGAGGGGAAACATAGGTAAGGGACAGAGAGCTGAGGAGGGGACACAGGACTGAGCCCTGACTGCAGCCTCCATAGAGAGACACCGGTGTGAGGGGACACCGAGGGGGTGGACACAGAGAAAGAGGGGGACACACAGCAGGGGAAACTGAGGAAGAGGGGGACACTGAGCTGAGGAAGGGGACACAGGAGGGGGACACAGGGCTGAGCCCTGACTGCAGCCTCCATAGAGAGAGGTGTGAGGGGGACACACAGCAGGGGAAACTGAGGAGGGGGACAGAGAGCCGACTACCCTGGGGGCCGGAGAAAGTGTGTGACCACCATGGCACTGCGGACTGGCACTGATCCTGCAGGCTGTGGCTGGCATGTGTGTGCATGACACTGGGTGTATGGGTGGCACTGGTGTGACTGGCACACAGATATGCACCAGCCATTGCAGGGCACAGCACATATTGGAAGGCTCCCCAGGCTGCAGTAATGGTGGCCTAAACTGACAGGACTTGTAAAGAGCAGGACTCCTCCAGCCGGGGGCCATGCTGTGAGCGGTGGACGTCTTCTGTGCCCTCCATCTTACTGGGGTCGCCCCTCTGCTTCTTGTTGGACAAACTTGTGGTAAAAGAAGAGAAAACTCGCCATCATGTCTGTAGAAAAGCGTCTGAAGAAGCTGGAGGACTTGGTTATTAAAGGTCCCTTTGGATGTGGGTGCGATTCCCTGAGTGTGGAGACCCTCCTAGATGTGATAATCTGCCTGTGTCAGGAATGTAACGCACCACCTCTGCGGCGGGACAAGAATGTGACAGAATTCCTGGCCTGGGGTAAGAAACCGCATCTACAGCCCAACTACCGAGTGTGAACAGGCGCCGAGGGAGGGTGGGGGTGCTGAATTGGGTCACACAATGTGCAGATAGTATTAGATTTTGGGGGTAATATCCATAATAAATAGATAAAAAAAATAATTCTAGGAACTTTGAAAATACTGATCTTCCGCAATACCCATATTTACCTCCAACTGTAATGGGTCCTTGGGATTAGTCCCTCCAGTGTCCAGATGCAACAACAAAACTTTCACCCTTGACTTTCCCTGTGCATCACCTTTAAAGGGGTCGTCTGGCGAAAACAAGTTCTTACTAGTGATCAGCTGGCATTGCCATGCTTGGGGGCTCTGTAGTGATCAGCGGGCACTGCCCTACTGGTAATGAGCTGTTAGATGCTTGCATGGACACGACTTGAGAACCCGAGTATAATGGAAGTCAATGAGAAACTTGAGCATTTCTCCAGAAAAGTTCCTGGAAAAATGTTTTGAGTTCCCCATTGACGTCCATTATACTCGGGTTCTCAAGTCGGGTCCATCCAAGCATCTAAACTGCTTGTTACGAGTACCGAGCACCCAAGCGTGGCAGTGCCTGCTCATCACTACAGAGCCCCCAAACATGGCAGTGTCCACTCATCACTACAGAGCCCCCAAACATGGCAGTGTCCACTCATCACTACAGAGCCCCCAAACATGGCAGTGTCCACTCATCACTACAGAGCACCCAAGTATGGCAGTGCTCACTTATCACTACAGAGCACCCGAGCATGGTAGTGCCCGCTCATCACTACAGAGCACCCGAGCATGGCAGTGCCCGCTCATCACTACAGAGCACCCGAGCATGGCAGTGCCCGCTCATCACTACAGAGCACCCGAGCATGGCAGTGCCCGCTCATCACTACAGAGCACCCGAGCATGGCAGTGCCCGCTCATCACTACAGAGCACCCGAGCATGGCAGTGCCCGCTCATCACTACAGAGCACCCGAGCATGGCAGTGCCCGCTCATCACTACAGAGCCCCCGAGCATGGCAGTGCCCGCTCATCACTACAGAGCACCCGAGCATGACAGTGTCTGCTCATCACTACAGAGCACGCGAGCATGGCAGTGCCTGCTCATCACTACAGAGCCCCTGAGCGAGGCGGTGTCCACTCATCACTAGTTATTACTTATCCACACGATAGATGATAACTTGTTGACCTTCGTTGGTCATAATTGGAGAACTTTTATCCCATTTAATGGCGCAGTAGTGCACATGCTCGGGTGCCTCTCCATTCATTCTCTATGGCACTGCCCAGTTCTGTTCTTGACTTTTTCCAGCTTCTCCGTAGAGACGTGATGGTTGGACATCCGCCTTAACTTTCCATTTTGCAAACCCAGGATTATGGTGGGTTTACACGCTTCAATATCGTTGCGATATCGCAACTCAATGGCGCGGGAGCGCGCAATTAGTGCACGTTTCTCCCGCATCGCATTGGATGTTTACACGCTGCAATATCGGAATACAATGTCCGTGCGATGTATATGCCCCCCAACCCAGGAACGATCCTTTAACATGGGAGTGAAAACGTGACGTTTCAAATCGCATCGTAGTTGTGCGTTTACACAGCACGATCCGACTCCAATCTCCCTTCAATATCGGGGCATTGAATAGCACGCACATTCAATCCCCGATATCGCATTGACATCGTTCCTGCATCGTATTGGACGTTCACACCATACAACGCAGGAACGATCTCGGGTCCAACGATCGAACCACGTGACTTTTCATTGAAATTGTACTACGATATCGCAACGTGTAAACCCGCCATAAAAGTTCCCTCATCTGCCAATCTTTGCGGGTCACGGCATGGGGGCACCCACCGATCAGTAAGTCATCACCTATTCAGAAGATGGGGGATAACTTGTCACTGAACAACCTCTTTTAATGCCTCAAAAAATTCTTATGTGTTAGGTAATATCCAAAAAATGTTTTGTGTGATGGCGGGTTTACACGTTGCGATATCGTAGTACAATTTCAATGAAAAGTCACGTGGTTCGATCGTTGGACCCGACATCGTGCCTGCGTTGTATGGTGTGAACGTCCAATACGATGCAGGAACGATGTCAATGCGTTATCGGGGATTGAATGTGCGTGCTATTCAATGCCCGATATTGAAGGGAGATTGGAGTCGGATCGTGCTGTGTAAACGCACAACTACGATGCGATTTGAAACGTCACCCATTCACTCCCATGTTAAAGGATCGTTCCTGGGTTGGGGGGCGTATACATCGCACGGACGTTGTATTCCGATATTGCAGCGTGTAAACATCCAATGCGATGCGGGAGAAAAGTGCACCAATTGCGCGCTCCCGCGCCATTGAGTTGCGATATCGCAACGATATTGAAGCGTGTAAACCCACCATGAGACCCTTGGCAGAATCCAAGTCGCCTTTCTCCAGCAGGACTGCTTGATATCGGGCAGATCTTCTCTTGGGGTCAACTAAAGTGGCGATATTAGAGCAGATAGGTGTCAATATGTTACAAAAAAAATGAATTGTGGACAGAAACACATGAAATTCATGTTCATCCATTCTTTGTTTCCATCTAATCCAATGGATAGTAGAAAACAAACCTCTCATTGACTTCAATTGAATTCTGCTCTTTAGTTAAAAAGAAAAATGCTTGAGCAGCTGATGATGAGGGACGCGGCATACGATGGAGCAATGTGCGCTATGTCCATTGTTCTTCCAGTCTTTGTCCCATGCAGGGGCGGCCACAGACAGAAGGGGCCCATGTGCCAGGACACTATATGGGGCACTTTCTACTACAACATGTCATCACAATCCTGCCCTTTGTGGCAGTGAGAAGTGGGCCCCTTGCCTCTTGGGCTTCCAGTGCTATGCATTGTCAGTAAATGCTGGAATAGTCAGGAAAAAATATTGTTTTTAAACGCTGTTTTACCGAAATGCCATAATCTTTAGCTGTACATATGTGCCCTCATCTCTGCGTGCTGCACACATGGACATCACCGTCTTCATTTCTCCATGCGATATAGAAGAATATCTAAAATATTATTGCACGTGGCATTAAAATAGTGTCATAGTTGTGTATACACCTGCAGAAGGAGCCTCTGTGCTCTGGAAGCTGCAAATACCTTTATTGGCTAACCAAAGTACGGTATGTAGATTGCTCCTAAAATACTTTTGTCTTTTTTGGGCATTATTTACATAGTTTTCTAGCTAATACAGTCACACAATATAATTTTGTATTGTACATTATATCCACAGGTAGAAGTCGTCCATATTGTCTGTTACTGTGTAATCGGCAGCAGTTAAAAAGACAAGTATTGTGATGTCTCAGCTCATTTAAGGGGTAAATCAAAGTCGCCGGTGCAGGGTGTGACCTGGTGTCATGCTGTGACATCACCGTCACCCAACCTGTCCCCTGACCACAGCTTGGTATCGGTATCTATCAAGTTCTCATGGTTCACACTGGTCTGTCCGGCTTTCTATATATTTTGCCGTTTGTGTGTTGCCCACGTTTGATCTTTTCTTTCGAAGGCTTCTTCAGTGTCACTTCATTGTCTAGGTTTACACTGTGTCTGCAGGGATGTCTTCATTACATAGTAGTTATGTGCTAATAGAGGGTTAAACTGAGTGTGGACAAGAATTATGGTTAATATAATGCTACTGTGGAATAGCAGACTTCATCATAATATTTATGCAAACATCCTCCTGACACTGGTGCAGGTATTGGTCAATCAGGGATGATCCCAGCTTTGCTCACATCATTACGTTTGACATGAGTGACATGTCCACGAGTTATCAGTAAAATACACCAAAACTGTATTTCTTTTTTTTTTTTCTTCACGTGTTTGGGCAGTAAATAATGGTTTACGAATGGACAATATACTGAAGTAAAAACAAAAAACCCTCACGGTACATATATAGGATGTGATTATATGAAGGTAATAAGTGATGGCACTCTACCAGTCTTCCAAGTGCAGATTTTATTGAAGTTGTAGGTTACAGTGCAGCATGGAGGGAGAGTAGAGGTACTGGACTATGGCTTGCTGTTTAATGCACTATGCACTTCCACAGGTCCTTCGTATAATCACAGTGTGGATCTTTGGATGTGCAACCCAGTTGCCCAGTGAGGAGCCTGTCCAAGTGTTAACATAAGTGGCTCGCTGAGTGGTGCCTGGTTTTCTCCACTGACACACATTTATAAGATGCATTTGGCACCACTGCACTGTTGCTTTAAATGCAGGCCCCTGTCTGATACTCACATCTTAGCGGCTTCACCAGCTATTGCTGTCGCTCCAGCTTCGGTGTTTCATAGAGCGGTTCAGAGGTCACTTTTCAATACATCTCTATGAGAGCCTCGTTCTTGCCTTATTCTGGCCTCATAGAGATGCATTGAGCTTTTATGATGTAACTTGTGACTTCCAAACAGAGGTTACGGGCACAAGATGGCGTCACGGTACCAGAGCGGTGTCAGTAGGAGGTGAAGCTGCCAGAAAGGGATTATATGATCGAGGCAGGGGGCTTACATTTACAGTGCCACTCTAGCAGTGAAACAAACAACACTGGATTGGAGCTTTGAATATGCTATAGATATGGGAGCACACAGGGGCTACAGTCACCATAGTGAGGCTCTGATGAGGACAGAAGACACTTTGCTTGCATGTGGCTATTACAATTTTTAAAGAGGTATTCTGTCCCCACACGTTTCTCCATTAGGAGGTGAGAGGGGCCAGTGATGTCGTGTATATTGATGCCTACCTGTGTCACCGGTCCGGCCCAGCTTGCCACCCAGTGTGAAGAGCTGGAATAACACTTTAAGGATCACTTAGTTTTGTTGTGGTTTTACCTCTGCAACCATGAAAACTAATTTTTAGAGACTTTATCAGTTTCTGGTCAGACTGCATGTCATTGTGGTTTTCGATGGGGTTGTAGCCACAAAAGTAGCCTAAGCTCATAGGGCTCTTTGAGTTGCTCATATAGACAGTGTGTGACGACCCATTGTAGTCAGTGTGTCCGTGCACAAGGTCACTCTTCCATGCAGAACAAGTGGCGGCATACATTATTCTGGTGCATATTAAAGAGCAGAATACTACAGGCAATGTAAAGGCAGCTCCGTGCTCACCATACAGCAGAGGGCACAGAGCGGCACACAGCCATGGCTACCACAGTCTGCACCAACTTTACAATGTATGGCTACATTCTCACATTTGTCATTTCCATGTTATTTTTCAGCCATGTTGCAGTTGATTTTTTTACTCATTCTTTTTTACAAGCTGAAGGAGGTCGACTGTGTGAACTTTTTTTTTCTTTATCCAGAACTCTATAAAATGGATCAGTAAAACGTACGAAACTCTGAAATAAAACGGATGTGTTTGCCTTTAACAGATCCCCATAGACTTTACTGGCCAGGTCTGATCTGCAAAGAGGTTTATGTAAGTGAATCTCATGGATTGAACATTCAGATATGTGTCTACATCAATAAAGCTCTGAGCTGTGCTGATCAATCATAAAGAAGGCACCGCACAAGGATGTGTGCCACAGATGTGTCAAACTGGACCAAGGTCACATTCAGACGTACCTACCGCTTCTGTTGCTTTTGCAAGTGCACAAAACAGATTACGGTACTCAAATGAATTCTCAGCCAAGTCAATGGGTTTTCTTTTTTTGGCATTCAGACTGTGCATGCTAGTTTCTGTGGTGTTTGTCTCCTGTGTTTTTCCCATAGTAGCTATTATTAATGGAAAATAAATGCAGCAAAAAAATGGATGATCCATTTTTTGGTGCTCTTTGGAAGACAAATGCTGTTGTACAGAAAAAAAAAGCAAACCGGTGTGTCTGAATGTAGCCTAAGGCTCAGTTCACATGGGCAGTGATCATCCAGAGATACGTTGGAAAAACTGTGCTGGATTTGTTTGTTTTTTACATTGGCTATGGAGCATGAATCCATTATCTGATCGCTGTTTACCTTCCATTTGTAACGGATCCTGTAGGCAAAAAACTGATCCTTTACAAATGCAAGAAAAGTGGAGACTAAATAGCAATCAGTTACCAAATCCGTTTTCCGTAGACTCCAATGATAAGAAAACAGATCCTGCAGAAATCAGTTATGTAATCGGAAAAAGCACAACAGATTCCTGCTTGATCCGATCTCACAGATGATTACTGGACATGTCAACTGAGCCTAAGGCTGCATTGACACATCTGTGCTTCCCAGTACAAATGTGGCCAACAGTACAGGCTGGCCACAGATTATCTGAACTATAAAGCCTTACATATATTCCTTGCACCTCTGAGGCTAAAGGCCACTTTACACACACCAACTTGTCTGTCCAACTTCTGAACAACTTACTGGTTGCAGTGAAATCATGGACACATAGTTCCATTTGAACACAGCCACAAAATGGAGCAAAGTGTCCATGATTTCACTGCAACCAGTAAGTTGTTCAGAGGTTGGACAGATAAGTTGGTGTGTGTAAAGTGGCCATAAGTTTCTGGAAAGTCACACGGTGCATAACATTGATGTGTGTCCTTCCTCCATTTAACAAGTTGCTTTTTGATTTTCCTACTTGATCATAAGAAGGTCTGATTTTTGTTTTGCATATTTGCTTATATTGTATCTGTTCCTATGGATTGTTACTTTTTATATCTGTGGCACCCTGGCACCTTGTTGGGCACCACAGAACTCCTTGGGGCATGAATGGAGCTAACAGCAAGCAACACTCACAAAACACCAACAACACCTTAGAACAGTGTTTCCCAACTCCAGTCCTCAAGGCACACCAACAGGTCATGTTTTCAGGATTTCCTTAGGATTGCACAGGTGTTAGTTTAATCACTTGCACAGGGGATAATTCCATCATCTAATGATAAGGAAATCCTGAAAACATGACCTGTTGGTGTGCCTTGAGGACTGGAGTTGGGAAACACTGCCTTAGAACACCTGGTTTCACCCCAAGCCTCTAGGGGGAGCTCCGCTGGTTTAAGCCAGTTTCCCCTATAAATAGGGTCTTGGAGGGAGACACTTCAGAGTGTGCAGACGCTAGGAGAGCTGCAGGTTGTGTGTGATCTCTGTGCATTTTGAGACACACACTAGGCCTAACCAGCAAAGTGAGGAAACCCTTGCAATTGGGATAAGAGGAAAAGGAGAAGCACCTCTCAGGGACACCAGAGTAATCCAAACTCTCTCCCTTATCCACCGGTTACTGGAACCAAAGCTGTGAGAGCTACCCAGCCACCACAGAGAACCAGCACTTCTAACAGGAGGTTTAGCCACCTGCTCCACCTGAAGCACCTACCTACGAGAGCCCAGGGAAGAGTACTGATCCTGTTCAGACCCTTTTACAATGCCCTCAGTGCTGCCATCCAGGTGAATCAAGTTCCGTTGAACACCCTGCCCGTTCCGGCTGGATTCCACATCCACCCGACCTTAGCTTTAGAAGTACAGAGAGAAAGGAAGCCTACACTAACTGCTTGCTGTGAACCTCCAGGAGTGTTGCCTTCACTATCCCGGTCCGAGTGTACCTGCTTATCACCAGTAAAGGTACCTAAAAGACTCTGGAGTGTCTGTGTTTGATTCTTGGATTTAACAGCAGCATCACCGCAGCTGCCTTACAACATCTTGTGCAGCTCCTGGCCCCGGGGACTCCCGCTTATCCTGTGGGGAGCGTCCCATCTTGCTGCATTCCATCCCCCGGAGGCCCCGCAGCGCCGGTAGAATTACCGGACCTCTCACAGGTGGCGTCACGAAGACAAACAACATCCCTACTGTTCGGCCATCCCCCTATTGATCTGGACCACCGGGCCCCACAGCTGCAGGCGCGGTTCCGTGACAAGGAGAGTCAACGCCTGCGACGTGCAGAACCTGGCTACGGTGAGTCAGAATTTGGCGTCACAAACAGGATACGAGCAGGCCCGTTCCCTAATGGGTATAATGTGCTTTAAAAAACTTTATTTCATCAAAAAGGACTTTGTTCGTCCCAAAAAGAACTTTTCCTGCCTTTTCACTGTTGGGCCAAGATGGCGATGCCCGCCATGAGGATCACCACGTGCAAGCCCAGGGGTGAGCCACCGCCCCTCTTCGTGGGAGGGCCAAGGCAAAGGCGCCAAAATCATTGTCCGCCCTGATTGCTCGAAACAACCATGGGGGCGGACCCAAAGACTTTTTCCCACAATTGGACTACAAAAACCCCCAAGGAAGTGGGAGTGTCAGAGACTCTTTTTCACCAGCTCTTCACCAGAACGGTTACCGGGTTGAGACGGGTGTGGTTCCTCTACAAAGATGACCAGCACAAGACTCCATGACCTGATGCAACAAGTGGAAGCCGAGGCCAGAGCAGCAATAGGCCATCCGGGTCCGGGTCCCGTCTTCACTATCGACGGCAGCCCCGACTTCTGGCAGGAGGCTCTGCAAGACCTCAGGGTGCGGCTCCTAGAAACAGTAGAGTGGACAATCCGCAGTTGGAGCGCGAGCTTGGGCAGCAGACTACATCGTGCGATGCAGCAGAGCCGCTTGGGTGCAACCACTCCAGGACCGGACGACATCTCCAGTTTCAGCACCGCCTCGCCAACACCGACCACCTGTCCTGCTTCGTCGCCAGAGCCGATAGATTGCGTCATCCCGGTGGAGACCACAGTTCACCCCGTTCCAGTGCCTGAAGCCGAATTCGTTTTAGAGCCGGAGCTTGCAACCTGCTCCACAGAAGAAGTCGACATCTACCTGGTTCCCACCGAGGAACCCACGACCAGTCTTACCACCACTCTGGAGACTGTCGCTTGTTTCTTCCCCGAACCGGAGACCTCCTCTACTACTAAGGAGGCCTATCTGGTTCTCGGGATTGAAACGCCACTACCAGCTGCAACAGAAGAAGAGGCAGGCAGCCTGGAAGCCCTGCAGGACGACCTTGTGGAAGGATCCACAGCACCGACACCCCGTTATCCGGAGGATCCCATTCCAACGTCTCTGTGTTCCGAGCAGCCCGATGTGATCGTCGAGGGAGAGGAGGATGATGACGACGACGAGACCCACAGCACCGCTGACGACCTCTACACCGGGTTTGCCTGGGGAGATACCATGGACCCTTCGGCCGAGCCGTCTGCCCGGATACGCTGGTTGGGTGCATCCGCAACACCTTCCCCAGTGCCGTTCAACCGGGTTCCGATCCAGACTGCCCACCAAACTCAAGCCATTCAACAGCCTACACGTCGCAGTGACTTTATGCACACTCCGCACCACTCCGACGAAGATATACGTCGCATCCGCAGGGAGGAGTGGCAGGCTCATATGCGCGCCAACATGGAGGCCCGCCGCCAACCCCCGCTACCTGATGAACTCCGCAAGAAAGGAAGGGTGAGCACTTTCAACCTATCCACCGGGTGGGGTTTTGCCAGGGAGGAGGGCGTGTATGAGGAAGTGTTTGTGGGGCGCCGTGATGTAGAGTCACGCTTGCTGCGAGGACACCCAGATCGTGACCTATATAGAGGGGACATTATAACCTACGAGCGACATGCATGCTACGATGGGTGGTTCGCTATACGAGTGTGCAATAGTGCCCTCCACAAGTGACTTTGCTGTTTGAACTTTGCAAAAGACTTCTCCCTGTTCGGTAGATAACACCGCGACTTGGCGGCTATAGCCTGGACTTATGTTAAGGACAGCCGACCGCCCACCGGGTCTGCAAAGTGTTTAACCTGTTTTCTTTACTTGCAACACCTTAAGTAAATGCACCTGTTATTAATAAAAGTGTACTTTTATTGTCGGTTATAAAATACAAAATATCTCTGTAACGTTGGGTAGCGCGACACTTGTGGACAAGTGTATTTCACCAAGGGGGAGTGTGGCGCCCCGCAACGAGTGCGTCACAGGAGGGTATTGCAGCCAAGACAGCAGCAGCAATATTCTCTGACTCAGCAGTCACACTGTTAACTCAGAGATCCATACCCTACATGCATCACCTAGCATAGAGGGCCAATCTGGTCCTGGTGTGCGGAGTATAGTGGTAGTGTGTAGTGAAGAACTGATTACACATAGTCAGTAGAAGTAAGGAGAGAGTAGGAGCTAAATCAACAAGCTCTGCAACCTAGGAGAGGGGGTTGCACAGTTCCGTGCGGCCCCCTGGCCGTCTGGCCGTCTCCCTGGCCATCACCCCGGTTGAGCGCCATTATTCCCAGTGCCTTAACAACCGATCTACAGGCATCTACATGCGGGTCCAAAATCATCCCGTGCCCATCTACAGCCGGTTTGCTGGTACCGAAGCTAGGAGTAGTTCAGCACTTCTATGCGAACCAGAGGAGTGGAGGGACCGCTTTACAGGAGCACCCCACCACCGCTACACACAGTCGTCTAGCCAGCGGTGTACCCACCAAAAGGACTCAAGGCTCCCCAAAACACCCAGAACGTATACCCTGGGTAGGGCATTGAAGCAGCCTCCTTGTACCCAATCTGGCATTCCTGGGCGACAACGGCAACACAAGTAGTTAGAATGGAGGAACACCGCGGATCTCTGAGAGACACTGGTCATTGCTGAGTCCACCCGGTCCACTACCCGTCACTGTATGCCATGTACTGCCTGCTGGTTACAGTAAATTACCCGTTACAGTGACTTCCAGTGTCCGTGCTTTCTTATGAACTGTTTATCCGCATACTAAGGTAACCGCAGCTGCCTCAGAACATCTTGTGCAACTCCAGCCTCCGGGGATCACCACTCAGCCTGTGGGGAGCGTTCCATCTTGCTGCATTCCATCCCCCGGAGGCCCTGCAGCGCCGGTACAGTTACCGATACTCTCATAGGTGGCGTCGCGAAACAAGTTAACCCCCTAATCTGTTCCACTAACGACGTCTCTTTTGATCTGAACCCACCGGGCCCCACTACCGGCAGGCGTGGTCCATCCGTGACAAGGAGGAGGAAGAAAACGCCTGTCCCTCCGGAGTCCCGGCCACGGTGAGTCATATCCAGCTCAGGTTCCAAATTAAATTACTACAGTTTGGTGAACTGTAACAAAAGCTTTTAGTCCCCACTATCAATTTGTATTCAAAAGCAAAATGGCATAATGAACTTGTAAACTCAGAGATTTCTTGAAATAAGTGATTCTTAAGGGCCCGTTACACGCTACGATATCGTTAACGATATTGGTATGTCATGGGTTTTGGGATGGAGCAACGCCGTCATAACGACATCGTTGCGTGTGACACGTAGAATCAACCAATGATAAGTCGGCTGATAATGACTTCGCCTATTCAGAACTGAAGGACGTAGGCAACCAAGCGACTGCAAGTGTTGTTCGCTTGTTGCGGAATCGTTACTGCGTTGTTCTCGATATCTGTACGTGTGACACCTCACCAGCGATCATTGAACATCGTTCCAGCGATGTAGGTCCAGTCGGATCGTTGGTCAGTTCGCCGACACATTGAAGCGTGTAACCAAGTCTTTACCCCTTGGAAACAAAATGTATTCAATCAAACCATAGGACCCCCTATTAGGCTGCATCATATATTAGCAATGAAAGGATTTCCTAACTTTGTTTATATCATGGTTGGGATTTGTCGCCTGCTCCATGTTATGAATTTGCGTGCATTTTCCACATTGTAAATCGCAGCAATAAACAACATAAGTAAAGGAGTTATACTTGAATTCCTTCACACATTGTGTGTGTGATATGCAAGTTAAAAGCATTGTATGGATTTGAAGTCTGCAGCGAGGTCATATTTGATGGATTTTCATTGCGAACTTTGCCCAATTCCCTGCCTAGTAATAGAATAGTATGAAAACTGCAAGACACACATACAGATCTTATTAGATAATTACCGGTATGTCAATTTAACAACAGATTTATACATTGGTTTTATTTTTCTAAATTAGAGGATGGAGGGGGAGGGAAAGCGAAGGTATGAAAAGGAGAAGTCTCTATTTTATTTTGTAACCAAATTCACAGCGTACATTTTCTACAATGTGTCAACATGATCTTGATGTGATTGGTTTTGCTTCTGCCCTTTGGAAAACCGTGTTCTAAAAATTGTGGGATCCAGGAATCCCTGGTTTTAGATTACTGTTTTGAACTGGTAGTCACAATCTAAGCTATTGATTGATGGGGGGCCCAATTCAAAATTAATCTACTGTTACGCTGTGTAATGCTGGCATCTGGTATGTGTGATATTGTCTCCCTAACCGGTGGTGGCATCATGTCCAGAGGTAATTGGAGCTCCCTACACTAGGTAACCCATGTATCCACACATTGGCCTGATCCCTGACCAGAAGGGGGGCCCAGACACCTAGTTTTTAGGTTGGCTCACTCTACTGGCTGGGGGGAGGGGTTAGAGTAGTGAGTGTGAGGAAGGGAAGAGAGAAGCTCGGGAAGACCGGAGATACTGGGGCTGGAGCTGCTTAAGCTCACTCCAGGTAACGCCAAAAGCAGAACACCAATGTCTGGAAGCAGAAACTGGAGATCAGGAGACTGTGGTCTGCTGGTCACCCTTAGAACCAGCAACACAGCATTACATAGAGGTCAGAGCTGTGACTGCCCGATCAGCTTTCAAAGAGCTTGCAATTCCTGCTGTTTGTAGCTGTTACAGTGAAGAGAAACAGGGAGGGCAGATTGGTTCACAAGCTGCTGAATCCCAACACAGGCAAGCATCGAAGGAAGGCTTATTCTGCCCACTTAATGGAGTGGACTTCGGTTGGATCCTGGACCTGGTGGCAGTACTCTGGATTCAACTTGTACCACCTTCAGTAAAGGTAAAGACTGCATTCTTTTGCCTTCTTGTCTCTGTCTGCTGTGCTTCTCACTACAAACCCCACCATCACCTACTACTACACCCCAGGGGCTCGCTCCTGCTGAGGGGGATGCTCCATCTAGCGGCTCTACCATCTACCCCCTGGGGACGCCATTAGCAGTGCTGGGCATTCCCTGACCAGATACCTCAGCTGGCGTCACGGATCATGGATGTCCTTCTATCCCCCTGTAAATATCCCCCCCTTTCTACTTGTCCAGTCAGGGCCACAGTGATGGGCAATCACCACTGCGATATCCCTTTAGACTGCCTGCCTGGCTTCCCCAGCCCGCGTGACCGCGACGTATGGACCCGAAGTGCCACTGCTCTATTTACTGCTTAGGAGAGAAATGGATGTAATCTGCATTGCCGATAGTTTAATGAAGCTCAGGATGTCAGAAGTAAAGTACATGCAGGTTATTGAAGTCAATGCATTTCGAAACCCATCGTTATCTTCTTTAGGACAAACCATGGTCGGTTCCAATGAAAAAACTATGGGTTTTGAAATGCATTGACTTCAATAACCTGCATGTACAGGGTGAGCCATGTATATGGATACACCTAAATAAAGTGGGGATGGTTGGTGAAATCAACTTCCTGTTTGTGTCACATTAGTATATGGGAGGGGGAAAACTTTTCCAGATGGGTGGTGACCATGGCAGCCATTTTGAAGTTGGCCATTTTGGATCCAACTTTATTTTTTTCAATGGGAAGAGGGTCATGTGACATCAAACTTATTGAAATTTCATAAGAAAACAAAGCACACCATTGTTTTTAACGTAACTTTATTTCATGAGTTATTTCAAGTTGATATCACCATTCATTTTCCATTTTATTTAGGTGTATCCATATAAAAGGCCCACCTGGGCAATTGTCTATGCTGTGAAGATACAAGATGTGCAGCATCTGAATCAATGGATCCTGGAAGCCTGTGCTAGCATTTCTTCTGCGGTGTTACTATCAGTGTGTCAAGAGTGGAAGAAGAGGGTTGTGACAATCCAACACAATGGGCAGCACTTTGAACACGTTTTATAAAGGGTCATAAACTTGTAAATAACTCATGAAAGAATACAGTTACATTAAAACCAAGCTCATCATTGTTCTTCTTTTGAAATTCTCAATAAGTTTGATGTGTCACATGACCCTCTTCTTATTGAAAAAAATAAAGTTGGATCCAAAATGGCCGACTACAAAATGGCCACCATGGTCACAACCATCTGGAAAAGTTTTCCCCCTCCATATACTAATGTGCTACAAATGGGAAGATGATATTACCAAATATTCCCATTTTATTTAGGTGTATTCATATAGATGGCCCACCCTGTGCTTTACTTCTGACATCCTGAGCTTCCTTAAAGTATTGGCAATAGGATTACATCTATTTCTTCCTAAACCTTTTTTCTTCATGAATTGTGGAGCTGCAGCAGCTTTTATTATTGATGTTCCTACAGGAGTTGTGCCTTTCTGAACCAAACCAAGTGAGCACATCTCCTGTCTGATCCTCCATGTTTACACATAAGACCCTATTAGCGCATTGTCTGTCCAGCCCCGTACATTATACACTGTAGTGCTTGTTCTTGGGTATTTCAGCACTACGCTTATATTGGCTCTGACTTTAGTGCCCTATAACGAACACTATACATTGTACGGAGAAGTGGTGCTCCTGTTCTCCTGTGGTCTTCACCTGGTGTCACTGATCAAACGTATACCAACCTGATATTGATAACTCATCCTTACAACAGGCCATCAATATCTTGGGCTATGTTAACATGTTTTTTTTTTTCTGCAGCCAAAACCTGCTCCCTTGGTAGAAAAAATGCTATTAACAAATAGCAATTTTATGCTGCATTACTTGTCTACAGTACATGTTTAATAAAGTTGGTTTCTTTAAAAGTGTTTTCATTACAAAGACGACCCCACCTGAATCGACCGCTGGATTCTCTCCCTTCATACCAAACGATCGGTGTTGACGATGTATGCGAGCGCTGTGGCTGCCACTCACTTCATGTTGATCGCTGGTATGTCCTAATGCAAGGGAGAAGGAAGCCGGCGGTGATTGGGCGCGGGGAGAAAGGAAGCCGGCGGTGATTGGGCGCGGGAACAAGGAAGCCGGCGGGATTGGGCGCGGGGCGTGCGTGTTACTACATTGTCACGTGATCAGTGGTTACTGACATGCTGGAGCGGCAGCAGCACAGGAGAGGAGTGCAGGGTTTATTTTTAACTGGGGAAAACAAGTAAATTCAGAAGTGGTAGTCCTAGTAGTGGAGACATTTCCCCCCCCCCCATGTAACCACAAAAGTGGCAAAAACGCAGCACTTGGATTTTTGCACTTTCTCATTTTTATCAATGGTGAAAATATGCTGCAAATACACTAAAAGAGTCAACGTGTTTCTTCTTTCAAAAATGCAGCAGTTTTCCATTTCTGCCAGGAAGAAATCAATTGTGTGTGGGCAGGGGTGAACCTAGCCCCGCTGTACTGAAATGTGCAGAGCGCGGGGCAGAGCAGCAGGGAACTGTGGAGAGGGAAGTATTAATCAGTGAGGACATGGTAACCAGAGGGCTATGAGGATGCAGTATGCTATATGGAGGATTATAGAGGCCACGTTATATTATAAGGAGGACTATTGAGGTTTCCTTATACTAATTTTAGGACTATGGATGCTGCATTATATTATATGGAGTAATATGGGAGGTGCATTATAATATATGACACTACGTATATGGAAGGCAATGTGGGGCCCATTATATTATATGGAGGACTTTTAGGGGTGCATTATACCATATAGAAGACTGTGTGGGGCCCATTACTATATGAAAGGCTATGTGAGCCCACTATAATATTTGAATGATTTGTGAAGGGCATTATAATATTTGGACAGCTATGAGGAATGTCTTTATACTTTATGGAGGCCAATCTTAGGGCCATTATACTGTATGCAAGCAATTATACAGTGTGAAGGTTATGTGTGGGGTCCATCGTATTGTGCGGAGTGATAGTAGGGGCCATTGTACTGCATGGAGCGCTGTGTGGGGGTCACAGTTGGGAATTAGACTTGGTCACCATTCATTGCTGGGGTAGTTGAGGGGAGTACATTAGGGTTATCTTACTGTGTGTGGAGGGTACTGGGGGGCATTATGCGGTTTTGGGGGGCAATTTAGTTGGCATTGTACTTTATGGCCACAATGACAGAGGAATCCAGAGAATTCAATATGAGGACATTTACTTTGTAAGAGCAGTAAAGTCTTGAGATATGTTCTTAAGTGACACAGGCAAATGTTTTATTTTTTAGGGGGTGGTGGAGGGCCCAATTATCAATTCTGCTAGGGGACCCCATGATTTCTATGTACGCCCCTGGCTGTTACTGTAAAACCAGCTTTTAATTTGCATGAAACACATGAAAAAACGTTGCAAAAAAACCCCTCATCTTGTGAACATAAACCATAGTCCTGACTTCTGTGAAGGGTAAAGGAAATCTCAAAGTTCCTTATGGCAGAACACATTATTATATACTAATATAGGATACATGAGAGAGATGCAAACTTCACACAAATGATAACTTTAATCTCAAGAGTCCAAATCAAAGGAGACAACAGTGTAATGTCCAGATATTCCCTTCATCTGATTGTCTTCACTCTCCTCTGTCCTCCAGCGTCTGATATTCCGCACCTTTTATTCATTTCCTCAGCTCCCCTTAGTTAACATTGGTTTGTACATGGATCCTAAATGTTTCTTCTTTACTTCTCAAGTTTGTTGTTCTAAGAAAAAAAACATTTTGTGCGTCCGTCCTTGGTGATGTGCCGGAGCTTGTTTTTCAGGTAGAACATGTCCCTGCAGAACCTGGAGAATGTGAATGTCTCTTACCAACTCTCCAGGCTCTAATGAAAACTGTTCTGGATTTATGACTGCGTGACTTTGTAGATCAAATGCTCCATTCTCCATAATAAGGAGATGCCTCTCCAGATAGTTACAATTCCCAGAGGTAAAGTCAAACTGAGATTGTGGCACGACACAATGGACGGACGTTGTGTATTCATAAGTACATCTAGCACTTTATATGATTACTGGACATTGTTATTCATTTGATTTGTCCATACATATGGTATATGTTAGCATTTCTCTCTGATAACGTAAGAATCATTACACATGTTGACACCTGTCTATATTAAAGGAAATCTGTCAGGTCCTCAAGGCCCCCAATGTGCCACTGTTGTGTTTCAAAGCCCTAACCCTGGATTGTAAATTATAGCTGTGGCAAAAATAAAAGCACAGTACTCCTCATTTTTGCAAATTTTCCAGGACTAGTCTGGCTGAGCTCCTCAGGCTAGTGCGGCCGAGCTCCTCAGGCTAGTGCGGCCGACTTAGGTAGCGGCCGAGCTCTAGGCTAGTGGCGAGCCCCCTAGTACTTTATGACTTCTTCGCTATGGGTGCTCAGGTTATATTCCCCAGTCCCCAGCGGCAAATATGGATATATTCTATAGGGGAGGGGGGGGCCCATGCAGGAAACGAATAGATGAAGTGAAGAAATCAATCACAGTGAGAGAGACTGATTCTAGGCACTGCAGGCCAGGAAAGTGTGGTGGAATAATGCCACAACAGACTAGTCCTTGGCTAATTCATATGTAATGAGTGACACTGTAAGCTCTGTGCCGATGCTCTTTTGGTGCAGAAATTTTCTGGAGCAAAAACATTGCTAAACTGCACCACAAAACGCACACGTTTTAGGCGCAGATTGATGGTCAATGGCTGGGAGGCTACACAATGCAGTAAAAAAAAAAAAAAAAAAAAACAACAATGGACATGTTCAATCTTTTGTCTTGAGACCACAAACTGCATCTAAACTGCAGGGGAAAATAACCATCCATGGCACAACACTTCAGGAGTTCTCATGTGCAGTTTTATGACCATGCGATGCAAAAAACACAGCCTCGGCACAAGGCCAGAAAGGAGAGTTATAGAACAGCAAGAAGTTGATTACATTGTTCTGAAGGACATTGGTGGCCAGGGAGGGTCTTGGGGAACCTTAAAACTTCTGTTTGAATAGTTCCCTTGTTTTGTCTCAAGTAAGGGGACACCAGTTTCTCTCCTTTTGGTGACTGATTGACCAGTGACTGGTGGGGGGTTGCATTCCTGATCGGACCAGTGACTGGTGGGGGTGCTCCTGATTGACCGTTTGCCAGTCTGTGTATCCAACCATCCAGCCAACTTCAGCATAGCACTTGCAAGCTCTATCACATAGAGGTTTCCTGGTGCTGCGCTTCTTGACTAGGAGCTTGGCCATCTCTGAAAGTCGGCAGCGTTGCCCGATAGCCTTGGCAATGAATAGCACATCATAAAAAATAAGTTAGAGGTAAATTGCCAAGTTGCTTATTCTTACAAGCAGGCTGCATTTACCATTCTAGGTATGGTGTCATTAGATGCGGTTCAAGTTGCTACTCACCAGCTTTCTCATGTTGTGCACAACAGGGACTGACACTTGCCATCAACATTTCCACTCGATATAACACTTATCCTTGCACATGCAGAACATATAGGGTCTGTTACATTACATATGGGAATCTCAGACTCGTCCCATAAGAAATGGACCCTGGTGGTTGCCTACTCTTGTCCTGTGCTGGAGCCTTGGTGAATGTTTCAGTGTTTTTCTTTTTGCAGCAACATAACTTTTGTCTCTTTTGTGAAATGCTGGAAGATAATCTGAAGACCCTTTAAGCATTTGACAGGAAGGTAATAGTATGGACTTGGGTAACTAATATGATGATAAAGCACATTGTGGGTGTTTGTAGACATGCCGGTTACTGTTTATCTTATAATTAGTGGTGTCCCTGTTTGCTAATCACTTGTTAGGATATTTTTTTTCGCCAGCTGACGCTGCTTATTAAACATCAATTAGTGCAAACCGGTTTGATTATATGTCTGTGTGTATTTTTACAGCATATATAAAGTGAAGATGGGAGGACACCTGTGCACATATCTAATCAGTTTACATATATACTCCTCAATGATGAAATTGCAACATCAGGAAAGAAAAAACATGAATGATGGAAATCTCAGGATGGATAGACAAATGAATGACATGTAGATGAAGAAGACATGGAAACAACATTTTGAAAACATCTCAATTTATTTAGTGTCGAGTACAGATATCCTCAAACTAACAGCCTTGACTTCTGTCACTGAGGTTATTAATGTTTGCTGAGGAATATTCTGCCTCGCTGAATGCACTTGGGTGAATCATCAAGATCCACTGCTGGCAGCTCCCGGTGACTAGTGACGTCCCACTGGACATCCCAGTCTGGAGACTCTGCAGGCCATGGTAGCACATTTAGACCACAAAGGCTGCTCATAGTACTGCAACCTGGTGTTGTCATACTGAAAAAATAAATGGCTCCTGTTAAACTTTGAAGAATTGCCCATACCACTGGTTCCACCTTTTGCATCACAACAATTCAAGGCTCCGTGTTGTTGGTGCTACTGTGAGCAGCCTGCATGGCCTAAACGTGGCCTGCAGCATCTCCAGATTTGCTCCCATTGAGCACATCTGGCACTTCATTGGTCGGCAATTGCAAAGGGAGCTGCCAGCGGTGGATCTTGATATTTTGCTTAAGTGCATTCACTGTGGCAGAATGTTCCTCAGATATCCATTATTATTTATTTAGCTTACTTGGATAGCGCCATTAATTTAACAGCACATTAGATGCCATCACTGTCCCCATTGGGGCACAGTTTAATAGTAGAATGTCTTTGGAAACCCACCAAACACGGGGAGAACATACAAATCTTGCACCTTCTCCTTGGGGATTTGAACCCAGGACCCCAGTGCTGCAAGGCTGCATTGCTAACCTCTGAGCCACCATATACAGTGCTAACCACTGAGCCACCGTACAGTGCTAACCACTGAGTTACCATACAGTGCTAACTATTGAAGTCAACCCAGTCACCCCGTACAGTTCTAACCACTGAGTTACTGACACTGTGCTAACCACTGAGCCACCGTGTGCAGCGCTAGCGACTGAGCCACCGTGTGCACGGCAGCGTACAGAACCACGTGTTCGTGCTAGCGACTGAGCCACCGTGTGCAGCGCTAGCGACTGAGCCACCGTGTGCAGCGCTAGCGACTGAGCCACCGTGTGCAGCGCTAGCGACTGAGCCACCGTGTGCAGCGCTAGCGACTGAGCCACCGTGTGCAGCGCTAGCGACTGAGCCACGTGTGCAGCGCTAGCGACTGAGCCACCGTGCTGAGGAAATACACACCTTGGTTGCCATCAGTGAGGTTGTGTGTTTTATTTCTGAGCATGATGCTTATACTTGTACTGAATAAATCGAGATGTTTTGAATATTTAGTTTTTTATTTCATTGGCATGTCATTATAATGATTCATCCTGTGATTTTCACACTTGTTCTATTAGGAAGGGGGAGGAGGTGAGCTGTGCCCATTGCCTATTGTGAATGCTGGATCTTGAGCCTTTGACTTTTATAGTAGCAGTAATTTGTCCTGGATTTTCACAAGTATCAGCTCGGTTCCTAGTGAGAAAACAGCAATTTTTTTTCCACCCAAAAATTGTCAAAGAAACGTCACCCTTAAATGTTACAGCCTCACTCACAATAGGTGGTTCTGTGACAATACATTCCTTCTAGAGCCACTTTGACATCTTGACGTTAGTTAGAAAAACAAAACTGCAGAATCTTCACCTCAAGAAACAATAAGGAAGTGCCCGGTATTTATAGAAGGTTCCGCTTTCTTCCATGCCTTTATTTACTGTAACTTCTTTTTTTCCTAATATGTTATTGAATCGAGCACCTAAATCTTCAATCTGAGTTATTTTAAAGGGAACCTGTCACCAGTTTTTTTGCCATTCCATCTGGGAGCAGCATAATGTAGAAAGAGACCCTGATTCCAGCGATGTCATTTACTGAGCTGCTTGCTGTCATTTTGATAAAAATTGGTGTTTTCTCTGTTGCAGATTTAGCAGTCTGTGAATATGCCAGAATACTTGGCAGCAGGCCATGTAGACTGCTAATGATAATAATCATTAATCATATAATCAATAATAATGATTATAATCTCTAGATGATTAAACAGTGATTTTATCAAAATTACACTGAGCAGCCCAGTAAGTGACACATCGCTGGAATCAGGATCTCGGGTCCTATATTGTGCTATTCTCAGATTAGGTTGCAAAAACTGGTGACAGGTTCCCTTATTCCTGGGACATTTTGAATGATGTTTTTTCTTCCCTTACCCCTGTCCTTCTACTCCAAGAGTAACCTTTTTGACATAGATGTATAAGGCTTTATTGATTCATTTGCAGGATGGCTTCTGTCCTTCGCTGGTACCACTTATTTTTTTTCATGTTATGTAAAGCAAAAGGGAAATTGAATGTTTTTTTTTTTTTCCTGTAAATCCTTTTCTAGTTGTTTTCTTAGACCTATAACTTTTATTTTTTTTTTTTTTCTGGAAATAAACCCTCACATAGCTCATGTTTTGTGCTAGCAATAAAGGGGAATTTTTGGTGTAAATGTTTTTGATTGTTTTATTTTTATTTTATTTTTTTACATTGGGCAAAACAGTTAAACATCAGCTATCACTTGCTGTTGCTGCAGACAGACGCCGGCTGTGTAACACTGTTGGTATCGGCCACTTGTGTAGCGAGCCTGGCTACCGCTCTGCACCACTCCTACCTCCGCACAGGCATTATGTCTATATTTGCAAAGGGGGTAAAGTGACCTTCCACCTACACTATCATATGTGACCTTTTGATGTATAGACATCATAGCTAAGCTCTTCCTTCAAGTATCTGTATTATATATGTACATGAAAAAATAATGGTATCAGTGTTTTGGATTAATGTGTTCATTTTTTCCATCAGTGTTATCAGTGGTGTAACTTGAAGCTTAGGGGCCCTGATGCGAAAGATCCAATGGGGCCCCCAATTATAGCTAATCTTTAATAGCATTAGTCTTTTCATGTACGCCTGAGGGACTTTTGGGGCCCCCTAGGCTCCAGGGCCAGGGTGCGATTGTAACCCCTGCACCTTTTGTAGTTACTCCCCTGAGTGTCATCAGTGTTTTTTTCCATGGATAGATAAATTACAAACTTCTCCTATACTTTACAATTTGTATGTGTTTTTCATGGAGCGTATACTTGTATTGGCCTTTGTCAACTGTGTCTCTTCTTCAGAAAGAAAACAGACATGTCTCCGTGAGTTTTGCACGGACACACTGTGTGGAATATTGCCATAGATTCTAATGTATATTTGTATCCATGGAAAAAAAACAATCAGATTTACAACATGAACATGGAACACAACTGTGTGAATGAGTCCTTAAGCTTCTGCTGTTTCTCAGTCATCGGTACTCACGGAGGCAATGGGAGCTCTGTGGAAGTCTGAATCCACAACGGGTGGTGTGGGGCACCACACTATAATAACAATGGTCCATCCCTAGCCAATGGGAAGTTGCCCTGATGACGATGCTGGGAATAGCATTGAAACGCGTAGGCAAATAAAGTAAGAAGGGGGTCTTTATATCAAGACTCTGAGTGTTCATTTCAAGCAGCGCGGACTGTGATACACCATTCCCTGGATCCAGAAGCCAATGGAAAGGCAGAGTAAGCCTGGTTCACACCTCCACAGAGCTCCCCATGGCTCTGCAGAGGCCGATCTGGTGGACAGACGCAGCTTAGTAAAGTCTCATTTAACATTAGGGGTGGAGAATTGTTTTGAAACTGAATTGTCAATAAATGACATACATGTGCTTGTATACTGCTATAGACTCATTAAGCGTTTTGGCGTGAATTTGGAGAAGGAAATTGCATCCATGTGGTCATGTGACCCCCATCCTCAGACTTGTCCTCTGAGACTGGACAAACCCTTTAATTTTTTTTTTTACTTAGACTACGAAAGCTAAAGGTTGGTTTACATTTCCAGACCAGCGGTGTTAAGCATGTGCTGATCTTTACACATTTAGCTTTTATATAGCAGGTACCTTTTTTAGCTTGTTCATCACGTGATCGGCAGCCTGTTTATGATGCACGAGTATTGAGTAAAGAGCGTCCTAGAAACATTCATTCCCAAGGATCACACAGTATAATTGTTCCTTTAGACTGGACAGTGTTGTTCAACAAATTTACCACTGTGGCTCACACTCAGGGGCATAACTACAACAGGTGCAGGGTTTGCAATTGCAAATTGCCAGGTCCCTGCAGTCTAGGGGGCCCCAAAAGTCCTTTTGACCTATAGAAAAAGACTAATGCTATTAAAGAGTTACAATAATTTGGGGCCCCATTGCAGATTTTGCATCAAAGAGCATGAGCTTCAGGTTATGCCACTGCTCACACTGTTTGATTAACTTGGTCTTAAACAGTCTAGTCTATGTTTACACCATTTATTGACTAATTCAGACAGAATTATCCGAATTTTGCATGTTTGGCTCATGGTATTGCATTTTAAGCCATACCCTTTGTTTGAAGCCAATAATAGTGATGAGCAAGCAGTACCATGCTCAGGTGCTCAGTACTCATTAAGAGCGATGGAATGGGTACATCTCAAGTACCCACGTATAATAGAAGTCAATGAGGAATTTGAACATTTTTATGGAAGAGTTCCCGGAAAAATATTAGTTTCCCATTGACTTCCATTATACTCAGTACATGAGTTGTACCCATCTAAGCATTCAACTGCTCGTTACGAGAATGGAGCACCCGAGCACGACAGTGCTCTCTCATCACTACAGAGCACCCGAGCATGGCAGTGCCTGCTCATCACTACGAGCACCGAGCATGCATGCCGCCATCATACCGACACAGCATGGCAGTGCCTGCTCATCACTACAGAGCAACCCGAGCATGGCAGTGCCTGCTCATCACTACAGAGCCCCGAGCATGGCAGTGCCTGCTCATCACTACAAAAGCAACCAAGCATGGCAGTGCCTGCTCACACTACATAGCACCCGAGCATGGCAGTGCCTGCTCATCACTACAGAGCACCGAGCATGGCAGTGCCTGCTCATCACTACATAGCACCCGAGCATGGCAGTGCCTGCTCATCACTACAGAGCACCTGAGCATGGCAGTGCCTGCTCATCACTACAGAGCCACCCGAGCATGGCAGTGCCTGCTCATCACTACAGAGCACCCGAGCATGGCAGTGCCTGCTCATCACTACAGAGCACTGAGCATGGAAGTGCTCGCTCATCACTAGGCGCTAATCTTTTTGGACAAACCCCAGAAAATGTCTCAAATGCTGAATAAATGTAGCACAAGGCTTTTATAGGACAGTCTTTGGTGCTCTTAGCATGGTAAATTTCCCCCATTATTTTTAGGTAGTTCCTCTGTAAGCCCTAATGCAAAAGTTCCAATGGGCCTCCCAATTATTGCAAATTGGTCTTTTCATATAGGCTGAAGGGACTTTTTGGGTGATTGAACCCCTGCACCTATTCTTGCCAATCTAGTTGGCCTCCACTTCTATTTTAACTGATACCTTTTTTTTTTTTCTTCGATCTAATATGTATCGTTTCATAGTGTACAGCTTTAATTTTGGAGGTGTGGTGCATTCAGACCGGCTGCTGATAGTTATATACTTCTGAACTTTTCCCTTTCTCCCAGTCTCTGTTTCAGTACTTGTGTCTGTCTTTCTTGCACTCTGAGTATCACCCTGATATCCGGCATCTTGACTACTCAGAGGAATGTAGTCATATGGGATTACATACCCTAGGGGTATCTGGATAATTTAACCCTCCTCTTGTGGAAGTGCATTCATATACATACACCCGTGTTCTACAGCATCACTACAATTGCAGATTTTCTATATTCACCCCATCACCTTTCTGAAATTGCCTTTCTATGGTTGACAGCAGCTACATAAAGCTGAATTTAGGCAGAATTATTTTCTTTTACATTCTCTTTACTAAATATGAGGTGTTCACAACTCCAGTCCTCGAGGGCTGCCAAAAGGTCATGTTTTCAGGATATCCATAGTATTGCACAGGTAATTATTTAATCAATTGCACTGGTGATTCAAAACCTGTGCAATGCTAATAAAAACCTGAAAACAATAGGTGTTGATGCCCTTGAGGATTGGAGTTGTGCACAGCTAAATACCATGTATATTTATATAACAAAATCCTCTCATGGGTTGTCTTACGTTCCTGTTCCTATCTTCAGGAGCGCACCGCTTCCCTGCCTCTAGGCTTCCTGCTCCTTGGCAATGAGCAGTACAAAAATCCTACAAGCATGGATATATGGTCAGGGTCCTATTATGATTACAAAGCTAAAACAATATCTTAAATGTTAAAAATAGCCAACACTTATTAAAGGTACAGAAGCTAGGGATAACACTAATAAGGTATTGCTACTAATATCACGGGCAAGGGCCACAGGCACCCCATTGTGCTTATTATCAGTAGATGCTGAGAAGGCCTTTGATCGGTTTGATTGGGGATTCATGAGGGCCTCCCTGATACAGATTGGGCTGGGATCTAGATTTATGGACTTTGTTTTCTCCCTATATAGCAATCCATTGGCTAGAGTACGCACGAATGGGGTTCTGTCTTCACCCTTCTCCATCAGGAACGGCACCCAACAGGGTTGCCCCTTGTCCCCTCTTGTATATATAATTAGTATGGAATACTTGGCAGTTGCCATAAGGAAAAATCTGAGCATTAATGGTGTTGAGTCTAGGGGTAGCCAATGTAAGGCGGCACTTTTTGCCGACAACCTGATGTTGCTAGTTACTCAACCCAGGATATCTTTTCCTTTTCTCATCAAAGAATTTAATACTTTTAGTAAGTTAAGCAACTTTAAGGTTAACTTCTCTAAATCGGAGGCCCTGAATGTTTCCCTGCCTGAACCGGATGAACATCATCTTAGGAATAATTTTCCCTTCAAGTGGAAGCAAGACTGCTTGAAGTATCTGGGGGTCTTGATCCCTTCGGAACCTACTAAGTTAGCGCCCCTAACTATACACCCTTACTTGAGAAAACAGTTAAGGATTTAAAGACCTACGACAAGAGAGGCCTCTCTTGGTTCGGGCGGATCAATGTGCTCAAGATGAATGTACTTCCTCGTTTTCTTTTTCTTCCAGTCACTCCCGATACATGTCCCCCCGAGCTATTTTTGCTAGCTTATGATCAGTCATCTTAAGATTTGTCTGGAGTAATCGCAAACCCTGGATTAGTATTAAGACCCTTACTAGACACAAAAATGATGAAGGCACTGCTCTGCCTGATTTTAGGGGATATTACAAAGCGGCAATATTGATCAGGTTTCTGGATTGGCATTTTCACCACAATGAAAAGCAGTGGGTAGAGGTTGAACAATTAGACTCACACTCTGTTACAACTTCTCCCGTGGCTGAGGTTGGAAGTTAGAAAATTGAGAGGAGATGAGCCCAATCTGGGAGGAATAGCTTTGAGGTTGTGGGACATGGAAAGGAGAGGAGGACATCTTTCCTCTGGGGGAAATCCGCTAACTCCTTTATTCTTTAATCCCGATTTCCCCCCTGCGGAGAGTTCGTCTGGTTTTCTGGGATGGAGGAGCTCAGATGACCCCCGGCTGTTTCAGATTATAGGGAGGCAAGGGGCCAAGTCATCGGCCAATGGACATACTGTAGAAAGATAGGCCCTGTGGTTGGCGCTAGCCTAACTGAGATCCTTCATGGAGAAATTGGGTGTCCACTCTGGACGTATTGTCCCATCATCCTGTTTCGAAAAACTCTGTCTACTGACCCCCCCGTACACAACATATCAGTCTTGTATGCAATACTACAACAGGGAGAAGAGGGAGGAAAACTTAATTATATGTCTAAATGGGAGGAGGATCTTGGTGAGGTTTTTTTCTGAGGAAGACTGGAGTAGAGCATGCACTATGACACATAAGATGTCTATGGTGTGTGTTTTGCTCAAGAGAAGAACTTCAAAATCATGTCTAGGTGGTACCGCTGCCCTATCACTATACATGCCATATTCCCTTCAGTTCCTGATAGGTGCTGGAGATGCAATAGTGCCAAGGGCACAATGCTTCATATATGGTGGAGTTGTGAGAAGGTTCGACCCTTTTGGGACTTAGTTTTCGATACATACTCCAGGATTTTGGGAAATTGGGAACACGCATCTCCCGCAATTGCTCTTATGATGATTCTTCCTACTTCACTTCGCTCTAAAAAAAAGGCAAGTTGTGATTCTGTTTAATGGATACCCAAATGGTCATCCCCAGGTTTTGGCAAACTAGACAGAGCCCACGACTAACAGATTGGTTACTTGAAATGAACAAATATTTCGTGTGGAATATCTCACTGCTGACATAGCAGGATCTAAGGAGAAATTTTTCCAAATATGGAGCTCATGGATATTGTTCATGGACTCCCAGACATTCACAAGTGCATTTAGAGATGACTACACCCTCCCCCCCCCCCCCCATAGACTGATATGAGAGTCCTTTCTGATTTGACATTTGAATTAGGGATGGGACAGCGGGAGGTAGTAGAGATGTCACTAGTGATACTTTCCCCCTATTTTTCTCCCCTTTTCCCTCCTCCACCTCTTCCCCCCGCTTTCTGCTTGCTTGTGTGTGTTTTTTTTTGGTTTTTTTTTTCCTTTCCCTCCCTCCTTTATCCTCACCCTTCCTATTTTCATCCAAACTGCGATACGCATGGTCTTGATCTCCCACCTGTACTGTCTTTTTTCCTATATCATATGTCCATTCTCTGATCCAAGACTTGTATATGATACGTGGAAGAATACTCGGATCCATGGAAAGGCCGATATATTACAACATGTTCTTAAAGATACAGTCCGGCCCGAGGAACTATACAGAACAGAGATACCCTTTTATTTTTTTTCCTCTTATTTCCTTCTTCACAAGATCTACGTTGTAATGACTATACCATAAACGCAGCGTGCCTTCGCCTCTGTTATTGGGAAAGATAGTTTTACGCTATGGATAATTTTATTATTAAGATATAAAAATCTTACACATTTGTGTATTTCAGAGAGATACTGTAAGAGAGAGCCTTATTATACGTTGAAAAATTTTCAATAAAATTAGATTATACTAAAAATAGCTGACACTAAAAAACTAGACGCATTGGAGTGTAGAGCAAACGGATAATACTCAGATGTCAGGAGGTAAAAAATACAATATGCCTAATGTAGTGTAGATGAGGGAAAAGGGGTGTATTTGTACCTACCCCTAGGAGTGACCTTACCATGGAGGTTTGCTCCCTAGGACAGTAATATGGCGCCCCCTCTCAACATTGTCTGACCCGGAGTGGCATCAATGAAAGACCTTTGGACCAATCATCACCCCTGAAAAGTGCATGAGGAATATAGGCAAATATATATATATAGGGGTGGTCTGGGACCTTGCTGTCCACTCCTTACTGGAGTGCAAATTTGTGTGTGTGTGTGTGTGTGTGTGTGTGTGTGTGTGTGTGTGTGTGTGTGTGTTGTGTGTGTTATATTACATACGTTATATGTATAACAGTGACCCACATTCCATATAAGTATCTCTGAGAACTAATTGGACAACTGGTGACAGAGAATAGTATACACCTATTGGGATTATTTATATCACAGTAATATTTTAATAACTGACATAAAATATTAAATGCAGGCGTAAGAAGTCATGAGTGTTCAAGGAGAAAACATGTCAAATACCAGAGACAACATAGCCGGCTTAAGTAGAAAACACCCCCAAGACTGATGAGGAAAAGGTTCTCCTAAATGGAAAGTCATGAAGTAACATTACTTATCTCAGCAATGGATTCCTTTGCTGCACCCCGACGCATGTTTCATTTCTCTACCTGTGGAGCGCTGTACTCACTGCAACATAAGAAGATGGACGTATAGGCCGATCTCCTCCACCCTCCTACCTGCAGATCAAAACACAATGTGTGGATATGGCTTACTATGTCTGCAGAAGGAAACAGACAGTCTTCGGGCCCGTTCACACGGCAGTTTTTTCTTCCGCTCTCGTCTGCAGGAGATTTTGCATGTGAATGGAGGGAAAAACCTATCGTTAATGTTGTTTCATCAAACGTTTTTCATAATTCAATAGTAAAGACAAATATGAGAAATGTTTGATAACAATTTATTACGGCATTTTTTTTTTTTTTTTTTTTATAAATTTGAGATGCACCCCACCCCTACATCCCCCACACACCCTAACTCCTGAACTCCTCTAACCACTCAAAAAACAAACATCCATTGTCCTCAAAGTAAGACAGTCTCTTTACACATGGTGCCTGGTTACACCTCCTATTTGTGCCCGCATGGAGATTGAAGAACACTTGGCCTGTTTCAAGCAACAGATATACCTCAGTACAGCACTGGATTCACAGCCACATAACTCAGTACTGCTTTACATTCTCCTCCATGCTACTGTATATTGTCTGCCAGTCTGTTGCTTCATTCTATGTCACACGGAGAAAGAAGAGCAGAAACTTTCTTTCTGTGTGGTGTGAACGCGTTCAAAGAGAACTGAGAATACAGAAGAAAAAATGAGTAAAAAATTGCCGGATACAAATCATAGGACCATAAATTGTTTATTCCTCATAGACTAGCATAACCCACCGTACCCCAGCCGGACAATAACCACGGACACCAGGTTAACCTTTTAACTTTTTTATTGAGGGTCTCCAACAACCATCTCAAATCTTTTAACTCTTAAATGGGAAATTTTTTTGCGCTCCGGGATTCAGATACAGGAGAGGCAATATGGCCACCGCTCCCTGCTTATATCCAATGGGGGCGAGGCCAGGATCCAAGGGAAAGGGGAAGGCAAGCTGTGATAGGAGCATTCAACCCTGGTGGTCTAAGTGTCCGGCTACATTAACCCCTTCTATGTGCCCGCTAGTCAGGGAGCAGCGGCACAGCCGCAGTGCTCCACATTCTCACACACAATGTACATCTGTGATTTTTCATCAAGGAGGGGTGAAACGCGTAGACAATTTATCTTTTATTATATGCACAGTAGCGAGGTTCAAAATACCTAATTTATCCTTGTCCTTTCTTGGACACAGTGATTTAATGTGGTTGTCCACAATTTTGATATTGGTGACTTATCCATAGGAAAGATCAGCAGTAGAGATGAGCAAAACTGATTGGCAGATGATGGTCCTACTAACTACCGTGTAGCTGACGGACTCCTCAGCTCCTCCATTAATTAGCCAGCTGGACACAATGTCATCTTTACCATGTGATGTGCACACAACATGGCACCAGGGCGGCTAATCAAGAGGAGCTCTGAAATGCTGCTAGGTAGGCAGCAATTCATAGGATTTTTAGTGGCCATGGACGACTACTTTGGCCACTGGTCTAGGGTCATGAACAATTGTTCACTCATCTCTAGTATTGGAGCTGTAAGGCTCTGACACTTGGCATCCCCACTTGTCATCTGTTTTCTGCTCCATCTGTGAGTGAATGCAGCCGTCTCAGGTCCTATTGAAGAGAACAGTAGCTCTGCTTTATTTCTCGCCAATGGCCACTACACTGTAAACAGAGCTGTGCCTTTCCCACCCCAGTTACTGTTTACAGTTTGTTCAATAATAGCAGTGCAATATGCTAACCAGATTATTTACTGTTTTTGGTATAAATGATATCACCACATGTCAAACAATTCACCAGTTGGTGCAGTAGATTCTTATAAACCACCAGACTGAGCATTCAGGATCTGCAGGTTTTTATGTATTTGAATAATTAATTAAGAATGGCAGTGTGGAGTTCAATTAGTGTGATCAATCATTCTGTGAACACTCAGGTGTGAATCAGGGGCCCTTATTTAAGGCTGAAGCAGCACATGTTGTACTTGCATTTCTCCTTTAAAGCCTGAGAAATCTAGATCGTTCCAAACATTGTTCAGAAGAACAGGGTACTTTGATTAAAAAGAGAGGGTAAAACTTATAAAGAAGAGCAGACAGTGATCAGCTGCTCAGCTACAATGATCTCTAATGCTTTACAATGGAAAACCAGAGAGATGCAGAAGGCAACCATCGAATGGATGGAAGAATATCAAGAATAGTAAAGGCTCAGTCAATGATCAGCTCCAGGAAGATCAAAGAAGTCTGAAGTTACCTGTGAGGACTGAAGACACCGGTGTGAAGATCATCTATAGTAAGAAGTTCCCGCAAAGTCCCACTGTTATAATAAGACATGTACTGAAGCGGATACAATTTGCCAACAAACACATCAACTGGCCCAAAGAGAAATGGAGAAACATTTTGGGACTGTTGAAAGTGAAATTGTTCTTTTTGGGTCTAAGGACCACAGACAGTTCATCAGACGACCTCCAGTCTCTGAATTCCCCACAGTCTCCTCTGCAGACAGTGCAGCTGGTGGTGAAGCATCATGTGGGCAGGCTTCTCTTACTATGGTGCAGTCTATTTACCACATACCAGGGATCATGGACCAGTTTACAGATATCATAATACTTGGAAGAGGTCATGTTGCCTTAAGCTGAAAAGGAAGTTACCTTGAAATGGGTGTTTTTTTTTAACAAATTTGCTTATTCATGTGTTCAGCTGATGGCTCGATGTATATTGGGGTGCTTATTTACCCATGTTTTCATTTGCTGAAGACTGGTGATCATGCAATTGTTAGCCAACTTCATCATATACTTATGTAGACACAGATATCCTGGCTTGTGACTTTTTTTTTTAAATGAAATAGATGTATACGATACACAAGTGCCTCAATCACACATTTTAGTAGTGTTGCTCTTAATTAAAAACAAGATTAGTACATTGAACAGAAATTAAACCTTAAGTTGGAGTGCAGAATGTCTTCAAGCAATGATGATTTTTATTGCATCCTTAAAAGGAGATAAAGTAAAGTTGCAGCTTGTTTTCAGAAAATCTGACCATATTCCATCTGTGTAACATAATAGACTTCTAGAACAGTCATCAAGACTGATAGTCTAGTAACTAGACACAGGTAACCAGCCTACCTCTAATGTGTAGACTGGGACATGGTAAGCGGAAGATACAAACGTTATACAATATTCTCAGATAGGGCGTTGTATCCATCGCCCCTGGTTTCTGATGATGGGGCTGTAATAAAGGTGAAAACAAATCTTTGTGGCCCTGGTCCTGCACCACATTAGTAGGCTATGGCTGCCAGACCAGAACCCTGCCGTTTGCCTGCCGGCATTACTGGCTCTACCGTTTACTAGACCCAGTGTAACGTCATCATTGCTATAGAAAGCAAACACGATTTCTCCCCAGATCTGTGATTCAGAAAAGGTGCTGGGTATGGCGGCTTGTGGGAGGCCGTTCACAGGGGGCTGGTCTGGAAGTCACTGCTGGAGGCTATTCAAAGGGGGCTGGTCTGGATGTCACTGCTGGAGGCCGTTTACAGGAGGCTCGTCTGGCAGTCATTGCTGGAGGCCGTTCACAGGGGGCTGGTCTGGCAGTCACTGCTGGAGGCCGTTCACAGGGGGCTTGTCTGGCAGCACTGCTGGAGGCCGTTCACAGGAGGCTCGTCTGGCAGCACTGCTGGAGGTCGTTCACAGGAGGCTCGTCTGGCAGTCACTGCTGGAGGCTGTTTACAGGAGGCTCGTCTGGCAGTCACTGCTGGAGGCCGTTCACAGGAGGCTGGTCTGGAAGTCACTGCTGGAGGCCGTTCACAGGGGGCTGGTCTGGCAGTCACTGCTGGAGGCCGTTCACAGGGGGCTGGTCTGGCAGTCACTGCTGGAGGCCGTTCACAGGAGGCTCGTCTGGCAGCACTGCTGGAGGCCGTTCACAGGAGGCTCGTCTGGCAGTCACTGCTGGAGGCCGTTCACAGGGGGCTGGTCTGGCAGTCACTGCTGGAGGCCGTTCACAGGAGGCTCGTCTGGCAGCACTGCTGGAGGCCGTTCACAGGAGGCTCGTCTGGCAGTCACTGCTGGAGGCCGTTTACAGGAGGCTCGTCTGGCAGTCACTGCTGGAGGCCGTTCACAGGGGGCTGGTCTGGCAGTCACTGCTGGAGGCCGTTCACAGGGGGCTGGTCTGGCAGCACTGCTGGAGGACGTTCACAGGAGGCTCGTCTGGCAGCAGTGCTGGAGGCCATTCACAGGGGGCTGGTCTGGCAGTCACTGCTGGATGCCATTCACAGGGGGCTGGTCTGGCAGTCACTGCTGGAGGCCGTTCACAGGGGGCTGGTCTGGCAGTCACTGCTGGAGGCCGTTCACAGGGGGCTGGTCTGGCAGCACTGCTGGAGGACGTTCACAGGAGGCTCGTCTGGCAGCAGTGCTGGAGGCCGTTCACAGGGGCTGGTCTGGCAGTCACTGCTGGAGGCCGTTCACAGGGGCTTGTCTGGCAGCACTGCTGGAGGCCGTTCACAGGAGGCTCGTCTGGCAGCAGTGCTGGAGGCCGTTCACAGGGGCTGGTCTGGTAGTCACTGCTGGATGCCATTCACAGGAGGTGGTCTGGCAGTCACTGCTGGATGCCATTCACAGGAGGCTGGTCTGGCAGGACACTGCTGGACAGTTCACGGTGGCTGGTCTGGAGTCACTGCTGGAGGCGTTCATGGGGATGGTCTGGCAGTCACTGCTGAGGCCATTCACGGAGGCTGGTCTGGCGGTCAGGCTGGAGGCCATTCACAGGGGGTGGTCTGGCAGACACTGCTGAAGGCATTCACAAGAGGCTGGTGTGGTAGTCACTGTGGAGGCCGTTGACAGGGGGCTGCTCTGGCGGTCACTGCTGGAGGCTGTTCATGGGGGATGGTCTGGCAGTCACTGCTGGAGGCCATTCACAGGAGGCTGGTCTGCTGTCCCTACTGGAGGCCGTTCCCAGGGGGCTGGTCTGGCCGGTCTCAGCTGGGGAGGCCATTCACAGGGGGCTGGTCTGGCAGTCACTGATTATAAAGCTATTGCTAAATCGTGGTCCTCTCAATATTATTGGTCGACCCAAGGCTGTACTCGATTGCTTTCTGAAAACTAGTTAAGTAGGACATCTCAATTAATGTTTATTAATTTCTGTTGCAGTAAAGCACACACTCTGTTGCACTGTCCGTACAGTACTTCTGGCGCACAACAGTTGTTTTGTTTCAATTTTAAAATTAAAAAAACAAACAAATTCAAAAAGTAATATCTGAAAACCTTTATCAGCTGGGGCCTGTGATGGCCTGTGTCCACGAGGTGCTCTGTATACAGCTGGCACAATGTGCACCATCTAAGGCGAGTCCATATTTTCCTTTACAGAGGTGGAGGAATGTTTTCATGTGCGTGGTTGTCACTTTGTATAAACAGGCCGATGAATGTTTCGTTGATTTGATGCAACTGTGGGAGTAGTAGGGTTTGGTATGGGAAATACAGCATCTCTGGGAATACAGCATCGATGGCAGATTGTTTGTTGTTCTACGTTAGTCAGATTTGCTGGTGGTGATACTATAGCAAGTCTGGAAGCTTCATGATCTATGGACCCTATAATGGAGGTTGTGCCACATAACGAGGTCGTACCTCACATGATCAATATACACTAAGCTGTATTCTTAGCTGCCGTTACTCCTGAGTGAAGACAATCATTTTTTGCCTTTGTGACTATTTTTACTCTAGTAACATTTTTATGTACTATAAATATGACACTTTAGAATTAGGAACCAACAATCTGACATTTGTTTATTGACTCCCATTTTTCTCAGCCACAATGAAGGACACACCCTGCTGTATGATCTATTCTATCCAGACAATACAGGAATGTCTCCATTATCAATACTGGTAATTCTATTACAGTAGTTGTTGTTTATTTTTCTTTTTTTGTGTGTGTGGTATTTGCAAATTACGCTTTCATTCAGTAATTTTTTTGGCATGCCAGGGAATATTAACCTCTTTACAAAATGACTTAAAGCGTGAAGGATATATGGACATCTGCTATTGGAGCTAGCTTTGATGGTGGCAATTTAAACCCTTAGATTACACAGTCAATAGGTATTGACGCAGCATCTACCGGTAAGTGATTTAGAGACATGGGAGGGATGTGAGTTGGAGGTTACATCGTCTTCCTTTGCACCTCTTCCTACCCTGTATTGTGTTCATGGCATGCTGATGTTGGCATTACAGCCTGGAGCCTACTGATCGCCTTCATGTCTGCAAGGCTTAATAGAAGTACCAACATGGCAATGAAGGACTGCATGGGAAATCACTCATTTTAGCAAACTGGAATACAAGTTGTACAAGTGAATTAAAGATCTCTGGTCCAAATCTCATAGAGGAGCAACACTGTGTTAAGGGTGTACAAGTATCGCAGCCGCAGTGATTCCCCCTGGCCACCAGGGGAGCACTGGAACTGACAGTGTAAAAGCATTGGCCAGGCTTGTTTGAGGGAGAAGCGCAGAGGGCCAGAAGTATGTGGCCGGGTGGCGGCAAGTTGTCGTGCCACTCGTCTTCTGTGCCACTGCACTGTCTGACATGGAGTTCTGAAGGAGCATCAGTGTGCTATAAGGGGGAGAGGTGTGGTGAGGGGGATCTTACCCTGAAGGTTACAGTGGCTGTCAGGACTCATCAGTTTTCTTTGCAAAGAGAAGTGTCATCATGATTCAGTCGCTGAAGATCAAGTTAATCCTTTGTTTATCCTTCATGGATTGTGACTGGACTATTGTGGACATTTTTCCCTTCATCGTGGAGTTGCAATGATAACTGTAAGTCCCCGAGCACAGGCCCCGCATACACTTTTTTTATATTTGGCGGGAAAAGGTCAGGACAATGTTTTGGCTCCCAATGTTTGCTAATGGCTGCAGCTGGTATTACAGGTTTGTATTGAAAAGTGACAGGTTTATATATGTGTTGGGGGTATACTAGTTGAGTTAAATTGTAAGTCAAAGTGCCGTGCCAGAGACTCCCTCTGCTTTATACACATCACTGTCCCTTTAATACATACTCATTTAGTGCTGGAATTACTTGTGTTAGGTGAAATTGCTCCAGTGTATCCTGGTACATAGAAAGGAGTCTTTGGCACAGCACTCTGATCCCGAACCGCCGGACCGGGTGTGTATTCATATAATTTATATATATATATTTGTTTGAACTGGTGATGAGCGGGTGGAAGTTGTTCTGTATGAATTCTCTGTGCCTGATGTCCTTTGAGTGAACTTCCAGTGAAAAAGTACAACCGTCTCGGTGTTCTTCTGTGACCCACTGTATCCCAATCAATCCCTTCAGTTCTCACAACTGTAATGTATGTGCACATTTCTATAAGAACAAGGAATCCACTGGATCTGGTGTGTCAAAAAGTTTGACCAGTATTGTATGTTCAAATCACATGAGTGACATGTTCGGGATCACCAGGTTCACCCGGACCTTTTTTAAAGTCCAAGTTCGGGACCTGACATGACTTGAACTTGAGTCCAAACTGCGAACTCTACAGTTATTAGATGGGGCAGGGGAGCTGTAAGAGAAAGCACATACCGTATATACTTGTGTATAAGCCGACCCGTGTATAAGCCGACCCCCCCCTACTTTAGCCCCCAAAACCTGGGAAAACCTATTGACTCGTGTATAAGCCGAGGGTGGACCCCAGCACAGGTATACAGGCCTCCCCAGTGGTAGTATACAGCAGCCTCCCCAGTGGTGTATACAGGCCCCAGCAGTATTACAGCAGCCTCCCAGTGGTGTATACAGGCCCCAGCAGTATTACAGCAGCCTCCCCAGTGGTGTATACAGGCCCCAGCAGTATTACAGCAGCCTCCCCAGTGGTGTATACAGGCCCCAGCAGTATTACAGCAGCCTCCCCAGTGGTGTATACAGGCCCCAGCGGTATTACAGCAGCCTCCCCAGTGGTGTATACAGGCCCCAGCGGTATTACAGCAGCCTCCCCAGTGGTGTATACAGGCCCCAGCGGTATTACAGCAGCCTCCCCAGTGGTGTATACAGGCCCCAGCGGTATTACAGCAGCCTCCCCAGTGGTGTATACAGCAGCCTCAGCGTTATTACAGCAGCCTCCCAGTGGTGTATACAGGCCCCAGCGGTATTACAGCAGCCTCCCCAGTGGTGTATACAGCAGCCTCAGCGTTATTACAGCAGCCTCCCCAGTGGTGTATACAGCAGCCCCAGTGGTGTATATAGCAGCCCAAATGCTGGCACTTGCCCCCCCTCCCAGGCCCCTCCCGGCTGCTTATCTTACCATCCTTGGTCTTCTGCATCGCGCAGGTCCCTCCGTGCTCCCGACGTCAGCTGCATCCGGGGTCCCCGGCCGTCGTGTAGCGATGATGTCATGCGACTGGCCGGTCACATGACCCCGGATGCTGCCGAGGACGGGAACACGGGGGACGGGAGCACGGAGGGACCTGCGTAAAGCAGAAGACCAGGGATGGTAAGATAAGCAGCCGGGGGGAGGCTTACAACGCTGGGGGGCAAGTGCCAGCATTTGGGGGCCATATATTTAGATATGCACTGCTTCCCCCTGCCGCTGATTGACAGGGGGAAGCAGTGCATATATAATGAGCGGCCCCACGTGACGGGGCTGCTCATACAGCAGCCTCCCCCCGCCTCCTCCAGTCTCCCCAGCCCCGGACACAGCCCCCACCACAGCAGCCTACCGTATTGACCCGTGTATAAGCCGAGGGAGAGACTTTTCAGCCCAATTTTTGGGCTGAAAAACTCGGCTTATACACGAGTATATACGGTAGTTAATAACCATCATCATTATTGTTACCTGGTCCCAATTTCTTGCGTCCTGCCATCCTGTCGCATCTACTTTCTGGACGCTTATTAGTTTCAGGGGATATTCACTGCACTGGCTCCAACAGCCAATCACAGATGATGTCTCATAGAATGGGAAGTCCGTTTTTTTTTTAATTATTTAAATAATTAAATACGAAATGCGCCAACTCCCATTTTGATCACCAGCCAAGGTAAAACCAGGCAGCTGGGGGTCTGGGATCCTCAGTATGTTCCATGCTGAAAACTGCAGCTCGCAGCCGCCCCTGGATATGGCGCATTCATCCGTAGCGCCATTTCCAGGTGCTTTACCCATCTCTTCCATCTTTACAAGAAGATGAAAAAAAAAAAGAAAATACTCCCTCCGACTTAATACAGATCTTCTTCCCGGTAGCTTCAGCTCTGCTACATCTTTGCCAGCAGACAAACACGTCTGCTGGCAGAGAGAGCAGGCACAGAATGACACCCGGGTGCCGTGTGAAAAGTTATGAGTTCACGAATGACTGTGAACTCAGATGACCTCAGCATCACCCGGCAAACGCAGCCCAGCCATAAAGTGAGTGCTTCTCTCGCTCACTTTACGGCTGGGTGTCGGGTGATGCTGGGGTTATCCGAGTTCATGTGAACTCGGATAACCTTTTGCATGGCTGGGTGTTGTTCTGTGTCTGCTCTCTCTGCCAGCAGACATGTTTATCTGCTGGCAAAGATGTAGCAGAACTGAAGAATATAAGAAAACCTGGATTACGTATGAGGGAGTTTTTTTTCTAATAAAGATGGTCTCTCTAAATGTGTTTTGTGTTTTATTTCTAATAAAAAAAAATTCTGTGTGTTTTTTATGTTTACTTGAAAGTCATGTTGGCTGGGTCTAATTTGGCTTGACATCATGAATTTCGGACTTGGTACCAGCTGACAATACAAAGCTAGTATTAACCACATTATTACCCAGCATGCCACCCTCCACCAGGGCCGCTGGAAGAGCTGGGTAAAGCGCCTGGAAATGGTGCTACTATGAATGTGCCATTTCTCGAGGCAGCTGCAAGCTGTGGTTTTCAGCGTGGAGAGCCCAGAATGCATGGTCCTTACCATGCTGACGGTCCCAGTCCCCAGCTGCCTAGTTTTATCTTGGCTGGCAAACTACTGCGGAAGCCTACACTTTTTTAAAATTATTTATTTAGGTGATAAAATAAATAAAATAATGGGCTTCCATGTATTTTGATTGCCAGCCAAAGGTAAAGTCAGGCAGCTGGGAGTGGCAGCCCGTAGCTGTTAGTTTTATCTGTGCTGAGAATCAAAAATAACTGCGGAGCGCTACGTAATTTTTTATTTCATTATTTTTACAGTACTATGTGATGGACCCAACAGCCAATCACAGACACTGTCACACAGAATGGGCATCTGTGACTGGCTGCTGGCGTAACCTGAAACCAGCCCATACATTATACCTTACTAGAATGTATGAGCTGATTGCAGATTACTTGAACAGCAAATCACAGACGCCCATTCTGTGTGACGGTGCTTGTGATTGGCTGTTGGAGCCAGTGCAGTAAAATATCCTGGAAGATAATGAAGTAGATGCGCTGGACGGGAGGACATGCGATGGCGGGACCTGGTAAGTATAATGATGATGTTTATTAATAATGTGTGTTTTTTTTTTTTTCCAACCCCCGGACTGAACTGTAACGTGTACTTCCCAGGGAAAACCCATGTTCAGGATCTGTGCGTGAACACTGAGTGTTCAGCACAGACGCCGAACATTACAGTCCAGGTTCGCCCATCTCTGCACATGAGGTTATTATATTTTTGGGGTACAATTGTAGAATGGTTCTTTCATGCCAGGTTTCAAGTGGCCATTTTTTTCCTCTTGGGTAACTTGCGCTGCCCCCCCGGAGTATCATTTGTTGTTCTCTTTTCTTAACCCTCCTTGCTGGGCTCTTTTATCCACATTTTCTTTGCACCTTTTTCCATTTATCACTGGGATAAATTATACAGGTTTTTGTGATTGACTGCAGACTGGTTTCATTTGTTGGATACACTGTTATTGTTATCTGTCATGACCTTGGATTGATTTTAAGGACTTATTAGAAAGCAGAATAATGTTTGCACTGCTCCGTTTTCAGAATTTTGAGTAATCTCCCTATTAGGCCAAATTGAGACATCCGAGTACTGACTGTGATTTCCAGACTGACCACAGGTTCCTGACCTAAATGATATCAGTAAGACAGAGGTCAGACGAGCGGTGAAAAATCTAGACCATTCTCATCCCTATTATCATCTGTGTCCATTCTTAAAATGTATATGATCAAAAACATTGCCGTGATTAACCTCGCCTCAGTCAATGCAATATCTCTATAGAGAGCCTGGTGTGAGCAGGGGCAGCTCACTGTCTATAGACATTGTAATACAGAGTCATCTGTCTATAGACATTGTATACAGAGCTGGTGGGCGGGGCAGCTCTCTGTCTATAGACATTGTATATACGAGAGCCCCTGGTGTAGAGGAGGCAGCTCTTGTCTATAGACATTGTATATACAGATCCTGGTGTGGGCGGGAGCAGCTCTGTTTATAGACATTGTATATACAGAGCCCTGGTGTGAGCAGGGGCAGCTCACTGTCTATAGACATTATATATACAGATCCTGGTGTGGGCGGGAGCAGCTCTGTTTATAGACATTGTATATACAGAGCTTGGTGTGGGCAGGGAAGTTATCTCAGCTTTTCCATGTTCCTTAAACTAAATGCTTTGGTTGTATGAGAGTGGCTGCACCCAGTAATGTATGTTACACATCATTGGATTTAGGGTTTCTTTGCCTACCTGATGTTGCTGTCAGATAAAGTAGCAAAAATCTGCTGACAGATTCCCTTTTTAATAGTAATGGTCTTTTCATATGGGGCAAAGGGACATTTTGTGCCCTCTCTTGTCCCCCAGGGTCTGGTTGCGATTGCATCCTGTTCACCGATTAGTTACTATCCTTTTGAACTAGCTTTATTGTGGCATTTAATACTTAAGGAGAGAACAGAAGATGTCTAGGGTGATGACCCTGAGAAGTCGACGATTCAACGGGTCTTGATGAAGAGTGCACTCCTCACAAAACGGCCATCATTCTGAACGTCTTCTGTTCCCTCCTTATGTATTTTATGCAACAATAAATCTAGTTCAAAAGGGTGCGGAGTGCTGGCCGTGCGGAGTGCTGGCCGTGCGGAGTGCTGGCCGTGCGGAGTGCGGGCCATGCCACTGCTTTTTTAAATTTATTTTTAAATCTATTTGCTTGACTTATTGTGATTCTTCACCGTGTAGCACCAGCGTGACCCCCTGAGTCTGAGTGAGGCAATCTGTTACTCGATGGTCTAAGGTGCTGAAACCTTCTTAATTTGCTCTATTGGATTGTGGCAGGGAATTCTACAGGACTTTTTCAGGAACATTCAGAAAATCCTCCAGACTGACAGCATAGGCAGTATAATCCTCTGTTGTCTTTCATCATTTGGGATCAGAACCTGCTGCCCACATTGCCTGTACATGTCGTCGCCCGCTGCTGCTGAACCAAATTTCATCTGTATAGAATACAAACTCCACGCTTTCAGGCATAAAATAGAATAACAAGCTTTAAGGAAAGGGTCAGAATGTGTTTTTATAGTAAGCGTGCCCCAGTGGCTGCTGAGTGCCCCCCCCCCCATTGTTAACAATAAGTCCTGAATGCCCCCTCCCAACATTAATAATTCCATTCTTCTTCCCCCAGTTATCAATAGTGTGGGCATTGCGCTCTTGATGCGGATTCTCTGTCCATACATGAATTCAAAGGGAAAGGGAAAACCAAATAATAACTGATATGTTGACTTCTGTCTGGATCCACTTTTGGCTTTGACCCAAATAACTGCATCAAATACTGCCCGTGTGTTTCCAGCCTTTAGGGCTTTATTAGTGTAATTTATGCATGCGCTAAGCTTGTCTGTCTGACAGACCATCAAACATGATATCCTTGCAGGTATAATGTAAGAATATATTTCTTACAACCGTATACTCTGTGATGTATACAACAAAATATACAAATTATGCAGATGTTGTCCTTCATATTTAAGCCCAGGATAGGTGTTCTCAAGATGAATCAATGTCCGTGTTTAGGATTTTCAACTCACAATCATCAGAACAAAAAGGCTGTAGCGTGGTAACCAGATTATAGGGGGGTACCTGTGACTCCCTTTCCAGGACCTCCATCCCATTAATCTGGATGAATCCTCCCTAACCTGGCCAATACTTCCAGCCCAGTTGTTAAAGTCTCTATCAACTGGTGCAGTGAAGAGGTATGTATGTGTATTATACCATGTTTTTCCAGAATCTAAGACGCACCTTGCATTTAGTGGAGAAAAATGGGTAATGTCATGACGTACTGTATAGTATAGATCTGCTGCTGACACCAGGCCCATCCTGATATATATGTCTTTCATAATGGAGCCATGCTGATATGCATGTCCTGCATTACGGGCCCCTCTGGTATATATGCCTCCCGTTATGCTGCTTTTTTTTTAACACACAAAATAAACCATTCTATTCCCCGTCCCTCCACTGCTCCAGTGCGCATCATCCTCTCCAGATTTCAGCAATGGTCTTTAATGTATAAGCTAATTACAAAAAGACCGACTGGTAGTGAGTGAGTAGCGAAATATTGATAATTGCTATACTCTTAACAAGTACTTTGTAATACTCACGTACGCGTCCATATAGCGAGTCCAATGTTAGTCAATTAGTGATAGGCTCCGCTCACACACATCCGGCTATAAAACGAGTCTTTCCAGGACAGGGCGGGACGGCGGAGGCTTTTTTTTGTGTTTCTACTGCATACAACAGCTTGTTGTGCCCCCAAAGAGACCCTAACATTCAATCTTTCACTGGGGGCAACTCCCTTTCTGTACTGAAGCGAGGTGGGAATATGTGTCAGATTGTTCATGATCAACACACCACTCACGAGCTCAAGTGATACTCGCCGAGTAACGAGTACCTCAAATACCGTACTATCTGTACGAGGAGCAAATAGTAATGATTACACTCGCTCATCACTACTTACTATCACTGACCCGGTTGATGCTAAGAGGTGGGTGGGATTATAGGTGAGGGGAGCAGTGAATATTCATGTGGCACCCCAGAGTCCGGTTGCCACAATGGCACTGCCTCCCTCGGGGGGTGATGCCATGCTTTGAAGCAAGAAGGGGTATCTACACCAGGTAAGCCCACTGCATGCAACACTTTTCCTGACTCCAGACCAAAAGTGGGAGCTCAGCACCTGGATTCAAGGGAGGTCCCCTATAAATTCTGGCCTGGGGGCGGGGTTAGTGAGTACAGTTCCTAGGAGGACTGTGAAGACTACCTGTGGACTTGGAGCAGTGCTAAGCTCGTCCTAGGCAGAGTAGAGAGAGAAAGAGCAGCAAGCGTGAGGGACCAGTCTGAGGAAGGAGAGGAGAGGGCCTGGGGAGTGGAGCCAGTTACCGGGTCACCCCAGAGTGGAGCACCAGAAACGGACATCGGGGTCCGAGGGTATGAGGGTACTACAGACCCAGCAGCCAAAACCGGAGGACAGGAGACTCCACATCTCCCGGGCACAGCAAAGCATCAGAACACACAGCAGCATTGGAGAGCTCTGGGACAGTGGCCAGAGGAGTGGTGCCCGGGAAAGGCTCAAGCTGCCTGCCATACTGGTGAGAGACTTAACAGCAAGAAGAGAGGGTCGCATCTAGCTATAGACAGCCAGGACCAGCAAAGAAAAGCGCAACAGGGAGGCCTCAGAACTCGCTGGGTGAGGAGATTCCCAACTTGCTTCCAGGCTGCCTGGATTCCTAACGTCACCTGTGGTCAGTGTCTTTGTCTGAACCTGCAACTACCAGTAAAGCTAAAGGAAACTACGTACTGTGTGTCTGTTGGTTATTCCGTGCCCTCAGTCCTGCACCCCAACGGCCTACTACCGCCATAGACGTTACTGATTGCCATGGGGAACCGTTCCACCCGTGTGGAGTGGTACCACCTCAGCTGTTATTACATCATCCCCAGAGGTCCCACACCCAGTGTCAGCCATCAATAGCCGAACATCACAGGTGGCGTCACGACAACCATCCCCGAAACCAAAATCCTCAAACTTTTATTTGATGCCCAGGGACACGGAGCTGGGTCTCGACCCCTGTGACTGCCCAGAAGTATTAAAGCCAGATTCAGAGTGCCCCATGGCCTTGGGGCGCATAATTCATTTTGGATTAAAATCTGTTTGACTAAATGTACTGACGTTTACAGCAAGTTACACCCACTTCATCCGCTGCTGATTTCTTGCAGCAGAGACCAATCCCCCTGCTCCTGTAACCCCTGCTGAACCGCCGCTCTCTACACATTCGAAATAGGACACATCCCCAGTATTCCCCAAAATTTGGGGAGAAAAAAAAAAGTCTTTATAGTCTGAAAAATACAGTATATCATATGTATTAATCTCTGACGTGTGTGTATGCCTGCTTACCCTAGAATCTCATCTAACTTTAGTCCAACCCTGCCCCATACAATGCAGCTGCTAACCTGCCATTGTTCCTACATTATTTTCCTGTCTAGTATTCCTCACTGCTTTCCTACTAGTTTGATGGAGCAATACTGTTTCCTAAATGAGTTTTTCTATTAATAAATCTATCTTGTGATTTGTCTTTTAAGCAATCCTTTCTAGCCATTGTACTGAAGTTGAACTTGCACTTGAATTAGTTATACAGTATATGTACCTGTAGAAAGTTATAATTACAGGAGTTGCACAACGCTTGTACTTGTGTATAACCTAATGCATATCTAAGAACCGGTACCTGGTATACAGCGTCACGCTCAGGTTCTCTGTTTATGTATTAGGTGTGGTCCTAAACTGGAACTTTGTACATGAATTTCTGGATAATTTGTAATCTGTCTGTGATTGATGTGAATTTAGTTTGGAGAAGCCTCGTCATAACAGTAGTCAAGACAGATACAACTCTGGATTACTTACCCAGCATCCAATTTAACAACCTCTTAGTTGTTATCGGCTATTCTTAACATTAAAGGAGAACTCCAGTGAGAGAAAGCTTTTTAGTACAGTCCCTGCCCTCCTACATGATGAAGCAGAGCCATACACTACACTTCTAGGATATATAGATCACTTCTAAATCAATAAAATCATACCCACTCCTCAGCTCTCACCCCTCCCTCATGGAACTGAGAATCTTCAGCCTGAGAGTTTCATCCAGGAGCAAAGAATAGGAGGGGTGTCATGGGCGTGGCATGAGGGGTGTCATGGGCATGGCAGGAGGGGTGTCAGGGGCGTGGCAGGAGGGGTGGCAGGAAGTGTGTCAGGGGCGTGGATGCTGGGAGCTCCGGAATCATCCTACATTCCAGTGAGGAGTGTGATGATGATCCATTAAAAGTTGAGGGATAGGAAGATACCATGTTCCAATGGGGGAGGGAAGTCCATGCAGAGCTGAATCAAACAATGTATGATGTGCCTCTTCTCCTAGCCTCAAAATAACAGTATACATTATGCATCATCATACAGCAAAGGATCACTGCATGTATTTGTATCTGCTTGGTGACATGATTGCTGTTTCAAGCCTGCCCCTTCCCCCCATCACATAGAATGGTATATCAGGGAGAGGATTGTAATGTGAGCATGCCCCCTGCTTATACAGAGAGGTAAGGGGGTTGGAATTTAGGATGATCTTGCAGCTACCAGCAGCCATTCCCCCAACATGCCTCCTGTCACGCCCCTGACATGCTTCCCATCACACCTCCTATCATGCCCCTGTCACGCCCCACGGCACACCCCCGACACCCCTGAGGGAGGGGTAAAAGCTGAGAAGCAGATATGATTTTATTGATCTATAGATCCTAGAACTGCAGTGTACAGCTCTGCTTCATCCTGTAGGAGGACAGGGACTGTACTAAAAAGTTTTCTCTCACTGGAGTTCCCCTTTAAGGCTATAAACATAGAAAATCTGGAGCACTTCCAACAATTATGCCATGAAAAACATTTATTGATTTACGGGATAGGTGATATGTGATCCAGTGCGCACACCATTGCAACCACCCCCTAACTTTCCTATAACGAGTATCCATGGTCTCCCAGCCCTTCCTGCTCTCTACACTACTGCAGTAAGGGGAAATTTAGAGGAACTAACATTGATTCATTTATTGTCTATAGGGCTAACCAGAAACACAGTGGTGTGACTAGAGTCCCATGGACTCCAGTGCAAAATTTGGACATGGTTCCCTTCCTGCATGTTGCATGTTGTATGGGCCCTTGTAGTGTTCCAGATCCTATGAAGACATATACGTTTGTCCCCAATGCAAAACTGTCCCCATCTTGAAATAATATCCTCCATCCTGGGCCCGTTCCTGACATAATGTCTCCATTTCCTTCTATAATGTCCTTTTACTCTCTGTTGGGTCCCTCAAGGCTCTGTCCTGGGCCTACTTTTTCATCTATACCTAGCTAGGACAACTCATACAGTCTCATGGCTTCCGTATCACCTGTCTCTGATGACACTCAGATCTATCTCTCTGGCCCTGATGTCACCTTTCTCCTGTCCAGAATCCCTGTTAGCCATATCCTCCTTCTTCTCCTCTCGCTTCCTTAAACTAAACGTAGACAAAATGGAACTCATCATCTTTCCTCCATCCCATCTTTCATCTTCACCACCTGATCTATCTATTATGGTAAATAGCATCATGCTCTCTCCCACACCTCAAATTCGTTGCCTCGGAGTAACTCTCAAATCTGCCCTGTCCTTCAAACCACACATCCAAACTCTCGCCACCTCCTGTCGCCTCCAGCTCAAGCATATTTCCAGAATCCGTCCTTTCCTCAGCCCTTAATCTACTAAAATTCTTTTACATGCCCTCATCTTCTCCCACGTTGACTACTGTAACCTCCTCCTCTGTAGCCTCCCTGCGAACACTCTCGCACCTCTCCAATCTGTCCTCAACTCTGCTGCTCGACAAATCCACCTCTCTCCTCGCTGCTCCTCCACTTCTACATTCTGCAAATCCCTCCACTGGCTCCCAATTCCCCAACGAATCCAGTTCAAGCTACTAACACTGACCTACAAAGACATCCATAAACGGTCTCCTCCCTATATCCCTGAACTAATCTCCCACTATCTTCCCTCACGTAATCTTCAACCCTCCCAAGACCTTCTCCTCTCCTCCACACTTATCCGTTCCTCACACAACCGCCTCCAAGACTTCTCCCGAATGTCCCCCATCCTCTGGAATTCTGCACCCCAACACATCCGATTATCCACCACGCTTGGATCATTCAGACGGAACCTGCAAACAGATCTCTTCAGGAAAGCTACAGCCTGCAATGACCGAGCCGCTGCCCCACCGCCATTGGAGCTGCTGCACCCCAGACCTGCTATCTCCTCCCCATTATCCTGTAGAACGTAAGCCCGCAAGGACAGGGTCCTCTCCCCTCTGTACCAGTCTGTCATTGTTAATTTGTTTACTGTAAACTAAATCTATAATTTTGTATGTTACCCCTCTCATGTACAGCACCATGGAATTAATGGTGCTATATAAATAAATAATAATATTCTGGTCCCTTCCAGTATTAATGGCTTGTTCTGCAGCTCTTCTCCAACACATGTAAAATAAAAAAAAAACATATACGTACATATAAGATAAGCGGATGCCTCATGTTATGGAGCGAAGGAGGGCAAGAAGAAATAAATATATGTAATATATAGTAATGATTCTTCTTGCCCTCCTTTGCTCCCACTACATGTGGCATCCTCATCTATAGCCAGCGCAGAGGACAGCTAATGACTTTAGAAGGAAAATGACGACATTCATTGCATGTAACTGCCAGGCGTTGCCTGTGACTAGCACGTCAATGTCAGCTCCTGGCCTCTGATTGGCCGGTAGTGTGTATTGCAGTGCAGGATCTGACAGGTCTCTGCATGGCAATACATTTAAGCTGAATGCGTGTCCTCAACGCACATACAGCTAAAATATCCACTGTTGTCGGCAGTCCCCCTCCAGCCTAGTTGTGCCACCTACAGAAATGGCGACTACAGTGTTTAACAGTTACTGTGATCTCCATTCTAACTTCTCATTGCTGTAGTCCTACTCATGTAACGTGGTCCAAGGCTTTGTTACCCCCACCCTGAGAGAATTCTGTGCTTTTGTACATATATTAGTGTTATGGACTTAGTTCTGTGTATGTGGCTACTTTGTGTCCAACTTAAGACTGCTCCCTGGTACCTAGGGTAAACTAGAGTTAAATTAGCTGGTGAGCCAGTACACCCCTTAATGGTGGAGTCTAAGACCAGTCTGCACGTGTCTGCAGACAGGAGAGTCCCACAGTGTCAAGTGGAAAGACAAGTGCTGTGCCTGCGGGAGGCGCAGTATTGAGGAGCTCCGGATATAATTTGTCTGAACCCTCTTGGTCACCCCGGGATTGTGAGTATGAGAATTGAGTCCTCCGGTCCACGAAGCACGGAAGTGGGACTGTCCGCTGATTGGTATGGGTCACTCAGGAAGCGACTCTTCCCTACGGTACCTCTATGGTGGATTTCTACATAGACTCAAACATACAGGTCGTCGGGGTGCTTGCAGCGAAGGAACTTTTTCTTTTGCGGCAGCCCTAGTTCCTTTGGACGGTTCCATGTGAGTGAGATAAGTCTGGTACCATGGAAAAACTGTATGAATATGAGGCAAAGCGTCATGTTGAAAGGATGGTATGAGGGTGTTGAGGTACCAGAACAGCGGGTGCAGTCTACAATAAATTCTGTAAAGTAATTGTCCCAAGTAAAGTTTAAGTTGAGTGCCCGAGTTTCACGAGACTGTTTTGTTTTAATTGAAAGACTGTATTGAAAAGACTTTTTGAATCTGTGTCTGCTTGGCCTTTGCTGAGAGCGATCCCGTACTGAACTGGGGAGCCGGCTGAGCCGACTGCTGTAAAACCAGGGCTGCTCCACAGCCAATGCTACCGGGGCCCCGTGCCGCCGATCCCCAAACACTCAGTGACTCTTAGAATATGGCAAAACAATTTGTGTTTTTATTGTGCAAAATGTGTAAACATTACAAATATATATTTGGTAATGCTGTAATTGTATTGACCTGCAAATTAAGGTTAGGGCGTTTTCACACAGCGTATTTCTGGGATCCGTGGCTGTCCGTTGTAAAACGGACAGCCACAGATCCGATTTGGCCCCCATGTTATCCTATGGGCACGAATCGGATCGGATTTGCCCTTAGTGGCATCAGATTTTTGTCGGATCCGATTCTGTCTGATTTTTAGCTGTGCCCAAAATCGCTGACTGCTGCAATTTTGGGCACAGCGGATCAAATCAAACCAAATTGGATCTGACCTGATCCACGCCAAATAACATGGGGCCTATGGAGCACGGGTCCGAGGAAACAGCTGATCATTCCTCGGACCCGATTTTAGTGTACTGAGCATGCTAAGTACACTAAAATAGCTCTCTGTCATCTAATTTTACTTCTGCAATGTATATTCATACATTGCAAGAGTGACATCTAATGAAAAGAAAGGGTTAAAAATAAAAAAACTTTTGTTCTCGCCTGTCCCGCAATCCAGCGATGCCTCCAGCGCTCGATGCTTCTAGGACCTGGCATGATGTCACAGTCACATGATATGACTGACATCACGCCAGGTCCTGTGGATCAGAAGAAGACAGCTGGAAGCGCCGTGGGACTCGTGGATAGGTGAGAATAAAGATTTTTTTTTTTTTCAATTTTTTTTTAAGGTCTGGAAAAGGGGGGAAAGAGGGAGCAGAAAGGGGAGGGGAGAAAGGTGACAGGAGGAGCAGGGAGAGGAGGAGAGAGAGGATCCAAACTGATCCTGCAAAATATCGGAATCGGATGCCTATTTGGCATCAGATTGCAGGCATCAGTTTGGATCCGTTGCTGTCCGAGGGGTCCTGCAAATAGTCGGATCCCCCTCGGACAGCACAAAAACGCTGTGTGAAGGCAGCCTTAACCAGCTATTTATACTACTTGGTGAAGAAAGCAAGGAGTTTGGTTTGCATCTGAATGTGAAGACCAAGATAATATATAGCCCGACCAGCAAGAAGGGGAATTTAAAGATCAACAATGAAGAAATAGAAATGATAATGCAATGACCACAAGGGCCTGGGGTACTCGACCAGCCAGGCGTAGTCAGGGGGATGTCACGGTGGCAGTCCCGGCGGTTGTGGCCCTGGCCAAGCAGATGAAGGGGGTATTTACAGGGGATGATAATGTCTTTACGTGACATCGCCTGTGGTATCTGATCAAGGGTGACCAGCACTGCTTAGATGAGCTTCCAGGGGATAGATGTAGTGGCAGCCAGGATGGTGACACTCTCCACAGATGGAGCAGGCCCCTGGCGTTTGATGTAAGTGTCTTTGGGAATGATTTTGTTGGTAGTTATGGTGCAGGAGGTAGCAAGGAGGACGCAGAAAATAACAGGACGACACAAATGGTGCAGTTCTTTTACCTTTACTGGCAGTTCTTAGTAGTTCCAACCCAGCCAGGGCACTGTGTCCTTTGGGTCAGCAGTCCAAGTAACTCCCAGGCAGTCCAAGTTAACTCCACAGAGACACCCTTTTATATGCCTTTCCAGGTTGCCATTTTTTGTGCTGGTTTATTCGCCACTCCTGCCTTGCACCTTCATTTTACAGTGTCCCAAGCAGGTGGCTGTGAGCCCTGTCGAGCGACTGTCAACACGTCCTCTGGCCCTAGGTCTAGCCACCGTCCTGCGGATTGTCTACGGTAGTTGGCTACTGCACATAAAGTTCCATGGCCTCCAATTTCCTGACTAAAACTTGCAGTGTTGTTTTGTTGCCAGATTGGGGCTGGTCCCCTCTTGCAACCAGTTCCTCCAAAAATGACCAATATGGCGGTTGTGGATTCGGGGTCCCTCTGGCCAGATTTCTGTGGCGACCTACGCACTGGTCCCACTCCTTCCCCTGGTGCTAGCCTCCCATAAAACTCCATCTCCCTTAGTGGTCTTCCTCATTCCTCAAACTCCCTACTCCTCACTAACTAGCTAACTAACTCCTCTTCCTGTTCTATTTTTTTCTTTACTAACTTTCTCCTCCCACCCCCTTCTTGACCTATTCCCTCCTCCAGCAAGTGATGGGGTCTGCTCAGTCAGTCTCTTCTTCCCTTCATCCCCTGGCCTGGAGTTAGGATGGGTATTGGGTGCAAGGTGTGTGCGTGTGTCTCAGTATTGTGTCCCCGTTTTACCTGGGAGTGGGATACCACACCTATGGATTAGGTGCAATACCTCTGTGATGACCAGACCGCAGGGGCGCCACAATAGACAGTTTCATTTTCCTGGGGTCTCTCATTGATTTCAACGGCGGCTCTACACCTGAAATCAAGCTGCGTCTTGCTATGGGTCGCGCGGCAATGATGAACATGGAGCAACTGTGGAAGTGCAAGGACATCTCTGTCACAGCCATTGCATTCTCCATCACATTGTATGGGTGCAAGACGTGGACCTTGACAAAAGGTGATCAAAGAAAGATCGATTCCTTCCAACTGTGAACCTGGAGGAGACTCCTACAAATCCCATGAACAGCCAAGATCACAAATAAGGCTGATCTGGAATGTGTCAATCCACAGACATCCCTGTTAGGAAAAGTCATAGAACAGAATCTGTTTTACTTAGGCCATTTGATGAGAGCAATTACCCTGGAGAAGGACATGATCAGGGTCTGGTCAGGGGCAGCAGAAGTCGTAGAAGGCCCAAGACCCGTTGGCTGGACACCATCATGGCAGACACAGGATTAGATCTCAGAACTGAATAAAGCTGTGACAGAGAAGCTTGGAGGAAAATGGTTCACATGGATCAATAGTCGGACACCACTGAATGGATGAAATTGGTGTATGTAGAAAAATCAACGACAAAATGTTTTTTTTGTTTGTTGTTTTTTTTATACTGCCTCTTAAAAATGGAATAAAAGTAATCAGTCTTCATATGTATCCCAAAGTGAATCCAAACAACTAGAACCCCCATCCTTCCCACTAAAATAAGAACAAGATGTCACACAGCTCAGTTGGTAAAGATGAAAAGGTTTGTACCATGTATATACCTTTTTATATATACATGTGGGATGGGGGATACTTATTGATCGCTGAGAATCTGACTGCTAGGACCTTCACCAATCCTAAGATCAAAGCTCTGCTGAGTCCATCCTGGCCTGAGTGTGAGTGCTCATCTTTGACCTCCGCTCCAGTCAGATCATTCTCAGGATCGGTGGGTTCCCAGCAGTTGGAACTCAAGTAGTCAATCGGTATTTTTGACTCACCCCAGTGGGGTCCAAAGGGTACTCGGAACCGGGCCCTCTCTACGTCGTCGGGGCTGTAGGCTGTCACGGTGGCATGACGCGGTCCGTGGTCCCTGGTAGGCGATCAGTAAAAAGGGGGAGGAAAAAGTTTTCCTTTTTCTTTCTACTTTTTAATTTTTACCTAAATTAAAAAGAGTTTGTCGTGACGCCACCTGTGGAAGGCGGCCAGTAGGGGCAGCTGCTGCGATCCGGGACATCTGGGGATGATGGAGTTGCAGCTGTGATGGTTTTGCTCCCCACGGGAGGAGTGGGTCCCCAGGGCATCCGGAGTGCCAGGGGATTGAGGTGGTGGAGAGCCAGCGGGGCAGAGCTGGCTGTAGGGCAGGGTCAGGAGTACTCTCAGGCAGGCTCCTGCTGCATGCGCGGCGTTTGAGTCTACCGCTCCTCAGGCGAGAAATGCACAGTCTGACACAATGCTGAGTTTCAACCCAGTTTACTTGGCTTCTCTCGTCAGGCACTTAAGGTTACAGTACACTGGTGGCCCAGGAAGTCCTTGGCAACCAGGATGGCTTGTCCAATTCACCCCCTTTTGTGTTCCTCTCCTCTCGAGCTTTCCTTTCTCAGCACTGCCTATTCTCCTCCTTCCTGCATGCCCCTCCGCACACAGAGCTCTGATCCAGCAGCCACGGGCCTTCTTGGGCGACTGGCAGGGTCCCCCTGGCCCTAGTACGGCTGTCTTCTCTACGCGGTGTTGGATTTGTCCACAGCTCTTGGAGAGCTTGTGGCCCCCAGTTCTGTGGTTGGAGCTTGGAGCCTCCTCGCCACCTTCAGTGCCGGACCCCTGGTTCTTGCCCTATCCTTCCACTTCACTGCAAATTTAGGCACACTGGTGGATCGCTCACTGCTTGCGCCCCTAGGACTCTCTCCAGCTTTCTGCGGTCTTTAGCTCTGGGACAGGCCTCATCATGGTTCAGGCATCCACGTCCGTGTGCTCTCGGTCCTCGCTCTCTCGTGTCCTCCTCCGGCCAACTACTTCCTTGGTGTCTTCCCTTTGTTCTCTTCCTTTCCCTAACCGCTTCCTGCTCACTTCCCACCCACCACTTTTCTCCCCCCGCTGTCCCATAGCTGCCTGAGCCATCCCACTTCCTGTGTTCACCAGTTAGCTCTGGGACCGGGTGTGTTGGGTGTGTTTTTGGGTGACTGGCCTTACCAACCTCGGTTGCCGCAAACTAATAGTGGCAACCAGACCGCAGGGCCACCACATTTTCATATACCAATGCTTCTCAAATTGTGAAGCAGGGGGGTCCTCTATTTCTTTGTGATTCTCAGCTGGGGTTTGCAGTCCAATCTATGGCTGCAGGAAACGCCTGGGTTTTAATATAATATGGTATATATATATACCATTAAATAAATACTTTTTATTGGTTACATTCAGGAGGCTTAAAATAAAAAAATATAACTAATATTAAACTGGTGAGGTCCTAGTACTATCTTAACATTGCTTTCACATCAGCGGTTTGTAGCACTTGCGTCAGATCAGGCTTGAACTTTTGCACTCAGTTTGCCTGATCTGCCGGATCCCGTGACAGACTGCTTCTGCCTAATTCATTCCCTATGGGACTTGTGCGGCATTTGGGGCGAGTTTAGAACTGCAGCTAGCAGCATTTTTTGTCCATTGCCGGACAGAATAACTTACCCATTTTCCACAAACTTCAATCTTAAAGAAGAAAAATTGGATCCAGCTGAAATCTGTTATTTCAAAAAGGACAAATGTTGTGTCTGTAGAACTTTTTTCCCACCGGATCTCTGCCGGATCTGTTCTAATAGATGATTACTGGACAGGTGAACTCGGGCTAAGGCTGGTTTCACATTTACAGATGTAAACGCAGTGTACCAATTGCATGCACACTGCTTTTAACATGGGAGAGCATGGTACCTGCATTTGGCTGCGTTTGGATGCGCATAATTTGTGCGCCCTTTTCCGCCCTCCGAATGTAAACTGTTACATTTTTTGTGCGGGCGCTTGTTTTATCAGGAAGCGCCCGCAAGCGCACAAACAATGGATGGAAGTCAATGAATCCGCATGACAGTGCAGCAGAACGCTGTGGATCAAATTGAAATCTCTTTTGATAGCCGCCGCTGATCAGCGGCGGCCACCGGAAGATTGGCTGGAGCCGCCGCTAATCTCCCGGCGGTGTCGGTGCAGGAGATTTGAAGAAACAGCTGATCTGACAGCTGTTTCAAAGCTCCCGCGCCGACATCACCTATTCGGTGTCGGCGCGGGAGATTTGAACAGCTGTCAGATCAGCTGTTTCTTCAAATCTTCCTCGCCAACACAGGCAGGAGATCAGGGGCGGCGGGAGGAGGAGATCTCCGCCGCTGACCTCCGCCTCCTGGCCGCTGCCAAGACCGCTAAATGGCTGGCCGGGCACCATACTGATGTGAACGCATGCAGAGATTCTCCGCTGCAGTCACATCAGTATGGCAGCGTTTCCACTGCGTTTGAATCTGCATACCCCTGCATTCAGACACAACGCTAGTGTGAAACCAGCCTAAGGCTTTGCTTTCATTAACGTGAATGGATGAAGACTAACCTGTTTATTTGGATAGATCTGAAGCGTTAAAAAGGGGTCACATGTCATTTATATTTGCATGGATTTGACTGTGTGATTTTGATTGTGATTGTGCCGCCAATGTGAAAAGAAGAATGTCTCTTGCTACCTTGTAATCCTCTTGTAGGGGGTTTGTCTGCAGTGTCCAATATCTCAGCTTTGTGGAGACATGTTCACACACGTGTTGTACCATCATAGTGAAGTGCTGCTGTAATTCCATCATCTTCCTCTGATCTGTAGCTAGATACTGTTGCTGTGTAGAAAACATTGAATTCAGGTATTAAAGCACGATGAGACTTGTCATTCCAGCACCTCCGGGTACAATAGCCGTCTATCAAGCCCCAGGTCACACACTGCTATTCAACACCAAGAAAAAAAATCAGCTTAAATGACAACACGTGTTCCTTCATACTAAACAGATCCCAATGTAACAAGAGGACAGTCGTTTTCATAATCTGAGTCCTTTCTGAAGTCTTACAGGAGTAAATTACATTGTTGCAATATTATTCATGATTTGTTCAAACCACGCAAGTCTCCCCGCAGTGACAGAGACCTTGTTTGCCGGACCCGCCCCTTATTTGCCGGACGCATTCGCCGGAACCGTCCGCCGGACAAGCCCGCCATTCGCCAGACCTGTCCATCAGCCTCCTTCTATCAGAAGAATAAAAAGCTTTCCCACTTGTTTTCTTTTAATCTTTTTTGTTCTTGGGGGGAGGCTGATGGACCAGTCTGGTTAGTGGTAGACGGGTCCCGTGAATGATGGACATGTCCGGTTAATGGTAGACCGGACCGGTGAATGATGGACAGGTCTAGTAGCTTGCTCTTGGATCAGCGGCCAACAGGAGAGCTATGCAGTCCGTGGAGGAGGAGAACATGTAATACTTACATGTCAGAAGGATCTTGCCATGTAAGCTGAGAACAGCATGCTGTAACATAGAAAACACAACTGTGCTTCTTGTGTGTGTGTTATTCTTTATTAAACTAAAGGGTTTATTACATTGTGATTAATATTACAGGACCAGAAACTTGCAGGCATGGCAGTCTGGCACGCCCCCTGCTCTGTCAGCTCTGCTGCATAGCTGAATCTAAATGCTTTGATTGTAGAACGTCTGCAGCCAGTAATCTATGTGATACATCAATCGATTCAGGGTTTCTTTGCATACATTCTATTGCTGTTAGATGAGGGAGCAAAAACCTGCTGACAGAAATACACAAAATTATATCCCCAATACATTTTTTTTAAAATAAGGTATACAACCTAGTTATGAGCAAGTAGTAAGATATTCGGGTTTGAATAGCTCTAACCAAATACTTTTAAATGTTTCAGTTTCAGATCTAAGTGAGCTTCCCATTGACTTACATTGGACGAGTAACTAGTAATGAAACAGTTCAAAGTATTAGGCTAGAGCTATCTGAATCTTTCACTCTCGCTCATCACTAGTACAACCCCTTTTATTTGTAAAAGTCCCTCAAATTCGGAAGTCCCTTCTGCACGTCGCACTACACAAGGGCATAGGAAGCTGCGAGATGCAGAGCGATCACAAGTAGTGACAGGCGAAACCAAACTGTAAAGTTCGGGGTTCGTACTGAATACCTAGTGCTCGGGCACAGAATCCAAACATAGACATCCCAGGGAAATCTGTCACAGTTCTGGTTCAGGGAAGGGGCCTGTAAAATTAAGTAAACCGTTATTAAACCTCATCAATATACTTACCAGCATCGTGCGTCCTGCCGTCCTGCCGCTTGTACTTCCAGAGCCGCTTATTAACTTCCGGGATATTCACAGAAGGCAGGAACATCCAGTCACAGACCCCATTCTCTGTGACAGCGTCTGTGATTGACTGTTGGGCCTCTCACACATATACGGTAGTAGTGTAAAAATAAATTTTAAAAGAAAACATAGCGCTCCATGGAATTTTTAATTTTCAGCGCAGATAAAATGGACAGCTACCGGCTTTACCTTGGCTTACATTTAAAATACAGGGAAGCCCACTTTTTTTAATTATTTACATAAATGTAAAAATAAATACCTCAAGTGAGGAGGGATATTATATTCATAATACTTTCTTGTGGTCACTCCGATTTGTAATATTTTTAGCTTGAACTATTCAAACCAAACAGGAAAAAGGACAATGGTTCCTGTGTGCTGTCGCAGCGTGAACACAGGGTGTATGTATGTTCTTCAGATCTTTGATACAACGCGTTTTGAGGTCAAATTGACTGCAGCAGGTAAACACTATAATGGAATCAACGCAGCTTCAAAACGTATTGTATGAACAAGCATACACGCATGTCAGTTTGCCGCAGGTTGGAGTAGCAGTCGATTCATTCTTACAAGCATGGAGTTGTGCTGGGTCACAACTCAAGCGGGTGAGCATATACAATGCTTTGCTTGCTGTGTCTTTTATATTGAGGGTAACGCACTTGAGGCGCCTTTTTTTCTCTTCACTTCAATATGTTCTAGAGTCTAGACCATTATGGTGATGCACTCTGGGAATAGGTGATTTTCTTTCTTGGTGTTTGTATTTAGCCTAATAAAAATGTAATGATTTTCCTGAGGGTATAATACAGGGTAGAGTTATGACTAGGTGCACTTAATTATAATAGCGTAGTATAAAATGCATCATCCCAATACTTTGTGGTCTGGTTGTATCTGTAAAAATAAAGTAACATTCAATTATGGCTTCTTGCATTGAACAGGTTCTTATATATAGATGCTGTATATATTTCTGAGAACAAGAATATAACAGGAGCATTATGACCATGAAACAGTGAATGGCATCTAGTCTCTATTCTTTCTTTAGATATTAGAGTATGCACCAAGATGGGAAGTTACTCTGTATGGACTAAGGCACAGCTTCATGATCACTGGGGGTGCAACCATGGGGGCACCCACTGCTTCCAAGGGCACAGCTCTGAAGAGCAGTACTCGGCTACCTCTGGCAGTTCCATTGAGAAGCAATTTTGCAGATGTGCACTTGCTTGGCCTCCGATCATTCAGATGTGGCTCATTAGAGACTTGTTCTAAGCGTCAGTAGATATCCCAGCAGTCAGGCCTCGAGCAATTGGGAAGCTAAAGGGTATATACCAAAATTTGAAGATACCCCAAATGACACACATCCAGATGAAGTATGTACTGGGTTGTGGTTCTCTACCAACCCAGTCACGGTCGCAACTCTACAACCTTGTTACGCTCCTGCTGTGGCTCATTGGTAGAGCTGCTGCTTATAACATGAAGATTTTTAGTTCAAGTCTTGGGGAGACCAGTAAGAGGAGAATTGTTTAATTTAGTTTAATCACTGAGTGAGATGCCGTCCGAGACCCTTCAGTAGGATCTATGGAGCTGGTGGGAGAGTGAGAGGAAGTCAGGACAAATGGACTGAACCCTCAAATCGGGAAAGTCCTGCTGAATCCGGACCATGGTAGTTGGGAGCTGTGGCAAGTCTCATATGGTACACGCACAGGAGCATCTAGATGAATTACAAGATCATCAAAAAGTTAATTTTATTTCTTTAATTTACTACATAAAGTGAAACACATATATTATATATTACACACAGAGAGATCTATTTCATGTGTTTATTTATGTTAATGTTGATGATTATGGCTTACAGCCAATGAAAATCCAAAGGTCATTATCTCAGAACATTAAAGTAGGGAGAATGAAGGGTAACACTGCGCTGCCGTATTCCACGAGACATCAAAGAATGACTATATAATATATCTGTGTTACTTTATGTATTGAATTACTGAAGTAAATTAACTTTTTGGTGATCTTCTAATTGATTGAGATGCTCTTGTATATTGGTTTAGTGTCGGGATTGTGTGAATGAGGTCTCTCTGCCTCAACGCAAAGACTTACACAGTTTGAACAAAAGTAGTTAGAAATGTGGCAGCAATGCTATTTGCTATTACGGTAGGACTTGTTTGTAGACATAAAGCTCACAGATTGCTGCTGCATCTTTTTTACATGATTGTTAAAGATTAGAGAAAAGAAAGATTCTTTAAAAAGGGTTGTGTGTGCAAACCTTGATGGCCATCCTTACAATGGGGCATGTGCTGCAGTATCAGAGAGCGACCGCTACACACTGAATGGGCAGCCTGACGAGCTCCATTCATTGACTTCATCCAGTGGCTGCCGAAGCGGTGTCATCTATCGTTGGGTTTCTGGGTGTCGCACCCCAGCCATCTCATATTGATGAGCTATCCCAAGAATAGGTCATCAATATGCCTGGACAATCCCCTTGGAATCAGTTTTATAGTTCTACCATACTTATGAAGGGGAAGGCACGTCTCATAACTGGGGACAGATGCCTTCTGATGTGCACACACACTGTACATTTATATTGTAAATTGAAGATAAGGGCAAAAAACCTGTATAGATTTAACCTAAATAATAAAATAATTGTGTAAAGTGTATAAAAAGCTAATTATATAAAGTTGATGGTTAAATGTCAAATTTTAATTTTATTTTATATTTTTTCCAGCTGAGCCATTTGCCTCAAAGATCAAACAAATGAGGCTGAAAAGAGAAGACTTTGAGATTCTAAAAGTAATCGGGAGGGGCGCGTTCGGTGAGGTAAGAGCAGCTCCGGACGTCTGTACACAGAGAAAATCATTGTAAATTACTAATATTTTTAATTTCTCCGGAAAGTACAGTTTGTCTAGTAGATGTCTGTTGTACTTATAACAAATATTCCAATCACTGTGCAACTAGAGAATATTGTATAGTGAGGGGGGGGGGGGAATGGGTTAGCCACTTTAACAGATTGTTCAGGATTAACATTTTGGAGCCCCTAGGCTTGAGGTAGAAAATAACAAAGCTAATACTCTCATGTCCACTGATTCCTATTGACTACCTTGGTCTTTGATGGGCTGGAGCAGTGATGTCATTAATACAGTGCACTTGACCACTGCAGCCAATAACTGGACTCAGTGGGTTGTGCTGTCACCAGCATTGAGGCTGAGCTCAGCGATTGTATGCAGTGCTGATGTGTGCTGTAGTTATGTCACCACTGCAACCTGTCAACAAAGATTGGGGCAGTAGTGGAGAGGGTGAGTATTTGGTTATTTGCTATTGTTTCAAGCCTATGGGCAATTAAAAGTTAATCTTGGGCAACCCCTTTCAAAATGCAACTTTCAAGGTGGTGCATTGTTGTTTGTTGTGTCGTCGTTATTGTGTCATGAGCAGCAGTTGGGCTGAGCTCTATGGAAACCTATACGGGAAGACATTGTCTGTCTCCTACAGCATAAGTGAGATCACTGTATTATATGATCCAACCATGGCATTGTATCCTACCATAAGGCAAAACAATCCCATGCTGAATGTTAATCAATAGCATTATTCCTCATAAACCCAAATACAAGGTCAATAAAAAGAAAACCAAACATTACCATTTACCCAATTACCCTTACCCGCTCCCCAACACAAACTCTCGAAACCCTAATAACCTTCTGCCCATTCACCCAAACCCCCCTTCCCCCACTCCCCTTATCCGGAGCACTCTGGAACGCTTACTCAGTATGCAATAAACTCTTTCACCCATGACCTCTTCATCTTCAACAAACTCTCATTCTTTAGCATCACCGAAACATGGCTGACCCCCACTGACACAGCCTCCCCCGCTGCCCTCTTCTACGGCAGACTCACTTCTCTTACACATCCCACCCCAGCAACACCCACGGCGGAGGTGTCAGAATGCTCCTGTCCGACAGCTGCTCCTTCACCCCAATTACACTGCCACCCTCTACCTCCTTCAAGGTGCACTCCATCCACATCTTCTCCCCCTGCAACCTCCAGCTGGCTGTCATCTACCACCCCCCAGGATCTATCCCCACCTTTCTCAACTATTTCACCACTTGGCTTCTCCACTTCCTTTCTTCTGACATCCTCACTATCGTCATGGGCAAATTCAACATCCCCATCAACACCCCCACTCCGCTGCCTCTAGACTCTATCACTGACCACCTCCTTTGGGCTTTCCAATTGTCTTCCTCAGCCACTCATAAGGATGGCCACACGCTTGACCTCATCTTCACCCACCTTTGTTCCCTCACTGACTTCTCAAACTCACCCTCCCCCTATCCGACCTCAACCTACTGACTTTCTCCTCCCTCTCCCCCCCCCTACCAGGCCCCCCCCTCCAGAAACTAGTCATCCCCGCAGAAATCTTAATCTCATCAGCTTCCACTCATTCTCTGAGTCCTTTTTCCCTCTCGCAGGCCTAGCTATCTCACTTGATGCTGACGCTGCTGCCACCCTCTATAACACCATATTAACTGCAGCCCTCGACCAGGCCCCCCCCTCACACACCCCAAAACCCGCACACACAGGCAAACCTGTCTCACCACCCTCACCAAAGAACTATGTCAGGCTTCCAGCGTGGCCAAGCGGAGATGGAAGAAATCCCACTCCGCAGAGCCTTCGCCACTTCAAAAATCCTCTCCTCTCAACTTCAAGAATGCACTCACTGCCGCTAAGCAAACCTACTTCTCTTCTTTAATTAACGCACTGTCCCGCAACTCCAAACAATTATTCAAAATTTTCAACTCCTTTCTCTGTCCCCCTGCACCTCCTCCCTCCCCCCCTCATCTCTGCTGACGACTTGCCGCCTTCTTCAAACAGAAGATCGACAAAATCAGAGAAAGCTTTGACCCACTGCCCCCTTCCCCATCACCGCTTAACCTTCCACATCCAAAGGAAGCTTTTACATCTTAACAGAGAATCAACTCACCACCCTTCTTTCAAAATCACATCTCGCCACCTGTGCCCTCGACCCACTTCCCTCCCACCTCATCCCAAACCTCACCACAGTCCTCATCCCTGCCCTATCCCATCTCTTCAACCTATCACTCACCATCGGCATCTTCCCCTCATCCTTCAAACGTGCCCTGATCAGACCCATCCTCAAAAAATCTTCCCTCGACCCATCAACTGTTTCTAACTATCGCCCCATATCTCTTCTCTCCTTCGCATCAAAGCTGCTTGAACAACACGTCCACTCCGATACCCCGGTACCTGCCCACACGCAACCTAAGATCCTCCCGAGAACTCCTTCTCTACTCCCCCCTCTCACAACCGCTTACAAGACTTCACCCATGCATCCGCCATACTCTGGAACTCTCTCGCTCAACACATCAGACACTCTCCTACCCTTGGTAACTTCAAAAAACTTCCCCTCCTACTGTCTCCTTGCCCGCCCCCGTAAACTGTGAGCCCTTGTGTGACAAGCACCCGCTCTGAGGCCGAGCTGCTGGCAAAGTAGCACCCCAAGAAACCCCGAGACCCTTTACCCCTATACAGGGATCTGGAACTACAGCGGAGCCCAGGAGGTAGTTCTCTAAGATGAGCAGTGGACCGGAGCAGGAAGGTTGCCAGGAAGTAAATAAAAACCAGGATCCGAAAACATAGTCAGGAGTCCGAGTCAAACCAGGAGGGCAGCTAAGGTACAAAATCGTCAGGCTGAAGCAGGGTCAAAAATCCAGGTAAAGGTCAGAGTCAAAACCAAACACATACTAGATCACTGGGGGACTATATATGGTGGCCTGCAAGACAGGCTCCAAGGTATTTGAAGGGCGTGGTTACCTCCCATAGGCTGGAGCTCACAGCCTGATGATTTCATTCGGACCACCCCTAGAACCAGGCCAGACGGTGATGCACGACTGGCACCAACCACCCCACTTCTGACAGAAGATCGAAGGCTGCGCCTTTCATACGCCTCTGCAGGACCCTCTCTTCTGAAACCAACATCACCCACAGGAGAAACAAGGCAGAGTCCAGCAACAGAGGCAGACGTCAAAGGAGCAGGTCCATATGAGGACATAGCCCTCCTATCACCAGCACTATCAGCCGAAAGAATTCGGCGCCTCCCAGCAGTCGAAGCAGGAACACCAGCCACCGAGTCCAACAACGACGTGACACCTTGTGGACAGGGTCCCCTCCTGTATCTTAAGACTTGATTGTCCAATTTACTTTATTTGTACTGTACTTATCCGCGTTCTCCCCTCTTCATATGTAAAGCGCCATGGAATCTAATGGCGCTATATAAATAAATAATAATAATTACCAATGGAAACAAAACTTTAAGGATTAGTGCATATGACGGTTTTATGAAGGGCTACATAGACTTCAAAATTAGTGCTCGTTCAGACTACCATTTTTGAACTACTGGATATGCAAATTGTGCACATTTGGTCTATTGGACCACGCACAACAATACATACCAGAGTGCGATTGTGACTATGGGCATTTGTCCAAAAGGACTCGTGGTCCTTGATGGAAAGATTGCAGTATGCACAATTCGGAATATTGAATGCACCAGAAGGCAACTTCTGCATCTCTATGGATGGAGGAGATGACCTCTTGTGTTTGAGTACACAAAGGATAAACCCAAGGGAGCATGTGAAGTCCTAAAGGAACCAAAGAGTCCTCTGAGTTGTTTGGTGGCTTTATGTTGGAACAATCTTGTCGTCCTGTTCTTCGGCAACATTTAGGACTTATCGAGGTCTCTAATTACTTGTCGTTTTATTTTTTACACAACCACCTGAATTAAGCCTTGTAATGAAATACAAGTATCTCTGTTCTCAACAGTTGATTTAGTGTTAGAGACCCAATCTCTACAACGTTGGCTCTTTGATACATTGGAAGAATAGTACAAATTGCTAACAAAAAACATGATTGAGAATAACTTTAATTGACTCAAAAGACCTTTGTATAAAGGGCAACATCCAGAGCTGAGGAATGCATGGTATAGGTATAGACAGCTGAGTACGAAGTTCAATGTCATGGGATTTCTGTCTTATGGCTGCTACATCCAGCTGTGTGTGGTATCAAAAAGAGTATTTTGCAGCTCATCACTGAAGAGCAGATTCACATTGTAGGACGGTGCACGGTCTCTTGCTGTTGCAAAGTGTTTAAGTCAAATAGGAGACATAGGACATGGCAATGCTGTAGTCTGTCACCAGACTTCACTATATAATAACTGCATACATCGTTATATTCATCTCTTTGACCTGATGAGGCCTGAGATAATACATGTAAGAATGGTGGTTTTAGTAATTTTTTTTTTTAATTCCCGAACATCAAAATGAACAATCTATGACTCCAGACTCCGGAAAAGTTCATTTTAATTTCAGGATTTTCAGCCATTCTGACACGCATGTTCTTTCATTTCAAAATTTTTTCGTTTCATTGAAAGTTTTAACTTTTGACCCCAAAAAACTTGGAAATCAGTGCTTAAGGGTCTGTGCACATGATCTGCAGGTGCTGCGTGTAGGACGGCGTGCCTGTACACCTGAGGGAACCCGTGGAGGCACACAGGGAGATCGCAGCCGCCCTGCACTCGCCATCTGTGTTCGGTGCAGGGCGGCATCTCTCTGTGTGCAGACGATTGTGACCACTTCCGACTCTGCAACATGAAATAAACATGCTGCAGAGATGCGGAAGAGCGGAAACCCACACTGCAGCAGAAAACACGCAGCGGAGGGGGAGAAGTACAGTGAGGATGGGATTTCTACAAATCATCCATTGTGCTGCTACTCTGCAACACAGCGGCAATACACTGTGTCGAAAACGCTGCGTTCCCTAATCATGAGTATGCAGCCTAGGGATTCCCCCGCGCAGGGGGTTCATGTGTATTTAGATTCCTACTCGGACATTGAGACAGAAAACTATAAAAGGCAAGAAATAGTAACAAAAAACGGAAGGGAATGGGGGAAGAGAAAGATTCTTGTTTAGAAAGGACATCCTGATGACCTACTGACTGCCAAAAGCAAGCGCCACTACTCTGTTCTCCTCCTCCTCGACCTGTCAGCCGCCTTCGACACTGTTGACCACTCCCTTCTACTACAGATCCTGGAATCTCTTGGCATCACGGACCTTGCCCTCTCCTGGATCTCCTCATACTTAACAGACCGCACCTTCAGCGTCACCCACTACCACACATCCTCCTCGCCCTACCCCCTATCTGTCGGGGTCCCCCAGGGCTCGGTTCTTGGACCATTACTGTTCTCAATCTACACTCTCGGTCTAGGGCAACTCATTGAGTCCCATGGCCTCCAATATCACCTCTACGCCGACGACACCCAAATCTACCTGTCTGGTCCTGACATCGCCTCCCTTCTATCCAAAATTCCACACTGCCTGTCCGCCATCTCATCCTTCTTCTCTGCTCGCTTCCTTAAGCTGAACATGGACAAAACTGAGTTCATAGTCTTCCCCCCAAGACGCTCCCCCTCACTACCTGACCTATCCATCGTCGTCAACGACTGCTCTCTCTCTCCAGTCCCCCATGCCAAGTGCCTCGGGGTTATCCTTGACTCTTCCCTCTCCTTCAAGCCCCACATCCAGGCCCTCGCCACCTCCTGCCGACTCCAGCTCAAAAACATCTATAGGATTCGCACTTTCCTTGACCACGACACTGCAAAAACCCTTATTCACGCTCTCATCATCTCCCGCCTCGATTACTGCAACCTCCTGCTCACCGGCCTCCCTAATACCTCCCTCGCACCCCTCCAATCTATCTTGAACTCCGCTGCCCGCCTAATCCATCTGTCTCCCCGCTACTCCCCTGTCTCCCCCCTCTGCCAAGCCCTTCATTGGCTCCCTGCTTCCCAGAGATCCCGGTTTAAAACATTAACCATGACATACAAAGCCATTCACAACCAGTCCCCTCCATACATCTCTGACATGGTCTCCCGTTACCTACCCTCACGCAACCTGCGATCCTCCCAAGAGCTTCTCCTCTACTCCCCCCTCATCTCCTCTTCGCACAACCGCATACAGGATTTCTCCCGTGCTTCACCCAGACTCTGGAACTCACTGCCCCAACACATCAGACATTCTCCTACCCTGGGAACCTTCAAAAGAAGCCTGAAGACCCACCTGTTCCGCCAAGCCTACCACCTGCAATAAGACCCAGTCCACCACACCACCTCATGACTGGAATTTCCCCCTCCTACTATATCCCCACCCGCCCCTCGTAGACTGTGAGCCTTTGTGGACAGGATTTCTCCCCTCTTGTTTCTGTACAACTGAATTGTCAACATTTATTGTTACTTGTATTGTTACTATGTTACTTGTCCTAGTCTGCCCTTTTTAACATGTAAAGCGCCATGGAATATAATGGCGCTATATAAATTAATAATAATAATAATAATAATACCGTAGTATATTTTAACTATTGTTTTACATTTTTGACATGAATTTTCAATGTATGTATACTCTCATCAGGACTAGGAAATAAATATATTTTTGAGTCTTGATTAGACTAGTGGGTGAGGGGTGCACAAGCAGAGGGCATGAACCCTTAATCTAAACAAGAGAAAAACTGCGGCACTCCCTAGCATGTAATGTGTACAGGTGCAATGCTGAGCATGATGCATTGTAACAAAAAAAGACTGCTGCACTCTGAATACTAAGCAATACAATAAAGAATATACAGGAACATGAACTAGCATTATAGCTCAAGGGATCTATATAAAAATTAAGACACTTTGCATATAAATATGGCCATAACCACTCATTAGCCACAATGTGTCGTGTCTCTTTACTGGGAGACTACACTTAGTCACTGCCTCTCTTTGCATTTAAAAACCTTCCTTTGAATGGACGAGTAGGAACCTGCATACAGAACCATTTTTTCATTCAGCTTTTTCATTAAATATTTCACTGCATTAAGACGTTTTTCATTTATTCAATTTTTTTTTTTACAAATTGCTTAGATGTGATAGCATAAAGCTACTGGTTCAAAGCCCGAGGCTGAACTGCTGACAGGATCTGATGACATGCCCTGTTGTTGATCCTGTGATGCAATTTTGCTGATAGACCTTTAGAAACACACAATCTTTCCATGAGATTACATTATTTTAGGTATAAATTCACATGGGGTCGAATCGGTAATGGGTGGAAAATGGCTGACTTTTTGCAGTTCCCGGAGTTGTTTGTGTGTTAAGATTTTATGAAATCTCATCCAAAGTCTGCAGAAAAAAAACTGTGGCTTAGAAATGTGCAGCAAAATGTGCAGCAAGGTGAACCACTGCAAACTCCACTCCATGGAAATATTGCAGTAGGTGCATCCCTGTACAATTTGGGTTTATCCAGATCTACAGTGTTTTGGTTCTGTGTCATCATAGGAAAAGAATTAATGTCCAGGTCAGAGCTGGCTGTAATGGGCACCAGCTGCACCTTGTAAACGTCATATGGGGTCCATCTTGTTTTCGTCGTGGTGTCCAGAATTTTACCATAGATTTTGGATAATGCTCTGGTTCAACATAAATATCTTCAATATACAAGATGGCAACTTACAACAATCGTAACCTGGTACATTTTATATTTGAGTATTGTAATCTCACACTGTCTGTATTTTATAATATCTCAATATAGAACTAAGAAATTAAATTTACCTTTTCTCATTTCCCACCTTGACTACTGCAACCTCCTGCTACCTCCCTCGCATCTCTCAAATCTATCCTGAACGCCGCTGCCCGACTCATTCACCTGTCTTCCCGCTACTCCTCAGTCTCTCCCCTCTGTCAAGCCCTCCATTGACTCCCCACCCCTCAGAGATCCCGCTTCAAAATTCTAACCTTAATGTACAAAGCCATCCACAACCTGTCTCCTCCATACATCTCTGAGATGGTCTCCCTTTACCTACCCTCACGCAACCTGTGCTCCTCCCAAGATCTTCTCCTCTATTCCCCTCTCATTTCCTCCTCTCACAACCACATACAGGATTTCCCCCTTGCATCCACTATCCTCTGGAGCTCTCTTCCCCCAACACATTAGGCACTCGCCTACCCTGGGATCCTTCAAAAGATACCTGTAGACCCACCACTTCCAGCAGGCCTACAATCTGCAATGAGACCCAGTCCACCGCACTGTCTCATATTCGGCACTACCCCCTCCTACTGTACCCCCTCCTACTGTGTCCCCTCCGCTCCCCTATAGACTGTGAGCCTTCGAGGACAGGGTCCCTCTCCCTCCTGTTCCTGTTTATATGGACTACACGAATATATTGTACTTGTCCTAGTCTACCCTCCTACCATGTAAAGCGCCATGAATCTAATGGCACTATATATATATAAATAAATAATAATAATTACCGTACATTGTTGATACATGCCAATGGATCTGTGTATGTTTTTTAGTTGGTTTGTTAAACAGAGATTCCCTACAGTAATTTTTTTTTATAGAATAACCATTTGATGTGTCTTGAGTTTTTGTGTAGTCATGTTTTAACAGCAGGTCTCTTCGCCATTCATCTAGATCAGGGTCCCAGTGTTTGGATCTGTTAGGGTAAGTTCACACAGGAAGGTTTAGTGGCGTTCAAACCGTCAGAAAACCGCTGGAAATTATCAGTTCTGAGCTCTGAAGTCTCAAGCTGTGTTCCGGCGGTTTTCCGGCGGTTTTTACAGCGTGTGCACAGCGGTTTATAGTCGTTTTTCCCAGCGGTTTTTCCAGCGGTTTTCTATGAAGGATTTTGTTCATGGAACCGATCCAAAACCGCTCGGAAGAATTGACATGTTGTATGCTGCTAAACCGCTCGGAAACCGCTCAACCGCTGGCGGATCCGCTCACATAAACCGACTATGTGTGCACAGCGGTTTCTAAATTGCATAGGGTTACTTGTAAGTCCTAAAGCTGCTAAGGATTTACATAAATTTAAATAAAACCTATGCTAAACCGCCGGCGGTTTTCGCTGCTAAACCGAGGTTAAAACTGTATGTGTGAACTTACCCTTAGCCCCTTTAATTCAGTGAATGTCAGGACCTCCAAGCAGTAGGAGATATCTGCCTCAATAAACAAAATGAAGCCTTTGTTGAAAGACTGCAAATATCAAAGCGTTGACCCTCCTCTCTTCAGACATTTCTGCAGGTCAGATCGTTAAACATTTGCAGGGTTAGTCAAGGGTCCCAGGAGTTGGCCCCCTTTCATCAAAACCAGTCAGATTTAGTCCATTCTGTGTGTAACAACAGGTAAAAAATAAGTAGCACTCCACAATAAAATGGCAGTAAATGCAAGATGTCAATAGGTCAGACACCCACCAACTCTAGGGGTTTCCAGGTTGTGATAACACCCATCTTTAGGCTGAAGGTTATGTATTTATTTATTCTCTCTTCTTGGTCTTGTGCTGCTTGTCCTGGTGTTTTTATTTCCTCCTAAAGCTTCATGTGACTTTACAGTGCTGCAGCTAATCAGCGACCTCAATGACTCGGCCCGCGTTCTTGGTGGACCTGGGGAAATTGAGTAAAAATAACAAAACAAAATAACAAAGAAAATGTGTCTGAAGACAGCAATTCCTGAAAGTGGAAAACTCTATTAATGTTTTATCAATACCAAGAAAAAAAAAGTTGTGCATCACTCCAATCTCAAACACCCACCGGAAGGAAAAATAATCCTGGCGATACGGTGAAAATGAAATGGCAAATTTCTAGGTGCTTCATCAATACTAGAGGGAGGGAAATAAAAGCACAAATAGGGTCTTATCTGTGGTACAATAAACCAAATATAGTGAAATAAGCCTCACCTTTGGAGGTTGAGAGGAGTCACAACCGCTATAAAGGCTTACAACAGCTGCCGCCGTTTCCAGAGATAAAGCATATGACAACCGGTGCAGAAAGGGTTAACCACCGCACTGCTGGATTTAAAGAAACATCAAACTTCAGAGGACATCACTCATAAGATGATGACTGTGGTTTATTAGTTAACGCGTTTCAGGGCTCCAGGGCCAAAACAAACAACCATCCAACAATGTTGGTTTGTCCTTAGGAAGGGGTCCTGGAGCCCTGAAACGCATTGACTAAGAAACCACAGCCATAATCTTATGATTGATGTCCTCTGAAGGTTGATCTTTCTTCAAATCCAGCAGTGCGGTCATTAACCCTTTCTGCACCAATGGTTATACAAGTTCATCAAAAAAGAAAAAAAATTAAGCAGCACTCACCATGTGCCTAAAGTATTCATCTCTTTATTTTGGGTCCATTAAAACCACAGCAGGTGGAGAGATTGCAATATGCTATGTACTCTGGACGACGGCTGTTCCGTCACTTCAACGGGTCCTGATGAAAACCCTATTAATGTTTTATAACTTTGCCTATCAGGTGGTAATACAATGTTGTACTTGAGGGGATGGGGGACATCGGAATCACATTGGATGGGCCAGTGTGATCCAGGTCTGGACTGTTCACTGACTCTGACATATATTGCAGGGTCTTGGATGTTTTATAACCACAGTATCACAAAATCCTTTGTGTTTTAAAGTGATTTGTTCTTCATTCTTCTGTCGATTTATTTGCCAGCTATACCTTAACGTTTGCATCTTCTTTTCAGGTCGCGGTGGTGAAAATGAAAGGAAGTGGGAAAATTTTTGCTATGAAAATTCTACACAAATGGGAGATGCTGAAACGTGCGGAGGTGTGTGTTTTTTTTTTTTTTTGTTGTTTTTTTTTTTGTGAATACAGTCATTTGTTATGGAATAAGAAGCTTAATACCTGCCAGTCACACATTGTGGAGAGGAGCAGATTGTATAAAAGGGTCAATATAAAACCAGACGATAACTCTTCAATGTTTGCTTGTTGTCCACTCTCTCTATCCATGTGCCATCTGCTATAACGAGGATGATTTCTGTAACTGATCACGCCTAAATATGAGACTTGAACTTGAGAGTTAGTAACCATTAGGAACTCAATAAAATGTTTTTTTTTCTTTCCCTGAGGACCGTAGTCAATGACGGTCAGCTCGAACAGGACATGCTGCAATATAAGGTACCGTCACACGTAATGATATCATTGCCGATATCGTTCAAAAGTCACGTGTTTTGTGACGCTTGAACGATGTCGGAACGACATTGTTGCATGTGACACTACAAACAATGAACGATCAGTTGGCTGATCGTTCATCGTTTGATTTGAGGTCCTGTCCTCAAATCAATCGTCCGTCGCCCGGTGGACACGCAGCATCGCTGCGTGTGACACCGGCAGACGACCGATAACACAGCTCCCAGCGCCTCTCACAAGTGCTGGGAGCTGGTATCTAAGGTAAACTGCGGGTATCTAGGCAGCGCGCGCTGCCTAGATACCCGACGTGTACCTTAGATACCAGCCTCCTCCGCTCACTGGCTGGTATCTAAGGTACACAGCGGGTAACTAGGGACCCTAGTTACCCGCTGTGTACCTTAGATACCAGACGGTGAGCGGAGGAGGCTGGTAACTAAGGTACACGTCGGGTATCTAGGCAGCGCGCGCTGCCTAGATACCCGCAATTTACCTTAGATACCAGCTTGCTCCCGCCTACTGCAGGCTGGCAGCGGGAGCAAGACATCGTGGAAACGATATTTAAATCGTTTTCACGATGTTTCTGGTCAATTGATCGCTGGTGAGTCTGCCTGTGTGACAGCTCACCAGCGATCTGAACGCTATTGTTAGCGATCGCACGTGCATGTGATCGCTAACAATATCGTTCATAAAATTGACCCGTGTGACGGCACCCATAGAGTCATTCATCATAGTTAGACCATGTAACATGGATGTGTGGAGCCAAGGTCACGGATCCATTAATATATTAATGGATCCAGCAGCAATCTGTTTGAAAAAAACTTGGTAGACATACTGGTAACTTTTTTTTATTCTTTTTATAATAACTGATTTCAGCTGGATCCCTTTTTTATTTTTTACATTGGAGTTTACAGAAAACGGATCCGTTATTTGATTTGTCTTCCATTTGAAAATGATTCGGTAAGCAAACAAAGGATCCTTTACAAACAAAAGAAAATCGGAGGCTAAATAGCGATCCGTTAATGGATCCATTTTCTATAAACCCCAATGTTAAAAAAAAAAAATGCATCCAGCTGAACTATGTTATTGAAAACGGACTTAAAAGTTGTGTCTGCACTTATTTTGCAAATGGATTACTGGATCCGTTCTAATGGATGATTACTGAACATGTGAACTCAGCCTTAGTATGGACCGGCCACAGGTCTCCGACCAGAATCCAGCAGCCTCGTATATGCTTCATACAGTGCCTTGTAAAAGTTTTTGTTGTTGGGAAAAGGTGTACCACAGTCCGCGCTGCTGTGACATGAAGGATCACAAGGAAGACAATGCTTCAAATAAAAACTTTCTTTATTCTTCTTACCTTCGCGTTTTGGAGCCACCTCCGAGCTCTTTCCTCAGGGATATCACTAGTGTGTCATGGTTCGCGCTGCTGTATACAAACAAAAGGCCACAAAGTGATCTACAACGGTGTTTATTTCTCACTCGACGTGTTTCGGAACTGTCCTTGCTCCTTCTTCAGGAATACAGCATGGAAGGTGGAAGGAGCAGGGTCAGGTCCGAAACGCGTCGAGTGAGAAATAAACACCATTGTAGATCACTTTGTGGCCTTTCTTTGGTATACAGCAGTGTGGACCATGGCACACAGTCCTTTCTGAATCCTGGAATAAGGTTGTCAGCATGTTAGAATTCTTAACGCTTTAAACATTGGATTTATTCTTTATGTTTCTTACACCTCTGTCATTAGTATAACCACCATAGTATCTTCCACCACTAAGTGGTATATTAATAGACTTGCATCATTGTAGGACTTTGCCGTCTGCCTCCTTTCTGAGCCGCTTCCCATTCACTTTTTTTTTCTCTCTTTTTCTGCAAATGATGGTGGAGATGGAGGCGGCGTGCTGCCGAGCTCTGATCCTGATTCTTTGAAGTGAAACAGAGAAAGGGAGGATTCTGTTTTTTGAAGAGACTCTTTTATGTAGATTATAGAAGTATATGAATCACTGACTTTACATTACTTTTCAGCCTAAGACAGATTAGCGCAGGAAACAGTTTTTAATGTCATTTGATAAAAGCTGGTAATTCACTATTTCTGAAACTCAAACCCAAAATTATATAAACATATACCAAATTGGGCTGTAAGAAGAGAAAGGGTTAAATGGATGTGAAATTACTTTTAGATTGATGACCAATCCTTAGCATAGGACATTAATATCAGATTAGTGGGGGTTTGACATCCGGCACCCCCCCCCTACCAATCGGCTGGTATCGGCTCTGGTGCTGACTGGATATAAATAGTATACAGAGCAAAACTGCACAACGCCATACACGATCATCGTCTGTGCTGGGTACATCAGGTCAGCTCCTGTTCACTTTAATAGGAGCTGATCTGCAGAATATGGCAGCCACTGAGCTGCTCTAGTTCCAAGCACTGTTTATATTCAGCCACTGCTAGAGCACTTCATGCTGTAGAACAAAGTCGTCTCTTCTAGCGCTCTTGGTTAAGACCACGCTGATGGTCCGAACTGTCAATCCCAGAAAACAGACAGACGAGCAGTGCACTCCTGAAGAAAGATGAGACTATTCCTTTTAAAGACTAGTTGAGGTATTGAAAGCCACCAGTAAGGTGATTCCTTCTGCCCAAACAGCGTCTTTTCCTCGTGTGCACATGTCAATCGCAGCAGCAACGCTGGAGAAGAACGGCCGGATCTTGAAGTTCTCCTCAACATATTAGTGCTTGCTTTTGTAGGGTGATTGTTTAATTGCATTATTTGTGAACACAAATTACTGTAAAATATCATATATATTATAATATATGAGTCATTCCATATCAAGTGATCCAAATATGAATATTTCTTTCCCCGATGTCTTTAGATTTTTTTTTTTTATTTCTATATGAAGTACAACTTTAGTTCATTACAAATTAATTACAAAATTTTGCATTTTTTTCTTCATCAGTTAATTTTTTACAGATTTTAAAGTTTAAAAAAAAGTGTGAATTTTGGCCTGGTTATTGCTTTACATTTTTTGGCTGCGTTCACACATTGCGTATTTTGCTGCGCTTTTTTACGCGCGCTTTTCAAAATACGCAATGTGCCTTTTGCCTGCCAGCAAAGTGAATGTGAAATTCACTTTGCAGTGCAGACATTGCACAAAAATACGCAGTGCGTTTTCAGGGAGAAAACGCAGCTCCGTAAACAATTGATATGTCAATTGTTTACGCAGCTGCTCCTGCGTATTTTCCCTGTGATGTGACAGAGGAGAGGAAGAATCCTGCTTCCTCCTCCCCTCTGTGACAGCTGTGGCCGCCCATTAGATTTCACAGTGTATTAATATACACTGTGAAATCTAAATTAAACAAAAGCAAGTGAATGAAAATTAAAAAAAGAATGAATACTTTACCTCTCCGACGCCTTTTCGGTGTTCGGTGTCCGGTTCCAAGTGAGAGGTGTTCTGACAGGACCTGTGGTGACGTCGGAGGGGCGTTCCCGGGCACTCGCGGTCAGTGATACATATCACATGACCGCGAGCAGCCAATCAGCGCTGGGAACGCCCCGGGAACGCCCCTCTGACGTCCTGTCAGAACACCCCTCACTTGGAACCGGAGACCGAACACCGGAAAAGGCGTCGGAGAGGTGAAGTATTCATTCATTTTTATTTTTCATTCACTTTCTTTTGTTTAATTAAGATTTCCAGTGTATATTAATACACTGTGAAATCTAATGGGGCTGTCACAGCTGTCACAGAGGGGAGGAGGAAGCAGGATTCTTCCTCCCCTCTGTCACATCACTGCGCTTTCTGGAGTAAAGAAAGCGCAGTGTGTGAAAGCCCCTGCATATTTTGTTGCGCTTTTTTGCGCGTCCGAAAAACATGGCAAAAGCGCGCGCAAAAAAGCGCAGCAAAATACGCAAATGTGTGAACGCAGCCTTTATCATATTTCGGGCTAGAAATAACGGGGTTAAACACATGCAGTGTTTTTTGAAACACTCATAGAGTGAGTAAATCACTGCTTGCACTACTTTGTGATCGCTGCAATAAATGCAGCATTTATCACTATTTATATTAAAAAAAAAATCTGACATCGTTTTCACTAGATATTAAAAAACTAATATATAGTGATAACTCAGTAGAAAAAAGCTGCCAAAACCGCAGCATTTATCCGCAGACGGAAAAGGTTGTGAGTGCTCTAGCCCTAATACTCACTTTATAGTAAGACAGTTACCGTATATACTCGTGTATATGCCGACTTTTTCAGCCCAAAAATTGGGCTGAAAATTTCTCCCCCTCGGCTTATACACGAGTCATATACAGTGTGGTGTGGTGGGGGCTGTGTCCGGGCACTACAGGAGGCGGGGGGAGGCTGCAGAATGAGCGGCACGTCACGTGGTGCCGCTCATTAATTATGCATGGGGAGCAGCGCATAGTACATTGCTGCTCCCCTGCACAGTATAGCCTCCCCCGCCCCCCCTATGTATACAGAGGCCCCCCCCAGCAGTGATCCATCTCACCCCTCGGTCTCCAGGCACCCGGGTCCTCCAGCTGCTGCGTCTGCGTGCCCCGCGGATTCTAATACCGGCGTCCTCCCCGCTCTTCCTGTTTGAATGCAATCATGTGACCCGCGCGGTCACATGATCGCATTCAAACAGGAAGAGCGGGGAGGACACCGGTATTAGAAGCCGCGGGGCACGCAGACGTAGCAGCTGGAGGACCCGGGTACCTGGAGACGAGGGGTGAGATGGATCACTGCTGGGGGGGACTCTGTATACATAGGAAGGGGCGCCTCTGTATACATGGGGGGGCCTCTGTATACATGGGGTCAGTGAGACAGCAGGGGAACTGTATACCACTGCCGAGGGGGTCTGTATACCACTGCCGAGGGGGTCTGTATACCACTGCCGAGGGGGTCTGTATACCACTGCCGAGGGGGTCTGTATACCACTGCCGAGGGGGTCTGTATACCACTGCCGAGGGGGTCTGTATACCACTGCCGAGGGGGTCTGTATACCACTGCGAGGGGTCTGTATACCACTGCCGAGGCTGTATAGCACTGCTGGGCCTGTATACCGTCCTGGGGGCTGTATGCACTGATGAGGGGCCTCTATACCACTGCTGGGGACTGTATACCACTGATGAGGGGCCTGTATACCACTGCTGGGGACTGTATATCAGTGATGGGGCAACTGTATACTAGTTATGGCCACTATATACCAGTGATGGCTGCTATATACAGGGATGGTGGGCTATATACCAGTGATAGGGGGCTTTATAACAGGACGGTGGTCTGCTGCATTGGTAGTTTACTGTTTCTATTTAAAATACAAGTTCAACATTTAATTTGTATCTATTTTCATTTTTAACATTTTTCAGTACCGGTAGCTGCTGCATTGTCCACCCTCGGCTTATACGCGAGTCAATAGGTTTTCCCAGTTTTTGGGGGCAAAAGTAGGGGGGTCGGCTTATACACGGGTCGGCTTATACACGAGTATATACGGTATATCTCAGGTGTACTGTAAATCTTTATTTTTTTTACCCATCTTCCTTACTTAATATTAACTGTATTTTTCTCACAGAGCAATGGCTGCTGCTTCTCAAGGAACAGCATTTTATAATATATACTGTTGCAATCCCTTTAAAAAACTGGACACACAACAAGAAAAAAATCTTAGGACGGTCCAAGATTGGATGTTTGATGTAAATTCATCATTCAATGCAGGCATAAACATTTGTGACAGTTGTAGAAAGCAACTTGCAAGACAAAAATCCTCTGCAGGCAGAACATTTTTAAGAACCTGTAATTCCAACACAGAGGATTTTATAAATCCTGATTTAACAGTAGAGCATTTGAATAAATCACTTTCTAACATCGAAGATAATTAAGATAATGAGGTGGGAGAGGCATAATTTTTCTCAGAATGGTACAGGCTTTCATTTGATGTGTTACAAGACTGTTTCTTATTATTTTGTTAATAATTTTGTTATATTTTGTTAATATGTATACTGTACATTGCATCACAAAGTGGTCTGAGCTGTGGAGCATTAGTAACGGTTCTATAGATTCCTATTATCTTGTTAGATTGTGTATGTGATAGACATTCAGTGAGTCATAGACCAGCTCGTTATGTTGATGAGCCTTTATGAATATGCAGATTATTAAAAAAATAAGAAATGTATTAACAAATTAAGAAACATAGTCTTGTAACAAATCACATGAAAGCCCGTACCGTGCTGAGAATAATGATGCCTGTCCCACCTCATTATCTTAATTCTAGTCCGAGATATGATAGAAAATGTAAAGCCATACCAGGCCAAAATTTGCACTTTTTCAAAACTTTAAAAATCTGTAAAAAATTAACTGATGAAGAAAAAAAATCAAAACTTTTTATTTGTAATGAACTAAAGTTGTTCTTCATATAGAAATTTTTTTTTAAAAATCTACAGACGTCAAGTAAAAAAAAATTCATATTTAGATCACTTGATATGGAATGACCCATTGAAGGTATGATAGTTAAATATTTTAAAATATGATCCCATTGCGATCCCAACTTGAATTTTGGTACAGATGTCGGTAAGAGCATAGCAGACACGTGCATTTTTGGGAAATGTTAAATTATACTTTTTTTCAGAAATGCCTTTTAAAATTTTGCGTTTGTGTTCGCATGGGTAAAATATTAACAAAGCTCCTCTTGTGACATATCTGGTGAAAGCCTGGACAGTTCTGAGTAGAATGGTGTTTATTTTGTCTCTCTATCTTATTTCTAGCCTGAGTTATGAGGAGAAATGTAAAGACAGGCAACACCGAAATTCACACTTTTTCACAACTTTGAAAATCAATTAAAAATAGAAAAAAACATTTTAGAATTTTTTTTATCTTCACATTTTGCATTGTCTGACATGCTATTATCAAATAACAAAATCTCAAAAAATTAAAAAATAGAGGTAAAAATCATTGGTTCACTTGATACGGAATGACCCATATGTGTATATAATGGAGGCTTAGAGCTGATTTCCTGGCGGATGTTGTCTATTTTCTCCATGAAGTAGGAAGCCAGGTCATCAGCACAGAGGTCAGTGATGGGGGCCTGCACTTTCGGACTGAGGAGAGAGTGAAAGGTGTCAGAGTTTTTTTAGATTGTTGGATAGTGAGGAGACCATGGTGGTGAAGTAGGTCTGTTTGGCAAGGTGAAGGGCAGAGTTGTAGGTTTTGAGCATGAATTTATAGTGGATAAAGTCCCTGGTGAGCGAGTTTTCCTCCATAACGTTCAGCACTCCTAGAGCATCACTGGAGGAATCGAGTTTGTGGTGTGAGCCAGGGCTGTTTTGTTCTCTGTTTGGAGGTTCTGAGGGTGAGTGGCACTACTTGGTCCAGGGAGCTTCGGAGAGAGTCATTGTAGTGATTTACTGCCTGATCTGGACAGGAGAATGAAGAGATTGGGGACAGAGATGAGATGAGGGAGTCTGTGAGTGCTTGAGGGTTAATGGCCTGTAGATTTCTGGATGTGTGATAGGTAGGATTGGGCTGTGTTGGCCGAGGTTTAGTGAGTGAGAAGGAGAGAATGTTGTGGTCAGAGAGTAGAGGTGAGTTATCCAAGGGGGAGGATGAGCAGAGCCGGGTAAAGACCAGGTCAAGGGTGTTACCATTTTCATGCGTCTCAGAGGTTGAGAGCTGTGATAGGCCAAAAGAGGTAGTTAGAGATAGGAGCTGGGATGCAGATGGGGAGATGGGGCTGTTTATGGAATGTTAAATTCTCCCAGAATAAGGGTTGGTAAATCTGAGGACATGAAATGCGGGAGCCAAGCGGAGAAATGGTCGAGGAACTGGGTGGGTCACCCTGGGGGGCGGTATACCACTGCTACTTTGAGGTGGAGGGGATGGAATAGCCTAATGGTATAGACCTCAAAAGAAGGGAATGAGAGTGATGGGGCTGGAGGAATGACCTGGAAAGTACATTGTGGGGACAGGAGGAGGCCAACTCCACCGCCACATCTGTTCCCAGGTCTAGGGGAGTGAGAGAAGTGTAGGCCGTCATGAGAAATAGCAGCAGGGAAGGCAGTGTCTGAATCCTGGATCCAGGTTTCTGTGAGGGCCAGCAGGGTTAGAGAGTTGGTAAGGAAGTAATTGTGAGTGAAAGGAAGTTTGTTGCATACAGATCGTGGATTCCAGAGAGCGCAGTTAAAAGTGGGGGATGAAGGAGTGCAAGTGATGGTAATGAGGTGAGTGGGGTTTCTATGTGGTGGTAGAGGGGTTGAAGTTAGAGGGTGGACCAGGGTTGGGAGAGATATCACCTGAGAGGAGCAGCAGCAAAAAGAGGAAGAGCAGATAGTTTTTAGATTTTGGACTTTGTTTATGACGACAAATGTTAGAATATGGTGGGCTGAGAATCCTCAGTAAACTGAAGATGGCATGGGTGCTGTACATAGGGTAGGGCAGGAGAGAGGGGCTGATGTGGATGAGTGGTGCTGGAGGTGGGATGGGGTGATACAAGTTGGTGGTGATGGCACATAGAAACACAAACAGTGCAGTTAAAGACATGGTAATGATTAGTAGAGGATAGAGTAATAGACATTGTTTGAATGGCTATCTGACAGTACCTTCCAGTCTATCCCAGTCATTTCCGGTCCATTTCAGGTCTATTTCATTTCAGTGCACTTTCGCAGCAGACACGTCTGCAGCAGACTTAGCAAGGCTCCTTATATGCTCAATGATACTGATTTCAGGTGTGGGAAAGGGGGAGGGAACTGGAGTCCATTAAGCTATGGCCAAGCAGGCCTGCACCAAATGGTCACTCATAGGCATATTTGAACAAAGGATCATAAACAGGCATTGGGGGGGCAGGGGGAAGGACAGTTACATTGATGATGGAACCAGATATTTTGCAGCAGAAAGAATACAACAAAAAAGCATTGAAGTTTGGTGCTGATCCATTCAGTCAAACATACCCCAGATATTTTGCAGCAGAAAGAATGCAACAAAAAAGCATTGAAGTTTGGTGCTGATCCATTCAGTCAAACATACCTGTAGAGAATCACAGAAACAACATGATGATTAGGTGATGGTCAGAGGGGTGCAGATGAATTATGATACAGGGTGGATGGTGGAGCCCAGATGCTTCATATCATTTCAGGTCTATTTCATTTCAGTGCACTTTCGCAGCAGACATGTATGTGTATGTAATGTATTTTGTATCCGTGATATAAACACTGGTCACATTTTTTTCGATTCTGCCCATCTTATGATCTAAAATGAAAAAACTGGTTATTTTACTATCTGTATATCAAAGTGCAACTTTTGATCCATTACCTCTGCAAAAAATCAAGATGGGCAGCTGTAGAAAGTCACCATGGACCAAGTCTATATCCTTTGTACTATAAGCCTAGTCCCGTGTGCATGAAATCTGATTTCTGCCATGCCTCACTCAATATGCAGTCGCACCTGAAGCTTCAGGTTTACATTGGTGTTAATATAATAGGAACAGAGCATATTGATCTTCCAGATTACTGAGCGCCTTATGGTAAGTGCCCGTGATCTGTGTTCTGGACGCAGCGTCTCTTCTCCTTCAGTGAGAAGTGTTTTCCTCAGCACCCACGATCTGGATTCTGGGTGCAGTGGATTTTCGCTATGTTCTCACGCCAGGAACACTCTCCTCAAATATAAATCGACACACTGCCGCTCGGGAAGCCGTACCACATGTCAGTTTATACTGCGTAGAAGTACAGTGGTAAGAGATTTCTATAAATCCACTGTGCTTGTACTGTACAACACAGCGAAAACATGCTGCCAGTCCTGATTGGGGGTACTTGGCCTTAGGCTGGAGTCAAACTGGGCACGAGTCTCACATGCATCACCCGGCACGGCTGCCCTCTCTTTGGACAGCAGTGTGCAGCTGCATGTATTTCTACGGACCTGCACGCTCCTGTCCAGAGAGCGGGGGCCATGCTGGGTGATGCATGTGAGACTCACGTGAGCCTCACTCAGTGTGATTTCAGTCTTAGGATCTGGTTTGTGCTCACTGTATAGGTGGAATAACCTTGAATTATGTGTTTCCTGAGGCTGGATTCACCGTGTTCATAGTGCAATATTAATCGAAGCACCAAATTGAGAGCGCTGACCTTCCATTCCCCTCAGGATATGTCAAACTGGAATGCCAAGATGTGCCTGTTGTATTCACATGTCTGGGATACCTTCCAGAGATCAGACAAGTATAGACAGGCATGTCAGCCCATCCTGCACTGCTCTGAGTGTCTTGGGGAGCTGGTGTAAACTTTATATGCTAAGGAAAATGTCCGATTTCTGTTCATAACACACTTTTAGAAGATCTTGGAATATGATCTTTGTGAAAATATGATCATTTTCCAATTGGTAGAATCAGACGTAACCGTTTGTGAAAGTGCACGATGATGATCCTTAGAGCAGGTGGTGATGTCTGCAAAATACTAGAATTCTCAAATATGTAATAATAAGTAACATAGTTTTTTTAGTTTTTAAGGTTGAAGGAAGACTTTAAGTCCATCTAGTTCAACCCATAGCCTAACATGTTGATCCAGAGGAAGGCAAAAAAAAACCCATGTGGCAACACTAAGCTCCACATTGGGGAAAAAATTCCTTCCTGACTCCAGATACGGCAATCGGACTAATTCCCTGGATCAACGCCCTATCAAAGAATCTAGTATGTATAACTGGTAATATTATAGTTTTCAAGAAAGGCATCCAGGCCCTTCTTAAATGTTAGTAGTGACTCACTCATTACAACAGCATGTGGCAGAGAGTTCCATAGTCTCACTGCTCTTACAGTAAAGAATCCGCGTCTGTGATTATGATTAAACCTTCTTTCCTCCAGACGTAGAGGATGCCCCCTTGTCCCAGTCTCAGGCCTAAGAGTAAAGTGATCATTAGAAAGGTCTCTGTACTGTCCCCTCATATATTTATACATTATTATAAGATCACCCCTAAGCCTTCGTTTTTCCAAGCTAAATAACCCCAAGTTTAATAACCTGTCTTGGTATTGCAGACCCCTTAGTCCTCTAATGACTTTTGTCGCTCTTCTCTGGACCCGCTCTAGTTCAGCTATGTCTTTCTTATACACCGGAGACCAGAATTGTACACAGTATTCTAAGTGTGGTCGCACTAGTGACTTGTATAGAGGTAAAATTATGTTCTCCTCATGAGCATCTATGCCTCTTTTAATGCATCCCATTATTTTATTTGCCTTTGCAGCAGCTGCCTGACACTGGCCACTAAATGTGAGTTTGTCATCTACCCATACACCCAGGTCTTTTTCAGTGACAGTTTTGCCCAGTGTTTTACAATTAAGCACATAATTATACATTTTGTTTCCTCTGCCCAAGTGCATAACTTTACATTTATCCCCATTAAAGCGCATTTGCCATTTAGCAGCCCAAGCTTCTAGTTTACATAAATCCTCCTGTAATATAAAATTGTCCTCCTCTGTATTGATTACCCTGCAGAGTTTAGTGTCATCTGCAAATATTGAGATTCTACTCTGTATGCCCCCTACAAGGTCATTAATAAATATATTAAATAGAAGCGGGCCCAACACTGACCCCTGTGGTACCCCACTGTTAACTGTGACCCATTCTGAGTGTGTTCCATTAATAACCACCCTTTGTTTCCTATCACTAAGCCAGTTCTTAACCCACTTACACATATTTTCCCCTATCCCCATTGCCCTCATTTTATGTATCAACCTTTTGTGTGGCACCGTATCAAAAGCTTTTGAAAAGTCCATATACACCACATCCACTGCATTTCCTTGGTCCAGTCCAGAACTTACTTCTTCATAGAAGCTTATCAGATTAGTTTGACAGGAACGGTCCCTCGTAAAACCATGTTGATAATGGGTCATGAGGTTATTTTTCTTCAGATACTCCAGTATAGCATCTCTTAGAAAACCCTCAAGGATTTTACCCACAGTAGAGGTTAAGCTTACTGGCCTATAATTTCCAAGTTCAGTTTTTGTCCCCTTTTTGAATATTGGCACCACATTTGCTATACGCCAGTCCTGTGGTACAGACCCTGTTATTATGGAATCTTTAAATATTAAAAATAATGGTCTATCTATGACAGTACTTAATTCCTGCAGCACTCTGGGGTGTATCCCATCCGGGCCCGGGGATTTGTCAATTTTATTGATTTTTAGACGATGCCGTACTTCCTCTTGGGTTAAGCAGGTGACATTTAATTGAGACTTTTTGTTATCATTGATCATATTGTCTGTCATGGGATTTTCTTGTGTAAATACTGTTGAAAAAAAGTCATTTAGCATATTGGCTTTTTCCTCATCCTCATCCACCATTTCACCCAGACTATTTTTAAAGGGGCCAACACCATCATTTTTTAGTTTCTTACTATTTATGTAGTTAAAAAATATTTTGGGATTCTTTTGACTTTCTCTGGCAATGAGTCTCTCTGTCTCAATCTTTGCTGCCTTGATTTGCTTTTTACAAATGTTATTTAATTTTCTGTATTTATTTAATGCTTCATCACTACCTACTTGCTTTAATTCCCTAAATGCTTTCTTTTTGTCACATATTGCACTTCTTACCACTTTATTTAGCCATAGTGGTTTCCTCCTATTTCTAGCATGCTTATTCCCATAGGGTATATATTGTGCACAGGTCCTATTCAGGATGCTAATAAACATCTCCCATTTGTGTTGTGTACTTTTATGTCTCAGGACATCGTCCCAGTTTATTGCACTAAGATCATCTCTCAACCGTTGGAAATTTGCCTTCCTGAAGTTTAGTGTCCTTGTAGCCCCTCTACTACACGTCTTAGTAAAGGATACTTGAAAGCTTATTAAGTTATGATCACTATTACCCAAGTGACCTCCAACCCGTATATTTGATATGCGGTCCGGCCTGTTGGTTAATATTAGGTCCAGCAGTGCCCCCCTTCTTGTTGGGTCCTGAACCAGTTGTGAAAGGTAATTGTCTCTCATAGTTTTCAAAAACTTATTACCTTTGCTGGAACTGCAGGTTTCTGATCCCCAATGTATTTCAGGGTAGTTGAAGTCCCCCATAATAATGACTTCTCCCTGAGTCGCTGCTTCATCTATTTGCTTTATGAGGATATTCTCCTCCACTTCCATTATTGTTGGGGACTTATAACAAACCCCTATCAGTAATTTATTATTTTTTCCCCCTCCCCTTATCTCCACCCACAGGGACTCCACATTTCCATTAGATTCACCTATATTATCACGCAGGATGGGTTTTAAGGATGATTTTACGTATAAACATACACCTCCTCCTCGCCTATTTGTACGGTCATTTCTGAACAGACAATAGCCCTGTAAATTAACAGCCCAGTCATGGCTCTCGTCCAGCCAAGTCTCCGAAATCCCCACCATGTCATAATTATTTTCCAACAAAATCAATTCTAATTCCTCCATTTTGTTGGTGAGGCTTCTGGCATTAGTGAACATGCACTTTATGCATCTCTCTTTACCTCTATTCCTTCCTACTAGATTGACTGTTCTAACCCCACCCCCCATGCCACCCCCAATTTTATTACTTGTGCCCAGGTTACTGTTTACACTATCTTCCCCTCCTATACAATGAATACCCTCCCCCCAATCCCTAGTTTAAACACTCCTCCAACCTTCTAGCCATTTTCTCCCCCAGCACAGCTGCACCCTCCCCATTGAGGTGCATCCCGTCCCTAGCATAGAACCTGTAGCCAACAGAGAAGTCGGCCCAGTTCTCCAGGAACCCAAACCCCTCCTTCCTACACCAATTCCTGAGCCACTTATTTATCTCCCTAATCTCCCTTTGCCTCTCTGGTGTGGCACGTGGTACAGGCAGTATTTCAGAGAATACTACCTTGGAGGTCCTTGCCTTAAGCTTGCAGCCTAATTCCCTGAAATCATCTTTAAGGACCTTCCACTTACCTCTAACTTTGTCATTTGTGCCAATGTGCACCATAACCGCTGGGTCCTCACCAGCCCCTCCCAGTAATCTGTCAACCCGATCAGCGATGTGCCGGACTCGAGCGCCCGGTAGGCAGCACACTGTTCGACGATCCCTGTCTTTGTGACAGATTGCCCTATCTATTCCCCTAATAATTGAGTCCCCCACTACCAGCACCTGTCTGGCCTGCCCTACTCTCCTGTTTTCCCCCTTACTGGAGCAGCCACTCCTCTGGCTTTCAGAGGTCATGCCCTGCTGCAGCAGTGCTGTACCTGAACTCACACCCCCCTCATCTGCCAACATAGCAAATTTATTGGGGTGTGCCAGATCAGGGCTAGCCTCCCTAGCACCCTTCCCCCTACCCCGCCTTCTAACTGTCACCCAGCTAGCTACCTCACGGTCCTGCAGCTCCATACTACCATCCTCCCCCACATCTATCCCATTGAGCAGCTGTTCAGTGAGCAGCAGACTCCTTTCCATATTGTCTATGGATCTCAGCGTTGTCAGTTGTTCATTTAGATCCAGTATCTGGGCTTCCAAATGCACAACGTACTCACATCTCACACAGCAGTATGCACCCTCGACCGGCTGGTCAAGGAATGCATACATGTGGCAAGATGTACACTGGATGGCATTGCCAATCATGGAGCTCATTTCCTAATGGGGATTGCACTAGACAGAAATGATAAGTAAAAAAATGCAAAGTATTAATAAAATACAACAACAATTCAGTAATTCCTCCCTTCCAAACTCCCTGAATCCAAAGTCACTGAATCACAAGTCACACACTTAATTCTGTCGCACTTGCGCTCTGTCACACTTAGCTCGCGGTCACACTCGCTAGAAAATCAGATATAAAGAGGTTTTTTTTTGTTTTTTTTTCCATTAGCAGAAAATCAGCCTATAGCTCAGTGTACTTCCAAGGGACAGGTATGTACAGAGAGGGCTAAAGGCATGTTTCGAGCTGGAATGTTGAGGTGTTAGCCATCCTTGGACATTTTATTTATTTTTTTAAATCTATAAAGGCCCTGTTACATGTAGCGATATCGTTAACGATATCGCCGCAACGTCACAGGTTTTGTGATGTTGCGGTGACCTCGCCAACGATATCGCTGTGTGTGACATGCACCAGTGATCGGCCTCCGCTGGGAGATCGCTGATCAGTAACTAATGGCCTGGACCATTTTTCAATCGGCGATCTCCCGCTGGCCAGGCTGCATCGCTGTGTGTGACAGGGGCAACAACCAGCGATCCCCAGTCTGCGCTTGAGGCCTTGAACGATCCCAACGACCGTCGGGTGTCGGCGCATCGCTGGTAAGTCTGCCTGTCTGGCTTCTCACCAGCGATCACATAGCGATGTTCCAGCGATCCCGGCCAGGTCGGATCGTTGGTGGGATCGCTGGAACATCGCTATGTGTAACATAGCCTTTAGAGTGTCCTTTGATTTGCTTGCGCATAGATGGGTCTGTGGATCCATAGCTCCTCACCAATCACTTAAACCAGTTCCTTCGTCCGCAAAGGTGCACAGCTCACAGTACAGGAGCGCAAATCTCCAACCTGAGTGAAGTATGAAGGCCACAGAAAGCAAAGGATCTCTCTGTGAAGCTTTAAATACGTACTCCGCTTGGTGTGCATGCTCAGGCAGGAGCTGGTAAAACAACGGCATGCGCATAAAAAAAACCAAGCTTTACATAAAGGTTTGGTTACTTTTTTTAAATGCATAAATTTGGGGCTAAAAAAAAATCACTTTAATAATTGGGTTGTTAATTGTAAAGCTGTTGTGCAGCCATTTGACTCAACCGAAAAACAAAGCAGCATTATGTAGATATCAAGGGAGAAGCCCGCAACCAAGTGAACCTATGACTTGATGTATGAACATCGAAACAATGGGTCAATAAAGAGCAACTCTTTTTTAACACCCAGATGCCTTTTTATTTGTTGGTGTACAAAAAAAATTACAAAAAACATAAAATGACACATTGATCAAAGTGTGATGAAAATCTGATGTAGCACACGGATAGAAATTGATCCTTTTTTTTCATAGATGAGAAAAATAACTTCTGAATGAGGCTTAATTGCCTTTGCTGTTGCTTTCTTCTGGAGACCCCAAGTAGAAGTCAAGGATCAATAGTGTTCATGTATGTAGTCAATGGGGTAACTAGAGTGCAATGGGGCTTTGTGCAAAATTTGGACTTGCCCCCTTCCCCATGTATTCGTCAGAGGTATAGGCCCTTGTAGTGTTCTTAATCCTATTAAGACATGAGTTGCCGCCACCCCTTCATTATGTAGTAATGTCTCCCATCCTGGTATATATGGTCTTATATTGAGCCCATCCTGGTGTATATGTCCCACATCTTGGTATATATCGCTAACGCATAAAAGAAAAACCTTCCCCAGCTCCAACATCAAGTGGCGTTCTCTTCTGCAGTCGGCGCGTTATCCGGCAGTTTACATCGCCGTGCCACCCCAACCACCTTAACAACAAAGTCAGCTGCCAGCCAGTGTGTTGGCCGGCGGCATGTATTGCAGTGCTGGGACCCTATAGGTCTCTGTGCAGCAATGCATTTCAGCTGGATATGCATCCCCACTCCACCCCGGGGCTGGTCATGGTCGCAACTTCTGCGACTGTGATTGTTATGCCCCTGTATATAGACACATCTTCAGATCTACAAGACTCTGTAATGATAATAAGCAGTATGATTTCACAAACAAGGCGTTAAGTGTGGAAAAATGAGGTAGAATTTGTGACTTCATAAAAATATATAATCTGACTCCCATGAACACAAGAATACACTGGTAGATGCTAAAGACGGTCAATCTGTAATAATCTCAGAAACTCTGCACACTTCCCTTTTAACAAGGCAAAATATGGACATCTACATGTTATTTTTGTATCTTGTTATATCTGTCCCAACATACTGTCTTTCACATGAATTTTAAGGTGAATGCTTTTACTAATAGTTACAGGATCAAAATGTTTTCGTTCTTTTTGTGAAGTCTGCACAAGAGTCTAGATTTGACTATTTGCCATCAGCAGAAGGTACATGAGGGAATAGTAAAATATAAAGTTCCGGGTCGCATTGCTCATGTTTTTAAAGGTTTTTATATATTTTATGAAGAAATTCTAAGAACAGAATATCTGTGTAAGCAGTTATGTAAGAGTTGGGTGTTGACATAGGCATTTTATACAGATTTACCTATCTCCCAACATTTGCCATCTCAATTCGAGACACCCTGATATGGCCACTTTTGGGTGCGATTTCACTAAACAGCCCAGTTAGGGCAACTGTTGGCAATCGTGAAGGTTCTCTATTATTGTGTGGCAATATTAGTGGAACTTGTCCCCAAATATGACATATCAGTACACAGAGGTTTATCTATCTAAGGCCCCTTTCACATCAGCGGTTTACGCTGATCGCGGCAGATACGGTGGATTTACAGCATCTGCCACCTAACCGTCACACTTGTGGTTCACCTGCGGCAAGCCCCATGCAATGTCTATGGGGCTTGCGGCAGGTGCGGTATAGTTGCGGTTTCGGCTGCTTACCACGTTTTTTTAGCGGCCGCAACTGCCGAAACCGCACTTGCCACACCTGCCGCAAGCCCCATAGACATTGCATCGGGCCTGCCGCAGGTGAACCGCAAGTGTGACGGTTAGGTGGCAGATGCTGTAAATCCACCGCATCTGCCGCGATCAGCGTAAAACACTGATGTGAAAGGGGCCTAAGAGACTTTTTTTTCCTATTTTTCATATCTGTGTACCACTTTTCTGTGATTCGTACAGATGTCAATATTGAATTTTGTATTATGATTTTTATTTCTCCAGACTGCTTGTTTTAGAGAAGAAAGGGATGTTTTGGTGAAATCAGAAACTCAGTGGATTCCCACCTTACATTATGCATTTCATGATGAAAACTACTTGGTAAGAAACTTGGGTTTCCATCTGTTTTACAAAAATGGCAAAATATATAGATATGTATAAAACCTGTTCTAATCTAAAATTAATGTTGAAGTATCTGGTGATGGAGTACTACGTTGGAGGAGATCTGCTGACTCTGCTGAGCAAATTTGAGGACCGACTACCAGAAGAAATGGCTCGATTTTACTTGGCTGAAATGGTATTGGCAATAGATTCAGTGCATCAGCTGAACTATGTTCACAGGTAAGACCGTCCAGAAGATGGCAGATGGTTTAACGTTTAGGAGAAACGTCTGCATCCATTCCTAATCGTATTCCATATCCGTAGTTTACCATAGATCTACTGAGATTAAATTCATTTTTTCTTTTTATAGTTCAGATCTAACCTATAAAATGTTACTTAGCTGTAGACTTCAACTATTCATGAAGGATTACTCGTGGTCACATAAATGTTTAAAGGAGATTAGTTTCAACATCAGTTATGAAAGGTTAAGATCTCTTGTGGAGAGACATTCATGATACGCTAGTGTAAGGAGACTTATAAGCCTTGCAATGCTCCTCCTGGGAAATTCAGAGAGTAAAAGGACTTGAAATCTGGTGCCACCTATTTGAAGTTGCAATCCTAAAAGTCAGTGTTGACCCTTTTAACAAGCCTTTCCGCATTTCTATGTCATAGGATAAAAGCCAAACCAGAATCTTTGTCACATGGCAAGGCTCATTTAAAAGAGTCGATATTGACTTTTAGGATTGCTACTTCCAACACATGGCACTAGAGTTCAAGTCCTCCTCCTCTCTAAAGGGGAAATTTATATATTTAACAAGTTACTGAAATCTTTTCCCCATATGTTGAATTGAACAATGCCCAAATTATCAAGTCAGGTAATGGATTATTGAATATTTCATGCAGATGAAATGATGATCAAAATGTTTTTATCCCCACAGAGATATAAAACCTGATAATATTCTCATTGACCTGAAAGGCCACATCCGACTTGCTGACTTTGGATCTTGCTTGAAAATGCGTCCAGATGGCATGGTAATCCTACAGACTTAAGCTAAAGACATGTAACATTTATCACTGTGATATAATCCCCCTAGAAATTATTGTAATTCTAATATAGGTAATCTATATTTCCAGACGTCAATGGTGTAGAAATAGTCTCACCGCTCGTAATGTCACCAGTTAACCACCATGTAATCTATAGGTTCCAAAGATATACAACACAGGGAGGCTTAAATTAAGCAAATGGGGTGATGCAAAAAGAAGTTGCAAACATCCAGGCTGATCTAGTAGGAGTAGATGCTATCGTGACAAAGGAAAAATAGGCTACACAACAACATTTTATCTTTATAGAAGCCCGGGGTGATGGCACATATAAAGTTACTTCTGATGAGCTGGTTTTGCTCCCGACCATTTGTTCTTTTGGTCTTTCTATGTTTCCACCCAGTGTGGAAACTACGGAGCTGAAAGTTTTGACTGACAGTTCAAGATCCATCGCTCCCAAAAACTGTTTCCAGTAATTTAGCGACCGTGCAGCGGACTTCGCAATTATCTGTTTATCTTGATAGATCGTGCCCCAACTAAATGACTTTTTTAGCCCGGAGGTTTCTATTGCTTCCTGATCCATTCAGTAATTAGCGGGATTTTACGCATTCCGAAATAATTTTTTGTAATACAAACTCTATCCAGGCAAAAAATAGAAAAAATAAGTCTCTTTTTGATCATCGGGGTGGTCATGAGCACGCCTGCCCATCACATCATAATGTCTGCCTTCGAAAGGGGCTTAACCAAGTGTTTTTCCCCCACTTTCCCTTCACAACCTCTTGAGGATTGTTCTCCTATCCATATATATATATGTGGTCCTAGTTCCATTATAACAGGACTAAACCATAAATATTATGTCCTTCATAATCAAAGACAGTACATGCTAAGTATGAATCGACTTTTCTAATAAACTATTTAGTTTGTGCAAAATTCTGGTACGTAAAATCCACTTTTCTCCTTCCAGGTGGAGTCATCAGTTGCTGTCGGCACCCAGATTACATATCACCAGAAATTCTCCAGGCCATGGAGGACGGCAAGGGCAAGTATGGGACGGAGTGTGACTGGTGGTCACTGGGCGTCTCCATGTATGAAATTCTCTTTGGAGAGACTCCCTTCTATGCCGAATCCCTAGTTGAAACGTACGGAAAAATAATGAATCATGAGGTATAGTTAATATTCATATTCTCCTTCATATACTACTCCATATGTTGCGTGTATCATATCAAGTATGCATTTTGCTTATGTTTTGGGTACTCTTCCCCTTTCTAACCAATTGTCTAATTGTTTACCCTATTGGGGCAGGTTCATCTACAGTTCCCATCCGAAATTACAGATGTTTCTGACAATGCAAAGGATCTGATCAGACGCCTCATCTGCCGACAAGCGAATCGGCTCGGAAGAGGTGGTGTTGATGACTTTAAGAAACATCCGTTCTTTAGTGGCGTAGACTGGGATAACATTCATACGGCGACCCCCCTTACATCCCGGAGGTGGACAGTCCAGCAGACACCTCCAATTTTGATGTGGATGATGAATCTTTAAAAAATTCGGTAGGTGATGGATCAATCTTTACAACACATCCTGACTTGGTGTTTTAAAGCTCAGGTGTAGCTACTGTTTATGCCTTTCTGTCCCACTTATATTTGATATTGTAGGATGAGATGTGTTTGGTTGTTTGGTGGGGTTCTCACTGAAGACCTTTTACGATCTCCGAGTAGGAAATATGGTATGTCTGCAGTGTGAAAGAATCGCACAATGTATTGTTGATCTGTGGAGCATTTCATGTAAAATGGTTGTCTCAATATTCAGGAGCACACTGCTCCCGTACTTCCTAGGGGGACAGTGTGCTCCTGACTGACTGACAAAGTGGACAGCGTTGTTATTGTGCCGCATTCTGGAACTGTGGGCCCTCTAATATTGCAAACAGAGGCAGCTTTTTCCTCCACATCATTGGAGAAGTGCAGATGTACTAAAGCTGGACAAATCTAGTGATCCTACCTGCTTCAGAGCAGCACTTACAAGCTGTTTTCTACTAAACTTGTAAGTGCTGTGCTCTTTGCTTAGGAGTCTACAGAGGTGGCTAAGGAAATCTGTCAGTAGGATAAACCCTCCTAAGCTGTCTATGTGGACATTCATGTTCTAGAACGTTAAATAAAATTATATCTGTGATTCCATGTTTATTCCTGATAATCCCATTTTGCTTAATATTTAAATGACAAAGTGGACATCGTTGTTATTGTGCCGCATTCTGGAACTGTGGGCCCTCTAATATTGCAAACAGAGGCAGCTTTTTCCTCCACAGCATTGGAGAAGTGCAGATGTACTAAAGCTGGACAAATCTAGTGATCCTACCTGCTTCAGAGCAGCACTTACAAGTTTAGTAGAAAACAGCTTGTAAGTGCTGTGCTCTTTGCTTAGGAGTCTACAGAGGTGGCTAAGGAAATCTGTCAGTAGGATAAACCCTCCTAAGCTGTCTATGTGGACATTCATGTTCTAGAACGTTAAATAAAATTATATCTGTGATTCCATGTTTATTCCTGATAATCCCATTTTGCTTAATATTTAAATGAATTATTAAGATTAATGGGCCTGACACTGATTCCCCTGAGAATCTGCCTCCAGAGCTTCTATTAAATGAAAGTCTGCATTACTGTAGACGTGTAAATCAGGAGAGCAGACTGTCGGTCATTACATGTCTCAGGCTGTGGTCACACTTGCCAGCCGTTTTTGCTTTGGGAACGTTTTTGGGGAAAATTTTTGTCGTCTTTTTTTTTTTTTTCTAAGTCCAAAAAACGGTCCGTTAACAGATGGGGCACTTTATGGGTGAGTCCGTTATTCAAGACCTCCTCCCAGGGTCCAAAAAACATTACAAGCAATGTTTTTGGGTGCTGGAAAAAAACAGACCATGTTTTGGTAAAATGGGGCTCTATAGCAAACGGATCCATTAACGGATGGCACATATAGGCACGATCCGTTAAAGGATCCGTTTTTACTAGCATTTTTTTGCAAAAAAATGGCTAAGTCCAAAAAGCGTAGAGCAGCACAGGAGGCTCAAAAAGCACCCAAAAAAACCTGGATTTGATAAACGGAACACTATGAAAATCGGATTGGCATGTGTGACCACAGCCTCACCCTGGTGATTGACCCCCATCATTTATAATAATCTCCGGAGGCAGATTCTCAGGGAGATCTATGTCCGGCCCAGAGATCTTAACAGCTCATTCACATTGGATTTCGCAGGAATAAGACCTCGGATAGCAGATATCAAGGTATAATTTTATTTAACTTTTTATGACCTACATGCCCATATAGATGACTTAGAGGAGGGTTGATCCTATCGACAGATTCCCTTATAAAAATCCTCTATTCTAAAGACTAGAGACATATTTAAAGTAAGCAAATTGCAAATATAATTAAATATAGTCATGGCTGAAAGCTTTGGTATCCTTGAATTTGTTTCAGAAAATTAAGTATTTCTGCCAGAAAATGATTGCAGTTACACGTTTTGTTATACACATGTTTACTTCTTTTTGTGGGAATTGGAATAACACCAAAAAATCTAAGAAAAAGGCAAATTGGACATTATTTAACACATAATTGAAAAAAATGGTCCGGACAAAATTGTTGGCACCCTCAATTAATGTTTGGTTGCACCCTTTGGAATAAATAACTGCAATCAATCGCTTCCTATAACGATCCACAAGCTTCTTACTCCTCTCACCTGGGATAGTTGACTCATCTTTTGCAAATGGCGCTCTGTCTCTAATATTTGGAGTCACCTTCTCCCAACAGCAATTTTAAGATCTCTCTCGCCATTGTCCTGCTGGAAGACCCATGACTTAGGATGCAAGCCCAGCTCCTTGTCACTGGGCACTACATTGCCACCTAAAATCCTTTTGTGCAAGGCATTATGAAACCTCAAGATGCCCAATGTGAGAGGCAGCAAAACAACCCCAAAATAACAGCCCTTTTGAGCCTCCACCATATGTGACTGTAGGTCTTATGTTCTTTTCTTTGTAGGCGTCATTTTGTTTTCAGTGTGCTTTACCAAAAGCTCTCTCTTGGTCTATAAGACACTTTCCCAGGAAGATTTTGGCTTACTCACGTACACTTTGGCAAATTGCTGTCTAGCTATTGCTATCTGTTTTAGCAATTCTGTCTTCCTGGGTTTCCTCCATAGTGTTTAATTTCATTCATATGTGGACGGATAATTCGCGCTGACACTGACTCTGCAAGAGAGCTTGAATTTCTTAGGAACTTAATTGGTGCTTATCCACCATGCGCATTATTCTGCATTGCAACTTTTCAGCAATTTTTCTCTGCTGTCCATGTCCAGGGACTTTAACTACAGTGCCATGGTTTGTAAACGTCTTGAATATGTTGCGCACTGTGAACAAAGGAACATTGAGATCTCTGGAGATAGACTTGTAACCTTGATATTGTTGATGTTTTTCAACAGTTTTGGTACTCAAGTTCTCAACCGTTCTCTTTGTCTCTTTCTGTTCTTCATGCTTAGTGTGACACACACAGAATCACAATGCAAAGAGTCATTGGCTCCCCTTGTCATCTGGTTTCAGGTGGGATTTTAATTTTGCCCACATCTGTTACCTACCACAGGTGATTGTGAATGAGCATCACATGCTGGAAACAAAGTTTTTTTTTTTCACAATTGTGGAAGGTTGCCAACAATTTTTTCCGGCCCATTTTTGGGGTTTTGTGAGAAATGCCCAATTTTACTTTTTTTGTGGTTTTCCAATACACACAAAGAAAATAAACCTGGGTATACCTAAATGAAATAATATTACGGGATAAATACTCAATTTTCTGAAACAACTACAACAATGCCTACCATTTTGGCCATGACAAAAGTAAATATGTATACAGTAGCTTTTATATCTGGTATGTTTATTTCTAGGAAACCTTGCCTCCTAATAATAACAATGGTTTTGCAGCACATCTCCTTCCGTTCGTGGGATTTACATTTACATCAAACTGGTATGTACAAATTGATTTGTGTGTGTAATATATACAAAAACTGCTGCAAATACGCAACGTGTGAACATTGCCTTAGTGTAGACAAGCTCTTAGACACCTGCATGGAAAAAGGTTGTTGGCCTCTACGTTTGCCTTCAACAGGGACTCAATTTGTATAATACCTAAGTACTTAGGTATTATACAAATTGAGTCCCTGTTGAAGCAAACGTAGAGGCCAACAACCTTGTTCCATGCAGGTGTCTAAGAGCTTGTCTACAGTAAGGCAATGTTCACACGTTGCGTATTTGCAGCAGTTTTTGTGTTCCCAGAATAACTAATTTAATTTCCAACATATCATTCCCATACAGTTTTTTTTCTTTTTTTCTACTTGTTATTTTGAACCTTCAATGCGTTAAAAAAAAAAATGCAGCATCCAAAATATTATGGCTATGGCAGGCGCAGAGCGAGGTGTTGCTGCTGTCGGCCCCTCGCTAATGCTCCCACCTCCCGCACTGACAGCAGCAGTTATTCCTGCCCTGCTCCATGTATAACACGGAGCATGGCGGGAACAAGTGCTGACGTCGGGGCGGGAGGCGGGACAGGAGTGTGGGGCGCCACCACTTGTTCCCGCTCTGCTCCGTGTTATCCATGGAGCAGGGTGGGAATATTTGCTGCTGTCAGGGCAGGAGCAGGAGCAGGAGCGAGGGGCGACAGTAGCAACACCTCGCTTTGTGCCTGCGTGAAGTAGCACAAGGAGACACAGGCGCAGAGCGAGGAAAGCTGACAGGCATCAAGGAGGCGGCGAGGAGAGGGAGGAGGGAGGAACAGAGGAGCAGGGGGTGGGTATAGCCCCCAGGAAGGAGCTGACTCGTAGAGCTGGTAATGCCCTCCTGACTTTGTTGTACACATTTTAAAAGGCTGAATTTAATTATTAAAACATCAGAAACACATGGGGGACCCCTTGCCTGAATGCAGCATACATGCTGCATTCAGTGCTGCCTTTAGAGTAAAATCTTTGGGGGGGTGTGACAGGTCCTCTTTAAGGCCCCCCATCACATCATGATTTTTGGGGATCCTTGTCTATTCATTGTAAAACTGATAGCCACGGATCTGATTTGGCCCCATGTATCCCTATGGGAACAGATGGGCACGGATTGGTCCCTAATGGTCATCCATGTGTGCCAGTTTTATCAGGGATCCGATTGTGTCCGCTTTTTTCATGTACCCAGAATCGGAGACTGCTCCAATTTTGGGCTGCCTTCAAAAAAAGCAGACACAATCGGACAAAATCAGATCCGACGCTGTCTGATTCAAATAACATGGGGGTTTATGTAGCTCGGAACCGCACAGATCCATGAAACGGATCCAGTTTGCTGTACTGAGCATGCGTACAGCTCCTCCCACCCTTATCTCTGATGTTGGATCCAAGAAAAACGAGGATCCAGGGGCATCAGTGGCATCTGTTTGCACAGATCCGTGCCTGTCCATGTGATCCTTGAAATTCCTGCATCCACACAGACAGGCAAAAAACGCAGTGTGAACGGGGCCTTACACAGATATTTTTTCTTTTATGTCCTTATTGATAAGTAGTTGAAGTCATTAATTTAGTCTGTCAGGTTTACCTTATTTGTAGTGATCAGAGCCTGATATTATCATCTACCCAGACGCAAAAAGGAAATCATTAGTTATTTCAGTTGGTTTTTCTCATAATCAGATTTGTTACGATCTATATGAAGTATTCAATAAAAAATAGTTTTTGCCTTTTCTTTCTAATGACTCATGTTCTACTTGTAAAGTTCTCCCTCTTCATAACATTTTAATAGCCCATTATCCGACAAAGGTTCCTTGATAAACATCGCGGTCAGTAATGGCACAGGAACCAGGCAAGGCCAAGAAAAAGACTCAATCCAAGGTAATTCCCTCTTTTCTGGTCTGTACAGGTCAGGAAACATAATTTTTAATCTGGTCACTAAATTTAAGTTTTCATATTTTTTTTTTTGTTTTTGTTTAAATATAGTTGGAAAAAATAAAAATTGTCAAAATTGCTCAATGTTGGCAATACTCAGCAGTAGTGATGGGCGGTCACGGGGCCAAGGTACTCGTACGTCCGGGCATTAGCAGTTCAGGATGGTCACAGTAGCTATCCCCAGAGGTCGTGGCGCAACCAGACGTTGTTAAAGGGGCTTATTTACATGGAATTAAAGTTTGTCATGATGCCAGCTGGAGTTCTGGCCTGTAGGTGGCCAGGGGCTGCTATAAAGGCTTCCAAGGGAGGATGGTGTGGCAGGCAGGTGTTAGGCCCTCTCCATTTAGTGCCGGAGTCCCTTGGATAGTGTAGGGGATGGATAGGATGAGGAGGAGGATCAGGGTAGTTGTGCAAAGTGGCTGCTCTGTAGGTGGGAGCAGGGAGACGCAGGAAGGACCAGACAACACACAGTTCTTGTGGTTCTTACCATTTGCTAAAGGTTCAGTGCAGTTACAACCCAACCGGGGTACATTGTCCATCAAGCTTACAACCTGGCCAGCCCAGAGGTATTCAGAGTCACTTTACCGAAAGCACAGGGTATTTTTGGCCTTCTTTGCTACTTTCTCTCGTCTGACACTTGCTACACCTTTTCCTTTCCTAAGTGTCCTGTGGTTCTCTGTTCTATCAGGCAGGTAGCTGCAGGTCCTGCGAGCGACAGTCTTGCTTGTCCTCTAACCCTATGTAGCCCCTTAAGCCTGGGGAGGGTACACTAAGTGAGTCGGTGTACATGACTTGCTGTTTTCACAGTTGTTCCTAAAGTTTCCCAAACCAAATTGGGGCTGGTATCCCTTCTGCAGCTAGCTCCTCCACCCGGCTTGATCAGCCTGCAGCAGATTTGTGTCCTCCGGCCTGGGACTAGCACCTAACTCCACGTATAGTACTAGCTTCTCCAGCTGCCCGACTGGATCTCCCTAGAGCTGTCTCTACTTGCCGCTGACCTTTATCCTAACTTCTCCCTCCAGCCAATAGTGGGGACTGTCTGGTGGTTTCTTTTGCCAGCACTTCCCTGGCCTGGAGTTCGGATTGTGCTGGGTGCATTTGGGGGTCTCGGCAAAGCTTTTCCACCTTACTTCTGAGCATGAATACCAGACATGTGAAATGCATGCAATAACATAAATGGCGGCCGGACCACAGGATGGGGCTGTAAACCAAAGCATATAGTTAATAAACATAATATACTTACCAGGTCCTGCAGTCCTGGCCACATCTACTTCCGAGGCTGCTCATTAACTTAACGGGATATTCACTGCACTGCTGAGAACTCAGCAGTTTTTGTCAATGTTCGTGGTGAGTACCTGAGTTCATTGTTCAGCTATAAACTCGATTCTCTAGTCTCAGCGCCCACTTGTCACTCTTGACAGACACTTGTCTGTTCAGAGTGATGAAGCAGAGCTGACCCCGCTCTGCCTATGGCCTACGTCGGAGGGAAGGCTTTTTTTATAATTAAAGATGGAGTCCCTAAATGTGTTTTGTTTTATTTCTAATAAAACAAAAACATTTCCGTGTTGTTTTTTTTTTTTTTTTTGTTGAAATTCATGATGGCTGGGTCTAATTTGGCTTGAGCCATGTATTTCTGGCTTAGTACCAGCTGGGCATGCGAAAACTGGTATTAACCCCATTATTATCCAGCATGCCATCCCCCACCAAGGCCGCTGGAAGAGCTGGGTAAATCGCTTGGAAATAGCGATACAATGAATGCGCCCAGAACGCTTGGGCCTTACCACACTAAGAATTTCAGCCCCCAGCGGCCTGGATTGTACCTGGCTGGCGATCAAAATATGGCGGGACCCCACACATTTTTTTAATTATTTAAATAATTAAAAAGAAAATATTAGGCTTCCCTGTATTTTGATTGCCAGCCAAGGTAAAGTCAGGCAGCTGGGGGTGGCGGCCCATAGCTGTCTGCTTTATCTGCACTGAGAATCAAAAATACCACAAAGCGCTACATCATTTTTTTTTAATTATTTATTTAGTTTTCACATTACTATAATGTCTGTCAATCTGTAAAGGGCCCAACAGCCAATCACAGACCTTGTCACAAAGAGTGAGTTCAAATTAACTCAGATGACCCCAGCATCACCCGGAGCCCAGTCGTAAAAACGTGAAGTAAGCACTTGTATCGCTCACTTACGCTGGGCTCTGGGTGCCAGGTGATGATGGGGCTATCTGAGTTCATTTGAACTCCATAACCTTTCACACAGCACCCGGAGGCCAGCAGTAAGTGAGCACGGAGAATGTTCACTTATGGCTGGGCGCCAGATGATGCTGGGGTTATCTGAGTTCATTTGAACTCTATAACCTTTCAATCAGCACCTGGCTGTCATTCCATGCTTGCTCATCTCTGCCAGCAGACGTCTTTGTTGGCAAAGATGTAGCAGAGCTGAAGAAGCTAAAAAGACTGGATTACATCGGAGGACGTTTTTTTTTTTTCTCTTTAATAAGATAGACCCTAAATGTGTTTTGTTTTATTTCTAATAAAGAAAGGTGTTTTCTGTGTTGTCTTTTTTAACCATTTATTTGAGATTCTTAATGGCCATGTCTAACTTGGCCTGACGTTAAGAATCTCCGGGCTTAATACCAGCTGGCAATACAAAGCTGGTCTTAACCGCCTATTACCCAGCATGCCACCCCCACCAGGGCCCCTGGAAGAGCGAGGTAAAGCACTTGGAAATAGCGCTACGATGCATGCACCATTTCAGGGACAGCTGCGTGCTGCATTTTTTTCACCTGTGGTGGGGCCCAGAATGCTTGGGCCTTACCAGCTGAGAATTCCATCACCCAGCTTCCTGGCTTTACCTGGCTGGCAATCAAAATATGGCAGGATCCCACGCATTTTTTTAAATAATTAAAAAAAAAAAATGTGTTTTCTCTGTATTTTGATTGCCAGCCAGCTGGGGGTGGCAGTTCGTAGCTGTCTGCTTTATCTGCGCTGAAATCAGCAATACCGCAGAGCACGACGTCATTTTTTTTTTAAATTATTTATTTTTACACTACTATATGTGACGGACCCAACAGCCATCACACACGCTAATCTGAAGGAAATATAAGCGCAAATAGGGTCTAATCTTTTATCATAAATGGCACTATGGCCACAATCTTCACTGCTCACCTGAGGTGGTTGTGGCATCCACAACCAGTATAAACGCTCAGTACAGCTGCTGCTCGACCCTCACTTCCATGTGTGTAGTGGTATTGAAAAATAGCCAAACGGATGGTGTGTTGTTGTCCGCGCTGCTGTATAAGGATGGAGACCACGCCGCATCTTCAAACAATGGTGCTGTGTATGTCTTCAACGCATTTTGGAGCCAGTTGTGCTCCTGTGACTGGCTGCTGGAGTAACCTGAAACCAGCCCATACACTGTACCATACTAGAATGTATGGGCTGATTACAGATTACTCAAACAGCCAATAACAGACGCCCAGGACTTGAAGCCAGTGAATGAATATCCTGGAAGATAATGAGTGGCTCGAAATAGATGCGGCTGTGACAGCGGGATGGGAGGACACACACGTGGGATTCGGTAAGTATATGACTGCCGGGGGCGGGGTACGGAGCCGGGCCTCTCGATGTCCTTCGAGTGTCTGGGGTATGTCACAGTGTTGTGACCTAGTCTTGGTCCCCGGTGGGTGGTCAGTTATAAAAAAAAAAAAAAAGAAGGTGGTAAAAATAGAAATAAAAAAAAAGTTTGTCGTGAGCCCACCCGTGGTAGGCGGCCCGTAGGGGCTGCTGCTGCGGTCCAGTATCTTTGGGGATGATGGAGTTGCAGTTGTGATGGTTTTGCTCCCCACGAAAGGAGCGGGTCCCCAGGGCATCTGGTGTAAGTGGGGGGAGTTGGATGATGGAAGGCCAGCGGGGCGGCTCTGGCCAGCCCGTCAGGGTTGGAATGTCTTTACAAGCAGGGCTCTATAGCCGGCGTGCTTAGCAGCAGTCTACTGCTCTTCAAGCGGGAAAGAACGAGTCTCGCACACAGTTCTGAGTTCCAAACCCGGTTTACTTTGCTTTTCTTTGATGGGACCACAGGGTACAGAAACATTGTTACAGTTGCAGTCCGGGTAGTCCTCCGCAACCAGTATAGCTCATCCGGGACACCCCCTTCATGTTCCTCTCTTTGGTTGCTTCGCTCCTCAGCGCTGCCTGCTCGCCTCACTCCTGCTCGCGGCTCCACGCACAGTGCCCCGATCCAGCAGCCATGGGTACTGTCGGGCGACTGACTGTGTCCCTTCAAGCCTAGTACGGCTGCCTTTTCAGCAGATGTTCTGGGTGTTGGCCACAGCTCCTCTGGATCTCGTGGAATCCAGTGCCGTGGTTGGAGCATGGATTCTCCTCGCCACCTTCAGGGCCGGCCCCTGGTCCACTCCTGCCCTTCCGCTGTCACTTCAGATTTGGGCACACGGGTGGATTGCTCACTGCCCATGCCCTAGGGTCCTTCAGTCTATCTGTAGCTGGTTGTTCTGGGACGAGCCTCATCTTTGCTCAGGTCCTCCAGGGTTCTTCTCTCTCCTCTTACTCTGCCAACTGTCTTCTCCTCAACTCCTCTCTCCTTGACTAACTGACCACTTCCTGCTCAGTTCCTTTGTTCCCTTTTTCCCGCTTCCTGGCCACTCTTCCTAACTTCCCACCTTTGCTCCCACTGTCCCCCTGACTACCTGGCCATCCCCGGGACCGGGTGTGTTGGGTGCTTTTGTGGGTGTCCGGACTCACCATACCGTTTACTGAGGACAGGGATCCCAACCCAGTGATTGGGTGCAGTACTCCTTTGACGTCCAGACTACTGGGGCGCCACATATTATGATGATGTATATTAATTAGATGCTTTGTTTTACAGCACCTGAATTTAAACTGTAACACAGATTTCCCAAGGAAACTTGTGTTCGGGATCTGTGCACGAGCACAAGGTGCACCGTATTTTACAGTTTGGGTTCGCCCATCACTACTCAGCAGGTGTTTTTAGGGTTTATTTAATTAATTTGGTTCTGTTGCATTATTATATTTTTTTTTTTTAATCGGAATTAAATGTGGTTTTATCCCAATGTTGGGGTTAATGAGACAAAAACTTTGTGCAGCGTTAAGGGTAAAAACAAACTACAGACAGACTTTTGCTGTGTCTTTATACTATGATGGTTTTTGTAGTTGTCCATGCTTTTTTTGTACACAAGTACCGCACTATAGCACCTTATAATAATAATTTTTATTTATGAAGTGCATTGTTGAAAAGCGAAGAAATGACCGATCCTGTAGGTTTTTCTTACATATGCCTAAATTGTATTGTTTTTTAGCTTTTTTTTTGTTTTGTTAATGCATTGTGCACTTGTGACCTTTTTTAGATTACAAATTCTTTTATTTTAGGAGCGGTTTATTTAAAATCCCAAATATGTGAATGAAATGATTTTAAATTTTAAAAATGTTCCCAAAAAGAAAGGTGAACTGTAAAGTTCTGCGGAATATGTTTGCGCTGTAGAAATAATAAATTATTGTAAGGTTCTACAGTGCATTATTGAAGGGAAAAAATCGCCAACATTTCTATTATAAATAGTTCATGCAGGTTTTTTCCTGGCGCTTTTTGTATCTGGGGTATTTTAGTTAGCAAACGAATGGCGTCTTAATACGTGTGACCTCTTATCGTTCATTGTTAAATGAATTTTGTCTTCCAGCTGCCAATTATAATAACAATGTTTCTAACTCCGAGACCCCTGCAAATGACCGGGAGATCCGGAGTCTGAAGACAGAGATGGAAATTCTGCAAAAGAAATTAGCAGGTGTGAACAATGTCCTGTAGTTGATATGAGCTGTGCATTAAAGTCAGCCATAATATTTTCACATTTTTATTTTTACTATTACTGATATAGCACTTTTTTATGAAGGTTTTGTGTGGTGTTTTTTTTTTTTTTACACTATAGAGAAAAAAAATGTGCAGAAATGTACTTAGTTGTTTGCATTGACTTTAAACAGAGGAAGGCTACACTGAAGCCCCGTACATCTCATCAGTCGGCTGAACTATCAATTGGCCGATAGCCATCTATCCCCCTGAATTCACCCCATACACTGCTTTGCTGGCAGTCTGAAATACAACAAGCCAGGTCCTTGACTCCCCGGACAATCATCTGTCCAGGACCCCCATATACAGTGGATTGTTGGCCATTCCAATCAAATATAGGCTGATGTTAGGTGCATGGTTATGGGGGGACTTCATATTTTAGCATTTTGCCATATTCTGGGTATCTGCCCATAGTGGCAGCCTATACAACGTAGATAGCATGTGTAAATCTGAACGGTTACCTGTTGCGAACATCTTGTATTATACTTGAGGGCTTGTGTCAATGGTAATTTTAGTTTATTCCACAGAAAAATCCACAGAACAGGAGAGCATGTCAGGAGCTCAAATTCAGTCCTTGGAAAAACAGATCAGGACACTGAAAAAAGATAAGGATCGAAATACCAAGGTAAGTGAAAGTATAATTCACTTTTATGACTACGTTGTAGGGCTTTCCAAAATCATGGAGCAGGAGCACTCGACGAGGATTTGATGACTGATGACCAAAGCATCGTTCAGCTGACCGCCATGTGTTTGGCCACCTTTAGTCATCTCGGGCTGTACTTTTCATTTAGGACCTTGCTGATTTGTTGGAACAGCTAAAGTCTCAAGGAGAGGAACTGAGGATAGCAGTTGAGAAGCAACGAAAATCTCAGGATGAACTGCGTGCAATGGAGGACCGATGTGAAGGGTTCGGTACTCAAAATAGTAGATTGTCCCGAGACTGAAAGACAAAGAAGACGAGGCAGAAGCAACAGCAGACAAAGTGAGGACGCTGAGAAAGGACCTGCATAAAGCAGAAGCCAGTAGAAGAGAGGTAGGAACAGTACAATAGATTCCCATAACATACATACACAGCAGGTGAAATAAGTATTGAACATGCTTCAAATTTTCTAAGTAAATACAGGTTGGACCATTTATAATAATAATCTTTATTTATATAGCGCCAACATATTCTGCAGTGCTTCACAATTCAGAGTTTCATATTTAAACAATTATCAGAAAATACAAACAAAAAACAATACAAAGCATAATACAGTAATTAAAGCAAAATAATGACAGCCCTGCTCATAAGGGCTTACAATTGAACACTGAGGTGGGGGCGACACAAAGTACAAGAGCTTATTTATATGGATGCATCTAAATAAAATGGGAATGGTTAGTGATATCAACTTCCTGTTTGTGGCACATCAGTATATGAGAGGGGGAAAACCTTTCCAGATGGGTGGTGACCATGGCGGCCATTTTGAAGTCAGCCATTTTGGATCCAACTTTATTTTTTTCAATGGGAAGAGGGTCATGTGACACATCAAACCTATTGAGCATTTCTTAAGAAAAACAATGATGTGCTTGGTTTTAACATAATTTCATTGTTTCATGAGTTATTTACAAGTTTATGACCACTTATAAAATGTGTTCAAAGTGCTGCCCATTGTGTTGGATTGTCAATACAACCCTCTTCTCCCCCTCTTGACACACTTATAGCAACACCCCAGAAGAAATGCTAGCACAGGCTTCCAGTATCCGTTGTTTCAGATGCTGCAGATCTCGTACCTTCACAGCATAGACAATTGCCTTCAGATGAGGAATGAGGCAAACTTTTTTGTGAATGGTGAAGTTACCAAACAAAACCAGCGCTATTGGTCTGACACTAACCCACAGTGGATAGATCCCACCAAGACTGTTGGAACACAAAAATGTGATGGTATGGTGTGGTATATGTGGTACAAAGATAAGTGGGGCCATTCTTCGTCAATGGAAACTATTTATGGGATTGTTTAAGTCTCCTAGAATGAGGGTTGGTAGTTCTTGGACCACAAGCCCAACCCATGTAAGCAATCTACCTCAAGTAGTACTGTATGTCTGATGGGAAACAGTGGTCCGACTCACTCAAATCTTCTTTTAAAGGCGATCGATATGCAGTCTTCTGTATTCAGTAGTCAGTGTTCAGGCTTCAGTGCTTGACCTTTGATGTTTGGCCATTCTAGCAGCCTCATTTTCTTTCTGAGAAGCTTGGTGGCTCAGTGGTTAGCACTTTTGCTTTGCAGTGCTGGAGTCCTGGGTCCAAAGTCCTGTGTTCATGTTAGGGTATGTGGACATTGGAAGTTTTGTGAGCTGTTTTTTAGAGTTTTCCGCCGGCGTTTTCCGCTGAGTTTTATGTAAATTTATGTTAATCCTAACCAGCGGTTGGCTTAACATGCTAGTCAATGGTTTTCAGAAAACGCTGTTTACATTAGAACGTTTTTTTTTTTTCTCCTTTCCACTTTCTTCACAGGTTTTCCACCGGTTTTCAAAGATAGAGCATGTGACTTCCTTTGAGCGTTTTTCCAGCGTATCTAGCTTACAAGTGCACAAAAAACAGTCTTAAAAACGCCAAGAAAAACCGCCAGAAAACCGCCGAGAAAACGCTGTATAAACGCTAAAAAAATGCTCAAAAAACGCTAAAAAAACGATGGACACTGCTGAGGTCAGGAATTTCATCTCCTGAAATTCTACTCCGGTTTTCTGACGGTCTGCAATGATGCAGAACCGTCCAATGTGCACATACCCTTAGAGTGGGTTTCTTCCGGGTTCTCCGGTTTCATGTTCGCAGTGCCACTTGCAGCGATGTCGGAGCTCGCTGGGGTTGTGGTTGCCATAGGCAAGTGCTGTGATTGGTCTACCCCAGCATGCTACATTAAACTATGAATCCCTGGTGTGTGTGTGTGTGGGTGCTAATGATTTTATTTGCGATGCTTTCAGACCAGTCCACTCGCACTCTTCTCCCCAATCCTCATGGGTGTACAGAGATGTTGGTAACAACAAGGCAAACTTTACTGTACACAACTTGGATGAATGTTATGCAGCAGGAAGTACTTTTATTATCTTCTGTGTAACAGAACCTTCATGGTTACTGGTGACTACATATACTTGTGAATGTTTCTTTGCTAGTCAGTTGAATTAGGCTCACTTCACGTACATAAACAATCATGGACAGTGATTCCTAGCAGGAGGACGCTCAGCACGTCCTTTTTCTCCCTTTGTGTGTCAGCCGGGAAGCTCTCTATATTCTGACCACCCTTCTGGTCCCTGCAATAGTCTATGCAGGATTTTCACCTTTAGCCTACATGCTAGTCTGTACAAAATCTTCACCTTTCACCTACTTTACTACATGCAGCTTACTTATACTATCTGTACATAAGCAGCTCTGAATATCTATGCCCTAAACTACATCATATTATACCTACAAACAGTCCAACACATCATACCATTACATAACATCTATAATTCCTATCACTATCTTACAGTTTGCTTAATACACTCTATGTAATTAAATCACACACAAAACAATTAAATCATCGATGTCTTCAGAGGGCACAGGACTGCAGGTCTTCCCTTTAACACACCAAAGACATACTGATTGGGGCTCACAATCTAGTTTGCCTATGGGGACAGTGTTGTTGATGTATGTAAAGTGCTATGGAATTAATTGGGCTCTATAAATTAATAATTATTAACTTACGGTAATTTCCCAGAAAACAATTGAGTTTCCTTGGCTGTGTGTTTAGGATCATTGTATTGCTGAAATGTCGCCCTCGTTTCAGCTTCATCATCCCGGTTGATGGTAGCAGACTTTTATCAAGAATGGTGTAATTATACAAAATCACTATGCACCTTAAACCTATAAAGATCCTCATGGCTAAAAGTGCATCTTTGTCACAAGGTGCATATATGAATGGAAGTAAGTAACACTCCTATAAGTACAAATTAAGTGGAAACCACTATGGAGTTGGAGTTACATAAAATATAACTTTTATTAATAATATAAAAGCAGACACATAAACGTACTGAAACGAAGTACATGGAGGTTCCAAAAACAGCTGCAGTGAGGTAGTAACCCCTGGGTGTAAACCAACCACAGGCACAATTCACATTAGTATCAACTTTACATAACAGGCAGTGTTTAGCAGACAGATTAAGGCATAATACCATTAAATCATTCACTCACCCATGGTGTGTTGTTAGTGATAACCTGGCGGTTCCCCTGGGGGCCCTGTCCTGCAGCACGCCCCTAACAGCTGTTTCGCCACTGCTTGGTCGCAGGGGCTTGTTTTTATCAAGAATGGGTCTGTACATTTGTCCATTCATTTCTGATGCATTAAATGCATTTTTATTTTTTTAAATATTTTTATTGAGTTTTCATTTTTAATAACAAGGAAAAGAAGAAAAACAATCCAACCCCCATACCCCCCCAGCCATCAATAGTTACAGCGAAAATACATCCGACAATCTCCCAAGACATACAAGGTCGGACATTGATTATAATCGATATTCAATACCAAAAACTACACCATAGTCACATCTCCTAACAGTCATAAGAAATGAAATGGAAAAAGTGTTATGCCTGCCCCGAGTCGCCTGGAGCAGGGGATACCCGTAGCCTTCCCAAGGACCCTTGTAACTCCTCCAGCAGATACCAGGATGATTGCACAAACGGTAGGACTACTGAGTGCAGTTCTGCTGACGATAGCTTGGTGGTTATGAACCCTCTCCAAGTCTCAAAAAACTTCCCCGTCAACGCGTCTTTATCCCTTGCCGCTTCCAGGCATTCCACGTGCATTACTGCCTTCAATTCGTTGAGTATACCAGTCATGCCAGGGTTGTGCCCAGATAGCCAGTCCCTCAGGATTAGCCTTTTAGTAACCATTGCCAGCATATGGAGTATTCTAGCAGGTTTGCCTTCCCACACTCCAGATACCGGGAAATGAAACAACCAGGCAAGCATATGCAACGGTTTTGCTGGTCACCTCCCTCGCTAAGGCTTCCACCCGCTTCCATAGTTTCTGCACCTCCCCACACAGCCATATACCATGCACCATATCTGTTTTTGGTTGTCCGCATTTCCGGCATTGTTGTCGTCTATTAGGGAACCTAGCATTCGGGGGTAGGGAGAATCCGTAGATTGCCCTGTGTATGATCCTATATTGTACATCCCTCCATTTTTCGCTGATTATATTTTTCTTCAGTACCTCCCAGCCCCTCAGAATCGTGTCCGCTATATCAGTCCGAGGTATGTACTTTAGCCACCCGCGAAAGATGTTATCCTTCCTTAAGGCCAGAGTCGTGTCTTGTAAACTACCATAAAGGTAAGATACGTTGACAGTCAGAGGGTCCGCTCCCAACCAGGTATCCCAGATAGTCAATCTGCATTCCTGTGATACATTTTGAAGGTGTCGAAGGACGTGATGGTGTAGCTGCCTGTACTGGATGATATGGTACGGGCTCAATTGGAACTTTTCCAAGACTTCTGACTCCGTTAACCACCTTCTGTCAGGTTTGTGTAACAAATCCCCCAATGTGTGAATCCCTTTTCTTGCCATGGTGCGAATAAGGCGTTCTCACGCCCTAATCTGAATCCTGCGTGGGCCCAAGGATTAAGGTATTTCGACGTTTTCCAGGTCATCATTAACTTCTTTCGAACCGCTTTCCAGCACATAGTTGTATCCCTATAGATGATCATGTTTTTCAGGTGTTTTGGCACGGCCGGCCATGGCGAGTGCAGTAAGCTGGCCGGTTCCCAGGTCTGCATAGTGCCGCTTCCATGGTATAATTAGAGTATCTGTTGGACTTTTTGAGCCAGTCTATAACGTGACGTAATAAGCACGCCAAATTATATCCCCTGATGTCGGGGAGATTTAGCCCCCTCCAAGTTTTGGGAGCATTAAGGTGCGACTGGCTATTCTGGCCTTCCGTCCCCTCCAAAGATAGCTGGAGAAAGCTGTGTTGAGTCTATGCACATCCGCCCTTCGCAGTAGCAGTGGTATGGTCTGCAGCGGATATAGTAACCTGGCGAAGCTAACCATCTTAAGTAGATGGCACCTCCCCAGAAGAGTCAGTGGCAGGTCCCTCCATCTCTCCAATTCCCGCGTGATTTTGGTAATTAAAGGGCCATAGTTCAGGGGGTAAATTTGGCTAGTGTCGCTGCTGAGTATGATGCCCAGGTATTTGATGTGGTGAGTTTTTACTTGTATGCCTCCATCTCCGCCCCTCCCCTGGCCCCCCCTTCCCCAGGACGGCGACGAGGCTTTCCCAGTTGCAAGATCTCGCATTTAGCTTTATTGAGCTTAAAGCCCGAGAATGTGCCAAAAAACCGTGAGTTGTTGAAGCAGTTCCCTTAAGTCCCTCTCCGGTCTATTCATATAGATGATGACATCATCAGCAAATAGCGCTGACTTCACCGTCACCCCTCCAATGTTGATGCCCTCGTGTGAATCATTGCTGTTCAAATATCTGGCAAGAGGTTCGATGGCCAGATTGAAGAGCAATGGCGAGAGAGGGCAGCCTTGCCGCGTTCCCTTTTCCAGAGGGAAAGGGGCGGACAGAAAACCGGGGGTGCATATTCTAGCGCTCGGGTTCTCGTATAATGTTTTTAGGAATGTCCTGAACGGGCCTTGTAGGCCTATCTTGTCCAATACTAAGTTCAACCAGGACAGATTGACATTGTCGAACGCCTTTTCGGCGTCCAACAAGACCGATGCCGGACGATCATCACGTAGATTCTCTCGATGCCCCACTGAATCCAGCACTAACATAGTTTGTCTGATATTACCCACCGCCGATCTACCCCTAACAAATCCCGCCTGTTGTGGGCCCACAAGAGATGGCAGTAGCCCCGCCAAACGGTCCGCCATAATCTTGGCCATTAAATGCATTTTATAAAAATGGGTGCAGATGACCATTCTTATATTATGTAATAACGGTACATCATTTTTCTTTTCTTTTTTGTAGGCAGAATCACAAGTTGAGGATCTGACCCTACAAGTGGAAAGACAGAAGAAGATGTTGGAGAGAAGTGAAGCTCTAGCTTCTCAGGCTTCAGAAGACCTGGAGAGGGTGAAGGTAATGTCAACTTTCTATATCCTCCATAGTGTGTGCTTCATAGAGTGCAGATTACACCTATAGTTGTGGATTCTCTATGTACAGGTGCAGCAGGCTGTTACGTCTCCCGTTATCAGTGGGTCACTTCATAACTACGAAATGGCACAGCAGAAAGTAGAACTTGAAAGACGGATCCAACAACTGGAGACAGAACTTTCTCAACTGAGAGGAGACTTTTCTCGTAGGGACTCTGAACATGCCAATGAGGCCAAATTACTCCGTAGAGAACTTGGTGAGAAGAAAGAAGAACTAATGTCATTAAAACATGAATTGGAAGGAATGCAGGAGATCATTGGCAAAACACGCAATGACAGGTAAATGTTAGATTTGTACCTTCTGTGCTTAAAGGGTTTGTGTGAGGAGCGAGTTGCTCCGTGCTCTCCAGGTAGCCGTGTGCTCCTGATTGATTGATCGTTCAGACCAACTACATGGTTGCGCCGTTGGCTCCAAATTGTGGAGCGCAGGATGACTGAGGCAGACTCCAAGATCCTGCCACTGTAAAGAGCAGCAAATAATAATCTTTATTTATATAGCACCAACATATTCCACAGCACTTTACAATTCACAGGTTCATATACAAACAGTCATAAGTAACAATTATAAAAAAGTACAATTGAAGCAAAAATAACGACGACCCTGCTAGTAAAAGCTTAAAAATCTAACAGTCAGGTGGGGGTGACATTAAGTACAGGGGCCTATTTGCAATGATGGTCCAGCCAATTTGAAGGGATGGGGAGTAGATAAGAGCGGAGTAAGTGGCCACCAGCCAATCTGTGTAGAGCTCTTCTGTCTGGTGGAGATTGACAGAGAATTATGTTCAGAGCAATAGTGAGTACCCTATGTCTAAATGTCTACGATTAGGGGTCTGGGGGAGTAGCTATTCTCCTTGTGGAGAGCATTCTGCCTGCCAGCTGAAGAGACTTATAGCCACAATGCTCCTTTGGGAAATATACAAATTGTCACTTCAGTGAGGAAGTAGACGATTAGGGGGAATGCTAGGCCGCCCTAAAAAGATGTGTTTTTAGAGAGCGCCTAATTATATGTAAGTTGTGCATTATATACATATGTGCATTCCAGAGAATTGGTGCAGCTCGGGAAAAGTCTTGGCGCCGGGAGTGGGAGGTTCAGATTAATGCAGATGTTAGTCTAAAGTCGCTCCCAGAGCGTAGAGAACGGGTGGGGTGATATACAGAGATGAGGGTAGAGATGCAGGGAGGTGCTGCACCGTGAAGAGCTTTGTGGGTGACAACAAGCAGTTTGAATTGGATCCTATAGTGTATGGGCAGCCAGTGCAGTGACTGGCACAGAGCGGATCCTATAGTGTATGGGCAGCCAGTGCAGTGACTGGCACAGAGCAGATCCTATAGTGTATGGGCAGCCAGTGCAATAACTGGTACAGAGCGGATCCTATAGTGTATGGGCAGCCAGTGCAATGACTGGTACAGAGCAGAAGTGTACGAGTAACGGTTAACCAGGTAGGTGAGCTGGTAAACTCTGTACTCCTTGCCTAGGAGTCCGGCCACCACAGATTGATGTGGTGCCTATAATATAAGCAATGACTAGTGAACCATAAAATTAAACATTCCATGAAGAGGACGAAATGCGCTTCGGGGCCGTGGTTTTGCGTTCTGCCTGCTCTGCACTTACACCTTAGTAGGTAACTACTATCATTAATATGTGGTTTGGGAGGTCTTTGATCCCAGTTCTTTTTCTCTTATCAGCATATGTTTATTTAGTACTAAGTATTGTTAGCATAAGTGAATGCTGTATGTAGTCCCCCTTGTTTATTCCTTATCTCTGCAGTACTTGTATTACAAGCCACTAAACCTCCCGTCAAACACAACGACGCACCCGCGATCCCGACAGCGATAACGATCCTGTAGGGATCGTTGGTGCGTCATTACCTGGTCACTGGGGAACTGTCAAACAGGCAGATATCCTCAGGGACCAGGGAGCCAACTCCACATCGCTGGAAACGGGAGGAGACTGGTAACTATGATAAACAGCGGGTATCTAGGCAGTGCGCTGGTATCATAGATACCAGCGTCCTCCCTGCTTACAGGCTGTGCTGAGCAGGGAGGACGCTGGTAAATATGATATACAGCGGGAACTAGGCAGTGCACGCTGCCTAGATACCCGCTATTTATCATAGTTACCAGTGTCCTCCCTGCTTACAGGCTGCACTAAGCAGGGAGGACGCTGGTAACTGATAAACAGCGGGTAACTAGGCAACGCGCACTGCCTAGATAACCTCTGTTTATCTTAGTTACCAGCATCCTCCCTGCTTAGCGCTGGTAACCATGATAAACACCGGGTAACTAGGCAGCGCGCGCTGCCTAGATACCCGCTGTTTATCATAGTTACCTGCTGTTTATCATAGTTACCAGCGTCCTCCCTGCTTACAGGCTGCGCTAAGCAGGGAGGGCACTGGTAACTATGATATACAGCGGGAACTAGGCAGTGCGTGCTGCCTAGATACCCGCTCTTCATCATAGTTACCAGCGTCCTCCCTGCTTAGCGCTGGTAACCATGATAAACACTAGGTATCTAAGCAGCGCTCGCTGCCTAGAGACCCGGTGTTTCCCATGGTTACCAGCCTGTGAGGTCGCTGATCGTTGGTCTCTCGCTGTCACACGCAGTGATGCGTGCTGACCAGCGGGAGAACAATGACCAAAAAATGACCCAGAGCACTTTGTAACGATCAGCGACCTCACAACAGGGACCTGATCACTGCAAGGTGTCACATGTAGCAAGATCGTTAGCGAGATCGCTGTTACGTCACAAAACCTGTGACGTTATAACGATCTCACTAACGATTTCGTTATATGTGACGGGGGCTTAAGTATTCCTGTGATGACTTTTTCCGATAGGATTTAAGGTCTAGTGATGACATACTCTACACTATATTTACCTACATTATAATTGGCTGAGGGTGCCTATATTTTACTATATGTGAATTGGTCCTTCTCTCATCACTTTTTGGACACAGACTTCTATATGTGTAATATTACTGTTAATATGTTAGGAATAGATTATGTACAGACATTAGGACATTGTCTTAATCATTGTGCTATATATATATATATATATATATATATATAAAAAAGAGAAAAAAACTGCACAGCACTCACAGACTAAATGTGAACCGGTGCCAGCAGGGACGCCGGGTCAAATAACTAGAAAAAGTTCTCTGCAGCACTCAGTTACTACCAATGACGTACAAATGCTAACAAGCTATATGTATATGAGAAAAAAGTTTAAAAACTTACGTCCTCCTTGTCCACCCCCCACCTCTCAGACAGGTGATCTAGGGTCAAGATGGAGTCTGCCCACTGAGAGGTGGGGGGTGGACAAGGAGGACAGGGATGTCAGCGATAGGACTCATCAGACCTGAAGTCACTTTGTCGCAGTTGATGAGCAAGCAGACATTGGCCAATGTATGTACCAAGAACTTCAGAAATAAAAAGATAAGATTTTTGAGTTTTTTTAAAAAAACTTAAGTTTTTAAACTTTTTTCTCATATACATATAGCTTGTTAGCATTTGTACGATTGGTAGTAACTGAGTGCTGCAGAGAACTTTTTCTAGTTTTTTATATATATATAAAAAATTTACGTATGTTATTTATGGCTGTTTTAGTGCAATTCTGTACATCAGAGTCTTTGTTTTTTTTTTGTTTTTTTTTTTTTGGGTAAATATGATTTTATTGAAATTTTCATTAGAATAACAACAATTACATAGAAAATGGCAATGCAAAATTTTTGAGTGGGTAAGGAATAATACAATCTTAAGCAAAGCTAGATATCACATCAAGTCGTCATCGAGTGGTGCCTAGACGCGCATTATTTTCCTTCCTTTCGTTCTATTTACACTATATGTTGCCCTCCTTCTATTATCATAGGAGGGATATGTCTATACCAGACATGAAATATCTTTCCTTGGTTATATGTTAAACCACTTGTTTGTTCATATAACCTTATTGTGATGTTCGTCCAGGGGTTTGGGAGTGAAGAGAAAAGAGAGATATAAGAAAAAGTAAGAAGTAAGAAGAAGGGAGAGGGGAAGCATGAGGGCAAAAAAGAGAAAAAAGCATAATTATGGGAGAGTAGTGGGTGATACAACCCCCAGCTGATTCCAGGGAAAACGGGACACCGACATTGAGTCCCCGAATGTTCAGGTAAAGAAATCACCAAAATTAGGGGCGTTCCTGAATATGATCCACTCAGTCCATGTGGATACGTAAACGAGTTGGGTCTGGGAAAAGTCAGCCGACAATTCCTCGTATCTGCGAAGCTTTTCCACTTCCAAGTACCATTCTGAAATGGAAGGGGGGTCACGTTCCTTCCAATGGCGGGGGATCACACTGCGGGCTGCGGCTATGCAAAATCGGAGGACATCTTTCCTTTGTGCCTTCCAAGAGCCGGGGAGCAGAGACAGAAGGGCCATGTCAGGATTGCCTATCAGGTTTTTTCCTGTTACCATATTATAATTTCGAAATATCTTAACCCAAAATTCCTGAATCAGTGGGCAGCTCCACCAGATATGCAACATAGTACCCTTCTCGCTTCCGCATCTCCAACATAGTGGTGAAGTATCTGGAGAAAATCTATGTATCCTGTCAGGGTAAGATACCACCTGTACCGCAGCTTGAGGCTTTTTTCCATGGCATCGCATGAGCTTGCTGTTTTGCGAGCCATGAGGAAACTTTTTTCCCAGTCTAAATCGGATATTGTCCTGCCCAATTCTTCCTCCCACGCCCTCCGGTATCCCGTGTTTACCGCATTTATAGGTCTGGACAGTGTCCTTTGGATTGCCGAAATCCCTTTCAATGGAGCTCCTTCGGCTACAAAAATCTCTTCCATCATGGAGAGTGTCATTGTTGTGGTCTTTGGAATTGCTAGAGATCTCGAGAGTCTTTGTTTTTAATACATTTTCTTTTTAATCTTTTTTTAATCTTTCTTTAATAAAGAATTGTTCTGGTGATTAGATGATAGTGTCATAGTATTTTAGAGAGATGTTCCTCATTTCTAAGTTAAATTGGGATTTTTCATTGTCTCCATGTAGCATTATACGACTAAGGACATAAAACACATCTGCAGCAATGCTGATTATACATGTTGGATTTTAACTAATTTAAATAAGGCTTTGCTGCTTGTGTCTCAATGCTGGAGCCATTTCCTTCATGAGAACTTGTTTCTATACACGGCCATAGGTGAGGCACCATGCAAGAACGAGCAGCTAAACCTTACAACAGTAAGGTGGCATTATCCTATGTTGCATCCCTTGTCTAACTGTAACTTTATTTTTGCAAATGGAGAGAATTTTTAATAAAAAGTATATGGTAAAGTTACTTGTTTTTACACACTTCTTGCAGTTTTGGCCTTGTAAGATGCTGAGACGACCCCTTTAAATGTTTCAACTATTTTAGGTCTTTACATCTAGGTTCTAATATCCATCCTTAATCTCAACATGTTTGTGGTCCTTTTATAATTCACCTGTACAGTTTCCAAAATGGAATACATGGTACACCCAGAAATGACAGAAAACCAAAAATACAACTCCCATATTCCATATGATATTTATATGAGTGGAGAAGCAAGACACGGTGACCAGGAATAAATGCAAAATGGATTATTTTATTAGTGATCCTAATAGTGAGCACATAAAACAGGGAACATAAATGTTAAAGGGAAGGCCATGAGCCATACAACCTGCCACGTGACAGTGTATGCACCCAAAGACATAAAATTATACTATAACCTGGGTATGCTACACAGGGCCCATAGTGTACTGCAGCTGAACCTCCAGAATATATAAAGTGTCAACCACAGCAGAATAATTCTAAAATAAGGGGTAACAGTACCATGTGACTTATCTGTTGCTATTGACAGGATGCACTGGCACACGTCAGGTGGCAGGGAAGCCTCAACACGTGTTTTGCCGCGGATAACACAACTTTTTCAGGAGGACCTTGAAGGCTTATTAATGAAAATTTGTTTGTAGATGGTTCTTTTATTATTTTTATTTGCCCACTCAGTGCTCGCACACAAGAGGAAGAGCTTCAAAAGATACAAAAGGCAAATGAGCGTGAGAAGAATCAACTGAAGGAAGAGAACCGAATACTTCAGGAAGATGTGGCTAAGGTGAGGGTTGTGTTCTGACAGCACCTTCCAATAACAATTAACAGGGTGAAGATATAATTTTGTAAAATTATTTATTTCTCCACTCCGGCATTTTTCTTTTTGCTTTCCCCACTGGAGTGGTGCTTTAAATTGAAGTCCTCTACCCTGTGTCGTAAGGTATCGTTACACACAGAGATATCTGTTCAGACATTGGTTGCAGTGAAATCATGGATACATTGTTCCATTTTGTTGCCATGTACAAAATGGAACAGTGTGTCCATGATTGCACTGCAACCAGTGAGTTGCAAGCAATGTCTGCACAAATATCTCTGTGTGTAACGGTACCTTTATGCTTGCCTGCCACCATCTTCATTTGTTTCGGTCGGTCTCCAGCAATTTGTGACCTGTCGGCAGCTCCAATGTTTTATGGAGCATGTCAGAGGTCACAAATCTATTCAAGTCTATGAAAGTCTCGTCTTGGCTCTCAAAGAGATGCATTGAGAGTTTTTGATGTAACTTCTGACTTCTGGAAAGTTACAGAGCAGAAGATGGCGCATAGGGGTGGAGCAATACTGAAACAGATGAAAATGTTTGCGCCTGAGTATAAGACAGGGTAAAGGGGACTTGGATCTAAGACAGCACTCCAATGCTGAAAAGGAAACCCAAAAAACGCTGGAGTGGTGCTTTACATTATTTCTTTATTTAGATGAAGACAACATCAGAAAAGCTGTCCGCTTCTCAGAAGCAACTGGAAGAAGAAGTCCGATTATTGAAGATAAGAAAGAGATGATAGCCAACTGGGAAGCCCAGGTTACAGACATTCTCCAATGGTGAGCGATCTTCTTTTTCTTCCATTTACATCAACTGTAGCATTATGTTCAGATGTATTATAAAAACATACTTTTATAACTAGTTAAACCCTTTCCCGACATGGGATGTAATAATAATTGCAATGTCAGGTCCCCGTATATGAAGCCGGCTCTGGTACTGAGCCCGCTCCATACCAAGCATATGCTAGCTGTGTTATACTGCAGAGCCCATAGTTGGTTCCAATTCCTTCTGTTTAACTATTTAAATGCTGCTGTTGACTTGATTAACCACATTGTGGGGTGCTGATGGGCCGTTATGGAAGCCCAGGGTCCTGCTGTAGGTCCTGATGGCTTCCATGTTAGTCCTCCTATGAAGCCAATCCTATGGCGGGCTTTATTGGCCCAAGCATTGGTATAGTAGATTCAACCTTTAAATTACACCAGAAGTTGACACAGATTTGTGCTGCAGTTTGCATCACTCTACGAGGAATTACATTTATGTCACACCTTTAGTGAAAAATGCACCAAGCTTATTACGAGACGTACAATTCTACAAATTTTAGTAAATCTCTTGTTTGATTTGTCATCACATCCTTCAGTTGTGTGGAAACCTTAACATTTTTATTACATTTATTGCTGTTCTAAAAAGATTTAATTTCCAATCAAATATAATCCCAGTTAGCCGCAGGTGCTATAAAGATACATTTCATTCTTTGATTTCCATAGGGTGAATGATGAGAAACAATCACGTGTTTACCTACAAGCCTTGTCCGTCAAAATGACAGAAGAGTTGGAGTCACTGAAAAGTTCTGGAAGTCAAACGCCAACTAGCAAGACAGGGGTACGAGGCGGGCGGCTCCTAAGTGTTTTTTAGTTTGGAAAAATCCTGGTCTTCTAACAACCTTTCAACAAACCCTTTTCATTAAGTCAGTCCACAGTTTACCAAGATTAATTCCATCTGATCTCGCTTCTTAGCAAGTTTTAATTGATCAGTAATGGGTGATTTGGTGACTACAGCCTGCATTCCTTCTCACTTTCTAGGAGAGCCAATGGAAGGCGCGAAGACTGCAGAAGCTCGAGGCCTCGGCGCGACTCGAGCTCCAGTCCGCTCTGGATGCAGAGATCAGAGCCAAGCAGAGTTTCCAGGAGGAACTAAATAAACTAAAGTCTGAGAGTGTTGAAACAGACAGGTGCGGACTCTTGTTGTGTATAACGAGTAGAATCCTATGTCGAGGACTTTGTGAAACGCTAAACATATGTGAAGGGCACTAACTAAATTTTTTCCTTTTATATATTTATATACACCTATATCCCAACCCATAGAAGAGGGCTATACTATGCAGCAGTACCAAAAAGAAAAATGCAAGCCCATAAAAGTAATAATTTTATTGAATACACATTAAAATATAATAAAAATAGAAACCACATCAAGTACAGAAAAAAGATATGAGGGACAACTGGCACACAAAAAGAGGTAACAAGGCTGAAAAAATAGATAATAATGCCCCAATGACAAGGAAAAAGAATAAATATATAAATGAATGATAGTATAGGATCACTGAAATGTGTTTAATTAAGTAATTGATGACTTATTAATGGAAGTGTCAACAATTAATATATAAAGTTAAATAAACTGAACTTGAGTCTATCCTGAGCACTCAAGAGGTATGGAGAACGAATAGCAGCATAATACAGTCCACAAGTGTCATCAAATTTAGCATGTTTGCATAGCAGCAGAAAAAGGAGATTTTTGTGTACTCACCGTAAAATCCTTTTCTCTTAGCCTCTAATTGGGGGACACAGAACCATGGGTGTTTTGCTGCTGTCCACTAGGAGGCGACACTATGCAGAATCTGTAAAAGAGTTATGTGGCTCCTCCTCTGCAGTATACACCCCTGGAGCAGGCATTGCCTCACCAGTTTTGTGCTAAAGCAGTAGGAGAGTTAACATATAATAACAGTAAACCGGGCCTGTAACCACGCAGGCAACCTGTGTACATGAAAAAAGCTAACAAAGTAAAAACAGTGTAACAAGGCCTGTAACCAACCAGGCACGTGTGTTTGCAGTTAAAAGTTATTAGAGTAATTATAGTACCCAAAGGCCTGCAACTAACCAGACACCTGTGTAACCAGCGAAGAGTTAACGGAGAAATAATGGAATAACAAGGCTTGTAACCAAACAGGCTTACAGTAATACACGGCTTGCAACCACACAGGCACAAGTTTCAATAGGCAACCGTAAACCGAGTGCTAATAGGCAAACGTTTATAAAGATGTTAACCCTGTACCAGCTGATAAGCTATGTGAGAACTGTAGCAAAAGGCCCCCCTGGGCAATAGGGTGGGTGCTGTGTCCCCCAATTAGAGGCTAAGAGAAAAGGATTTTACGGTGAGTACACAAAAATCTCCTTTTCTCCTTCGCCTCATTGGGGGACACAGGACCATGGGACATCCTAAAGCAGTCCCTGGGTGGGAAACGACAATGGAACTAGCAACACTGAGTATGGTCAGTGAATAACTATGCAACGACCGGCGGACTGTTGGCACCTGGAGGGCACATCTACCTAGACCTGCGTTTGCCAAGGACTGAGTGTAAATACTGTATTGGCTTGAGTATGTGTGAGCTGACCTTTTGGCTGCTTTACACACGTGTTGTACTGACCCCTGGTGTCGAACGACCAAGAAGGCCCCCACGGCCGTAGTATAGTGTGCCGTGACACTGCTGTTATAGGTGAAATGGGTGAGATTTCTATGGCAGAAGTGTCTTTGATGGTTAGACGAATCCATGTGAATTAGAATAGCTGTAGAGGCTGACGTGTTCTTATTTCTGTCTTCTGGACGAAGGACTAAAGATAATCCGACCTCTACAAAGAACACCTTGCGGGATACCTAGATGTGTAGGTCTCTGACTAGACTTTGTATATGTAGTTCCTTCGTGACCTGCTGGACTGGAGGTGGGCGTGCCATGCCCGCAACATGTGTTCCTTTAGGTGGAATGAGTATCGCGCCCTTAGAATAAGGATGGGACCAGCCCTAGGTCAAACTTGTCTTGGTGGGAGACTTGAAAAGCTGGTTTACATGAGTGCTTCAAGTACCGATATCTCTGCCGAGAACGGTAATTGCCACCGAAACCTACTACTGGTTGGATGAGCCTGTTAAGGGGTAATATTCTATAGAGTTTTGATAGGTGGTTCTTGTAGTTCCGTGCGGATGAAGTTAAAATTCTACGGGTGTAGTCCTGCCGTTTGAAGACATTAAATGGCATACCTTGTGAAGGAAGGATTTCCTAGAAGTCTGGTGGCAATATGTTTTTGGAAGAAGTTGAAAACAGGCTGAACTGCTGTGTGAGAGACCGTAAGGACAGCCCTGAGTCTAGGTGTGCGTGGAAGAAACAGAGAGTTCTTGGTATGATCTAGGACTAAGGGAAATGGCCTTAAGAGGCTACCCAAGGAATAAAGTAAAAGGATTACCCATGTGTGATGGTATCTTGTTGACAAGTCTGGTTTCCTCGCTGTGACTGTTTGCCACAACATTCTGTGAAAAATCCCCTTGGGTTAAGTTCCAAGTCCCAAGCGTTACGACATAAATTTCAGAATTGCTGAACTTTGAGGGATAACTGCCATGGAGAAATCAGGTCTGGCCTGTTTGGTAGTCGTCCTGGTACTGCTGCTATGAGTTGCACGAAATCTGCGTACCAAACTCATCTGGTGTCACCGAAGGCCTACCGGATGATCCAGCAACATTTTTGCCTGATTGTTCGCACTACCCTGGTAGTGGGGAGCAAATATAGAGGAGACGAAGACTGGTCCAGAGTAGGACTAGTGCGTGTGTCCTATTGACTGTGGTCCCTGAGACCTGGCCGGGACGTTTGGAACCTTGGCATTGAGGCGTGACTCTGTCAAGTCTACACCTGTGGTTTCATTGCGCTGGCAGTCGTGACTGATACCATCTAGATGCATGGAACGTCTGTTGGCGTGTTGCAACCTACACTTCCTAAATGTTTACACCTGTTATGAAAACAACTGATGTAGTGAAATATGTAGCGAACGTTTGCATCGCTTGATTACTGCGGTTTCCCCCTTGGTGGTTGACCTATGCCACAGCTGTGGCATTGTCTGACTGTAACCTGACATGTTCGACTGCCAGAATGTGACTGAATGATTTCAACACTAGACATACTGCTCGAATTTTCGTAGATTGAGGGACATCTGCGGTTGTGGGCAAGACTATTGCCATATGCCTTGTGATGGGAGTCCATTGCCCCATATCTTGCTCACATGTTCTGCCTGTGCCTGTATAATTGAAAGGCCGGATGTGCCTGAAACAATGGCACTGCTTCCTATGGTGCCTGCATCCTGTCTAGGACTGTCATGGCAGTTGTGAAGGATTGAGGCGACCGCTGAAGGCAACTGCGGCTTACCAGACGAAGATGGTAGACTTGTGTAGGCTGATCTGACAACCGAGGCTTCCTAACGTGCACAGTGAAAGTGAGAGTGTGTTCGAGGTTCCTGAAAGTCATGCGTTGATGAATAAGTTGTGCATATTTGGGAAACCCTGAAAATGCAGCATAGACAATGCTATATTTAGGCTGGGACACATTCTATCTGTATGTGCTTCAGGACTCCCGGTATTCTCTTTTGACTTCTGAGTCGAGAATGGCTTGACTGCATTGAAGAAGGTTCGGCCACGGCCATATGGTGGACCGGTGGGCCCATCCATTGGACTCCATTGCATTGGGTTAATGCAGTCGAGGGTCTGCGAGGTCCTGCTTTGGAGCGGGATGTGCATAGTGCTTGTGGGTGTCATATCAACCCAAATACCTTATGTAGGTGCAGTGAGGAGATTGGCAGCTGGTCTTGTGTGCCACGTTCTATGACCCAGAGTTTCGTTTTAGTAGTCTGGGGATATAGGCCGGGTAGGCCTTCGGCATTCTCAACTTGAACCCGAGCCTCTAACCGTGAGGAATCGAGGAAGGAGTCTAGCCTATACTACCCAGCACCTCCACCAATGGGTAGCTGAGTAGAGAATATGCTATGAGTCGCAGAGTTCAGAGATACTGTGTAGAATGAATTGTTTAGCTGCAGATCACAGTGTCTGAGCCTGCTTCTATTGAGACTTGGTTGTAATTACCGTCAAGCAGAACTCAAGCTGCGTGGTTTGGATTGGGTATCGAACAGTCCTGGTACGCTGTACCATTGTCGGGTAATTGCCAGGTACCGTACTTTCAACTGGGGTCCAGAACAGTTGTACGCCGAGGACAGAATTTGTTAAACTGGTAGAAGGTCTACCATCACCTAGTTGTCCTAGCTGTGTGGTCGGCCGGGAATGGGTATGTTGGACGAATATTCGAGACGTTTGAATATCGTTGGTCTCCGCCAACTGTGGAGACTCGAGGACAGGGCCTGTTGGTTTGTCATTGACACCTACCTCCTACCTAGATTGGATAGGTGTACTAATAGGTACCTACATCTGACACTGCGTCCAGGGCTGAGTGCATTAGATAATCTTTCGCTGCTGAGCCAAGAGCGAATGTAGGGGCTAGTGAAATACCTGAAAACGGCTAACTTTGATTTGGTCAATTGTGTTAGCCGCCGGTCAGTGCAATCAACTGACGGAATTAATGACAACGTGTGTAAATTACTGTACGGTTGCTAACTCTGTCTTCGGGGTGCGAGTGGCGGTTTTTACTGACCTGAGCAATGACAATCTGCAACTTACCCAATTGTGTTACTTGCCCGGACAACTGTGTAATGCGGAGGCCCGTATATGGACTGGCCATTAAATGTAGTGTTATGTGCCTCGACAGGTATGTATGTTGCATGTACCATACCGGCATTTAAGGTTGTTATTACCAGTGTAGGGTGAGCCCGTGGCAGACCAACTGACATGCCTGGACTGCCCCTCGTATGATTGTTGTTTTGTGGATAGTGCACAGAGGGGCCGAAGACGCGGCCTAAAGTAGAAATTTGCGGCCAAAAATGGGTGCAGGATGGTGCGGAGGTCTGGGACGGTGCCACAACTGCCCCAGACCCTGCCGAAACACCCGGGCCGCATAGCGGTGGCGCAGTGACCCCTCTGCAGGGGACCTAGAGCACTGGGTCTCCTATTACCCATCTCCCAGTACCGTCTGCTGGCTGCTGCAGGAGCACAGATACACTGTGCTCCTCTTAATGCTGCCATCACTACCCCTGCGGTGTGCCCCCGGCCCCAGAATGATCTTCCAGCGACGCTGCTCCTGGCTTGCTGCAACAGCGTGTGCTGCAGTCTAATTGCATCAGCTGCCTTCCTCCAGGCTCTGTGCTGATGTTTCTTGAAGTGCAGTGTCTCCTAGCCCTACCTGAGGTGCCTCAACCTAAGAATCCCATGAGGGGCGCTTAGGGAGTGATGCTGCTGTCCACCGTCAGAGGGCTCCTTCCAATCCTCGAGCTCAATCCAGAGACTCCAATAGTGGTGACCCAGGGAAGGAGGACCATCGTCTCGACGTCAAGCCAGCACCCCAACTGTGGGAGGAAGGAGCGGCATGTGGATCGACCTCTCAACTTCAACCAGGCGCCCCCAAAAGTGGGTGGCCGAGGAAGGAGCATGCCGGGAGTCTCGTCAGAGACCCACTTTTCTTCATCTTTAAGGAAAAAATAAATAAATAAAAATTTTTAAGAAGAATAAAATGTAGTGTTCCTCCTAACGACACTAAGCATAAACTGGTAAAGCACTTCCTGCTCCAGGGGTGTATACTGCAGAGGAGGAGCCACTTAACTCTTTTACAGATTCAGCATAGTGTCGCCTCCTAGTGGACAGCAGCATAACACCCATGGTCCTGTGTCCCCCAATGAGGCGAAGGAGAAATAGTTTTAATAAGCATGATTATATAATACCAGACAATTGTGAGCAGGGTCATGCCGCACCCTACATGCGTTTCGCTTATATAAAACTTTGTCCTGGAGTTGGGGGATACTAGAAATGAAATCCTATGTAAAGTTCCATAGTCCAATCAGGCAGAAATACCGTAGTTTATTTGCTTCTGGTACAGCTGCAAAACTAAATCCTAGGTCAGAGCTGTCATATATTCAGTAAAACTAAATCCTAGGTTGAGCTGTCATATCAATAAAACTAAATCCTGGTCGGAGCTGTCATATATTCAATAAAATTATTAATTTATGGGCTTGCATTTTTCTTTTTGATGTTTGAGTCCTTTATGTATTCAAATCTTTTTTCCTGTAGCCTTGACGTAGAAATTACTTTACATTATGTAAAGCAATGACTTGAAGAGACTGATATAAAGTGTATTTATGTCTTCTCTATAGAAAGCTACAAGAGGCAGATGAAGAAAACAAGAAGTTGAGAGTGGAAATAGAGAAGTTGCGCGAAGAAGCAAAGACAAAGGGAACAACAGGTAAGAGCAGGCGTTGCTGGTGGAATAATTCTGGTTAGACTGTGTCTTCAGTGTGACTTTTCTGTTTTTCAGAGAACAAGCCGCAGCGTTCTCTCATTCCTTTTCTGTCATTTCGTGCTGAGGTATGAATGTCCTTTATTAAATTGTATATACGATGATTATCAAGAATGAGCACATTTTTGCTCATGAAGTTTTGTCTGACTATCTGTGGAAATACAAATACTTGGGGATCTACCCCCCATGGTTCACCTTTTTGTAAGTTTTTAAGAGATACTTTGTTTTTCCCAATAGAAGGATGTGGCCCCTCTGAAAATCCAGAACAACCTCCAGTATTGGGCAATGTCATCTTGAGACGAGGAGACAGAACTGATGTGAGTGTGAGTCCTCGAGTCCTGAGCTTATTATTGGGAAATGGAGAGAGTTTTCCTACCTGATAAGAGGAGGTTACAGTCTCTTGATATTGTATTAAAATAGTGCACCATCAAAGCTCAATGTACTTGCAGTCTCATTCTCTAGATATGAAGTATTTTGCCTATCAGCCTATTTTATTCTTCAGACATTCATAGTCCAAGATGTAAAAACTGTCTGCGGTTCTCTTGACTAAGGCTCTGTTCACAATGCGTTTTTGATCCATTACTTTGGATCTGTTTTTGCAGTGAACACATCACTAAATGGATTCCCAGCAAAGTCTATGGGTTTTCACATTTTAAATAATAATAATAATAATAATAATAATAATCTTTATATAGTGCCAACATATTCCACAATGCTTCACAATTCATTAGTTCATTTACAAATAGTCATAAGTAACAATTATAAAAATACAGAACAATGATTAAAGGGAACCTGTCACCTCGATTTACCCCCTATCCTACCACTACCTGTCCCTGCACCTTCCTAGCTGATCCCTAACCATCCCTGTCTCACCTAAGAGTGCCCTATAAAGTGTAAGAAAAAGACTTGTATAGTTACGTGCAGACCGCATCCGTAGAATGCATGGGCGGGCTCCGGGGCTCCATTCTTCCCTCCTGGCTTGCTCTCAGCACTCCCCACCGGGCGTGATCATTCCTTCGTCTGTCCGTCCTCTATTTGAAATGCCCACCTCTTCTGATGATGATGCGCCGAGCCGGAACGTCATATCCAGCCTGGTGCATTGTAGGGACTGATCACGTGGTACGGGCTGGCTCCGCCGCATGTGCAGGGCATATAATGAAGCCGAGCCATACACGTGATCAGCCCCCACAATGCACCGGACCAGATATGATGTTCTGGCTCGGCGCATCATCAGAAGAGGTGGGCATTTCAAATAGAGGAAGGAATAATGACGCCCAGTGGGGCGTGCTGAGAGCAAGCCAGGAGGGAAGAATGGGGCCCCGGAGCCCGCCCACGCATTCTACGGATGCGGGCTACACGTACCTACATAAGTCTTTTTCTTACTCTTCATATAGGGCACTCTGATGGTGGGCTTACATGCTAGGATATCGTAAATGATATCCTTGGAACGATTACGTGACCATGATTGTTCCGACATCGTTAGTGCGCTGTCACACACAAGGATATTGTTTACGATATCCTATGCTGCAGCGCAACTGTTAAATAGGAGAGGTAGGAGTGAGCGATGTAATAAAGCAGCAGAAAGTAGGAGCTTTTTGAACGATATCGTTCATCATGGTGTCACACTGAACGATGCTGCTTCCTGAAGCAGCGCTAATTGGACGACGAACGATAGATTTGAGATCGGGATCTCAAATCTAGGATGAACGATCGAACAATCTTTTCATCCTATATCGTTCGTTTACACACAACGAAGCCCGAACGAAATCATTTCAATGATCACATATCTGTGATGTTTCAAGGATATCGTTCAGGATATCCTAGCGTGTAACGCCACCATTAGGTGAGACAGGGATGGTTAGGGATCAGCTAGGAAGGTGCAAGAACAGATAGTGATAGGATAAGGTGGTAAATTGAGGTGACAGGTTCACTTGTTTAGTTCTGTAATTTTGCCATAATAATATGACAAGTGATGTATTTGATGGGTAGCTAATTCTGGAAGCAATTCTAAAATAAGTCCATAAGATAACTTGGAAATCTTAATGCTTTATATAAATTTGTTTTTGTTTTACTAGTCTGTGAAAAATAAAGTAAACAGAAGATCTGTTGGTATCATAGAAAGTATTGACGAGGCCTCAGACAAGGTAGCTACTGCATTTTTCGGACTATTAAGATGCACCCAGATTTTACAGGTGGAAAATAGGGAAAAAAATAATAGAAGCAAAAAATGACTTTGATATGACACTTAGGCCCTGCAACTAGTCAGCGTTGGCCTATATCTACTTCAGACGCAGGAGCAGCATGTGAGCCGCACCATTGACTTCATGCTCTAGTGTCTGATGGCAGGGTGACAGATGCCAGCCTGACTGGTCGCAGGACCTGAGTGTCATATCAATGTCACATGGGCACAGAGTATGCAACTTCTGACAACACTGGAACTGCTGCAGGAAGCTGGGGAGCAACCACGTGTGCCGACTATTAAGGTAACTGAGCCCTCCCTGCTCCCCATGCTCATGTCTCTGAGCTGTCTTTAGTGCAGTGGGGTAGGCGTGGGGAACAAGTAAAAATTCATGTCCTTAATGTGCAGGGACACGTGGTTGCTCCTGCCGCCAGATTCTTCAGCAGGGACCATTCTCTGCCGCTTCTGACCCCAACTCCACCACTGTCTTCCCCCTCCCAAGCAACCCAGTATGCTATAATGTTATATTCGGACTATAAGACGCACCCCCACTTTTCTCCAAAATTTGGAGGAAAAAAGTAAGTCTTATAGTCCAAAAAATACGGTAAGTATTTGCACTTTGATAGACTATTACGCTACATCTGTGGATAGGCAATGCCGAAGTAAATATCGGCATATATATTCCATAAACGAAATGCTTCTCCTTGACCATTGAGTGCAACATATTTAGTTTGTGTTCTGTTTTGAGGATTTGATGGTTCAGTTTTCTTTTATTTAATCTTCCTACAGCCGAAGGTGCACACCTTCAGAGTGAAAAGCTTTACGTCACCAACGAAATGTCTCCGCTGTACATCAGTCATGGTTGGACTGGTGCGGCAAGGATTGTGCTGTGAAGGTGAGAACTGCTTCTTATGGATCTATTGTTTTGTTCTTGAGGGTATTTTGAATATAATGTTTCTTTTGTGTTTCTGCAGTGTGCGGATACATGTGCCATCTGTCCTGTTCTGATGGAGCCACAATTTGTCCATCTCCCCCTAGTCAAAATAAGCGAATTCTTGGAGTAGATCCAAAAACCGGTAGTGGTACTGCGATGGAAGGAAACCTATCGGTTAGTTGATTTTCCATTTATCATACAGTTGACTTGATACATAATACTTCTTGGACAGTAAACATGGGTTACAACATGAGAAGATCACATTGGGGAAATCCAGGGGTGGAACTCTAGGAGTTATTCCCACACCCAAGTTCTGGGCTGGCCGTGTATTTTGGATAGCCATTGGCTAACTTTTTCACCAGTGACATTCACCTTCATCCTCATACACATGCCTTTTGTTTTGCCAATTGTCATCTGTACTTAATAGATGGACCTAGAAGGGACAGTGTTTTTTGGGATTAGTGCTGCTCATACAGTGGAAGAAACACAATTAATCGGAGATGATGGTCATATTGAATATGGTGTAGCTCTGAAACGAGTTGGAATAAAGCCAGTATTTTGACCATTTTGACCATTATCTCCAACGAATTGTGCTTCTTCTACTGTATGAGCAGCGAGGATCCCGAAAAACACTGTCCCTTCTAGGTCCATCGCTTGTTTCCACTACATGACAGTGGAGTGTTGATTCAGCAGCAGCCATACCACGCTTACACACAACCATACCAGGTGAGCAGCTTCATTTTATTGTTCTATTGGAATTGTCTCAAGGATAAGACCCTATTGCGTTCTCCTTCCTTCCCCACAGTTTCTGCATATCACACAAAGCGAGATCACTAGCGAGATCGCTGCTAAAGGGTATGTCTCACATACCGAAATCGCTAACGAGATCGTTACTTTTGTGACGCAATAGCGATCTCAGCAACGACATCGCTACGTGCGACAGGGTGTAACGATCTGGTCCCCTGCTGCGAGATCGGCAATCGTTACACAGCCTCCTGGTTCATTTTTTGGTCGTTGCGCTCCCGCTGGGAACGCTGTATCGCTGTGTTTGACACCTTACCGACGATATCGTTGGCAACACATAAAGAGATACGTAGGCGTGCACGCATGTGAGAAGGAAATACAACGACTGAACAATATCGTTGAAGAAATCGCTAGGGTGGACATATCGTTGTATAGATCGGCGTGTTTGAATACCAAGTAGCGATACCGATAATGACTCATCAGCGATCCCGGGAGCCATGTCGTTATCGGGATCGCTACTGTGGTCGTTACGTCTGACCGGGCCTTAAGTCACAAATTTGGTGACGCAACAGCGACCTTGCCAGCGATCTCGCTATGTTTGACACTTAGCAGTGACCAGGCCCCCGCTGGGAGATCGCTGGTCGTGTCAGAGTCGCTTGGATCATTTTTTGATCGTTGGGGTCCTGCTGGCCAGCATGCATCCGTGTGTTTGACAGGGACAACGACCACCGACCTCAATACTACAGGTCTGAGAAACAGGGTCCCAATGATCTCCGTATCATTCTGGATCCTTGTTTCATCGCTGGTGAGATCTGTTTGACATCTTACCAGCGATCCCAACAGCGACGCACCAGTGATCCCTACTAGGTTGTATCGCTATCGGGATTGCTGGTGCATCGCCAAGTGTGACGGTACCCTTGGGATTTGTGAACACTTTCTTAGCAGTGACTTATCTCCCAAGAACAAATGAATTGAACAGCTGAAATCTAACTGGCTGCTCCTTATTTCCTATGACTTGAGTTCCTCTGCCCTTTATGAGAAGGCCGCTGCTATACATGATGTATATGATATGTAAATGATAGCTGAGATGCTTTTATGATGAATGATTATTTTAAACTAGATGGTGGCCCGACTCTAATGCATCGGGTATTCTAGAATATGTATGTAGTTTATTTATGAAGATTTAAGAATAATGCAATGAATACACAGGTTTTTCCGGGTAAAATATGTACATTATCATTTAAATCCTACGGCAATATCACTGATTGGTCGCAGCCAGCCATGACCAGTCAACGAAGACGGTTTAAATCCCACGCCAATATCGCTGATTGGTTGCTTCCGCCCCTTTGAGATGTGGTTGGGGACCGCCCCTTTAAGATGTGGTTGGGACTGCTCCTTTAAGACATGGTTGGGGATGGCCCCTTTAAGACGTGGTTATGGACAGCCCCTTTAAGAAGTTATTGGGGACTGTCCATTTAAGAGGTTGGGGACCACACCTTTAAGATGTGGTTAGGGATTGCCCCTTTAAGAATTGGTTGGGGACCACCCCTTTAAGACGTGGTTGCGAACTGCCCCTTTAAGAGTCTTTATAATGCTCAAAAGATTATTTAAGGTTTATTTACAAAAATGCACTCAGTTAAAAATGCAAGTTTGGCTGTCAATACAGGCAGTATGATTTTACACAGTGTAATATTACAGTTACATCTCAGGTTTTGCACTGAAATCTATTGCACATTGCCACAGTAAAATATTGCACATATCCACAAAGAGAGGTCTGACATGGTGTGTACACAGTTAACAACATATGGCCCAATCAGCCCCACATCATTGACTCCGTTAGCATAGCTTGTGGCAAGTGCGGCTGCACTTGTGCATACCGAAAGTAGCTGCACTGGAGGTGGAGGCCTACTTGGGGGTCTTTTTCACCACAGCGTGCAGCTACTTTCGGTATGCACAAGTGCAGCCGCACTTGCCACAAGCTATGCTAACGGAGTCAATGATGTGGGGCTGATTGGGCCATATGTTGTTAACTGTGTACACACCATGTCAGACCTCTCTTTGTGGATATGTGCAATATTTTACTGTGGCAATGTGCAATAGATTTCAGTGCAAAACCTGAGATGTAACTGTAATATTACGCTGTGTAAAATCATACTGCCTGTATTGACAGCCAAACTTGCATTTTTAACTGAGTGCATTTTTGTAAATAAACCTTAAATAATCTTTTGAGCATTATAAAGACTCGATATCTGTTTGTATAAATAATGTTTTGGCGAGTCTGCCATAGGGGTGGATAGAAGGGGTACACTATACCCTGAGCTCCTTAATGTATAATGTGTTACTATCAAAGTGAACTATTGTGTATTTATTTTTGCCCCTTTAAGAGGTTAGGGACAGCCCCTTTAAGAACTAGTTGGGGACGGCCCCTTTAAGAACTGGTTGGGGACGGCCCCTTTAAGAACTGGTTGGGGACGGCCCCTTTTAAGAACTGGTTGGGGACGGCCCCTTTAAGAACTGGTTAGGGACGGCCCCTTTTAAGAACTGGTTGGGGACGGCCCCTTTAAGAACTGGTTAGGGACGGCCCCTTTAAGAACTGGTTGGGGACCGCCCCTTCAGGACGTGGTTGGTTAGAGACCACCCCTTTAAAAAGTGGTTGGGGACTGCCCCTTTAGGACATGGTTGGGGACCGCCCCTTTAGGACATGGTTGGGGACCGCCCCTTTAGGACATGGTTGGGGACCGCCCCTTTAGGACATGGTTGGGGACCGCCCCTTTAGGACATGGTTGGGGACCGCCCCTTTAGGACATGGTTGGGGACCGCCCCTTTAGGACATGGTTGGGGACCGCCCCTTTAGGACATGGTTGGGGACCGCCCATTTAGGACATGGTTGGGGACTGCCCCTTTAAGATGTGGTTGGGGACCGCCCCTTTAAAAAGTGGTTATGGACTGCCCCTTTAGGACGTGGTTGGGGACCGCCCCTTTAAAAAGTGGTTGGGGACTGCCCCTTTAGGACGTGGTTGGTTAGAGATCACCCCTTTAAAAAGTGGTTGGGGACCGCCCCTTTAGGACATGGTTGGGGACCGCCCCTTTAGGACATGGTTGGGGACCGCCCCTTTAGGACATGGTTGGGGACCGCCCCTTTAGGACATGGTTGGGGACCGCCCCTTTAGGACATGGTTGGGGACCGCCCCTTTAGGACATGGTTGGGGACCGCCCCTTTAGGACGTGGTTGGGGACCGCCCCTTTAGGACGTGGTTGGGGACCGCCCCTTTAAGATGTGGTTGGGGACTGCCCCTTTAAGAGGATGGGGACAGCCCCTTTAAGAAGTGGTTGGGGTCCACCCCTTTAAGAACTGGTGGCGACCAATCAGCGACGCGGGATTTCCGTTACAGACAGAATTAGACGATTATATAGTAGATATTACTTATTATTACACATGAATATACACTTTGTATTGAGTACAGTGTATTTCAAATATGGCGGCATAGCGCGCGCCGCTATTCTGACCAATCAGAATAGCGGTGCGCTCTATGGCGCCATACTTCAAATACACTGTACTCGGTGTACACAAAAGAAGAATCTCAATCACTGGGATATGTTGAAACATTGCAGAGTTATTGCCCCATAAAATGATAAATGTCAGATTGGAAAAATTTGGCCTGATCACCCAGAGGTTCAAAGTGTAAATGTCATTTCATTGGAAAAAAAAAAAAAACAACGAAAAAACCTAATCCTGAACTGATTGTTGATGATGGGTCACATAGCAGCTAAGATAGTGCTTTTTTGTGCCGTATGACTTAGGGCCCTTTCACATCAGCGTTTATTTGAAATCGCGGCAGATGCGGTGAAAAAACCGCATCTGCCGCGATTGCCGCATAACCGCTGCACTTGCGGCGCGGTTGCGGTAATCCCCATAGAAAGTATAGGGGGACTTGCGGCAAGTGCGGTTTTGCACTTGCGGCAGGTGCGGCCGCGAAAAAAAACGCGGTCAGCCGCGGTTTTTTTCGCGGCCGCACCTGCCGCAAGTGCAAAACCGCACTTGCCGCACCTGCCGCAAGTCCCCCTATACTTTCTATGGGGATTACCGCAACCGCGCCGCAAGTGCAGCGGTTATGCGGCAATCGCGGCAGATGCGTTTTTTTCACCGCATCTGCCGCGATTTCAAATAAACGCTGATGTGAAAGGGCCCTTATTTACTCACATTTTTCTGTGCTTTTTTTTAAAGCTGCATTTTCTGTCTGTGTGGACATGGCCAGCAGTGTGTGTGAGAGCAGGCTGATTGTGAGCTGTGTGGTGAAACAGAAGACAAGGGGTTATCAGAGATTGCTGTGTGGAGCCAGATGACAGATCCAGAGAAGCTTCTATAGAGGAGTTCACATCCTGACATTGCTCGGCTCTGTGCTGTAATCTGATACATTGTCTCCTTATGGCTGCAGGCCACCCCCCTCTACATTATCTGATTACATGCCCCAGATAAGACAGAGGTGAGGTTCATACACAGTGTAGTGGGGACGTCTAGTGGAAGGTTTATGAATGGTAACCAGACAGAATTCTCTAATGAACTATATTAGAAAGTTTATTAAAATCACTTGCTCTACATTATTACATAAATATGTAAATGGTGGTTACACTTTAAGTAGATGAACATAGGAAAGTCACATATTGTAATATGACCAGGTCTATATGTATATTTAGATCCCTAAACCGGCCGGGGTAAAGAAGGGCTGGCAGCGAGCCCATGTCATAATAAGTGACTTCAAGATCCTTGTGTACGATGCCAGCAGCTCTCAGGGTAACACCACTATCCTCCAGGTCATCGATATGAGGCAAGTCTCCACAATGCTCACAGTTGTTGCTTATTCTTCTTATTGCATTTCCAGATGTAATTACTAATTGTCAATGCTTTTTCTGTGCAGAGATGAACATTTTTCTGCCAGTTCCGTGTTAGAGTCTGACGTCATTCATGCGAACCCTAAAGACATTCCCTGCATATTTCGAGTGAGTAATGAAGACTTTTTTAAGGTTTAAGAATTATGGTTTTAGAGAGGGGTTTGACTGCAATATATTCAGTCATAGCTGTAGAGCCCGGCATTGCCCAGGCGTAATGCCCATATATGGTAATGTATGTATATGTGTGTACATGTATCATAGCTCCACACTTACACAGTCCCACCTCTTGATAACTCCGCCCCTCCCGGTAGCCACATCCCCTACATATAGCTCCACCCATATATATATGTAGGGATATATATATATATATATATATATATATATATATATATATATATATATATATATAGCCCCGCTCCGAGACTATATGGAGGGTGGAGCTATGTGAAGTGGGCGGGGCTATGGTACATACACACACTCAGCTTTATATATTAGACTAGTGAAATGGGTTGATGCAAGGGCCGGGGGGTACTCTGTAGCCGGATGGGCGATCTGTCAGGGAGGTCACGGGGTGTCTGTTTCCCAGCTCCATGGCCCTGGCCGTGTAGTGATGGGGGTTATTTACAGGGGATTATAATATCTTTACGTGATGCAACCTGTGGTACCTGGTCATGGGGCCAGTGCTGCTGTTTTGGACCTCTGGGCAGATGGTGCGGCAGCCGGGATGATAATGCTGCCCACAGGTAGAGTGGGGCCCCAGGGTTGGTATGAGAGTCTATAGGGATGATGAGGGTTGATGGTTAGGGTGCAGGAAGGAGGGCGCAAGAAATAACAGGAGGACACAAAGGTTGTAGATCTTTTACCTTTACTGGCGGTTCTCAGCAGTTCCAGCCCAGCCGGGCACCGTGTCCTTCGGGTCAGCAATCCGGTCAACTCCCAGGCAATTCGAGTCCACTCCACTGAGACACCTTTCTGTATGCCTTTCTCTGCGCTGGTTTATTCGGCTCTCCTGCCCTGTGCCTTCATGCTTCAGTGTCCCAGGCAGGTGGCTGCGGGCCCTGTCGAGCGACAGTCAACATGTCCTCTGACCCTAGGTCTAGCCACCATTTTGCGGCTTGTCCACAGTAGTCGGCTAGTGCGCATACAGCTCAGCAGCCCCCGGTTTCCTGGTTCAACCTTACAGCATTGTTGCCAGATTGGGGCTGGTCTTACCTTGGAGTGGGATACCACACCTATGGATTAGGTGCAGTATCTCTGTGGCAACCAGACAGCAGGGGTGCCACATTACCATGAGTACTAATGCCATTACTGCTTTTACAAGCACAGCCCCCTAGCTTTAAGGGGTAGTCTCATCTCCAAGATCCTATATCGACACGCAGCAGCAGGTGTAACAAAGAAATAGCTTTATACTTGTTTTATTCAATTGGGGTTGATGTGATTGTGCTAATCACTGATCATCCAATCATTGGTATATTCCTATTTGTTGCAGGTGAACTTCTCGCAGCTCAGCTCCCCTCTCACCGTGTCCTCTCAGCTTCTGCTGGCAGAGACTTCAGAGGAAATGCAGAAATGGGTGCAAGTGCTGAAGGAACTACAGTCACTGCTGCGGGAGCAGAGGCCTCAAGATCTCTCTGTCCGGATGTTGAAGGAGGCATACGACAGTGGGTTGCCCCTCATACGCACAACCATCTGTGCGGCTGTCATGGGTAATGTATATTTATGGCATAACAATAAGTGTAAGTCCCATATACTGTACACCGCTAAGAGTTCATGTAAGGTGTCAATTTGTTTTCCAGACCAGGAAAGAATTGCTCTGGGGACAGAAGATGGCCTGTACCTGTTGCACATGAGTAAAAATGGTGAGTCTGTTTATACATGTTTGCAGCCATAAAGGGGTCGTAAGCATATTTTTGCTTCAAACTATACACTGTCAATGGTGGCATTTTAAAGGAAATGAATCATTAGAAAAATAATTTAAAAAAATATTTTTGGGGTTTTATGGTAAATGTATTAAAAAGACAGCAAATTAAAAAATAATCTATAAACATGCATAAGTGAAATATGCACACAGAGTTTATACAAAGTGTAGTGTGTATTGTACCACCAATGCACGTATGTGAGATGTGTCTGAGGGATGTGAGCACGGATCTATGTACAAGGCAGCGGTAGACGGGTTACTCAGTGTCTGCTTCTATTTCAACATATTTATTCACAGTACCTTGATATATATTTCTTGAGCCAATATTTTACATATTAACATAAAAACTGATTTATATTTTAAATGTGTGAATGGTGGATCCTATGTGTTCTGCTTTCATGTATAGATATTACCATTCATTGTAGCTCCGCCTGTGATGATAATCAGACTGCTGAAAAGTTTTGCCTACAAAACAGGAAGTACCGTATATACTCAAGTATAAGTTTAGCACAATAATCTGATTTAAGCAAGAGTTCCTCTCCTGAGGACACATTTTCTTTTATGACCATTTTGGTAATCTGTACTAGATAAATATCAGATCCTACCAAACATTGTAAGATCTGTCAGCAGAGATCAATGGCTGCCTAAATATGAGACACGGGGACTTATTTTGTTTTTCACTTTTTTTCTTCAAGGGGGTTATACATGTGTATACTGTAATTTACGTACCGTAGTTCAATTATTGGAGTTGCCCTAATTTGGCAATTTGCTTTGGTTGTGGCTTTGACTCCACGTCTTGGTTTTGTGTTCTCGTGTTCGCTCTCCAGAACTCTGTCATGGCCGATACAGACATATAAGAGGCCTGATGTCTCCACATCAGCCAGCCCCCCTCACACCCTGCACCCTTCACCTGCTTTGTGTGCTACATATTAGATTTCTAAATTTTGTTGCAAAAAACAAGGCGCCACAAGATATATAAAAAAATGGAATTTAAATGTTTGGCTTTTTTGACTGACCGTGTCACCACATTGCAGTTACAAGACCCCCTTCTATCTTACATAGGTATGGTTTGCATTGTTTTGTGTATACAGTAGTTTGAAGAATTTTCCATTTCTGTAATTGTAGTTTTTACTTTTAGGATAAATTAAATTATCGCTTATAACAGTGAGTTTATTTTATCTTAATAGAGGTCACCCAGCTGGGAGACTGTAAGCGTGTGTTGTCCTTGCGCTGCATTCCCGAGGTCCAGCAGTTGGCGGTTCTTTGTGGGAAGAGTCACAGCGTTCGCCTCTTCACCTGGGACCTGCCGCCAGACTCTCCAGGAGTGAAGATCCCTGAAGCAAAGGGCTGTCAGGTCATTGCCACTGGGTTGGTTTGCCAAGGCTCAACTACTGTTCTGTGTGCTGCATCCAAGCGGCAGGTTGTCTGCTTCCAATTAACCAACCGAAAGGGTCTCCCCCGGAAGATTAAAGAGTTTCAATCAGCCGGAGTTGTGCAGTGTATGGACATCCTGGGAGAAAGACTTTGTGTTGGATTTACGTCTGGCTTTTCACTTTATCCTCTCTTAAATGAAGGGGCACCATTAAACTTTCCAAATCCAGATGACCCCAAACTAACCTTCCTTATACAGGCTGCCCCTGATGCCCTCTGTGCGGCAAGACTGGCCCTTAGCGAGTATCTATTGTGTTTCTCCACATTTGGAGTATATGTGAATGCAGATGGGAAAAAGTCACGTTCACAAGAAATCATGTGGCCCGCACCTCCATTGGCTTGCTGTAAGTGGAATATATATTTCAGATATTTTTATTTTTCATTTACTCTTGTAATGAGCTTTAAAGGGAATTTAAGTCTGTAAGACAGAATGCACCAATGTCTTAGCTGTTCAGTAGAAATGACTGCATTGATTTGACACAATTGCAAAAGACTTCATCCATCATTGAAGGCTGACATATCCTCAAGAATTGCCAATTTGGCTTCACTATACTTATACCATGTGATATGATGGCTGCAAGACATTGTGGGGAAGTTAATCTGGAAACACTATCACGTCCTGTATAAAAGCTGAGGCAGGGAATGCAACAGCCATTTTAGGTGTTATTTAGGATAGTGAGAAGAACTCAGAGTTCACAGCTCCACATTAGATATAGGATGAGAAAGCCCATAAAATTATGGACAAATATTCCAAACAGTAATATGTTGTACAACTTCAGCAATAAAGAAACTGAGTATAGTGGTCTGCAACTAATACAGAGAGAGGTAGGAAAGCTGGCAGCCGCAGTGACGCTGTGTGAGGCCCCTTTCACATAGGCGGTTTTTGAAAATGAGGCAGATCCGGCATATTTACCGCATCTGCCGCATTTTCCGCCTAACGGCCACACTTGCGTCACGCTTGCGGCAAGCCCCATGCATTGTCTATGGGGCTTGTGGCAAGTGCGGTTATGCCAGATGCGGCAGTTGCAGCCGCGAAAAAAAACGCTGCTGACCGTGTTTTTTTCGTGGCCGCAAGTGCCGCATCTGCCGCAAGCGGTAAAATGATGCGGCAGATGCGGTAAATATGCCGCATTTTCAAAAAAAACACCTGTGAGAGGGGGCCTAAGAAATGCAAAAATTAAATACAAAAGAAAACTCCTGAAAATACAGAGTATGGCAATTGTATATCATGCCGCAAGCAATTTTTTTTATCTGTCTGTTCAGTGGGGGACACAGGAATAATAGATACCATGTTGCCACCTGGAGGTCAGCCTCCATTACATTTTAGTAAAAAAATAAAATAAGACTGTGCTACTAATCCAAAGGACAGAGTGCAGTCAAAACTAACACTGATTGGCTGATTATTTAACCAATCAGTGTAAGGCTCCGCTGCAGTACTGCCCTCCTGCAATACTGAATACCGGACCAGTGCAGAGCAGTGATGCCGCGCGCGGTATCAGTATCCCGATCAGCACGCAGAGTGAGCGGCAGGAGGCCGCAGATGGGGGTGATATTCAGCACGCACTGCTCTCAGGGAAGGAGAGCGGGGAACAGCCGATAAACCTGCAGCAACATTATTAGTGTAGGACCCTGCTGGGGGCCCTTCAGAGGGTGGGGGCCCTGGGCAAGTGCCCAGTCTGCCCCCCCCTAACGCTGGCACTTGATGCACACCCACACACAGTGTCCTCCATTGTGCTCCTGCGCAAGCCACTTTTCTCTGTCATGCTAAGGGCAGAGCAAGGTACTATAATGCGCAGCCACAGGTGTTCTTTGACCTTTTCCTGCGCATTACAGTACTTTGCTAAGTCCACACCACAGCAAAGAGAAGTGTGCTTGCACAGGAGCACAATGGAGGACTCTGTGTGGGTGAGATAAGATGTGTCATCCGAACTAAGCAGGGAAGGAGGTGTTGGACTGAGACCAGCGACACCCATTGGAATGGCCCACCCCTTAGTTAAATATAATAAAAGCTGATTTTTTTTTTTTTTTTTGCATTAAACAAATCGGCCTGGGGACTTACATACAGCATTCTGGAATCCTGTATATAAGGACTTAGTGGTGGTGGCCGCAGTTTACTTGCAAGGAAAAAAAATGGTGACTGAATCTTAGGTTCACTTAAGTATAATATATCAAACCCAATAGACAATTGCCATGAAACAAAATAAGTAAAAACATATTATCGTGTATGGCAATATTCTACTGTAATCTTTTCTATGTAGTTGAGCTCCTTTAGATACACGGCCCTGTGTAGAAATAACGCCTGTCTTCTTCTGCAGCGTACACCTGTCCTCATCTCACAGTGTTCAGTGAAAATGCGGTAGATATATTTGATGTCCGAAAAAGTGAGTGGATCCAGACTGTCCATCTGAAGAAAGTGAGTTTACTGGACTTATAATAATTTTGCCTTTTTTACCCAGGAAAATAAGGCAGAGAAAAAAAATGTATAGTCTGATTCTGGCAGAAAAGTGATAGACTCTTTCTGAATTGTATCCGGTGGTCTGATGCTGATATCTGCACAGGTGTTACACGTGTGTATAACATGGCCACACAAGGGATTTCGCTTGGCGGTGGCAAGTTCTAGCAGTTTTAAGTTACCGTAAGTCTGAATAAATGAAGTCTGCATGTATAGAAAGGAGAGAAGTCCGGCTTTCAGGATCGCGCTGTTCCAGTCCAAAGTTCACAAGGAGTTAATCCAAGGACCAAGCAGTGATCATAACTTTCTTTTTATTCTAGAAAACTCTACGCGTTTCGTGTACACTTCCTCAGGAGCAAAGTTAACTTTGCTCCTGAGGAAGTGTACAGCGTGTACACGAAATGCGTAGAGTTTTCTAGAATAAAAAGAAATTTATGATCACTGCTTGGTCCATGGATTAACGCCTTGTGAACTTTGGACTGGAACAGCGCGATCCTGAAAGCCGGACTTCTCTCCTTTCTATACATGCAATTCTAGTGACCGGCTGATTGCTGCAGTTCATCGGATCCTACCCATTTGTGCTTATGGTTGTTGTGTTCCACACAACTGAACCAGGTGAGTGGATCCATATCTGTGAAACGATTTTACCATTGGATAAGACCCTATTGTGCACTTCTGTCTCCCCCTTTTTTAAATGAAGTCTGAACTGACTTGTTGTTTTTGCTCAGGTTCGGCCTTTGAATTATGAAGGATCTCTGTGCGTCTTTGGAACGGAGAAGGTCCGTCTGGTGTATCTACGTAATAAACTAGCTGGTTAGTGCTCAATATATCAATTATTTTTCTAAAAAAAATATTTTCTGGCCACATTATTCACACTGGATCCTGACTGTCAATACCCAACAGATCAAGATGAGTTTGACGTTCCAGAAACCTCCGATAACAGCCGGAGACAACTGGTGAAAACCAAGAGCAAAAGACATTTTTCTTTCCGAATTTCGGATGAGGAGCGACAACAGCAGAGAAGGTAGTCTATAAAATGATCAGTATCATTAGAATAGTTCAATCATGCCTTATTACATTGATACTATCCAGGTCACAGATCTTTTTCTCCCATACACAACCCCATATTCACCACTTCTCCTGTACAGCCGGTGTAGGTGGGTCCTACTCTATGTAGATTTAGGGGAAATTCACATGTGGCATATTTCACTAAAAGTCCCCTCCATAGATCTGAATGGGGTAACTCTACACCATGTGCATGGGGGTTTAAGATCGTAGAAGACTTTCTGTAACAATTGTGCCACGTGTGAATTCCCCCTTGTATAGATCCCACGGAACAAATCTTATTAGCATGGAGACATCATCTTACTCTGTACTAGGAAGGAGAAACACATGCAGTTACAGGGAGGTCTTCCCTCCTGCTTTCACTACGTTCCTACTGTATTTTTGTTCTTTTGTAATTTCATTCGCAGGGAGATGATGAAAGATCCTCAGATGAGATCAAAACTAATCTCCAATCCTAAGAATTTTAATCATTTGGTTCACGTTGGGCCTGGAGATGGAAAGCATCAGCTGAAAGATCTTCCACTGGTGAGACCTGTACAATGGAGATTTCTCACATAGTTGTTTTTTTTAGAAGAAAAGTTGTAATCGACATTTAGTACGAGTATAATGTCCGTATGCTGGAAAGGTGCTTATCAAAGGGGCTCTCTAATCTGAAACTAATAATTTTGCTGTCACCCAATGTGACAGCAGACTTATCAATCCTCTCGGGGCACACACTGACCACTGCAAGGATTTGTCTATTTCTAAGATGGGAACGGACCACAGTTATACAGTATGCATGTTCCCGGAAAGAACATGACTAGTGGGCGTGGCCTCACTCAATAGAAGTGTATGGAGCAGGTGTGGCCGTGACCTTGCTCCATATACTTGTATTAAGAGAGGCAGCGCCCACTAGTCTGGTTCTGGCCGGTAACATGCATACTGTATAACTGCAGTTCGATCCCGATTACAAACTGCGAATCCTCACAGCTAAGTGCGGGCGTCAAGAGGATTGAGGAGTCTACGGACACTGTGTGACTGCAGAATTATCAGTTCAGACTGGACAACCCCTTTAAATGTCACAGCGACTTCTAGCTACGTCCGTATATTTGTGGGGAATTAAGATAGAAAATATTAGATCTAATTTTATAATATATATTTGACTTGCTATAATCTTTACTACAATATTGTAACTATTCTGGTTGATCAATCAGGCTCAAGAAGAGAAAAGGAGGAGCAGTGGGCAAGAAATAGTCGGGATGGGCAGACCATTATCTTCCAGCAGTGACACTGGTAGGACCTGACCCTGTATATGACTCCTACAGTATATTGGTGTAACATGAATAAATAATGTGGATTTTTCTATATAGTAAAACGAAGCTCATGCAGCTCGCAGTCAGAAGATTCGCTTTCCTCGCCTCATAGTTTGATGCCGTTGTCTGACATCCTGCATGAGGTAAGAGCACAGTCACCTGCCCCTTCTATCACATATCAATTAAATACTGCTATACAGCTGCAATCATCATCATTCAGCCACCATTGTGAATTGGATATGTCAAATGTAGAAGCCTATCCAATAAGAACAATGCAAATGCCTCAACACAACTAATACAGTTGAAACCAGAAGTTTCCATCCACTATATATATAACAACACATCTGCATGTTTTTCTCACTATGTGACGTGAAATCAGAATAAACTTTTCCAGTTTTAGTTCAGTTAGGATGAACCAGAATTATTATTTGCCAAATACAGAAAGAGAATTATTTAAGGCATTTTTTTTTTATACTTTCTTCAGAGTCAAAAGTTTCCATACACTGATATTACTATGCCTTTATACAATTTGGGACCGCCCATATGATGATGTCATGTGTTGGGAAGCTTCTGATAGGTTTTTTGACAACATCTGCCTTAATTCGACACCCCTGTGGATGTATTATAATGCACACATCAAACACCTTCTTTGTGTAGCATCATGGGAAAGTCTAAAGAAATCAGCCAAGATCTCAGGAAGAGAATTGTGGACTTGCACAAGTCTGGTTCATCCTTGCGTACAATTTCCAGACACCTGAGGGTGCCACGTTCATCTGTACAAACAAGATGGGAATGTCCAGCCATCATACCGCACAGGAAGGAGACAGGTTCTGTTTTCCAGAGATGAACGTGCTTTGGTCCGACATGTGCACATCAATCCAAGAACAAAAAAAAAAAGCAAAGACCTTGTGAAGATGATGGAGGAACCTGGTAAGATTATGTCATTATCAACAAGGAAATGAGTCCTGTATCAACATGGGCTGAAAGGCCGCTCTGCCAGGAAGAAGACATTACTCCAAAAGAAAAAAAAAAACAGATTAATGTTTACAAATGCACACAGGAACAAAGACATACATTTCCGGAGACGTCCTGTGATCTGATTAAACGAAAAGTGAATGGTTTGGCCATAATGACCATCGTTACGTTTGGAGGAAAAATGGAGAAGCTTGGAAGCCTAAGGCTATGTGCGCACGGTGGGCGGGTTTGTGGCGGCGGCGGCTGGGCGGGACCCGACAGGAAGCTCCGGAGCCGTCCACCGGCTTCCTGTCGGGTATGTGCGGCGGGTGACGGGCGGGTTAGTGCCGGCCGTTCTGCAGCGGCTGGAAGCAGCACATGATTCTGCTTGCAGCCGCTGCAGAACCGGCCGGATTATAGAACAAGCTCATTCTTTGCTAACCCGCTGGGAACCCAGCGGGTTAGCAACGGATGAGCATGTGTAAACCGCCGCTGTGTGCACAGCGGGTGTCGGTTTACATAGGTTTCTATGTTAATCCAAACGCCGGTTTGGATTAACATAAATTTACATGAAATTTATGTAAACCGACCGGCGGTTTACACACCTAATCCGGCCCTAACCCGACCAGTGCGCACATACCCTTAGAACATCATCCCAACTGTGAAACACGGGGGAGGCAGCAGCATCATGCAAGGTTGTTTTGCTGCAGGATGGACTGGTGACTTCACAAAATAGATGAGAACATGAGGAAAGATGATTATGTGGCAATACTGAAGCCACATCTCAAGACATCAGACAGGAAGATAAAGCTTGGGCAGAAATGGGTCTTTCAAATGGACAATGAGCTGAAGCTACCGCCAAACTGGTTACAAAGTGGCTTAAGGATAACAAAGTCAATGTTTTGGAGCGGCCATCACAAAGCCCTGATCTCAATCCTATTGAAAATATATGGTCAAAGCTGAAAAGGCTGCAAGCAAGAAAACCTACAAACATGGCTCAGTTACACCAGATCTGTCTGGAGGCTTGGGCCCAAATTCCCACTATTGTGAGAAGCTTGGGTCAAACGTTTTGGATCCTTACACTGTATGACTTGTGGAAGAGCAATGGACCAAATACTAATTAAATGTATGTAAACTTGTGACTGCAGAAAGAAATAAAAATGCCTGAAAACATTCTCTCTCATTCTGCATTTGGCAAATAATAATAATTCTGGTTTATCCTGATTGACTGAAAATAGAAAAGGTTTATTCTGATTTCATGTCAGATAGTGAGAAAAACATGCAGATGTGTCTCATTAGATTGTCACTATGTGTTGACTGTGGAGAAGCACTTTTGTATGCAGTTGAAACCAGAAGTTTACATACATTTTACTGAGCACTGTAGTCATCAGAATTATTCAACCTCTTCAAGACGAAAGGCTTCACTAATTAAAACAGCAGCTTCTGAGTGTGTTCCTGAAGAGTCCTAGCCATTTCTTATGGCTATTGGCTTCCAGGTCAGTTATACTCTTGGGTTTATGTGCTACATTTGCCTTCTCCAAATTCCCCTCAAGATATGCTATGGCATTCACACGCTGCGTTGCATTTTTTTACGTGCAAGCTCATCACAAACCAGGAGTGGAACAATCAGAGGAAAAGTCTAAAGGCCACGTCACACGCATCAATCTTATGAGCGATATTGTTAGCGATCACGTGCACGCGCGATCGCTAACAATATCGCTCACATCGCTGGTGAGCTGTCACACAGGCAGACTCACCAGCGATGTTGAGCAGCGAGATCGCTGGTAACTATGGTACACGTCGGGTTACTAGGCGCCGCGCGGCGCTTAGTAACCCGACGTTTACCATAGATACCATCTCCCAGCATAGGCTCTGCCGCTGGAAGATCGTTCATCGTGGTGTCACACACCACGATGATGCAGATTGATAAAGCGATTATCGCTTGATTTGAGCTCCGGCTCACAAATCTGCGATCAATCAATCAAGCGATTTTACATTGTAAAATCGCTTGATTACACGTAGCGATGCCCAAACGATATCGCTTAAGCGATCAAAAAAGCAGATCGCTTAAGCGATATCGCTCATAAGATTGATGCGTGTGACGTGGCCTTAAGGCTATGTGCACATCAGTCGTTTTGTGGGCTGCTTTTGGACGTTTTCCATCGGCGTTTTCCGCTCAGTTTTATGTTAATTTATGTTAATCCTATCCTCCGGTTGGATTAACATGCTAGTCAATGGATTTTAGAAAACTCTGTCTTCATTAGAACGTTTTTCTTCTGGTCGTTTTCAGTCAAAACTGAGTTTTTTCACCGGTTTCCAAAAATAGAGCAAGTGACTTCTTTCCTCCGTTTTTCCACCGGTTTCAGCTGAACAAGTGCACAAAAAACTCAGTTTTTAAAACCGCTCAGAAAAACCGCCGACAAAACGCTGTAAAACCGGGCGGAAAACGAGCAAAAAACTAGGACACTGCTGAGCACAGAAAACTCAGTTTCTGCCAGTGTCCACCGGTTCCCGGTCGGTCTGCAGAAATGCAGAACCGACTGATGTGCACATAGCCTAATAGAAACAAGTGCTCAATTTCTGGATTTATCACCCATTCCTGGTTTTGTAATGAGCTCGCACGTAACAAAAAAAAAAAGGCTACAAATATGCAGTGTGTGAACGTGACGGCAACTCCTGAAATCTTCCTGGACTTATTCTGAAGCTTGCGTGGCATCGGTCCTTCTACAAGGACAATGATACGAAATATACCTCAATTTCCTCACAGAAGGCATGATTTCCTAATACTTAATTGGATCCATCTTCTCCTCCACATACAGCAGGTGTTGAGTGCCAGAGTAGGCAAAATGGCCCCCGTGCATTATCCAGCTACTGCTGTGCTTCACTGTGGGCATTACTGAGCCACCACCATGCTATAAGGGCCCGTTATACACAACAATATTGTAAACGATATCGCTGCAACGTCACTGGTTTGGTGACGTTGCAGCGATGGCGAAACAACATCGTTGTGTGTGACATGTATCAACGATAAATTGTTGATCATAGATTTGTGGTCCTGTCCATAAATCTATCGTTGGTCTCCCGCTGGGCGCCCAGCATCAGCGCGTATGACAGCAGGAGACCAACGATGGACGAGCTCCCAGCGCTGCACAGCAAGCGCTGGGAGTTGATGGCCATGGTAAACAGCGGGTATCTAGGCAGTGTGCAGCACCTAGTTAGCGGATGTATGATTACCAGCCTTCTCCGCTTACAGGCTGGTATCCAAGGTACACAGCAGGTAACTAGGGACAGTGCTGTAATTTGTAAATGAAATGAAATTGAACTAGAATAGCAAAATTACATTTATTTCATCCTATGTGGATTTTTTCCCCCCAGTTCAGTGCAAAATACGGTAATCATAATGTAGACTATAAAACGCACACCATATTTAGAGTAAAATAAAAAAAACAAATTTGTGAAAAGAGGGTCCATCTTAAAGTACAAATTTATCTCATCGGGAGCAGGGTCACAGGAGGCAGGAGAGGGACAATGCTGGGAGAAGGGGGGTGTCCTATTGGTGCGAGGCAAAAGTCATTGATCTCCCAGCAGTGGGCTTCAGGAAAAATGGCACCTGAGGTGGCATATGTGCAAATTAAGATATTGGCTTGTCATTGAGCCGAGCTCTAAATCTGAGCATGCGCCGCCTCCAGCACCATTTCCCTGAAGCCCACCGCAGGAAAATCAATGGCTCTTGCCTCGCACCAATGGGACACCCCTTCCTCCCAGCTGAGCACAACTCCTGCCCCCCCAATTTTCTTCCAAAATATTTGGGGGAAAAAAGTGCATCTTATAGTCCACAAAATAAGGTAAGTGAATAGTGCCATTGAAAACTACAACTCGTTCTACAAAGATAAAACGGAAGACCTCATTCAATTATGTTAAGAAAGTAACGGCTCTTAAATTACTGCATCAGAATGAGGGCAAAGCTGATACTGCTAGGTGTAATGCGTGAGCCAGGTGTTTTATTTTGCTTTAGTTTTCTTAGAACATACAAATCCTAGCAGGGAAAATTAAAGGATCAATCATATCTAACAATCTAAACATAAACTCCACTTCTTCTTTCACTGTAACAGCTGTAACTCTTCTTCTCTTTTAGGTTCCTGACCACAGCCGGATTTTCAACACCTCCAGTACTTCTTCATAGGACCAGATGCATCGTCCGTAACTTCGTGCTGCCCAGACTTAATCACAAGTGACTTGGATTTTTATGAATTTTTACTACATTATTTTTTATTCTTACCGTCTTATGTTTTAATGGAAGTGTGAATTTTATTATTTTCTGGATTGTCACCATTGAGACTCCAGTGATTTACATCTCTTCTCTTGTTCTCCTGCCACATTTTGTGAATTAAGCGCCCAATCAAGAGAACAAATTAGATCCAGTGTTTGTAACATGATTTTAAAAGTCAAAAGCACAACAGGGTGAGACTTTCTTTATGGAGTTTATTATATATGTACATGGAATTACGGAAGCGATAAATTCTTGTTTGGAAAATGTCCATTTATTCTTCTGCTGTGAATATACAGCATTGTATGTAAGATAAAAATTTATACAGCATAAATATTATGAAATCTGTGACTGTGTCCATTCACTGATGACAGGGGGCTCGGTGTGTGCCCTGGAAAACATAAAGGAATAACTTGATGAACCATGAGATTAGTAACATGTTTGGGCTCTGTTCACATGTGCATTTATCATACGACCGTTCCAAGAGGCACAACGCACATGAAGTGGATCAGACTGCAGAAATGGGAGCAGTGACTGGCACTTTACACACTGTTGTCAAATTGCCAATGCCAAAGGTATGCACTTCAATTGTGAACGTGCTCAGTATCAAGTCCTGGCACGATGTATACAATAGTGTCAGATTCCCACTGCATCCTATGCAAATTACCACTGGATTAGGCCTGATGAGAATTTACAGATTATGGTTTATAGCACTGGCAATTGCTGAGCAATGTAGAACTGGTTTGGATACACTGAGTCAGATTCATTAATATGGTCATGCTGGTGTTGATGAGGGTGTTGGAGTCCAAGGCTCCGAATTCATGAAGAAGCGTCAGGCGATTGGTGTGCGCCTCACCACAAGTCCCACTCCAGTCCCTGTGCCACTTTCTCAGAGCTTGCACCAAATTCTGACGTAAGAAGCTTTGCTGCATCAGGCCCATTTTCAGCATTTTTCTTTTAACCAATAGATCTGGAATTAATCTGACTTTATATTTGGGAATGGGAAGCTGCTTTGATTTATTGTTATGCCTTCCTAAAGAAAATCAGGAGTCGGACCTTGTCCTTCCATATAAGAGATAAACGAACATACCCCATCTCTTGTTTTTCTGTCACTTTAATCCAGTTTTCTTACTCCAAGCTTCAGCGGTCCCTTGGCAGCTCTCCGCTCGGCCCTTTTGGCCTCCATTTCTCGCTGACGGTCCTCCCTCTTCTTTCTGGCAATCTCTGCTTTGCTTAGACCTGAACAAAAGTATCATCGTACATGTGATATTACAGCATTGTGGTAACGTAAAGTAAACTATGGGTTAATGGCCACTCACCCTGCTCGGCTTCCACCGACTCCCAATTGTCATCTCCACCCCAGTCTCCATCTCCTTCTGAACTCCGATTATCCTGCCTCTGTAGAAGAATCTCAGTTACTTATTATATTTACAGATATGGCTCTAGATTAGATTCTGTATTCAGGTGTCTAGAGCACGTGGTGTAAGTCTTATCACTTGAAATCTACATTTATTTAAATACTTATTTTTACACAACTAAAAGTGAATTTGGCAAGAAAATCTACCCCCCCCCCCTCCAATAGGTAAATGTACGGCTGCTGAGCCAAGGCCACAGGCCAAATCCTGCCGCTACGTCATTTTATGTGGCCCACGTTTGCAGTCAGAGTCCAGGGGTGGAGAGGGCCCAGTGACCCTTGCTGGATATGCGTCCACAGCTGAAATGCCACAGAGATTCTAGGATCCCTGCACTGCAAAACACCTGCCGACTAAACAGAGGACAGCAGGAGACATTAGTGTGCCTGTGATTGGGTCACATGATAGAGACATCAGATGTCGCCATACCAGGCACGCCGATGTCAGCCACCGCTAGAGGAGGAGCGACATGGGAGTTAGGGTAGGTGAGTAGAGAATGTTTAGGGATTCTATTTTCTTGCTTTAATGAATTGGAAACAGAACAGGGGCTATATTTGGCAGCAGGGAGCCCAGGATCAGGACACGTACACCAGGAAAGGGCCAGGATGGGGAGACATTACTACATAAAGAAGGGGGAAAAGAGCAACTTGTATGTCTTTATAGGATTTAGAATTTAGGCTGGCCCCTGTACAGGGAGCCGGTCCTTCTGTGTCCGCTGCCTGAATTTCTTCTACTGAACAGTGTGAACGTCTGTGCAGAAAAATGCAAGATATCGTCCACCCCCTGTGCTGGCTGCATTTTACATTGACACAGCAGCGTTTAGAAGAAGTGCAGAGCCAGCAAAAGGGAGCAGGTGCCATCTTGGAATCTAAAATCATGAAACAATCACTAATCTCAGGGAGACCAGTCAAAGAAAACACTGCGGACAGCCGGCAAAAGCACTCAAACAGTGAAATCCTAGTTGCAGTGCACTCTGGAATATACGAATATGCAAATAGAGTCCGTGGAGCCTTGTTTAGGAGTCTCCATGGAAGGGATATCTGGCTAGTCCCATGTTTGAAAGACCTAGCCATCTTGGAATCTAAGCAGATGCAGCCTATGTTTAGTACAGGAGACAGCACCTACACAAGGAGCAAGTGCCATCTTTGAAATCATGAGGACGCAGGCATATAAAGGGAGTGTCATAAGCAAAGGGAGCAGGTCACATCTTTGATTTAGAGCAGAAGCAGCCAATATTTGGACTGCTCCTTGTGGTACCTTGGTGTCTGAGGTCCGACAGTCAGGACAGCTCTCTTAGCCCTACAACCCTATGACAGATAAGCCATAATACCCAGGACAGCTCTCTCATAGCTCCTGGCCATCTTGTGCTTGCAGTCCATACTCATACCATGATGCATGAGCCCTTACAATGATAAGTGGCCCTCACAGGCAACTATAAGCTGAAGTGGACCTAGGTGAAAATGAATTTGACACCACTAGTTTAAAGAGACTCTGAACAGTTATCCTATGCTGACAAAATACAGGTGAGGCCAATCATTTAAATACACCACTTCACCTGCATGTCTTCCCTTATACTGCATAGCCCCTGTTCTTTGATTGACAGCTCCAGAGGTGAAGGGAGGAGATATAGAGAAATTAAGCGGGGCAGGGGTGCATTTATATGATTGGCCCCACCTAGAAGCACCGTGCTCCTGTACATGGTTTGAAGTCCTTCTGTGGCCACATTACAGGGGCTGTCAGCACAGGATGACTGCTGAAATCAATTACAGGCGCTCAGTGCATCATAGCGGCTAATCCATTAAGTCCACTGTCCTTTCTGATTGTTTTCTTCTATCTCTGCCCTTTTATGCTTCTATGAACTGAGCTGTCAATCACAGACAAGGGAGGATGGAGATAGGGGGAACGCCAGTAATTGAGAAGGTGTAATTAAACTATTAGCTCTGAATCCTCTATGGAGGCCCCATACAAGTGAGACTGTAAGCCAAGCCTTCAGGATGGGCCGACATTACTCAGCCTGTTCTGTAGGCATTAACTCGCTCCATCAGCTGCTTTATTATCACACCTATGCCCTGCTCTCCTCTGATGTGGATAGTGATCATAAATAAGCTGAGAGCAGATAATGGGGGCAGATCCAGTTAAGACCTGGATAATATTCTGCAGACAACAATGAATAAGATCATAAAACAAATACTGCAAATGTTATTATAAGCTCAAAGTAGATCCAAATCAAAAAAAATTATACATATATTTTATTATACTTTCCATTGCCATCGCTATCTTCAGATTTTGCACTAAAGGCTTTTGTAATTTATTCTACCCAAGCAATGGTTAAATGACTCTCCCTCCAGGCTAGAGGCAGCACTTAAGCATAGATGGGGAGGTGTTAATATGAAAGACATTCCCCCTACTCAGTGCAGCACTATATAATAAAGAGATGGAAAAAACACAGTTAAGACCCTTGTAACAAACTCCCAGAAAGCTGCGAGGATCGTGTGGAGGGACCAATCAGACGCCTGCCGAAAAAAACAGGCAGAACTTTCCTCCCTCATTTTCACATAACCGCGATGGAACAGATTGGAATTGGATGACAGCGGAAAAAAACAATAATGGAAAATAAAGGTGTTTGAAGTGAACAGGGTGTAAATCACACAGATATGAATGGAGGCCACAGTGTTACAGAGCACATGGCTGATCGGACATGTACGACGTGTCCATGAGCCCTAATTCTAGGGGGTGCAGACTGTAATGGAAAGTGGTGACCAAAAAGACAATAACCTTGTCAGAATGCAATAAGATCATTCTGGGGATCATCTCTTTTAATTGTCCCCATTATTCTATGACTAAGCGGCACATGAACAGCAAACTAATCACTACATGAAGGGACTCCGTACACCTTCTATAACAATGATTGAGTTGGACACATGAAGCGTTCGGTCCTTACCTGGCCGCCGCCTTGCTCAGGAGCAGCAGAGAAGAAGTCCGTGTGTTTCCCGCTCCCCTCGGCCGAGCCCCAGTTGTAGTCACTGGCCGGCCTCGTGCCCTCAGGTTGGGAAAAGGAGGACTGGGATCGGCCTTTGTTCTGGGAAACTGGCTGGAAAGCTTCTTCCCATCCCCAACTGTCCTCCGGCGGGGGCGAGCTCTTGGTATCCGCCGCTCTATGATCTGTCCCTGTAGTTTTGTTTTTCGAAGATGTGTGTGAAAACTGAGGAGAAAAACCAAAGTTAGGGTATGTTCACACTTACCCGGCGTGTTTGTCGGCGGCAGCTGGCGGGTCCCGCCAGGAAGCTCCGGCGCCGTCCACCGGCTTCCTGGCGGGTATGTGCGGGCGGTATCCGGCGGCTGCCCAGCGGGTTCTCGGCGGAGATTCTGCAGCGGCTGGAAGCAGCACATGATTCTGCTTGCAGCCGCTGCAGAACCGGCCGGTTTTTAGAACATGGTCATTCTTTGCTAACCCGCTGGGAAACCTGCGGGTTAGCAACGGATGACGCTGGGTAACCGCCGGTATGTGCACAGGCTTGGGCGGGTTACATTAGTTTCAATGTAAATCCAAACGTCGGTTTGGATTAACATAAATTTAAATAAAACTAATGTATGCAAAACGGCGGTTTACACAGGTAAACCGCCGAAAACCCGCCCAGTGTGCACATACCCTAAAAGCTGTAGCAGTGCACAAGGTTTACTATGCTGTCACTAGCAGAACTAATGTCTGATGACTGTCCGGATCCTGCTTATTTCACCGTAGGCATTAAAACAAGATAAGAATGAAAAATGTCTGCAGTACTGCACTGTAAAGCCATGTGTACACGTCGCTGAGAAAATACGCCAAATTCACTGATATTCCAGTATTTTATACCCCATCTACTACAATGGACATATACAGAAAATGTGCATGGAATAATGAATATACTTTGCAGAATTATAAGTCTGGGCAGGGCCATATTTGAAGTTCCTGCCGCCCCTAGACACGTTCAGTGGTCGGGCCCCCTACTAATCAGTCAGACTAAGCATATGTGGATACAGCATGTTATTTTTCAGGCAGATCCGCTCACTATTCCCCCTGAAAAAGCAACAAATATATGCTAAAAGGACTGAACTCATGCATGGCAATGTAAAAGTGACCTGCTGTTCATATTCATATATATATATTATATATATATATATATATATATATATATATAATTTATTTCTTTTTAACTGTGTCCTGAAGCCTCGTTTGTCTGAATTCCAGCACTCAGGGGGTTCACAGATATCAGAGAGCGGCTGCAGCCTTCAGATAGTAGTGAAGACCTCCATACACATAAGACTAAAGGCCCCGTCACACGTGTCAATATCGCTAGCGACATCGCCAAAAAGTGACGCATCAGCGATATCTCAAATGCGTTGTGCTGTGTGACAGCGCGACGCAACTGCGATTTATCGCTGGTTGCAAGTTGACAGGTTTACGAGGATGAACGTAAACCTGTCAATCTGCAACCAGCAATTAGGCTGGATCGTGCCGTCTGACACCGCAATAGCGATGTTGGCAGCGATCCAGCCTATACCACTGCATTGCTGCGGATTGCTCGCTAGCTTGATCTCAGCCCAGCGAGCGATGGCTCTGTCCACATCACCGCCGCATAACCGGCAACACGTTGCCGTGTGACAGCTGGCCTGCGATGTTGGAAGCGAGCGCGCACCCGCGCATCGCTTCCAACATCGCAGACCTTATTGACACGTGTGACGCCGACTTAAAGTTAGCTAAACCCACCGATATGAACAGGTTGTGAGGACAGTCTGTGTATGGGGTTCTAACTCATGATTGGTTGAAATAATAAAAAAAAAACAGCACAACTGTTATTTGTCGGGTGCGAAGCCCCCCTACCACAGATACGGTATCCTAGAAGATTGAAAAAAAGAGAGGCAGCACTTCCTTCAGTTTCAGTTATGTGGGTTTTATTCCCAGGGACCGCGACGTTTCGAACCTTAGGTCTTTCTCAGGCAGTGATGATTGGTTGAGAGAGATAAGGATCCAGCATGTCCAGGATGTAGATCCTTTTGTCCTCTATGGCTGCAGTCACACACAGTGTATTGCTGCACTCTGTGAGGATCTGTTTTTGGTGCAAAACTGCAGAGAACGGATCCTCACAGAGTGCAGCCTTGTATGTGTGAACACAGCTGCGCTTTACTCACCTCGCCACGCTCCCCTGGTGACCGCTGGCGGTGTCTTCTCATCCCCGCCGGGCCGCAGCGAACGTGGGTTCTAGGACCCTGCAGCACCATGTGACCGGATGATGTCGCTCAGTCACATGGTGCAGTCTTGGGTCCTCCTAAGGTCCTACACCTTCAGCCCAAAAGAAGATATGTAAAAAGCACAGCGTGTGAATAGTAACCAGTGAAATACATTGATGTTCTCTGTCCCAGCCAAGTCAATGTATTTCACTGCATTTGCAAAATAGCGCTGCATAAATGCAGAATTACGCTGTATGTGAATGTAGCCTAAGTGATAAGCTGCAGCCAGAAATGTCTAACAGCAGCTCCAATAGAGAATGGAAAACTGGGAAGAATGAGAACTCCTGTATACAGGACAGCGGAGCAAGATCGCTGGCTGCCAGATCGGACACCTATCTATAATGCTTGGGGGCTTTAGTCAATTAATTGTTTGGATGACTTTCAGCTGTATTTTAGTCCAGCACACTCACCCTATAAGGTTTTAGAATCAAGTCGGTTAAGTTATTAACGATTACAACATCCCCATGACTACATCACCATAACTCCTGACAAAACAATAATACATCACCAGAAAAACTGTCAATACAGGAATGCATCACCACAACCACTGTTAATACAGGAATACATTAGGGGAAATATAAATGTGACATCCCACGAGACCCAGTAGTGTGTGTTTTGGGGTATGTAGAAGAACTTGGGGTAGACAGTATCGGGAAGATAGCGGATGCCCGCCTTTTATATATAGCTAGAAAATTAATAGCTAAATATTGGATTAAAAAAGAGCCGCATTCCAGACAAGAGTTTATTAGACAAGTTGACTATGTAGTAAAACTGGAAGAAAGAATTTATTTTAAAAGAAAGAACACCAAGCTCCAGGAGAGACTCTGGACGCCGTGGAAAGAATCGTAATATAGACACTAGTTGAATGGTTCATTTGGTATTGAATAAACGGGATTAGGTACGGATATTAGTTACTAAAAAGAATCAAAACTTCTTTAACATGCAATATGTAATGTATGTATATAATTTGGAAGCGCTGTCTGAATTAGGGGAGGGAAAGAGTTTATGCTTTAAGGGGATAAGAGGGAGGGGGGAGGGGAGATGAAGTAACGTTAATGGAATATTATACAAAATGACAAAATGCTATGTACATGTGCTTTCTTTTTGTAAGCTGTTAATGTTTCTAATAAATAAATCTGATTTAAAAAAAAAATACAGGAATACATCACCAGAGACACTGTCTTTAGATCACCAGATCAGTACGTCCACTATATAAATGTGTATGCAGATTAATTGGCATTTGGGAGGTAAGAGACTCCTTTAAAATATCATCAATCTTACCAACACATTGACCTGCTAAGACTACCCTCTTGTTTGGTCTTCTGCAGCACATACCAAAGCAGTGTCATTGTAATCTTTCTGAGTAAAGAATATCCAGCTTAAGCAAGCCCTATCCATTGCCCCTCACAGTTTTTATTCTGCACAAATGACCCCACACTGTCTCACTTATTGTATATGGTCTCCACATTATTCTCCCCTATAAAATATTCCAATTACACTGCCCCTGGTTAAATATGACCGCCGCACCACCGCCTCAAATGAAAACCACCACACTGTCCTCCCCATAATGAATTATACCCACCACATCCTCCTCACTTATGATAATCTCCACTTCATGCAGCCCCCTCTTCACTGTCCACCTCATGTTGTCCCAGCTCTATAGTGAGCCCCTTATGCTGTGCATTTTGCATACTGAGCCCTCCCAGTCTCTTTAGTGAGCGCTACTCCTGCTACCCCATCTCCATACCGCGCCCCTCCAGTCTAACCCTTCTCCATACTGTTCCACCATGTCCCATTCTGCTAATCAACCCCCCCCCCCCATGTGCCATGCTGCTCATCCCCAAATGTCCCAGACTGCTCGTTCCCCTTCCCCCCCCATATGTCCCAGGCTGCTCATTCCCCCACTCCCCATATGTCCCAGGCTGCTCATATCCCCCCCCCCCATCCCCATATGTCCCAGGCTGCTCATTTCAACACCCCCCACCCCCAATATGTCCCAGGCTGCTCCTTCAGAGCCATCTTTGGCTCTAAAGTGCTTACCTGTCTCCCCTCTCCCAACAGTCCAGTGATGTCTTCTTCGCATCTCCCGTGCTCTGCAGACGTTGGCAGTGTGATGACTCATCACACGCTGTGACGCTACAGCAGAAGCAAAGGTCTGGATGTCGGTACGGGGAGCCGAATGGATTTCACTGTCCCTGGAAGTGCAGGAGCGCTCACGTTAATTTGCAATCGTGCCTTAAGGGCATGATTGTAAATGAATGCTACACCCCCTCCCTCCTCCAAAAACACTCCGGATTTAATAGAGTTTGGAGGAGGGAGAGAGATTTAAAAACGGAAAAAAAAAAATTTAACTTGATCCTGGCACCGCCCCTTGAAACCTGGGGCACCAGGCACGTGCCCTCGGGTGCCTAATGGGAAATACGGCCGTGAGCATGGAGAATTCAAAAACCAGAGTTGGAAAAGGGGATTTTTGTGTGTACTCACTGTAAAATCCTCTGAACCTCTATTGGGGGACACAGGTGTTATGCTGCTGTCATTAGGAGGCTGACACAATATGAATATAAAAATAAAACAAAACAGGCCCACAATCTCTCAACAATATACATGAATCTGAACCAAAGGAGTGAGGCGGATGAACCTAAATTCACCACGAGATGGGAGGATGAACTAGGGTCGAGTATTGCGAGAACTGATTGGGACAGAGCATTCATTCTGTCACCTATAATGTCTATGGCATGCCAGGCACAGGAAAAACACTTCAAAATATTAACTCTGGTATCGGTGTCCGGCAGACCTCCATGCTGCTTTTCGATCTGTCTCAGGTAGGTGCTGGTGCTGTGATGCTGGGAGGGGAACGCTGACCCACATTTGGTGGAGTTGTACCAAGCTTCAACCCTTTTGAGATGGGGTATTCTCAGCATACCAGGCAATCAGTGGTAATAAAGTTGAGAGAACCCCCCAGATTGCCCTTCTGTCCATGTTTCCGGGCTCCATTAAATCCCCAAAAAAAGACATTCTGAGGTATTGCAGGGCAGCGGTGCACACAGTTATCCAGAGATATTGAAGATCTGCGGTTTGCCCTCCCATGACAAACTGGTTGGCAGAAATGAATCGCCTCCATAAGATGGAGAACCTTACTGCAGAGCTCAGAGGCCTGAGTGTAGCTACCAGGGCTGTTGGGTGATATTTCTACATTCGCCAAAGTTCCTTGAGGTCTTCAGCCCGTCCTGAGAGGGGGGTGCTCATACCTTTCCCCTATTCATACTCCCTTACCTCTCATAGTAGTATCCCCCCTGTCATCCACTTCAAAGATTCTCCCACCTTTAAAACCATATAATCCCCCGACCCCCCCTTTTTTTATTTTCTCTCCCTGTCCCACCTCCTTTCCCCCGCTACATCTTCCCTCTGCTACTTTTCTTAAACTCAATACTTTATATCTCTGCTGCTTCAATACTTTCCCAAATGTTTTATACTGTGGCTATACCTGAAATGGTTCCCCTTACGTTTTACGAGGAACCTTAATATTAGAGCTACTTATAATAATCTAACCCATAACCATATTATTAGTAACAAACTAATGACAGTTCATTTGTAAATTAGCATACACATACTTATTCAGTAGATTAACCAGGTACTTTGTTTACACTTTAATGCTCCTTTATCTGAAACCAAACAGTTTATAATCCAAGTGGGCAATAAAGGACTAAACTTACACTGGATGTTGGATACCAGACATACTTCGGTCTCACCTAACAAGGGAATTGGACAGCATTGCTAACAGTCTGATAATGTAATGTAACGAGTTGTTATGCTTTGCATGTTTCTTGTCTCTCAAGCAATGTAAATTTTACTTTTGGTTTTCAAAAAAGAAACAAACAAAAAAAAAACTGATTAGCTCTTCCTGTGCAGTATACACCCCCTGGCTGGGCCAAGCCAAACGAGTTCAGTGACCAAGCAGTGGGAGAACAACACAGTTCAACAAAGGGTCACATGCAAACTCAAAGAACCCAAGAAAAAACAACGTACGGCCCAAACCGGGCAACAGGGTGGGTGCTGTATCCCCCAATAGAGGTTCAGAGAAAAGGATTTTACGGTGAGTACACACAAAAATACTCTTTTCTCAATTGCCTTATTGGAGGAAAAAGGACCATGGGAAGTCCCAAAGCAGTCCCTGGGTTGGGGAAAGACACAAAACTCAAAAAGATACTATACCTTTTAAGTCACCTAATTTGAGTGGTGAGCAACTGCCGCCTGCAGAACGAGTCTACCAAGGGCTGAATCAGCAGAGGCCTGGGTATAGCCGTTATGATGTTTAGCAAAGGTATGCAGGCTGGACCAGGTCGCCACCCTGCACATCTGCTCAGCAGATGCCTGATCAAAATAAAGAAATATGTATATAATGCAAAAATCCAAAATTTTATTAAAGAATTAATCTAAAAATTGTGGACAAGACATACAAAATTACAAATGCTACATATATGGGTAGCCGGTAAATTAACATTCTGTGATACATACTTAAGGTTAGGTACTCATGATCTAACGTACTATGTGTTAAGAATGTGCAGCATAGTGCTAAAATTAATCACCAAAACTTTGCTTCCCTGCAAAGATCTTTATATAAGGGGATCTGGGAGATAACGCCCTTTATTTCCCACTTGAAAATCAGCAGGGCTAGCGTGCTTGCAAAAGTGCCCTTTACTCCAGTAATCAAAAACACCACACAGCTTAAAAAAGTAATATTATGCCATTACCTGATGTATACACAGACTGTCAGGGATTGCCCCTACATGCACGTTTCGGCCCCCGGAAGAAGGCTCAAGGCTGAAACGTGCATGTACGGGCAATCCCTGACAGTCTGTCTATACATCAGGTAATAGATTCAATAGATATATGGTTACTTTATACAGGAGTGCTGGGGCACAGAAAGGGATGAGATTATAGTCCTTTTTATTACCACACCACAACGCGTTTCCACAATGAAATGTCGTCTTGCTCAGGTGAAAGTAATATTATGCCATTACCTGATGTATACACAGATCCCCTTATATAAAGATCTTCGCAGGGAAGCATAGTTTTGGTGAATAATTTTAGCACTATCCTGCACATTCTTAACACATAGTACGTTAGATCATGAGTACCTAACCTTATGTATATATCACAGAATGTCAATTCACCCGCTACCCATATATGTAGTAGTTTGTAATTTTGTATGTCTTGTACGCACTTTTAGATTAATTCTTTAATAAAATTTTTGGATTTTTGCAATATATACAGATTTCTTTATTTTGATTTGGTATTTTTCTATATGCAATCAGCTTTCCATGATCTTAGCAGGAAGGATACATATAAACTGGTCTTATTAGATACAAAACATCCTTCTTTTAGCTTAATTTTTGTGGATGCCTGGTGTCCAGTAGCCCAGGATATACCTACCACTCGAGTGGAGTGGGCCCTCAATCCGCCTGGAAAGGGCGTGTTTCTGAGCCGATTGGCCATCCAGGAATCCTACCTTATCCACCTAGCCAGAGTGGATTTGGAGGTGGCCATGCCCTATCTGTGACCTTCCGGTAGGTCAAACAGAGTATCTGTCTTAAGGCCCAGTTACACACACAGATAATTGTGCAGAGATTGTTGGCAGATCTCTGGTTGCAGTGAAATCATGGACACATTGTTACATTTTGAGGCTATGTACAATGAACAATGTGTCCATGATTTCACTGCAACCAGAGATCTGTGAACAATCTCTGCACAATTATCTGTGTGTGTAACTGGGCCTTAACTAAAAGGAGCTTTCCTAGAAACGTACCATCTAAGAGCTCTCACAAGGTCCAGTGTATGCAAAGCTTTCTCGACACAATGCACTGGCCCCAGGCAAAAGGAAGGAAGGATGATCTCCTCATTAAGGTGGAAGGAAGAGACTGCCTTCTGGAGGAAAGATGGAAACGGTCGTAGTACCACCTTGTCCTGATGAAAGTTTAAGAAAGGCACTCAGCAGGAGGTGCTGCCAATTCTGAAACACGTCTAAGGGTACCGTTACACAAAGCAATATTGCTTGCAATTTCACTGGCAATTTGCTGACTCATGTGAAATCATGGACACGTTGTTCCATTTTGTACACAGCAACAATATTGCTTTGTGTAACGGTACCTTAATGGACATGATTGCCACAAGGAAAACCACCTTTCAGGACAAAAGGGAGAGTGAAATTTCTCTCAGAGGTTCAAAAGGGGGTCTCTGAAGTACGTCCAGGACCAAATTAAGGTCCTATGGTTCAAGCGGTCTTCGGTAAGGTGGGACTAACAGAGACACTCCTTAAATGTAAGGTTTTGACCTGAGGTAGTGTTGCGAGCCTTCGCTGGAAAATAACCAATAGTGCCAAAATTTGGCCTTTCAGGGAGCTCGGAGCGAGACCCGAATCCAGTCCCAATTGGAGAAAGCCTAGTCATACTGGAATAGACAAAACGAGGGGAGAAAGACCCCGATCCTTGCACCATGTGCAATAGTAAACACGGGCTGAGGTGGGCTTTCTAAAAACCAGCCTGAGTCAGAACCCAGGTCACAACAGCCACGCCATCAAACTCAGGGCCAGCAAGTTCTGGTGACAAAGCGGACATTGAGTCAGGATGTCTGGTAGGCGCCAGGGGACGTCAGTGACAAGTTGAACCAGGCCGGCGTACCAAGCACACCGGGGCCAATCCGGAGATATGAGGATACAAAATACACAAAAGGTTTGCGCCAAACTGCTTTCATTAAATTGTGGGATCGGTGAATGATCCCCTCTGCTCACCTTCTATTGTTGTGCCTGTCCGCACAACTGGAGTAAGAGTTTAAGCTGTCTCCCAGCTGGGCTCTCCTAATTGGGCTCTAAGCAGCGAGGTGAAAAGTGCACGTATTTCCCGTGTATCCCGGTGCATGTGACAGCTCGGGTGGAGTGATCGTGTGACGTCTGCCAGGTCCTGTATTCCTAAGCTGCTCTGTATCACGCTTCCCAACAGGGAAGAAATTTGCAGCTCCAGATAAAACGAGTGATATTGTAAGCGCTAAGGTACATTAACAGGACACGGCTCACATAAGTATTACCTTTCAGCTTTAATGATTCAGCATATGGATCCCTTTAGCCACAATGCGTTTCAGCGCCAATTGCGCCTTTTTCAAGTGATCCATATGCTGAATCATTAAAGGAGATATGAGGATGACTGGGAACCCTTCCGATTTGATTTGTCTCACTACCCTCGGAATTAGTGGCAGTGGAGGAAAGATGTAAGGGAGACAAAACTGGTGCCATGGTTGCAGCAATGCATCCGCTCCGACGGAGACAGGATCATGCGATCCGGCCATGAACACAGGACCCTTGGCATTCAGACGAGATGCTATCAGGTCCAGAAGAGGGTTCCTCCAACGGCTGCAGATCTGCCGAAACACTTCCAGGTGTTGAGACCACTCCTCTGCGATGAGGCCCTGGCGGCTGAGGAAGTCCGCAGCCCAGGTCTCCTTGCCCGGGATGTGCACTGCGAGATGACAGACCGAGTAGACTGGGTCCAGTGAAGAATGTGCTCTACCTCATATAGAGCGGCACTGCTGCGGGAGCCACTCTGATGATTGAAGTACACCACAGCTGTGGTGTTGTCCGTCTAGACACAAATATGGCGACCTGCCAGGAGGTACTGAAAAGCCTTGAGTGCCCTGGCTATGGCCCTTATCTCTAGTAGATTGATTGGCAGGGTTGACTCCTGTGGAACCAGCAACCCTGGGAGGTGTGGTGCCAAAACACTGCTCCCCAACCTCCCAGACTGGCGTCGGTAGTGATGAACGCCCAGTTAACCAAGAGGAATGACTGTCCCCAAGAGAGACCCAACAGGACAAAAGATAATTTGATCCGCGCTGCTGTATACAATGACAGACATCCTCTGTATGATAAACCGGTGATCTTTATTCCTAAGCTTTTTAAGGTCGTCCCGACCTCTTGATCAGAGATATATTAACAGAATGACCAGCAAGTTACAAGTTCAGACATATATAAATAACTTAAACCAATTAGAAACAGCCACATTTCAGTGACATATGGTAGGAGGTTTCCAATGACATCAGAATGTTCTCTGATCCACTTGTAAAAAGTGATAGGTATTATATATGGTTAGACCATGAAAAAGTTAGGAATTTACATAAAAAAGATCATATATAGTTCTTTTAAAATACAATAAATTACACAAAAAAATGCTTAAGAAAAAAACCTAAATACCTAAAACAATTAAAATTATTCAAATATTTAATCCAAACATTAAAAATGATTTTCTCAAAAAATTTTCATTGTAGTCATGTGTATTCGAACCAGCACTGGCAGGTGACCGTACTTATGGGATGTCAGTATGTAACCGTTGTATCCATCTAAGATGTTCCTATGTTGCTATTTAAAAGTATTCAGAGTAAGAGTAGTGTCACTCAATAGTGGACGAGGTCAGAAATACCCATATAAATGTATTGTTGTAGCGAGCAATTCTAAAAATCTATTTGTTGATGTTCTCAATGATCTTATATATATTTAATTATGTTGAATTTTACACCCTGATCTCCCAATAGACCCTGCCACAAACCATAGTGTTACTTTATAAGACAAGAGAGACTGGCAATACAATCTATTTCCATCTATATCCCATCCCATATATATATTATATATATAAAAATACATCCGAAAATAAGACTAAATAGTTACCATGATAAGCGGAAAAAATATAATGAATAGCTGAAATCTTTATTCTCTTTTCTATTCCAGCTGTTCATTGTCTATGGAGGCTAAGAATTCTCCCTTCTCCACAGACGAGATAGTGGAATGGAAGGACTCCATTCTGAAGTGACGGATTCGGACGTATTTGTTCAGATACTTGGTCTAAAATGGGGCGTACTGAACCACCCTTTTTGGGGACCATGAAAAGGTTTGAATAAACCCCCCCCTGAAGCGTTCGGAGTCTGGTACAGGAATGATGACCCCCGCTTGCTGAAGCAAGCTGATGGCTTGTAAAAAGGCCCTTGCTTCCGACCTTGGAGTGAAAGAAGTGGTTTGGAGGATGGGAGGTAAATTCTATGCTGTAACCAGATCCCTGACCCACCTGTTGTCAACGATGGCAAGCCAGGCACGACGGAATAAGAGCAGTCGACCGCCTGCAATGGAGGAGTCTTCCAGATATGAGGATGAGTCATGATGAGGAGAACCTATGGGATCTGGATCCCTTAGGCCAAGACTGTTTAGGTCGGGTTTGCCAAGACGGATTTGCCTTGTAGAATGACTGGGCGCTCCTATCTCTACGCAGGGATCGGACTGTGGTTGTGGGCGTTTGGGAGAAAGCCCAACCAAAGGTGTCGTGAAAGGAGTGAATACGAGTCTGTTGTCGTCTAATAAAGGGGTGTCTTGGTTTGTGCTGAGGGAGAAAGGTACTCTTCCCTCCGGTTGCGTCTGAAATAAGCTTGTCCAATCTCTCACCGTAGAGTCGGCCACTTTGGTAAGGAAGATTGGTTAGGGACTTCTTTGACGCCGAATCTGCCCTCCATTGTCTAAGCCAAAGGGCTCTGCGAATGGCGATCACGTTGGAAGCTGCCAGGGCTGCGCAACTTGCCTAGTACAGGGAGGCATGAATCAGGTGTTCTCCAGCCATGGGTATTTGAGCAGCCAGGTCCTACAGCTCCAATGGGAGGTCGCTGTCCTGCAGGGACTTTTGAAGAGTATCAGCCAAGGCCATGATTGCCTTGGAAACCCATACCAAGGCAAACAATGGCGATAGGGACAAACCCGATGCCTAGAACGCTGAACAGCGAGTTTCTTGACTTGTCTGGTGGTTGGGTCCTTAATAGAGGATCCATCCAGCAGGGAGAGCAGCATCTTCACCGCCAGACGGGAGACTGGAGGATCTACTGGTGGAGAATTTGCCCAGTCCTTGGTGAGAGCGGGGGCAAATGGGTAGCGAAACACAATAGGCTTTCGACCCCCAAACAGTTTGTCCGGTTGCTCTCAGTGTTTAGTCAAAATTTCTTGAAACTCGGTATGTTCTGCAAAAAATTTGTGTGGCCATTTTACTGTCTTAAGGAGATATCATGATCCGGTACCGTATTTGCAGAGTCGTTCACCTGTAAGGTTTGATTGACTGCAGTGATCAGGTTATCAACCATCACCTGCGTAGCTGAAGATTACATATCAAAAGTATCATCCAGATCGAGCCCCAAGATCCTAAAACTTGTCAAGTAAAGGCGATCCAGGTCACGAATGCCACGTAGGAAGGCATGAGAACCCTGAGAGGAGGCAGGTGAGACACTTCAGTGAGGTCTCTTCTTTGCAGCCCCTGAGGTTATGGGATGTGACCAGCCCCTATCTGATGGGTCCTCTAGTGAGACAGCATCCACCCGTGCACTGTTCTGGTGGGTCGTGCTGTCCGAGGAACAGCTCTGCAAAGCCTTGGCTAGTGAGTTACACAGCCTTTCCCATGGACTGGGAAAGGAATAGTGCCCAGTCAGGCAGGCTCAGCCCACTGGTCGCTCCGGTGTCAGCGGAGGGTTGCATCTGTAGAGGTGCAGGCCTGGCAGTGTGGGGTGGCATGACCACGCGGCAGGTCAGAGTGGAAGGACACAATAGGTATAGGAGATAGTGTGGGACTTTTGTAATTTCTTTGTAGTCTTGGGGCTGCATATTAGACTTGGTGATGAACCAAAAGGAATAGGAATACACCCAGAGGGATATATCAGGTCAGGCCTGTATATATGCTGGGGGCGCTAGTGAGGGAGCGTAAGCCGCAGCACGAGTGGCAGAGGCTCTTACCCAGAAGGACCCTATCTATCGGGGTCCCCCAGGGCTCGTTCTTGGACCATTACTGTTCTCAATCTACACTCTCGGCCTAGGGCAACTCATTGAGTCCCATGGCCTCCAATATCACCTCTACGCCGACGACACCCAAATCTACCTGTCTGGTCCTGACATCGCCTCCCTTCTATACAAAATTCCACACTGCCTGTCCGCCATCTCATCCTTCTTCTCTGCTCGCTTCCTTAAGCTGAACATGGACAAAACCGAGTTCATAGTCTTCCCCCCAAGACGCTCCCCCTCACTACCTGACCTATCCATCGTCGTCAACGACTGCTCTCTCCAGTCCCCCATGCCAAGTGCCTCGGGGTTATCCTTGACTCTTCCCTCTCCTTCAAGCCCCACATCCAGGCCCTCGCCACCTCCTGCCGACTCCAGCTCAAAAACATCTATAGGATTCGCACTTTCCTTGACCCCGACACTGCTAAAACCCTTATTCACGCTCTCATCATCTCCCGCCTCGATTACTGCAACCTCCTGCTCACCGGCCTCCCCAATACCTCCCTTGCACCTCTCCAATCTATCTTGAACTCCGCTGCCCGCCTAATCCATCTGTCTCCCCGCTACTCCCCTGTTTCCCCCCTTTGCCAAGCCCTTCACTGGCTCCCTACTTCCCAGAGATCCCGGTTTAAAACATTAACCATGACATACAAAGCCATTCACAACCAGTCCCCTCCATACATCTCTGACATGGTCTCCCGATACCTACCCTCACGCAACCTGCGATCCTCCCAAGAGCTTCTCCTCTACTCCCCCCCTCATCTCCTCTTCGCACAACCGCATACAGGATTTCTCCCGTGCTTCACCTATACTCTGGAACTCTCTGCCCCAACACATCAGACATTCTCCTACCCTGGGAACCTTCAAAAGAAGCCTGAAGACCCACCTCTTCCGCCAAGCCTACCACCTGCAATAAGACCCGGTCCACCACACCGCCTCACGACTGGAAATTCCCCCTCCTACTGTATCCCCACCCACCCCTCGTAGACTGTGAGCCTTTGTGGACAGGATTTCTCCCCTCTTGTATCTGTACAACCGAATTGTCTACATTTATTGTTACTTGTACTGTTACTATGTTACTTGTCCTAGTCTGCCCTTTTAGCATGTAAAGCGCCATGGAATATAATGGCGCTGTATAAATAAATAAATAATAATAATAATAGTAATAATGGTGCCGAGCCCCCTTGATGCAGCCCGATGGTCCGGTGTCCCTTCAATGCAGGAGATTGGTGGATCCGTGCTTTGCAAATGACGGCCGTCAGGACGAGATTAGCCCCCACCTGAGTGCAGGACGAGATGTGTTGCTGGGAGAGGCGCGCTGGAAATCTTGCAATGTGTGAGAAGCGTCAAAGCGGTGGCCTGACCCAGGGAAGAGTAACACCAGGGGACAGTTTCGCGCCCGAAATGACGTCCTCAGAGTGTGCGCGGGAATACCGCGCCGTCTAAGGGGTGGATTTAAGGCCATGAGCAGGACTACTGCATCATTCGTGGGGCAGAGCAATAGGACTGGGCCAAAGCAGGGACCTAAATTTCTGCCCACAGCCGGGGGAAAAAGCGCGGAAACGGACAGAACACTGGGAACTGCAAGTGAGCGTTTCTAGCCTGAGGAAGAGAGGGAATCGGAGCCCGCCAGGACCGACTGGGATAGGCAGAGGAGCCCTCTGCATCGACCAATCCATTAGGAATGCCTCACCTGCTGTGTCCTCCGGGCTATAGCTGCACCGATGCTGCAGACAGCTGAGAGTTCTGCCCATAGGCTGTGTGCGGGGATGTGGCTCCGTTGCAGGCACCTACTATCCAGGCCCCTTTTTGCATGGAAAGCTGGGGAATACAGACCTCTCCTGTATGGCATGCATTACTTAGTAGTGATATGGAGAGCGAAAATGAGCCTCAGGAAGAGAGAGTCTATGCCAGTTGCAGAGGGGGATATGGGGAGGCGACACTCCGCCTGCGCTTCTGTTGATGTTTTTTGGAGATAGATGCCCTTCAGGGAACAGTCGCCCAAGAGGAATTTAAGAGGGTCAGGCGTAGCACATAAAGGATCCAACGTCGCAGAAGGGGGTACGTGGAGGTGACACTCCGCATTCCTGTCTGTTGGTGGTTGTGGGAGAGGGGTGCCCTTATGGGAGCCATCACCCATCTAGGATCTTCATCTGTGCGAACAGGCAAAAATGTCCGAAAAATGAAAAAAACGGAAAAAGGAAGATGTGGGTATGTAGACCGTATCTGCCTTCTACACTTAACTGAAACTGGTTTGGCTTGTGCCAGCCAGGGGGTGTATGCTGCAGGGGAGGAGCTGATTTGTCTTATATATTCACTTAGTGTCAGCCTCCTAATGACTGCAGCATAACACCCATGGTCCTGGGTCCCCAATGAGGCGACTGAGAAAATGCTGTGGACTAATGGCAATAGTGCTCATCTATGTACTGACACATGGACATAACCTTGGATTTCTGATGCAGATTCTTTGAAAAATCTTCATCCGGTGTGAACATGGCCAGATAAAATATTGGTGATTGTATAGACTAAGAAGATCATTTAATAGAACATGGGGCACGCTGACTTTTTACTTCTGGCTCCTTGCGGTGAACACCTCAACAGTAAACTGGAGAAGGTTGGTGAAGACTCGCACACGACCATCTTACACTTCTGTATTGCACGCAGCCTGCTTTGCCGAATTGTATCTTTTAATAATCAAATGAAGAAATAAAGCTTTTTTTATACAGAGGAGACGGAGTTCTGGCTTATCTGTTTCATTGAGGATTTGGCACCACTAGGACAATCCCTTCAGTTTCCACGTTTCTCACCTGTAAAATAAAAAAAAGCTTATACTCACCTCTTGTACTGGCCGGCTTCTCTGTCTGCCTTCACACCAATGAGTTATTCAACAGTAAGTGAGCAGTCGCCGCAGCATCACTACCTGTTGATCGCTTCTGTGTCTGAAGGTGGGAGATGGACATCAACAATGATTGGATGTGGGGGTGACATCAAAGTCACAGGAGCCCATGAATTAAATTACTGACACAGCTGGAACAGCGCCAGCAAGGGAGGTGAGTACAGGCGCTCTTATGTTACCTGGTGGAGACACGTGGAATCAGAAGGGGTTGTACCAGTAGTGGGGAGCCCTTTTAAAACCGAGTTGTCTATGACATATTTGCTCCACTTCCTATCCCCCGGTCATATATAAGCTGGTTACACTTACCGTCTTCTCTGAGGCTTTTTTACTTGCGCTTTGGCCCCACACCGTGTCCCAGTCATCAGTTTCTTGCTGAACTTTGTTCTGATCTGAATCCTAAATACAAAAAGTCGTAAAAATTGTAGGTTGGTCCAATCATCACAGAATTCTAAAACTAATTCCAGGGCAGTAGAGTGCATGGGATGACTATTTTCCAGTGGCAGTCATGTGGGCGGGGCTACAGTAGCGAGCGGTCACAGCTGTACGACTGACACTTTACTAACATCCTGCGCAGCTGTGAATGTGCTGATCTGATGTCACTATAGACCCTATTACAGTCCAGACGCGGAGTACAACTGGACCGCTCAGCGCCCCCTGCCGATCACCAGAGCGGAGCACCGTCAGGATACAGCATTATGTTCTGCCTTCTATTCACAGTAAAAGTTCATCCCATGGCCCTACTGTCCTGGTATTAAATAAAAGAGGAAATTCTTTTGATAGTTTCCTTCTTAAAAATATCTTATATATAAATTATGATTGAGCACATAGAGGTGACTGTCCAGTATAGAATGTGTGGAGTCAGCGCTTTACCTCCAGGCTGCCCCAGTCTTCATCATCCCACCGCTCCAGCGGGTTCTCATCGGCTTCATTCTCATCTTCTTCTGTTTCATATTGAGACGTCACGGATGAGGCAGAGATGGGGGGAACTGATGGAGGGGCAGGATCTGGGGAGACATCGGGGGCCACACTGTCATCACGAGCTGTTTCCATATCACACAGGCACAGAAAGATTGGAAATTCTACAATCCTCATTCAAGGACCACAGAAATCAGATCACGGGATCATGGGATCTACAAGGGATTACGGCGCAGAGATTCAGGACTTGCCGCGGCCATTATACAGTGTGAGGAGCCACAGAGCCCTGCGCTGTAACGGGTTACTACCAGGCAAATTCTGCCACAAAAATGAAACTCAAACACTCACTAAAGAAATTGTTGTTTTCAGCATTCAGCTCCACTTGGGATTTTCCCCATTTTTCAATATATGATAAATACATGGCAACTTTTAAAGTACAATTCATCCGGCAAACAACAAGCTCATATGGATGTGTGGAAAAAAATAAAGTTATGGCTCCGGGAAGAAGAAACAAAAATTGCCCATTCAGCAGCGGATAAACAAACTGCGCCGTCATGAATATTACAGGAATCCTGGAAACTATACTTTCATATTGACGTAAAATAAAATGGTGACAAAAACAGTGATCAGTCGCTGCAGGGCTGCAGGCTCTCTGAGGACGGCAGGCTCTCTGAGCAGTGACATGGTTTCGCTGCAGGGTGGCAGCTTTCTGAGCAGTTACCTGGTTTCCCTGCAGGGCTGCAGGCTTTCTGAGCAGTTACCTGGTTTCCCTGTCGCGTTCCCGGTGCGGACGAGAGTGTGTGATCTGTGCGCATGCCTCCGCATGCGCACAGATCACTTATGGCGGGCAATGAGAGCGCACAGCAGTCTGCAAGCATCTGCAGACACCGTGCGGACCATTATAAAGGATAGGGCTGCGGTCTGCATGCAGAGGCTTGCAGATGTCCTCCGCAGAACGCTGCGGAGGCATCTGCAAGTGTGAAGGCAGCCTTACCTGGTTTCACTGCAGGGCGGAAGGCTCTCTGAGCAGTTACCTGGTTTCCCTGCAGGACAGCAGGCTTTCTGAGCAGTTACCTGGTTTCCCTGCAGGACAGCAGGCTTCCTGAGCAGTTACCTAGTTTCGCTGCAGGGCAGCAGCTCTCTGAGCAGTTACCTGGTTTCCCTGCAGGACAGCAGGCTACCTGAGCAGTTACCTGGTTTCCCTGCAGGGCAGCAGCTTTCTGAGCAGTTACCTGGTTTCCCTGCAGGACAGCAGGCTACCTGAGCAGTTACCTGGTTTCCCTGCAGGGCGGCAGCTCTCTGAGCAGTTACCTGGTTTCCCTGCAGGACAGCAGGCTTCCTGAGCAGTTACCTGGTTTCCCTGCAGGGCGGCAGCTTTCTGAGCAGTTACCTGGTTTCCCTGCAGGACAGCAGGCTTTCTGAGCAGTTACCTGGTTTCGCTGCAAAGCGGCAGGCTTTCTGAGCAGTTACCTGGTTTCCCTGCAGGACAGCAGGCTTTCTGAGCAGTTACCTGGTTTCCCTGCAGGACAGCAGGCTTCCTGAGCAGTTACCTAGTTTCCCTGCAGGGCGGCAGGCTCTCTGAGCAATTACCTGGTTTCCCTGCAGGACGGCAGCTTTCTGAGCAGTTACCTGGTTTCCCTGCAGGACAGCAGGCTTCCTGAGCAGTTACCTGGTTTCCCTGCAGGGTGGCAGCTTTCTGAGCAGTTACCTGGTTTCCCTGCAGGACAGCAGGCTTCCTGAGCAGTTACCTGGTTTCCCTGCAGGACAGCAGGCTTCCTGAGCAGTTACCTAGTTTCCCTGCAGGGCGGCAGGCTCTCTGAGCAATTACCTGGTTTCCCTGCAGGACGGCAGCTTCCTGAGCAGTTACCTGGTTTCCCTGCAGGGTGGCAGCTTTCTGAGCAGTTACCTGGTTTCCCTGCAGGACAGCAGGCTTCCTGAGCAGTTACCTGGTTTCCCTGCAGGACAGCAGGCTTCCTGAGCAGTTACCTAGTTTCCCTGCAGGGCGGCAGGCTCTCTGAGCAATTACCTGGTTTCCCTGCAGGACGGCAGCTTTCTGAGCAGTTACCTGGTTTCCCTGCAGGACAGCAGGCTTCCTGAGCAGTTACCTGGTTTCCCTGCAGGGTGGCAGCTTTCTGAGCAGTTACCTGGTTTCCCTGCAGGACAGCAGGCTTCCTGAGCAGTTACCTGGTTTCCCTGCAGGGTGGCAGCTTTCTGAGCAGTTACCTGGTTTCCCTGCAGGACAGCAGGCTTCCTGAGCAGTTACCTGGTTTCCCTGCAGGACAGCAGGCTTCCTGAGCAGTTACCTGGTTTCCCTGCAGGGTGGCAGCTTTCTGAGCAGTTACCTAGGTTCGCTGTAGGGCAGCATTCTTTCTGAGCAGTTACCTGGTTTCCCTGCAGGACAGCAGGCTTCCTGAGCAGTTACCTGGTTTCCCTGCAGGACAGCAGGCTTCCTGAGCAGTTACCTGGTTTCCCTGCAGGGCGGCAGCTTTCTGAGCAGTTACCTGGTTTCCCTGCAGGGTGGCAGCTTTCTGAGCAGTTACCTGGTTTCGCTGCAGGGCGGCAGGCTTTCTGAGCAGTTACCTGGTTTCACTGCAGGGCGGCAGGCTCTCTGAGCAGTTACATGGTTTTGCAGCAGGGCGGCAGGCTTCCTGAGCAGTTACCTGGTTTCCCTGCAGGGCGGTAGCTTTCTGAGCAGTTACCTGGTTTCGCTGCAGGGCGGCAGGCTCTCTGAGCAGTTACCTGGTTTCGCTGCAGGACGGCAGGCTTTCTGAGCAGTTACCTAGGTTCGCTGCAGGCTTTCTGAGCAGTGACATGGTTTCGCTGCAGGGCGGCAGGCTCTCTGAGCAGTGACATGGTTTCGCTGCAGGATGACAGGCTTTCTGAGCAGTTACCTAGGTTCGCTGTAGGGCAGCATTCTTTCTGAGCAGTGACATGGTTTCGCTGCAGGACGGCAGCTCTCTGAGCAGTTACATGGTTTTGCTGCAGGGCGGCAGGCTTTCTGAGCAGTTAGCTGGTTTCGCTACAGGACGGCAGGCTTTCTGAGCAGTTACCTAGGTTCGCTGCAGGGCAGCAGGCTTTCTGAGCAGTGACATGGTTTCGCTGCAGGGCGGCAGGCTTTCCAAGAAGTTACCTGGTTTTGCAGCTTCTGCAGGGGCTCCTGTCGGCGGTGCTGAAGCTCCAGATGCTGGTGCTGGTTCGGCTCCACCTGATGGACTTGTGCGGATGAATTTAGACGTCAAGGATGACACTCCTGTTACAGCCCACCCGGCCCATCCACCGACAATTCCCGGGCTGGTAGAGGCGGCGTGCACATCTTTTTCTGAGGGAATAAAAGCAACATTACTACCATGTTTCCCCGAAAGTAAGCCCCCCCCCCCCGATTGTAAGGCCGCCTAGGGGTAAAGGGGGGGCCTGCTAATGTAAGGCCTCCCCCGAATATAAGGCCTTACAACCGGGGGGGGGGGGCTAATGTAAGGCCCCCCTGCTGCTGCTTACATCTTACCCTCCAGCGTCTTCTTGCAGCAGCCGGCGCATCGGTCCTCCGGTCCTGTCTTCAGCTGTTTTCCCGGATCATGTGACCGGCCGGTCGCACTAGCGATGACGTCATGAGCTGCGACGGGTCACATGATCCGGGAAACAGCTGAAGATGGGTACGGAGGACCGACGCGCTGGCTGCTGCAAGAAGACGCTGGAGGGTAAGATGTAAGCAGCAGCAGGGGGGCCTCAGAGCTGGGGGGGCAGTGTGCCAGCAGCAGGGGGCCTCAGAGCTGGGGGGGCAGTGTGCCAGCAGCAGGGGGGCCTCAGAGCTGGGGGGGCAGTATACCACACTGCTGGGCTGTATACCACACTGCTGGGCTGTACACCACACTGCTGGGCTGTACACCACACTGCTGGGCTGTACACCACACTGCTGGGCTGTACACCACACTGCTGGGCTGTGTACCACACTGCTGGGCTGTGTACCACACTGCTGGGCTGTGTACCACACTGCTGGGCTGTGTACCACACTGCTGGGGGCTGTATACCGGGGTGGCGGTCTGCTGTATTTCCCACCCTCGGCTTATACATGACTATATACGGTGTGTGTGTGTGTGTGTGTGTGTGTGTGTATGTGAGTAGGCTGGGGCTGCCAATATAAGACCCCCCCCCGAAAGTAAGACAGGGGGCCACTTTTGGCCCCCAAAAAAATGTAAGACAGGGTCTTACTTTCGGGAAAACACGGTACTAACATTCCTACATTTGTACAGTGTAAACATTTGAAGAGGCACTTGTACACTGCATGTACAACCTTATTAAGGAGATAAGACCCATTGTGCCCTTGTCTACCCATTCATACATATGTTTGTACAGTGTACTGTAAACATTTGAAGAGAACCACAGGCAGTTCCCACAAAAGGAAGATTATGTCTCACACCCACAAGACCTGCATTATATGGAACTGCATCAGAATTGGTCAGAATTGTTGGTCCCCTCGTTTAATGAAAGCAAATCCCACAATGGTCACAAAAATAACCTGAATCTGACAAATGTAATAATAAATAACAAATCTATTAAAATGAAGAAATGAAGGTCAGACATTGCTTTTCTGCTGCCACTCATGAAATCGGCCTGGACAGAAATGATGGTTATCTGTACCCACTGTGTTTTATATAGGGCTACAGATACTCACTGTGCTGTATACAGGGGTGCAGATATTCATTGTGCTGTATATATAGCTACAGATACTCACTGTGCCTGTATATAGGGCTACAGATACTCACTGTGCCTGTATATAGAGGTACAGATACTCACTGTGCTGTATATAGGGGTACAGACACTCACTGGGCTGTATATAGGACTACAGATACTCACTGTGCCTGTATATAGGGGTACAGATACTCACTGTGCTGTATATAGGGGTACAGATACTCATTGTGTCTGTATATAGGGGTACAGATACTCACTGTGTCTGTATATAGGGCTACAGATACTTACTGTGCCTGTATATAGAGGTACAAATACTCACTGTGCTGTATATAGGGGTACAGACACTCACTGGGCTGTATATAGGACTACAGATACTCACTGTGCCTGTATATAGGGGTACAGATACTCACTGTGCTGTATATAGGGGTACAGATACTCATTGTGTCTGTATATAGGGGTACAGAGACTCACTGTGTCTGTATATAGGGCTACAGATACTCACTGTGCCTGTATATAGAGGTACAGATACTCACTGTGCTGTATATAGGGGTACAGACACTCACTGGGCTGTATATAGGACTACAGATACTCACTGTGTTTGTATATAGGGCTACAGATACTCACTGTGCTGTATATAGAGCTACAGATACTCACTGTGCTGTATATAGAGCTACAGATACTCACTGTGCTGTATATAGAGCTACAGATACTCACTGTGCTGTATATAGGGGTACAGACACCCACTGTGCTGTATATAGGAGTACAGATACTCACTGTGCTGTATATAGGGGTACAGATACTCACTGTGCTGTATATAGGGGTACAGATACTCACTGTGCTGTATATAGGGGTACAGACACTCACTGGGCTGTATATAGGGGTACAGACACTCACTGTGCCTGTATATAGGGGTACAGATACTCACTGTGCCTGTATATAGGGCTACAAATACTCACTGGGCAGTATATAGAGCTACAGATACTCACTGTGTCTGTATATAGGGCTACAGATACCCACTGTGCCTGTATATAGGGGTACAGATACTCACTGTGCTGTATATAGGGGTACAGATACTCACTGTGCTGTATATAGGGCTACAGATACTCACTGTGCTGTATATAGGGCTATAGATACTCATTACTCTGTTGGTCACATGGTGTGTACCACACTCAACATGGACCAGAGGGGAAGCGAAGGAAAGAGTTGTCTCAGGAGATTAGAAAGAAAATTATGGACTAGCATAAAGGTAAAGGCTATAAGACCATCTCTAAGCAGCTTGATGTTCCTGTGAGTACAGTGAGAATGTCCTATGGACAGATGAGACAAGGCACATCAGCTCTATGTTCACAGAAAAATCAAGTATATCAAGAAAAGAACACTGTCCCTACTGTGAAACATGAAGGCTCTGTTATTTCTGGGGCTGCATCTGGAACAGGGTGTCTTGAATCTGTGCAGGGTTCAATGAAATCTCAAAGTTGTCAAGCGATTCTAGAGAGAAATGCGCTGCCCAGTGTCAGAAAGCTTGGTCTCAGTCACAGGTCATGGGTCTTGTAACAGGATAATGACCCAAAACACACAGCTAAAAACACCCAAGAATGGGTAAGAGGAAAACATTGGACTATTCTGAAGTGGCTTCTATGAGACCTGACCTAAATCCTATTGAGCATCTTTGGAAAGGGCTGAAACATGGAAAAGGCAACAAACACCGGACAATGGAGCAGATTGTAATGATAAGTTGCCACAATCCCTGTGGAGAGGAGCAGAAGTCTCATTGACAGTTAAAGGAACCGTGTGATTGCAGTGAAGCCTCAAAAGGTTGTGACACAGAATATTAAGGGAAGGGACCATCATTTCTGTCCAGGCCGATTTCATGAGTGGCAGCAGATAAGCAATGTCTGACCTTCATTTCTTCATAGTCATAGATTTGTTATTCATTATTACTTTTGTCAGATTCCAGTTATTTTTGTGACCGTTGTGGGATTTTCTTTCATTAAACGAGGAGGAACATCACTTTTGACCACGTGTGTATATAGCCCTCTGCCCCTTAATGACAGGGGTGTACCAGAGCGGCACCTCATAGCCACCACCTCATGGCTCATGGCACCACCTCCACCCTCTTACGTCATTTCATTCCAACATCAACAGTATATACATCCTCAGAATGCACATATCATTGAATACAATGAGGAGTTGACCCTGAGGATGCTTTGCTTGTTTGCTCATACTTAGTACTGCAACTCCAAAGTATTATACAACACAGACTAATTTCAGTCCTGCCATTATTCCCGGCCTCTGGCTGACAGTCACTGGTGGGCTATGGTGGCAGTCACAGGGGGTCTGAGGCCATCAGCTATAAAAAAAAAGAGAATTTTGTTTACGTACCGTAAATTCTTTTTTCTTTAATCATCAATGGGAGACCCAGACAATGGGGTTTAGGGCACTGCCCTCCGGAGGTCACACTAGGTACTACAAGTTTGTAGACACCGCCCCCTCCGCTTATAAACCCCTACCGCAGGGAACATCCTCAGTTTGGTCCATAAGCTGCGAGGAGACAAATAAACCACACCCGAAACGTCGGGAAGAAACCGTGCACAAACGGTTCAACAACCCGGATAACACTGTCCCAACAGGGAACAGAACAAATGCAAAACATGCAACGGAACAACTGGGTGGGTGCTGGGTCTCCCATTGATGATTAAAGAAAAAAGAATTTACGGTACGTAAACAAAATTCTCTTTTTTCTGGTCATCATAATGGGAGACCCAGACAATGGGGATGTCCTAAAGCAATACCCCAGGACGGGAAGAGTTCCTCAAAAGACGGATAACCATGGTCCCCCTCAAAGGTGGGCAACCGCCGCCTGGAGGACCCGCCTACCCAAACTTGCATCCGCAGAGGCATGGGCATGCACCATATAGTGCTTAGAGAAAGTGTGCAGGCTGGACCAAGTGGCCGCCTGACACACCTGTAGAGCCGAAGCTCGATGTCGCAAAGCCCAGGAGGCACCGACAGCTCTGGTAGAGTGAGCCTTCAATCCCACCGGGAGAGGCAAACCAGAAGACCTGTAAGCCTCTTGAATGGGAGCCTTGATCCATCTGGCCAAGGTTGACTTCGATGCCGCGGACCCCTTACAGCGACCTGTCGTAAGGACAAATAATGAATCCGAACTCCGGAAGGAGGCAGTCCTGGACACATAAATGCGTACAGCCCTCACGAGATCCAGAGTATGGAGGTCGCGCTCCACCTGATGAACGGGAGCGGGGCAAAATGATGGGAGAACAATCTCCTGGTTCAGATGAAAAGTGGAAACCACCTTTGGCAAGAATTCTGGCCGCGGGCGTAACACCACCTTGTCTTGGTGAACCACCAGGAAGGGCGACTTGCACGATAGTGCAGCCAATTCTGAGACCCTTCTCAGAGACGTAATCGCCACCAGAAAGACCACTTTCTGGGACAGACGAGATAGAGAAATGTCTCTCAGCGGCTCAAAAGGCGGTTTCTGCAGCGCCGCCAGGACCCTGTTAAGGTCCCAAGGGTCCAGAGGTCGCCTGTAGGGCGGAACCACCCGAGACACCCCCTGCAGAAATTGACGGACCCTGGGAAGGAGCGCCAAGCGCCTGTCAAACAGCACTGAAAGAGCTGACACTTGACCCTTCAGGGAGCCGAGGGATAAACCCAATTCCAACCCCGACTGTAGAAAAGCCAACAATGTCGGGATGGACAAGGGCCACGGGGACCGGCCACCCGAGGCACACCAGGTGAAGAAAATCTTCCACGTTCTGTGGTACATCTTCCTGGAAACAGGCTTCCTAGCCCGAGTCATAGTGGCAACAACCGTAGGAGAGAAGCCCCTGGACGTCAGCAGCCAGGCCTCAAGAGCCATGCAGTCAATCTGAGGGCCCTGGAATTGAGGTGGAAGAATGGGCCTTGCGCGAGCAGATCTGCGCGTTCTGGAAGAGCCCACCGGTGTCCGCCTGATAGTCGCCACAGGTCCGGATACCAGGACCTCCTGGGCCAATCTGGAGCCACTAGAATGGCTACCCTGCATTCCGACCTGATCTTCCACAGAACCCTGGGAATCAGAGCCAGAGGAGGGAACACATACGGTAGATGGAAGCTGGACCAACTCAGGATCAGGGCGTCCGCCCCCAGAGACAGAGGGTCCCATGATCTCGCCATGTATTGCGGCACCTGATGATTCAGCCGCGAGGCCATCAGATCCACGTCCGGAGTGCCCCATTTGCTGCAGATGTCCCGGAAGACGTCTGGATGAAGAGACCACTCTCCGGCGTCCATCCCCTGCCGGCTCAGGTAGTCGGCCTCCCAGTTCTCGACCCCTGGGATGTGAACTGCGGAGATCAGGCAGTCGTTGTCCTCCACCCAAGATAGAATGCGGTGGACTTCGGCGAGGGCCTGAGCACTTCTGGTCCCTCCCTGCTTCTGGTCGCATTATCGGATTGAACCCGAATGGGCTGTCCTGACAGGAACTTCTGAAACGCTAGGAGCGCCAGATAGACCGCCTTGATCTCCAGCACGTTGATCTGCAACGCCGACTCCGACGGAGTCCAGAGGCCTTGAGCCCTGTGGTGTAAGAACACCGCACCCCAGCCCTTCAGACTGGCGTCGGTGGTCACCACTAACCATGACGGCTTGAGGAAGGACCGGCCCCGCGACAAGTGACGGGGCTGGAGCCACCACTGCAAGGAATCCCTGGTCGGTTGAGAAAGCGCCACCAGCCGATTCAGAGAGATCGTCCTCTTGTCCCATCTGCGGAGAATCTCCAGCTGGAGAGGACGGAGGCGAAACTGTGCGAAAGGCACCGCCTCTATCGCAGCTACCATGCGTCCCACCAGCTTCATCAATACCCGTAGGGATGATTGTGGTGACAGGAGGACATCCTGCACTCCTGATTGGATAGCCAGCTGCTTGGCTCGTGGCAGAGACACCAGGGCTGAGTCCGTGTGGAAGTCCATGCCCAGATATGTCAATGACTGGGTCGGAACCAGTGTCGACTTCTGGATATTGAGAAGCCACCCAAATTGTTCCAGAGACTTCATGGTCACCTCCAGGCTTTGCCGACAAAGGCGTTCCGATGGCGCCCTCACCAGTAGATCGTCCAGATAGGGTATTACAGCATGCCCCTGTACGTGCAGGAGAGCCATCATAGATGCCATCACTTTTGTGAACACCCGCGGTGCCGAGGCCAGCCCGAAAGGCAGCGCCACAAATTGGAAGAGTTCTTCCCCCACTGCAAATCTCAACCAGCGCTGATGAGCCGGTGCAATGGGCACGTGAAGGTAAGCGTCTCGGATATCGATTGACGCTAGGAAGTCTCCCTGTGACACAGCCGCGATCACGGAGCGTAGGGATTCCATACGGAACTTCCGAACCAACACGTGACGGTTGAACAGTTTTAGGTCCACAACCGGGCGGAAGGAGCCGTCCTTTTTTGGGACAATGAAGAGGTTGGAGTAAAAACCCCGAAACCTCTCCCCGGAAGGCACTGGGACCACCACCCCGTCTCTGCGGAGCCCTTCCAACACCAGGTGAAAAGCCTGAGCCTTTTCTGGAGACGGGACCGACCGATGGAATCGGGGTATCGGTTGCGACGTCAGCTCTATCCTGTAACCTCGCGAGACCACGTCTCGGACCCACTGATCTTGAACGTGAAGTAGCCACCTGTCCTGAAATCGCGACAGGCGGCCCCCCACCTGCGGGGAGGTAGGAAGAGAGTGCGAGTCATGTAGAGGCGGGTTTGGGGGTGGCAGCCGCTGCCCCCGCCGGCTTCTTCTGACGACTCTTAGAGCGCCACTGAGTAGCAGGCTTACCCCCTCGGTCCGTGCGAGCGGACGTCGCTGATGACTGTGAGCTGGAGCGAAAGGACCACTGCTTTGGGTTCCTTTTAACGGTGTACCGTGGCTTAGGTTTATTCTGCGGGATCTTAGACTCAGCAGAATCCTTTATTAGCTTGTCCAGTTCGGTGCCAAAAAGCCTGTCACCAGAGAACGGAAGATTCTGTAAAATCTTCTTGGATGTGGCATCTGAGTCCCAAAGGCGCAGCCACAACAACCTGCGAATCGCAATAGCATTGGCCGAAGCCACAGCAGAGCGAGTTGCAGTTTCCAAAGTCGCCGTCCTGGCGTAGTCCGCATAGGCCTTAGCCCTATCGGTAAGCGCCAGGACCTCTGGACTGGACCTTGCCAGTTCAGTAATACCATCTAAACAGGCGGTAATCGCTTGTAAGGTCCAGACCGTGGCAAAATTAGGGGCAAATGAAGACCCCACCGCCTCATAGGAAGACTTGGCGAGTTGCTCGACCTGTCTATCCGTCGCATCCTTCAGCGAGGAGCTATCAGAGGCAGAGAACAGGGAGCGTGCAGCAATCCTGGTCATGGAAGCATCCACCTTCGGGGACTGCGACCACTCCTGTAGCACCTCCTGGGGAAAAGGAAAGCGATTGTCCTTAGGTTTGCGGACATAGCGCCGCCCAGGATGTAACCTGGGTGCTCTAACCACCCTTCCAAAGTTAGTGTGGTCCATAAAGGAGCCACTTGGTCTAGCCTCTGGCCGCAGCCATTGATAGACCTCCTTCGGGTGCACGTTCACCTCCTCAGGGGGTGTCACGAGACGTAAGGTCTCGTTGATTGAGGACACCAGATCCTCTACCCCGTCTGGTGGTTCTGACACAGACCCGAGTATTGAACCCCCATCATCCTCGTCATCATCAGAAGGACGCTCCTCCTCAGAGAGAGCCTGGAGCTCGGGTGAATCCTCACGACGAGTCCTTTTAAGGGGTCTCACAGTAGACGAAGGAGACACCCGGGGGTAACTGGAAGGAGTAGCTGGGCTGTCCAGCCTCCTATTAAGTGCCTCCAGGGACTGCGACATGGAGGACAGCTGGGACAACAGAGATTCATTGATCTTATTCTGAGTTTCCCATGGCCCTGGGATCACCTGAACCTCAGGGTACAGCACCGGAGCTGCTGTCTCAGCAGTGTCAGTCCGGGCCTCCGGGCGTCCGCAGTTATTGCAGGACCCCTCCACCAGAGTCCCATTGCATGTAGCACAGGTAATGGTGGCATCCGCCGCCTTAGCAGCACGCTTCCTAACTGAGGACATCGCCACAGCAGGGGAAAAATAAGCCAAATTGTGCAGACAAAACCGGGAATCCCGGTGGCTTACCGACCGCAGCGAAGCGGTAGGAGGAAGCGGTGTGTGTGTGTGACCTCCGCGAGAGTTTCCGGTCTCCCCTGGAGTGCAGACGCACGCTGCAGACAGATCCCAGCCGGGAAGTGAGGGGTAAAGATGGCCACCGACAGTGAAACTGTGGGCGGCGCCGAAACACGCGGGAAGCACACACACACGCCCATCGATGACGTCACCGCACGGGCTGCTTCCCATCCTCCAAGCAGCCTCAGTATGAAGGCGCCAGAGCCCGCAGCGCGGGAAGTAGTGTGATAATACACACACAGACTGCATGCACAAACAAACATCCGCAGCCTACAGCCTCAGCCCCTGCTACACACAGGGCGGTCAGCCAGGGTAACCCCAGCACAGGGTACACCTCCAGATCCGCGGACCCGAGAGTAACGCGCAGTCTGAGTGTCAGGACACATAAAGTGACAGACACTACCCCCAGGCACACAGGAGACACAGAGTGCCTCAGTGCCGGTCCGGTCTGTAAGCACCATTTAGGGAGGCCTCGGACGGGGGTTCAGCACCAGTCCGGAGTGTAAGCACCATTTAGGGAGGCCTCGGACTGGGCTGGCTCCAGTCCGGTCTGTAAGCACCATTTAGGGAGGCCTCGGACGGAGCGGAGCTGTGCAAGGCTCCCATCTCCCACTCTCCAGAGCCCCCCAGAGAGGGATGGAAAGGAGTGCAACAGCGTACCGGGAGAACACCAAGTGTCCAGGCTCTAGGCCCTCCGGTACCTCCACCTGCGTGTTCCACAAGGGTGAGCGGGGAGGCTGTCGCAGGTCCCGACCGGAACCATTTTACCTTGTCTTCAGACGCCATCACGTAAGTAGTGAGAATGCAGTGAAGTGCAAGCAAAGCGTGATCCTCCGAGCACACTAAGTTTAAAACTGAGGATGTTCCCTGCGGTAGGGGTTTATAAGCGGAGGGGGCGGTGTCTACAAACTTGTAGTACCTAGTGTGACCTCCGGAGGGCAGTGCCCTAAACCCCATTGTCTGGGTCTCCCATTATGATGACCAGAAAATAACTGTCTCCCTAAAACTGCATCACGGGAAAGTGATGACAAGAGGAGCCCACTGATATTCCAGTAATTGACAGCAGCAGATAAATGGTCAACAGCAGCGATTGACGCTCCTCTGTGACTTGTGCTGTCAGAGACATCTGTTATGTTCTGGGGCTGGCTAAAGCCAGAATCTGCCAGGTATCAAGTAAATGTACGTTATTAAGGGGTTAAAGATAAATGCAAAAGGAGGCATTTTCAACTTTTTCAGAGACAAAAATAAGCATCTGTTTACAAGCCCCCGAGGCGGTGCATTACATTACATTACAGATATTCATCACCTACCGAGCTCGGCCCGCTGTGCCGGATCTTCGGATATGGCCTCTAATTTTTCCAAAAAACTACGGATTGTTTTAAAAGCCTCAAATGAAAAAAATAATAAAAAAAAAAAAAAAAAAAAAAAAAAAAAAAAAAAATCAGTAAATGTTGGTTTATTGCACCAAATCGCAGTGTTAATGACTGCTGGAGATCTCGTATTCTCCTCACCTGCTCCCGGACACTCTTTTCCGGATCCATTGTGACCCCGCACAGGACAGGAAGAATCTTCCCCGCACAATCGTTCATGGAATAGAAGTTGTGCGTAGCTGCAAAACCAAGGACTCCAGCAGCGCGGGACGGGGAGAACGGATCTTTTGTAGCTCTGCTGAACGCCGATATCAGGACCCTCTGCCGAGTCTAGAAAGGTCACATGAGGGATCAGAGACTGCTCTCTACCCCCAGGCAGCAAATCATCAGGTCCCTCAGTAGCAGGAATCAGATAATCTTGCTCTCTATTCTGTTACCACTCATGCCATTAATGTGCAGTTCAGTAACTTTGACCTTTAGCTCTTTTCACTAAACATTTCAACGCGGGGCCGGGACGCAGACGGCCGGAGCAGACCGGCCGGGACGCAGAGCCGGGGCCGGGACGCAGAGCCGGGGCCGGGACGCAGAGCCGGGGCCGGGACGCAGAGCCGGGGCCGGGACGCAGAGCCGGGGCCGGGACGCAGAGCCGGGGCCGGGACGCAGAGCCGGGGCCGGGACGCAGAGCCGGGGCCGGGACGCAGAGCCGGGGCCGGGACGCAGAGCCGGGGCCGGGACGCAGAGCCGGGGCCCGGGACGCAGAGCCGGGGCCGGGACGCAGAGCCGGGGCCGGGACGCAGAGCCGGGGCCGGGACGCAGAGCCGGGGCCGGGACGCAGAGCCGGGGCCGGGACGCAGAGCCGGGGCCGGGACGCAGAGCCGGGGCCGGGACGCAGAGCCGGGGCCGGGACGCAGAGCCGGGGCCGGGACGCAGAGCCGGGGCCGGGACGCAGAGCCGGGGCCGGGACGCAGAGCCGGGGCCGGGACGCAGAGCCGGGGCCGGGACGCAGAGCCGGGGCCGGGACGCAGAGCCGGGGCCGGGACGCAGAGCCGGGGCCGGGACGCAGAGCCGGGGCCGGGACGCAGAGCCGGGGCCGGGACGCAGAGCCGGGGACCGGGCAGAGCCGGGGCCGGGACGCAGCCTGGGGATTTTGCAGCAACATCGTCCTGACCGCGGGCAGCGCTTCTGCACACTAATTTCCTGGCGAGCTTCAGTAAAATGGTGTCAGTATCAGCGCATGCGCAGATTTAGGTATTGGCTCAATGACGAGCAGAGATTTTAATCTGTGTATATGCCGCCCCGCCATCATTTTACTTAACGTTATGAGCGCCCACTGTCATCTCCTATCCCAGTAATGGTGAAGTCTGTATTCACTGCAGACGGGGTGTCTGATGCTTTGACACATTAGGTGAAGGCACCACATTGTGTGGGTCCGCCTTGACTGATAAGAGACCACAGTAATAAATCACACATTTGTCAGTTATTGCAACTTCATTGAAGTAAGCAGATTAGAAATGTAATACCAAACACAACCCGCGGTCAGGAGGGGCACTGTTCTGCAAGAGAACAGCCATGTTTTCTAGCGTCAAACCTTCATATCTTCGGGAACAGACACATCATACTCACAGCAGGGTTCAGATAGGAGGCGATCTTGCCTAAGCAGACAGTTGTGTTGCAGCGGATGGGTCCCTGATCATCCCGGGCTTGTAGACGAGCGAAATGCTTCATCAGCTCCACATTAACGTTATTTTCATTTAACTTGGGAGCCAGGAGCAACATGGACTAAAGGCAAAAAACAGAGCAGTAATGTGCTACATGCTGTGTAGGTAACAGAGATATGGCAATACTTATAATGCAAGGTTTTGGGGACTGAATTTACTTTTGTAATTGATTAACTTTTTTATACACTAAATGCCCCAGGAGAAAGCTGGGATATGATCTATTTCCTCCCATTATTCCTTTACAGAGCCCAGATAATAGTGATCTACTATCTGCAGATCATTATTAGTAGTGATCAACATACAGAATATAGCTAAGAGGATGACAATCAGGTCCTGCCATCATGTGCCCATACTACAGGCCAGAGCTGAAAGCCCTGAGGTCAAAGCCATCTCCATTGCCACAGTCCAAATGCAAGCTTTGATCTTCGTATTTTCGGGTCCCAATGCTTCACAGGGTCACCCTGAAAGCTGAGCTGAACACTTTGCATGACAAGCGATCTGCCCATTTATTGGAGTCAGTGTGCCAGTCTGATCTCATTAATAGCAGACGGCGGTGGAGCAAACATCCCGGCTGAGGCACTGATGGCTCGGAAGGTGACATGAAGGGGTTAAATGCAATCAGTTTATAATTACATGAAAATTATATGACGTGCCACCTGTCACATACAATGACGGTACTGTCCACATGCCGCGCTCACCTTCACAGTCTGCTCACGTATGGCAGGGTTCGTATCTGTAAAACCATGGACCACATGGGGGAAGATCTGGGAGTTGACGGTCGGCTCATTAAGATACTGGATGAAATTCTCCATCTGTCACACGTACGATCCCAAGAAAAATCAAGATAACTGATTAACAAAATAAGTGTTAATATTTATAACATCCCTTAATATAAAGTGTAAGAACGTCTGTTATCAGGCAGAAACTATAGAAATGTAAAGGAGCGAATCCAGGTGACCGGTATTGTTCAGTGTCTACAGTAAGGATACTTATAATAAACATCAGCTGCTGCAGAACCTCTTCATGAAGAGGAAGGAAGAGCTTTGTGTGAATTGTGACACAGTCAATATAAAAAGCTCAAAGTTGGCTGTGATAAATGCAATCATCAAAGTATATGGATGAGCAGATTACAGAGAGAAGGGGATTATAGGGGAATCTACTGCCTGACACATTGAATCCATCGTCACCTTCTATATGGGGTGAACGTATTAGATCTAAATAAGATACCAACAGCCTCTCCCTATATGAGAGGCGGCACCTGCTGCAGGAGTCGTATCCGCATGGCTCGGTCAGTGGAAGAAAACATCTTCACAATGATGGGGATGATCTTCTGCTGATATTCATCAGCGTTCAGAAACTTTCCAATCTACAATGCAAGAAAACACAATAGATTTTACCGTAAAGTGGAAAACCAGAGATTTTTAGACAATGGCTCCTTTCTAAATAACCGGACATTTATGGTTAATCATAATAACCCATAGACTAATCCCAACATACTGAGGCTCAATCCTATGGTAAGGTCTGACGGCCCATAAACTAATCCCAACATACTGAGGCTCAATCCTATGGTAAGGTCTGACGGCCCATAAACTAATCCCAACATACTGAGGCTCAATCCTATGGTAAGGTCTGACGGCCCATAAACTAATCCCAACATACTGAGGCTCAATCCTATGGTAAGGTCTGACGGCCCATAAACTAATCCCAACATACTGAGGCTCAATCCTATGGTAAGGTCTAATGGCCCACGGACTAATCCCAACATACTGAGGCTCAATCCTATGGTAAGGTCTAATGGCCCACGGACTAATCCCAACATACTGAGGCTCAATCCTATGGTAAGGTCTAATGGCCCATGGACTAATCCCAACATACTGAGGCTCAATCCTATGGTAAAGTCTGATGGCCCATAGACTAATCCCAACATACTGAGGATCAATCCTATGGTAAAGACTGATAGCCCATAGACTAATCCCAACATACTGAGGCTCAATCCTATGGTAAGGTCTAATGGCCCATGGACTAATCCCAACATACTGAGGCTCAATCCTATGGTAAAGTCTGATGGCCCATAGACTAATCCCAACATACTGAGGATCAATCCTATGGTAAAGACTGATAGCCCATAGACTAATCCCAACATACTGAGGATCAATCCTATGGTAAAGGATGATGGCCCATAGACTAATCCCAACATACTGAGGATCAATCCTATGGTAAAGTCTGATGGCCCATAGACTAATCCCAACATACTGAGGCTCAATCCTATGGTAAGGTCTAATGGCCCATAGACTAATCCCAACATACTGAGGCTCAATCCTATGGTAAAGTCTGATGGCCCATAGACTAATCCCAAAATACTGAGGCTCAATCCTATGGTAAAGTCTGATGGCCCATAGACTAATCCCAACATACTGAGGATCAGTCCTATGGTAAAGTCTGATGGCCCATAGACTAATCCCAACATACTGAGGATCAATCCTATGGTAAGGTCTGATGGCCCATGGACTAATCCCAACATACTGAGGATCAATCCTTTGGTAAAGTCTGATGGCCCATAGACTAATCCCAACATACTGAGGCTCAATCCTATGGTAAAGTCTGATGGCCCATAGACTAATCCCAACATACTGAGGCTCAATCCTATGGTAAGGTCTAATGGCCCATAGACTAATCCCAACATACTGAGGCTTAATCATATGGTAAGGTCTGACGGCTCATAGACTAATCCCAACATACTGAGGTCTAATGGCCCATAGACTAATCCCAACATACTGAGGATCAATCCTATGGTAAGGTCTGACGGCCCATAGACTAATCCCAACATACTGAGGTCTAATGGCCCATAGACTAATCCCAACATACTGAGGATCAATCCTATGGTAAGGTCTGACAGCCCATAGACTAATCCCAACATACTGAGGATCAATCCTATGGTAAGGTCTGAGGGCCCATAGACTAATCCCAACATACTGAGGCTCAATCCTATGGTAAAGTCTGATGGCCCATAGACTAATCCCAACATACTGAGGATCAATCCTATGGTAAGGTCTGACGGCCCATAGACTAATCCCAACATACTGAGGCTCAATCCTATGGTAAAGTCTGATGGCCCATAGACTAATCCCAACATACTGAGGCTCAATCCAATGGTAAAGTCTGATGGCCCATAGACTAATCCCAACATACTGAGGCTTAATCATATGGTAAGGTCTGACGGCTCATAGACTAATCCCAACATACTGAGGCTCAATCCTATGGTTCTCACTTTAAATAAGGGTGTGAGGATCACGGCGCCCGCACCGCCAAACTCAAAGGCCGTGAGCAGCTGCGGAAGGATTTTATGGCGACAGAAATCCTCAGGAAAAGAATCAAGGTGTTCACTGAGCTGCTCGAAGAATGTCTGTCGCTCCGCCGGATCCTTAATCTGCAGAGAAGACAGTGATACCAAGTCTAATAGAAGGAAAAAAGTCTGATATATAACAATAATGAATGAAAACACAAGATTATAATGCAGGACAATAACTGTGATGGGAGACACTTACGCTTCCCCTACAGTTTCCATACGTGGCCCCAGCTATTGGGGACTCACCTGGATCTCCTCAAGGAACAGATTGGTTTCCACAAAGCTGTTGCAGAGGAATCCCCCAGGAGCGCGGCAGATCTGCAGGAATCGGGCGGGGTTGGGACGGATTTTAGGGTTTGCTCCAACGAGTTCGCAGTAGTGAGGCACCAGTGACTTGGGGATCTATAGTACAGAGAAAGGTATTACTGAAGAATGGACAGAGACTCTCCGTAATAGAGGGAACCTGTCATGTTCTTACTTATTAGTAAACCGCCCCCAATGTTATTTAGTACATGTTCTGTACAGTAACCTGTTGTTTTTTGTTTTGTTTTAATCATTGAATTTATCTGAAAAAAAGCACTTATCTGAAAAAAAACACTTAGATGTTTTCATTAACAAATGGCCCAAACAGTCATACAGTCACCTGGGTCGGTACAGACATGTTAATCAACTGCAGACATGCTGAAATTCCTCTAATGCTCTCTAGAGGGACCTGTGTGAGGTCACGACCATGTGACCATAACAGACGGAGAAGGCGGGACACGTCTAGTCAGAATGTGGCCGGAAGTAAGCAAAATGCACATGAGCGCCCGCTCCCAGAGAACCCCGGGAGCACACACTGTAAGGATTCACAAGTCTGCAGTCGTTTAGGGTAACTGCACACTTGAACCCAAAGACTGAAAATCCCTTTAATTGATAAGCAAGATAAAAGATCAATTCAGTGTTCTTATTAAATGGTTGTTAATGCACATCTATCCTACCTTTCCAACAGAGCGTAGGGAGGTGGGGCGCGGGAGGGGGCCGTTACACACCTCCCAGATTAGGCAGCCAAGACACCACATGTCTGCTGACCTGTGACATGGAGAACATACCCACATTAAATGGAGTCGGTCACATAAAGAATATGTACATAAACAGCCTTTGGAAGACAATACGCAGTCTTACCACTTTTCCCCAGAAGTCTTTGAACGATCCGATTTTTCGGGGGGATTATACTTCTCCAGTTCAGGACCTTTTTTGGGGGCACTTTCCTCGCTGCCAGCTGCGTACATATAGTCCAGACCCCCGAGCTTCCACTCTCCTGCCCGGTCCACAAACACCGCCGACATATACACATTATTGTGAATGAGGCTGCAATCATTCGTCAGAAAACTGAGAGCTTTCTACATCCAAACAGGAAAGAATAGAACGGATCAGAACATGGACACAGGATGTATGGAGACAAGAACATATAATATATAATATACACCCACCACGACCTGGTGAAGACCCCAAGAAATCTCGAGCTCGCTGATTCCTCCAGTGTCAGCTCTGGATTTTATATACGACCCCAGAGAGGTGACAGGCTCAGTCACGATGTACAAAGATTTGTCTGTCTGTAACAACATACAGAAGAGCGGCGGCATCAGAACAATGACGGACAGAATGGCAGCGTTTCTGACTGGTATAAAAGCTGGTGAAAAATGTTATTTCTACAGCATCAAATGCTCCATAGCATTAATCTACAAATAAGCTCTTTTGTACTCTCGTCCCACAGGCATCATCCCCCAGCCGTACCCGCCTCTGCATCCCCCAGCCGTACCCGCCTCTGCATCCCCCAGCCGTACCCGCCTCTGCATCCCCCAGCCGTACCCGCCTCTGCATCCCCCAGCCGTACCCGCCTCTGCATCCCCCAGCCGTACCCGCCTCTGCATCCCCCAGCCGTACCCGCCTCTGCATCCCCCAGCCGTACCCGCCTCTGCATCCCCCAGCCGTACCCGCCTCTGCATCCCCCAACCGTACCCGCCTCTGCATCCCCCAGCCGTACCCGCCTCTGCATCCCCCAGCCGTCATGCCCCTTTAGCCTATTAGTGGAGGAGTCTTACCACTGTGGCCCCAAGAAGAGGGTCTCTGAAGAGCCCAAGCTGAATGGAGCAGTGATCATCGTGCCACCAAATTCACTCTTATTAACCCCTTCACCCCCGGGCCTATTTTGACCCTAATGACCAGGCCATTTTTGTCAATTCTGACCAGTGTCCCTTTATGAGGTAATATCTCTGGAACGCTTCAACGGATCCTAGCGATTCTGAGATTGTTTTTTCGTGACATATTGGGCTTCATGTTAGTATTAAATTTAGGTCGATAATTTTTGCGATTATTTGTGAAAAAATCAAAAATATGGCAAAAATTTTGAAAATTTTGCAATTTTCAAATTATGAATTTTTATTCTGCTAAACCAGAGAGGTATGTGACACAAAATAGTTAATAAATAACATTTCCCACATGTCTACTTTACATCAGCACAATTTTGGGAAAAAAAAAATTTTGTTCGGAAGTTATAAGGGTTCAAAGTTCATCAGCAATTTGTCATTTTTCCAGCAAAATTTACAAAACCATTTTTTTTAGCGACCACATCACATTTGAAGTCCCTTTGAGGGGTTTACATGACAGAAAACACCCAAAAGTGACACCATTCCAAAAACTGCACCCCTCAAGCTACTCAAAACTACATTCAAGAAGATTATTAACCCTTCAGGTGCTTCACACGAACTAAAGCAAAGTGGAAGGAAAAAATGGTCATTTTAAATTTTTCAACAAAAATGTTCTTTTAGCCTCAATTCTTTAATTTTCACATGGGCAACAGGATAAAATGGATCCTAAAAATTGTTGGGTAATTTCTCCTGAGTACATCGATACCTCATATGTGGTCATAAACCACTGTTTGGGCGCACGGCAGGGCTCAGAAGGGAAGGAGCGCAATTTGACTTTTGGAGCTAATTTTCCATTCAAAAAGTCAAATGGCGCTCCTTACCTTCTGAGCCCTGCTGTGTGCCCAAACAGTGGTTTATGACCACATATGAGGTATCGGTGTACTCAGGAGAAATTGCCCAACAAACTTTAGGATCCATTTTATCCTGTTCCCCATGTGAAAATGAAAAAATTTAGGCTAAAAGAAAATTTGTGTGGAAAAAAAAAGTACTTTTTCATTTTTACAGATCAATTTGTGAAGCACCTGAGGGTTCAAAAAGCTCACCACCCATCTAGATATGTTCCCTGGTGGTAGTCTAGTTTCCAAAATGGGGTCACTTGTGGGGGAGCTCCAATGTGTAGGCACACAGGGACTCTCCAAATGTGACATGGTGTCCGCTAACAATTTGACTGAAAAATTTGCTCCAATTGTTAGCGGACACCATGTTGGGTATGGAGAGCCCCTGTGTGCCTAAACATTGGAGCTCCCCCACAAGTGACCCCATTTTGGAAACTAGACCCCGCAGGGAACTTATCTAGATGGGTGGTGAGCATTTTGAACACCCCGGTGCTTCACAAAATAATCTGTAAAAATGAAAAAAGAAAATTTTTGTGGAAAGAAAAGTACTTACTCAATTTTACAGATGAATTTGTGAAGCACCTGGGGGTTCAATATGTTCACAACCCATCTAGATAAGTTCCCTGGGGGGTCTAGTTTCCAAAATGGGGGCACTTGTGGGGGGAGCTCCAATGTTTAGGCACACAGGGGCTCTCCATACGCGACATGGTGTCCGCTAACAATTGGAATTATTAGCGGACACCATGTCGCACATGGAGAGCCCATGTGTGCCTAAACATTGGAGCTCACCCACAAGTGACCTCATTTTGAAAACTAGACACCCCAAAGAACACATCTAGATGCATAGTGAGCACTTTCAACCCCCAGGTGCTTCACAAATTGATCTGTAATAAGGAAAAAGTACTTTTTTTTTTTCACACAAATTTTCTTTTTTTCATTTTTACGGATCAATTTGTGAGGCACCTGGGGGTTCAAAGTGTTCACTATGCATCTAAATATAGTGAAGCCCATTTTTATTTTTTTTCTAGCACTAATTCTAGAAAAAAAAAGGCGTGAGGCTCCGCCATATTTTTGGTCCAGGCAGGTACAACTTGGCAGCTACGGACTGCCAGCAACCCCCAGCTGCCTCATTGTACCTGGCTGGCAACCAAAAATACAGCGAAGCCCATTTTTATTTTTTTTCTAAGACTAATTCTAGAAAAAAAATGGCGTGGGGCTCCGCCACATTTTTGGTCCAGCCAGGTACAACTTGGCAGCTACGGATTGCCACCAACCCCCAGCTGCCTCGTTGTACCTGGCTGGCATCCAAAAATACAGCAAAGCCCTTTTTTTTTTCTAGAACTGATTCTAGAAAAAAAAATTACGTGGGGCTCCGCCATATTTTTGGTCCAGCCAGGTACAACTAGGCAGCTGGGGGCTGGAATCCGCAGCATGGAGAGGCCCAAGCGTTCTGGGCCCCCAATGCTGCGAATTGCAGCCCGCAGTCGCTCCAGAAAATGGCTCATTCATTGAAGCGCTATTTTCTGGCGCTGTACCCAGACTCTTCCAGTTGCCCTGGTGACGGTGGCAAACTGGGTAATAAAGGGGTTAATGCCAGCTTTTTATTGGCAGCTGGCACTAAGCCCGAGATTCATAATATAGGGCCAATGTTAGACCCGCCATTAGGAATCTCTGGTAAATAGTCAGAAAATACACACAGAGAAAAATCTTTTTATTTGGAAAAAAAAAAAACACAAACAAAATTCGGACTCCATGTTTATTATAAAGATCCGACGTAGTCCACAACGAAGGTCCCACGACGCTCGATCGCCTCTGACGTTATCCACAACGAAGGTCCCACGACACTCGATCGCCTCCGACGTAGTCCACAACGAAGGTCCCACGACGCTCGATCGCCTCCGACGTAGTCCACAACGAAGGTCCCACAACGCTCGATCGCCTCTGGTCAATCCAGAGACTGCAGCAAGGGATGAAGTGTCCTCTTCCTACAGTCTCTGGGGTCAGAGTTATGGTGCACTGTATGACAATGATCTGTCATACAGTGCACCATGACTATGATCCCAGAGACTACAACAAGAGGACACTTGATCCCTTGTTGCACCCATCCATCCACCTATGCACCCATCATCCACGCACACAACCACGCACGCACATCCACGCACGCTGACATCCACACGCACGCTGACATCCACGCATGCTGACATGCACGCATGCTGACATGCACGCATGCTGACATTCACGCACGCTGGCATTCACGCACGCTGGCATCCACGCTCGCACGCTGACATCCACGCACGCTGACATTCAAGCACGCACACATCCACGCACGCTGACATCCACACATGCACACATCCACGCACGCACGTTGACATTCACGCATGCTGACATCCACGCATGCACACATCCACACACACACGCCGACATCCATCTATGCACACATCCACACACGCACACGTCTATGCACACACACGTCTATACACGCACACGTTTAAGCACGTGTCCACATGCACACATCTACACACGCACAGGTCCACGCATGCTCATGTACGCTCACGCACATGTCCACGCATGCACCCCCCATCCATCTATCCATTCACACATCCATCCATCATCCATCAAGTCATTCATTCATCCATCCATCCATACATACATAGACACATACATACATACATACTTACCTCCCTCGATCCACCGATGAGCAGGAGGCCGGGAGAGGAGGCGGGGCCACAGACCGGCGGACAGAGGAGGCACACAGCTGGAGACAGAGCGGCTGCAGCGGCGGGTGCACCGAAGTGTGCAGCCTGCCGCACGACGTGAGGGGGGCTGCTAGGGGGGCTGCCAGGGGGAGCTGCCAAGCAGCGGCACAGGAGGGAACTGCGGCGTCTGACCGGCGGGTGCAGCCCGCCGGCAGATACAGTATAATAGAGGGGGGGTGGGCGGGCTGGGGAGGACAGGGGGGGGCCCTGTATAGTCCTGGAGCTGGAGGGGGCTGTGGAGGGGTGGGCACTTGCCGATCCGCCCCTCCAGATCTGATTGGAGAGCTCCAATCAGATCTGGAGGGGTGAATCCCTGTGATTCCCTCCGATCGGCAGTTTCACTTTTAAACTGCCGATCGGAGGGGTCCTGGGCTTGGGGGGGTTAATCCACCCCCTGTGGGGTAATCTACAGGTTGTCACAGAGCAGCAGCATCTGTGACACCTGAGTGACCCCACTCACAGGAGCTGCAGCAGCTCAAATCTGCCAGGATGTTATACAACGTCCTGTGTCGGAACAGGCAGAAACACAGGACGTTGTACAACGTCCTATGTCGGGAAGGGGTTAAGAAGCCACACATTGCTGGGCTCGGCTGATCTTCAGTACTATCATTAGAATCAATTGAGTGGCGGTGCGCATGATTGACCTCTGCTCCATCCAGCCGGGGTCCCCAGAGCCCCTTGTTTTCGGGAATGTCAAACCCTCAGCGTTTGGAAACTTTGCCTTCAAACTTGAGAACTCCCCTTTATGCCATCTGCATTTGTTGCATTTTTATTGCCTTTTTTATGCGCTTTTCAGTGCAGATTTGTCACAAATTCTAAAGGGAATCCTTGTGCCAACTAAGTTGAAGAGAATCCTGAAGTCTCATGCACACACACAGTATAAATCTGCCACATGCCGATTCTTGTAACGTTTTTGCTGCAAATTTCTAATGAATGGGAAAAATCTGCACCAAAAATGCAGCAGAATCACGTTTTATTCCGGTGTTTTTCTTGCCAGAAGATGCAGAAATTTCTGCACAAAATACTAAACGTGCACACACAGCCTTCAATGAAAGACTCAGCTCTCAACAAGCACCATTACCTCCAAGCCGTCCACATACGCCAAGATGTTCGGGTGCCGCAGAGTCTTGATTCTTTTCAGGGCGGATTTGGCTGCTTGTGTCTGATCTTCTGCTCCAGGACGAATTTCATAAGCGAAAACAGATACTGGATCACCACCGGCCTGAGAAACAAAGATTGAAGTGATCTACAGGTCAATAGTCTGATCACCACTGGCCTGATCAAACATAGAAGTGATCTACAGGTCAATAGTCTGATCACCACTGGCCTGATCCAAGATAGAAGTGATCTACAGGTCAATAGTCTGATCACCACCGGCCTGATCCAAGATAGAAGTGATCTACAGGTCAATAGTCTGATCACCACCGGCCTGATCCAAGATAGAAGTGATCTACAGGTCAATAGTCTGATCACCACCGGCCTGATCAAACATAGAAGTGATCTATAGGTCAATTGTCTGATCAAATGTGATAAGGTATCAAACATTAGAACATTATATATCACAAACACTGGAAATAACCTCAGTCTATGGGACACAATACAGCAGGATCTCGGGGCGACGTCTGGCACACGGTGATCATGTACCGGACAGGCAGGAGGGGGCATTATTCAGCCCCCATACACAGGCACACCGGGTGTCTGGACATTTTGATCACAGTGAGGTAGACATAAGGGGGTGTCACACGCGTCAATATCGCCTGCACGATATCGGCTGCACGTGACGTTGCAGCGATATTGACGCGTGTGACATACTGCATCAACCAGCGATAAATCGCTGGTTGATGGTCGCCAGGTTTCAGAACCAGCTCTGAAACCTGGCGATTGTCGCCCGGTGGACACGCAGCATCGCTGCGTGTGACACCGGGACTAGCGATATTCCAGCTCCCAGCGCCTGTCACAAGCGCTGGGAGCTGGTATCCAAGGTACACTGCGGGTAACTAGGCAGCGCGCGCTGCCTAGATACCCGACGTGTACCTTAGTTACCAGCCTCCTCCGCTCACCCGGTGAGCGGAGGAGGCTGGTAACTAAGGTACACTGCGGGTAACTAGGCAGCGCGCGCTGCCTAGATACCCGACTGTGTACCTTAGTTACCAGCCTCCTCCGCTCACCGAGTGAGCGGAGGAGGCTGGTAACTAAGGTACACGTCGGGTATCTAGGCAGCGCGCGCTGCCTAGTTACCCGCAGTTTACCTTGGAGACCAGGCTGCTCCCGCTTCCAGCAGGCTGGCAGCGGGAGCAGGACATCGTGGAAACGATATTTAAATCGTTTCCATGATGTCACTGGTCAATTGATCGCTGGTGAGTCTGTCTGTGTGACAGCTCACCAGCAATCAGCCGTCAATGTCGTCAGCGATCAGATCGCTGACGACATTGACGCGTGTGACACCCCTATAGAGTTGTGGAGTCTGTAAGTCAATTTTATGACTTGTTCATCAATGGCTGGTGTATAATGATTAGAAATTTACCAGAGTAAAACAGTAAATAAGGGTTTCCAATATATAAAAAATGTATTATATTTGTATTAATAGATATATAAACATTTCAAATGGGATTGTCATCACAAAGTGACTGTTCAAACCAAGCACAGGCGCTCAGTGCACCCTTGGTGTGGCCGAGCAGCTCAGGGCATTTTCCCACCAATTGTTTCCATCTATCTTGGGTTTTTTAGTCCTACTGTAGAGCCAGAGGAGTCAATCAAAGAAAAAGAGGGTGGAGATATAATGAGAACAAGTGGGTGGAAAGGAACTGCCCGGGCACATCAAGGGTGCACTGAGCGCCTGTGCTTGGTTTGAACAGTCATGTTATACTGACAGACTTCATTTAGGTAAATATTCAGCAAGCTATTTTAATAAATTAATTCTATAATTTGTTAAAGTTGCAGATGGAGTCACTACATTTCTATGAACTCCAGCTCCACAGCTCTGGGTAGACACAAAAATCTGGAGTGAACCAAAAGAATACGGATGTATAAAACTGGCATTCGAGAAGTAGAAGACTTTCCAGCTAACAAAGGTCCCCATGTGGAGGATAAACACCTAAATACTCTGACACATCAACGTTACAGTGCAGTGACTCAAGTTATCATTCTATAAAACAGGTACAATAGTCTACATTTAAAGCGGATCAGTCCCGTTTGCTCGGCGCCTGGGGGTGATCCTCAACTCTGTCCTCTCCTTCAAGTCACATATCCAAGCCCCTACCACCTCCTGCTGACGCCAACTCAAAAACGTTTACTGGATCTGTGCATTCTTTAACCAAGAATCTGCAAAAACAGTAGTGTATGCCCTCATTATCTCCTGCCTGGACTACTGCAACGTCAAGCTCTGTGGCCTCCCTGCTAACACTCTCACACACCTCTACAATCTATCCTAAACTCAGCTGTCCAACTAACCCACCTGTCCCCCCGCTATTCCCCAGTCTCTTCTCACCTACTGTATCCTCACCCATCCTTTGTAGACTGTGAGCCCTCTCGGGCAGGGTCCTCTCTCTCCTCACCTACTGTATCTATCCTCACCCATCCCTTGTAGACTGTGAGCCCTCTCAGGCAGGGTCCTCTCTCCTCACCTACTGTATCCTCACCTATCCCTTGTAGATTGTGAGTCCTCGTGGCCAGGGTCCTCTCTCCTCACCTACTGTAATCTCACCCATCCCTTGTAGACTGTGAGTCCTCGTGGGCAGGGTCCTCTCTCCTCACCTACTGTATGCTCACCCATCCCTTGTAGACTGTGAGCCCTCATGGGCAGGGTCCTCTTCCCTCACCTACTGTATCCTCACCCATCCCTTGTAGACCGTGGGGGTGATTTTTTGGGAGGAGCAGGTTTGGAGGGGGGGCATTTTATTGAGGGGTGCAGATTTGGGAGGGTCTTTTTGGAGGGGCGAGGTGTAGGTGGGGGGGGGGGCTTTTTAGGGGGTGGAGGTACTTTATGTTTTGATTTAGCAGTGCCCCCAGGAGGCTGTGAAGGACGAGGCCCACTTCTTGCAGAGGTGCTCTAAATACTCTGCAGTGAGGGAAACTCACTTCAAGAGACTGTCTGATCTCCTCCAAGACTTCACCTCCATGGAGGAGGAAGAGAAACTGCCAATACTACTGGGGGAAGAGGGAAGTGCAGTGGCCATAGCAGCGCAATATGTCAGTGCCTGCCACAGACTAAGAGGAGCCCGATATGCCATAGACCTCTGTACCCCACCCTAGACACGTCCCTATCCCCCAACTAAGAGCCTGTTATGCCATGGACTTCTATACCCCACCCTGGAGATGTCCATACCCCCTAAAAGGATCCTGCTATATCCTGGACCTCTATATGCCTCCCCACTCCCATCCCCCTATTATTACCATTTGTTTTGGCAATGCTAATATGTACTTTGTCCTGCCAATAAAGCTAATTTGAATTTAACTGATAATACATTTTCCAATTACTTTGTGACATTTATTTGCAAAATAATCATTCTATTCTATTTTGTTATAACTAAGAATAGTTCGTTACTATTCCGGTCGCCGGGCTCTACAGCTAGTACTGTATATAGGGACATTATGTGAGGGCTCATACTTTAAATAAGGGGCTATGTGGGGGTTCATGGTGTATATAAGGGGCTATGTGGGGGTTCATGCTGTATATAAGGGTCTATGCGGGGGTTCATGGTCTATATAAGGCGCTATATGGGGGTTCATGGTGTATATAAGGGGCTATGTAAGGGTTCATGGTGTATATAAGGGGCTATGTAAGGGTTCATGGTGTATATAAGAGGCTATGTTGGGGTTCATGGTGTATACAAGAGGGTTATATGGAGGTTTACGCTGTATATAAGGGGCTATGTTGGGGTTCATACTGCATATAGGGAGGCAATATGGAATGGGAACTCATACTGTAAATATAGGGGCTATGTAAGGGGCTTATACCATACGGAGGAACCATGTGTGGGCTTATATTTAGGGGGGATTGTGGCCTCATACTGCATACAGGAGGCTATGCGCAGGCTCATACTGCATACAGGAGGCTATGCGCGGGCTCATACTGCATACAGGAGGCTATGCGCGGGCTCATACTGCATACAGGAGGCTATGCGCGGGCTCATACTGCATACAGGAGGCTATGCGCGGGCTCATACTGCATACAGGAGGCTATGCGCGGGCTCATACTGCATACAGGAGGCTATGCGCGGGCTCATACTGCATACAGGAGGCTATGCGCGGGCTCATACTGCATACAGGAGGCTATGCGCGGGCTCATACTGCATACAGGAGGCTATGCGCGGGCTCATACTGCATACAGGAGGCTATGCGCGGGCTCATACTGCATACAGGAGGCTATGCGCGGGCTCATACTGCATACAGGAGGCTATGCGCGGGCTCATACTGCATACAGGAGGCTATGCGTGGGCTCATACTGCATACAGAAGGCTATGCGCGGGCTCATACTGCATACAGGAGGCTATGCGCGGGCTCATACTGCATATAGGAGGCTATGCGCGGGCTCATACTGCATACAGGAGGCTATGCGCGGGCTCATACTGCATACAGGAGGCTATGCGCAGGCTCATACTGCATACAGGAGGCTATGCGCGGGCTCATACTGCATACAGGAGGCTATGCGCGGGCTCATACTGTATACAGGAGGCTATGCGCGGGCTCATACTGTATACAGGAGGCTATGCGCGGGCTCATACTGTATACAGGAGGCTATGCGCGGGCTCATACTGTATACAGGAGGCTATGCGCGGGCTCATACTGTATACAGGAGGCTATGCGCGGGCTCATACTGTATACAGGAGGCTATGCGCGGGCTCATACTGTATACAGGAGGCTATGCGTGGGCTCATACTGCATACAGGAGGCTATGCGCGGGCTCATACTGCATACAGGAGGCTATGCGCGGGCTCATACTGCATACAGGAGGCGATGTGAGGGTTCATACTGTATACAGGAGGCTATGTGAGGGTTCATAGGGTTTATTGGGGGATGTCAGCAGAATTAATTTCAGCCTATTGGTTCGGGCTCTACCGTCACGGTCTGTCATGTGGCCCCTCAGGATAATGAGCTGCTCTCCGCTGCTCTTAAGGCCACTTTACACACACAGATATCTGTGACCAACTTCTGAACAGATCTCTGGTTGCAGTGAAATCATGGACACATTGTTACATTTGTACACAGTCACAAAATGGAACAATGTGTCCATGATTTCACTGCAACCAGAGAACTGTTCAGAAGTTGGTCACAGATATCTGTGTGTGTAAAGTGGCCTTTACACTCATAGGCTTCTATTTATACACAAATAAGGGTATGTGCACACTGGGCGGGTTTTCGGCGGTTTACCAGTGTAAACCGCCGTTTTGCATACATTAGTTTTATTTAAATTTATGTTAATCCAAACCGACGTTTGGATTAACATTGAAACTAATGTAACCCGCCCAAGCCTGTGCACATACCGGCGGTTACCCAGCGTCATCCGTTGCTAACCCGCAGGTTTCCCAGCGGGTTAGCAAAGAATGACCATGTTCTAAACACCGGCCGGTTCTGCAGCGGCTGCAAGCAGAATCATGTGCTGCTTCCAGCCGCTGCAGAATCTCCGCCGAGAACCCGCTGGGCAGCCGCCGGATACCGCCCGCACATACCCGCCAGGAAGCCGGTGCACGGCGCCGGAGCTTCCTGGCGGATCCCGCCAGCAGCCGCCGACCGAACCGCCGGGTAAGTGTGCACTTACCCTTAGACCTGTCAGTCATAGGAAAGGACCCCGGCAGGACCTCTGACTCTCTGAATATTTGTCCTAGTCACATTGTCCCCGGCCATCGTTTCACTGTCTCCTCCTGAATCCTGCAGCTCTTCAAAGTGACACAGACCTGCTGCAATAACAGAGCCGGCTCTGGATCACACATCCTGGGGATATTGATGAGTTAGCGAAACAGTGTGTCCTCTCATAACATGAGACGCAACAATCACTATTATCACTACAGAACTGGGTGTCCTGTGCCTCCTAGTCCTCCTGCTCTGTATATCCCTGCCCCACCGCTGATTGGCAGCTTTCTGCCTATGCATAGTGTTCATAATCAGTGTCAATCAGTGGTGTGGGCGGGGTTATACAGGGTTCAGGAGTCCGAGCTCTGCAGAGAAAAAACATTTTATCACAACTGCTGAACCCAGTAAACTAAGTGACACATAACTGGAATCAGGGTTTTCCACCTATATCATGCTGCTCTCAGATTACATAGCAAAAACTTGATGACACATTCAGTAAAAGCGATCACGACTTGTAAAGGATCCAGGAAAGTGGAGGTCACCTGCTATAAAATACCTAAAATAACAAACTCGGCCCCAAGTCTCGACCCGGCTCCCATCGCTGGTCCTGTCTCTGTGTTTAGTTTATGCTGCAGCTTTAATGTCACCTCTGCTGCCAAACACTGAGCTCAGAGGCTCCGGTGTTCTAGCTCGGCTGAGCTCAGTGATTGGCTGCAGTGGTGAGGCACACTGCTGACGTGACTTAAAAAGGCACAGGCAGGAGCAGCAATGGGGCAAACACTGGACCTGGGGAGGGCGAGTACCTGATGGTTGTCACTTTAGAGCATTTGGGGTCCTATTTCCTTACAGTGGAAACCGGGTCGGCTACAGGTTTTCGTGGGCCCCGGGTAAGAGAGTCTTAGTGCGCCCCTTTAACACATCCCACCATATATAGAGGCTGCGAGCTGAATATATACAACTAGCTGTGAGCCCGATTCTAAAGAATCGGGAGTCTAGAATCCGTACCAATGAGAGTGGCGATTATGGGTATGGAGCTCAGCGGGGAAAGCGCTGAGTTCCATGCCCGGCGCCTGGTTATGTTTTAGGGCATGACAGTCGGCGGCACCGTGGTCGGCGCTTTGAGCGCCGAAGTCTGTAGCTGGGCGAAGACCTTCGGTGTTCGCCCAGCTACTGGCGGGGGCACCGGCAGATGTTGGGCTCCTTGTGGGGAGCAGTGGTGGAGCTCGGGCTCCAGGCGGGGGAGACCGCTGCAGCTCGGGTTCCTGCCGGGGAGCAACGCCGGAGCTCGGGCTTGTAGCAAAGGGCACCGCTGGAGCTCGGGCTCGTGGCTGTGGGCACCGCCGGAGCTCGGGCTCCTGCCGGGGACCACCGCCGGAGGTCGGGCTTGTTGCGGGGGGGCACCGCAGGAGCTGGGGCTCGTGGCACCGCCGGAGCTCGGGCTCGTGGCGGGGACCACCGCCGGAGGTTGGGCTTGTTGCGGGGGGCCCCGCAGGAGCTCGGGCTCCTGCCGGGGACCACCGCCGGAGGCACTGTGGAAGACATGGAGGCTATATGGTTTTCAAAATGGCGCTGAATGTAAGGCGCTGTGCTCATTGGTTGTTGTGTGCTGGCGCCGACCAATGAGCATAGCGCCTCACTTCTCATAGAGATACATGGAGGAATGAGGCGCTATTCTCATTGGTCGCTGTATATTTTTAAACATGGCGCCGTGATTCTGATTGGCGGCTGACTTCCCATAGAGATACATGGAGGAATGAGGCGCGAATCTCATTGGTTGGTGTATATTTTTAAACATGGCGCCGTGATTCTGATTGGCGCCTGACTTCCCATAGAGATACATGGAGGAATGAGGCGCGAATCTCATTGGTTGGTGTATATTTTGAAATATGGCACGGTGATTCTGATTGGCGCCTGACTTCCCATAGAGATACATGTAGGAATGAGGTGCTATTCTCATTGGTCGCTGAATATTTTTAAACATGGCGCCGTGATTCTGATCGGTGCCTGACTTTCTATAGAGATAGATGGAGGAATGAAGCTCGAATCTCAATGGCCGCGATGTATTTTTTAACCTGGCGCTGTGAATCTGATTGGTCGGCGCTCAGCGGGGAGACCGGGGAGTTGGATGCCCGGGGCCTGGTTATGTTTTGGGCCACGGTGTTCGGCGGCACTGCGGTCGGCGGTTTGAGCGCGGAAGTCTGTAGCTGGGCTTGTTGCGGGGGGCACCGCTGGAGCTCGGGCTCGTGGCTGTGGGCACCGCCGGAGCTCGGGCTCCTGCCGGGGACCACCGCCGGAGGTCGGGCTTGTTGCGGGGGGGCACCGCAGGAGCTGGGGCTCGTGGCACCGCCGGAGCTCGGGCTCGTGGCGGGGACCACCGCCGGAGGTTGGGCTTGTTGCGGGGGGCCCCGCAGGAGCTCGGGCTCCTGCCGGGGACCACCGCCGGAGGCACTGTGGAAGACATGGAGGCTATATGGTTTTTCAAAATGGCGCTGAATGTAAGGCGCTGTGCTCATTGGTTGTTGTGTGCTGGCGCCGACCAATGAGCATAGCGCCTCACTTCTCATAGAGATACATGGAGGAATGAGGCGCTATTCTCATTGGTCGCTGTATATTTTTAAACATGGCGCCGTGATTCTGATTGGCGGCTGACTTCCCATAGAGATACATGGAGGAATGAGGCGCGAATCTCATTGGTCGGTGTATATTTTTAAACATGGCGCCGTGATTCTGATTGGCGCCTGACTTCCCATAGAGATACATGGAGGAATGAGGCGCGAATCTCATTGGTTGGTGTATATTTTGAAATATGGCACGGTGATTCTGATTGGTGCCTGACTTCCCATAGAGATACATGTAGGAATGAGGTGCTATTCTCATTGGTCGCTGAATATTTTTAAACATGGCGCCGTGATTCTGATCGGTGCCTGACTTTCTATAGAGATAGATGGAGGAATGAAGCTCGAATCTCATTGGCCGCGATGTATTTTTTAACCTGGCGCTGTGAATCTGATTGGTTGGCGCTCAGCGGGGAGACCGGGGAGTTGGATGCCCGGGGCCTGGTTATGTTTTGGGCCACGGTGTTCGGCGGCACTGCGGTCAGCGGTTTGAGCGCGGAAGTCTGTAGCTGGGCTTGTTGCGGGGGGCACCGCAGGAGCTCGGGTTCCTGGCGGAGAGCCCCACCGGAGGTCGGGCTTGTTGCGGGTGAGCTCTGGCGGGGTCGGCGGGGTGTAGGTGTGCAATGGCCGCTTGGCGGCATTGCTCGGCTGGGGCATGCGCCGGTGCCAATGCTTTGCGGCCAATGCTTCGTGGGTCGCGTGGCTGCTGGGAAGTATCGCCGAAACTTATGGAAGTGCGTTATGGGCCGAATGACCAAGGGCCGAGGGGGGGGGTGCTGGTGGACTTTGGTTTTTGTATTTTCTTGCTGACCAAGGAGGGGGGGAGCTGTTGAAAAAAAAAATTCCTTTTTGCTGACCACTTTCAAAAATCGCAAGTAGGGCTGAAAAACGCATGCGAGTTAGGCTTTGCGAGTTTGCCTTTCCGAGTTTGCTACTGCGAGTTTGCCGTTGCGAGTTTGCCTTTCAAAGTTTGCTATTGCGAGTTTGTGATAGGGAGTTTGCCTTTGTGAGGCAGCCACGCACACGACGACGGAAACAGTGCCGAAACTTATGGAAGTGAGTTAGGGTAATTATATATTAGATATACAATCCTTGTAAATATAATCTCACTAATGTGCTGTGTCTCTCCCTGTGCACTGTCCCCCTTCTGCTGTCTTCTCCCCCTGTGCGCCGTCCCCCTTCAGCTGTCTTCTCCCCCCCTGTACGCCGTCCCCCTTCCGCTGTCTTCTCCCCCCCTGTGCGCCGTCCCCCTTCCGCTGTCTTCTCCCCCCCTGTGCGCCGTCCCCCTTCCGCTGTCTTCTCCCCCCCTGTGCGCCGTACCCCTTCCGCTGTCTTCTCCCCCCCTGTGCGCCGTCCCCCTTCCGCTGTCTTCTCCCCCCCTGTGCGCCGTCCCCCTTCCGCTGTCTTCTCCCCCCCTGTGCGCCGTCCCCCTTCCGCTGTCTTCTTCCCCCGTGCGCCGTCCCCCTTCCGCTGTCTTCTCCCCCGTGCGCCGTCCCCCTTCCGCTGTCTTCTCCCCCCTGTGCACTGTCCCCCTTCCGCTGTCTTCTCCCCCCTGTGCACTGTCCCCCTTCCGCTGTCTTCTCCCCCCTGTGCACTGTCCCCCTTCCGCTGTCTTCTCCCCCCTGTGCACTGTCCCCCTTCCGCTGTCTTCTCCCCCCTGTGCACTGTCCCCCTTCCGCTGTCTTCTCCCCCCTGTGCACTGTCCCCCTTCCGCTGTCTTCTCCCCCCTGTGCACTGTCCCCCTTCCGCTGTCTTCTCCCCCCTGTGCACTGTCCCCCTTCCGCTGTCTTCTCCCCCCTGTGCACTGTCCCCCTTCCGCTGTCTTCTCCCCCTGTGCACTGTCCCCCTTCCGCTGTCTTCTCCCCCCTGTGCACTGTCCCCCTTCCGCTGTCTTCTCCCCCCTGTGCACTGTCCCCCTTCCGCTGTCTTCTCCCCCCTGTGCACTGTCCCCCTTCCGCTGTCTTCTCCCCCCTGTGCACTGTCCCCCTTCCGCTGTCTTCTCCCCCCTGTGCACTGTCCCCCTTCCGCTGTCTTCTCCCCCCTGTGCACTGTCCCCCTTCCGCTGTCTTCTCCCCCCTGTGCACTGTCCCCCTTCCGCTGTCTTCTCCCCCCTGTGCACTGTCCCCCTTCCGCTGTCTTCTCCCCCTGTGCACTGTCCCCCTTCCGCTGTCTTCTCCCCCCTGTGCACTGTCCCCCTTCCGCTGTCATCTCCCCCTGTGCACTGTCCCTCTTCCGCTGTCTTCTCCCCCAGTGTATGGAGTCTGCCCTGTGTGTATATGGCACTGTATACACATATATCACCCTGTGTATGGGGTCTTCCCTGTATACCGGCTGTAGTGCCCCGCCAGGACATTGCAGCCGTCACTATGGAGACTGCACACGCTGATGCGGTAACGGACGCCGGTGGTGAGGCCATGTACATCACGTGACTGTGTCCCCCGTTACACCGCCCCCTGCAGCCCGGGGGAGGACACGCACCTTTTTTTTGCCCTTCTGTATCGCCCATCCTCCCGGTAATTCCTCTCTGTCTCCGGTGATATCATAGGGGAAATCACGGGCCGGGTCCCGGGACCAGAACCACATCTTCTCACCGGGGAGACACGTCACCGTGACGTACGGAGCTGGGCGGGGCTAGCCAGACACGTCACCAACTGAGTCATGTGACTCCAGGAAACGTCACCACTTACATCACGTGATTGGTTTAGTCGTCAGGAAGGGAATGTATCACGTGACAGCTACATCATTGGCAAATAAAGAGCCCGTACACGTGTAGCGGCCACGGCTGGATCCGGCAGGAGGCGGAATAACCGCTCTGCTGAGGAGTCACGTCATAGACCACATTCCTGAAACTGCGCAGATAATCAGGGCTATACGGTACCGGTGAGGGCCTCAAGGGCCCCGGTGCAAAAGCTCCAACGGGGCCCCCAATTATTACAAATCTTAATAGTATTAGTCTTTTTCTATGGGCCAAAGGGACTTTTGGGGCCCCCTAGGCTGCAGGGCCCGGGTGCGATCGCAACCCCTGCACCTGTTGTAGTTACACCCCTGGTGAGGGCACATTCCGGAGCCTGGAGGAGCTGTCAGTCTGGCTGTGCCTGCCTGCCTCTCAGTCTGGCTGTGCCTGCCTGCGTCTCAGTCTGGCTGTGCCTGCCTGCCTCTCAGTCTGGCTGTGCCTGCCTGCCTCTCAGTCTGGCTGTGCCTGCCTGCCTCTCAGTCTGGCTGTGCCTGCCTGCCTCTCAGTCTGGCTGTGTCTGTCTCTCAGTCTGGCTGTGCCTGCCTGCCTCTCAGTCTGGCTGTGTCTGTCTGTCTCTCAGTCTGGCTGTGTCTGTCTGCCTCTCAGTCTGGCTGTGCCTGCCTGCCTCTCAGTCTGGCTGTGCCTGCCTGCCTCTCAGTCTGGCTGTGTCTGTCTGTCTCTCAGTCTGGCTGTGTCTGTCTCTCAGTCTGGCTGTGCCTGCCTGCCTCTCAGTCTGGCTGTGCCTGCCTGCCTCTCAGTCTGGCTGTGCCTGCCTGCCTCTCAGTCTGGCTGTGCCGGCCTGCCTCTCAGTCTGGCTGTGCCGGCCTGCCTCTCAGTCTGGCTGTGCCTGCCTGCCTCTCAGTCTGGCTGTGCCTGCCTGCCTCTCAGTCTGGCTGTGCCTGCCTGCCTCTCAGTCTGGCTGTGCCTGCCTGCCTCTCAGTCTGGCTGTGTCTGTCTGTCTCTCAGTCTGGCTGTGCCTGCCTGCCGCTCAGTCTGGCTGTGCCTGCCTGCCGCTCAGTCTGGCTGTGCCTGCCTGCCTCTCAGTCTGGCTGTGCCTGCCTGCCTCTCAGTCTGGCTGTGCCTGCCTGCCTCTCAGTCTGGCTGTGTCTGTCTCTCAGTCTGGCTGTGTCTGTCTAGCTATGTCTGTCTTTCAGTCTGGCTATTTGGCATCCGATTGCAGGGATCAGTTTAGATCCGATGCTGTCCGATTTATATCGGACAGCATCGGATTTTAAAAAATCGTTATGTGAAAGTAGCCTTATGCTTGCGAAAGAATTCCAAAAATTGGGCTGAAAAGTCCCCCCCTCGGCTTATACGCGAGTCACTGTATACTGTATACAATGTATACAGTATATTATGCCCCCCGGGTAGTAATCCTGTAAAGGAGGAGATTAGTATACTTATCCCTCCGCTGTCCCGCTGCCGCTGTCCCGCCGCCGCCATTGCGCTCTTCCGTCTTCATCCAGCGTCTTCCGGCTTCCTCCGGTGGGCGCAGGCAATGACGTCATTGCCTCCGTGACAGAGGAGGAAGCCGGAAGAAGACAGAAGACGCTGGATGAAGATGGAGGAGCGCGATGGCGGCGGCGGGACAGCAGCAGCGGGACAGCGGAGGGATAAGTATACTAATCTCTTCCTTTACAGGATTACTACCCAAGGGGGGGCCTGCATACTGATATGGGGGGGCTGCTGTATATACCTCTGGGGCTGCATATACCTCTGGGGCTGTATATACCTCTGGGGCTGCTGTGTACTACCTAAGGGCTGCTGTATACTACCACTGGGGCTGCTGTATATACCTCTGGGGCTGCTGTATATACCTCTGTGGCTGTATATACCTCTGGGGCTGCTGTATACTACCTCTGGGGCTGCTGTATACTACCACTGGGGCTGCTGCTGTATACTACCATTGGGGCTGCTGTATATTACCACTGGGGCTGCTGTATACTACCACTGGGGCTGCTGTATATACCTCTGGGGCTGCTGTATACTACCACTGGGGCTGCTGTATACTACCACTGGGGCTGCTGCTGTATATACCACTGGGGCTGCTGCTGTATACTACCACTGGGGAGGCTGCTGTATACTACCACTGGGGAGGCTGCTGTATACCACACTGCTGGGGGCTGTATACTTGTGCTGGGGTCCACCCTTGGCTTATACACGAGTCAATAGGTTTTCCCAGGTGTTGGGGGCAAAATTAGGGGGGTCGGCTTATACACGCGTCGGCTTAAACACGAGTATATACCGTACATCACATGCAGGGGTGTCAATACTTTTGGCCACAACTGTAATTCTGTCAGATAATACTCAGTTTCTTCCTGAAAATGATTGCAATCACAAATTCTTTGGTATTATTATCTTCATTTAATTTGTCTTCAATGAAAAACACAAAAAGAATTGTCCTAAAGCCAAATTGGATATAATTCCACGCCAAACATAAAAAAGGGGGTGGACAAAAGTATTGGCACTGTTAGAAAAATCATGTGATGCTTCTCTAATTTGTGTAATTACCTGTGGCACCCAACAGGTGTTGGCAATAACTAAATCACACTTGCAGCCAGTTGACATGGATTAAAGTTGACTCAACCTCTGTCCTGTGTCCTTGTGTGTACCACATTGAGCATGGAGAAAAGAAAGAAGACCAAAGAACTGTCTGAGGACTTGAGAAACCAAATTGTGAGGAAGCATGAGCAATCTCAAGGCTACAAGTCCATCTCCAAAGACGTGAATGTTCCTGTGTCTACCGTGCGCAGTGTCATCATGAAGTTTAAAGCCCATAGCACTGTGGCTAACCTCCCTAGATGTGGACGGAAATGAAAAATTGACGAGAGATTTCAACGCAAGATTGTGCGGATGGTGGATAAAGAACCTTGACTACCATCCAAACAAGTTCAAGCTGCCCTGCAGTCCGAGGGTACAACAGTGTCAACCCGTACTATCCATCGGCGTCTGAATGAAAAGGGACTGTATGGTGGGAGACCCAGGAAGACCCCACTGCTTACCCCGAGACATAAAAAAGCCAGGCTGGAGTTTGCCAAAACTTACCTGAGAAAGCCTAAAACGTTTTGGAAGAATGTTCTCTGGTCAGATGAGACAAAAGTAGAGCTTTTTGGGCAAAGGCATCAACATAGAGTTTACAGGAGAAAAAAAGAGGCATTCAAAGAAAAGTCAAACATGGCGGAGGTTCCTTGATGTTTTGGGGTTGCTTTGCTGCCTCTGGCACTGGACTGCTTGACCGTGTGCATGGCCTTATGAAATCTGAAGACTACCAACAAATTTTGCAGCATAATGTAGGGCCCAGTGTGAGAAAGCTGGGTCTCCCTCAGAGGTCACGGGTCTTCCAGCAGGACAATGACCCAAAACACACTTCAAAAAGCACTAGAAAATGGTTTGAGAGAAAGCACTGGAGACTTGTAAGGTGGCCAGCAATGAGTCCAGACCTGAATCCCATAGAACACCTGTGGAGAGATCTAAAAATGGCTGTTTGGAGAAGGCACCCTTCAAATATCAGGGATCTGGAGCAGTTTGCCAAGGAAGAATGGTCTAAAATTCCAGCAGAGCATTGTAAGAAACTCATTGATGGTTACCAGAAGCGGGTGATTGCAGTTATTTTGGCTAAAGGTTGTGCAACCAAGTATTAGGCTGAGGGTGCCAATACTTTTGTCTGGCCCATTTTTGGAGTTTTGTGTGAAATGATAAATGTTTTGCTTTTTGCTTCATTTTTTTTTGTGTTTTTTCATTGAAGACAAATTAAATGAAGATAATAATACCAACAATTTGTGATTGCCATTATTTTCAGGAAGAAACTGAGTGTTATCTGACAGAATTGCAGGGGTGTCAATACTTTTGGCCACAACTGTAGGAGACACTGGGACTGCTGCATATAAATCAGTGGAGAAAAGGTGGGCATATACATCACAGGAGGGACAGAGGCATATGCATCACATGAGATACAGAGGCTTATAGATCGCAAGAGAGGCTGGGGCATATAGATCACAGGAGGGGCTGGGGCATATAGATCACAAGAGGGGCTGGGGCATATAGATCACAAGAGGGGCTGGGGCATAAAGATCACAGGAGGGGCTGGGGCATATAGATCACAAGAGGGGCTGGGGCATATAGATCACAAGAGGGGCTGGGGCATAAAGATCACAAGAGGGGCTGGGGCATATAGATCACAGGAGGGGCTGGGGCATATAGATCACAAGAGGGGCTGGGGCATATAGATCACAAGAGGGGCTGGGGCATAAAGATCACAAGAGGGGCTGGGGCATAAAGATCACAAGAGGGGCTGGGGCATAAAGATCACAGGAGGCTCTGGAGCATAGACATCACAGGAGGAGCTGGGGGGCATAGACATCACAGGTGGGGCAGGGGCATATACATCACAGGAGGCATTGGGGGGATATACACAGGAGATGCTGGTGGCATAAAGAGCACAATGGGGCACATACAGCACTAGGGAGCAGAGGCAGCACTGGAGGGTAAATACATCATTGGGGGCACATACAGCATTGGAGGAAATATAAAACACAGGGGGGCACAGACATCATTGGGGACACATACTGTACTGGGGGCACATACAGTACTTCGGACCAGTGGCAGCTGCATCATGTTTGTGGAACTAGGGCGTATTTTGCACTGACCCCCAACTACAAAGTGTGTCCTCATCTCATGCTGGTAAGCACACACATTCATCATCGAACACATAGCCTGAGGTATACAGCACCTGGGTGGCACATGGAGCCTGAGGCATACTGCACACAGGTACACCGGGGCCAAATGTACACTGCACACGGGTACACAGGGCTAGAGGCATAGTATACAACACAAAGGTAAATGGGGCCAGAGTCATAGTACACAGCACACAGGTAAACGGGGCCAGAGGCATAGTATACAGCACATGGGTAATCGGGGCCAGAGGCATAGTATACAGCACACGGGTAATCGGGGCCAGAGGCATAGTATACAGCACACGGGTACACGGGGACAGATGTACACTGCACACGGGTACACGGGGCTAGAGGTATAGTATACAGCAGAAGGGTACATGGAGCCCAAGGCATACTATACAGCACATGGGTACACGGGATCTGAGGCATAGTATGCAGCACATGGGTACATGGGGCCAGAGGCATAGTATACAGCACATGGGTATATGGGGCCAGAGGCATAGTATACAGTACACGGGGCCCAAGGCATAGTATACAGCACATGGGTACACGGGATCTGAAGCATAGTATACAGCATACGTTCCAAACTTGAGATAGGAAAACCGGGCACTGACCTTTTCTGAGGCTTCACGGAGGGGCACACACAATGGTGTCCAGGAATCCGGGGTTGCTCGGCACAGTCTAAGGCAATAATTTAAAACAGATGATGCGGCACTCATCCAGGTCCGGGTTGCTCTGCGGTTTTATTTATACAACCATGCGGATACAAACAAGGGAGGAGGTGCAAGGGACTACGGTCACCGTTTCGCACACACTTGTGCTTCTACGGGTCCAAATTACAACGTGCATGACGTCGGTTCCCACCTATATATAGGCGGGTCAAACAGCGTCAGTATGTTAAATCAGACAAATCATTTAAAAACATGGATAACACTCTTTCTCACTTTTCTACATAGTTTGAAAACATAAATGCAAGTATAATAAACTGATCATGAAAACTTTACCATGAATAGGAGGAGCTGCACCTGATAGATTTCCACTGATACTGTTCCATTCCTGCAGCTGAGCAGAAAGGCAAGAATAATCGACCAAAGATCATTGCTTGGATACTATATAAACACATCGTCCAAATTCTCAATATTGCTGCAGCCCAACAGACCAAAGCAAACAATAATGTCTGCTATTGAACATAAAAAGGCTCAAAAAAAGATTTTAAGGAGATTTAATAAAGAAAAGAAGGAAAAGAGGAAAGAAGGACAGGAGGAAAGAAGAGATAGGATGGAAGGATGATGTACCCCAATAGATTGTCTTTATAAATGGCTTTACGGGTATTCTCTATTTTAGTATTTTTTTCACCAGGAAGAGGGGTTATCATTATAGGAATAACGAATTGTTTTTTCCAATCCCGCAAAATTCAACAAATCCAGATTACTACAGTGGCACTCTTTAAAGTGCTGTGAGGTAGCGCCCGGGGAACCCGCTTGCATAACCACACCAAAACACGTGCTTATAAGTTTGCAAATGACTACCCGTTTATTGCTCACATATAAATCATGACCTGGGCAGTACATTAAACATTTAAACATAAGCACGTCACGTAATTACATTACATTACACAGTACATGATACAGTTAGGGCCAGAAATATTTGGACAGTGACACAATTTTCGCGAGTTGGGCTCTGCATGCCACCACATTGGATTTGAAATGAAACCTCTACAACAGAATTCAAGTGCAGATTGTAACGTTTAATGTGAAGGGTTGAACAAAAATATCTGATAGAAAATGTAGGAATTGTACACATTTCTTTACAAACACTCCACATTTTAGGAGGTCAAAAGTAATTGGACAAATAAACATAACACAAACAAAATATTTTTATTTTCAATATTTTGTTGCGAATCCTTTGGAGGCAATCACTGCCTTAAGTCTGGAACCCATGGACATCACCAAACGCTGGGTTTCCTCCTTCTTAATGCTTTGCCAGGCCTTTATAGCCGCAGCCTTCAGGTCTTGCTTGTTTGTGGGTCTTTCCGTCTTAAGTCTGGATTTGAGCAAGTGAAATGCATGCTCAATTGGGTTAAGATCTGGTGATTGACTTGGCCATTGCAGAATGTTCCACTTTTTTGCACTCATGAACTCCTGGGTAGCTTTGGCTGTATGCTTGGGGTCATTGTCCATCATGAAGCGCCCTCCAATCAACTTTGCAGCATTTGGCTGATTCGGGGCTGAAAGTATATCCCGGTACACTTCAGAATTCATCCGGCTACTCTTGTCTGCTGTTATGTCATCAATAAACACAAGTGACCCAGTGCCATTGAAAGCCATGCATGCCCATGCCATCACGTTGCCTCCACCATGTTTTACAGAGGATGTGGTGTGCCTTGGATCATGTGCCGTTCCCTTTCTTTTCCAAACTTTTTTCTTCCCATCATTCTGGTACAGGTTGATCTTTGTCTCATCTGTCCATAGAATACTTTTCCAGAACTGAGCTGGCTTCTTGAGGTGTTTTTCAGCAAATTTAACTCTGGCCTGTCTATTTTTGGAATTGATGAATGGTTTGCATCTAGATGTGAACCCTTTGTATTTACTGTCATGGAGTCTTCTCTTTACTGTTGACTTAGAGACAGATACACCTACTTCACTGAGAGTGTTCTGGACTTCAGTTGATGTTGTGAACGGGTTCTTCTTCACCAAATAAAGTATGCGGCGATCATCCACCACTGTTGTCATCCGTGGACGCCCAGGCCTTTTAGAGTTCCCAAGCTCACCAGTCAATTCCTTTTTTCTCAGAATGTACCCAACTGTTGATTTTGCTACTCCAAGCATGTCTGCTATCTCTCTGATGGATTTTTTCTTTTTTTTCAGCCTCAGGATGTTCTGCTTCACCTCAATTGAGAGTTCCTTTGACCGCATGTTGTCTGGTCACAGCAACAGCTTCCAAATGCAAAACCACACACCTGGAATCCACCCCTGACCTTTTAACTACTTCATTGATTACAGGTTAACGAGGGAGACGCCTTCAGAGTTAATTGCAGCCCTTAGAGTCCATTGTCCAATTACTTTTGGTCCCTTGAAAAAGAGGAGGCTATGCATTACAGAGCTCTAATTCCTAAACCCTTTCTCCGATTTGGATGTGGAAACTCTCATATTGCAGCTGGGAGTGTGCACTTTCAGCCCATATTATATATATAATTGTATTTCTGAACATGTTTTTGTAAACAGCTAAAATAACAAAACTTGTGTCACTGTCCAAATATTTCTGGCCCTAACTGTATATATTATGAACACATATTGCACATATATGACTACAGTAACCTGGGACCTGTAACCACCTCTCCTTCCAACCCTTGGTGCACTAACAGCTCCCGTGGTGGTCACGGCCACCGGCCTGTCTCAACGTTACACATACATTTATAACACATATTTAACCATATATCAACGGGCCCTGTGGGTCCCAAGGGCGGTACTAGCCGCCTGGCTTTATTTCCCCAGCTCCACACTACCCCGGAATACAGGCACCAGCCTGACCGGGTTCTTACACACTGTATGTGATCCATCTTATAAGCATTCATGGATCACACACGTTTTTCCACACGCTCACAGCCCATCATATAAACATCCATGGACTGTGGCACTTCTAGGTTCAGAGCAGGGATTGAGCAACCTGAGTCACGGGTACGCCATGCATCCCCAAGGGCTACCTTCCTGGACGTGTCTCGCCACACGTCCAGACCAGTGTCCACCTGGTTCAACCACGGTTTCCGAACTCTAGGAGCCCTTCTAACCCCTGCTTCTGACCACCGGTACATACACTTCAACGGGTCCCTTCGCTGTCTGTTTTAGTCGGACCTGATAGCGGCTATGCCCGCCTGGCACAATTCATACGTCTGCCTCCCGTAGGGCTACATACACTTCAACGGGTCCCTTCACTGACTACTTTAGTCGGACCCAATGGCGGCTATGCCCGCCTGGCACAATTCATACATCTGCCTCCCATAGGGCTACATACACTTCAACGGGTCCCTTCACTGACTACTTTAGTCGGACCCAATGGCGGCTATGCCCGCCTGGCACAATTCATACATCTGCCTCCCGTAGGGCTACATACACTCGCTGGGTTTTTTACATAAGCCATAGAATACACATACACTTCAACCGGTCCCTTCACTGACTATTTAGTCAGACCCAATGGCGGATATGCCCGCCTGGCACATTTTACGCACAGAGTACACAGTTCACTCTAGCATACGGGAACTGCCTTCTTACCGGGCACGGATCTGGGTCTCGCTACCTTAGTCACGGGTAGACCAAGCATCCCTAAGGGCTCCTTCCTGGACTTATCTCGCCACACGTCCAGGTCAGCGTCCACCTGGTTTAGCCATGGCTTCCCCACTCCAGGAGCTGTCACAACCCCGGTCCTGGCCATCGGTATGGAGCTAGCACGCTCCCTTCATGTCCGCACACCACAGAGCCCTGCACTGCTCTGCTCTCACTCAGACTGGATCTCAATCTCTGGCTGATGAATGTCTTGCTAATGATCTCCCATTCAATCAACTGGCAGGCTCTTTATCATGCCTGCCACACCCACACTGACACATCCACCTGGGCTGCTATTACTCAGGACACACCCACCTGGGCTGCTACCAATTAGGACACACAGTTCCCATACAGCTGCTCATCAGGCTCATCTATGTGTCAGATCTACAGCACTCACTCTCAGATTTAACTCATTGTGTTCCGGATAGGTTCACACAGCATCATTACAGTAAAACCGGCCAGTGTGGACAGGATCATACACTGATCCTGCATGTGATGCACCCGGCCGTGGGGACCATGCCGGCGGTGCCTCACAGTGCTCAATTAATCTTGGGCTACCTTTGCCCGATGCAATTGAATTATAGTATTCGCGGAACCTATGGAATAGGACACAAGTAGTCTTCCCTATATAGAACCTCTTGCACGGGCAGAAAAGAACATAAACTAACCAACTGCTCCTACAATTTATGAAGGACTTCACTGAGACCGTGTTATTACCTACATGTAGGCATTTTCCTAAACAACAATATTGGCACCAAGGGCAGGTGTTACATCTATAATTACCCTTTATGCCACTAGCTGTTAAAAAGTTTTTATTAGGAGCTTCAATCCTCCTCCTAACTAACAGATCCTCAATATTTCTACATCTCCGATAAGTAACTATGGTGGTTGTCGCTTTCAAAATGCCTTGATCTGATTCAAGAACGTGCCAATGGCGCTTAATAGTTGATGCAGTCAAAGGGTACATTGGACCGAACTTGAAATTAAAGAAAAAACTTCTTCTTACTTTTATCCACATTTGATTTTTCTGACCTCACAGGTAGAGATGTTTGTGAGTCTGTAAAGGCCCTAAAAATATGTCATTGATATAACGTCGCCAACCCCTGACGTGGCGCCAATAACTTCACTTGGACACATGCTCGCCCTCCAGGACAGCCTTATAGATGTTAGCATATGTTGGGGCCACATTGGACCCCATGACTGTCCCACGGCGCTGCAGGTAATACTCATCCCCAAAGAGGAAATAATTCCTCTCCAGGATGAACCTGCTGGGTTCCGTGGTCCATGGGTGGAGGTAGGGGCTTATGCCTATGCCTTCTCAGGAGTTTTAGGGTCTTAGGCTGGCGGCTTGGACCTCCTCACCTTCAGAGGTACCTCCGAGTACAGGGCGAATCAGTGACCCCAGTATCAGGGCCAGAGCAGGCTCCCCTGACTCCCTACGCCCAGCTCCATCCTACTTCTGGGCACCCCAGCCCCCCCCCCCTCCTGCGTGACACAAGCATGGTGGAGGACTAAGGATGCTCCTGTCTGATAAATCCTTTACCTCAATTCCACTGCCACTCGCCGTTACTCTTCCCTCATTTGAGGTGCTCTCCATCCAGATCTACTCCCCCTGCAACCTCCAGCTCGCTGTCATCTACCGCCCTTCCAGAGCTAGGCATCTCAGCCTTTTTCGACCACTTCACCACCTGGCTACTTCACTTCCTCTCTGCTGACATCCCCACTATCATCATGGGAGACCTCAACATCCCAATTGACACTTCCACCTCAGCTGGCTCTAAACGTTTATCCCTGACTGCCTCCTTTGGCCTCACTCAATGGTCCTCCGCAGCCATTCACAAAGATGGCCACACGTTGGATCTTATCTTCATCTGCCTCTGTTCCCTTACTAGCCTCTTAACCCACCTCTCCCCCTGTCTGACCACAACCTACTGACATTCTCTTCCCTCTACTCTCCTTGTGTGCAACCCCCATTCCACAAACTCTCATCCTCACAGAAATCTCAAACACCTTTATTTACACTCATTCTCTGAGTCCCTTCTCCCTCTTACAGACATAGCTTCCTTACTGCTGCGACTTTATATAACACTACAATAACAGCAGCGCTCGATTCGGCTGCCCCCTTCACACACAGCAAAACTCATACAATCAACAGGCAACTCTGGCAGACCAGCCTGACCAAAGAACTGAGATGGGTCTCCAGGGCAGCTGAGCGGAGATGGAAGAGATCCCACTCCACTGAACACGTTGTTGCATACAAGCAGTCCCTCTCCAACTTCAAATCCACACTCGCTGCCGCAAAACAAACTTCTCCTTTTTCATATCCTTCTTGTCTAACAACCCTAAACAGCTATTTAACACTTTCAATTCTCTCCTCTGTCCCCCAGCACCTTCTCCCTCTCCACTTATCTCTACTGAAGACTTTGCTTCATTCTTCAAGCAGAACATTGATAAGGTCAGAGACAGCTTTGGCCCTCAGCCCCCAATGCCCCTCCTCATAACAGCTTGGACCTCTTCTTCCAAAACCAGCTTCTCCACAATGACAGATCAGCTCTCCTCCCTTCTCTCAAAATCACATCTCACCACTTGCACACTTGACCTGCTTCCATCACACCTTATCCCCAACCTTGCCACTGTCTTCATCCCAACCCTAACACATCTCTTGAACTTATCACTAACAACTGGTGTCTTCCCCTCATCCTTTAAACATGCCTCAATCACACCCATCCTCAAAAAGCCCTCCCTCGAATCATCCTCTGTGTCTAACTGACGCCCTATATCACTTCTCCCTTTGTCTCAAAACTTCTGGAACAGTATGTCCATCTTGCTCTGTCCTCCCACCTCTCCTTCTCCTTCCTCTTTGACCAGTTACAATCTGACTTCCGACTGCATCACTCTACAGAAACTTCCCTAACTAACGTCACCAATGACATGCTAACTACTAAGAGCAAGCGACACTACTCTGTCCTCCTCCTCGACCTGCCCTCTGCCTTCAACACTGTGGACCACCTCCATTTGCTACAAATTCTCTCATCTCTGGGTTCACAGACTTGGCCCCATCCAGGATCTCATCATATCTAACAGACCGAACATTCAGTGTTTCCCTCTCCCACACCACCTCCTCACCTCACCCCCTATCTGTCAGTCTTCCTCAAGGTTCAGTTCTTGGACCCCTATTTTTCTCCATCTACACCTTCGGCCTGGGACATCTCATAGAGTCTTACGGATTTCAATATTATCTCTACGCTTATGACAGATCTACCTCTGTGGACTTGACATCACCTCCTTACTAACCACAATCCCACAATGTCTGTCTGATATTCCATCTTTCTTTTCTGCTCGATTTCTAAAACTGAACACGGACAAAACAGAAATCATCATTTCATCATCCTCTTTCCCCCATCTCACTCTACCCCTCCACCAGACCGAGCCATCAAAGTCAATGCCTCGGAGTAATTCTCGACTTTGCCCTCTCCTTCAAGCCACATATCCAAGCCCTCACCACCTCCTGCCGACTCCAACTCAAAAATATTCCCTGGATCTGTACATTCCTTGACGAAGATACTGCAAAAACACCTATGAATGCCCTCATCATCTCCCGCCTCGACTACTGCAACCTCCTGTTCTCTGCCCTCTTCTCTAGCACTCTTGCACCCTCCAATCTATCCTAAACTCTGCTGCCCAAAGGGGGTGATCCTAATGTGTGATTGACAGCATTTTTTGTGTCTGAAGGGGTATTCCCATGAGTGATTCACAGCTTTTTCTGTGTGTTATTTTTTTGTTTATTTTTTTGCCATGTTGTTTTTAAAAATAAATAAATAAATAACAGACAGCCCCTGTAATGATATGTCTAAGCTATGCAACATTTTTGGTGTCCTAGAAAGAGCCAATGAATGAGCACAGAATTTTGGACCCATTGAAATAGAAAAAAAAATATATTAATATGTTTGTGCTCAATCTTGTACTCATTTGCGTGCCTGGTCATCTGCCATTTCTGAATCACATAAATCTGTACAGATTATTATTACAGCGGAACCTTGATTTCTGAGCAAAATCCGTTCTGGGAGTGCATTTATAATTCAAATCGCTTGTATAATAAAGCAAATTTTCCCATAAGAAATAATTGAAACAGATGATTCATTCCACAACCCAAAAATATCTACTGTATTCAGATACATGTACATGCAGAACTGTAACATTATTACAGTAATATTAAATACTGTACAGTAATAAATAAAAACATAATCATGCCCTTGCAGTGTCCAATATCCCATTGCAGCCCCCATCATCCCTTGCAACCCATATCCCCACATCATTTGCACCCCCATATCCCCATCATCCTTGCAGCCCCCAATATCCCCATCATCTCCTTGAAACTCCTAATATCCTCGTCATCCCCTTGCAGTCCCAACAATCACCATCATTCCTTGCAGAGCCCAATGCCCCCATCATCACCATGCAGCCCCCATCATCACCATGCAACCTCAATATCCCCTTGCAGCCTCCATCATCAACATGTAGCCCCCAATATCCCCATCATCCCTTGCAGCCCCCGATACACACAGACACACTCACCGATCCGCGGCTGCACTGTGCCACTGTATTTCAGGCCGCCAGGCGCCGCACTGAGCTCTCTCAGCCACCGTACATGTATGAGAAGTCGCCGGCTGCTGGTGTCTGATTTGCAGGCGGTTCCCATACTTTTACGGTGACTGACAGACCTCAGAGCGGTGGGTAGACAGTGGCGCTCTGAGCTCTTTCTGCTGCTGCCAGCTTCCTGTACATGTACGGCGGCTGGAAGAGCTCAGTGCAGCGCCAGAATATTGTAAATACAGTGACGGACAGCCAGTAAATACTGTACCTAGAATCATCAGTATCACACATGCACAGTATGCGCAGTGCTGGTCGGCCAGATGCTTGTAACCCAAATCATTGCTGGTTAGGAGAGTTACAATTTTTCAGAAATGGCGGTTCGTCTTTCAAAATTCTTGCAAATAAAGTTACTCGTATATCAAGGTATCACTGTATCCCTATAAAGAGTAGGATATTTATCGTAAGGGTGCTCTGTAGTATTTTGTAGGATGCTGCTGCCCTCTTGAGGACACTTCCAGAGCTGCAACCCATTGTTTTATAGTCAATGTAGAGAATGTTATTAGTGATGAGCGAGTATACTTGTTACTATTCACTACTCGCACGGATAGTCAGGTAGTTGCGATACTCTGCAAGTCTTTCGGATTTTACTTGTGATATTCGGCCAATAAACATGCTGGGATTGCTTGCCCGTCATTGATAATGGCATTCCTCTGATTGGTAGGCGCAGTATAACCAAAGAAAGAAAAGATGCTCAAACAGAATAGCTAGGATTGTGCTAAAACTGCATGGGAACAGTATACAGACATGATATAGACTGCATACTGTGCTGCCATACAGCTGTCTGTTCTGAGTTACAGAACTTAACGAAGATATGTAGTAGAATAGGTAGATCGGGCTTACCAGACTCCTGCTGCTACTCCTATTAAGCTATTAAGCTACTCCTATTAAGCTATTAAGCTAATTGCATGTTCACTGCACTGTCAGACAAACAGCCAATCACAGACACTCACACTCTGTTAGAGCTTCTGTGATTGGCTGTTGCAGTCAGAATACATTTCCGTAATCTGGATGGTGATTGTGTTTCGTTGCCATACACATTAGTGTATAACAACCAACCTGCCGTCATATGGTGTTAAATAAATAATTAAAAAAAACGTGTGGGGCTTCGCAGCATTTTTCAGACTAGCCCGATGAAAGCCAACAGCTGCGAGCTGCCACCCTCAGCGGCCTAATTTTCCCTTGGCTGCCAAGAAAAATGTGTGGGCTCCGCCTTATTTTTAATTGCCAGCCAAAGTAAAAATAGGCAGCTGAGGGCTGTTACTCTTAGCGGGGTGAGGGCCCATTGTTATAGGACCCCCTACACTAAAGAATAGCATTTATATATTGGAGAACAACTCAGGGTATCTTTGCAATTAAAAAAACAATTATATTGTATAAGATCAAAAACTCCTGATAAGACATACAGAAAGACAAAGGGAGGAAAAATTCCCAATAAAATGGACATTAAGAAAACAATGCTGTCCACATACATCACATATACAATAGATCTGAATCCCAAACTGGTGCGAAGACATTTAGCAAAGAAAGGTATAGTTAGAGTAGTAATAGGAAGGTGCAGGAACAGGTAGTGATAGCCTGTGGGCCTTTATCTAGGTGACAGGTTCACTTTAAGCTGTATTATATTTTCTAAACAAGAAAGCCGGGCACCAATTGCATACTAAGGGCTACAACCTCTGGCAAAAATTATGGAATCACTGTACTCAGAGCATGTTCATTCAGTTGTTTACAAAAAAAAGCAGATCATAGATATGGCACAAAACTAAAGTAATTTCAAATGGCAACTTTATGGCTTTAAGAAACGCTAAAGAAATCTTGAAATAAAAATATGCTAGCCATTAACAATAACATAGAAAGAATTTTGCCAGAGACCGTACTTCTATTTTTCTTCCTTTATTAAGACGTGGTTAAAATGAACAGGACTGAACGCTGGACGCGTTTCGGGGGACAGCACCCCCTTAGGACTAAGGGGGTGCTGTCCCCCGAAACGCATCCAGCGTTCAGTCCTGTTCATTTTAGCCACATCTTAATAAAGGAAGAAAAATAGAAGTACGGTCTCTGGCAAAATCCTTTCTATATTATTGCTATATATGGATGGAACCAGCCATCCAGCCAGCTGACCAGGATCCTGGAGACATGTGAGTGAACCACTCCCTTTTTTCCCCTTCCCATTTCATGTTAGCCTTTAACGGTTACTTTTGTAGACCAAGCAGGGGAAAAATTATGGAATCACTCAATTCTGAGGAAAAAATTATGGAATCATGACAAGCAAAACAACACTCACATACATTACTAATGTAGTATTTTGTTGCACCACCTCTGGCTTTTATAACAGCTTGCAGTATCTGAGGCATGGACTTAATGAGTGACAAACAGTACTCATCATCAATCTGGCTCCAACTTTCTCTGATTGCTGTTGCCAGATCAGCATTGCAAGTTGGAGCCTTGTCATGGACCATTTTCTTCACCTTCCACCAAAGATTTTCAATTGGATTCAGATCCGGACTATTTGCAGGCCATGACATTGACCTTATGTGTCTTCTTTCAAGGAATGTATTCACAGTTTTTGCTCTATGGCAGGATGCATTATCATCTTGATAAATGATTTCATCATCCCTAAACATCCTTTCAATTGATGGGATAAGAAAAGTGTCCAAAATATCAATGTAAACTTGGGCATTTATTGAAGATGTCATGACAGCCATCTCCCCAGTGCCTTTACCTGACATGCATCCCCATATCATCAATGACTCTGGAAATTTGCATGTTCTCTTCAGGCAGTCATCTTTATAAATCTCATTGGAACGACACCAAACAAAAGTTCCAGCATCATCACCTTACCCAATGCAGATTCGCGATTCATCACTGAATACATCTAGTCATTCACAGTCCACGATTGCTTTTCCTTAGCCTATTGTAACCTTGTTTTTTTCTGTGTAGGTGTTAATGATGGCTTTTGTTTAGCTTTTCTGTATGTAAATCCCATTTCCTTAGGCGGTTTCTTACATTTTGGTCACAGACATTGACTCCAGTTTCCTCCCATTCATTCCTCATTTGTTTTGTTGTGCATTTCCTCTTTTGGAGACATATTGCTTTAAGTTTCCAGTCTTGGTGCTTTGATGTCTTCCTTGGTCTACCAGTATGTTTCCCTTTATCAACTTTCCCATGTTATTTGTATTTTGACCAGCTTTTAGATACAGCTGACTGTAAACAACCAACATCTTTTGCAAGCAACATTGCGTGATGATTTACCCTATTTTAAGAGTTTGATAATCCTCTCCTTTGTTTTCAATTGACATCTCTCGTGTTGGAACCATGATTCAGGTCAGTCCACTTGGTACAACAGCTCTCCAAGGTGTGATCACTCCTTTTTAGATGCAGACTAACGAGCAGATCTTATTTGATGCAGGTGTTAGTTTTGGGAATGAAAATTTACAGGATGATTCCATAATTTTTTCCTCAGAATTGAGTGATTCCATAATTTTCCCCCCTGCTTGGTCTAAAAAAGTAACCGTTACTGGCTAGCACATTTTATTTCAAGATTTCTTTTAGTGTTTCTGTGGAGCCCCAAGGGACGTGGGGTACTCGGTACCGGACCGATCTGCTGCTGGGGATGTCACTGGTGGCCTGGTCCGGACCGTGTCCCTGGCTCAGCACAATAAAAGGGGAATATTTACAAGGGATTGTCACGGGTGACGCCACCCACTTGGCGCGGCCAGCAATGGGGCCGCCGCTGCTGCAGAACCTCCGGGGGTGATGGAATGGCAGCGGGGATGGTATAGTTCTAGTGGGGAGAACTGTATCCCCCGGGGCAGTAAGGAGTTAAAGTCTGTTGGTCTGTGTGAGTACACTTACTTTGCAGCTGCAAGGATCTCTCCTCCTGTGCTGGTGCTGACAGGCTGTAGCTCTGCAGGTTGAGGTCTTCTTACTGCAGCCTGTGTGGGAGGAAGGGTCTGCAGATGGAAGCAGGCAGGAGACAATGCAGGGTTTCCAAAGCTTTACTTAAGTTGTTCTTCTTCAAGCAAGTTACAGGTTATTCACAGTTGGTACACAGTTACATTCTCCCTTTCCGGGTTCCCTTCTCCCCTGCAGCCAGGCTCCTCTCTCCTTGTGACCCCTCACACAGTCTTTAAGTGTGCCTTTCCGGGCTATTACTCTCTTTCTCCGTCTTACACGGGTGTATGCGGACGCTGAACAGTATGGCGGTGACTCGGGCTTCTGTGAGTCCTAGTGTGTCACTGAGCTGCCTGTTCTTTGGGTTAGGAACTCCAGCTTGAAACTGAAGCTCCCCGTCAGTGAATCTGGGGATACCGGGTGAATCGTCGGTCCCCTTCAGAGCTGACACTCTGCCTTAGCCCAGCCTGCAGTAGTCCACAGCATTAAACTACCAGGCTCCTTCCTCTGTGTTCCTTCCAGTATATATGAGGGCTACTCCGCCTGCAGTTGGTTGCTTGAGCTGTAATTCTAGGGCCCCGGGTTACACCGTCCCTCTCGGCTCTCTCACACTCCTGGTGGTTTCAGCATCTTGGATGGGCTTTTCCCCCCCATCTGGCTCGCATTGGCTCAGTACGGGTCAGCGCTCCTCAGCTTAGGCACTTCCAGGCAGCATGGCTCTCTCCTGCTCAGCTTCAGCTCAACCTCCTGCTGTTCTGTAGCCTTCCTATCTCAGCTCACTCTGCTCTTGGTCTTTGCTGCTCAGCTCACATGGCTTACTCCTAGGTCTTTGCTTCTCAGCTACTTCAGCCTACTCACTTCCTTCACTCCTCCCCCTCTCTATATACTGTCAGTCACCTGACCTTCTGGTGTGCCCAACCCACTCATCATCCACCACTCCTCTGGTCTCATATAGTCTCCGACCTCAGAGCTGGATGTGAACCCTCTCTATGCGTGGGGATGTGGGCTGTGAGGGTGTAGTGTTTACTATGTCCTAACTGCCTGGCTGCAGTACCTTTTGTGGCCACCTGTACGCAGGGGCGCCACATTCTCCCGGAGTTAAACAGCGCGTCCGCGCGCGACTAGACATTGGTTACCCTGAAAACATTTTTATATTATATAACAATAAACATTATGAATTCTTGGTTTCTTCCCATCCGGGAGGCACGATTCTTGGAACGTTACATTAACTATAAACATGTGCATGGGTATTTATACTCATCATTACCCTCTTTTCTCTGAAATACACATTATAAGACATTGCTTCGTATAAAAGTATAAAATTCTCTTCTTTTCAAAAAGTGCTAAAACTTTCAAAAATTCTCAAAAAGTGCGAAAGTCTCAAAAAGCAGCTTCAAAACGGTTACAGTCTCGTGCACTACTTCTCATGTGCAGCTGGTCTTAAAACCAAAGGGGAGCACACAAGTGTGCTTAACTATTTACAAGAGAGTTCTTATCAAGTCATTGTTCATGATATCAATGTTCAGGTAAAACACATAAGACAAACAGGGGAATGCTAACATTCACTCAGGTAAGGTTGGGGGTGCAATAAGGAACAATGTACATTCACACTTACAGTTTCTTCATCTGTTCTTCTTGATGCAGGACACGGATCTTACTCCTTAGCCTTCTTCTCCATCTTCTGGATCATCTGGGATGCCTTCCCTTCTGGATGCAGATCCTGCGTTTCTATTCTTCCTTTTGCTTGCTTCCAAGGCAACATCTGCGGCAGCTTCAGAAATCCTTCTGGCAAAGCTCCGAGTGGATCAGCTTCTTTCCATGTCGTATTTAATACAGCTGGCGGGGTTGATACATCTACTAGTATGGCTGTATGGCCTTCGGCGTCGCTTGCGGCACGTCCGTGCTCCTCGACCCAGCCGGGTCGCTGCAGCCGGACTTCATAGTTCGGGCTGCGGTCGATGTCGATTTGAATCCGGGTTCTATTGGCTTCTTGAACCCGTGTCATCCTCGGGGGCAGCAGCCGCAATACACCCCTCCGGGTGTCTAGGATGCGAGGGCGCTCTTCTCCGCCTTCCGCCATCTCTGCACGATCACACGGGGTCTCTCCTCGGCCGGGTTCCTCCACTGGTTCAATCTGTGGGCCCTCCGGGATCACTCGTGGTCTCTCGCACAGAGCGCTCTTCAGTGCGTCCTCCGCTTCCGTCCTCGTGTCTCTGAATGGCGACTGCTTCTCTTCCGGTTGCCTGCTCCGCCCCCTCCTGATGACGATTTCCTTCTCAGTTCGCGCCAGCTTCTTGGTAGGAGGGTCTAGGGGCGGCGGCTCTTCTTTAAGAGTGACAGCTGGCTCTCCCGGAGTTAAGGAGAGCCAGGGCGGGACCTTCTTTTCGCGCCTTGGACCGGACCGGCCCACGATGGGAGTCTTAGGAACGCCTCCCCTGCACATGGCGCTAGTCCCTGGTGGCCGCCATTAGGGTCAGATTTTGGCGGGAAAAGTCTAGAAACAGTTCTTTTGGCGCACAAGGTCCAATTCTTTTGGACCGGGTAGATCCTGTTCGTGACGCCAGGTTGTGGAGCCCCAAGGGACGTGGGGTACTCGGTACCGGACCGATCTGCTGCTGGGGATGTCACTGGTGGCCTGGTCCGGACCGTGTCCCTGGCTCAGCACAATAAAAGGGGAATATTTACAAGGGATTGTCACGGGTGACGCCACCCACTTGGCGCGGCCAGCAATGGGGCCGCCGCTGCTGCAGAACCTCCGGGGGTGATGGAATGGCAGCGGGGATGGTATAGTTCTAGTGGGGAGAACTGTATCCCCCGGGGCAGTAAGGAGTTAAAGTCTGTTGGTCTGTGTGAGTACACTTACTTTGCAGCTGCAAGGATCTCTCCTCCTGTGCTGGTGCTGACAGGCTGTAGCTCTGCAGGTTGAGGTCTTCTTACTGCAGCCTGTGTGGGAGGAAGGGTCTGCAGATGGAAGCAGGCAGGAGACAATGCAGGGTTTCCAAAGCTTTACTTAAGTTGTTCTTCTTCAAGCAAGTTACAGGTTATTCACAGTTGGTACACAGTTACATTCTCCCTTTCCGGGTTCCCTTCTCCCCTGCAGCCAGGCTCCTCTCTCCTTGTGACCCCTCACACAGTCTTTAAGTGTGCCTTTCCGGGCTATTACTCTCTTTCTCCGTCTTACACGGGTGTATGCGGACGCTGAACAGTATGGCGGTGACTCGGGCTTCTGTGAGTCCTAGTGTGTCACTGAGCTGCCTGTTCTTTGGGTTAGGAACTCCAGCTTGAAACTGAAGCTCCCCGTCAGTGAATCTGGGGATACCGGGTGAATCGTCGGTCCCCTTCAGAGCTGACACTCTGCCTTAGCCCAGCCTGCAGTAGTCCACAGCATTAAACTACCAGGCTCCTTCCTCTGTGTTCCTTCCAGTATATATGAGGGCTACTCCGCCTGCAGTTGGTTGCTTGAGCTGTAATTCTAGGGCCCCGGGTTACACCGTCCCTCTCGGCTCTCTCACACTCCTGGTGGTTTCAGCATCTTGGATGGGCTTTTCCCCCCCATCTGGCTCGCATTGGCTCAGTACGGGTCAGCGCTCCTCAGCTTAGGCACTTCCAGGCAGCATGGCTCTCTCCTGCTCAGCTTCAGCTCAACCTCCTGCTGTTCTGTAGCCTTCCTATCTCAGCTCACTCTGCTCTTGGTCTTTGCTGCTCAGCTCACATGGCTTACTCCTAGGTCTTTGCTTCTCAGCTACTTCAGCCTACTCACTTCCTTCACTCCTCCCCCTCTCTATATACTGTCAGTCACCTGACCTTCTGGTGTGCCCAACCCACTCATCATCCACCACTCCTCTGGTCTCATATAGTCTCCGACCTCAGAGCTGGATGTGAACCCTCTCTATGCGTGGGGATGTGGGCTGTGAGGGTGTAGTGTTTACTATGTCCTAACTGCCTGGCTGCAGTACCTTTTGTGGCCACCTGTACGCAGGGGCGCCACATTTCTTCAAGGCAGAGAGTTGCCATTTGAAATGACTTTAGTTTTGTGCCATGTCTGTGATCTGCTTTTTTTCTACAAAGTTAAACAACTGAATGGACATCCTCCGAGCCAGGTGATTGCATCATTTTTGCCAGGGGTTGTAATAGCTCTGTAGTCTCACTATAATCAAATGGCATATCATTCAAGTGCAAATCATAGTCTCGGGGTGCTACCTATAAATGTACATCATATAGCAAAAATTAAAAGAAAAAGGAGCTTAACATCTTAACATCAACTGTCAGTAGCTAGATTGGGCGATGTGAGGCTGGATCTACTGGGTCTTCACCCTGCTTTGGCAGCACCACAATTATGGCTTCCCGCATGGACAGCGGCAACTCCCCCTTTTCTATACCCGCTTGATATACTTCTGGCAAGGCAGGAAGCATAGTTTCTCTGTGTTTCTTATAAATCTCTCCTGGCAGTCCATCTACCCCGGGGGCTTTATCATTAGAAAAAGAGGCTAGAGCAGTGTCAAGTTCCTCTATGTCAAACGGTTCATCTAAAAGTGCCTGGGGCTCCACTGAAAGCCTAGGGAGCTGAATCCTGTTCAGGAAGCTATCAATTTCCTCCTCCGTTGGCTGCACCTGCGACTTATAGAGTTCTGCATAGTAATTTGCCATTATTTCTAGTAACCCTTTGGTATTAGTGTGTTCGCACTCATCCTTCCCCTTCAGTCTAGATATATACACTGAGTCCCTCTGTGCTGCCACTATTCTACAAAGAAGGTGACCTGCCCTTTCACCATCCTCATAATATTTCAGTTTGAAACATTCTCCTACGTTCTGCCATTTTCAGGGCCGTCTTATTTACTCTAATCTGAGCCTCCTTCAACCTCTCTTGTGTCCCTGGTGTTGGATCTAAAGCTAAAGCCTCCTCTAATGCCCGGATCAGTGCCCAATCTTTCCTACTAGTCTCTGCCTTGACCTTAGATATATGTTTAATGCATAAGCCTCTGAGGAACGCCTTCATGGCTTCCCGTACTACCAACACTGAGCCCGTTACTTTATTAACCTTAAAATACTTTTAGTTGTCTTTTCATGTGACCATTCAAGTCTATCAATTGCAACCAGAACGGATTCAGCCTCCACACAGGTCCCCCACTTGACAAACAGCTTTCCATTTCAAGCATGACACACAGAGGAAAATGGTGCGATATAGCTCTAGCCAGGTACACTGGGATGATGAACTCTCCACAAATCAATTAGCCCAGTTTCCCTTCCACCAAATGGGGTAGAGTTACCTCCCGGCTTCTGCTTCTCTCGCCTACCCCGTCCCAATGAGCATCCAGGATGTTGTTAAAATCTCCCATTATTATGGAACCTGTGGGAATTTTCCTAGCACCTCCGGCACCTTATGGAACAACGTCCCACTATATGGTGGTGAAATGTATAAGGACACCATCAGCACCAACCTACTACAGTATATAATTTACAGAACAGGCATACAAATCTACCCACTGGGTCTGTGATTACTTTAAGGCACTCAAACGGCATACCAGAGCAGATGAGTATACTAACCCCTCTTCAGTAGGCTGAGTGAGTCGCGTGGTAACCAACTTGCATCCATCTTTTGTCTAGGATATGGTCTTTTTCAGGGACCATGTGAGTCTCTTGCAAGCATATCACTGTTGGTTTTTCAGTACGCAAACATTGACAAATTGCCTGCTGTTTCACGCTGGATGCCATTCCCCAGATATTCCAGCTCACTATCTTCACTGCCCCTGCCTTTGTACAGTTGTGGCCAAAAGTATTGACACTCCTGCAATTCTGTCAGATAATACTCAGTTTCTTCCTGAAAATGATTGCAATCACACATTCTTTGGTATTATTATCTTCATTTAATTTGTCTTCAATGAAAAAACACAAAAAGAATTGTCCTAAAGCCAAATTGGATATAATTCCACACCAAACATAAAAAAGGGGTGGACAAAAGTATTGGCACTGTGAGCATGGAGAAAAGAAAGAAGACCAAAGAACTGTCTGAGGACTTGAAAAACCAAATTGTGAGGAAGCATGAGCAATCTCAAGGCTACAAATCCATCTCCAAAGAAGTGAATGTTCCTGTGTCTACCGTGCGCAGTGTCATCAAGAAGTTTAAAGCCCATGGCACTGTGGCTAATCTCCCTAGATGTGGACGGAAAAGAAAAATTGAAGAGAGATTTCAACGCAAGATTGTGCGGATGGTGGATAAAGAACCTTGACTAACATCCAAACAAGTTCAAGCTGTCCTGCAGTCCGAGGGTACGACAGTGTCAACCCGTACTATCCGTCGGCGTCTGAATGAAAAGGGACTGTATGGTAGGAGACCCAGGAAGACCCCACTTCTTACCCCGAGACATAAAAAAGCCAGGCTGGAGTTTGCCAAAACCTACCTGAGAAAGCCTAAAACGTTTTGGAAGAATGTTCTCTGGTCAGATGAGACAAAAGTAGAGCTTTTTGGGCAAAGGCATCAACATAGAGTTTACAAGAGAAAAAAAAGAGGCATTCAAAGAAAAAAAAACACGGTCCCTACAGTCAAACATGGCGGAGGTTCCCTGATGTTTTGGGGTTGTTTTGCTGCCTCTGGCACTGGACTGCTTGACCGTGTGCATGGCATTATGAAGTCTGAAGACTACCAACAAATTATGCAGCATAATGTAGGGCCCAGTGTGAGAAAGCTGGGCCTCCCTCAGAGGTCATGGGTCTTCCAGCAGGACAATGACCCAAAACACACTTCAGAAAGCACTAGAAAATGGTTTGAGAGAAAGCACTGGAGACTTCTAAGGTGGCCAGCAATGAGTCCAGACCTGAATCCCATAGAACACCTGTGGAGAGATCTAAAAATGGCAGTTTGGAGAAGGCACCCTTCAAATATCAGGGACCTGGAGCAGTTTGCCAAAGAAGAATGGTCTAAAATTCCAGCAGAGGATTGTAAGAAAATCATTGATGGTTACCGGAAGCGGTTGATTGCAGTTATTTTGGCTAAGGGTTGTGCAACCAAGTATTAGGCTGAGGGTGCCAATACTTTTGTCTGGCCCATTTTTGGAGTTTTGTGTGAAATGATCAATGTTTTGCTTCATTCTCTTTTGTCTTTTTTCATTGAAGACAAATTAAATGAAGATAATAATACCAAAGAATTTGTGATTGCAATCATTTTCAGGAAGAAACTGAGTATTATCTGACAGAATTGCAGGGGTGTGAATACTTTTGGCCACAACTGTAGCTCATACCACATATATTTTCCCTCCCTCTACCACCATGCCGTTCCTTACTATGCTGGGAGAAAAATACCCAATGCGATGGATAGTAACCATAACCTTACCACCTCCTCCGCTCTCCAACCCACCTTTTTTAAACATAACAGTATCCAACCGCCTCTTTCTGTCCCTTCAGCAAGTGGAAGGGAGGGTGTACTTTGTCTGAATGGGTCTCAGTTAACTCATGAAATCCAGTCCCGCATCACATCCCTGAACTTTAGGGATTCAATATAACTTTTTATTGCAACCATTCAATTTTTAGTAATTGAACCAAAGGATACGCATGTCCATCAACCATCTAGAAACGCAAAAGAAAGATGAACACCATAGAAAAAGACCAGAAGAGCATGCCATAAGAAAGGATGCCACAGTCAGCCATCAGCCTCTCTTGGTTTCTCCAGGCACAGTTGTTGCTCATTGCTGTCCAGCCATCTGAGTGCTTCCTTATCATCCGTAAAAAAGTGCACTGTTCCCGGTCTACTACTCTCAGCTTAGCCGGAACATCAAGTAGGTGACTCCAAGCGCCTTCAGCCTCTTCTTAACATTAATAAACTTTGCTCTCTGCTTTTGCACCTCAATAGAGAAATCTGGGAATATGGAGATCCTGGATGCATTGATCTTAAGATCAGGATGATCCCTGGCCTGTCTAAGTATTGCGTCTCTGTCCCGGAAGTGCAAGACCTTGACTAGCATCTGTCTTGGTGGATGCCTGGGGAAGGGGGGAGGGGATGCATAGTAACCCTGTGTGCTCTCTCAATAGCATACACATGGGACAACTTGTCAGAGCCTATATTTTTTAGGAGCCATTTTTCAAAAAATTCAGTTGGCACTGAACCTTCGGTTTTCTCAGGCACTCCTATTAAGGTGCGTCACATGCATCAATTTGATGAATGATTTTGTTAGCGATCACATGCACGCGCAATGGACCAGAGACATTGTGGAAATGATTTAAATATCGTTTCCACGATGTCTTGCTCCCGCTGCCAGGCTGCGGTAAGCGGGAGCAGGCTGGTCTCCAAGGTAAACTGCGGGTATCTAGGCAGCCCGCGCTGCCTAGATACCCGATGTATACCTTGGTTACCAGCCTTCTCCGCTCACCGGCTGGTATGCAAGGTACACAGCGGGTAACTAGGGTCCCTAGTTACCCGCTGTGTACCTTGGATACCAGTCGGTGAGCGGAGAAAGCTGGTAACCAAGGTATACATTGGGTATCTAGGCAGCGCGCGCTGCCTAGTTACTCGCAGATTACCTTAAAGACCAGCTCCCAGCGCTTGCAGAGAGGCGCTGGGAGCTGGCTTATCGGTCGTCTCCCGGTGTCACACGTAGCGATGCTGCGTGTCCACCGGGCGACCAACGATAGGTTTGAGGTCCTGTCCTCAAATCAAACGATGAACGATCAGCCGACTGATCGTTCATCGTTTGTAATGTCACACGCAACGATGTCGTTTCGACATCGTTCAAGCGTCACAGAACACGTGACTTTTGAACCATATCGGCAACGATATGGTTACGTGTGACGTGGCCTTCAGCCACAGATTATTACGCCTGGACCTGTTTTCCAGGTCGTCCGTTTTGGCTTGTATGGCAGTTACTACAGTGGCCATGCATTTACTTTCCTTGTCAGCTTTAACCATGTAGTCCTCAGCATTGCTGACTCACTTTTCCATCTCTCCCATTCTCTCCTTCACCACATGCACTGTATGTTGCATTTTAGCCATGTCAGCTTGTATGCCCCCAGCTGTGCTGCCACATTAGCAATAAGGGGATTTTTGGTACTTACCGTAAAATCCTTTTCTTGGAGCTTCAATTGGGGGACACAGGAAGACCTTGGGTGTATGCTTGCTGCCATCAGGAGGCTGACACTATGCAAAAAACAGAAAGGCAACTCCTCCCCAGCAGTATACACCCCCTACTGGCACAAATGCAACTCAGTTAGTGAAAATAGCAATAGGAGCAACCATAAAACCCTCAACTTGCTCAACTATATACACAGGGAGGGAACTGTGTCCCCCAATTGAAGCTCCAAGAAAAGGATTTTACGGTGAGTACCAAAAATCCCCTTTTCTTAATCGCTTCATTGGGGGACACAGGAAGATCTTGGGACGTACAAAAGCAGTCCCGTCGGGTGGGTGCAATAATAGAAGTATTCGGGCGAACTCAGACCACAGCGGCCTGTAGGATCTTGCGCCCCAGAACAGCATCTGCAGATGCTTGAGTATGAACCCTGTAAAATTTCACGAATGTGTGAAGTGACGACCAGGTAGCCGCCTTGCAAAGCTGAGCTGCCGAAGCCTGGTGTCTGACTGCCCAGGAAGCTCCCACTGCTCTAGTGGAATGTGCCCTTAGTCTGGATGGGCAAGGGACCTGTTTCGTGCGGTATGCCTCCGAGATAGCGGAGCGAATCCACCGAGCAATCGTAGCCTTAGAGGCGGCCAAACCCTTGCGAGGACCATGGGGGAGCACGAAGAGGAAGTCCACCCATCGAAAGGAAGCGGTTCTTGAAAGGTAGATACGGAGAGCTCTAACTAAATCCAGATTGTGCAATCTCTTCTCTCTAGAGTGAGATGGGGCTGGGCAAAGGGAGGGTAGGACGATTTCCTCATTGATGTGGAAAGAGGACACCACCTTTGGTAGAAACTTTTCCATAGGACGGAGAACCACTTTATCCTGATTGAAGACCATGTAAGGGGAACGACATGAGAGAGCCGCCAGTTCCGACACCCTCCGAATGGAGGTGATCGCCACAAGGAAGGAGACCTTCCACGTTAGGAGAGGAAGACTAATCTCTTGTAGGGGCTCAAATGGGAGATCCTGGAGTACATCTAGTACCAAATTCAGATCCCAGGGATCAAGGGGGGACAAAATGGGGGGAGACGTGAGCCACTCCCTGAAGGAACGTCTTGACCTGTGGGAGAGAGGCAAGCTGCCTTTGGAAAAGAACTGAATGGGCGGAAACTTGGCCTTTCAGGGAGCTGAGAGATAGGTGTGCCTCAAGGCCACACTGGAGAAAAACCAGGAGAGATGGAAGAGAAAAAACCATAGGAGAACGGTTGCGGTCCTCACTCCATCGGAAGAAAGCCTTCCACGTGCGGTGCTAAGCGCGTGAAGAGGAAGGTTTTCTGGCTTTTAACATGGTCTGGATGACCTGTTCAGAAAGACCCGACTTTCTCAGAACCACGGCTTCAACAGCCACGCCGTTAAATTGAGCGACTGAGAATTCGGGTGTTGAAAAGGACCCTGAGTCAAGAGGTTCGAGAGATTGGGAAGCGGCCATGGAGAGTCCGCGAGGAGGTTGCCTACTTCTGCGTACCAGAACCGTCTGGGCCAATCTGGAGCTACGAGGATTATCGTTGCTCCTTCTGCTTGGATCTTCTTGAGAACCCTGGGAATGAGAGGGATGGGGGTAAAGAGATAAGGGAGGGAGAATTGGGCCCATGAGATCGCTAGAGCATCCGCGTCTAGGGCCTGAGGATCCCTGGACCTGGAGGCCATCAGGTCTATGTCTGGGAAGCCCCATCTGAGGCAAATTTGGTGGAATACCTCTGGGTTCAGGGACCATTCTCCTTGGTCCAGCCCCCCGCGACTGAGATAGTCGGCTGCCCAATTGTCCACGCCTGGAATGTGGATTGCCGAAATTGCGGGAATGTGCAGTTCGGCCCATTGGAGGATTTGAGTCACTTCTGCCATGGCTGATCGGCTCCGAGTCCCTCCCTGGCGATTTATGTATGCTACAGCTGTAGCGTTGTCCGTCTGGATTCTGACATGTCGGCCTGTCAGGTGGGATTGCCAGTGTAAGAGTGCTCGAAGGATCGCCCTGAGTTCTAGGATGTTTATGGGCAGGGAGGCTTCCTGAAAGCTCCATGTGCCCTGAGCTGTGTGGCCGAGAAATGTCGCGCCCCAACCGGAGAGGCTGGCATCGGTGGAAATGATCGTCCATGTGATCGGGAGAAACGATCTGCCGCAAGAGAGAAGGGGGGACTCAATCCACCAGAGGAGTGACTGTCTCGCTGATCTGGAGAGGCGGACTGGGCGATCGAGACTGCTGAGGGAGCGGTCCCAAGTCGTCAGAAGAAAGCGCTGGAGGGGCCTGGTGTGAAATTGGGCAAATGGAACCGCTTCGATGGCAGCCACCATTCTGCCCAGAACCCTCATACAGAAACGGAATGTCCGAGGGGAGGGCTGCCTGAGACTGTGAATCCCAGATAGCAGAGATGCCCGCTTCTCTGGGGGAAGGAAGATGCGGGACTGGGCTGAGTCGAAAATCATGCCCAGAAAGGTGATCCTCTGAGACGGAACAAGGCAAGACTTCTTGACATTGATAATCCAGCCCAGGCGACTGAGAGAATCCAGAGACATTTGCAGGCTTTCGAGACACTCTGAGCGTGAGGGGGCTTTTATTAGGATGTTGTCCAAGTAGGGTATTGCTAGAATTCCCTTGGACCGAAGGATGGCCACCACTGTTGCCATGATCTTTGTAAAGACCCGGGCAGCCGTGGCAAGGCCGAATGGTAGAGCGGTGAACTGGTAATGTTGGGACCCTACTGCGAAGCACAGGAATAGTTGGTGAGATGCCAGGATGGGAACATGGAGGTAGGCATCCTGGATGTCTATGGAGGCCATGAATTCTCCTGGTTCCATAGATGCTATCACTGAACGAAGAGACTCCATCCTGAAGTGTCTCAACCGGAGCTTGGTGTTGAGAAGCTTTAGGTCCAAAATGGGACAAATGGAGCCTCCCTTCTTTGGGACCACAAAGAGATTGGAGTAAAATCCCAAGAAGTGTTGATGCTTTGGAACGGGAATGATAACGCCTGCTTCCTTGAGGGAAGAGATGGCTTGATGAAAGCCGGGAATGAGCTTGGGATCCTTCGGGGGCCGGGATAGAAAAAAACGGTCTTGGGGAAAAGAAGAAAATTCGATTTTGTACCCCACTGAGATGACGTCTCGGACCCAGGCTTCGTCGATTACCGATAGCCAAACTGACTGGAATGCCCTGAGGCGGCCCCCGAGATTGGGGTTGGCGTCATGAGCGATTGGCCCTGGAACCAGAGGGTCGAGAGTGTGTGTTACATGGACGCCAGGAAGGTGCGGGCTTGTAGGAGGGCCTTTTTCTGTCCTGGCTGGCGGGAGAGCGGTCTCGCCGATTGGAGGATTTGGACGCTGAGGGACGAAAGGAGCGGAATTGAAAATTCCTCTTCTTAGGGATTGTCCGTTTGCGTTTTGCCTGCGGGAGGGAAGTACTTTTCCCGCCGGTGGTGTCAGATATGATTTTATCGAGCTTATCGCCGAATAGGCGAGAGCCCTCGAAGGAGAGGTTGGCGGGGGATTTTTTAGAGGCTGAATCGGCATTCCAGGCCTTCAGCCAAATGGCCCAGCGAACTGAGATCATGTTGCCGGAGGCCTGGGCGCTGCAGGATGCGGCGTAGAGGCAAGCTGTGGAGATATATTTACCTGCCTGAGCAATCTGATCAGCCAGGCCCGCTAGTTCCGGTGGGAGTGTTGCTTGAGCCAGAATACCCCTCGAAAGCCGATTTCGCCATGGCCTCAATGTGTCTGTCCGGTCCCTCCTTAAGGGAAGTGCCGTCTCCTAGGGGTAGGATGGTATTGGTAGCCAGACGTGACACTGGGGATCCACTGCTGGTGAAATGGTCCACTTTTGGTGAATGTCCTTAGATAAGGGATAAAGAGCCTCTAGACGCTTTCTGGATTGAAAGCGCTTCTCTGGGTGTAGCCATTCTTTGGAAAAGATGTCGTCAAAGTCTTCTAGATAACAGAAGACCCGAGGGGCTGGTTTAGTATGCTTAACCGACACCTTCCGTGTGGGCGGCTTATCAGAGTCGACCTTAAGGGTGTCATTTACAGCCAGGATTAGGGAATCTACTGTGTCCCTGATTCCCGACAGTTGGTCCGAGTCTATGTCCGGGTCCGAATCGATGCTGAATCGGAATCTGATGGAGCCGAGCGTGCTGGAGAAGAATGCCTCAAGTAGAGGTCTTTGGGGGAGGGGAACGGGACGAGAGACATGTGCGAACCCGCTTCCTCTGCGAGCGGTCTGGTCCCTCTAATTCAGAATCTGGTGGTCCAGGAGCATCGTTCCCTGGTGGGCTAGGGTGGTCTGCTCCGATGGATTAGGCCTAATCGCGGAGGCAATCTGCAAGGGCAGGTGCTCTAGGGCCGCCATTAGGTTCTCTGAGAACTTAATCAGAGTAGTGGCGGACTGAGATAGGGAAAGAACTACCTCAGGTGGGGCAGAGACCACGGACGGGTCAGTGGTAGACTCCTGAGCTGCTTGCATGGTCTGGGGACTACAAGCGAGGCATAAAGGAGAGTTCTGAGCCGAGGGTAGCTTCTTATTGCACCCTGAGCAAGCGTAGTACACTGTGGTGGCTATGGTGGCTGTACGGGTGCTCCTTGTATGAGGCATCTACTATGGCCAGTATGAGGGTGCCAGCAGTTTATGGGGCTGGGGAGGCTTTGCTTACCCGTGCCCAGGTTTCCAGTGTCCCCTGTGGAGGTCCCAGCAGTGGAGGATCACAGATGCTGCTCTTGTCCCTGAAATGGCACCCAAAAGCGCGGCCTTTTGCTGTGCTCAGATCAGGAGGCTGAGAAGAAGGGGGGTGGAGCCAAAAAACTGCGGGGAAAGAGCTCGCGCTCAATCCCCATTGGACAGGGGGAGGAGTGGAGCTGGATAGACTAAAAACCGCCGCCCAAGGACGCCGGGGGCGTGGCCAGCACGGCCGGAGGATGCGGCCTCACTTACAGTGAGGCCTGCGTGTGGCGGGGCATAGGCGGAGCATTGACGGGGCTCCGGGTGTGCCTTAGTAAGGAGCGGAGTGCTCTGGAGGCCGCAGTTAAGCCTGGGCCTCAATTTATAGCTGCGGCCGGAGCGGGAGGCCCGCGGTGTGGAGCCTCGGATCCGGAGCTGCTGCTGGCCTGTCCGGAGCTGTGCTGGACCTGTCCGGGGCTGTGGTGGCCTGTCTGGGACTGTGCTGGCCCAGCAAGGGCTGGAGAGTGCTGCACAAGAGCTCAGCTAACCTGATGGTTAGGAGCTATGGGGCTGATGCAGCCACAGCACAGTTTGCTGGCTGCAACTAGTGTAAAAGGGCTTGCTGGCCCTGAAACAGAGCCAGGAGCCCCTAAGAAACCATAATGTACCCCCTCCTTATTTGACCCCCATCCTCCATGCCTATCAGGCTATCCCTGCTGCAGTACTAGGGGTAAGATCTATGAACGCAGGGGCAGATGGCCTCGCTGTGGCTGCTGCCCCAGAGCAATATCCCCTCTGGATTAGCCAGAGGGGAAGCTGAGGAGCTACCAGGAGGGGGCTGGTAAAGTGAGGATGGGGAAGGGGGTTATATGGGCCCCGGACTGTTTGCTGTCATCAGGGTGCAGGTCCCTACCTCGTCCTGAGAGGTGCCGAGCTCCAGACGCAGATATATTCTCCTGTGTATCAGGGATCCGTGCGTCTGATGACCCTACCAACAGGCTCTGGAAGGCGAGTGGGTAGGGGAGCAAATGGGCCAGGGCAGGCACCGTCCAGCTTCAGAGTCCTCCAGGATCCTCTTCAATGAAGGGATGGATGGCCCTGGCCCAGAGAGGGAGAGTTAACAGTGCAACCAGCATACACTGGACTCTCGATCTCTATGCGGGGTGACGGATTGGCTCAACCACTCTGTATTCCCTGAAGAATCTTCATGGAAGAAAAATTTTAATATTAAAAATCTAACTAATCTAATAAAATAATTCTGGTACATACGACGGTAAGAGACCTAGTGTCTGCCCCATGACACTAACTAAAAACTAGTTGCTTATAGCCAGGGTGGAGGGTGTATACGCTGGGGTAACGGAGTTGCCTTCTGTTTTTGCATGTGATCAGCCTCCTGATGGCAGCAAGCATACACCCAAGGTACTTCATAGCATCCCCATGAATGAAGCGATCTAAGCAAGTTGTATGACAGTGCAGAACTGCCATGAAAACATCTTCTAAGGGGTAGTTACTTCCTGGATCTGCAGCCCACATTGTAGCTTCAGTTTTTCCCACTGCCAGTTACATATACCAGCTGCATCCCTGTACTATTGGCTCCCAGCTCATCTATCTCTCCCCTCCCCCATGTCCACATCTGCTCCACACTCAGTGTAAGACTATCTGCTGCCTCCCTCTGGTCCCTGCCGGGCCTCCACACCTCTCCTGTTGGAAACCCCCCAGTGGTAGTATACAGCAGCCCCAGTGGTAGTATATAGCATCCCCAGCAGCCCCAGTGGTAGTATATAGGAGCCCCAGCAGCCCCAGTGGTAGTATACAGGAGCCCTAGTGGTAGTATACAGGAGCCCAAGCAGCCCCAGTGGTAGTATACATCAGCCCCAGATGTATATACAGCCCCAGAGGTAGTATACAGGAGCCCAAGCAGCCCCAGTGGTAGTATACATCAGCCCCAGATGTATATACAGCCCCAGTGGTAGTATACAGCCCCAGTGGTAGTATACATCAGCCCCAGTGGTAGTATACAGGAGCCCAAGCAGCCCCAGTGGTAGTATACATCAGCCCAGATGTATATACAGCCCCAGTGGTAGTATACAGCCCCAGTGGTAGTATACATCAGCCCCAGAGGTATATGCAGCCCCAGTGGTAGTATACAGCCCCAGTGGTACTATCCAGCAGCCCCAGAGGTATATACAGCCCCAGTATTAATAAACAGCCCCCCCCCCTCCTTATCATGGCCCCCAGGCTGCGGCAGCTGTCAAAATAACAAACAGTTTATACATCACCTTCCGACGCAGCTTCTCCGCTCCTCCGGTCCTCCGCTCGCCGCTGCTTCTTCTTTCTTGTTGTGCCGACTTCTGTGACCGCGCGCAGGAAATGACGTCTCTCCTGCGCCCGGTCACATGACACCGGCACAAGAAGAAAGAAGAAGCCGGCGAGCGGAGGACCGGAGGAGCGGAGAAGCTGCGTCGGAAGGTGATGTATAAACTGTTTGTTATTTTGACAGCTGCCGCAGCCTGGGGGCCATGATAAGGAGGGGGGGCTGTTTATTAATACTGGGGACCCATATTAAGGAGGGGGGCTGTGCAGCGCAATATGCACGGCATCCCCCCGCCGTTGATGGACGGGGGATGCCGTGCATATTCATTGCACTAATGAGGCGGCCCCACGTGACCGCCTGCGGTCACCGCGGCCCCTCCTGCCTGCCTCCAGCTCCCGGTCACAGCCCCCCCCCCACAGCATACCGTATAGACCCGTGTATAAGCCGAGGGGGGACTTTTCAGCCCAATTTGTGGGCTGAAAAACTCGGCTTATACACGATATATACGGTAATCTAATAAAAAAATTCTGGTACATACGGGCTCAGAGAGACCTGTGTCTGCCTCCTATGAAACTAAGCTAAAACTGAGTTGCATTTGTGCCAGTAGGGGGTGTATACTGCTGGGGAGGAGTTGCCTTTCTGTTTTTTGCATAGTGTCAGCCTCCTGATGGCAGCAAGCATACACCCAAGGTCTTCCTGTGTCCCCCAATGAAGCGATTAAGAAAGTTGTATGACAGTGCAGAACTGCCTTGAAAACATCTTTTAAGGGGAGTTCTTCTGGGATCTGCAGCCCACATTGTAGCTTCAGTTTTTCCTCTGCCATTCCACAATCCAGTGCATCCTCTCTCTTGGCTCCCAGCATCACTCGTCTCTCCCTCCTCCTCCCCCTACTCCACCATCTCCTCCACACTCAGTGAAGACTTCTGCTGCCTGCCACTGGTCCCTGCCGGGCTCCACACCTCTCCTGTCTGGCAAACCTCCGCCGCAGCTTTGCAGCCACATCTTGTCTCCTCTGGCCTCCGCCGTCCCCTCGGCCAGCACCGCTTTCCTGCCAGCGCCATCTTGATTCTTCCTCTCTGGGTCTACCACCTGGCTTTCTGTGACCTTTTCTCCCTGTCATTCTGTGGGAGAGGTGGAATATTCGGTGTTTGTGGTCCTCAGGTCCTGTCCTCAGATTCTGGGGTAAACAGCGATATTTGGTGGTTGCAATCTATGATTTTGCTAGTGCTAAGCAGGAGCTCCTCAAGCAGACTCTGCTCACATCTGTCAGGCCACGCCCCCTTGTTTTCTTGTTTCTGTTATTGTACTCATGTACATATGTACTCATGTTATTTTGTAGCTCTGGTACCCCCCAATGAAGACCTAAGAAGGTTGAAACGTCGGGTGGAGCTTATCACTGGAACACTATCATCACTTCAATAAACATTGATAGTTTGAGCTGATGTCTCCCTTAACTCTTTTTCTAAAGCCCCAGTCACACATAACGATATCGTTAGAGAATCGTTGTAAACTGTGACGTTACAACGATCTCTCCAGCGATATCGTTCTGTGTGACACTTTGCAGCGATCAGGCCCTGCTTGTGAGGTCGCTGATCGCTGCAAAGTGCTGTGGGTCATTTTTTAGATCGTTGGTTTCCCGTGGTCAGCACGCATCGCTGCGTGTGACTGCAAGAAACCAGCGATCTGTGACCTCACAGGGCTGGTTAACTATGGTAAACACCGGGTATCCAGGCAGTGCGCACTGTCTAGATATCCGGCGTTTACCATGGTTACCAGCGTCCTCCCTGCTTAGGCACTGCCTGTAAGCAGGGAGAACGCTGGTAACTATGATAAACAGCGGGTATCTAGGCAGGGCGCGATGCCTGGATACCCGGTGTTTATGATAGTTACCAGCGTTCTCCCTGCTTACAGGCAGCTCTAAGCAGGGAGAACGCTGGTAACTATGATAAACAGCGGGTATCTAGGCAGGGCGCGCTGCCTGGATACCCCGCTGTTTATCATAGTTACCAGCATTCTCCCTGCTTAGCGCTGCCTATAAGGCAGCGCTAAGCAGGGAGCGATGTCGGAGGTGGCTCCCATGGCCTGATCGCTGGGGAGATCTGCCTGTTTGACAGCTCCCCAGCGATCAGGTAACGACGCTCCAGCGATCCCAGCAGGTCGTTATCGCTGTTGGGATCGTTGGAGCAATCGTTATGTGTGACAGCACTATAGCATTGTGTGCCAGGATTCCTTTTTGAATCCCTATCACAGGAGGGCTGACTCCCTATCACAGCCGCCGCCTCACTTTATATAATGGTGGAACTGTGTCTCCCATGCCGATTATAGCTTTAGCGTTGCTTCAGCAATAGCGGTCTTGTTGCTGTTATCTAGTGTTTTGGTGAACAGTTGTATGCTTACTGTTGTGCGGTGGATTTCCCCTTTTGTTTGTGTATCTCCACCCTGTACATTGTTTCTCCCCTTGTGCTGTTGCGTATTTCCCTGGTGTGGACATGCTGCGGGTTTGAGCTTTGTGTCCCCTGTTTGTCTCTTTAGTGTGGATTCTTTATCCAGTACAGACCCATATCTATGGTGGGAGAAGGGGGTGTTAACCAGTTACTCTGGAGTCAGGGCTATGCTGTCGGTCCAGACCTCGCCACCTTCAGGCATTTTTCTGGGATAAGGGATAATGTAGAACAGGGGTGGGGAACTCCAGTCCTCGAGGGCCGCAATCAGTGCAGGTTTTCAGGATTTCCTTAGTTTTGCACAGGTGATAACATAATCACTTGCACTGGTGATGATTCCAATCCTTGTGCAATACTAAGGAAATCGTGAAAACCTGCACTGATTGCGGCCCTCGAGGACTGGAGTTCCCCACCCCTGATGTAGAATCTCCATAGTCAAAGGGTCAGATCAGGTTTCCCTACTTCTAGTGATCGTATCAGACTCCCCGACACCTCCTCTCTAGCACCACCACAGTTATATGAACAAACTAAGAATTACATGTTTTACTACCTGCCAACTACGTCAGACAAAAAACTAAAAAAGGTTTCCAAATATGTTGGATTTTCTGTTTTACTTTATTGCAGGAAAATAAAGGAGATGACGCAAAGTTATATTTAGTATTATGGGCATTTTATTACTATGTTTACTATATTTATAAATTGAGGTTCTTAGTGCACATTTTGATAAAATTGTGCAAGCCCATCTGCCAACGACAAGGCGACCTCATCAGATGGGGCCCTACACTAACTTATTTATATTATTATTAGCAGAACTATTCATTACCATAATATTATACTTATTATTACTACTAGAGTATGACCCGATGCTATCGCATCGGGAGTCGGGTGTGTGTGGCGGCAGTGAAGGGTCAGATGTTCCCCCACTTTTTCTTCTGATCTCCCCTTTCCCTCCTCCTCCCCTCTCTCATTCCCCCCCATCTCCTCTCTCCCTCCCATGATCTTCCCCCTACTCTCTCCCCTGCTTCCCCCCCCCCTTGATCTCCCCTCTCCCCCTGATCTCCCCTCTCCTCTCCCCTATATCCCCCCTGCTCTCCCCTCTCCTCATGACATCAGCAGACCCAGATGATGGAGCTGGGAGGACACACAGCACCGCCTGCAGGGACAGGGGCAGCACAGGGGGGCAGGATAGGGCAGCAAAGGGGCAGCACAGGGCAGGTGCGGGGCTGCATTCTGCTCCATCCGTGTGTGCTCTTTCCCTCTATGTGCACTCTCTCTCTGTATGCTCAGCCCCTGTGCTCTTTTTGCCCCCCTCTCTTTTTGCCCCACAGTGCGCTCTCTGCGGTCCCGCAAGATTTTGCCGCCGCCATATTGGATCACACGGAATTTCGCCGCTGCCATGTTGGATCTCGCGGGATTTTGCGAGATCAAAGATGGCTTCGGCTAGTTAAGATGTCGCCGGCGTGGAAGGACGTCGGTATCCAAGATGGCGTCGGCAGAAGATTTTGGCGGCGTGGAGGAGGTCCAATGGCGGCGGCGATCGTGGAAGTGCGGGGATGGCGGCGCGAGTTTGTCTTGTGGTGAGGATTGTGATGGCGGGGGGTGACAGACCAGAGAGTGTTAGGCGCAGCAAAGGCTTCCGATGGCGGTGGTGGGGCTTTGAAAGCCCCGCTACCACCAAAGGTCGGCCATATTGGATCACCCACGAAGGGTGTACAGCCAGCTTCTGTCACGAATGTGACGTAGCGATACCGTTACATAGTGAAGTTGGCTTAGGGATTTTATTATAATAGATAATTATTCTAGTACTATGACATCCCTAGACTTAAAGTTGTTGATCCAGAAGAAGGCAAAAACCCCTGGGCCCATTCAGCCAATTAGTGTCACAGGAGGAAAAATTCCTTCTTGACCTCGAGAAAAGGCGATCAATCCGAGAACCCTGGATCAAACCCCCCTAATACCTATCAATTGTATTTTATTATAATCATTACAATAAATACTGGATTATTATTAAAGGGATCCTGTCACCTCCAAAACGCCTCCTAAGCTATCAAAACATGTCCCTGCAGCATATTATCACTAATCTCATACTCCTTTGGTCTCCTAAAAGCATCCTGTGAAAGTGCATAAAAACTATTTAATACTTACTCATTAGTGATTATAATTAGCAGGGGCTTTATTCTTTAGCCCTTAGGGCGTTTTGTTTTGCAGCCTGAATGATCCACTCTCTGTGCTGCTGTGATGTGGAGCTGAAGGCAGGACTAATGATTTGCATTCTGTGAGTGACAGAGAGGGGGGAGGGTAAAGCCTGCACAAGCAAAGTACACAGACAGAGAGAGAGAGGTGGATCCTCGAAGCTGCAAAACAACACGCCCTGGGGACTAAAGAATATAGCCCCTGCTAATTATAATCACTAATGAGTAAGTATTAAAACGTTTTATGCACTTTCACAGGATGCTTTTAGGAGACAAAAGGCATGTGAGATTGGTGATAATATGCTGCAGGGACATGTTTTGGTAGCTTAGGAGGCGTTCTGGAGGTGACAGGATCCCTTTAAGTTACTTTTTAGTTTGCTGCTATTTTACTGATATTATTACTATTATATTACTCATTTTCTACGCTTATTAGTTTATTCTAGATATCATTGGATTATTGCCATTTTATTGTTATTATTATAACAAACATTTGTATTGACATTTTACCATATCTATAAATTAGATCCATATTCCTAAAGAAGTTGATGCAGAAGAAGGCAAAAATCCCCAGACACATTCAGGCAATTGCTGTCACGGAGGGAAAAATTCCTTCTTGACCTCGAGAAAAGGCGATCAAACCTGCCGAAGTTATTATTATCCCTCTAGCTATCATTATTTTACAACTAGTGTTATTTTTACTGCTCTATTATTAGATACTATATAATTACCTCTAATATTATGTAAGTCTTTATAATATTTTTACTACATTTTCAAGCTTTTTTTTTTTTTACTTAATTACCAGTTTATCTCTATTCTTATTATAATAGATGTTGTTCCACTTCTCTCGGAGGTCAGTGTTGATGTGTCAAAGCTCCAGATGTTGTTCCTCTTCCCACGGAGGTCGGTTTTCACTTGTCGGAGCTCCAGATGTTGTTCCTCTTCCCTCGGAGGTCTGTCAGTTGGAGCTTCAGATGTTGTTGTTCTTCCCTTGGAGGTCGGAAGATGGGTCACTGGTGGATCTTCTTTCTTCATACCATCTGGATTTGAAGTCTTGGTATAGATTTGCTGCGTTTTGGCACTGTTTCTTCTTCAACTTCAGGAGGCTTTTTAATCTTCTTCTTGCTCCTTGGTGTCTTCTGCTCCATCTTCTTCCAGGCCGTTAACTTACCAATTCTTCATGTTTTCCTTCATCTCCTCTTCAATCAACCCTTCTGATGTAATCAATGGCAGCTCAAGTTCTTAATATTGTAGTGTAACTGTTCCACTGTAGACATACCAAAAGTTATATTTTAATTTAGGTTCTTTTGCCCATGGCAATTTGTGGTTATATTTAACCCTACGCAGACTGTGAAACAGTACCCAGTTATTTCTGTATGGGAATTAGGAGAGGCACCAAAGAAAGCAAGAGGTAACCGCAGGGGTGAAACGTCATTACTGAAATTATTAAGTCCTACACTTGGAAGTAAAATCCAAGATCAATGGGAAAACAGAAGGATACGATCCGTGTTCCCCAAAGGTCCTGATAAGCAATAGATTGTATAAGTATCCATTAGTGTCACCTTACATTGTACTTGCTCAGATCGTGTGAGTGCTGGGGGATTGTTACTCACCTGGCTCCGTTGAGATATTAGGAGGGAACTATTGTAGGACCTGGTGAATGGCAGATGTATTGGCAAGTGTAACCTGCTCAAAATAATTGAAAGGAACGCAAATTACTCATTGGATCTTGATGAATGAAAGATGAAGGTTACAAATATTTACTGATAAATTGTGTGATTCGTTGAGAACAAAACGGGAAACACAATGGGGACTGACTAAGGGCTGAATTCCAAAGCGCCCCAAAATAAAAGTAAAAAAAAAAATTGAACACCACAAGTGGATCCTATTGGTGGGACCTACATAAGGACAATTCATAATATGACTCAGTATTGTATAGCTCCTACATGGGTATGGGCATTCTCAACATCATCAGATGTGTCTTTCTGGGAGGGGGGTGTCTCTTCCCAGACCTGGATCCAGGCATTAGTAACCTCATGGACAGTCTACAGCACTATTTGGCAGCGTGGGGTGAAATGACACACTATGTCCCAAAGGTTTTCAATTGGGTTCTGGTTTGGGGGAACATAAAAATCAGTCATTGGTATAATCGCCTTTGAACCCATTACTGGTTCCCTAACATTCAATAACCTTAAAAGGAATCTGTCAGGTCAAAAATACATATGTAACTGCTATCATTTTCTAATTCCTCTCTCTATTCATGCATTTCTATTATTTATATTTCCCTCATATTCTGTGTTAACTTCAACATAAAAGATTAATTTCATCTGTCAATCACAGTGAATTCTCTGCTGCCCACTCCCCAGGTAATGAATATTCATATATCACTACTCAGCCCTGCCCTGCTGAGATATGCATGCTGTATAACAGATTGCAGACAGAAGAGAAGGGAGGGGGAGGAGATCTCTGCAGATGCAACTCTGTGATCTTCATTCATTGTGTGTATTTGAGGCATGTGTGTAGTGTGTGCTCTAAGATATTTCTTTGTGTTTGTATGTCTACAAATAAGAAGGAAAAGAAGCGCACATAGAGTAATACCTTCGGGTTTGATGGTCACACGGACTCCCACAATACAGACTCACCTGGTCTGGTTGTGAATGGTCACAACTCCCTTGGATAAGCACGTATGGTCGCAGCAGGCTCCCGGCAAAAAGAAAGGATCCACTTGGAGAAATTAGAACCGGATGGATAGAAGCCGCGCTGACCACAATAAGAGAAACAGAGTAACACACACACTCTGTTTATTCAGCCTACGCGTTTCGTGGCAAACAGGCCACTTCATCAGGGCTCAAGATTCAACAGCACATCCAGCTATATATACACACAGGAACAATCAAAAAAAATCAGAAGAAATGAAGCTCCACCCCCCTCTGACGTCACTTCTGGTGAAAACGCCCACTATAAGTCAAACGTATAAAAATGCCCATTACATTGTTTACAATACATTAAAAATACATTAAAACACAATAATCAGTATTTAAAATCGCATATGTTCTTCAATAAATAATTAAAACATTTTTGGTAAAAAGATAAATCAGGATTAGAACTAACCCTGGCAGGGGCATAAAACTCTTCTCTGGAGATTAAACCTCCGTCTTATACCACTTAACCATCCGGTCGCCTTAGGTAAGAGCAACTGTTTAGCCAGGATCTACCAACTCAACCCATCCAAACAATTAAATATCATCATTTACTTGGTACAAAAAAACCTTCTTTTTTATATAAAAATGAAACAATAATTATAAAAATATAAATTTCTTGTCTATAGGGATCTTTCAAGGTAAATGACCACTAAATTTTGTGTCTATAATATGCTCACTGAATAATTTATATTCCTTGGTTTGTTGATCTATGTAAATTACAAGTCACCCATATATACAAACTCACAATTAAAAACCTCTCAATATAAAGAGGAAATGCAGACAGGATCTATATGAGGTAAAGGATTAACAGAGAAACCGAAAAAAATGAATTACAGTGTACTCGAATCACAATTACATGAAAATAAAGGGTTCATCCAGAATATGAACCCATTATGTCTAGGGGTAACCGCAAAGTGATTAAGCAACACCTCAGACCGGTAAGCTATCTGAGTTCATGGGGAATAGAGAACACTACGGTCATAATATCTCGCCACATTGTCACATAGAAGAACTCCATCTGGCAAGATGGTAAGAAAGAAACCATCACAGATAACTATCAGTATAATAAAAGTCTTCGAAGGAATCAAGAAGACATTAACAACTCATGGGTTCTTAAAAAAGGTCACTTACCTCATTAAGCCCACCAGGGCTTAAAGTGCCCAGCTTAAAAATCCAATATGTTTCTCTTTTACCTAGGACATCCAATCTCCTAGGAGTATTTTCAGGCACATAATCAATAGGGGTAACAGATAATTTAACATCACCATGGTGAACTACGGTGCAATGTCGCGATAATCCATGTTTTAAAAAACCTCTGAGAATGTTAAACCTATGGGAATTTACACGTTTATGAAGAGGTTGAGAAGTTCTTCCCACATACTGTTTACCACAGTTGCACTGGATCAAATAGATCACATGATCCGTCTGGCATGTCATTCTGAAGTTAATATTAAAAACCTTCCCTTCATTCGAAAATGACGTGAAACTGTCCACGTCATTACTAATAGACCTACAACATTTACACCCACGTCTATTGCATCGGTACGAACCCCTATGGCCAGTTTGTTCATTACCTACCTTTGTATATCCAGAGCTAGGAATCTTAACTACACTAGGTGCCAAGACATTTTTAATGGTAGGAGCCCTTTTAAATGTCACTGTCGGTTTCCTGGGGACCACCTTATTGAGGATCGGGTCATTTAAAATCACATTCCAATGTTTTTCCAATATATTTCGTACATGTAAATTTTGTGACGAAAAAGTAGTGATAAAATTTGTTTCAAAAAGGTTATCCTTTACACCCTTGTTCTTGTCAGAATTTATAAGTTCATTCTGGGTTCAATGTTTAACAGAGTTATAGGCCTTTTTGACAAGCCTCGGGGGATATTCTTTTTCTTGAAATCTCTCCCTCAATATTTTGCTTTGATCCCTAAATACTGCATCAGAAGTGCAATTTTTCCTAATTCTGTAGTACTGATTCCTTGGGATATTTTTAAGCCATGGTCTGTAATGGTTGCTTCCATAGTGAACATACCCATTGGCATCAACTTCTTTAAAATGATTTTTTGTCATAATCTTACCCGAATCATCAATATAGATGTTCAGGTCTAAAAAGGTAACATTTTTTCTTTCAACACAAGGGGTAAGCTCTATTCCCCAATGATTCTCCCTTATAACATCAAGGAAATCAAAAATTGTATTGTCTGTATTATCATAGATGATGAATATATCGTCTATGAATCGTTTATATAGGATGAGATTCTGTTTATGTCTGCTTTGGAGGACATACCAGGACTCGAAGGCAGCCATGAATAGATTTGCATACGTAGGTGCTGCCCTCGAGCCCATGGCGGTCCCCCGTAGCTGGTGGTAAATAGTCTCCCCAAACGTAAAAAAGTTGTTCTCAAGAATAAAAGTCATACTTTTTATCAGAAACTCTCTTTGGGCCATAGTCACATCGGATAATCTATCAATATATAATTGAAAACATTGGAGGCCGATGGTGTGGTCAATATTAGAGTATAAACCAGTAACGTCTATAGTTACAAACAAATAATCCACACCCCATGTTATTCTTTGTAATTCCTGTATTAGGTGGGTGGAGTCCCTGAGATAGGAACCTAAATTCCTTACAGACTCATTCATAAAGGAGTCAACAAATGCTGCTAGGTTTGATGTTAAAGAATTGATCCCCGCTATGATAGGTCGTCCGGGTGGATTAAACTCATCCTTATGGACCTTTGGGAGATGGTAATATATTGCCATCTTAGGGTTTTTTACTCCAAGGAATTTCATCTCACTCTTATTCAAAATCCCCATTTCATCAGCAGTTTTAATTAGTTCTTTATATTTTGTCACCGCATTCTCATATTCAGCCATATTGGAAATTTTATAAGTCCCCTCATCTGACAAAATTCTATTTGCCTCTAGGATGTAAGTGTCTAGATCTTGTAAAACCACTCCCCCACCCTTATCGGCAGATTTTATTACCAAATTTGAATCATTTTTGAGAGTCTTAATATCCTCAATTTCAATTGCTGTCAGATTTTTTGTTACCTCTCGCTTGAAATTTAAGGACTCAAAATCATTCAAAACCAAATCTATATAGGTTTTCAGATGGTGGCCCTGGCTTTGGATGGGGTAGAATTTAGAGTTATCCCTTAGTTGACAATGTTTAGTATTATCACTAGTATTATCACTATCCATCTCAACTATCTCTTTTTTATCATTATTAATGGTAAAATGCCGTTTTAGGGTTAATTTACGGACAAAATGTTGAAGATCCATAAAAAGCTCCACATCTTTCGATTTATTATTAGGGCAAAATGACAAGCCCCTATTTAAAACCTTTATTTCACCTAGGGTAAGTTTGTGTTTTGAGAGGTTAAAAATATTGCCTCTTCTTTCTAGCACACATCCATTCTTATTTACAAAAAAACTGCACCTGTTTCTCCATAGTATTTAGATCGGTCTCAGTGTTGTGTGCTTTTTTGTTCTTTTTCTTTCCTCGGGTTCCTCTTCTAAGTTTTTTCTTTTTTGTGGTTTTGGAAGAAAGTATTTTATTATGCTGTTGTTGTTTTCTACAGCCTTGGGTAAAAAACAAACAGAGGAAGATCCAGACTTGGAGTTATCCACAACTATTCTCTTTTTAATTTTATTTGATTGTAATTCATCCCCCTGAATATCTATTAAGTTAAAATCACTCTCCACCCTAGGTGTTAATACTTGGGGAAGTACCTCAGGTTAGTTTCCTCATTTATCAGGCGGTCAAGTAGGTTAGTCCCACCCCCTTTGACTTCAAAAGTGAGACTAATACACCCAATGGACTGGTTTGACCTATTGAATTCAAATCCAATAAATTATCTTTTCTGATCTTTTCCATTTGAAGCTTGACCTGCTCCAAATGGTCAGAGAGATCTTTATTACAGATCTTATCATTTTCATCTACTATACCCCTTGATGTGTCTTCATCCACCTGATCTTTACTGAGATCCTGTGGATGTGGCATTTTTTCTTTCTTTTACTTTTATTCTTTTTTATCTTTTTTTCAATGATGAGTGTACCACTCTCAATATTCCCTTCATGATTCAAATTTGGTAATAAAATCTGCCGATAAGGGTGGGGGAGTGGTTTTACAAGATCTAGACACTTACATCCTAGAGGCAAATAGAATTTTGTCAGATGAGGGGACTTATAAAATTTCCAATATGGCTGAATATGAGAATGCGGTGACAAAATATAAAGAACTAATTAAAACTGCTGATGAAATGGGGATTTTGAATAAGAGTGAGATGAAATTCCTTGGAGTAAAAAACCCTAAGATGGCAATATATTACCATCTCCCAAAGGTCCATAAGGATGAGTTTAATCCACCCGGACGACCTATCATAGCGGGGATCAATTCTTTAACATCAAACCTAGCAGCATTTGTTGACTCCTTTATGAATGAGTCTGTAAGGAATTTAGGTTCCTATCTCAGGGACTCCACCCACCTAATACAGGAATTACAAAGAATAACATGGGGTGTGGATTATTTGTTTGTAACTATAGACGTTACTGGTTTATACTCTAATATTGACCACACCATCGGCCTCCAATGTTTTCAATTATATATTGATAGATTATCCGATGTGACTATGGCCCAAAGAGAGTTTCTGATAAAAAGTATGACTTTTATTCTTGAGAACAACTTTTTTACGTTTGGGGAGACTATTTACCACCAGCTACGGGGACCGCCATGGGCTCGAGGGCAGCACCTACGTATGCAAATCTATTCATGGCTGCCTTCGAGTCCTGGTATGTCCTCCAAAGCAGACATAAACAGAATCTCATCCTATATAAACGATTCATAGACGATATATTCATCATCTATGATAATACAGACAATACAATTTTTGATTTCCTTGATGTTATAAGGGAGAATCATTGGGGAATAGAGCTTACCCCTTGTGTTGAAAGAAAAAATGTTACCTTTTTAGACCTGAACATCTATATTGATGATTCGGGTAAGATTATGACAAAAAATCATTTTAAAGAAGTTGATGCCAATGGGTATGTTCACTATGGAAGCAACCATTACAGACCATGGCTTAAAAATATCCCAAGGAATCAGTACTACAGAATTAGGAAAAATTGCACTTCTGATGCAGTATTTAGGGATCAAAGCAAAATATTGAGGGAGAGATTTCAAGAAAAAGAATATCCCCCGAGGCTTGTCAAAAAGGCCTATAACTCTGTTAAACATTGTACCCAGAATGAACTTATAAATTCTGACAAGAACAAGGGTGTAAAGGATAACCTTTTTGAAACAAATTTTATCACTACTTTTTCGTCACAAAATTTACATGTACGAAATATATTGGAAAAACATTGGAATGTGATTTTAAATGACCCGATCCTCAATAAGGTGGTCCCCAGGAAACCGACAGTGACATATAAAAGGGCTCCTACCATTAAAAATGTCTTGGCACCTAGTGTAGTTAAGATTCCTAGCTCTGGATATACAAAGGTAGGTAATGAACAAACTGGCCATAGGGGTTCGTACCGATGCAATAGACGTGGGTGTAAATGTTGTAGGTCTATTAGTAATGACGTGGACAGTTTCATGTCATTTTCGAATGAAGGGAAGGTTTTTAATATTAACTTCAGAATGACATGCCAGACGGATCATGTGATCTATTTGATCCAGTGCAACTGTGGTAAACAGTATGTGGGAAGAACTTCTCAACCTCTTCATAAACGTGTAAATTCCCATAGGTTTAACATTCTCAGAGGTTTGTTAAAACATGGATTATCGCGACATTGCACCGTAGTTCACCATGGTGATGTTAAATTATCTGTTACCCCTATTGATTATGTGCCTGAAAATACTCCTAGGAGATTGGATGTCCTAGGTAAAAGAGAAACATATTGGATTTTTAAGCTGGGCACTTTAAGCCCTGGTGGGCTTAATGAGGTAAGTGACCTTTTTTAAGAACCCATGAGTTGTTAATGTCTTCTTGATTCCTTCGAAGACTTTTATTATACTGATAGTTATCTGTGATGGTTTCTTTCTTACCATCTTGCCAGATGGAGTTCTTCTATGTGACAATGTGGCGAGATATTATGACCGTAGTGTTCTCTATTCCCCATGAACTCAGATAGCTTACCGGTCTGAGGTGTTGCTTAATCACTTTGCGGTTACCCCTAGACATAATGGGTTCATATTCTGGATGAACCCTTTATTTTCATGTAATTGTGATTCGAGTACACTGTAATTCATTTTTTTCGGTTTCTCTGTTAATCCTTTACCTCATATAGATCCTGTCTGCATTTCCTCTTTATATTGAGAGGTTTTTAATTGTGAGTTTGTATATATGGGTGACTTGTAATTTACATAGATCAACAAACCAAGGAATATAAATTATTCAGTGAGCATATTATAGACACAAAATTTAGTGGTCATTTACCTTGAAAGATCCCTATAGACAAGAAATTTATATTTTTATAATTATTGTTTAATTTTTATATAAAAAAGAAGGTTTTTTTGTACCAAGTAAATGATGATATTTAATTGTTTGGATGGGTTGAGTTGGTAGATCCTGGCTAAACAGTTGCTCTTACCTAAGGCGACCGGATGGTTAAGTGGTATAAGACGGAGGTTTAATCTCCAGAGAAGAGTTTTATGCCCCTGCCAGGGTTAGTTCTAATCCTGATTTATCTTTTTACCAAAAATGTTTTAATTATTTATTGAAGAACATATGCGATTTTAAATACTGATTATTGTGTTTTAATGTATTTTTAATGTATTGTAAACAATGTAATGGGCATTTTTATACGTTTGACTTATAGTGGGCGTTTTCACCAGAAGTGACGTCAGAGGGGGGTGGAGCTTCATTTCTTCTGATTTTTTTTGATTGTTCCTGTGTGTATATATAGCTGGATGTGCTGTTGAATCTTGAGCCCTGATGAAGTGGCCTGTTTGCCACGAAACGCGTAGGCTGAATAAACAGAGTGTGTGTGTTACTCTGTTTCTCTTATTGTGGTCAGCGCGGCTTCTATCCATCCGGTTCTAATTTCTCCAAGTGGATCCTTTGTGTTTGTATGAACATTTGATCATTTCCTCAGTAGATACAAACATTACATGTATGCAGGAAAACCAATGTTCATATAAACAGAATTTTTTTTACAGATAGCACAGACTGCAGTAATGTTACCCAGCTGCCTGCAGACGCCTGAGAGATTCAGTGTAACAGCACAGAGGGGGAAAGACAGATACCAGCTTGGATAGATTGATATTTACATACTGGACTCCAGTAGTCATGACAATTACTTTTACAGATGCCTGCAGGGTGTGTAGGTGCTTATAGCAAGAAAACTACACAGGGTACATTAATGATTTTTACATATTCTGAAAGGTCGACCCCAGCACTATTCAAGGGTACTATTAGTATCATACTGAAAAATGACCTGTCAGTCACTTTAAAGGTGTGTCGCAATGAACTTACTACCTCCGTAATGATAGTGCAACTGCAGTGGGTGACCTGATGCCCCACAGCACCCATTATCTGTCCCCTCCCTGTTATTGTTTTACTTGGACCAGCACTCTTCCCATTTGGCACAGGCATTTATAATTATCAGGAGACTGAAAGAGGGGTCCTGCTTATACTGTTGTGCTCAACAGTTTACACACCCCAGCAGATTTTTTGCTTTCTTTGCCTTTTTTCAGAGAATATGAATAATAACACATTCGCTTTTTCCTTGTCGTCCAAATCTGGGAGACCCTGACATTGGGTGTAGCAAATATGTATCGCAGGGACTGGGCACAGACCAGTGAGGGGTTAAATCTCCTGCCATCCAGGAGAGGTCAGGACCGGATACACAAACACACACCACCAGTCCCACTGACTCTGGTCTCCCCAGGGAGCCATGATGGGAACAGCAGAGGGTGACAGAAATCACACACAGAGGAAGCTTCAAAGGGAAGATCAGATAAGGTCATAGATGACAGAGCAAACCATCTCAGATAGCAGCTTCAAACAGACCCACAGAATTGGAGGGAAATCAGAGACAAAGAACATTTTTTAAAACATAATCTATGCAGGGCTAAATGAGTGAGTGCCCAATCATAGGCCAAGAATTAGAATTCTAAACTAGAAGGCCGGTCTAGGGTCTGACCCCCCCGGCCGGGTCTATATCTGGGCTCGCACAGCCGCTGCTGGGTTGTCACAGTGATGGGTCGGCGAAAGCTGCTGTGAACATCCTACCATCTATTCCTGCCCTCCCCATCGGGCAAACAGAAGAAAAGTGTAGTCTTCTGTAAGTTTCTCCTTTTTATTTCATTGTTTGCATATGTGTATGTCATTTTATTATTTCTATTTTTATATCTTTTTATGTAAGCACTGTACTTTTTATATTAAAGCTTAAAACTTTAATAAGCTGAAACCTTGTTTGTTCTAAAAGGATTCATAGCCCTAAGTAGTGCGTGATCCTGTTGATTGGCTGACAGTATTATTCCAGGGACTTACCCCCTGTATGTTGGTAAGTGGTGGCAGTGAGTGTGAAGCGGGGTGCACAGTGTGAGTCGGGGTGTGATTGATGCTCCCTTTCAGCATAGGACAGAGGTCGAGTGTTGGATTGAGTGAGAGGAGATAGATTAACCCTTGCAGGTGCAACCCCAAGTCACGTGCTGAGAAGTGTGTACGTGACAAATTGGGTGTTATATGCTGCCCCCTGGAGGTCACACCAAATATAGAAGAGATTTACTCCTCCTTCTCCCCTGCAGCATATACGCCCCCTGCAGGAATACTGTCAGTTTGTTATTTGGTGTCGTTGGAGGCACATCTCCACACTGAAGCTCCAATTGCTACAGATGAAGTTTTGGGGACCATCGGGGTCCCCCGGCATGGGCCGTCGGCCCCATATGCCGTGCTCCCTCACCATACCGTTTCAAAGGGCCTCTGGTGAGGTGGAAGCTGACTGAGGGGTCTACAGTTCCCTGTGCCCCTGGCCGTTACACAGTCACTGTGTGGCCCCCTGTGACGGAGTTCTACTCCTGGCAGTCACAGGCGATGGATGCAGGCTCCACTTCAGGTACTGAGCTGGCCCCCAATTTTCTCCCCCTCTGGAGATTCAGGTACGTGCTACGCACTTGGGGGCCCCCGCATCCACAGCAGGATCCAGGACAGGACCTGCTGTATGGTCCCTGCAACGGCCCCTGGACTGGTTGTAAGCCCAGCAGCGATCCCCTCCCTGCCTGTCTTAGCACAGCAGGGGATGGGGCATAGGGCTCAGGGCATGGGGCTCCGTTTTTTCCCGCATCTGCGGGTGTTTTTGCGGGACTTCCGCGCCGGACCCCACACGCAGGCCGGCCGCGGCCTCAAATTTAGTCCCCGGCTTCACCAGAGGCCTAGGCCGCGATTTCGCCCCCTGCTTGTCTATCAGCAGCAGGGGGCGGGCTTTTCTCACAATAGCCATAGCAGCTCAGGGCTTGGCCTCTGGCCTCTCCTCCTCCTGAGTACACAATGGGGCCACAGTTCCCGCGTTTTTGCGGGCCCTCCCTTCTCTGACTCCCCCCTCAGTCTCAGTCATTATCTGATTCAGTGGCCCTGGCAGTGTCACAAGCTATGTCGCAATCCGTAGCCTCTATGACTAGGTCCATCATTCAGGCCATTAACCAGAACCCTGACCAGGACGTGGAGGGTTCTCCCTCGGTCCCGGGTCCGTCTCTTCCTCCTGGGCGTAACAGGCCCTCTCCATCTCTTGGAGAGCCCAGATCCAAAAAACAACGCCGAGATCCTTCCCCCTCCTCGCCCCGATCTCAATCTAGGGAACCTCTGGAGGAGGGTGAGGAACAGGACTCTTCGTCCTCTGGCTCAGAGGTGGCCTCTGAATCGGTCCTGGAAGGGGACGCTCTGGCTGACAATATTGTCTCCATTATTAATGCCATTCTACGCCTTCCTGCTCCCGACACTCAGTCTGAGCAGCGAGCCAAGGTCTCACTCAGGGATCCGAAGAGACCTGCCAACATCTTCTCTGATCACCCTGACTTTACAGACACGGTGCAAAAGCCTAGGCCTGTCCGGCTAAACGTTTTATACCAAAATCCACAGATCCCAAGTATCCGTTTGCCCCGGCAGTACTATCTGGCTGGTCTCAACCTCCTAAGGTGGACCCAGCTGTAGCCAGATTGGCTACCAGAACCACAATTTCCATTGCCGACAGCTCATCTTTAAAAGACTCGGCAGACCGTCAGGTTGAACTGTTGACCAACTCCATCTATGACGCGGTCGGCGCTGCGTTTCCTCCCGCCTTTGCAGCGGCTTGGTCTCTTAAGGCCCTTTCTGAGTTTACAGACGCAGTTCATTCCAAGACATGCGAGAGGGTTCCTGAGGTGTCCCCCTTTTCAGACCAAATGGCTATGGTCTGGAAATATGCTCTTAACGCTGTGCTTGACTCAGCCGGTCGTTCAGCAGTGGCAGCCACCAATTCCCTCGCTATTCGGAGAATTCTCTGGCTCCGGGATTGGAAAGGTGATGCTTCTTCTAAGAAGCATCGTACAGGGATCCCCTGTACCGGGGATCGTCTTTTCGGGGAACGTCTGGAGGAACTTATCAAAGACACGACAGGAGGCAAAAGTACTCTTCTGCCCCAACAAAAAGGTGGAAAACCTGCGCAGCAAAAGTCTGCCAGGTTCCGTTCCTTTCGTTCTTTTCGTTCCCCTGCCTGGTCCTCCAGACAGTCCTCCTCTTCCAACAGGATGTTTCGTTCCGACAAGGCCCAGTCCTCCCGAGGCCAGGGTTCTTTCTAGCGCTCTCGCCAGCAGAAATCCTCTAGTCAGAAGCCATCCAAGACAGCCTCTGCATGACTTGCATGGCTCCAGCTCCGCACCCAGAGTCGGGGGCAGATTGTCCATCTTTCGGGACGTTTGGCTGTCCGATGTCCTAGATCAGTGGGTGCGAGACATTATCTCTCACAGCTACTTCATAGAACTGAACTCCGTTCCCCCAAGCCGATTCTTCAGGACATCTCCCCCTCCCGCCAAGATCCACGCTTTTCACCAAGCGTTGGAAGCTCTGAAGCGGGAAGGAGTCATTGTCCAGGTTCCCGTCAGGGAAAGTGTGGTGAATCGTGACCTGAACCTGGCAGCTCCACAGCGCCTCCTGTTAAACCCAGGTCAGTCAGAGAACTGCCTGAGGATAAAGAAGGGCCGCAGCTGCCCTGCCTGTGCTGGTTTATCAAGGCACCTCTCAGTGAGTGTGGTATATGCCTTCTAGCCCGCAGCCAGAAGCACATATAATCTCCTCCACCCCGTCACTGCCAGAGGCCCTGAATAACCCCAAGCACAAATGCTGCCACCAGCTTCTAGTTTAATATAAGTCCGGTCCGTGGTCGGGCTTATATTGGGTCAGAAACCAACCCAGGTAGCGTTATATGAGCACACGGACGTGGGAATCGTGATCAAGATAAACAGAGCAACTCAAGATTAAATTTATATATTTAATCACCCTAATGGTACACTAGATATTAATATTTACAGTTATTATTCAGATGTTACAAATATTACAGTCAGATATGCCAATGAAAGGAGGAATGGAATACACAGAATTACATACACATGTGAGCAGTTACCTTAGTGCTGATGGCACCACATGGGCGGCGTGGCATCAATCTGTTCCTTGGGTAATCTCTGTCCTTGGTGGAAAAATGCCCATTCAGAAGAAATACAAGGTGGAGATGGGGCAGATGATTTTTATACATTATGGGCTGACCCCTGTCTCCACCCATCTCACACCTCTGGGATGTCTCACAACTCCCACCCCTCTGAGGGGAGATGTGGACACCCGAATTCTATAATGTTCCCTAGCCGTATCCATGGGCATCGCAGACGGAAGATAATACTTTCATATTTTTAGTTATGATTTTATCTTCGTCTGGATGGGAAACATGCCTACTCTGAGAGCCGCCAAGTAGCCAATATCCTGTTTAGATGGCTTACAGTTATCCTACATCCATGTGAATACCATGCTTGTCACCGCCTAGACGTCACGATCATGGATCTACGCTTGCCATGTTCATAGACCGCACGGCTCATGAAATATTAAGGTTATAGTCACGGTGCCTTCTTGTCTGCGCCTGAAAAGGAATTTCCTCTCTTCTGCCATTTGGAAAGTGTCACCTAATTTTACATCTCCTCAGAAGTCCAAGACACCTGGCTAAAATACCTTCCTAGCTGATTGCATATCAAAGTTGAGGATGAGTGTCTTTGTGTTGCCAGTTGGCTTGTAGCTAGGTGCTAATTACTCTGCCATTTGTCAGATGAATGACTTCTGCCTGTCAGAAGGGTGGGGGCTTACCTCTTTATGAGTGAGATGTGCCTTCAAATTGCTTTCTGGGTGGAATATGGGGGATATGAAACAATATTCATCACAGAAAGGTTTCAGGGATTTTACTCAAATCTCTTTATTGTGCCCAAGCAGGACGGGTCCGTCCGCCCTGTGCTGGACCTAAAACTTCTCAACAAGCACGTCAAAGTGAGGCATTTTCGCATGGAATCTCTTCGTTCTGTGATAGCCTTAATGTCTCAAGGGGAATTCTTGGCATCCATAGACATAAAGGATGCATATCTACACATCCCAATCGCCCCAGCTCACCAACGGTTCCTGCGCTTTGCGATCGGAGGCGACCATTTCCAGTTCGTGGCTCTCCCCTTCGGCTTGGCCTCCGCCCCACGAGTATTCACCAAGGTGATGGCCTCCGTAGTCGCCTTACTGCACTCACAGGGTCTGTTGGTCATCCCTTACTTGGACGACCTCCTGGTCAAGGCTCCCTCACATCAGGAATGCCAGCAAGCAGTGTTCGCGTCTGTCGACGCTCCGGAGGTTCGGCTGGATAGTCAACCTCCCGAAGTCGGTCCTCGTGCCCACCCAGAGTCTGGTGTATCTGGGCATGCTTTTCGACACTCGTGCGGTGCTGGTACGTCTGCCTCACGAGAAGGTAGTCTCTCTTCAAGCGGGTGTTCGCTCCATCCTCCCGCCTCGCTTGTACTCCATCAGGCATCTGATGCAGATCCTGGGAAAGATGGTAGCTTCAATCGAAGCAGTCCCATTTGCACAACTCCATCTGCGTCCCCTTCAGCTGGAAATCCTTCGTATCTGGGACAAGAATCCGAGGACCCTGGATCACAAGATTTCCCTGTCCCCCGAAACAAGGGAATCTCTCCAGTGGTGGCTGACAGATCAGTCCCTGTCTCAGGGTCGCTCCCTCCTCCTGCCATCTTGGTCGGTGGTCACTACGGACGCCAGTCTCTCCGGCTGGGGAGCGGTGTTTCTTCACCACAGGGCCCAGGGTACTTGGTCTCCGCTGGAGTCCTCCCTTCCAATCAACATCCTGGAGATCAGGACAGCGTACCTGGCACTCCTGGAGTTTCAGCCGCTCTTAAGCGGCTGCCAAGTGAGGATCCAATCAGACAACGCAACGGCTGTCGCTTACATAAATCATCAGGGAGGCACTCGCAGCACCCTGGCGATGCTGGAGGTTCCAAAAATCCTGTGCTGGGCGGAGGCTACAGGCTCCGCCATCTCCGCGGTCCACATTCGGGGGGTGGACAACTGGAAGCGGACTATCTCAGCCGGCAGGGTATGAGCCGGGCGAATGGTCTCTCAACCCGGAAGTATTCCAAGCCATTTGCAGGCGGTGGGGGACGCCGGATGTCAACTTGATGGCATCTTTCCTCAACAACAAGGTTCCGGTGTTCATAGCCAGGGCTCACGACCACAGGGCGTTGGCGGCGGACGCTCTGGTCCAGGATTGGTCTCAGTTTCGCCTGCCATACCTGTTTCCACCTCTGGCCCTGTTGCCCCGGGTGCTCCGCAAGATTCGGGTGGAATGTCGCCGGGTGATTCTAATCGCACCCAATTGGCCTCGGAGAGCCTGGTTTCCGGAACTGCTCCGCCTCGCCGACGGCGAACCGTGGGGTCTACCAGATCGTCCAGACCTTCTCTCTCAAGGTCCATTCTTCCGCCACAATTCTGCGGCGCTTAGGTTGACTGCTTGGCCCTTGAATCCTGGGTCCTAACACAATCGGGTCTTCCCCGGGAAGTTCAGGACAACATGAAACAAGCTCGTAAGCCTGTCTCGCAAAGGATTTATCACCGGACGTGGAGAATTTCTCTCTCCTGGTGCTTTACTAAGGGCCATTCTCTGTGGCCCTTCTCCTTGCCGACATTACTTTTGTTTCTTCTGTCAGGGCTGGACTCTGGTCTTGCCTTGAGTTCTCTAAAAGGACAGGTTCCAGCTCTCTCCGTCCTTTATTCCAAAAGGCTGGCTAGGCTCCCACAGGTTCGCACATTTATGCAAGGGGTGGCCCACATTGTCCCTCCTTACAAGCGTCCTCTAGAACCTTGGGATCTTAATTTGGTTCTCTCGGCCCTTCAGAAGCCTCCGTTTGAACCTCTCTCAGGCATCCCTTTGTCCACCCTGTCACAAAAGGTGGCATTTCTGGTGGCTATCACCTCGCTTCGGCGGGTGTCTGATTTGGCGGCATTGTCATGCAAGCCCCCATTCTTGGTGGTGCATCAGGACAAGGTTGTCCTGCGCCCCGTTCCCTCTTTTCTCCCGAAGGTGGTCTCTCCTTTCCACCTCAATCAGGATATCTCTCTTCCGTCCTTTTGCCCAAATCCAGTTCACAGGGTTGAGAAGGCCCTCCACACTCTGGACTTGGTCAGGGCCCTGAGGGTGTACTTGTCTCGCACACGGACTCCCTCTTCATTCTCACGGCTGGACGCGGCAAGGGCTCTTCCGCTTCCAAGGCCACAATTGCCCGTTGGATTAGGTCGGCCATATTGGAGGCCTATTTGGCCTCGCACACGTCGCCCCCAGCGGGTCTCAAGGCGCATTCCACCAGGGCTGTGGGCGCCTCCTGGGCTTTGCGGCACCAAGCCTCAGCCCAACAGGTGTGTCAGGCTGCCACTTGGTCAAGCCTCCACACGTTCTCTAAGCATTACCAGGTACATGTTCATGCCTCAGCGGATGCAGGTCTGGGCAGACGCGTTCTCCAGGCGGCTGTTGCCCACCTGTAAATGTCTGAGTTGCCTTTCAGGGTGCAGTGGTTTTTTCCCACCCAGGGACTGCTTTTGGACGTCCCAATGTCAGGGTCTCCAGATTTGGACGACAAGGAAAAAGAGAATTTTGTTTACTTACCGTAAATTCTTTTTCCTTTAGTCCGTAAATCTGGGAGACCCAACACCCTCCCTTTTTTGCCCTACGGGCGTACCTGCGGCTCTTATCAGCACATAGTCTTACTGTTGGCCATTGTTCTGGCCTTATACTTTTCCTGTTCGGCCCTGTTGGCCGGGAATTTGGTTTAAAGTGCAATGTTTTCCTCCTACTGCTTATATACCAAACTGACAGTATTCCTGCAGGGGGCGTATATGCTGCAGGGGAGAAGGAGGAGTAAATCTCTTTTATATTTGGTGTGACCTCCAGGGGGCAGCATATAACACCCAATGTCAGGGTCTCCCAGATTTACGGACTAAAGGAAAAAGAATTTACGGTAAGTAAACAAAATTCTCTTTTTTTTTCCCACTCAGTTAGTGGTTAGGTGAAGACATTTATTGTCAAACTACTGTGTTTTCTTTTTTAAATCATAATGACAAACAAAAACATCCAAATGACCCTGATCAAAAGTTCACATCCTCCAGTTCTTAATCCCGTGTATTGCCCCCTCTAACATCAATGACATCTTGAAGTGTTTTGTGGTAGTTGTGGATGAGGCTCTTTATTTTCTCTCACGGTAAAGCTGTCCATTCTTCTTGGTAAAAAGCCTCCAGTTCCTGTAAATTCCTGGGCTTTCTTGCATGAACTGCGCTTTGCTTGAGTTCTCCTCAGAGCGGCTCAGTGATATTGAGATCAGGAGACTGAGATGACCACTCCAGAACCTTCACTTTGTTCTGCTGTAGTCAATGACAGATCGACTTGGCCTTGTGTTTTGGATCGTTGTTATGTTGGAACGTCCAAGTACGTCCCATATGCAGCTTTCAGGCTGATTAGTGCAAATTTGCCTCCAGTATTTGCTGATAACGTGCTGCATTCATCTTTCCTTCAACTCTGACCAAGTTTCCTGTGCCTTTATAGCTCACACATCCCCACATCATCAGCGATCCCCCTCCATGCTTTACAGTAGGAATGGTGTTCCTTTCATCATAGGCCTTGTTGACACCTCTCCAAATGTAACGTTTATGGTTGTGACTATAAAGTTTGATTTTGGTCTCTTCACTCCAAATTACCTTGTTCCAGAGGTTTGGAGGCTTGTCTCTGTCCTGTTTGGTGTATTGTAGGTGAGATAGTTTGTGGCATTTGTGCAGTAATGGCTTTCTTCTGGCAACTCAACCATGCAGCACATTTTTCTTCAAGTGCCTCCTTTATTGTGCATCTTGACACAGCCACACAGCTAGTGTTCAGTGGGTCTTGTATTTCAGTTGATGTTATTTGTGGGTTTACTTTGCATCCTGAACAATTTTCCTGGCAGTTGTGAGTGAAATGTTTGTTGGTACCTGATCGTGGTTTGGTTTTACAGAGACCCTGATTTTCTATTTGTTAAACACTGTTTGAACACTGCTGACTACAATTATCAATTCTTTGGATATCTTTTTGTATCCCTTTCCTGCTTTATACAGTTCAACTATCTTTTTCCCGATGAGCTCTGTTGACAATTATTTTGCTTTCCCCATGACTAACAATCCAGAAGCGTCAGTGGCTAGATGAAAGATGCAAGAGTCTCTCTGGATCCCAAAAACTCACTCAGCTTTTATGCACACACTGATTATAATCAAACAGGTCACAGGTGAGGATTTTACCTTTATTAGCCACTCAAACCCATTTTTGTCAACGTCTGTGCATGTTATGAGGCCAAAATCACCAGGGGATGTGAACTTTTGATCAGGGTCATTTGATGGTTTTGGTTGCCAATATTATTTAAAAAAAGAGAACAAAGTAGTCTTCACCCTACCACTAACCATGAGTGGAAAAAGAGAATGTGTTATCACTCATTCTCTGAAAAAAGGCTGAGAACGCAAAAAATCTGCCGGGGTGTATAAACTGTTGAGCACAACTGTATGTGTTGTCAGTTCACATTTTGAGAGCTGGTGGAACGGGAGTTTTCCAGCTTCTTTCAATGGGTGTTGGTGTTGTGTGTGGGCAATCACTGTTGTGGTTTTGTGCTTTTGGGTCGGTGTTGCCTGGAGTAATGTGGGTTGAGCATGGTGCGATGGGGCACCTGGTCGCCCACCCTGCTGGTGTATTGACGCTGTTAGGCTATACCTTTACACTAGCGTTTGTGTCTGCGTCTGCATGCCCTCCGCATGCAAACGCTCCCATACTGATGTTAACACAGCGCAGATTCTCCACATGCGTTCACATCAGTATGGTGCCCAGCCAGCCAATTGGCGAATTCGGCAACGGCCGGGAGGCGGAGATCCTCCTCCTCCCAGCCGCCACTGATCTCCCGCCGGTGTCGGCGCGGGAGATCTGAAGAAACAGCTGATCTGACAACTGTTTAAATCTCCCGCGCCAACACCGAAGAGGTGATGTCTGGCGGCGGCCGGGGGGAGATCTCCGGCTGCTCCAGCTGATCTCGGGGTGGTCGCTGCTGATCTCCCAGGTCAGCGGCGGCAACCGGGAGATATTTCAATGAGATCTGCAGCATTCTCCTGTGCTGTCATGCGGAGGACACTTCGGATCCATTGACTTCCATGCATTGTTTGGGCGCTTGCGGATAAAACAAGCGCCCACGACTGTACAAAAATGTAACAGGCTGCATTTGGAGGGCGGAGGAGTACGCACAAGGTATGCGCAACCAAATGCAAGTACCATGCGTTCCCATGTTAAAGAAACGCAGTGCGCATGCGTTTGGTACGCTGCGGTTTCATACGCAAATATGAAACCGGCCTTACGGTGCTTGGCACATCAAGCTACACTGTTTCGAATATTTAAGGTTTGGGACCTGCTGAGAGGTTTGCCATATCATGGCAGTGGGCTTCATACAGTCTGTTCACAATATTAAACTAAGAACCTGATGTTCAATTGTATACATTTTTTCCTAGCGAGCAGCACTGGGCTGATACTTGGATGTGCAGCCCATGTTTTTTTTTCTACAGATATGTAGTTATCGATAAATTCCCTGCACACTTTAGCCATGACAGAAGAAACCCAGATCAATGTCTGTATCAGCAGCTCTTCACATGGAGTTTCATGGGACCCTCCAAGGATTTGTCTCCCCAGCCCATCATTGCCCCATCACCAAATCTGTGATGCTGGATTATTCTCCAGGCAGATGATGTTCACCACGGCCGTCACTCTTTTAGGACTGTCACAACGGATATGTCTTCTTCAAAGTAGGACTGAGCTTTAAAAAGCTTGCCGTGAAGTGACAGGTGGAATAAGAGCCTGTTTTTGGTTCATCATAAACCTCTGGATTGAAGTTCATTACATTTTTATTAGTATAAATTGTAAAATTTTAACAAACAGCATTAATAATATGAACAGTAAAAACAGATTTCTATATAACTTACAAAAGAATCTACCTGTCTTTTTTTTTTTTTTATAAAAGGTCTCACAATGTCCTTTGACAAGTTGTGTAGCTCAGGCAGATCTGGCTCAACATTCTTCATCCTGGTGAAAGTCAATGTTCAAACGAATACCACAAGGTCGCCCCTGCAGAATATTAGGTGTCCGAACGATGCTTTCAGTCTACGGTGGAAAATGGGCAACACTTGGGCCGGCAAGTAGAAAATCCCAGGCAACGGTGAGGAGACAAAGAAGAACACTGACAAGGATGGCATCCCAAGTCTGGATGTAGATAAAGGATTTTACTATCGCCGTGAAGAACAAAATGTTACCGAAGCGATGACACGAGCTGTGGAGGAAGAATAAAGGAAGTTGTAGAAATTCATAGGGGGTTGCATTCATTCACAAAGTTGTGCTGCAGAGAACAAACATTGAAAAATGTCTGCATTTCCTCCAATTTTCCCACAACTCACTGATTTCAGAATCAGTAATCTTTGTCCTTTAGAATCGATAAGGTAAAATGGATACCTCACTATTCTAGATTAGAGTCCACCGCCAAATTCTGTCGCCTTTCTTTAACTCTGATGATAAAGCACAGGAAAGCAAAAGCAACCCTGACCCTCTGCCATTAAGAACAATTATTTACACTAATATATATGTGCAAACTATAGATGCCAGTATATATCTGTAGTCACCACAGTAATCAGGCTCCTAGAAATCTTCAGCACAGTCATACAGGGGTCTTCATATTTGTACTGCGGAAATTAAAAACAAGAAAAATGGCCCCAAATCCACTGCAGCTCGACTGACAAATTGGCCACATGGTTGCAGAAGAATAACGGCCTACTTGTGTTTTCTGGGGGTAATTATTCCTCCGCTACTTAGCATTTTTCAGATCAATTTCAGAAGTACAAAGAAAATACTTTCCTGCTTTTCCCTCATTCAAAGGCAAAACTACAATTCTCTTCTCCATTACTGCTCAGCAATATCTCAATAATAATCAACATCAATCCATCATCCACATCACCATTTCAGTATGAATATTCATTTATTTTAGTAGAAGATCAATAAAGAGTAATAAGGTGATGGTCTCACATTTTCAGATGGGGGTCTAGCACCAAATGTTTATGCCTTCTTTAATTCTGATGATAAAAAACAAATCAGAACAAATTCCCCCAACAAAAACAATCATTTACTGTCCTCGGTAATGCAATGCGTATATAGGTATTGTATATTTACCACGGCAGGGTCCCAGCAATCTTCAGTGATATTGTGGTGGGTCTGGATATTTGAACTGTTGAAATCAATAAGACAAATCGCCACAAACCTGCTCCAAGGTCACGGCTACATTGGGCACTGCTGCCTAAATGTGACGGCGTACTTGCATTTTGTATGGGCCATTATTCCTCAACCAATTTATTATACTGAAAAACACAAAACAAGAAATCCTTTCCTGTGCTCACCTCCCTCATAATAGGAAACCGAATCCTGTCCTAGATGTATAAAGAACTGGAGTCTTCACGTCACATAATTACAGTAAGGAAAGTCTTCATGAGTCAACCATAATTACAGTAAATGGACAAATAAGAGTTTTCATTAAAGGTCTACAATCAGTAAGGTCTAAGATCAGTAGGTACAAAAAGATGGTGGTCTCAAACTTAGGATCAGGGTCTTGTGCCAAATTCAGCTGTCTTCTTTAACTCTAATAATGAAGAACAGCCAAGCAATATAAGCCCCACCATTCAAGAGAAATCGCCCCAAACCCCTTAAAAGTGAAATGACAATTTGGAAACACTTTTGTAAGAAGGATTGTGTACTTGTATATCCTTATGGGCTGCATTCTTCATTTACTTTATTCTATCTGAGAAAGTCTTAACAGATGGATCTGAAATCTGAAAGATTTCAAGCACGATAACCCTTCCCTGCACTCACCTCCTCCTCTCAGTAATCTACAATCCTCTGCTCCAGGCATCATCAGTCACAGGTCTGCAATGGGGATGTCACATGCGTCAATATTGCGCACAATATCGCTGCTGCACATGACGTTGCAGCGATATGGAAGCGTGTAACAGGGCGCATCAACCAGAGATAAGTCGCTGGTTGAAGGTCGTCAGGTTTTAGAACCTGTTCTAAACCTTACGATGGTCGCCCGGTGAACATGCGGCATCGCTGCGTGTGACACCGGCAGATGAGCGAGAAGCCAGCTTCCAGCGCCTCTCAGCAATCGCTGGGAGCTGGTATCCATGGTAAACAGCGGGTATCTAGGCAGCGCGTGCTGCCTAGATACCCGATGTATACCTTGGTTACCAGCCTTTTCCGCTCACCGGCTGGTATCCAAAGTACACAGCAGGTAACTAGGGACCCGCTGTGTATCTTGGATACCAGCCAGTGAGCAGAGAAGGCTGGTAACCAAGGTATACATCGGGTATCTAGGCAGCACGTGCTGCCTAGATACCCAGTTTACCTTGGAGACCAGCCTGCTCCCGCTTACCGCAGCCTGGCAGCGGGAGCAAGGCATCGTGAAAACGATATTTAAATAATTTCCATGATGTCGCTGGTCCAATGATCGCTGGTGAGTCTGCCTGTGTGACACTTCACCAGCGATCAGCCTTTAATGTCGCCAGCGATGAGATCGCTGACGACATTGACGCGTGTGACTGCCCCATTAAGATTTACTACATTGCACAATCTCCTCTCACATCACAACTGCAACTTATGTCACCAATGCTTATATATCAAGATGTGTCCTCTACACTACAGGAGCAATACGTTATCAGAATATCATGTCCTCATGTTTCTGGATGGGGGTCCTGTTATTTATCATTAGCGGTAAAGAAAGTAACAGTGAAGCAAAACAACCTCTGCTCTACCAGAACAATCATTTACTGCAATATATACTGACAAGTAACTCCAGAGCAATATGGACATATATTTTATAGTTACCACAGTAATCAGGTTCTAGCAATCTTCAGCACCATCATACAGAGGTCTTCACACTGCTGAGATCAATAAGAATCACCCCAAACCCACTGCGACAGATCTGACAATTTGGACACAATCGTGTACCTGCACTGAGTTGCTTGTGTGTCTCGTCCATTTGGTTTTACTGGAGGACAACTAATCTGAAAAATAGCGAGAGAAATCACTCACCTCCTCATAGCAATGCACAATCCTCTGCTCCATTCTCCATTAATCAGTCACAGATCTGTAATAAATTCCAGCATTGCACAATCTCCTCTCACATCACATCTGCCATGTATGTCACCAATATTTTCAAGTCAAGATATTCTCACTAGATTATTGGACTAATGAGGAACAATAAAATGGCGGTCTCACGTTTCTGGATGGGGGTCCTGATATCTTCTTAAGCTCTGATGATAAATAACAGTAAAGCTAAACAACCCCCCGACCAAAAGAACAATCTAACAATCTTATACAGCAATGTATACTGACAAATAACTCCATAGTGCAATGCGGACATATATTTCATAGTTACCCCAGTAATTAGTTCCCGGCAATCTTCGGTGATATCACACAGGGAAATCAGAACATGAACTTCACTGATGGGATGAACAAGAAATCAAATCTCCCTCCAACACTGTAACTCATCTAAAAGATGGAGTCATCACTGATCAGGTTTGATTGGCTGAATATTTTGGGGGCCGTATTCCTCATCCACTTTGTTTTACTGAAGGATCAGTGATAACAAACAGATCTGAAAAATATCAAGGGATACCCCCCTCCTCCTTTACCTCATCTAATGGGAAACTGCAGCTCAGATTCACTGATCCAGACACTTCATCTGCCGGCTGAGATCAATAAAACAATCACCTCCAAAGCCACAACCATGTAATCCGACAATGGGCATAAAGTTGCTATAATTTCATAGTGTACCTTTTTTTCTAAATTAAATTATTTTCAATAAAGTACAATAAGATGGTGGTCTCGCATTCCTGGATGGGGGCCTGTTGCCTTCTTTGCACTGATGATAAAGAACAGTAAAGCAGAACAAATCCCCCCAACAAGAACAATCATTTACAGCAATATATACTGACATATAAAGCCATGGAGCCGCCATCCTCAACCACTTTATTCTACTGGAGCCACAGAAAACAAATGGATCTGAACAACAGAGAGAAAATCCTCCCCGCACTCACCGCCTCCGTCCTCCTCTGTATTATCCAACCAGAAATCTATAACAATACAACATTGGACAATCTCCAATGCCTCCAAAATCCCAACATCAACATCACCATTTCCATAATATTTAGTTCTCTACAGTGTAAAATCAATTGTATATAATAAATTGGTGATCTCACTTCTGGATGGGGGTCCCTTTGCCTTCTTTAACTCTGAAGATAAAAAACTGTAAAGCAGAACAAATCCCCCCAACAAGAACAATCATTTACACCAATATATACTGACATCTATAGTGTAATATGTCAGCTCATATAGGGGTCCTCATGCTTGCACTGCTGAGATCAATGAGGAAATCACACTGGTCTCACTCCAAGTTATCGGATAATATGGACCCACAATCACGTACTTGCACTTAGTGGGGGCTGCCGTCCTCATCCACATTACTGCACTCGAGGGCAACTGATCATTAAAATATGAGAAAATCCACCCCCTTCCCTCACCTCATCTAAAAGGGAAACTGCAGCTCAGATTCATTGTTCCTGACACTTCATCTGCCGGCTGAGATCAATAAGACAATCACTTCCAAAGCAACAACCATGTAATCAGACAATGCGGGCATAAAGTTGCTATAATTTCATAGTGTATTTCTTTTTCTCTAAAATAAAATATTTTCAATAAAGTACAATAAGATGGAGGTCTCACATTTCTGGATGGGGGGTCCCTTTGGCTTCTTGAACTCTGATGATAAAGAACAGTAAAGCAGAACAAATCCCCCCAAAAGAACAATCATTTACAGCAATATGGACCCACAATCACGTACATTGCACTTAGTGGTGGCTGTCGTCCTAATGCACATTACAGGGCTACACTGGAGGCGACTGATCTGAAAAACATCAAGAGAGATAATCCTCCCCGCACTCAGCTCCTCCGTCCTCCTCTGTATTATCCAACCAGAAATCTATAACAATACAACATTGGACAATCTCCATCGCCACCAAAATCCCAACGTCAACATCACCATTTCCATAACACTATTCAGTTCTCTATAGTTAAAATCAATTGTATATAATAAATTGGTGATCTCACTTCTGTATGGGGGTCCCTTTGGCTTCTTGAACTCTGATGATAAAGAACAGTAAAGCAGAACAAATCCCCCCTTAAAGAACACTTACAGCAATATATACTGACATTTAACTGCAGAGCAATCTGGACATATATTTTATAGCTACCACAGTAATCAGGTTCCTAGCAATCTTCAGCACCATCATACAGGGGTCTTCACACTGCTGAGATCAATAAGAATCGCCCCAAACCCACTGCGACATATCTGACAATTTGGACACAATCGTGTACCTGCACTGAGTGGCTTGTATGTCTCATCCATTTGGTTTTACTGGAGGACAACTAATCTGAAAAATATCAAGCGAGAAAACACTCACCTCCTCCTCATAGTAACCTGTGATCCCCCGACATCATCCGCTCACAGATCTGTACAGATTTCCAACAAGGGACAATCTCCGTTCTTATTACAATCTCATCATTATATGCATTATTTTCAATATTAAAAGTACAATAAGATGGTGGTCTCACATTTCTGGATGGGGGGTCCTGTTGCCTTCTTTAGCTCTGATGATAAAGAAAAGTAAAGCAGGACAAATCCCCCCAACAAGAACAATCATTTACAGCAATATGGACCCACAATCACGTACTTGCACTTAGTGGGGGCTGCTGTCCTCATGCACATTACTGCACTGGAGGGCGACTGATCTGAGAAACATCAAGAGAGAAAATCCTCCCCACACTCACCTCCTCCGTCCTCTTCTGTATTATCCAACCAGAAATCTATAACAATACAACATTGGACAATCTCCATCGCCACCAAAATCCCAACGTCAACATCACCATTTCCATAATATTCAGCTCTCTATAGTGTAAAATCAATTGTATATAATAAATTGGTGATCTCACTTCTGGATGGGGGTTCCTTGTAGGCGTCTTGAACTCTGATGATAAAGAACAGTAAAGCAGAACAAATCCCCCCAACAAGAACAATCATTTACAGCAATATGGACCCACAATCACGTACTTGCACTTAGTGGGGGCTGTCGTCCTAATGCACATTACTGCACTGGAGGGCGACTGATCTGAAAAACATCAAGAGATAATCCTCCCCGCACTCACCTCCTCCGTCCTCCTCTGTATTATCCAACCAGAAATCTATAACAATACAACATTGGACAACTCCCATCGCCACCAAAATCCCAACGTCAACATCACCATTTCCATAACACTATTCAGTTCTCTATAGTGTAAAATCAATTCTATATAATATAAGTTGGTGGTCTCACATTCCTGGATGGGGGTCCTTGTAGGCTTCTTGAACTCTGATGATAAAGAACAGTAAAGCAGAACAAATCCCCCCAACAAGAACAATCATTTACAGCAATATGGACCCACAATCACGTACTTGCACTTAGTGGGGGCTGTCGTCCTAATGCACATTACTGCACTGGAGGGCGACTGATCTGAAAAACATCAAGAGAGATAATCCTCCCCGCACTCACCTCCTCCGTCCTCCTCTGTATTACCCAACCAGAAATCTATAACAATACAACATTGGACAATCTCCATCGCCACCAAAATCCCAACGTCAACATCACCATTTCCATAACACTATTCAGTTCTCTATAGTGTAAAATCAATTGTATATAATAAATTGGTGATCTCACTTCTGTATGGGGGTCCCTTTGGCTTCTTGAACTCTGATGATAAAGAACAGTAAAGCAGAACAAATCCCCCTTAAAGAACACTTACAGCAATATATACTGACATTTAACTGCAGAGCAATCTGGACATATATTTTATAGCTACCACAGTAATCAGGTTCCTAGCAATCTTCAGCACCATCATACAGGGGTCTTCACACTGCTGAGATCAATAAGAATCGCCCCAAACCCACTGCGACATATCTGACAATTTGGACACAATCGTGTACCTGCACTGAGTGGCTTGTATGTCTCATCCATTTGGTTTTACTGGAGGACAACTAATCTGAAAAATATCAAGCGAGAAAACACTCACCTCCTCCTCATAGTAACCTGTGATCCCCCGACATCATCCGCTCACAGATCTGTACAGATTTCCAACAAGGGACAATCTCCGTTCTTATTACAATCTCATCATTATATGCATTATTTTCAATATTAAAAGTACAATAAGATGGTGGTCTCACATTTCTGGATGGGGGGTCCTGTTGCCTTCTTTAGCTCTGATGATAAAGAAAAGTAAAGCAGAACAAATCCCCCCAACAAGAACAATCATTTACAGCAATATGGACCCACAATCACGTACTTGCACTTAGTGGGGGCTGCTGTCCTCATGCACATTACTGCACTGGAGGGCGACTGATCTGAAAAACATCAAGAGAGAAAATCCTCCCCACACTCACCTCCTCCGTCCTCTTCTGTATTATCCAACCAGAAATCTATAACAATACAACATTGGACAATCTCCATCGCCACCAAAATCCCAACGTCAACATCACCATTTCCATAATATTCAGCTCTCTATAGTGTAAAATCAATTGTATATAATATAAGTTGGTGGTCTCACATTCCTGGATGGGGGTCCTTGTAGGCTTCTTGAACTCTGATGATAAAGAACAGTAAAGCAGAACAAATCCCCCCAACAAGAACAATCATTTACAGCAATATGGACCCACAATCACGTACTTGCACTTAGTGGGGGCTGTCGTCCTCATGCACATTACTGCACTGGAGGGCGACTGATCTGAAAAACATCAAGAGAGAAAATCCTCCCCGCACTCACCTCCTCCGTCCTCTTCTGTTATTATCCAACCAGAAATCTATAACAATACAACATTGGACAATCTCCATCGCCACCAAAATCCCAACGTCAACATCACCATTTCCATAATATTCAGCTCTCTATAGTGTAAAATCAATTGTATATAATAAATTGGTGATCTCACTTCTGGATGGGGGTTCCTTGTAGGCTTCTTGAACTCTGATGATAAAGAACAGTAAAGCAGAACAAATCCCCCAACAAGAACAATCATTTACAGCAATATGGACCCACAATCACGTACTTGCACTTAGTGGGGGCTGTCGTCCTAATGCACATTACTGCACTGGAGGGCGACTGATCTGAAAAACATCAAGAGAGATAATCCTCCCCGCACTCACCTCCTCCGTCCTCCTCTGTATTATCCAACCAGAAATCTATAACAATACAACATTGGACAATCTCCATCGCCACCAAAATCCCAACGTCAACATCACCATTTCCATAACACTATTCAGTTCTCTATAGTGTAAAATCAATTCTATATAATATAAGTTGGTGGTCTCACATTCCTGGATGGGGGTCCTTGTAGGCTTCTTGAACTCTGATGATAAAGAACAGTAAAGCAGAACAAATCCCCCCAACAAGAACAATCATTTACAGCAATATGGACCCACAATCACGTACTTGCACTTAGTGGGGGCTGTCGTCCTAATGCACATTACTGCACTGGAGGGCGACTGATCTGAAAAACATCAAGAGAGATAATCCTCCCCGCACTCACCTCCTCCGTCCTCCTCTGTATTAGCCAACCAGAAATCTATAACAATACAACATTGGACAATCTCCATCGCCACCAAAATCCCAACGTCAACATCACCATTTCCATAACACTATTCAGTTCTCTATAGTGTAAAATCAATTGTATATAATAAATTGGTGATCTCACTTCTGTATGGGGTCCTTTGCTTCTTGAACTCTGATGATAAAGAACGTAAAGCAGAACAAATCCCCCTAAAGAACACTACAGCAATATATACTGACATTTAACTGCAGGCAATCTGGAATATATTTTATAGCTACCACAGTAATCAGTTCCTAGCAATCTTCAGCACCATCATACAGGGTCTTCACCTGCTGAGATCAATAAGAATCGCCCAAACCCACTGCGACATATCTGACAATTGGACACAATCGTGTACCTGCACTGAGTGGCTTGTATGTCTCATCCATTGTTTTACTGGAGACAACTAATCTGAAAAATATCAACGGAAAACACTCACCTCCTCCCATAGTAACTGTGATCCCCCGGCATCATCCGCTCACAGATCTGTACAGATTTCCAACAAGGACAATCTCCGTTCTTATTACATCTCATCATTATATGCATTATTTCAATATTAAAAGTACAATAAGATGGTGGTCTCACATTTCTGGATGGGGGTCCTGTTGCCTTCTTTAGCTCTGATGATAAGAAAAGTAAAGCAGAACAAATCCCCAACAAGAACAATCATTTACAGCAATATGACCCACAATCACGTACTTGCACTTAGTGGGCTGCTGTCCTCATGCACATTACTGCACTGGAGGGCGACTGATCTGAAAAACATCAAGAGAGAAAATCCTCCCCACACTCACCTCCTCCGTCCTCTTCTGTATTATCCAACCAGAAATCTATAACAATACAACATTGGACAATCTCCATCGCCACCAAAATCCCAACGTCAACATCACCATTTCCATAATATTCAGCTCTCTATAGTGTAAAATCAATTGTATATAATAAATTGGTGATCTCACTTCTGGATGGGGGTTCCTTGTAGGCTTCTTGAACTCTGATGATAAAGAACAGTAAAGCAGAACAAATCCCCCCAACAAGAACAATCATTTACAGCAATATGGACCCACAATCACGTACTTGCACTTAGTGGGGGCAGTCGTCCTAATGCACACTACTGCACTGGAGGGCGACTGATCTGAAAAACATCAAGAGAGATAATCCTCCCCGCACTCACCTACTCCGTCCTCCTCTGCATTATCCAACCAGAAATCTATAACAATAGAACATTGGACAATCTCCATCGCCACCAAAATCCCAATTTCCATAACACTATTCAGTTCTCTATAGTGTAAAATCAATTGTATATAATAAATTGGTGATCTCACTTCTGTATGGGGGTCCCTTTGGCTTCTTGAACTCTGATGATAAAGAACAGTAAAGCAGAACAAATCCCCCCTTAAAGAACACTTACAGCAATATATACTGACATTTAACTGCAGAGCAATCTGGACATATATTTTATAGCTACCACAGTAATCAGGTTCCTAGCAATCTTCAGCACCATCATACAGGGGTCTTCACACTGCTGAGATCAATAAGAATCGCCCCAAACCCACTGCGACATATCTGACAATTTGGACACAATCGTGTACCTGCACTGAGTGGCTTGTATGTCTCATCCATTTGGTTTTACTGGAGGACAACTAATCTGAAAAATATCAAGCGAGAAAACACTCACCTCCTCCTCATAGTAACCTGTGATCCCCCGGCATCATCCGCTCACAGATCTGTACAGATTTCCAACAAGGGACAATCTCCGTTCTTATTACAATCTCATCATTATATGCATTATTTTCAATATTAAAAGTACAATAAGATGGTGGTCTCACATTTCTGGATGGGGGGTCCTGTTGCCTTCTTTAGCTCTGATGATAAAAAAAAGTAAAGCAGAACAAATCCCCCCAACAAGAACAATCATTTACAGCAATATGGACCCACAATCACGTACTTGCACTTAGTGGGGGCTGCTGTCCTCATGCACATTACTGCACTGGAGGGCGACTGATCTGAAAAACATCAAGAGAGAAAATCCTCCCCACTCACCTCCTCCGTCCTCTTCTGTATTATCCAACCAGAAATCTATAACAATACAACATTGGACAATCTCCATCGCCACCAAAATCCAACGTCAACATCACCATTTCCATAACACTATTCAGTTCTCTATAGTGTAAAATCAATTCTATATAATATAAGTTGGTGGTCTCACATTCCTGGATGGGGGTCCTTGTAGGCTTCTTGAACTCTGATGATAAAGAACAGTAAAGCAGAACAAATCCCCCCAACAAGAACAATCACTTACAGCAATATATACTGACAACTTTGGAGCAACCTGGACATATATTTTATAGTTACCACAGTAATCAGGTTCCCGGCAATCATACAGGGGTCTTCACACTGCTGAGATCAGTAAGAATGGCGATTCCAAACCCACTGCAACTTATCTGACCATTTGGACACAATCGTGTACCTGCACTGAGGGGCTTGTATTTCTCATCCAGTTGGTTTTACTGGAGGACGACTAATCTGAAAAATATCAAGCGAGAAAACCCTCCCATCACTCACCACCTCCTCATAGTAACCTGTGATTCCCCGGCATCATCCGCTTACAGATCTGTACAGATTTCCAACATTGGACAATCTCCGTTCACATTACAATCTCATCATTATATGAATTATTTTTTATTATTATAAGGTCAATAAAGTACAATAAAATGGCAGTCTCACATTTCTGGATGGGGGTCCTGTTGCCTTCTGTAAGCTCTGATGATAATAAACAATAAAGCAGAACAAATCTTCCTGCAAGAACAATCATTTACAGCAATATATACTGCCACAAAGTCATGGAGCTGCCGTCCTAAATCACTGTTTTACTGGAGCCACAGAAAACAAATGGATCTGTAAAACAGCAAGAGACAAAAATCTTCCCCACACTCACCTCCTCTGTCCTCCTCTGTATTATCCATCCAGAAATCTATAACAATACAACATTGGACTACCTCCATTGCCACCAAAATCCCAACATCAACGTCACTATTTCCATAACAATATTAATTTCTCTATAGTATAAAATCAATTATATATGATAAGTTGGAGGTCTCACATTTCTGGATGGGGGTCCTTTTGGTTCTTTAATTCTGAGGATAAAGAACAGTACAGTAGAACAAATTCCCCTTCAAAAACAATCATTTACAGCAATATATACTGACATCTACAGTGTGATATATGTCGGATCATACAGGGGTCCTCATATGCTTGTAGTGCTGAGATCAATAAGAGAATGAGCCCAGACCCACGCCAAGTTATCGGACACTATGGACCCACAATCACGTACTTGCATTTAGTGGGGGCTGCTGTCCTCATCCACATTACTGCACTCGAGGGTGACTGATCTGAAAAATATCAAGTGAGAAAACCCTCCCCCGCACTCACCTCCTCCTCCTCCTCATAGTAATCTACAGTCCTCTGCTCCATCTCCCCATTATGCACTAATTGATCTGTGATCAAATCCAACATTGCAATCTCCTCTCACATCACAACTGCAACTTAGGTCACCAATGTTTATATGTCAAGTCTGTGACTACAGGATTAATAAAGGATAAATTGGTGGTCTCACGCTTCTGGATGGGGGTCCCTTTGCCTTCTTTTGCTCTGATGATAAAAACAGTAAAGCAAAACAAGCTCCCCCTTCAAAAACAATCTATACTGGCTACCATGGATCCGGAGGAGCTCCCGTCCTCTGATCTCGTTGTTTCCCCGACTAACACGCGTGGTGCTAGACTATTGGGATTTGTGGCGAGGGGGGAGAAGTGATGGCGATCATCCATCCCTACTTGGACCCTTGTTTAATAATCCTGACTTTCCCCCGACGTCTGGAGACGGGTCTTTTTGGCTTGGCGTGCTAGCGACGATCCTGTCTGGCTCAGGTGGCGGAGCAGCGCGGGGGCGAGGGGGGGAGAGGTCGTTAGGAGGGCAGGAGTCCTGGTTGGAGGTATCTCAGTTGGACACGTTTCTCCGATCCTTGCGGGGAAGTCACTCTCAGGCTTAGAAGCATTGTTTCTCTTGACTGAGGCCCCCCGCTCACGTACATCTCCTTTTATATGGCGTGCTTTCAGATGCGGGCCCATCTGCCATCCCCTCATTTGTAGGGACCTGGCAATCTGACCTGCGGGTGACATTCTCAGACTCTGACCGGACTAAGATTTTACACTGACACATAAGTTGTCAGTATCCTGCAGCTTTCAGGAGACGAATTATAAGATCTTAACTAGGTGGTATAGGTGTCCAGCGCTCCTTCATAAAATGTTTCCCTCAGTGCCCGACCTGTGCTGGAGGTGTGGCGAAGGACCGGTTCCATGCTACATATTTTGGTGGCAATGTGGCCCTATCCAAGCCTATTGGCTTTCAATATTCTCGATTTACGAATCTATCTCAGGAATAACGCCATTCACCTTCTCCACAAATCGCGCTTCTGTCCCTTATTCCCCGGCCCACTCAAATCGTGCAAACGTGGTCTGTTTCGTTTCTGCCTGATGGCGGCCAGGGTCTTGATTCCACGACACTGGAAATCAACAGTCGCCCCCCTCCATAGGAGAATGGGTAAAAGAAATGGACAGGATATGCCGCATCGAGGACTTATGGCCCACGACCAATGAGAACCTGGGAAAACACAAGCAGCTTTGGTCTCCCTGGGGGTATTACCGGATGGACCTCTACTTGAGTCTCTTCTTGCGAAAACGCGCAGACATGACCTGGACATCTTGAATACCGCTTCCCTGCTACCCTTTCCTTCTCTCCCTCCTTTGATCCCGTGTGCTCTTTTTCTACCCCTCTTGGCCCTTTCCTTTCTGCACCTCAAACATAGTATTCTTCTGATTATTATACCCGCCGGAGTACTGGGAAGCTCATGGGACTACATCTCTAGTGGACCCGCATGCATGATGTCTACTCCTTCCTTAGCCTCAAACAGGCGATCGCTTGCCATTAATACCATGTACCTTCGTGTAATTCTGGCTTTACTATTGTAAGATACTTTCATGTACTATTTTTATTCTCTTTCTACTTTATTATTTTCTTTCTACTTTACTATGTATTACCATTCTTTCTTGATTGATAATTGTTATGCTAAACTTTAATAAACAATATTTTCTGAAAAAAAAAACAATCTATACTGACATCGATAGTGTAATATATGTGAGATCATACAGGAATCTTCATACATAAAATGCAGTAGTGAAATCACAAAGACAATCACACAAAAACCACTACAAGACTAACAAACTGGAGACATTTACTCATGAATAACGGGGTCAGCATGTGTTAGGGAGCTGCTTTCTTATGTAATTATATATCTGTATATTAATTACAGTAATCAGGTTCTAGCAATCTTCAGAGACATCATACAGGGGTCTACATACTTGTACTGCTGAGATCAATAAGAAGAGAATTGCCCCACACAGACTCCAAGTTATCGGACAATATGGACCCACAATCACGTACTTGCACTTAGTGGGGGCTCCCGTCCTCATCCACATTACTGCACTGGAGGGTGACTGATCTGAAAAATATCAAGAGAGAAAATCCGCTCCGCACTCACCTCCTCTGTCCTCCTCTGTATTATCCAACCAGAAAAATATCTAAGAGGGGAAACTGCAGCTCAGATTCACTGATCCTGACACTTCATCTGCCGGCTGAGATCAATAAGACAATCACCTCATCTGACAATTCAGACACAATTCCTAGTGTCATTGTGTACTTGCTTTTTTTAGGTGGCATTACTCAACCACTTCATTCTTCTGGAGCAACCGATAACAAACTATGTGAAAAATACTAAGAAAAACATTCCTGTGCTCCCCAAATCCCAATAGTATACTGTAATAATTCTACTCTGTTCCATCTCTGCTCCTCATCCGGTCACAAATCTGTAAAGATTTACAACATCGGATAATCTCCATCATCATAATGTCAAGATCTGCCCTGTATACTACAGGATCTAGAAAGTATGAGAATTTGGTGGTCTCACATTTCTGGATGGGGCTCCCGTCTTCTGTAGCTCTGATGATAAAGAAAAGTAAAGCAGAATTCCCCCCCCTTCAAGAACAAATAATTTACTGCACCAACATATACTGACAAATAACTCCAGAGCAATCTGGACATATATTTCATTGTTACCACAGTAATCAGGGTCCCAGTAATCTTCAGTGATATCACACAGGGGAATCAAAACATGAACTTCACTGATGGGATCCATAAGAAAAGAAATCTCCCAACACACTAACTCATCTAAAAGATTGATCGCCACGCTGCTCATGTCTCATTGTATATTTTGGGGGGCTGTATTCCTCATCCAATCTATTAAGGATCAGTAATAATAAACAAATCTGAAAAATATGAAGGGAGAAAACCTTTTCCTGCATTCACCTCCTCATAGTAAAGTGCAATCCACAGGAGCCGCACTGCTGACTTACATAACACAATCACCCCAAACCCACTAAATGTCAAATTTAGAAACATTGTGGCTAACAATGGTGTACTTGTAGATCTCAGAGGCTGTATTTTTCATCTATTTTGGTTCACTGGAGCCTTTAATAAACGGATCGAAAAGATATTAAGGGAGAAAACCCTTCCCCGCACTCACCTCCTCCTCATGGTAATCTACAATCCTCTGCTCCCAGCATCATCAGTCACAGATCTGTAAAGATTTCCTACATTGCACAATCTCCTCTCACATCACAACTGCAACTTATGTCACCAATGTTTATATGTCAAGATGTGTCCTCTAGACTACAGGAGCAATAAAGTACAATATGATGGTGGTCTCACGTTTCTGGATGGGGTCCTGTTACTTTCTTTAACTTTGATAATAAAGAACAGTGAAGCAAAACAACCTCTGCTCTACCAGAACAATCATTTACTGCCATATATACTGACAAGTAACTCCAGGGCAATCCAAATAGTCACTACAGTAATCAGGTTCCCAGCAATCTTCAGTGACATCACACAGGGAAACATGAACTGGACAATTGGCAATAATAAGAAAACAATCGCTCCCCAAACTTAATCCAACTGATCTACAGATCTGGACGCAGCGCGTCGTGTTTGATTCTCGGCTTATTGTGGAGCCGTATTCCTCATTCACTGTGTTTTACTGTAGGAACATTGACACTAAACGGATCTGAAAAATATCAAGTATGAAAATACTTCCCCACACTGACCTAAGAGTAAACTGTAATTCATCTGATCTCGACATTACCCTGTAACAAACCCTTACATGGGAGATGATGGATGCAATTCCCACTGCCTTCTTTAATTCTGATGATAAAGAACAATAAACAAAACAACCTCCCCTAGGAAAGTCCACCAAGATCACCCCATTAACAACTTATTCCAATCGCATTTCCACATAAAGATCCTTTCTTCAGACAATAAGATCGATCAAGCCCAAATATGATGGTGGTCTCACGTTTCTGGATGGTGGTCTTATTCAGATTGCCTTCTTTAATTCTGATGATAAACAATCAACCTCCCCTTCAAGAAAAATACAGCAATATATAGCATCTACAGCTCAGTGTGTATAGATTTGTAAGTTTACCACAGTAATCAGGTTCCCGACAATCTTCAGAGCCGTTGTCATACAGGGGTCTTCATACTGCTGAGCTCAATAATAATCGCCCCAAACCCACTGCAACTTATCTATGTGGTAACACATTTGGGTACCTGCACTGAGGGGCTTGTATTTCTTAACCATTTGGTTTTACTGGACTAATCTCAAAAATATCAAGCGAGAAAACCTTCCCTGCACTCACCTTCTCCTAGTAAACTGCAATCCACAGGAGCCGCACTGCCGAGATCCAGAACTCAATCGCCTAAAACCCACTAAATGTCAGTTTGGAGACATTGTTAAGCCACAAAGATTGTGTACTTGCATATCTCAGGAGCTGCATTCTTCATCTATTTTGTTCCATTGGAGTCTCCAATAAATGGATCCAAAAGATATTAAGGGAAAAACCCTTCCACGCACTCACCTCCTCCTCATCGTAATCTACAATCCTCTGCTCCCGGCATCATCAGTCACAGATCTGTAAAGATTTCCTACATTGCACAATCTCCTCTCACATCACAACTGCAACTTATGTCACCAATGTTTATATGTCAAGATCTGCCCTGTATACTACAGGATCTAGATTCTAGAACAGGGTCTCAAACTCCAGCCTCGAGGGCCGCACACAGTGCAGGTTTTCAGGATTTCCTTGGAATTTGACAGTGGTCATTTGATTGCCAACTGTCAAATGCTATGGAAATCCTGAATACCTGGACTGTGTGCAGCCCTCGAGCCTGAGTTTGAGACCCCTGTTCTAGAAAGTATGAGAATTTGGTGGCCTCACATTTCTGGATGGGGGTCCCGTTGCCTTTTGTTAGCTCTGATGATAAAGAACAGTAAAGCAGAACAACTCTCCTCCCCCATCAAGAAAAATAATTTACAATAATATAACCTGACAAAGAACTCCAGAGCAAGTTCCTCAGTGATATCACAAAGGGGGATCAAAACATGTACTGGAAAATGGAGAAAAGAAAACAAATCACCCCCCAAACACAATCCAACTCTTCTACAGATGCAGCAAGTCGTGTTTGATTCTCGGCTTATTGTGGGGCCGTATTTCTCATTCATTGTGTTACTGAAGGGTCATTGTCGAAAAAACAGATCTGAAAAATATCTTGTGAAAATCCTTCCCTGCACTCACCTAAGAGTAATTCATCTGATCTCAGCATTATCCTGGCATAGATCTGTAACAAACCCTCCATCTCCCTAATTACAACTTATTCCAATAATGTTTTTACATCAAGATCTTTTCTTTGTACTATAAGATCGGTCAAGTACAATATGACGTGGTCTCATGTTTCTGGATGGTGGTCTTATTCAGATTGCCTTTTTTAATGCTGATGATAAAGAACAAGAAACAAAACAACCTCCCCTTCAACAAAAATACAGCAATATACAGCATCTATAGCTCAGTGTGTATAAATTTAGAGAAGGTAAACAATGTTTGTACAGTGTTCGCCAGTAGATAGAAAAATATTAGAATCTGAGAGTCCTCAGTGGTTACCTTTTAATGGCTGACTGAAAAGAGAAGCATAGCAAGCTTTCGGGACAGGGGCCATAGTGTCCCGAGAGCTTGCTATGCTTACCATCTTTTCAGTTCACCATTAAAAGACCACTGAGGACTCTCAGATTCTAATATTTTTGTATAGATTTAGAAATTTACCACAGTAATCAGGTTCCAGGAAATCTTCAGAGCCGTCACACAGGGGTCTTCACACTGCTGAGATCAATAAGACTATTGCCCCTAACCCACTGCAACTTATCTGACCATTTGGACACAATCGTGTACCTGCACTTGTTTTTCTCATCCATTTGGTTTTACTAGAGGGCAACCAATCTGAAAAATATCAAGCGGGAAAACTCTTCCCTGCACTCACCTCCTCCTCATAGTAACCTGTGATCCCCGGCATCATCCGGTTCTAAAAGTCTGCAAACAAATCCAATATTGGACAATATCCAACTTCACAACTCCAACTTGTCACCAATGTTTTCATGTCAAGTTCTTTGCTCTATACCTCAGGATAATAAAGTATGAAAAGTTGGTGGTCTCACATTTGTGGGCAGGTGTCCCTCTGCCTTCCTGAGCTCTGATGATAAAGAACAGTAAAATAAAATACCCCCCCCCCTTTCATGAACAATACCTTACAGCAGTATACTCCAGTGCAATTTGGACCTATACCTCCTCCTAAGAGTACCCTGAAGTCCCTTCTGCTCCATGTCTTCTCCTGCTTTATCTGCTCATAAACAAATCCAACATTGGTCGATCTGTACCAACACCACAGCCGCGAGTTGTCAGTAAGTTTGTATGTCAAGATCATTTTTTGCTAAGCTAGAGGTTTAATGAAGATAAGATGGTGGTCTTGAGTTTCTGAATGGGGGTCCCATTGACTTCTTTAGATCTGATGACAAAGAACAGTGAAGCAATAAAGACGACTACCCCCCCCTCCTATTACATGAGTATTCATGTAACTCCAGGACAATGTTGACATATACTTTATATTTACACAGCAATTAGGTTCCCAGCAATCTTCAGTGACATCATATGGGGCTATCACACTTCACTTTTGGGATCAATAGGAAAACAATTGCCCAAACGTTGTTCGCTGCTCACGTTTATTTTGTACATTTTGGGAGGCTGTATTTCTCATCCACCATATATTATCAATTGGTCATCAATAACCAACAGATCTGAAAAATATCAAAGGGAAAATAAAGCCTTCCCTGCCCCCACTTCATGCAATTCTCCATCACAGATCCCAGCATTGTCTGGTCATAGATCTGTAACAAACCTTTACATGGGAAAGTCTCCATCATCACCCTAATTACAACTTGTTTCAATTACATTTTCATATAGAGATCCTTTCTTCATACTGTAAGATCGATAAAGTACAGAATAATGGTAGCCTCATGTTTTAGGTGGTCTTATTCTCTTTAATTCTGTTGATAAAGAACAAAAACAAAAAAAAAACAACCCCCTCCTTCACCTCCAAGTGGCACCAGCATAAAGCCCTGGTCCTGTGTTCCTAATGAAGCAATAGGAGAAATACAGCAATATACAACATTTCTACTCAATTTGTATATAGATTTGCAAATTCACCACAGTAATCAGGTTCTAGCAATCTTTAGCACCATCATACAGGGGTGTTAACACTTGTACTGCTGGGATAAACAAGACAATCGCCCCAAACCCACTGCAACTTATATCACTGTTTGGTCACAATCACATACTTTGACAGAGGAGTGCGAGAAAATGCTTCCCTGCACTCACCTAGTAGTAACCTACAGTTCACCTCCGCCCCCATCTCTGCTCTTCACACAGGAGGTCCATAAGATGACAATCACCATAAACCCACAGAAAGTCAAATGCTGCTTTGGAAACGGTCTTATGAATCAAGACCTGTCCTCTGTACTAGAGAATTATTAAGGTAAAATAAGATGCTGAAGATCCTCGCATTCCTCTCCTCTATTTTCATCTGGAGGGCCAATGGATCTAAAAATATAAACGGAGAAAATCCTTCCCTGTAGTGATCTCATGCGATCAGTAAACTAATCCCCTCTGATCTGGGCAGTGTCTCATCACATATCAGTAAAGATCTCTTACATTGGAATTTGGGTCAGGATGAAGACTTTCCAATGTTTTGCCATTTGTATTTTCATGTGAAAATCCTTGTCATTCTATAAGAATAAAAGAATGATAGGATGGGGGGGTCTGACATTTCTGGATGGGGGGGTCCTGTTGTCTTCATTAACTCTGATGATAAAATAGGAAAGCAAAACAAATCTCCCCTTCAAGAACAATCTTTTAAAGCAACATACTATAGACCAATATATATACACATTCACCACACTTAGGGCCCTTTCACATCAGCGTTTTTTAAATTTGCGGCAGATGCGGTGAAAAAACCGCATCTGCCGCAACTGCCGCATAACGTTCCACTGCGGCACGTGCGGTTTTTCCATAGAAGTATAGGGCACTGCGCAGATGCGGCAAGTGCGTTTGCACTTGCGGCAGTGCGGCAGAGAAAAAAACCGCAGTAAGCCGCGGTTTTTTTCTCTGCCGCACCTGCCGCAAGTGCAATACCGCACTTGCCGCATCTGCCGCAAGTGCCCCTATACTTCCTATGGAAAACCGCAACCGTGCCGCAAGTGGAACCGTTACGCGGCAGTTGCGCAGATGCGGTTTTCACCGCATCTGCCGCAAATTAAAAACGCTGATGTGAAAGGCCCTTAGCAGCTTTCAGTGCCATCATGCAGAATCTCCACGCTTTACTGCCGAGATCAATAAGACAATGTCCCAACCGACTGCTACATATCAGACAGTTTGACGCAATTGTGCTTGCACTTTTGTGGGGGGGGGGGGGGATGTATTAGCCACTTGGGCCACTAAACAGAAAATAATCAATTCACTCACCTTATGCAGGAAAGGATCTCTGCCTGCTCTCACAAGGCAACAATCGCTCCAAGCGCACTTCAAAGTGATTTTCAATTTGGACACACCACAAGTTTGATATTGTGCTTGTATTTTGTGGGGGCTGAATTCCTTAACTACTGTGCTCTAATTGAGATCCATGGATAAACTAATCTGAAAAAATACTGAAAGAATTCCCTGCACCCCTCCCACCTCATCCAAATAGTAAAATTCTCCGCTGCCCCATCACTGTCCTTCTTATTCTGTCCTAGATCTGTAATGAAGTCCAGTATAAGACACAGTCCATCTTATTATCACTCATTTTCAAGTAAAGATATTTTCGCTTTAAAAGATTTGGCTTGCACATATGCATGAGGGCATTCAGAGCCAAATTCAGTTTTCTTTAGCCCTGTAAACAGTAAAGCCACCTGCCCATTAAACACTATAATTTACAATCTATACCTATAATTTGTATATTTCCCACCATAATCAGCTTCCTAGCAATCTTCAGTGACATCATACAGAAGTGATCACACGTGAAGTGTACTACCCAGATCAAATAAGACTATTACCGCCTCAAACCCACTGCAATGTATCTATTTGGATGCAAACACTGAATGTGGGGACTGCAGTACTCACTTTTTTTTCTAGTGGTCGGCCAATAATCTGAAAAATCTTAGGAAAAGCTTTTCTTGGACTCACCTCAACTTAAAGGAAAACTGCAATTCACCTTTACCCCTCAATGCTCTTCACACTTTCCTGCACCACTCGGGTAAGACAATCGACCCCACACCCACTTCTTTCAAGTTGATCATTTGGAAACATTGATCTGTGAACCGCCCTTCCTTCAGACGTCATCATCACCACAAATCCACACTTATCCATCTATCATTTCTAAGTCAAGATCATTTCACTGCACTGAGGGATCAACAATGTAGGCAAAGATCGTGCTCACATATTTCTGGACAGGTGGTCTCATGTCAAATCCAGTTCTTTAACTGAAGAAAAAAAAAAAAAAGGAAACAGCTTTCCGTCCCCATCAAGAACGATTTCAGTATAATCGGCGAACATCTATATAGTGCAATATTTATCAATTTACGATGTTTCCCAGCAATTAAAGTGAAATCAACAGAGATTAAAAAAATATAATATATATATAATAATAATAATATATATATAAATATATATATATATAAATAAAAATATCTTACAACAAGTCCCCCCACATACTCCGTCATCTCACAATTTGGTCAATTGGTTCTAGTTAATGTTTGATAATCTTGTTACATGGGGACACTTATTCCAATTGAAGAGCCACCAATGATCTGAGAAACACCAAGATAATCTCTCTTGGCGCATCCTAACCGTAAAGTACGATTCACCTCATCTCCATCTTTGCATGATCCAGACATGGATCTGTAAAGAATTCCAGCATAGGGCAGCCTCCATTGTCAATGTCATGATCTTTTCATCTTACTATAGCATCAGTTAAGTACGCCAGATTGATGGGATGTTATTTTTGGATGAAGGTCTTTAAAGCCATCTAATTTGTACCAAAGGTTCTGAATAAGAAAAAGCAGAATCCCACCTTTTTCACTTTTATAACAATACATATTGTTAAACACGTATATTTACCAGTGAGCAACTTTATACTAATCTTCACTGATAGCAGAGATCTAAAATCAAAAAGTCAATCGCCCCAAAAAGCCTCCAAGACAGGAGTCGACACTATTGCCAGGGATTGATAGTACTGCACTTACATTTTGTAGTGTCTGCATTCCACTGTTGTCACATTACAAAAGGATCGGAAAAATACTGAGGGAGAAAAGCCCTTCCTTAGCTGCTCTTGAAAAGTGAACTGGCGATACTAAGGATTGTCCAAGTGGGGGACATGACTGATAGTGTTCTTTTATACTGTTTTGTCTACTGAAGAACCACCGATAACCAGGTCTGAAAGATACCAAAAAGGAGAAAAGCTTTTCCTGGCACTCACCTCACCCTAATAGTCAATGTTAATTGTCTTCTGCTTAATTACTGTTCTTGGCATTATCCTATAAATATATTTGTAAAAAGTCACAACAGTACAAGTTCCAAGTCATCCGCTTTTCACCATACTGTAGCATCAGTAACGCACGCTGCTGTTCTTATGGTCCTGGTATCGGTGGGGAGGCTTGTACTAAAATCAAACATTTTCTTGCAGTCTAGAAATACAAAAACAAAGTAAAGTACCCCCACCCTACTCTTCCCCTCCAAGATCAACCTTTTAGAATGTCACAATAACATTTCTCCCACAATGAAACAATAGAGAAATACCAAAAGAAAAAGCCTTTCATGCATTCAAATTTTAAACCACGCTTCACTTTAGCTCCTGGCATTACCCCCTCATAACTGTAAAGTGCAGCCTTTATCAATATTTCTACCTAGTGACTATCAGGATAGATGTCAGGATACTTCAGGGACAAAGACTTTACTCCAAAGTATCTGGTTAAGAATAAGAGCAAAACAGTGATCAAAAATGTGATTAGACCTAAATCCCCAATATACGTTTATAGCAATATATCCTGTCAGACAGCTCTGGGTGTATTGATCTGTGTATCTATCACAGGAAGCAGGTTTCTAGAAAACTCATACAAGAGAACAGACACTTCACTGTACTGAAATCAGTAAGAGAACAATTGCCCCAAACCAACATAAGAAAATCAGGTGATACATTGTTGTTTACTAGTTGATCTATCATATAGAGATCTTTCAAGTTGAAATTTTTAGTTTATTATAGCTCATTACTAGTTTAGGCAGAATTAAGAAGCCCTATGTTTAATAAGTATGCAACAAGACATTTCCCATTTAGTTTACAGGAAAAACTGGTATTACAGTATCCTACATTTAGCAGCTTCCTCAACATCTTCCTTTGGTGAAATGTAGCTTCTTCTTCCAGAGAGGTCACTGTAGCAGTCAAGAGCTGGATGCCACCAAAATCCAGATTTTCTCCGTGATGTGGGTTCTCTTTTTAAATCAAAATTTTCTTGTAATAAACAAAGTTCATATTTCAATTTGGAAATGACTGACCTTCATTGCAGTCATACATTCTGCATTTACTTAAAAATGAAATTAATTGTCCTTTAAAAAATAAGTAACGTTTAGAACACCTATTCCCCCATATTGACCTGAACATAGTCTTGTGTATACAACTGCTGAAATTTGTTTTGTTTGAAATTGACAAGATATCAAGAGCGACTCAATAACTCCAAGAAACTAGAGCAGTCGTTCATGTACCATTAGTGGTATCGCAACTTTATGCTACAACAGCCTAACACACATTCACGTAGGGCAGGGGTGGGGAACTCCAGTCCTCGAGGGCCGCAATCAGTGCAGGTTTTCAGGATTTCCTTAGTTTTGCACAGGTGATAATCACTTGCACTGGTGATGATTCCAATCCCTGTGCAATACTAAGGAAATCGTGAAAACCTGCACTGATTGCGGCCCTTGAGGACTGGAGTTCCCCACCCCTGATGTAGGGGCACATTTTACTGATAAAGTTTTCTTTGTACACAAATAGCTTCTCATAACAATATAAGGCTGCCTTCAGACTTGCAGATGCATCTGCAGCGTGTTGCAGATGCATCTGCAAGCATCTGCATGCAGACGGCAGCCCCCATCTTTATAATGGGACGCACGGTGTCTGCAGATGCTTGCAGACAGCCGTGCGGACCCATTCACTCCTATATGTGATCTGTACGCAAGCGGATGCCTGCGTACAGATCACACACTCTCCTCCGCACCAGGGACACGACATGTTGCGTCCCTGGTGCGGGAGTGTGTGATCTGTATGCAGGCATCCGCATGCGTACAGATCACATATAGGAGTGAATGGGTCCGCACGGCTGTCTGCAAGCATCTGCAGACACCGTGCGTCCCATTATAAAGATAGGGGCTGCCGTCTGCATGCAGATGCATCTGCAACACGCTGCAGATGCATCTGCAAGTCTGAAGGCAGCCTAAGCCTTACTGGTCTTATGTTCTGTTCATGCAAGAGCGGTATTTTCTCTTGCAAGTCAATCTCATTAGCAAATGTTCAGAACTCGTGCATGATGACAAATTCACACCTACAATACTACTGGCTCAAAGGCAGTAGGCAGATGATATAACAGTGTGTGCTTCCAGTTTGTATCAGAGCTGCAGACCAGTTCCAGTGCTGCACATTTACTTGTGGCACAAACTTGACTTGTGTAGAGGATTATCCTCCATTGGGAGAACAGCTGCTGACATTAGAATTGCACATGTGCCACAGCCATGCAGTAATTATTTTTCAAGGGGAAACTTGCAATTGCAAAGGGAATATCCAAGTAGATTATAAGCTTACTCTGTACCTTCAATATCTTATACCACCCCCCACCTATAGATGCAACATCCAGGTTTATGATTTAAGTTGTCACTCTTGACTTCTGAATCCTCACAGAGCATCTTCATTACTCTCCAATGCCAGAATGACTATGATGTGGTCTAAATGACGGGTAGTTGTACAATGCCTTAATACAAGTAAACTAAACACATCCAGTTAAAACATGGATGCAAGTTGCAGAGTGGTCACATTACCACCTGCTGATAGGAAATCCTGACAGTACACACAGTGAGGATTCACAAGTCTGCAGTCACTGACCTGGACAACACACCCCTATAAGTTACCACTCTCTCCTCCCAGACATGCACATTCAGTTTACCTTCTGTTGACAATGTGCCAATTAAAATATTCGCTAAATGAAGAGCGGCATCTACCTCAGGATCCTGGAGCATGCTGAAGGCTCTAACTTGGCAGACATACAAATGCATAGTATGCAGTTAGAAGGCTGTGTATGGTATTCTAAGTTATAATGCAGTAGGTCACCTGTGGTCATAGGGACAGAACATCAAGGGCTGGAATGAAACCTCTAGAAGTGGTAACAATTACTAATTTATATTGGTCAGTAACAATTCCAAATATCAATCTTTCATTGAACACCTGCACTAATAAGTTGTTCCCCATTTAATACAGAATGTGTTTTATAAACACTTCCATTCAAGTTTAAGGTCTAAACAAAAAATTGTTAACTCAACTATCCCCTCGTATCTCCCCTAAGATTCTATCAAAAACAATCATACTTCTCAGTGGCCAAAGTCAGCTACCTCGAAGAAACCCTAGGCACTTTCATTGGACTTTTAAACTACACATCCATTCTCTCACCAACTCCAATATTTCCAGAATACATCCTTTCAACCTACTGGGATGCTACCACATGCACTCATCTCCTGCAATATCCTCAGGCCCTTTTAATACTTGTCTGTCCCACTCTGCTCACCCAACTAACCAACCCATCTCCTCACTTCTCCCTCTTTAAATCCCTTAAATTGCTATGAATACCCCAAAATGCATTTAAAACTACTAACGCTGACAGTCATCCACCTGTCTACCCCATATATTTCTGAACCAATCTCCAAATACCTTCCAGCAATCTCCAGTCCTACCAAGATCCTTCTCCACACTTGTACATTACTCACCCTACCACCTCTAAGACTTTTCTAGAGTATTAACCACGAAAACCCATCCCTTTAAATATGCTTACAGCCTGCAATAACCAATGTTGCCTCATCACCACTGAATCCCCCCCAATCTAGTTCATTTATGCTTTAACTCCAATTGCCCTGTAGATTTAGGCTATGTGCACACAGGAAGGTTTAGTGAAGGTTTAGGAGCGGAACCGCCGGTCGGTTTCCATCAGGTTTATGCAAATTTATGTTAATCCAAAAGCGGCTTTTGGATCAACATAGAAACCTATGGAAACCGACACCCGGTGTGCACACACCGGCGGTTTCCACATGCTCATCTGTTGCTAACCCGCTGGGTTCCCAGCGGGTTAGCAAAGAATGTGCATGTCCTATAAACCGGCCGGTTCTGCAGCGGCTGCAAGCAGAATCATGTGCTGCTTCCAGCCGCTGCAGAACCGACGCCACTAACCCGCTGTGCACCGCCGCACACCCGACCGTCTTCCGCAGCACGGACCCGACAGGAAGCCGGTGGGCGGCTCCGGAGCTTCCTGTCGGGTCCGCCCAGCCGCCGCCGCCCCTAACCCGCCCCGTGTGCACATAGCCTAAGCCTGTCAAGGCAGGGCCTTCTCCACATTGTAACTGTCACTTAGTTCTTATATTGTAATTTAAACATTCTTTGCAAATAACCTGCACCATGGACTTAATGGTGCCAAGTGTCAGTTGTAGCTCCGATTATATCTTCCCATTTGAAGTCAACCATAAATAAATTTCTAGGGTATAAATTACTGCATCATACTGACAAACATACCCCCCAACATCTATCAGATCTCACAATATTTTAAGGGTCTTTGGCACATCGTGCAGTGGTTTTTTACAGTATTTTACTCTAGGGAAAACGAAGCACGAGCATACCTTTTCAGTGGTGCTAAGACACGATACCAAGCTGCCCAGACATCATGCCATGAGATGATCAATCTTACTTGTAAGAGCTCCTGATTTGGCAGAGCAGGGAACTTGGCTATGTCTCTGAACTCCCATTTCCAAGGATGGAGAGATCACAAAAAACAAGAAATGCATGAATCGTATAGTAAAGATTTAAGAGGTTGTTGTGTGTAAAAAGGCATATATTATAAAGTTAGATGTTACAGCCCACCCTGCCAATTGTAACATGTCTGAGTAAAGAAACTACTAAAATAATGTTGCTCTATAACTAAGGGAAGATTGCCATTCAGCTTTCTGGAAACCCACCTTAAAATAGCGGTGTCAGTTTCTACTGAATAAATGTGCGTCTACTACAAATGAGTTTTTTTGGGCAGGGGGTGGAGGGCTATATGCAACTTAAATAAGCTTTTGCTTGCAGCAATGCATGTACATACGTTTACTACATTAAGCACAATTAGCAAAAATATGACAACGTAAGCACCAAAGATGTGTCAATGTAAGTGTGAATCATGCAGGCTAGTCGACCTTTTAATAAACTTAACTGATAAAAGACGCTGTTGATTTAGGGAGCATCACTTGACATCTCCTTCATTGAGGGAATGTAACCTGACTCAGGATGAGTAACCTGTCCAAGGAAATGAAATCAAATATCTTTCAGACAGCTAACAGTCTCATATGGACAAGTGTAATTTAACCTTGAAACATAAGGCCCAGGAGATCTAGAAATCCAAGACCTTTATGTTTTACTGGCTTTACCAAGTGTAACCAAAATCTGGAGGACTTTACATCAGCAGAAAGACAGCATCAGGATTGGATGGTACCAGAATGAGCTATACCTTGATCACGCCTCTGCCTGAAAATTATCACTGCGTATTTGCACCAAAACCTTTAAGAAAGACATTGAAACAATACATTTATTTATTTTTTATTTTTTAATGAGCAAATTAAATTTCCAAACAGCAAGTGCATAAGTAACTTACAGCAACAAGAACCAAGGAAAGACCTTACTTGTTTACACAGGTTTATGAAAGAATTTTCTGATGTCAGTCAACAGTAACACCAAAAAGACAACATCCTAGGAAAAAATGTAAAAAAATACATCCACATGTGTTACAGCATTCATGGATAGATCTAAGATCGACAATAAATGTGCTTACTCATTTAATGGAGTCTATGTATCAGTAAAATTGCTTAAAATTGGCAACAAGCTCCATAAGATGTAGTTTGAGCGGGAAGGGCAACATTGCATACTGTTTAATATAGCCATGTCAGCAACTGATCTCTAAATAGATTTCAGCATTTGCCAGTGATTAAGATACAGCACCATGCAAATGACCAGTCACAAAAACCAGATTAAAAAGGCTTGTCCACTAATGGAATAACACCTTCTGAATCTACTTGTTTGCCCAGTAAAAATTAACCCAGTACCTACCTCACAGCTGCCACCGCTCTGCGCGGTCCTGTAAACCCACAGACCATCATTTGGGCTCCCACATTAAGAGACATGTGCAATGTGAGACCGCCCCATGTTATATCAAAACCCACACCCCTTATTCTCACTTGCCCAAATCTTCAATAGCGAGCCATTATCAGGATGTGCTGAGCCACTTTGCTCCATTAGCTAATTAGTAAGCAAAAGAGACCCTGCAATGTGGCCACCACGTGCCCTTGTATTGTAGAACTGTCACCTATGAAAGGCCACATGACCCCCAAGCTGTGGTGACTGACAGCGCTAGAACAGAGGCAGCAAGAACAGAATACAGGGTTTATTTTAACAGAGCAACCACTAGACTCAGAAGAGGTAGTCCTAGTTCTTAACTCTAAGTTACTATGAATGCAGGAGTGTATGGGCAAGGTTACTTGCCATTAAGGGGAGTGAATGGAGAAGTCAATCGAACACTACTGTCCCAGTCACTATTAATTGTAGCACTGGAACTGACCAGCTCCGATCCGACTAATGTTCTGTGCCCCCACTAAAAGAAAACCAGCAGCTGGCACATACACTAACTATACTTAGCAAGTGCACACAACATAATTTGTTGGGATCACTGGGGGCCACATTGGTTGAATTCCAGATTAGAAACCTTGTATGTGTCTAAAGATAAAACAGAAATTGAGACTCAGACATTTATCCTACTTGACACTTGTTAGGGGGAGGACAATACTTCAAACTAATGTTTGCTTACCATTGTTTCAACAGCCTAAAGCTTGGAAGGCTCTCCTTACCCATTAGCTATGAAGTGACCACATATGGGTGAAGTATCCTCCCAGATGTGAATTCATGTTTGAGACGCTTAAGACTGGTAAAGTAAATGAAAAAAAAGATCTGTACAGACAACCCCACTGCTGGTGCCTGAAGTTTAGGGACGTGCTAGTGGTCAAGGATCACGAAAATGTGGCTCTATGTCTGGATCCTAAAGAAAAAGAATTTACAGTTAATGGTGTAATAGAAAGTGGTGAATTGTGAACTAGCAGCTGCAACATAACAGATATAGCAAACAATAGGAAGTCACTAATATCAATAAATTATATAATGAAACATTCTGAAATATTCACTGTCTTAATACTTAGGCCACATTCAGCATTTTAATTTAGCATTTGTAAGCCAAGACCAGGAGTGTGAAAAATGCAAAGTGGTGCATGAGTTTCTCATTATACGTCTCCTGATTTTTTTCCCCCCAAGATTCTGGCTTACAAATCCCTAAGTAAAATACTAAACTCAAGTGGGCCTCACATTGTACAGTCACACTAAATCAGAAACCCAGACATGCCACCCATGTGTCCCCACCAAACCAGTTATCCAAAATTTCAAATAAAATGTATGTTGGCGGTTAATGTGATACTTATTCCGCTAAATGAGTGGCCTGGGTTGACCCAACACACGGAAAATTACGTAATCTGTTTTCCAGGGACAGTCTCTTTCATCACTTGTGGTCTTTTTCAAGTGCCAGATTTGCCCAAGGCTGGTGCAGTCTTTTGTCAGGTACAGGGATGGTTTCTTAATAAAGTCTTTAATTCTGTTGCAGGGCTCCATTGATGCTTGTCTGATAAGATGTGAAAATTCTTCAAAGCATATACACAGGATACATTTTTCAGCTATTAAAGCGTTGAGTCAAAACAAAGTGAGGTTTCCAAAAATTAACTCATGATACCATTTTACCAGGATTACTTATGTCTGGAAAATAAAAAGCTACACATCACATGTATAGAATAGCCATAGGCAAATCCAGAGACTTCCAGAAGATGGAAGCAGTGACTGAATTCTACCACCAGGGGCAGTGAAGGCCCTCCCTTCATAGCTCCACTCACTTTCAAATCAATGGCTGTATATGGAAACCAGAACCACTGCAAAGGGCAGAGCCAGTGTGGATGCGTCACCACTGCAGCCTAGTATCTGTACCAGTAGCCATAAATGGCAGGAGGGACATTAAATACCAATAATAAGCCAAAGTAAAAAATGGGAAAGGAAACGGTGTTCACCAGTCCGCGCTGCCAGGATCCACTTATTCCAGGGAAGAAACTCACGATCAATGATGTGATCAAAACTTTTTATTGCATCCAACGCGTTTCAACGCCTTTCCTGGCGTCTTCCTCAGGGACTCCCTGAGGAAGACGCCAGGAAAGGCGTTGAAAGCAATAAAAAGTTTTGATCACATCACATCTGATCGTGAGTTTCTTCCCTGGAATAAGTGGATCCTGGCAGCGCGGACTGGTGAACACCGTTTCCTTTCCCATTTTTTACTGTGTGATTCCACGTGCAAGTGGTCGGTGGGAGTCCAGCAGCAGCCAACCGGATTATACACTACATGTCTGCATACCAGTTGTGGGTCGCACAACTGAAATAGGTGAGTGGTTCCTTTATACCACCGTACTATAAGTGTCTAAGTGATAAGGCACTATTGCGCCTCTTGTTCCCCTTCCCCCTTTTTTCTTTTCATTTAATAATAAGCCAAAGGAGCACCGCCCACCAAATCCAGATAGAAACCTGTCACCGAAGCTCCGCCCACAAAGTAGAACAGACTGAATCCCGCCTTAAAATACGTTACAAATCCCCGCCCACTAATTTGAAAACAAGCCAGTACTGAAACGACGTCACAATAGCTCCGCAAAAGGCGGTGTTCCTCAAGCCCCGCCCCCTCCCAAGACACCGGCGGCCATATTGGAGGGAGAAAAGACATTACTCAGAGAAGAGGACGGCGGCCATTTTACACAGCCCTGTACCCCTCCACACGGCGGCCATTTTACACAGCCCTGTACCCCTCCACACGGCCGCCATTTTACACAGCCCTGTACCCCTCCACACGGCCGCCATTTTACACAGCCCTGTACCCCCCCCCACACGGCCGCCATTTTACACAGCCCTGTACCCCCCCCACACGGCCGCCATTACACAGCCCTGTACCCCTCCACACGGCCGCCATTACACAGCCCTGTACCCCTCCACACGGCCGCCATTACACAGCCCTGTACCCCTCCACACGGCCGCCATTACACAGCCCTGTACCCTCCACACGGCCGCCATTACACAGCCCTGTACCCCTCCACACGGCCATTACACAGCCCTGTACCCCTCCACACGGCCATTACACAGCCCTGTACCCCTCCACACGGCCGCCATTACACAGCCCTGTACCCCTCCACACGGCCATTACACAGCCCTGTACCCCTCCACACGGCCATTACACAGCCCTGTACCCCTCCACACGGCCATTACACAGCCCTGTACCCCTCCACACGGCCATTACACAGCCCTGTACCCCTCCACACGGCCGCAATTACACAGCCCTGTACCCCTCCACACGGCCGCCATTACACAGCCCTGTACCCCTCCACACGGCCGCCATTACACAGCCCTGACCCCCTCCACACGGTGGCACATACGTGACTCCACACCCCACACTGAGCGGCCGCCATACTTTAGCCCCGACAATCGGGATCCTCTTCCCCTTTACTACAGTTCCCCCTACATCACACTGCGCACCGCCTCCGCATAATCTGGTAAAACGGTATCTGACAATGAGAATTAGAAATACCTCACAAAAACGAACTAATGCCTGAATAATAGCCGATAAATGAGCCCAGCGCAGTGTACAGCGGCTCCGCACAGCCAGTGCCGCGTCCTCAGTCTGCAGGCTTCAGTCTTCTCCTCTGTCCGGTCGTCGCAGCAATGAGGACTAGCCGCTGAGGGCGGGTATTTATAGCCTCTGGTGACGGAGCACTATGACGTAGTAGTATTCCTCCGCGCCTTTGTGTGAGGAGACGTAATCTAGTCCCTGTTTTTCACCACATACAGCACACTGTCACCGCGGAGGATTCAGATTAGGACAGTTATTAGTATTAATGGTACATGTTCATTACTTAACCTGTGATTTACTGCAGGATTAAACAAAACACGTAATAATCACTATAAATTATGGCAAGCGAATGAGAAATACACGTTGTTATTTATATTAACTATCAAAGTTTTCAGTCGAAAATCTGAACTACAGCACACAAGGCGAATTATTACTGATAAATACAGACTGAATGTGATGACTCATTGAGTATAATATGGCGGAGGGATACAGCGCCACGGTGATGAGGTTATGTAGTCCCGTCGATACCAGTTCAGACCGGATTAGACTGGCCGCGCCCGCCTGTTGTTGTGTGGTGACAGGAATGAGGGGACACCGCCCTGTGTATAGCGCTTATAGTCAGTAGCACTAAGTATAACACACATAGCGCTTATATGACTCAGTATAACACATATGGCGCTTGTATAACTAAGTATAACATATAGTGCTTATATCTCAGTATAACACACATAGCGCTTATATAACTCCGTATAACACACATAGCACTTATACAACTCAGTATAACACATATGGCACGTATACAACTCAGTATAACACATATGGCACTTATATAACTCAGTATAACACACATGGCACTTATATAACTCAGTATAACACACATGGCACTTACATAACTCAGTATAACACACATGGCACTTACATAACACACATATGGCGCTTATATAATCAGTATACATCGGCCTTATATAACTCAGTATAACATACAGCGCTTATATAACTCAGTATAACATACGCGCTTATATAACTCAGTATAACATGCGCTTATATAACTCAGTATAACACATATGGCTTATATAACTCGTATAACATAACGCGCTATATAACTCAGTATAAACATGCTGCTTATATAACTCAGGTATAACCATATAGGGCTTATATAACTCCGTATAACTACGGCGCTTATATAACTCGTATAACACATATAGCGCTTATATAACTCAGTATAACACTTATGGTGCTTATATAACTCAGTATAACACACGTGGCGCTTATATTATTATTATTTATTTATATAGCGTCATTATATTCCATGGCGCTTTACATGCTAAAAGGGTAGACTAGGACAAGTAACATAGTAACACAATACAATAACATAAGTTGACAATTCAGTTGTACAGATACAAGAGGGGAAATCCTGTCCACGAAGGCTCACAGTATAACACATATGCACTTATATAACACAATATTACACATATGGCACTTATATAACTCAGTATAACATATGGTGCTTATATAACTCAGTATAACACATATAGTGCTATGTAACTCAGTATAACATACGGCGCTTATATAACTTAGGCGCCGTCACACCATCAATTTAGTAAACGATATTGTTAGCGATCACATGCACGCGCGATCGCTAACAATATCGTTCACATCGCTGGTGAGCTGTCACACAGGCAGACTCACCAGCGATGTGGACCAGCGAGATCGCTGGTAAACTATGGTACACATCGGGTTACTAGGCGCCGTGCGGCACTTAGTAACCCGAAGTTTACCATAGTTACCATCTCCCAGCATAGGCTCTGCCGCTGGGAGATCGTTCATCGTGGTGTCACACACCACGATGATGCAGATTGATCAAGCGATTATCGCTTGATTTGAGCTCCGGCTCACAAATCTGCAATCAAACAATCAAGCGATTTTACATTGTAAAATCGCTTGATTACACGCAGCGATGCACAAACGATATCGCTTAAGCGATCAAAAAGCAGATCGCTTAAGCGATATCGTGCAGGAAATTGATGCGTGTGACGGCCGCCTTAGTATAATACATATGGCGCTTATATAACTCAGTATAACATACAGCACTTATATAACTCAGTATAACATACATACGGAATGAAGCTTGTGTGAATGGCGTGCACTCAGTTTTTTGAGTTTTTGAGGTGCAAATGAAAGGATTACTAGAACCCGTATTCATAGATCAAGGATATCACTGCACTCTCAGAGTCATATGTGATGCAAAGTGAAAAAGTTTATTGTATTTGAAACAACAAGCGACCACTGACGCCGTTTCGGTCCACAATATCAGACCTTTCTCAAAGAGTCGCTAGAATTAAAACAAATGAAATAAAGTGTAAAACAAGTGAATATGGATTTTAGGTAACTGTACATCTATACAATGTAAAATACATCATCATCAGAGTCATAACTAAGCTGATCATAGTAGGTTCCAAATAAAAAGGCATGGTTTCAATAATAGATCATCATTATATAATGGAGAACAAGCAAGATCAGTGTACTAGGATGGAAGAGAGATCAGGTTGTAGTTCAGAGTCAAGTAAGGGGAGAATGGGGTACTGGAGATGGTGAGTCACTGACTAGTGATGGTATCTGTGGTGATGAAGAGGGAAGTAAAATAGCCAATATATACCTATATAAAGGAGCTAATAGTGTTACAATATCCTTGATATATAGTTTTAGGAGGGAAAGATATAACATAGTGTGCAATTCTGTAACATTAAGTAAAGTCTCCCCAATGGAGGGGAGGGATTTCTATTGCATGGAAATCCGTGGCCCACCTGTGGTAGTAATAGGCTTAATTGAATCCGGGGGTACTCAGAAGGACCGTCCCATAAGTATCATACTGTTCCACCTGTGGAAAATATCATGTAATATCTATCCTTCTTATAATAAACTAAGTTGGAGAAGTGTAATAAATGAATGAATAAGTACCATAAGTTCAATAGTGGCCCAGCACTCCTAGAAGTTGTAGTTTTAGTATGGCAGGTACAGGGTAAGGCATACAATGTAACCTGAAAGATAGCACAGTAATTAGTTTCACTTATCTTGTATTGTTAGAGGGCTGTCTGCTCCAGGTGTCCTTGCCTGTGTAGTAAGTGCCCTGCGCTCCCGCGCTTTGGCTCCTGTGCTAGTGTGTATGGACGCTGTGCGTCCTTTTATCGTGCCCCCGGCGGTGTCACGTGATCGGAGGCGTTCGCCGTCACGTGACCCGGATGTGACGTCGGCCGCGGCATGCGCGGTCGAGACGGACGCTATTTACCCTGCCAACAGTAACTAGGAAGTGTCCTAGTGTTGGCAGAGCGGCGATACACCGCAGATTACATGTGTATTGGTAAGAGGCTCATTTGGGGAGGGACAGTAGACAGTTCAAGGTGAAAGAGTAATTGAACAGGGGGCGTCAGGGACATGTTTATACAAAAGAGAAGAATAGAGTCAAAGTGGATTAAAGATAAACAGTATCCAGAACAATTATAAATTGAATTGAAATATCCACTTATGTTTACAACAATTATTACATATTGTATAGCAATCTCCATATGATGCACACCTGTAAAAAAGATCTAGAGTGTTAGTAGGAGTCCAAACCTGTCCAACAAAACCTCAGGAGGGGGGGTAAACTAATAACAGGGGGGGGGGGGGGAAGGGGGGGGGTAAAAGGAAACAAAAATGGGGAGGAAAAAAGGGGGGGGGGAGGGAAGGTGGGAAGAACGAAAACAAGGGGGGGGGGTTATTTAGGGAAAAACAGCATTGGTAAATTATACCATGTCTATGCATCAGGTTATGCTTACCACTTGCAGTGCCTAGGGGTAATTTATTTATGAGTGAAGGGGAATTTTCTCAGTGTACCTGTAAGGTAAAAAGAACAAAATGGTCATTAAGTGCTACCAATCCAGTTCCCTATTTAAACCCTTGGGAGATAGGGTGTCCAAAGTAAATATCCAGAAAGATTCCCGTTCTTTTAAGAGCCTAATGTGATTGCCACCTCGCCGGGGACGGGGAACATGTTCGATTATTTGAAAACGTAGTTGAGATACCGTGTGTGCAGCCTCTTTGAAATGGTAGGGGATTGGGAGCCAGGTTTTGTTGCATCTAATGGTGGATTTGTGGCTAGAAATCCGGTCTTTGATGGCCTGTGTGGTTTCGCCCACGTAGAGTAGGCCGCAAGGGCATTTGACAATGTAAACTACGAACTTGGTGTCACAAGTGTAATGGTCTCTAATGCGATACGATTTGCCCGTTCTCGGGTGAGTGACCTCACTGCTCTTAATTACGTTAGAGCAACAAGCACAGTTAAGGCAGGGAAAAGTCCCTGTTCTTTTTGGTTGTATCCGTGTCTGTGTCAGGGGTTTGGTGGGTCCAATGTCTGCCCTCACAAGATCATCCCTGATGTTTTTTGGTCTTTGCATGCACATAAGGGGTGGTTCTTGGAATGTGCTAACGGAAGGGTAGGCCTTGGATAATAAAGGCCAATGTTTCCTGATGATGTTCTGTACCTTATGCATTGTGGGATGGAAGTGGTGGACAAAAGGGAGTCTAATCCGTTTTGGTTGTGAGGGGTGTATTGGGTGTCTCTGTGGTTGCTCTTCTAAGTTCATTCTGAAGGAGTTTATCTGGATAATTCCTAGCTCGAAATTTGTCTGACATTTCAGTCAATCGGTTATCCGAGTTTCTTGATTGGACACTATACGGTTGACTCGTTTGAACTGGGATCGTGGTAAGCTGTTCCTTGTTGATTTTGGATGGCAACTATCATATAGTAAGAGGCCGTTACAATCTGTGGGTTTGGAGTAAAGATCGGTGTGAAGGGTTCCATGGGGGTCTCGAATTACTCTAGTATCAAGAAAGGTTATTTCCTTTTTGTCTGAGTGTATGGTGAATTTGAGTTCTGCCCTGATGTTATTGATCATGTTGAAAAATACATCTAAGCTGTCTTGTGGGCCTTCCCAAATGCAAAAAATATCATCAATGTATCTGTACCAGCAGCGGGCATGCTGCTGGAAGAGATCATTGGTATAGACATACGATTTTTCAAAGAGATCCATGTACAGGTTAGCATACGCGGGCGCCACATTCGCCCCCATAGTGGTCCCCGCATATCTGGACATAGTAGTCATCGCCGTTTAGGAAAAAATTCTCTCTCAGAACTATGTTCAGTAGCAATTTGCGACCGACATTATACTCGGATAACGAGAAGTATTGCCAAACATATCAACAGATCTTAAACAAGTGCTCTTTCGATCTGATGCTCCTGACCATTGAGTATTTGCAGGAGTCTATCAGAGAGACAAAAGAAAAAATCCAAACTATAGAGACTCAACTAACGGCAACACTGAACCTAGAATCCAAAGTCAACACTGCTCTTGCTACTCATACGAAAACTCTTCAAGAAAGAAAGAGACAGAAATACCAGAGAGACACGGAAGACTACCTGACCAATAAAGTCTATCGTTGGGACGAGGTTCGTCCAAAGAAACCATGGCCCAAAGGCGGGAAACCAGGTGGAAAACCGCGAGGAGAGCGTACACCCAGCACCGGGAGCGACTCTGGCGGCTCAGGCGACTCTATTCCAACACTTCCCCTGAACAATTTTTTGGGAGGAGGCAACCCAGGCGCAATCCCACCAGGAGGTCGCGGAGGAGGAGGTCCGACAGGAATGCTGCTGCGCTCACAGGTAGGAGTCCGAACCTAGTCATTAACATCTCAGACTACTCACTCTCTCCAACAGAACTCTCAGTCTTGAATAGGGGACTTTCCTTTTGTCCCACCCCCAAATGGGATGCCTTCCAACTGGAGAAGGATCTACATAGATTCTATAGGTCTATTAGACTAAAAACACACTTCAATACAGGGGATCAGGGAGTCTCCAATAGGATACCATTACCCGGCACCCCGGAGAGTTCTCTCATTTCAAACCCTCTATGCTTAAAGACCCTGGGTTTACGCATACCTAGTAGTTTTAATCCCCCCAACAACTACCATGGGGTAGAGACCTTTATCGACATTGTGGAAAGGGACATCAAAGGCTTGGTTTTGGAACAAAAACTGGGTCTCTTCCCGATCCGTAATAATTATTCAAATAGTGATAGGAAGGCCATTGAAAGCCTTAAAAACAATCAACATATCATAATCAAACCTGCGGACAAGGGAGGAGCCTTAGTAGTCATGAACAGACATCAATACAAAACTGAGGTACAACGACAACTTTCTGACATAACTACGTACCGCCGCATACAGACTGATCCCACATTCACAATTAGAAGAAAGATCACAGACACGCTTAGAAACTACGTAGATAATAGGACTATTGACACGAAGACCCAAGACTTTTTGACTAACAATCACCCTGTTACCCCTGTCTTTTACATTTTACCTAAAATCCATAAAGACCTCAATAACCCTCCAGGCAGACCCATTGTAGCAGCAACAGACTCAATACTCAACCCACTCTCCATATATTTGGAAAAAAATTTAACTCCCTTCACCAAAAAAAACAGATCATACATCTTAGACACAGGAGACTTTTTACATAAAATCAAGACCATGGACGCCACATCTCCCAACTGCATTCTGACGACTCTTGACGTCAATAGCCTGTACACATCCATTGAACACACCAAAGGCATTGAAGCAGTCAGACTGACACTCGAGAGCTCCAACTTCACCCAGCAACAGACAAAGCTTTGTCTGGAATTACTGAACATAGTTCTGAGAGAGAAGTTTTTCCTAAACGGCGATGACTACTATGTCCAGATATGCGGGACCGCTATGGGGGCGAATGTGGCGCCCCGCGTATGCTAACCTGTACATGGATCTCTTTGAAAAATCGTATGTCTATACCAATGATCTCTTCCAGCAGCATGCCCGCTGCTGGTACAGATACATTGATGATATTTTTTGCATTTGGGAAGGCCCACAAGACAGCTTAGATGTATTTTTCAACATGATCAATAACATCAGGGCAGAACTCAAATTCACCATACACTCAGACAAAAAGGAAATAACCTTTCTTGATACTAGAGTAATTCGAGACCCCCATGGAACCCTTCACACCGATCTTTACTCCAAACCCACAGATTGTAACGGCCTCTTACTATATGATAGTTGCCATCCAAAATCAACAAGGAACAGCTTACCACGATCCCAGTTCAAACGAGTCAACCGTATAGTGTCCAATCAAGAAACTCGGATAACCCGATTGACTGAAATGTCAGACAAATTTCGAGCTAGGAATTATCCAGATAAACTCCTTCAGAATGAACTTAGAAGAGCAACCACAGAGACACCCAATACACCCCTCACAACCAAAACGGATAGACTCCCTTTTGTCCACCACTTCCATCCCACAATGCATAAGGTACAGAACATCATCAGGAAACATTGGCCTTTATTATCCAAGGCCTACCCTTCCGTTAGCACATTCCAAGAACCACCCCTTATGTGCATGCAAAGACCAAAAAACATCAGGGATGATCTTGTGAGGGCAGACATTGGACCCACCAAACCCCTGACACAGACACGGATACAACCAAAAAGAACAGGGACTTTTCCCTGCCTTAACTGTGCTTGTTGCTCTAACGTAATTAAGAGCAGTGAGGTCACTCACCCGAGAACGGGCAAATCGTATCGCATTAGAGACCATTACACTTGTGACACCAAGTTCGTAGTTTACATTGTCAAATGCCCTTGCGGCCTACTCTACGTGGGCGAAACCACACAGGCCATCAAAGACCGGATTTCTAGCCACAAATCCACCATTAGATGCAACAAAACCTGGCTCCCAATCCCCTACCATTTCAAAGAGGCTGCACACACGGTATCTCAACTACGTTTTCAAATAATCGAACATGTTCCCCGTCCCCGGCGAGGTGGCAATCACATTAGGCTCTTAAAAGAACGGGAATCTTTCTGGATATTTACTTTGGACACCCTATCTCCCAAGGGTTTAAATAGGGAACTGGATTGGTAGCACTTAATGACCATTTTGTTCTTTTTACCTTACAGGTACACTGAGAAATTCCCCTTCACTCATAAATAAATTACCCCTAGGCACTGCAAGTGGTAAGCATAACCTGATGCATAGACATGGTATAATTTACCAATGCTGTTTTTCCGTAAATAACCCCCCCCCCTTGTTTTCGTTCTTCCCACCTTCCCTCCCCCCCCCTTTTTTCCTCCCCATTTTTGTTTCCTTTTACCCCCCCCCTTTCCCCCCCCTGTTATTAGTTTAACCCCCCCTCCTGAGGTTTTGTTGGACAGGTTTGGACTCCTACTAACACTCTAGATCTTTTTTACAGGTGTGCATCATATGGAGATTGCTATACAATATGTAATAATTGTTGTAAACATAAGTGGATATTTCAATTCAATTTATAATTGTTCTGGATACTGTTTATCTTTAATCCACTTTGACTCTATTCTTCTCTTTTGTATAAACATGTCCCTGACGCCCCCTGTTCAATTACTCTTTCACCTTGAACTGTCTACTGTCCCTCCCCAAATGAGCCTCTTACCAATACACATGTAATCTGCGGTGTATCGCCGCTCTGCCAACACTAGGACACTTCCTAGTTACTGTTGGCAGGGTAAATAGCGTCCGTCTCGACCGCGCATGCGCGCGGCCGACGTCACATCCGGGTCACGTGACGGCGAACGCCTCCGATCACGTGACACCGCCGGGGGCACGATAAAAGGACGCACAGCGTCCATACACACTAGCACAGGAGCCAAAGCGCGGGAGCGCAGGGCACTTACTACACAGGCAAGGACACCTGAGCAGACAGCCCTCTAACAATACAAGATAAGTGAAACTAATTACTGTGCTATCTTTCAGGTTACATTGTATGCCTTACCCTGTACCTGCCATACTAAAACTACAACTTCTAGGAGTGCTGGGCCACTATTGAACTTATGGTACTTATTCATTCATTTATTACACTTCTCCAACTTAGTTTATTATAAGAAGGATAGATATTACATGATATTTTCCACAGGTGGAACAGTATGATACTTATGGGACGGTCCTTCTGAGTACCCCCGGATTCAATTAAGCCTATTACTACCACAGGTGGGCCACGGATTTCCATGCAATAGAAATCCCCTCCCCTCCATTGGGAGACTTTACTTAATGTTACAGAATTGCACACTATGTTATATCTTTCCCTCCTAAAACTATATATCAAGGATATTGTAACACTATTAGCTCCTTTATATAGGTATATTGGCTATTTTACTTCCCTCTTCATCACCACAGATACCATCACTAGTCAGTGCTCACCATCTCCAGTACCCCATTCTCCCCTTACTTGACTCTGAACTACAACCTGATCACTCTTCCATCCTAGTACACTGATCTTGCTTGTTCTCCATTATATAATGATGATCTATTATTGAAACCATGCCTTTTTATTTGGAACCTACTATGATCAGCTTAGTTATGACTCTGATGATGATGTATTTTACATTGTATAGATGTACAGTTACCTAAAATCCATATTCACTTGTTTTACACTTTATTTCATTTGTTTTAATTCTAGCGACTCTTTGAGAAAGGTCTGATATTGTGGACCGAAACGGCGTCAGTGGTCGCTTGTTGTTTCAAATACAATAAACTTTTTCACTTTGCATCACATATGACTCTGAGAGTGCAGTGATATCCTTGATCTATACATACGGAATGGTCTAAAATTCCAGCAGAGCATTGTAAGAAACTCATTGATGGTTACCGGAAGCTGTTGATCGCAGTTATTTTGGCTAAAGGTTGTGCAACCAAGTATTAGGCTGAGGGTGCCAATACTTTTGCCTGGCCCATTTTTGGAGTTTTGTGTGAAATGATCAATGTTTTGCTTTTTGCTTCATTGTCTTTTGTGTTTTTTTCATTGAAGACAAATTAAATGAAGATAATAATACCAAAGAATTTGTGATTGCAATCATTTTCAGGAAGAAACAGAGTATTATCTGACAGAATTGCAGTGGTGTCAATACTTTTGGCCACAACTGTACATTGAGGATGTGACCCGCCATCTATTTGTGCACACCATCTACTGGTGTCATCAGGCTAAGTTCATATTGTATGACATCCGTTTTTACACATCAACAGTTAATAAAAATGTATACGATCGCTATTTGATCCTTTTTCTCTGCTCATTTTCTGAAACTAAACAAGGAGAAAACACAATTCATCATCTTTCCTCCCCCTCCACCAGACCCATCAATCAAAGTCAATGGCTGCTCACTCTCCCCAGTCCCGCATGCTCGCTGCCTTGGGATAAACCTCTACTCTGCCCTCTCCTTCAAGCCACATATCTAAACCCTTTCCACACTCCTGCCGACTTAAACATTTCTCCCCGATCATTACATTCCTTCACCAAAAATCTGCAAAAACACTCATGCATACTCTCATTATCTCCCGCCTGCACTATTGCACTCTCCTGCTCTATGGCCTCCGTTGGAACACTCTCACTCCCCTCCAATCTATCCTAAACACTGCTGCCCGTCTAATCCACCTGTCTCCCCATTATTCCTCGGCCCCTGCTCTCTGTTAAACCCTTCACTCGCTTACCATTGCACAGACTAAAGACTACAGTTTAAAAGTTTAAAACCTTATGACATACAAAGCCATCCACAACCTGTCTCCTCCGTACATCTGTGATATGGTCTCCCAGTATATACCAGCACACAACCTGCGATTCTCACAAAAATCTCCTTCTCTCCTCCTCACTTATCTCCTCTTCCCAGAAAATTTCTCCCGTGCTTCCCCATACTCTGGAACTCTCTGCCCCTACACATCAGACTCTCGCCTACTGGAAAACCTTCAAAAGGAACCTGAAGACAGACATGCTGCAACCTGCAGGAATCCTCAGTCCGCTATACTGCCACACACCCAACTCTACTCTCACCTACTGTATCTTCACTCATCCTTTGTAGACTGTAAGCCCTCATGGGCAGGTTCCTCTCCTCACCTACTGTATCCCCATCCATCCTTTGTAGACTGTGAGCCCTCGTGGGCAGGGTCCTATCCTCACCTACTATATCCTCACCCATCCCTTGTAGACTGTGAGCCCTCGTGGGCAGGGTTCTCTCCTCTCACCTACTGTATCCTCACCCATCCCTTGTAGACTGTGAGCACTCGTGGGCAGGTTCCTCTCACCTATTGTATCCTCACCCATCCTTTGTAGACTGTGAGCCCTCGTGGGCAGGGTCCTATCCTCACCTACTGTATCCTCACCCATCCCTTGTAGACTGTGAGCCCTCGTGGGCAGGGTTCTCTCCCCTCACCTACTGTATCCTCACCCATCCCTTGTAGACTGTGAGCACTTCTGGGCAGGTTCCTCTCACCTACTGTATCCTCACCCATCCTCTGTAGACTTCAGGAATATACAGCTCAAAAGAAGGGGCACACAATAGTGTGTATCTGTCAGCAGAAAGTGTGTAAATAAGTGGTGGATTTGCTCATCTGTATGGGTTGTGAGACGTAACAACCACTCTTTGCACCTGTGACAACTCAAGATGTCAAGTTTTTTTTCACTGTCTGCAGCGGTCCTCCCTCCAGTAGTAGTCCAGGAAAACAGATCTAATAATAGGAACTTGTGCCTGCGCTCCTGCTCCAACAAAATTAAAAAATCAAGGGTTATTTGAATTCATATAATGGTATTTATTTCTACGGGTTTCGGGCTAAACCCCTTCCTCAGGAATACCACAATAATGGGATGTATTCCAGAGGAAGGAGTTTACCCCTTTGAAATAAATACCACCATATGAATTCAAATAACCCTTGATTCTTGGACTTTGTTGAAGCGGGAGCATGGCCACAAGTCCCTATCCTTTGTAGACTGTGAGCCCTCGTGGACAGGTTCCTCTCCTCACCTACTGTATACTCACCCATCCCTTGTAGACTGTGAGCCCTTGCGAGCAGAGTCCTCTGTCCTAACCTACTGTATCCTCACTAATCCCTTGTAGACTGTGATCCCTCACAGGTGGGGTCCTCTCACCTCACCTACTGTATCGTCACCCATCCCTTGTAGACTGTGAGCCCTCTCTGGCAGGGTTCTCTCTCCTCACCTGCTGTATCCTCAGCCATATCCTGTAGACTGTGAGCCCTCATGGTCAGGGTCCTCGCTCCCTCCCTCCTCTCCCTGACACAAGGGCCCTACAGTGGCCTAATCTGCCGCACTGTCACATGGATGTGTGTCCTTGGGGACGCACATCCATATTAGGCGGACGTCCAGTGCTGCGATCGGCAAGCCCAGGGGGCGGCGCGGGCCCTTATACTGTAGGTCCGGGTCCGTCACAGCCGCGACTCCGATCGTTATGGCAATGAGAATTGTCACCTATTCAACTTTCAATAAAAAGACGAAAAAAGAGAATATTGTATTCCTTTGAATTTTTCCTATAGGGTGCCAGAACATTTACTTTACTCAGGGAATATCCCTTTTCTGAGTGCAAAATCAATAGCGAATTCAACAAGAAAAAAAGAAACATGACTTCAAGAAATTGCAAGCTATGAATCGGGACCTCAATATGAACATACCCTTCTCAACAATACTGGTACAGTAATAACCATCTATGTATCTGACCTGTTTGAACTCTACTAAAGTTGGATGTGGTTTTTATTTTTTTTATTATTATTTATTTATTTATTTGTATAGCGCCATTGGTTCCATGGCTCTTTACATAAGAAGTGGGGGTAACAAAAACAGGTACAGTACATATTGAACAGTCAAGGCTTGCTGATACACGACGGGAGAGGGCCCTGTCCATGAGGCCTCACAGTCTACAGGGGTGGGAGAGGAGACAATAGGAGGGGAAGTGCCAAGCGTGTGGTGGTGCGGTGCTGGGTCTGATCATAGGTTGTAGGCTTGTTGGAATAGATGAGTTTTCAGGTTCTCTTTGAAACTCCTAAGGTTAGGCGAGAGCCTGACGTGCTGGGGAAGAGAGTTCCAGAGTATGGGGAGGCGCGGGAGAAGTCTTGTATGCGGTTGTGGGAGGAAGAGATAACGGGGGAGGAGAGGAGGAGTTCTTTTGAGGAGCGCTGGTTGCGTGTGGTAGGTATCGGGAGACCATGTCGGAGATGTAAGGGGGGGACAGGTTGTGGATGGCTTTGTAAGTCAGGGTTAGGATTTTAAATCGAGATCTTTGGGGGTTGGGGAGCCAGTGAAGTGCCTTGCGGAGGGGGGGGAGACAGGGGAATAGCGAGGAGGCAGGTGGATTAGACGGGCGGCTGAGTTTAGGATAGAGTGGAGGGGTGCAAAGGAGGATGCAGGGAGACCAGTGAGCAGTAGGTTGCAGTAGTCAAGGCGGGAGATGATGAGGGCATGGACGAGAGTTTTGGCAGTGTCATGATTAAGGAACGGGCGGATACGTGAAATGTTCTTGAGCTGGAGTCAGCAGGAGGTGGCGAGGGCTTGGATGTGGGGCTTGAAGGAGAGGGAGGAGTCAAGAGTGACCCCGAGGCACTTGGCGTGGGGGACTGGGGAGAGGGAGCAGCCGTTGACTAGGATTGACAGGTCTGGTAGAGGGGGAGGGCGGCTGGGGGGGGAAGACGATGAACTCTGTTTTGTCCTTGTTCAACTTGAGGAAGTGAGCAGAGAAGAAAGATGAGATTGCGGACATGCATTGGGGAATTTTAGGCAGAAGGGAGGTGATGTCAGGCCCGGAGAGGTAGATCTGGGTGTCGTCAGCGTAGAGATGGTACTGGAGGCCATGGGACTCAATGAGTTGACCTAAGCCAAGGGTGTAGATGGAGAAGAGTAGCGGTCCCAGAACCAATCCCTGAGGGATGCCGACAGTAAGGGGGTAGGACGAGGTGTAGGAGTGGGTGATGCTGAAGGTACAGTCCGTAAGGTATGAGGAGATCCAGGAGAGGACCAGATCGGTGATGCCAGGGGATTCTAGGATTTCAAGTAGGAGGGAGTGGTTGACAGTGTCGAAGGCGGCAGAGAGGTCGAGGAGGAGGAGGACGGAGTAGTGTTGTTTACTCTTCATGGTCAGTAGGTGACTTTAGTTAAGGCTGTTTTAGTGCAGTGGTGAGGTCGGAAACCGGATTGAAGGCGGTCGAAGAGGGAGCAGGAGGATAGGTAGGAGGACAGTTCAGAATGGACCTGTTGTTCAAGTAGTTTGGATGCGAAAGGGAGAAAAGATATTGGGCGGTAGTTAGTGACAGAGTAGTTAGCGACAGATGATGGGTCGAGGGAGGGTTTTTTGAGGATGGGTGAGATCAAGGCGTGTTTGAAGGATGAGGGAAAGACGCCGGTAGTCAGTGATAGTTTGAAGAGGTGGGTTAGGGCAGGGATGAGAACAGCGGTGAGGTTTGGGATGAGATGGGAGGAGGAGTGGGTGGAGGGCGCAGGTGGTGAGGTGAGATTGTGACAGGAGGGCAGAGAGCTGGGCTTCAGTCACATTGGAGAAGCTTCCTTTGGTCAAAGAGGGTTGAGCGGTACCTTCCCCATAGGTACTCTTCTTTCTACTAAAGCGTTATTGAGGGTCTGGGTTAAGTTCAGCAGATCTCATTTCCCTTTCCTCTATCGACATGTCCCTCTCTCTGCTCTTGAATCCCTCCTGAAGGACTTGTCTCTCAAGGTCTGGCGTGACTGTGGTGTAACTCTTCTTGGGGATTTGCTGGAGGGAAACGAGTTCAGATCTTTCCTCTCCCTGCTCTCTAAGTACTCCTTACCGCAACACGCTTTCTTTACTTTCCTCCGACTTCGCCACTTTTTCTGTTCGGTGACTCTCCCTGACTTGGACATTGACACCTACAACCCCTCTCTGCAGACGCTCTTCAAACAATCATCTCCCACGAGACAAGGAGTCACTGTTATATACAAAGCTCTATTATCTTGTAGATCTCAGGCAAAACTTCCATTTATGACAAAATGGGAGTCTAGGTTCCAGTTCTCGGCCTCCCTGGATGAGTGGCATAGAGCCTCTGGCCACGCAGCCCGATTTACTTCCTGCATTAATCACCTAGAGCAGTCTAAAAAATTAGCTTTGGACTGGTATCTTACTCCGACACGTTTAGCAGGGTTCCGCAGCAAAGGTCCTCCAGCGTCTCCACTATGTTGGAGGGGATGTTTGAACCAAGGAACCGCTGCCCATATGTGGTGGACCTGTCCACTTGTTATGCCCTTCTGGAAGGAAGTAGAGAACCTCCTCTCTTCTCTCATAGGCCTTCCAACAGCATTAGAACCTCCTATGGTGCTTTTTGGTTTAAATTTGGATTCTTTCCCTCCCATCCTGCAACCAATAGTGACCAATGTTCTTATTGCAGCTCGCTTAGTAGTCGCAGCACATTGGAAGTCAACTGAAAGACCCACATTGCCTGAGATGGTGCACCGTCTTAATCAACACTTTTCGCAAGAGGTGATGTTAGCTTGTGACTTCTCTCATAAAACTAAGGTCCTCAACTGGTGGGACCCTTGGGTCTCCTCACCTCATAACTCAGTGGTAATCCCCTTGTGAACTGTTCCATAGTTATTAACGTCTCATCATAGCCTCCTCTGGATGTCGTGACTGAACTAAATGCCTCCATGACTGTATTGTATGTTTATTCCTATTTGATATACAAGTTTCCTCCATTGACCATTGGATAGTACTGTCACCCCCCCTTCCTGTCCCCTTCCTTCTCTCTACCCTTTTTTTTTTTCTGCTCTCTTTGTTTACTGTTTATGTGATGTTTCATGATTACCTGCCTGTGGCAAGGCATGAGTTGTGATGTATGTTTTATGTCGTTATTTGCAATAAAAAAATCAATGGTTTAAAAAAAAGGCAGGCAGCAGGGGTCAAGCGTAGCCAGGAGGGGTCAAGCGTAGCCAGGAGGGTTAAGCGTAGCCAAAAGGGTCAAGTGTAGCCAGGAGGGTCAAGCGTAGCCAGGGGGGTCAAGTGTAGCCAGGAGGGTCAAGCGCATCCAGGGGGGACAGGCACAGCCAGGGGTTTGTATTTTAACCTGAATTTAATTGAGCTTAAAGGGTCTTTTTTTTTTTTTATAAAATCTGTGCGTGTATCTAGCTAGGCTGCAAAATGCTCACAGTTTGTAATTTACACCCTGTTTGCATTTTGCATGGTTACCTAGATATCAGCCTTCTGTGTGTGTGGAGGAGCTGCTCACCCCCAGCTAGAGGCATGTTGTTTTGAAACCTGGTTGTAAAGTCACAACTGGACGTTCACACCCAGGCTTCAACAGGCCCGCTCCAGTCTCAGCATGCACGCTGTGTCTCCAATATGACCACCTTCACCTTCAGCGCAGTTCATTCTTCTTCATCAAACCTGTGCTGTCACTGAAGCAATCTTCTGTATCATTGCCACAGCAGTCCGCTCTGTGAAACACACCGCTCTGTGCCAGTGATGCGGTATCTGCGCAGTCACCTCCTTTACAGAAGGGCGGCTGCAGTGATGCAAAGAGAGGATTGCATCAGTAACAGCACCGGCATGGTGAAGATGACTACTCTGACACCATATCACTGACACAAAGGGGACTTCTTCACAGAGGGGATGGCTGTGGCAGAGATGCAGCGGATGGCTTCAGTGACAGCACCGGTATGAAGAAGAAACAATGCTGAAGGTGGAGGTGCTCCTATTGGAGACTGGGCGGGCATGCTGGAGACTGGGGTGGGCAGGCTGGAGATTGGGCGTAATATCCAGTTGTGGCTTTAAAACCAGGCTCCAAATCAACACACCTCTAGATGGGGGTGAGTAGCTCCTCCACACGCAGAATGTTGATATCTGGGTAACCATGTAAAATGCTAACAGGGTGTAAATTACAAACTGTTAGCCAGTGGGGTAACAAGGCCACTGCGGGCCCCGGTGCAGCTTTTACATCGGGGCCCCCTTAGGTGAGGACCAGGGGGGGTGGTATCAGGAATTTTCAGCCTGACAGCACAGTTGAGGACCGCCGCACCTACTGTTCTTGCTTGCAGGGCTGCTGACAGCAGGAGGAGATGAGGGGCGGGCACAGCTACAGGAAGTGCCGCGTCACTTCCTCTCCATCCTCCCTCCTCGCCCCGGACACCCGCGGTCGCAGCGGGCGGCTGGAGGCACAGGCCGCTGCGACCGCGGTAGGTACGCCACTGCTGTTAGCATTTTGCAGCCAAGATACACACACAGATTTTATAAAAAGCCCGGACAACCCCTTTAATTATATGTTTAATCATAAGTCAACATTCCCAACCTGAGTACACGTTTTTACCTGCGGATTTTCCACATCTAAGGCAATCTATGGGGAAAATCTGCACTTAAAACTCAGCGTACCCACAAGAAAAATTTACATGTTTCTGATTTCAAAAACGCACCGTATGTTTATGAAGTATTAAAAAAAAACAACACAATGGGAACAGATTTCTATAAGCTGCTGAGACCCAGGACAGCAGTTCTCCAAACTCTCCTAATTGTGGAATCAAGGATCTCGCTTATTTTAATTCCATTGGTTGTTGATCACAATTGTCTATATGATTTTCATCATAAAATGACAATGCCATGTATCTCTGTTATATGGGGTTAGGGTGGCTTCAGACTTGCGTTCGCCTCCGCAGCGTCTTGCGGACGGAGAAAGCAAGCCGAGCGCAAGCACCGCCCATCCCTATGTTTAACATGGGGACACACGGTGATGCGCTCATTTGCGGATGGGCGTGCGCACTGATAGACTTCAGTTTGTGATTTGTACGCATGTAGATGCTTGTATACAAATCATACATTCTCATCACACCATGAACGCAACTTGCGCTCAGCTTACTTTCGCCGTCCGCAAGACGCTGTGGAGGCGAACGCAAGTCTGAAGCCACCCTTATTCGTTACCATAGTACAATGACACAATAAACATCTATGAGCCACGGGTTTCAGTGCACATGATTCTGACATCAGCCAGAGAAGTCATAAAAGATTTTACACCTCACTATTAAAAAATTGTTTGGTTAATAAATAACAGTGTGACTGACAGGATTCGTATTTTCTCTGTCATCTGACTTTTTGTCCTATTACTCACTATCTGGTTTCTCAAGTCAACATACCGCCCTGACGACAGTACAATGCATTGTGTGTTAAGCTACGCAAACAAAAGGCTTATCAAACAATGCAGTTCTACATCACGATCAGGGCTGGTTTTAGGCAAAGTGGGGCCTTGGGAAAAAGGTTAAAGTGGGCCCTAAATGTTCACTTAGGCTGGGTTCACATTTGCGGACCCCTCCACAGCGTCCTGCGGAGGGGATCCGCAAGGTGAGCGCAGCCACCGCAAGCCCCTATGTTTATAATGGGGACGCACAGTGCTGCGCTTGACTGCGCATGACCATGCACTCCCATTCATTTGCCTGTGTGATTTGTACGCAGGCGGATGCCTGCACAGAAATCGCACACTCTCATCCGCACCAGGAACACAACATGTCGCGTTCAAGGTGCGACGAGAGTGTGTGATTTGTGCGCAGGCCTTTTTACCCATCATGATGAGCAATGATGGGTGCAGAACAATCATTGGTAGAGCAATCTGTCCTCTACAGCAGAGGTCCCCAAATCCAGGCCTTAAGGTCCCGCCAACAGTGCAGGTTTTCAGGACTTCCTTACTATTGCACAGGTGCTAATGTGATCATCTGCACAGGTGATGATTCCAAGCCCTGTGCAATACTAAGGAAATCCTGAAAACCTGCACTGTTGGCGGCCCTTAAGGCCTGGATTTGGGGACCTCTGCTCTACAGCATCATGTTATCGGCAGCACTTCTGCAGTTTTCAGCGGGCGATGTGCTACCAAAAGAAAGGGTTTTTGTTCCTCCATAAACAGTGTAATCACCCAATGATGAGCAGCATTTTGCTGACCTGTTTACACCTAGGAACACTCTTCTGTGCTGCTGGGATTTATAAATGTGGATGCTACATACACCAACACAGTGTGTGACACAAACACTGTATATTACACGTATATACCGAGTGCAGACACATAGACACATGCATCCATTCCCATCATTGTCTGTGTCACACAGGACGGCTCCTCCAGGGAGAGTCGCTCTTTCTAATCACTCATCCTCTGACCAAGAGATGGGAATTCTGAACACAGGACTCCTTATATTGATTAAACATTACCTACAGTGTTTAACAAAATAGGATTTACAAACTGGAGAGACGGTAAGAGGAATGTTTCCATAGGATATCTACTTAAATGTCATCTTTAACAAAGATCTGCTATATTTTTCATATTATAAGAAATATACATTTGAATTAAGCCCCATCCTGGTGTCTTGTGTTGTTCTGGGGTCACTAATATAAATATTGACCTTAAAGGAGTATCCAGAATTCTACAAACATGACTGATTTCTTTCAAAAACAGCCCACCCCTGTCTACAGGTTGTGTGTGATATTGCAGCTCAGCTCAATTGAAGGGAATGGGCCTATATGCTGTAATACTACATGCAGCCTGTAGAAAGGGGTGGGGGGTGGCGCTGTTTTTGAAAGAATGTAGTAAAGTTTTATTAATCCTGGACATCCCTTTAATGCCTTGTAAGTTCTGCCTGATAACAGTCTACAAATGTAGGAATTAAGGAGGTCCCAAACTCTAATTACATCCATCATGAACTTGTGTAGACTGAAGCCTGTGGGGGGGGGGGGCGCCTCTGGCTGGTATTACACAGATTTTATACCTTTCACCACAGGGCGACTTTTGTTTTTGTTTTTTCCTCACCTCTTCCAAGAGCCATAACTTTTTTATTTTTCCTTCCACATAGCCGTACGAGGGCTTGCTTTTTTGCAGAACATGTTGTACTTTTGAATGACGACATTCATTCTACCACAAAACGTACTGGAGAATGAGAAAAACATTTTTGAATGCTTTGAAATTGCAAAAAAAAATGCAATTCCACAATGTTTTTTTTAGTTTTTTATTTATCATGTTAACTATATGGTAAAAGTGAACTCATAAGTTGATTATCTGGGTCAGAATAAGCAGATACCAAACATTTTTTTTATTTCAATGATGAAAAAACCCCATAAATTTGAATAAAATAAAAATTAGCTTTATTCGTCATTTTCCGAGACACATGAATGTTTTAATTTTTCAAGATACAGGGCTATGTGAGGCTTACTTTTTGCATCCTGAGCTGCCATGTTTGCTGATACCATTTTGAGTCAGATACAATATTTTGATCGCCTTTTATTGCATTTTATTGTAACAATGTGGTGGCAAAGAAACATAATTCTGGTGTTTTTATTTTTTTCCCGTTACACCATCTACGAATTGGATTAATTTACTTCAAATATTGATAGCTTGGATTCTTACAAATGCAGCGAAACCAAATATGTGTATTTTATAATTTTTTTTACTGTTTTACTGCTATTTTAAGTGCAGCTCCTTTTGGGGCCCCCTAGAGAGTGGGGCCCTGGGCAACTGCCAGTCAGCCCCCTTAACACCGGCCCTGATCACAATTAATTTGATTTAATCATTTGCTGTAAACAAAGGGAAACAAATTGGAATAATAACAGGTGGGATACAAAAACAGACTAATTTCCCCTTTGTGAATGGACACTTATCTGGCCATTGTATTAGACTGTCTAATGGTACCTTTACACGCCGCGACGGCAGGCTGGATACATCCCGCTACAGGCTACAAATGTAGCTTGTAGCGCCAATGTAGCCGGTCGTAGCGGCGTCTGAAGACGTGACGCTACAGCCGGCAACAGATACATCTGTTTCCTAGCTCTGCTCGAAAACTGATGGCTACAACGCCGATGGTAGCGAGCTGTATCGGCGTGTAAAGAAGCAACGGAAGGGAACTCTGGACATCCTGCGATGTAGCTAAGGCGTGACCCTGGCTCCGTGTTACCGCGCCCATATGCGATCATTGGTGGAAGCTGCTGCATGACGATTGGTAGTCGCTGCATAGGGAGGCATATTTAAGGAGCTGACGAGTCACACTACACAATCGCTCGAGCGTGCTGTATTACTCAGCCTCCTGCGTTGCCTGCCCAATCAGGATGTTATTGCTTCGTCCTATCAGCGTACAGACGGCTCGTAATCCACAATTGTGGCACGCCTATGTGCTGGCCCTGCTGCACCAGATACGCCCATAGTAGCTGGTTATAGCGGTGTGTAAATGAGCTACAGCTGGCTACTTGAGACACCCGGCGATGTAGCTAGCTATAGATGTAGCGTGGCGTAGCGCACCTTGTGGCGGCGTGTAAAGAGGGTGCGTTGACCGTTTGTAACCGTTTGAGCGTGCTCGTGCACGTGAAGTAGCGGGATGTATCCAGCCTGCCGTCGCGGCGTGTAAAGGTACCTTTAGGCTGGCTTCACACTGCAGTTTTTCACTGATCAGTGTCCATCAGTGTTTGGGTGCCAAAACCTGGAGAGGAACCATGAGAGGAACTTGCAGAGAAAAACTATAACTGAAAGATTGACACCTGTTCTGAGTTTTGGAGACACTCCTGGTTTTGGCACACAAACACTGATGGACACTGATCAGTGAAAAACTGCAGTGTGAAGCCAGCCTTACCAGTCATACAAATTAGACAGGTGTTGGATGAACAATGCTTTGGAAAATCGTTTGGCCGACCATAATCACAGTCAACGCTTCCATGCACCTGATCGCTCGTTCAGGGAAGACAATGCAATCGACAGTGCAAACTCGGACATGCGTAATCAACATCTATCTAGCATCAGTCAACTGGTGTCTCCATACACAGACCACCATCCAAACCCATCAATATGGATGGCTTCAGCCAGCATTACTGTGTATGGGAGACCCTCAGAAGAAAAATGTCTTTTTTGCCCACAGCAATCAATCAGGGCTCAGCTTTTATTTTATTAGAGCTGTCTATGAAATTAATTAGGCCCATTGTATTATTCCACACTTGACAATGCATTTAAAAGGGGTATGCTCAATTCTTTTGCCAGCGGTTTAGGCAATGTGTTGAGTTATTTAAATGGCACACCAAATTTACACTATTAGGCCAGAGACACACTATGCGAGATGTATTGGAGATACTCACGAGTCTTGCCTGGAACAAACCCTGAATCTCTGGACTAGAGTGCGTCAGCTGCTTGTGTTTCTATGGAGCTCACGCAAGAAGAGAAGCAGGGGCAGTTCTGGGTGAGGCATGCGAGACTTATGCGAGTATCTTGCATGCATCTCGCCTAGTGTGTCCCTGCCCTTAAGGTATCATCACACGGGGTGACATCGCCGGCGATTTTGCCAGCGACGCAGGGGCGTGGCCTAATTGCGGTTACATCGCCGGAGAGTTGCCCCGTGTGACAGGGCGATATTTGGGCGATATATCGCCTGAACGTGATCACCAGGTTTCACTGTAATGTAGTGAAATCTGGCAATCACTCTCAGGTGATGTGTACGCATCGCCCTGTGTAACGTGGTAACGGCGATGTTACCGGCGACTTGATCCATAGGTTCCCATTATAATTATCGCTGCCAGGATGGATTTTAATCCTGGCAGCGATGTCGCCGGTAACATCGCCGTTGCATCGCCGGCGACATCGCAACGTGTGACATCTCACCGGCGATGGCGGTGATGCACGCTCCCGCGATTCCCAGCTGACATCGCCGGCGATGTCTCCCGTGTGACGGTACCTTTAGGATTCGCTTACATCTGCATATATAAAATTACTCCAATTCTCAGTCAGCAAAGTTGGCAAGTGTTATGCATATGACTATCCATATGACATGTGAGTGCGCAATTTTTCTTCTCACCTAGCACCCGTAAGCAGTGTGTTTTTAACATAATCTTTTACATACATAAATACTTTATGTACTTTAAAGCTAGTTGTCATAAACAATAAAGCAATCTTATATAAAGAGATAGATATCCTGAAGCTATATATTGTAACAGCTCCTCTACATATTTTAAAATGGCACCCTTTAGTGCCTTTCATGTGGTCTTGTTTTACGTAATAAATAACTTTAAAAAACTGACATGGGATTTCTCCTATTTCTGCTATCAAGCAAAGGTGAATCAGACAGCTGCGGAATGATATCTGTCTGAGAAGGTCCTTAGTTATTGGATCCTTCCCAGCCTAAAAATAGCAGCCCACAGACACCCCAGAAGTGGCGCATCACACAAGAGGCGAAATTCTGGCAATGTACCTTGGCTTTTCCCAATTGCCCTGGTGTGTTGGCAATCAGGGTAATGGTAGTTTGGGTTGATGTTGGCGGTGTTCAAAAACACAGTTGGCATCAAGCACTGACGTTAGTAATCGAGAGGCATCTTTCAGATACCCCCACTACTAACCAGTATTAAAAAGAAATAAGCACAAACAAATATACTTTATTTTTCAAAACACTCTGCAATACTTTTCCTGGTTCATCAATTTCTAAAAAAAAAAGCAAAAAAACATGCAGGTCCAGGAAATTCAATGTAGTTCACAAATAGAAACCTAAAAAAACATAAAAAGAGAGTAATTGAAACAAGACTATTCGTCGTTCACCAATTTATTAAAAAGCAAAGTTCCCGAGAAGGTCTGACATAGTCCAAAGCCTCCCAGGACGTTCCTCAACAATCAAAGTCTATGGAACATCGTTCTGAGGCTCCATAGGCTTTGAGCAGCAGCTACTCCCGGCTCACACTGTGTTCCACAATACCCAGTGACTGTAATGGTACCTTTTACACCCCGCTACCAAGGGTAGCAACAGGTAGGCACCGCACGTGCACGCGCGCGTTTTCAACGGTTGCTAACGGTACCTGATGCCGCAAATACACGCCGCCACAAGGTGCTCCACAGAAGGTATTTTCGTTCCCCGGAAGTGCGACGGGTGCCGCTGGTTACCTTCTGTGGAGCACCTTCCCTGATTTACACGCCGCTACCACAAGAGAATCTGGGCGTACATATTGTGTGCCGTAACTACATAGGCGTAACAGAGTTGTGTATTACGCGCCGCACGTACGGTGATTGGACAATGCAATAACATCATGATTGGCCAGCCAGCGCAGGGAGGCTGGCTAATACATGACGCTATAGCAAATGTGTAGTGTGACTGGTCAGCTCGTTAAATATGCCGCTCTGTGCAGGGACAGCCAATGGGTACACAGTAGCCCCACCAATGATAGCTGATGGGGCGTGGTATACATGACGCTGTAGCACGCCCCAGGGAACTCAAATACCATACCTGTGCCCCGATTACACGCCGCTACCATAGGGATTATACCTGCTTGTTTTTCAGCACAGCTGAAAGACAGGTATCCAAAGAGACAGGAAGGTACAACCTCAATTACACGCCGCCACTTCGTGGTGTTTTGAAGGTAAAAGGTACAATTGTCTCCGATACCTGCCGGTTTCTACCTTTCGGTAGTGGCGTGTAAAGGTACCATTAGGGTACCTTTACACGAGGCAACTTTTCTAGGAATTTCACTGGCAACTTACTGGTTGCAGTGAAATCATGGACACATTGTTCTATCTTGTTGCTGTGTGCAAATGGAACAATGTCTCCATGATTTCACTGCAACCAGTAAGTTGCCAGTGAAATTCCTAGAAAAGTTGCTGCGTGTAAAGGTACCTTTAAGAGCAGTGACGTCAGTACTATCACTGTACCAAGACTAAGGCTTGAATGCTGAAATGCTTCAGTCACCCCACATCTGTGATACATGTCACAAAATAATTTTTTAACTCAGTAAAATAAAAATTAAGTTTTATATTCACCTGTTCATCACTAGAGGATTTTCTGTTTTCCATGTATGCTTCGACCCCACCAGGGTGGGCTGACTTTCTTCTCCTGGTTATCTATTCACTATGATAGGTACGAGTGCACTCGTACATGAAAAACGAACGTGTGAATCAGGATACAGTCATTTATTTAAAGTACTGCATTTTGCGGATTATAAGACTCGCCCTAAATTTAGAGGAAGAAAATAGGAAAGATAATTCCTAATCTTAAAAAAGGGAGTCCATCTTAAAATCAGTCTGTTTTAATATCCGCATATAACTTACCAGGGAACGCGGAGGAGCAGAGTCATAGGAGGCAGTCGCAGCTCAAGGAAGTCGGCAGTGGCATACATGTTGCGGGCCCCAGGCTGGGTGGAAGCGGCTGTATGATATAGGTGCCATTGATCTCCGATCAGTGGACGAGATGTGCTTAAAAAAAATGGCTTCAGAAGAAGAGCATACACAGATTGTGATCTCATCTGCACATGCGCTGCTTCTGATAAGATGGATTTCAGGAAAATGGCTGTGGAGGCAGCATATGCGTAGCTTGAGGTCTTGGAACTCCATATGAGCGTGTGCTGCTTCTGCAACCATTTTGCAGAAGCACACGGCATCCACTGACCAGAGATCAATGGTTCCCATTGCTGCAACACCTCCTCCCAGCCTCGAGGCCCTCAGCATGCCATGCCACTGCTGACTGCCTTCAGTTGCGACCCTGCCTCCTGTGAGTGACCCCACTCCACCGAGTCCCGGTAAACTGTATCTGGATTATAAAACGCACCTTCATTTTCCCCCAATTTGGGGGGAGGGGAGTGTCTTACAACCTGTAAAATACAGTATCTGTCGTGATCGGTTGAGTCTCCACCACTATTACCACCAGAGTGAGGCAGCCAATAGCAGAGCTCAGAGGCTCAGGCGGCACGAGCAGTGGAGCTCACTGATTGGCTGCGGCTCTGTGGACGTGATGTCAATGCCGCAGACAATAACAGACACTGGGAGCAGTAGTGGAGACTCAGTGCTGGACCCGAAAGGGGGAGCAAAGCACAGGTACTTTATTTTTTTTAAGTATATTCTGAAAATTGGAAAAACCCCTTGTAATTAAGGCGACACAGTGGCTCAGTGGTTAGCACTGTATATGGTGGCTCAGTGGTTAGCTATGGTGGCAGCAGTTTGTATGTTCTCCCTGTGTTTGTATGGGTTTCCTCCAGGCACTCCGGTTTCCTCCCATACTTAAAAGACATACTGATAGGATGTTTAGATTGTGAGCCCCAATGGGGATAGTGATGCAAAGTGTATATAAAGTGCTATGGAATTAATAGTGCTATATAAGTGAATATATATATATATATATATATATATACAATATATAAAGCTGAGTGTGTGTATGTGGCAAGCTTCTTCCACTCCACATAGCCACACCCACTCCATGTAGCCATGCCCACTACACACAGCCATGACCCCCTCCATTGTGATGTCACAGTAGAATGTAGAATGTTAGCACATAAAATTCCATGTCATGTCACTGCCTGATCATTCTGATTTCATGACTCATAAGAACAAGAATGTGAATGGATAATTGTCATCACACACTAAGAGAAAAGAAAGCTGTATTATGCCTCAATGAGCAAGACTTAGGCTACGTTAACACTTTGCGCTTTTTTTGCGCAGGTGCAAAATGCGGCAAAAAGCACCCGCGCAAAAAAAGCGCAAAGTGGCGGAGAGGTAAGCATTACATTTTTATTATTTTTTTTACACATTTGGATTAGTTTATTTTGGGTTTCACAGTGTACATTAACACACTACGAAACCCAAAAGGGGCTGGCATAGATGTCACACAGGGGAGGATTCTTCCTCTCCTGTGTCACATCAGCGCCAGCATATTCACGCTGGAAGTGCGCATTGTCAACGGCGATGCGTAATTCCAGCGGGAATAATGGGCTCCTATAGGAGAAAGCGTGATCGCAGGTGCATAAAGAACTGACATGGTCGTTCTTTTTACGCCCGTGCTTTTTCCCATAAAAGCGCTGCGTATATTTACACATTGTCTGAACGGCAAAGTGAATTTCACATTCACTTTACCGGCAGATACACACGCACTTGCATTTTGAAAAGCGTGGGCAAAGAAGCGCAGTGTGTGAACGTAGCCTTACAGAAAGGGAAGCAAGACTTACAGACATGGAAAAAGGGGAGGCAAGAATTACAGAAATGAGGAGGGGTATTCTTAAGGGGGGGTGGTGCGGGGGGCAAGGGAAGTTTTGGGGTAGGTCAGGGGCCTGAGGGGTAGGTTTGGGGGGGGAGTGTAGGTGGATGGGGGGCAGGATTGATGCGTATAGTGAACATACATACACACAGACATACACTCAGCTTATAACTAAGAACAGTTAGTTACTGTGCCGGGGCAACACTAGTCTCTACAGGTAGTGTATACATACATATGGCTGCCTGAATGTGATCTAGTCACAGCTCTACATAGTATTTAATCACATATTTTACCTATTCACCAGCACTGCAAGTCACACTGTAAGGGTACCGTCACACTTGGCGATGTTCCAGTTGTGGCGCCCCTGCGACCAGGGTGGCCACATAGGGAACTGCAGCCAGGCAGAGGGTAGACAGTTTGTGCACCAAACACCCTCACAGCAGAAACATCCACTAGAGCACAACACCCAACCCGGAGCCTGGGACTCTAGGCGGGCAAGGGGTGGTGGGGTTTAGAGGGAAGTGGGTGGGAAGGAAGGTCAGGTGACAGATAGTACAAATAGAGGAAAAGAGGAGGAAGGAGTGAGTAGGCCAGTGGGTGCCGAGAGATAAAGACAAGAACAGACAGAGTGACATTTCCTGGAGGGATAGGGCTCCCTGGAGGTGCAGAATCCACAGAGATGCAGATCCATGGAGAGAAAGCTCGTCCATAGCCGGTAGCCCAAGGGAAAGTGAGGACAGAGACCAGACTAGTGCCACCGAGTCTGAGGAGTACGTCAGCGGTGACCGACTACAGGCGGGATAGGTTTCCCTTGTTGTATCTGGAAGTCACACGGGTTAGAAGCAGCCTGGTAATACCTTGAAAGACAGGGTTACTGCAGGCTAGGCTAACACCAGAGTGTCGACTCAGAGGGGGAATGAAGTTACACACCGGCTCCCCAGACAAACCGGCGGGGAACACAGATTCCAGATCAGTGTTCCCACTACAGGGTTGTAGGCTCAGCAGCAACCAGCAGAACCCGGCTTACCGCCCATACACACAGGGGGAAGCTACACACAAGGGACCGAGCTGCCGCAGGAAGAACAGAGAGAGAGAAAACAAGTCTGAAAGGACATATAGAAAGAGTGAGGGGTCTCAGAGCGACAGCCTGGCTGCAGAGGGTTCAAGTGTCCTGAGTTATTGGAGTTGTGAATTGAACTGTACTGTGAACTGTGTTGTAAACTGCTTGCACTGAAGAACTTGAGAGTAAATCCGGTGAACCCTGCTTCAGTTTCCGTGTCTGATTCCAGGTATTCTGAACTGTGCATTACACACCTTTTACCCTGCCAGGAGTAGCCCGACCCGCGGCAGGCTCATCCATCCAGCTGCAGCCCATCCATCCCTCCATCCTCCTGGCAGAGCTGCGCTGCAGCGGTGGTCCCATTACTGACCACAACCAGTGGGTGGCTTCACGAAAAACGATCCCTGTAAATACCCCTTTTACTTGTGAAAACCAGGGACACGGTCTGGACCAAGACCGCCGTGATATCCCCAGCAGTACCCCGGTCCGGCACCGAGTACCCCGTCCCAGTGGGCTCCACACAATGATCCCGACAAAGATACGACTTGATAAGGATCGCTGGAGCGTCGCTACGTGGTCGCTGGTGAGATGTCACAGTCAGATTTACTCAATGATGCAGCAACTATATGGCGACCCGTATAACGACCTCAGCGGTCGTTGGGACCTTGTCACATAGCAGCTAGTCTAATGACTCAGACCTACGTGGCTGAGTTCTGAGTCACCAACGAGGTCGTTGTTTTGGCGTGAAAGACACTGATGCATGCTGCCCAGTGGGAACCCGACGATCAAAGAATGGTCCAGGACATTCAGACGCGATCAGCGATCTCACAGCGGGGGGCCCAGTCGCTGCTACGTGTCAAACATAGCGAGATCGCTGGCGAGGTTGCTGTTGCGTCACAAGACCTGTGACGCAACAGCGATCTCGCTATGTGTAACAGGGGCTTATAGCTTTGTTCACACTAGCGTTTGTGCATGTGTCTGGCATTCAGACACAATCACAGTGCCAAATGCTGCCATGCTGATGTGAACGCAGCGGAGATTCTCCGCATGTGTTCACATACTATGGTGCCCAGCCAATCAGCGGTCTCGGCGGCTGGGAGGCGGAGATCAGCGGCGGCCACCGGGAGAGATCTCAATGTGATCCGCAGCGTTCTCCTGCGCTGTCATTCGGAGGACACTACGGATCCATTGAGATCTATGCATTGTTCGCTTGCTGATAAAACATACGCCCACAAAAGCACAAAAAATGCATCATGTTGCATTGGGAGGGCGGAGGAGGGCGCACAAATTATATGCAACTGAATGCAGCCAAATGCAGGTACCATGCGTTCCCATGTTAGGCTACTTTCACACTACGATTTTTGTAAAATCCGATGCTGTCCGATATAAATCGGACAGCATCGGATTCTTCTAATGCCTGGAATCGGATGCCAAATAGGCATCCGATTCCGACAGAAAATAGGATGCCCGCCCTCCTGTCAGATCGCTCCCTGAGAGCTGTCAGTCTCTCCCCCGGTCCTCTTCTTTATCCCTGTGTCTCCCCTCTTGGCCCCCTGTCCTCTCCTCTTATCGCCCGGTCCTCCCTCTTGGCCCCCGGTCCTTTCCTCTTATCCCTGTGTCTCCCCTCTTGGCCCCCGGTCCTTTCCTCTTATCCCCTGTGTCTCCCCTCTTGGCCCCCGGTCCTGTGTCTCCCTCTTGGCCCCCGGTCCTGTGTCTCCCCTCTTGGCCCCCGGTCCTGTGTCTCCCCTCTTGGCCCCGGTCCTGTGTCTCCCCTCTTGGCCCCGGTCCTCTCATCCCTGTGTCTCCCCTCTTGGCCCCCGGTCCTCCTATGCGTCCTCCTCCTCTTGTCCTCCTCCTCTTGTCCTCCTCCTCTTGTCCTCCCCTCTCCTCCTCTCCTTTCTCACCTGTCCACGACTCCTGCACGGTCCCGCGCGTCTCCGGTGCCTTGCTGTTCTGTCTCAGTGCAGCCAGGACCTCTCGTGATGTCACAATCACATGACTGCCGGCTATTGGTTCCTGGCAGTCATGTGATTGTGACATCACGGCAGGTCTTATCAGCACAGACGGCAAGATACCTGGAGACACCGGAGACGCCGGGAGACGACGTGGGCCTCGTGGACAGGTGAGCATAGTTTTGTTTTTTTTTATTAACCCCTTAATTTACTTTTAGGAGCTATTTTAGTGTACTGAGCATGCTCAGTACACTAAAATCGGTCCGAGGAGACATCACGTTTTCTCGGACCCTGCTCCATAGGGCCCCATGCTAAATTGATCGGGTCGGATCGGATGTGCACTAAATGCCATCCGATCTGGTCCGATCCGAATGTCAGATTTTATTTTCGGTGCAAAAATCGGAGCAAGCTCCGATTTTTGCACCGATAAAAAATCGGACAGATTCGGATCGGACCAAATCGGATGGCATTTAGTGCACATCCGATTCGGTCCGATGCCCATAGGCCTGCATGGGGTCCGAAAATCGGTCCGATGCTGTCCGATTTTTATCGGACAGCATCGGAACTGAAAAAATCGTTATGTGAAAGCAGCCTTAAATATAGGAGCCCAGTGCACATGGGCTTGGCTGTGTTCATGTGCGTTCACAACACAAATGTGAAGCAGGCCTAGACTTCAGCTTGTCTGTAAACAGCCACCACCCCCCATCCTCCCCATGCCTCATCCTCCCTCACATCACACATTCCAGAACATTCAGGACTGTAGTATTTCGCGCATGCGCACATCAGATCAGCAGTTGCACAATATTTGCTGCGCCATCGGGCCTTCTAGTTTAGGTCTCTGCATTGAATACATATCCCTCCGCCTGTTTGGTGCCGGATCTAAATATGTAAAGACGATTATATCCAATGCCGCGATTTACTGTGTAATGACGATGACCTTTCCTGAGAGATTAATGTCTATGAATCAGCCTTCACCCGGACTCTGCGTCCCGCAATACCCTGATAAGCATTTCATATAGTCCCGTGCGCTGAGCCGTCATTGGGCGGAAGAATACATTAGTGCACAGCTCGACATTATATAAGGAATAGTGGAACAGTCGTCACCAGAGCAGAGCGAGGAGGTAGCGGGTCAGGTGCTTGGGGCTCTGTGCTGGGGGTAGTCTTAGGCGTTTCTCTGCTCTTTGGGTAATATTAATATTATTATGGGAGGATGTAGATTATGGGGCATTGGTGGAAGGTGTGGAGGCTGTGTGCACTAGGTGTATATGCGGGGTATATCCTGTATATTAGATGTATATACTGTACTAGGTGTATATACAGTGTATTAGGTGTATGCGGTATATTAGGGGTATATATTTTGTACTAGGTGTATGTATACTGTATATTCGGTATATGTACTGTGTATACTATAGTGTTAGGTGATACATAGTGTATATACAGTATATTGGGGTGTATGCTGCATAAGGGTATATATTGAGTACTAGGTGTATGTATACTGTATATTGGGTATATATACTGTGTATTAGATGTATACTGTGTATGTAGTGTTAGGTGATGTATACTGGGGGGTATATATATATATATATATATATATATATATATATATATATATATATATATATATATATATATATATATATATATACACACTGTGTAGTGATTGTTAGGTGATATATAGTATGTATGCTGTATATTAGCGGTATATATTGTGTACTAGGTGTATGTATACTGTATATTGGGGGTATATATATATACTGTATGTAGTGAGTGTTAGGTGATATATAATGTGTATGCTGTATATTAGGGGGTATATATTGTGTACTAGGTGTATGTATATTGGGTGTATATATACTGTATTGGGTGTATGTAGTGAGTACTAGGTGTATGCTGTATATTATATATACTGTGTACTGGCTGCGCTCAGCTGTCCCCATATAAGGCCTGCTGTTGTGTTTCGCTGTCAGCTGTGGACATTATTAGAAGTTGGGTAAAGAGGAGACCAAACTGCAGATTGAAGAGACCCTGGAGGCTCAGGACTGCAGAGGGAGATTGTGAGGCTACAATACTGCTGTATATGGAAAAGAAATAACTAAAACCTACCGTACATCACTTGCAAGTGGGGAAAAAGAATATATTAAAGTTACGAACCTCTGGGAGTCTGGAGAAGACTAATGTGAAGGAGGATTCAGTCCACCTGAGCTTAGTATGGAGGAGGGCAGGGAATGATACATAGACTCCTGTATGTGTATAATGAATATTGTGAAGGTTTAGCTGTACTGTATTTCTAATACAAGTGAAATAATAATTAACTTTTTGGGATTCACCTGTGATCTTATGCCAATAAGTAATTTCATTTGGGTAATTGAGGGAGGGAATCAGATTTTCTTCTTAGATTGAAGGAGGAAGAATTAGAAGAAATTCAAATTAAGAAGCAGGATGACCAGAAGGAAGGCCAGAAACACAATCGAGGACAGACGTTACACCGTAGTAAAGCTAGCCGTGGAATCTGGACCCTTATACATAGAGGACTGACGAGCTGCAAGTGTTTGGTCTTGTTAAGAAATAGCAGATGTTTTGTTGCCGGTTGGTGATTTGTCGTTGATGTTTGTGGCCAAAAGAAAACAAGTGAATCTTGTCTGAGCAAATATGAAGAATAAAGGTCCTAATGCTTTCAATAGAGCTTGGTGTCCTCATAGATGGTGACGTCTTGTAGAAGATAGAAGCAAAGCTTCAATTAGTAGATCATCCTACGTGGTGGTTTGTAAGTAAGGGTCTTGGGTGGTCTGGGGAAACTTGTGGCTTTTTGTCTTTCAGGCATTTATTCTAGGGTCATACCCAGTTGATTTTTCAAGAGTTTCCAGAGTATTATATGTCGCTATAAAACAAGGAGGCAGAACACTTCTTACTGTGTAGATACGGTAGCATTATTATAAGGTGGTAATGGGATCACTTACAGAAAATGGATCAGGAGCCTCTCTAGTGGACTTTGGTAAGATCTTTCCTTGCAGGGTTGTTTAGTAGTTTCTTTGTAAATGGGTATCCCTCCTTATTTTTTTTATTTGGGGTGGGAGGGAGGTAACAAACCTTTTCCTAGATTTTTGCAGGTTTTCATAGTCTTCTATTATTATTTATTTATATAGCACCATTATATTCCATGGCGCTTGTATAAGAAGGCAGATCTGTACTCTTAGACACTTGAACTGCCCATTTGCTCAGGTATCTTAAAATTAATTTTATCTATATCATAAATCAGTATAGATAAGTTAAATGCCCTTCTCTATTTTGTACTGTGCCTAATACTTAAATGCAGAACTTTTAAGATTCAGCATTCTCTATTAAAAATTCTCCCATGTCCAGGGACATGGCTTAATCTGGGATATATACGGTAATTGGGCTTTAATAAATATACTTTAATGTATCCCCTTAGTAATAAAATACATTGTAGGCCATAGTGGACAGTGGCGGGATGAATTTGTAAACTTCATTAACTTATTTAGAGCTTGCTGTTTTTTTTTTTTTTTTTTTTTTTTTTTAATGAAACCTTTATTTTAATGGTACTGGTTGTATTGCATATGTAGAACAAAACCTACTTGTAAGATAAATAGTTGAATACATGCTGTGTGTCTTGTCCAGTTGAAGGGGGGGGGGGGGTGGCTTGTATGGCAATCTCTCTTGTCTAGATTCTTTCAGATTTCATCTTTTGAAATAAATCGGTAATTAAGAACGATGCTTGGAATACTAACATTAAGGTATTTTTGACGATTGGATGAAGTAACAGAATAAAAGGATGTATTAAGAGCCTAAAAATCTACAAATGCCCATCTGACATGCGTATGGGAAAGGAGCTCAGGCCAGATGTCTTGTATTTCACCTGAAGAATTAATTTCTTAAAATTAATCTTATCTACGGTACCAAATGAAGCTGTGAGAAAGAATCTTAAGTGCAAAGTAGATCACAAACCTTAAGGTTTATTAATGAGTTTATAAAAGGCCATGAAGAAATACGTATTTGATACAAATATTTCCAATCTTGATAAAAATTTGCAAAAGAAAGTGAAGCTGGTAAAAAAAAAAAAGTTGATTGTGAACTTGAGTCAGAATGAGTGATTTACTGAAGGGAGGCATGAGGCTGAACACTAGTACTTCACCAGTCTTGGGAATGGAAACCTCATCTTTTAACAGATAAGTGCTATACTTGTTACCTTTGCATGCTAATGGGAGTTAACCTTAACTGCAGTTCGGTCCCCCTCAAATTGACATTGTTTTTTATTCAGTTCTGTTCATGGCTTTTTTTTCTCCATGTCTGAAAGGAATCTGTCACCAGGTTTTTGGTAACTCCTCTGAGCAGCAGAATATAGGGGCAGAGACCTTGATGCCAGCGATGTCACTTACTGGGCTGATTCTGCAGTTAATCTGCTGTGTATCAAAGTGTACAGAGTGCTGATCTGTGTGTAACACCTGTTCACACCACTGCCAGCTTTCTGCCTATGCAGTGTACATAGAAGGCTGTCAATCAGTGGTGTGGGTGGGGTTACACAGAGCTCCTGACTGAAGTACTATATGGTAGCAGGTTTACTAGTCATCATGTGACCTACTGCAGCTAAGTGAATCCATTTTCATTATTGCAGCTCAATAATTGATATTTCAGGAATTGGAGTCTCTTAACACCTACTCAGAGAGCACAATGTGATGTGGGCCAATCGCCTGCAGAGATTCCTTTTAGTCTCTTTGTTCTTGTAATGATTAACTCAAAGGAACCTGTCATCTGATTCACACAGTCCAGGCTTCAAAGTGGAGTTTCCCTGAAATGCCAGGGTGTTTCTGAGAACGACTGGCTGAGAGCATGAATCTCCTGACAGGTTCCCTTTAATGTGTGGTGGTTTTTGTTTTTTTTTTCCCCCTTTTGTTTTTCTCTTTTAAAGCTACAAAAAATGGAATGATCTAAACTCAATAATTCCCAGCAACGTTGCACTAGCTAAAATCTAAAATCTGCCTGATCATGGAGATGAAAACCTGGGCTTGTAAGCGGTGTATAATTTACTCACTTCTGCCTTGCGGCTGGACTTAATGCAGGATCGGCCAAAGCAGTATAAAGCGTAAGATTCTTACGAGATTCAGAACTAACATGGATTCAATAGTATACAAAATGGTCTATAATCAGCTTGCTTTTTTTGTAAACTATTATCTAAATGTAAAGCTTGTGGGTTGTTTGTTTTTCTTTTGGGAAGGGGAAGGGTGGACTTGGGCAACTTTGTTTCAGCTTTTCTTTTCAGAAACTTCATGGTCTACCAGCAAAGCAAAAAAATTGCATTCCTTTGAACTTGACACCTGAGGAGAAGACTTGCAATGCTTGGTTCTGTCCCCTAGTCTTCCTTGCAGTTTGGCATGTAGCAGTTCTTCGTAAGGTGGCGTTGTAAGAGTATCTTTGGTGAAATAGCACACTGGAACGGGGCATGTAGGAATTACCACAACTTGTCTGGCTTGGTATTTTGTAAACCTAGAGCAAAGTGCTTGGAGTCTGTAGCAGGTAACGGGCCTTGTATGCATGCACCTCCGTATCTTCATAGATCTTGTCTGTATTTCCCCGGTGTGAGTAGTCCATGAGCACTTGGTTTATTACCTGTGAGTGTGGCCGTGTTGAATGTTGTCAACTCTCGGGTGGGGTGGAATCTTTTCTGTTTTCTTTCAGAAACCTCCGAAAAATGTTAAATTGACGTGAATTGCACAATTAGTGGCAAGTGATCGATTAAGCCAATTTCTTGGTGATAGTGATCGTGCAAATGGCTGGTCCACAATCTTATCAGCAACAAAAAATCATGCTTGGCATTTGATGTGAAGCTTTGTGGAAAGGAAGAAAGGATTTCTCTAGTCTTATATTCCACAGGATGTACAGATGGCATCGAACAAATATTTTGGGGGGCTGTAATGGAAGAACAGGACAAATTAGCAGTGTTAAGGATTCAGTCATCTATGATGTTACTGTATTGAAAAATCCAGGCGACAGTGAGGTTGGTCTCTTTTCCTTTTGGCAGGAGCATACTCAACATTTTGGATACCTTACAAAACAATTACCATGTTATGGGATTTCCTATTAATACTAAACATTAGTTAATTTAATTTACTTTTTCAGTTGCTTTCTTGCTATTGTGAATAACAACCCACTTTATTATAGCATTTTTCTCCTGGGGTGGGTGGGGGCTAACCATCAAGCTTGTTTTCAGATTCTTCTTTCAGGTTTGTGATTATCAGGCTCCAGGTAAAGGCAATTATATTTTCGTAAAATGCTGCAGGGCGGGATCTTAACTTTTGGCTTGTTCAAAAGAAAGTACAGTCTGTTCCATCTCCATATGTAAAATGCTGCAGAACACTCTTGTTGTCATAGGAAGAAACTTTGGTATGTATAATAAAATTGGGGAAGCTGATTAGAATGCAGGAATAGACCTAAAATACAGAGAGGACCTTTACATCCCAACCATTCAGCTCATTAATGCTTAACACTTTGTTGCTAACATTAACATCCTTTGCAACTTTGGGCCGTCCTTACTGTTTTGGTAACTGATGGGTCATGATGTCCAAGCTGTGCATAAGTTGTACAGCTATATTAACATTTTTTTAATCAATGACAGACCTTCTGAGTGAAGGGGGGCATTACTGAATGGTTGGGGTGGAGTGGGGGTAGTGTATTGTGGAAATGGGGGGGTGTAGAAGGGATAGATGGTGTTGGGGGGTGTAGAGGGCATTATGGACATAGTGGGGTTGGTGTGGAGGGTATTAATGAAATTATACTGGTAGCGGGTTAGATATTGGAATTATGGAAACTGTTGGGGTGGGGGGGATAGGAGGTGCTATGGAAATGGTATGTGGGGGAATACAGGGTGTTAACGAAATAGTATTGGGCAGAATAGAGAGCTATAGAAATAGGTTTGGGTGGAATAGAGGGCGTTATGGAAATATTGGGTGAAGTGGAGGGCGCTATGGAAATGGGTTTTAGGGAGGAGTGGATGGTGTTAGGCTGAGAGAGTATGCTATGCTATGGTATTGGGTGGGATAGAGGATGCTATGGAAATGGTATTAGGCTAGTGGGTGTAATGGAAATGGTGGTAGGGGGGGGGGGGGTAATTTTTAAACTTGCATTGTTTAGCATCTTTTAGGAACCAAGGATATCAGTTTACACTATACAAAAGGTATGATTTACTACACTACATCTCGAAAGTTGAAAATCGTTCTCTGTTGATTATCTTGGCCAATGGTTATAAAGGTAACTCCATACTTGTGTGTATTTGGGTATTCTTTGTATATTTGGCTGTTTAGACTGATCCATGTAATCTTGGTACAGAATTTAAGGGAATGTATTCCTATAAACTGGGTGGGGTGGGGGGGTCTCTGTCAAGCAGTCTATTTTTTTACATTTTTCAGGTCAAAGTGCATCAAGTGAATAATGAGGAAAGAAGAATAGATTAGAAGATGTAGAACATTAATTACTACTCTTCCAATAGTCTTACAAAGGTTTTCTTTTCCTGGGAGAACAATCTTGTTTTTCCAGGTTTTGCTTTTTTCCTGTTTCTTTAAAAGTGCACAAAAAAAGCAAAAGATACCGGTGGTGGGCACTCCTGGTATACAGGACGGGGTTCAAATCCCTGCGGTGTCTTATTGCTGAATACACTTTCCCTCTTGCTTTTGTTTATTTATTTACAAGTTGTTACACACAATGCATAATGGATTTTTTGTAATTTATTTTTTAATTTCTTTATTTTTTTTTCCATTCTTTTTTAGTATTGTGCCGAGGTGCCGAAGCAATCTTGTGCCGATTTACATCTGACCGGCCTGAAGACAGAAGTAATGTCACAAGTGCTCAGTGCAACTCTGTGCCAGAATGAGGCTCTTGTAGAGATATATCAATTTGTGATCTCCGGCACATTCCATGAAACATTGGAGTTGCTGACAGGTCACAAAGTGACAAAGGCCAACTGGAGCGATGCTGAAAACAGATTAAGACGCCAGCAGGGGACTTGCATTTGAATCACCACTCCATGCTGGAGTGATGCTTAAAGTGGGGTGTTGCCCAACCTCTGAAAGGGAATTAGCTACCTCATCCAGAGAGCAGCATGATGTAGGCAGAGACCCTGAATCCAACAATGGATCACTTAGAACCACCGCACTCAGTAATCTAACACAATGGTTTTGGTTTTGGCAATGCAGCAGAGCTGAGAAAGCTACTGCCACCCACTCCAGGCTCAGTGTACATCTCTACAGGCAGAGATGCTGCTAATTCTAGCTGGGGATGTGCTGGACATTGGTTCATGCCAGTCCTACTAATAAGTTACTGAAGCTAAATACAAACATTGCAAGTAAACAATGACACATGGCTGAAATCTGTGTTAACCCTTATGGTACCTTTACACGTGCACGAGCACGTTTGAACGGTTGCTAAAGGTACCTGATACGCCTTTACACGCCACTACAAGGTGCTCTACAGAAGGTTTTTTTTCTATCCCTGGAAGCACCGACGGTGCCGCAGGTTACCTTCTGTAGAGCACCTTCCCTCATTTACACTCTGCTACCACAAGGTAATATGGGAGGACCTGGACAGCAGGGACAACACATAGGCGTGCCAGAGTTTGGATTACGAGACGCTCGTACGGTGATTGGACAAAGCAATAGCATCATGATTGGCCAGCCAGCGCAGGAAGGCAATTGTGTAGTGTGACTGGTCATCTCCTTAAATATGCGCCCTATGCAGGGACAACCAATCGTAACGCAGGAGATTCCACCAATGATCGCTGATGGGGCGCGGTATCCCGGAGGCTGTGTTACGCCCCAGGGAGTTCACTAGGTGTCGCAAAAACCTTCCTGTTCCTCATTTAGACGCCGCTACCATTGGGTTGAAACCAACCTGTTTTTGAGCACTGCTCAATAACAGGTGCGACAGTGACCAGTGGCAACAACTTGATTTACACGCCGCTACCTCGCGGTGTTTTGACGGTGCAAGATACAATTGTCTCCGACACCCGGTTGTTTCTAACCTTCTGTAGCGGCGTGTAAAGGTACCATTACAGCATGCTGTCTTCAGATTACATAGCAAAAACCTGCTGCCATATTCTCTTTAGTGAATCTGAACTGCAATGCAATACATGTTGAAAAAGGTCACTCTTTTTGGAAGTAAGCAGTGTTTGTTTTGACACACCCAAAAGCTTATTCATTGACACAATGAAATGGTACTTTCCCATACTGCCTGTGACCACCCACATCTTGCAGCCATGCTCTGACCTCTCTAATATGCCGCGGTCATGCAATACGGTCTAATCACTGCCGCCAACAAGTGATGTTCCGCACCCCCTGGGATTATGTAATGTCAGCTTGGTGTGGTTTTACAGATTGCCCTTGTCCACACAGCCAGGGGGAGGGAGAGCGGTGATCCATGCAACACTCACAACTCTTATAGCCTGGGAGACCCTTTTGACTAGTCCCAGTGAAACAGAACAACCTGAAAGTACTGCCAGCAGTTCCTCTTTGATATAAGCCTGATCCGTTAACAGGATTATACTGGCCAGGAACAGCCCAGGTAGCCTGTAATATTAAACTGAGAACATACACATGGACATGTGAATTCGTGGATGGAGACTCGTGCAATGCAATAGAACTTTATATGTTTAATCACTTTAAGAGCACACTAGACAAACATTATTTACACAATGAATATATGGATGGTCAGATGTGCAAATACAGGTAGGAGTACAACAGTATAAGCAGACACACATGAGTTAGTTTTACATTTTGATGTTAGGCCTGGTATTGACATCCACATGGGAGGTAATGTGGAGCCCAGGGGTTTCTGGTTACTTTCAACACGTAATACGACATTGCCTCCATGCGCAAGATTATGGTCATCTTTCCTATTATGAATTCACAGATAGGAAACATGATGGGTGTACTGTCTTCCAGCTGCTAATATTAATTTGAGGCTTATGCACATCGCACAGTTGAGCAAAAATATGTGCGATGTTCCTTCTATATCCTGCGGCTGAAAATATGCCTACCATATTTGATTGAGCTACCCACCCCCAATATTTCTAACATTCAACTAGAGTCTGCATGTCTGAACCTCTGATCCATTCCTGGGAAATGCACTTGCCAGCCCCTGCTTACACACTCCAGTCGTTCTGTCTCCCTCAGAACTAACCTTTCTTGCTGGCTCTGCATGTGGACATAGTTTTCAGTGAGTACATCTTCCTTTACTTAACGCTTTAAGTACCAAGCCACTTTATACATTAATGACCAAGCCTCATTGTCGCAAATATACAATAGAAAATTTAGTTTTTGATTGTCCAAAAGTATTCTCATTTACCAAAGAGCTCAAACTCTACCCTCAGGGGGCGGGGCTACACGGGAGAGAAAAAAAACCTTTTAAATGCTGCAGACAGGGAGAGAATGATTGGCAGCGGTGGGCAGATTACACAGGCAGGGGGTGTGAATCTGCCCTTGGCTGCAGCCCCTAGCCACCTCCTTATGTGCTGTAGCATGTAAGTTTTGTAACTGTATTTTCTCGGGGTACAGGGCTGCTCAAGTGCTGGGTGACACCTTGCCTGCATGCTGCAGAGATGCTGTATCCAGTGCTGTAATTAGATCACCATGCCTGGTTTGGTGACGGTCCTCTTTAAGTCAAAATTTCATGCACTGCATGATAAGTATTAGTTATGAAAATTATATTTTTTCCTTCGCCTCATCGGGGGACACAGGACCGTGGGTGTTATGCTGCTGTCCACTAGGAGGCGACACTAAGCAGAATCTGCAAAAGAGTTACAGTGGCTCCTCCTCTGCAGTATACACCCCTGGAGCAGGCACTGCCTCACCAGTTTTTGCTTCGTATCAGTAGGAGGCACATCTAGTTTTTATTTCTCTCTTAAAAAAATTTCACTTTTTAATTTTTTCTCCAATAGAAGAAAAGTGGGTCAGGCGTGGCCCCTGGCATGCTCCTTTCTCGGCCCCCCACTGTTGGAGGCGCTGGGTTAAAGTCAAGATATCCTTACATATGCCGCCCTCCTTTCTCTGCATCCCAGTGTTGGGGTGCTGGGTTAAAGTTGAGATAGACCAGCATTCCATCCTCCTTCCTCATTTCCCCACTGATGGCGACGTGAGTTAAAGTGAGGTTCTGCAGCATCTCCTCCCACGTAAAGAAGCAGGAGATGTTCCCACTCAAGACCTTAACTGGTCCAGACTTCCGCGCCTGCCTGTCCCCGTTTTCAGGGCCGCATTGTACTCTAGGCCCCGGCTTGGGCCTACATTGCTGCATCGGCACTCAGCCCCGCCTCCCGACCGCCCACCGGATGACGCTGCGGACGCGTCATCCAGAGGCGGGACGGTGTTTCTTGGCGCCTTCTCGCTTGCATCGCGAGATCTCCTGCCGCACCCTGAGGATCTATGTCCCGCCCCTCCTCCTCCGCTCCCACCGGAAGCCGGCGGTCTCCATGGCATCAGGACGGAGTCCTGTATCAAAAGGCAGCCATGCAGGTGCACGGGGGGATCCACACAGGGGACACGGACTGGCAGATATCTGATCTGTCGGCCCCCACACTGGGCAGCATGTGGCAGCGCCGACAACGCTGCATCAGAAGCAGGCAGCCATGCAGGTACACGGAGTATCCGCACAGGGGACACAAACTGGTCAGATGTCTGATCATTTGGCTTCCACACTATGGGCAGCATGTGGCAGCGGTGACAACGCTGCAGGACTGCTGGCCAGTCTAGTGCTGCCATTGCAGGAGTAAGCAGCCCTACACTTTTCTGCTACATAAGCTAGCCTGCTTCTCACTGTATATGTCAGTAAGAGCATTATAAGTAGCGCGATACGGTGTGGCGGTAATGCCCCGTATGACGGGCCATTCCTTACCCCTCCCCGGACTGATTCTGTCTAGTCCGTGCACTGCTATGGCACCTGAGGATCTATTACAGCCCCCTCATGTTTTCAAGTCTAACTCAGACCGGGACTGTGAGACGTCCTTAGATCTAGTACCGCCAGAACCTAGCAATTTAGTAGGAGATATAGTGGCGTCCAGTGGCAGGTCCTGGATATCTCCAACCCACCAATTGAGGCTCCAGACACATGGTGTCTTTAAACGTGCAATGACGGCGCACATATTTTGCAAATGATATGTTTTCAGGGTTGTTTTCCCAGCTCTCACCCTGACAAAACTACTTAATGCACGTTATCCATTTTCCCGGCTGCGACCTCAACTGGGCCACATTACCTCAAGCCCCTCCCTGACTTGCAATACTATCCTGAGGCCCACGAACGCCAATCCTGTTTTCGGTGGACCAGGCAGTTCAGGTCGCAGACGCAGCCGACTACCTGGTACATCAACCTTTATTTAACCAATCGCACAGCATTAGCAGCTGTCAATACTATTCCCATTTACAGTGCACCTCCATAGCAAGAATAGCCGTCACACACGGACTCCAAAAGAATCCCCACAGGCTTCAGCTACCTCAGCGGACGTCTGCTCAGAGAACAACTGCACTGATTGACTTTAGATGCCATGTAAGACAAATACGCTTCTTTCCCTCAGCACACTGCCAGGCGACCCTTCAATCGCCGCCAGCAAACAAAGGAGCCCACTGTGACGCAGTGGGTTACGACCTTTGGCAGTGGCCCGAGATAGGTGCTAACCCCGGTTTCACTGCCCTTTCGCCTCACGACGGGATAAGCAAGGCGGTGGACACAGCGGTTTCCACTTGCTTACCATCTTTTTGTTACTCATCGACTGGTTCACCACTGCAGACTGGCAGAGGCAATCTCGCCAATTTACGCCCAAGCAAACCTTACAGGCCTTCTGTTCCCTTATTCTTACACCACCACTTGTAAGTGGTTGAGCTGTTCTATTATCAGCACCCTTTCAGTTCCAAAAAAAATAAAAAATTCTCAGTGAAGGCCCAAGCTTTCGTCACAGCGATTAAGTCTCTTCTCGGCTCAGGAGTCTTGGTACCGTACCACGCGAAGAGTGTTTTTTTTGGCAGTTTCTACTCCAATCTTGGTAGTCTGCAAAGAGAAAAGTACAATACGGCCCTCTACTAGACAGGCATGTCCAGGTAAGCCATTTCCGCATGGACACTCTTCACTCCATAGTTTCGTCCAGGAAATAGGAGGAATTCCTCACATCCAGGAATCATCAAGAACGCTGCCAATAAATGGCATCTCCTGCTTGGCTACAGGTTCAGGAGTCCCCTGAACTGTTCATACATGTCATGGCGACCGTCCTGATTATCCTTCATCCAGGAGTGTTGTCATACTTCCATTCCTGAACGACCTGCTCATCAAAGACATTCTGTGAAGGTGAACGGCATCTTCTTCATGGTAGGCACTCTGAAAAATGATCGGCTACCTAGTCAACCTCCATAGGCCTACTCCAATTCCAACTTGGTCTCCTATCTTAAACTGCATTTCACTACACCAACAGCCTGAGTCCACCTTCCTCAAGATGTGGCTTGGGCCCTTCGGCAGGTTCCGCAGTCCTTCAGAACTGCCATAAAAGTTCTAGGCGGAATTGTGGCAGCAACAGCAGCAGTACCCTTCCTCAGCTGCACCTCGCATCAAGTCATACGAAAAGAAAGCCTGTGTTTTTCTACCAAAGGCTTCACCGCCAGAATCGGCCAGGCAGTCCCTCTACCGGTTACTCTGGACACTCTCTCTCACGCGGGGACAGTCTTCCTCTACCATGTAAGAACGTCCTGACCACTGATGCGAGTCTATCTGGATGAGGCGTGGTGCGCCCCCATCGCAGGATACAGGTCTTAGAGTCCCGCCTGGAATCACAGATGTCTATCAGTCTATTGAAGATCGGGCGGTCCTTTTGCCACTAAAGCTCCTCAGCCTTCTTCTCGCAGACTGCCGTATCAGACTACAGTCAGACATTAGTACGGCCGTGGCATGTGTGGACCACTAAGGCGGAACCCACAGTATCCAGGCGGTGACAGAAGTTCTTTTCCTAGGAGTAATCCACGACCTCAGTCCTGTAGGCCATCCACATACCGTGCATGGACAATTGCGATGTGCATTTCCTTGGCTGCCAAGCGATGGACTCAGGGGACTGGTCCCTACATCCAGACGCCTTCTGACAGGCCGACGTTTAAACAACCCCGGCAGCGGAGCACATGGCATGACAATACCAAGGTTCCTGTACTCATAGCCAGGTTCCCCGAATCATAGTCGCTAGGAACACATGTACTAGTGTTTCTTGCTCTCTGCCCTTATACCTAAGGTAGTGAGACGGATCAAGCAAAACTATGACCAGATCATCTCCAGACTGGCACAGTAGCACTTGGTACGCCGCTCTCGTACAACTCTCAGCAGACGTGCCATGGTGCCTGCCAGACCGTTCAGTCCTACGCCCTCATCGCCCGTTTTGCCGTCGGACTTCGTCGGCTCTTAATTTGTCAGCATGACCCTTAACACGTGAGTCTTCATCCATGCTGGCCTTTTCTTGGGAAGTTCTGGCACCCATACTCAGAGCGGGACACTAACCTCAGTACATGTTTACCATTGTACATAAAACAGCTATCTTAGGGGCGTGACCAGGATGCACATGATGCTGGTTGCAGTTCACTGAGCTCTTGCAGATAATCTGGCAAGCGGCGCTAAATATCGCCCATCCGGACCCTCCTCCACGCTGTATCCCCTGCGATCCTCCCAGAGAACCTCCAGGTATGCCAAAAGCCGGGACTAAAAAGGGCACAAGCGAGCAGAGGCTCACAAACTTCTTTATGGCTGGACAGCAGCAGAACACTCCCAAAATGGCTCCGGCTCTTAGATCTGCAGCCACCCGGACCCACACATCTCATAGCCCTGTGGGAAGTGTGGAGGAGGAGGAAGATATAGATGAAACCCCGGTGACACTGAGGATCCTGAAAACTATGCTGGGCTCCCTGAGGCGGTCGCTCCAAGCTGATATGAAGGACATGATGGAGGAATTTACGCAGGAGCTCTCCTCCCTGGGAGACAGAACCTCACATATAGAGGAGAAGCTGGGAGAGTATGCAGCAGCCCATAATGAACTTGCTACAGATTATGCACAGATAGAGGGAGACCTTAAGCAAGCACAACTTAAGATCTGTGATATGGAAGACAAGCTGCGCAAAGGTAACATAAGGATCAGGGGCATCCCAGACCCACAGGATAAAGAGAATCTCCCATCTATAGTGCAGCCACTTCTCCAGATGATACTACCAGATGCCTCACAGGGAGATTTAGCAGTGGAGAGATCTTTCAGACTTCCAAAGCCTGTTCACATTAATAAGGCTCTCCCTAGAGATATCCTGATTGCTTTTTCCAAACCCAGCATTGCTGAGACTGTTTTACGAGCCATGAGACAGACTCCCAATTTATCAGCCCCATATACTGGAGTAACAGTGTTCCCGGACCTATCTGCAGGCACCCTAGCCCGGAGGCGGGTGTTTACACCATACTGTAAACTTCTAAGAGACAGGGGAATTCAATATAGCTGGGGCTCACCAGTCCATGTCCGGTTTCGGTATAAAGGTACTGCTCAGGTGTTTCACTCTCCCAGGCGTTTGGGTAAAGCATTAAAAGACTGGAATCTGGTCCCGAGCTCCGAGAAATACCCACAACGTCACAGTCCAGGATCCTCATCTAAGAACTGTCTGGTGCAGGAATGGGAAAAGGCTGGTTGATTCTCCATACTGACTCAGGCCAGACGATCTGCGGGCCTCGATTGTTTGCTATGTCTTTTTCCCACCCTTCCCCTCTCCCTACTCCTTCCCCTCCCCTCTCCTTTTGCAGGACCTACTTAGCTATGAGACCAAAGGGAATAGTTTGTAATCAGTGTTCTGGCACCCTCGCTCTGTACTCCTGAAGAACGAGTTGGCAGACAGGTAAACTCTTTCCCATCAATGCATTGACATGGACGCTGGGGGTCCTTTTCAACTTTTATTAATGGGTTAAGTGTAAAACTATAAAAAACAGATAGAAATTCTCAGTACAACATAAGTATACATGAAGTGCAAAACATTACATTGTTACATATAGGTGGGCAGCAGCATATTAAACTCACCGACTGTGCTATGTTGAGGGAAACATGCAGATAAGCTGAAATCTAGGGAGAGAAGGGTCAGCACACCAGGATGTCAGCACACCAGGATGTCAGCTTGTATGAAGCTATAATGGCTACTGGAGGAGAAGGGGCTGAGCCTAGAGCACGGCCTCATGGGATTACATAGGCATGCAGGGACCAAAATTAGACTATGCAGTAAACATAATATAATGTGGGAACATTGTCAACAGATGGCGCTATAGAGTCATCTCTGAACAAGCAAACAATATACAGTATTTCAAAGAAAGGCACGACACTCCCCGTCTGGTATCCGGGGGATGCCACATAAACTTGAACTAGAGCAAAGGAATAAGTTCAGAAACAAGTCTGCTAGCATTTGAACTCTTTTCCACTGGGATTTGTACAAGTCTTTAGTCTCACGTTAAACTTCTGGGTAAGGAGAGTTGGAGGAGTAAGCAGAGATGGGTCATCAGGATCGTTGATTGTGGACAGGACGCCTCATCATGTGAAGGGTTTTTTCTCCAGGCTGACTTGAAAAGTTAAACCATCAGACTCTGAGTCCCAATTAAACCCTAGACCACATTGTACAGGACGAGAGTCTGTGGATGAGTCTAGGACTTTCGATTCAGTGGCGTTGTCTTCTCTGCCATTTAATTGTGCCGAGTTGGTGTGCTTCTCCTTCACAAGGAATTTGTTGGGGCAGGGTAGGAAAAAGGATGGATGGCCACTCTCCAACGTGTTTGTGTAGAGAGAGTGAACGTTGTTTGACTTGTGAGCGTCTCTGAGGCAAACGTTCCCTATAACTACCCATCCCAGGTCTAGCTTCTGAGCGTAGGGTGAGTTATGAGGACCAGTTATCTGTTTCCTCACCTTGTGGACTCTGATGATGTCTCTCCCTAGCAAAAGGACTAACTTGGCTTGGGGATTGAGTGAGGGAATAAGATGCGCTATGCTTCTCAAATGAGGGTGATGTAGTGCCGCTTCTGGAGTGGGGATTTCTTCTCTATTGTTCGGGATAGAATTACACTCGATTAGTGTAGGAAGGGCTAGGGATGTCTTCCCATCCAGGGATTCGATTTGATAACCTGTAGCTCTCCTCCCAGATTCTTCACTCACTCCTGTGCATGTTTTTAGTGAGTAGGACGAGCTGAGTCCCTCGATTTTAAAGATGTCAAAGAAAACTGAGCTGGCAAGTGATCTATTACTCTGGTCATCGAGTATAGCGTAGAGTTTAACCGCCTTTTCTCTGTGGCCAATAGGGTAAACTGTAACCAAACAGATCTTTGAGCAGGATTTGTTAATAAGACCTTCTCCGCAGACTTGAGTGCACTGGGGTGACACTTCAGGAGGTGTACTGTCTTTCTCCTCCCCGCCGTGCTCTGTAAGTCGGTCTATGGATGAGGGGGTCTGCAGGGCTGGCCTTGGGTGTAGAGCTGTGCTGTGCTCTTGGCTGTTACACTCCGAACAAACAATGCTGGCTTTGCAGTCTTTAGCTAAATGGGATGTAGATGCGCAACATCTGTAGCATATGTTATTCTCTTTGAGGAAGAGTTTACGGTCTTTAAGGGATTTTCCCCTAAAACTCCTGCACTCTTGTAGTGGGTGAGGCCTTTTATGTAAGGGGCACTCCCTTTCCAGGTCCATCGTTATTGACCTTTTGGGTTCTACTGTACTGTGGGTCTTGTGTGATGAGTCTGCAGAAGACACATTAGTTTTGTGTACGGTGACAGGTGAGTCTCTGGGGTTGCGAACTGGAACAGGTTTACTTGTTCTTGGGTTGACAGGATCTACGGCAGAAAGGTTGAAGCTGGGATCGTTCCTTATCTTGGCCTGCTGGCGGACAAAATCTGCAAAGATGTGGAATGGAGGGAAAACCACATTGTGACGCTGCTTGTAATCTGAACCCCAGTTCAACCATTTCTCTTGCAAACTGTAAGGTAGTTTCTTCACTATGGGTTTGATGGCTCTGGATGTGTCTAGGAATGCGAGGCCTGGCAGGTCTCCTTCAGTCTTGGCGACTTGGAGTTCTACTAAGAGGTCGCTCAATTCTCTTAGCATGTGAAAGTTCTTATTAGAGATTATAGGAAAGTCTTCCAACCTTTTGAAGAGGGATTCTTCTATCATCTCTGAGGAGCCATAGCACTCGTCGAGTCTCTCCCATAACGTGCACAAACCTTTCCTCGGGTTGTTGATGCTGAGATCTCTGATGCGTTTCGCGTGTTCTACCGATTCATTTCCTAGCCACTTAACCAAGAGGTCGATCTCTTCGCTTGCAGAGATGTCTAGGTCAGCGGTGGCGTTTCTGAAGGAAGCTCTCCACGCTCTGAAACTTTCGGGACGGTCATTAAACTTTAAGAGACCTTTGGTGAGTAACTCACGACGTGCAAAGAACTTGAGAGAAAGCTGGTAGCTCTTGTTCTCTGAGAAGGCGGTCCGGGTGCCTGTTGCTGTGATGAGGTCTCCGTGAGCTATCGTTGCCGTAAAATGTATCTTCGTCACGATAGTCACCGTCGGGGTCCTCTATCTTGAAAGTGTTCTCTGTGTAGTAGGGATCTACAGGTTCGGGTGCTGGTCTCACTGATGATGGAAGGTGGACAGAATTACTTTCATGCTTAATGTGGGATGATTGGTGAATGAAGGTTGATGGCTGAATGACAGGATTCGGTCTCTCTCTTGGAGATGAATGTAGATGGTCATCTAATGAGGCATGCTGTAGCACGTAGTCTGAAGTGCGTTGTGAGATGTCACGATGATTAAGTTCAGGTCCGAGCCTTAAGCTGAAACTTTCGCTATCGCAGCGTGCTGCTTCTTCTAAAACCTGTACCTCAGCTTCTGCTGCCGCTGCTTCTGTGTCTATGGCAAGTTTTGCGAGGTCGGCTTCCAGACGTGCCTTTTCTTTCTTTAATAACCACTCCTGTTCAGCGTAAGCAGCTCTCACTTTTGCGGCTTCCGCCTTCGCCCTGGCGATGGCAATTGCAGCGCTGCTCACAGACTTCCGTGAAGATGCGCTTACATGGGAGCGTGTCACATAAACTTCAGATCCTATATCTGACATTGTGTCTGTATGCGGCTTTACTGTTCTCTGCTAGAAGTCAGTGTCTGTGCTTCGACCCCGTTTATAGTAGTCGTTTTACTGTTCTGGCACCCTCGCTCTGTACTCCTGAAGAACGAGTTGGCAGACAGGTAAACTCTTTCCCATCAATGCATTGACATGGACGCTGGGGGTCCTTTTCAACTTTTATTAATGGGTTAAGTGTAAAACTATAAAAAACAGATAGAAATTCTCAGTACAACATAAGTATACATGAAGTGCAAAACATTACATTGTTACATATAGGTGGGCAGCAGCATATTAAACTCACCGACTGTGCTATGTTGAGGGAAACATGCAGATAAGCTGAAATCTAGGGAGAGAAGGGTCAGCACACCAGGATGTCAGCACACCAGGATGTCAGCTTGTATGAAGCTATAATGGCTACTGGAGGAGAAGGGGCTGAGCCTAGAGCACGGCCTCATGGGATTACATAGGCATGCAGGGACCAAAATTAGACTATGCAGTAAACATAATATAATGTGGGAACATTGTCAACAGATGGCGCTATAGAGTCATCTCTGAACAAGCAAACAATATACAGTATTTCAAAGAAAGGCACGACAATCAGTAGTGGTGCAGCATGCAGATAGTTTACTCTTTACTTTTGCCATGAGTATAACGGGACTTACACTTAATGTTAATGGTTTGAATTCTCCTGGCAAGAGATCTCTGGTCTGGCGCCACCTACTACATGATCGTAAAGATATTGTTTTCTTACAGGAAACCCATTTGCTGTCAGATGATACACATAGAATGGCCTCCCAGACATACCCACATCAATTCTTTGCATCGGCGCCCAAAAAACAAGCAGGTGATTCATAAGCGAGTGGCATTTGTGTTGCGGGAGGTGTTCCTGGATCCAGAGGGACGATATCTAATGGTTGTGGGCACTATTAATGGAGTGTTGTACTCGTTGATCTCGGTGTATGCCCCTAATTCGGGGCAGGTGACCTTTATCCGTACAACGTTAGACAAACTGCTTCCCCAAGTGTACGGACACAAGTTGGTGGGTGGTGATTTTAATGCTCCTATGGACAGGATGTTGGATTGCTCACGGTCTTCGATGGCTAGACTGGGACTGGGACCTCTGATCTCGTCCTATCATTTACACGATGTTTGGCATTACTTACATGGTAACGAAAGAGATTATACCTATATGTCGCCTAGACACGGCACGTGCAGTCGAATAGATTTTTTTCTGATGGGTGATGGTCTCCTCCCCAAATGCTTGGGGGCGGAGATTGGATCCATCACGTGGACGGATCATGCCCCGGTCTCCGTGGCGGTCGCAGACTCTCTGGCTATCTCGCCACCAGCCTTGTGGAGGCTCAATGAAACGTTGCTGTCCTCCCCCTCAAATGTAGATCTTACCCAACAGATGAAAGAGTTCTTCCTGCTGAATGATGATGAATCTGTGACCCCGGAGATTTTGTGGTTTACCCACAAGGCGGTCATGCGGGGAGCTCTACTGAAATTGGCTGCTTATACTAAAAAGAAATATAACCTGGAACTGCAAACCCTCGTTCAGCAGATTGGATCTCTAGAATCTAACTATAAACGCTCCCCTTCGGATAACCTACGAGAGGCCCTTTTGCAACTACGTCACAAGCTTCAAATTCTGATGCTTGCGAGGGTTGAAAACCGCTATCTTGCTTGGTGTGACACTACGTCGTTCCCTTGGGACTATTCTCTAACAAGAATTCTCAGTTTCCTTCGCTTGAGCCTAGACTCATGATTGTCCTTCAGTTTCCTCACAGGATACGTTTCAGCCTTTTCCATCCTATTCCTCAGCCACCTTGCTTCAATTCCTGTTGTGTAATTCCTTCTCCAAGGTGTTTGTCTTCTACCTCCTTATTCCAGGAGGCCGCTGGACCCAGGTGACCTCACTTCGTTCTCACGGAACTACAGGGACCATCCTTCAAGCTTCTCTCAGGAATTCCTTTTTCCACTCCAAACAGTCTCCAAGCTTACAGTTTTTTCCTGTACGCCGCCATCTCTAGTCTTCCATCTGAGCAAGGTTATCCCTACGGTCGACCCATCTTTTATACCGAGGTGGTGTCATCTTTCCACCTGGCTAAGAATACTGCTTGCCATCACTGTTCCCAGCGTTTGTTCATCGGGTCAACACAGCTTTTTCTTTTTCATATGCTGGACCTCGTCAGAGCCCTATGTGTCCAGGTCAGCACCTCAGGAGGTCGGCCTGTCTCTCTCTTATTTCTTACAGGGTGGAAACGCACAGGTTTGCCAGCCTCTATGACTTCTTGAGCCAGTTGGATTAGATCAACCCTCCAAAATACTCTTACCATCAAAGACCCGCCCCTTCCGGCAGGTCGCAACACAATTCTATTCTGGCTGTAAAGGCCTCCTAGGCTGTTAAACACCAGGCGCCATCACCACAAGTATGTGAAGCAGCCACATGGTACAGCTTACATATTTTTCCGCGGCGCTATAGTGTTTTTACTCAGTTTCCGGTAGTGGCAAGTTTAGGTAGACGTGGCCTCCAGGTGGCAGTAGCCCACCTGTAGGGGCATAGTCCTTCACTGTCTTTGTTCAGTGTTAGTAGTTCCATTGCTTTTCCCACCCAGGGACTGCTTTAGAACATCCCACGGTCCTGTGCCCCCAATGAGGCGAAGGAGAAAAGGAGAATTTTGTGTACTCACCGTAAATTCCTTTTCTCTTAGTCTCTAATTGGGGGACAGAGCACCCACCCTATTGCCCTTGTGGGCCTTTTTTTCTACAATTCTTACATAGCTTCTCAGCTGTTACAGGGTCAACAGGTTATACATGTTTATTATCACTCGGGTTAAATGTTAAATGTTTAGACTTGAGCCTGTTTGGTTACAGGCCTTGTAGTATTGTGAGCTTGTTTGGTTACAGGTTTTGTTATACACTCGTTGCTCCGTTGACTCTTCATGGTTGCAGACCTTGTTGTACTAATATTACTTGCTAACTTTTACCGGTTACACTATTATTACCTTGTTAGCTATATCTGTTTACACAGGTTGTCTGCATGGTTTCAGGCCCTGTTTTACTGTTATTATATGTTAATCTCCTACTGCTTTAGCACAAACTGGTGAGGCAGTGCCTGCTCCAGGGGTGTATACTGCAGAGGAGGAGCCACTGTAACTCTTTTGCAGATTCTGCTTAGTGTCGCCTCCTAGTGGACAGCAGCATAACACCCACGGTCCTGTGTCCCCCAATTAGAGGCTAAGAGAAAACAAATTTACGGTGAGTACACAAAATTCTCCTTTTTAGAATCTGTATGAAATGGCGAAAACAAATGTTTTGCTTCACTGGGCGATTGGTGGAGTCATATCAAATGGATTTCTGTCCATTAAAAAATACAAGCTATCTCGTGTTACCTGTGTATTCAAAGAAAAATTCACAACCGACAAGATGATGTTAATATATTTTACGTGCAACATCCATCGTCAAAGATATGATGAAAACTGGAATTGTTTAACTTTGTATAGGGCTGAGCATATTCCTGGATCGCCCATATATAAGGTCACCATATGAAAGGTGAGTGGGTTTGTGTGTTCATAAAAACCTAATGTGTCAGTTGTGAGGCATTCAGAGCATGGAGGGAGCAGCAGGAACTACGCTTTTGCTGAATTGTGTTTCTACTAAGGAGTCCGTCCCTCCCTAAGCTTGGACATCATATCTGTGGCACAGGTTGTCTTGCATGTTTTTTAAACCCTGCCTATTCTTTCGGATTAAACATATAAATAATAGCTGTGTTCTTGCTCTATGAAGTAAAACCAAGAACCCGTGTAAAGGCCCCATTACACAGCACAATCTCGTGGGCGCGCGGTCGTTACAGACATCGTTTTGACATCGTTTGTGAGATGTCACACGTCTAGATATCGTGGACGATGCACCAATGATGTGAGCAGGTATCGTTCGCACAACACAGCGAACGCGATACCTGCTCATTGCTGTCAATCGCGGTGTCAAACACAACGGTATACCAGGTTGGCTGATTGTTGATCGTGTGGTTTGAGAACATGTTCTCAAACCTGCGATCTAATGATTTATCGTTACACCTTTGCAGAGTCACATGCAACGAGGTTGTAACGATGTCGCTGGAACGACTCCAAACCCGTGACATACCAGCGACATCGTTAACAATGTTGTGCCGTATAACGGGGCCTTAAGTCTCACTTTACCAGTAACAGACGTCCAATTGCCCTGATAAATAATTGGTGGTCGCAGCGTATTTTACTTGTAATTGAGGGCTTGGTAGTGACGGGACCTAGTTGTGTATATATACAGTATACACCATGTTCCAAATTATGCAAAAGTTATTTTTCTCTGATTTTCCTAAATGATCGGTGCAAATGACAGTCAGTGTAATAGTCATGACCCGCTAGAATATACATCGAATTTTATTGAAGAAACCTCCCAATAATAACAGTATAATCTTCAAAATTAAAAAAACGGAATTACTTACCGGTGATTCTCTTTCAGGGAATCCACCACGACAGCCCTCAGCAGGTTGCCTCTCGGTCCTAATAGGGGCAGGAACACAAAGAGGTTAAATAGCCCCTCCCAACCTCCTCACAGCAGTGATTAACAAGGACCCATAGAAATGAAGAAGCAAGAACCATGCACACAAGGAGAAATTACAACAAAAGAGGGAGGGAATTACACGGGCTGTCGTGGTGGATTCCTGGAAAGAGAATTATCGGTAAGTCTAATTCAGTTTTCTCCTCCCATCCACCACGACAGCCCTCAGGAGTAATACCAAAGCCAAAATCAGGGAGGGACCACAGCTTGAAGGACCTTCGGTCCAAACGTCAGAGCCGAATGTTTAAGGACTTCCAAACGATAGTGACGGGTAAAGGTGTGAATCGAAGACCAGGTGACAGCCCTACAGATTTGCCCAAAGGATGCATCCGCATGCTCAGCCCAGGAGACAGAAACGGCACGTGTGGAATGAGCCGTCAGATTGTCCGGAGGAGCAAGGCCCTGGCAAGAATAACCATCGGAGATTGCGTTTTAGATCCATGTGACGATCGTACTACGGGACGTCTTCTACCCTGTATTTCGACCACCAAATAGTACAAACAAATTGTTATCGATCTGCCAGGGCTGTGCTTGTTGGAGGTAGAAGAAGACAATCCGTCTGACATCCAACAGAGGAAATTCTTGTTCCTTCTCCTAAAGGATTCTGACAGAAGGAAGGGAAGACAATCGCTCGTGAGCGGTGGAAATCAGAAGACACCTTTGGAAGGAAAGACAGATCCAGACGGAGAATGATTCTATCAACCAGGACCTTCAGGTAGGGATCCAGGATGGAGAATGCCTGAAGGTTATCGACGCATCTAGCCATGGCGATCGCCACCAGGAAAATAGAATTATTCTTACTGTTAATTCGGTTTCTAGGATACCTTCCACGACAGCATAGGACAGTGATGGCGAACCTATGACACGCGTGTCAGCACTGACACGCGTAGCCATTTTCAGTGACACGCGGCCGGCCGGAGAAACTAGACTCGCTATTTGGATAAAAACCACAGACACGGACACAGCAGCAAAAAACTGTTGCGAGTCGGGTTTCCAAAACGGCAATGCGAGCTATTACGCTTGACTCGTCTAGTCTACTCGTTGCGAGTCTAGCGAGTCCAATGTTAATGAATGGGGAATCGAGTCTAATTACTCGATTCCCCATTCATTAACATTGGACTCGCTAGACTCGCAACGAGTAGACTAGAGTCAAGCGATTCCGAGTTAGGACTCGCCCATCACTAACTACAGATGAGGAAAAAAAAATGTGCTGGAGGACTGTAGGCCAGGACAGCAGAGCTCCGGCACAGAGCGTCTAGTCCTGGGACTTCCGGTAAGCGGAACTTCTGGCTGGCGCAGCAGGGAGCAGCGGAGCGCTGTGGGGGACGCATATCTGAGGCCCTGTGATCGCTGTCTGGAGGTCCAGTGATTACTACAGCAACCATCCTCGAGTCCAGTGAAAGGTTCTGGGCAGAATCTGGGCTGGGTGTCATGAATGTGTGATTGGCCATTACTGAGATAAGTGAGGGGGAGGCTGGAAGAGGCCTGTGCTATGGGTGCCGTTTCCCGCCATTAATTTACATAAGGAACGCCATCTTGCAGCATACAGACTCCATTTCATCCTATTAATCTCTATTTCTGCTTATTAACTCTGCCCTTTCCTAAAAGACAGTTAACCCCTAATTGCCTGCAGGGCTATCTATAAATCTTCTGTCACTGCCCCTCTGATGGAGAAGCCAAAAAAACCAAGGTTAAGTAAAGGAAGTGGTAGTAGCAGTAGCCGACCCTTTCAAGAGACATGGACTGAGATGTATGGCATTATAGAAAAAAATGGCAGATCATTTTGCGTTCTATGTAGTGAAACGGTAGTAAGCAGAACGTGGAATATAAATAGACATTTTGAAACTACTCATTCCCAGCTCTTGAAAAAAAGTGAGGATGAAAGGAAGGAATACATTTCCAGGCAGCTACAACTTCATAAGAGCCAATCTAATTCCATCCTTAAATTTGTAAAAAGCTCTACAAATGTAACATCTGCAAGTCTGAGCATTGCTCACTCCATAGCTCAGCATGGAAAAGCCCTCAGTGAGGGAGAATTTATTAAAGAAACTCTCTTAAGATGTGCACCAGTTCTATTTCACGATATGCAGAATAAAGATGCAATTAGTAAGAGAATAGCTGAGTTACCACTCAGTAGAAATATCATAAAAGACCGAATAATGAGACTCAACACAAACGTACAACATCAATTAAAGGAAGACATAAGTAATTGTAAATATTTTTCGATCTCTCTTGATGAAACTACTGATGTCACATCACATGCACAGTTGGCCATTATTGGTCGATATTCTGATGGTCTCACAATGAGAGAAGAGTTGATAAAGTTAGTATCAGTGCCAACAAGTACATCAGGAAGCGAAATATGTAAGGTTGTTAAACAAACATTCTGTGACCTAAGCATTGATATCTCTAAAGTTGTGTCAGTGACGACAGACGGGGCACCAAACATGGTGGGGAAAAAAGTTGGATTTGTTACATTGTTTACAGAAGCTATTGGACACCCGATTGTGCCTTTTCATTGTATTATCCATCAGGAGGCTTTATGTGCCAAGGCAGGATTCACTGACTTAAACGACTTAATGTCAGTTGTTACAAAAATAGTTAATTTAATAGCTGCTCGCCCCCTTCACAAGAGAGAATTTTCTGCACTTTTACTGGAGGTTGATTCCACCTACAGTGGACTGCTGATGTACAATAATGTAAGATGGCTGAGCCGAGGCAAAGTTCTTGAGCGCTTTGTGGAGTGCTTTGAAGAAATTAAGGTATTTCTTGAGGATAAGGATCTGGGAAACTTTCCTCAGCTCTATGATTATCAGTGGGTCAACACCCTGATGTTTTTTACAGATCTCTCTGTTCATATTAATGAACTGAACTTAAAGCTACAAGGTTTTGGCAAAAGTATTGACGTTATGTTTGGATACATAAAAGCTTTTGAAAGTAAACTTAAAATTTTCAAGCGAGATGTAGAAACTAAAACTTATAAGTATTTTCCTCGAGTAACAAAGTATTTTGAGAAGGCCAGTGCAGCTGTACAAAATGAAATGGAGCCCTTGCATCTAAAGTACCAGCATGTTTTAGACTCCTTACTTGACCAGTTCAGTGATAGATTTAATCAATTTAGAAGCCTAGAACAGACCATGAAAATAATTACCGTAAGTATCCTGATGTAGTAGTCTACAGTAGTTTGGAATTAAATGGTTTCCAATGGATACAAATTGATGATTTGGAGATGCAACTTGCAGAATTTCAGGACAGCATCTGGGGTCAGGTGTTTGTTGATTTGAGGTCAAAGCTTGAGAATCTAGAAAGGTGCCGCTTGGAGAATCAAGAGGAGTGCCACTATGAACAGGAAATTTGGAGTGCCTGGAATCGGTTACCAGACACTTTTAGCACCCTGAAAAATATAGCAATGGCTTTACTTACTATTTTTCCCTCTACGTACTTCTGTGAGACCTTATTCTCAGCATTAAATAATATCAAAACCAACAAAAGAAACAGATTGACAGATAACCTTAGTAGCGCTTGCTTGGCCTTGAAGTGTACAAAATACCAACCTTCAATTGAAGATTTAGCCAATGAAATTCAGCAACAAAAAAGTCACTAAATCAGTGATGGCGAACCTGTGGCAGTCCAGCTGTTGCTGTTGCTGTTGCTGGACTGCCACAGGTTCGCCATCACCGGAAGAATTCCCCCTCCCCCTCACTTATCTGACTTAGTTCATGACACCCCACACAAGTGAAATAACAGCAAGACCAACAAAAGAAACCAACTGACAGATTAACAAAGAAGTCACTAAGCAGGTAAGTTAAAGAATTATACATATTTGTTATTTACACTATAAATATCGTAAAATTAAAGTTTTTTTTCTCAAGGTGACACACCTGCCGAGTTATGCTCGGTTTTTTGGCGAATTTTGACACACCAAGCTCAAAAGGTTGCCCATCACTGGCATAGGAGGTTGCCTCTCCACGCCCTAATAGGGACAGGAAGCACAAGAGAGGTTAAAAGGCCCCTCGCACCTCCCATTAGCCAGTGTCTTACAAAGAACCATAGCATGAGAGAAAACAAAAGTACACAGTACAACATTCCAGGAAAAACCCAGGAACAATAGGGAGGGAACTGAGTGCTGTCGTGGAAGGTATCCTAGAAACCGAATTAACGGTAAGAATAATTCTATTTTCTCTAGGAACCTTCCACGACAGCATAAGAGGAATACCAACAAATAAGTACCTAGGGTGGGACAATGGCTTGCAGGACCTTCCTGCCCAAAGCAAAATCCCAGATCCAGACGGTAGTGCTTCGTGAAGGTATGCAGGGATGACCAGGTAGCAGCCGTGCTGATCTGCTCAGGAGAAGCCCCAGCCCGTTCAGCCCAGGAGACAGCGGTAGACCGGGTGGAATGGGCAGTAAACCCAGAAGGAGCCTGTAACTGCTGGGAAATGTAGGAATCCGTAATAGCCTTCTTGATCCAATTAGCTATAGTGCTCTTGGAGACCTTCAAGCCCCTACGCGAACCAAAGGGCTGCACAAAGAGATTATGGTCGATGCGCCAGGGCGCCAAGACGTTCAGATAATGGAGAACCGCACGCTGGACATCCAAAGCATGGAACTCTTCCTCCTTCGGGGTCCGGGGTTGTTGACAGAAGGACGGAAGGACAATCGACTGAGAGCGATGGAAGTCCGAAACCACCTTAGGAAGGAATGAAGGATCCAGCTGAAGCACAATGCAGTCATCCCGGATGGTGAGGTACGGATCCCGGATGGACAAAGCCTGGAGTTCCCCAACACGACGGGCAGAAGTAATCGCCACCAGGAACGCCGTCTTGTGAGACAACTGCCGGAGGTCACAGGACAAAAGAGGTTCGTAGGGAGGCCTAGACAGACCTGTGAGGACCACATTGAGGTCCCAGGAGGGAGGACGGACCCGCGAACGAGGACAAAGACGAGTAGCCGACACATAAAGAGGCGAATCCAACAATGATTAGCCAAATCAGAATCAAACACTGAACTGAGAGCCGACACTTGGACCTTGAGCGTGCTAGGTTTAAGACCGAGATCCAATCCATTCTGAAGAAAATCCAGAATCTGGTAGACATTGGGCCGAAGCGGATCAGGAGGACTGGTGCCACACCAGGAGGAAAACTTACGCCAAATTTTATTATAAATCGCATTAGTGACAGGTTTGTGAATCATCTGCAGGGTGGCCACCACTTTGTCAGACAGACCCTGAGCCCTCAGCACCCGGGCCTCAGAAGCCAGGCAGCTAGGCTGAGTTTCCCCGGATCCGGATGGAACAGAGGACCCTGAGACAACAGGCTGGGATCGAGACTCAGGATGACCGGACCGTCGACTTTGAGAGCCATGATCAGGCAGTACCAACTCCTCAGGGGCCAAAGAGGGGCCACCAGGATAGTGGGGACTCTGTCTACCCTGACCTTCCGCAGAGTATGTGCGAGGAGGGAAATCGGAGGAAAGGCGTAAACTAGAGGAAAATCCCAGGAATGGGAGAAGGCGTCCACCCCCGCGGCCGGGTCCCGATGATTGAGGGAGAAATAAGTTGTGACTTTCCGATTGGCGCTGGAGGCGAAGAGGTCGATTGCCGGGGCGCCCCATCTGGCGACTAGGGAGCAAAAGACAGCTTGGTCCAGACTCCATTCCCCTGGATGGACATCCTGGTGGCTGAGAAAATCCGCCTGAAGATTCAAGGACCCCTTCAAGTGGATCACGGAGAGGGACAGCAGGAACTGTTCGGCCCACAGAAAGATCCGGGAGGAGACGGACGAGAGGGACCCTGATTTGGTAGCTCCCTGGTGCTGGAGGTGAGCCACCGTGGCGACATTGTCCGAGTGGACCAGGACATGAGTACACTTGAGCTGGGCCTGAGCCCCCCGAAGGGCCCTCTCCACCGCACTCAGCTCCCAGAAATTGGAGGACCGGGACCAGACTGAATGCTCCCAGAGCCCCTGGAGTGGGGCCCACCATGGCCCCCCACCCCCGCAGACTGGCATCCGTAGTAACCGTCACTAGAGGAGACTGATCCCGCGAAACCCCCCCGTTGAAGGTGTCGGACATCCAACCACCAGAGGAGGGACGTGGAAACGGACCCCGGAAGGCGAGCCCGACAATTCAGGGATGAAGGAAACCTGTCCCAGCAAGACAGGACATGAGCCTGCAGTACTCGAGAGTGGGCCTGGGCCCACAGGACAGATGGGATGCAGGACGTCATTGAACCCAATACTGACATATGATCCCGAAGGGTGGGAGACGCCCGACGCTTCAGGGAGGATTCCTTTGCCAGAAGGGTCAACCGGTGAGAGTCCGGAAGAAAGGAGGCCTGCCGGTCGAAGTCCAGCAACACCCCCAGAAACTGTCTCTAGGAGGAAGGCTGCAGATGGGATTTCCGGAGGTTTGGGATCCAACCCAGGGACTGAAGAATCTGCAGGGACACCTTCATACTGTTCCAAAGGGACTGCGGCATCGGAGCAATGAGAAGGAAGACGTCCAGATAAGGCACAATAGAGATGCCGCGACCTCGAATGAAGGCCACCACCTCCGCCATGAGTTTGGAGAAAACCCGGGGAGCCGAGGAGATCCCGAAGGGGAGAACATTGACCTCATAATGAGGGACCGACCCCTCGTAGAGGATGGCGAACTTCAGGAACGTCCGGTGCCGAGGATGGATGGGCACATGAAAGTAGGCATCCGTCAGATCTATTGTAGCCATCTGGTGACCTAGCCCGATCAGCGGAATTGCAGAACGGACGGACTCCATCTTGAACCGCCGATAGCGGACATGACAGTTGAGGAGTTTCAGGTTAGTGATGACCCTGGAATCGCCGGATGGCTTCTTTACCATGAACAGACGGGAATAGTGACCCACCTCTCCCTCATGACTGGGAACCGGGGAGACGACATTGAAGCGCAGAAACTCCTGTACTTTGGAGTACAGAAGATCCTGGGCGCCCGGCGAGGGCAGGGTGGTGACCCGGAGGCCCGGCGGAGGGAGAGACTCGAACTCTATGAGCAACCCTTCGAAGATGACGTTCAGGACCCAATGGCAATCGGAGATCCCCCGCCACTGGGGAAGAAAGGCCGAGAGTCTCCCCCCCCACCAGGACCGAGTCACTGTTTGTTGGGACGAGGGTGCGGCTGAGCAGGGACGAGGATATTCTTGCCTCGCCCTTTGGGATAACTCCACCTGCCAGATTTACCCTTGCCCTTGGGCTGGGAGGCCGAAGGGCCCGAGGGACGAAAGGACCGCTTCCTCCCTGAAGCCTGTTCGGGAACAGCTTTGCGGTTCGTAGCCTTGTCCAGGATGTCATCTAGAGCCGGGCCGAACACTAAATCCCTCTTGAAGGGCAGGGAACACAGACGCATCTTAGAAGTGGCGTCCCCGCTTCACATTTTCAACCACAATGTTTGCCTGGCGGAATTGGACAACACTGAAGTCCTGGCCGCCAGGCGGACCGATTTTGCCGAAGCATCAGCAAGAAAGGCGGAAGCCTTCCGCAGGAGGGGAAGGGAAGTGAGAAGCTCTTCCCTAGGGGTGCCCTGTGACACATGGGATTCGAACAGATCCAACCACTTCAGCAGGGACCGGGAAACACAAGTGGAGGCGATGTTAGCCTGAATGATGGCCGAGGAGGCTTCCCAGGACCATATTATAAAGCTCTCAATTTTTCGGTCCATTTGATCCCTCAACTGGGAAGTTTCCTCAAAGGGGAGGGCAGTCTTTTTGTCCACACAGGCCACCTGCACATCAACCTTCGGGACCCCCCAGTGAATTTCACTATCCTCAAGGGGGAACCGACGACCCGGATCACCCCGAGTTTTGTGGTCAGGGAATTCCCATTCCTGGGCAATTAAATCCCGAAGGGTGGAATGCATCGGGAACCCAACCCGTTTAGCCGACTGAAGGCCAGCAAACATTTCGTCTTGGACCGAGGGATGGACCAGTTCCTCCTCCAACCCCATGGTGCTCCTAACGGCCTCAATCAGGTCCCCCATATCCTCTGAGGGGAACAAAAACTTTTGAAGGTCCGCCTGCCGAGAGGCAGAGACCTCCTCGGGGGTCTCAGAGTCTGAGTCCCTGTCATCCTCAGAGTCAGAGGGGTCAGCCTGAAGCCTGCGTTTCTTAGGAGGGGAGGGTCCAGACACAGGGCCGGACGGGCCCAAGGAGGCCAGAGAAGCTCTAATCTCTTGCTGCACCATGGAGCGCAGGTCATCCACCAGACTAGGATGTTCAGCCCTGACGACCTTGTCTGTACAGCCTTGGCAAAGTTTCTTATCCCACCCTGGGGGGAACTTTTTCACACAGATAGGGCACTTAGAAGACTTTCCCGCTGCTTTCTTGGGGCCTTCTTTGTCACCCTGCAAAATAAGCACAGGGGAGCTGTATCAGCCAAAAAAGCCCCTCAAGGCTGCACAAACCCCCCTTCCCCCTACACCAGAACTCACTGTGGCTGGGGAGCACTGGGCTCGGCAGAGGACAACATGACCCAGGACAGTGAAGGCTTACCTGGCGTCAGATGTCTTCAGGGCAGCCTCTTATGTGTGAAAAAGGCCTGCCCCCAGCGCCAAACATGTTCACTGCCCCCTGCACAGGGGCTTAGGCAGGCCCCAACATGGCGGCGAGTCCGCACGCCGCCGCACCGGGTCCCGCCCGACGAGACCCGAAAGTGCTGCGCTCCCCACTGGAGATACGTGCGACCGGAAGTTCCGACATGTCACTTCCAGTCCGCGGCAGCGCGCACATGCAGGGGGCGGCTGGCGGGCTCAGCAGAGCTGGAGACTGCCGACCAGCGAGCCGCCGACCCGCTTCACCTCAGGGGGGATCCGGAGGGCCAGGGCTGGTCCCGGACCCCCTCAGCAGCCAGGGGCAAACCACCACAGGGGATCTGCAGCCACAGAAGGGGACCGAGAGACAACAGGAGGAGGAACAGGGGCCCGACCAACGCTGCCCGACCAACGCTGCCCGGCCAAAAAAAACTCCAGGTACACCGTAGCTGGCCGCCACTACAGCATAGGAGAGAAAAACCTCTCTCCATGCCCCATAGGGACAGGAATGACACTGGCTAATGGGAGGTGGGAGGGGCCTTTTAACCTCTCTTGTGCTTCCTGTCCCTATTAGAGCGTGGAGAGGCAACCTCCTATGCTGTCGTGGAAGGTTCCTAGAGAAAGTAGGTTTATTCACCACAGCAAGCCTTTGAAGGATCCTACACCTTGAGGTTTGAGGGACTCCAGAGACACCAGCAGCTTCAAATATCTGTTTGCTGGTTTGTAAGGCCTTCTTAGCAGTTGCTCTCTTAATCCGATGAACTTGCCTGGCAGAAACCTTCCTGATTTTGCCTTTATCTGCACGAACACGTCTGTGCTCAGAATCAGCCAAACATCTCTTCACAGTACGATGATCACGCTTACGTTTTCGTGCAACATCTAATGTTTTCCTATCGCCAGGACCACCCACCAGAGAGGGGATCACCCCACAAGACCAGGAAACCTACAGATAAAAAGGGAATGTCCCCCTCAACTCCTCAGTTGGTTTCCTGTCCTTTTGAGGGAACCTACAGATGAAGATGCTCTTTACCTGGGGTCAGAGGATTCCATGCGCGGTCGGGAGAGGACGGTGAAATCCGGGTCCTGAAAGTGCCGTCGGGGGAGCCCTGCTGTATCAGTCTCCCTCTTCGGCTGTTGTACAAAGCATGATCCAGAGTCCAGGTGGTGCCTGGGGCTGTCCTCTTTGCTCTTCAGGCAACGCAGGATGGGCTGGGCACGGAGTTTGGCCGCCCTGTGCAGCATGCTCGCCGGCTTCCGGCATGCGCGCCGGCCGGCGTATGTGCCCTTTGAACCAGAAGTGTTGTGCACTTCCGAGGGTCCGGTGAAGGAATGCTGCCGACGGCGGGAAACAGGATTTAAAGCAGCGTCACTAAAGTTGGATGCTGTGCCTGACATGTCTTCCCCCAGAGACACAGAGGGGCACCCGGAGGGTGTCAGCCAGCAAGTCAGTGGTAGTGGGAGTAGCAGCAGAAGGCAAACATCCAAGGCTGCCCATTCAAGTAATGGACGTTCCACTGAGGAAAAGGCAGAAAAGGTCTCTAGTCCAAGACTCGGCCTCCACCTCCTGAGCCGATACCTGTTTATGTCAGCATCAGTGGTGAGTTATATGTGCATGATCATATACTGTGCTGATCTTGCATTCTCTGTTTCTCTTCTGTCTATCGGTCTCACCCAGGGTAAAAAGAGATAAGAGAAATTAAAAAGTAGGCAGTGTGCTTTGGTGTACAGCCCCTACCAGATGATTATGGCAAGCAGTTATGTCGAACTTGTATAGCCCAGACCCTTGACGAAGAGGCTCCTGTTCGTACAGCTGACCTTAAGACTTTTATACGGGAGGAGATCAGGCATTCCCTTTCCCAGATCCCACAGCCCTGTCTAGCTACACCTCAGCATCAGTCTCCTTGTGTGTCAGACACTAAATCCCAGGAGGAGGGCCTGGTTCATTCCTCATTCAGCTCCTCTTCGGAAGAAGGGCGGCTCTTGTTTTTTTCATTCAAGAAATTGATGGCCTGGAAAAATCTGTCCGTACCACTATGGGATTATAGACAGTAGGGAATCCAAGACAGCCCAGGAGGTCATGTTTGTGGAGTTATCTCAAAGAAAGTGACGTGCTTACCCCATTATTGATGCATTAAGACCTTGGTCAAGTCCGAGTGGGAAAAGCAGGAATCCAGGGGATTTTGCCCTCATCCTCTAAAAGAAGGTATCCCTTTAAGGATTCCCAGTTGCTGGACTGGTCCAGGATCCCTAAAGTTGATTAAACTCCTTCCTCCGATTCCAGTCCTTTAAAATGGAGTCAATCTAATCTGAATCTGTGATTCGCCTTTTGTTACCTAGGTGTTTCATGGCAGTGTTATATAGCAGTGAAAAAGATAGCAGCACTAGGAACAGTTCACCTCGGGTGCAGTGTCCAGCAGTATTCAGCTGTATACAGTTACCAAAAAATTGGACAGCACTCCATCTTGCACATCACGCCTTTCTTTATTGGCCCATATGTACTGAACGTTTCGGTTCCTCAAGAACCTTCTTCCAGCAGTGTACAACTCATACATTGTGTTAGGTTTATATAGTGTGCCAGTCATTGCCTACTATCATCTCCCTGTTCATACGGATCACCAAAGGTTTCTCAGTGTGGCGGTGGTCCCTGGATCTGCAGTTTGCCGCCATGCCGTTTGGTCTTTCTATGTCTCCTCGCATCTTTACCAAGGTGATGGCGGAAGTAATGGATTATGTGAGACAACTGAATACTCTAATTGTCCCTTATTTAGACAATTTCCTGATTGCTGGGAACTCTAAGGCGCAGTGTGCGTCCCACCTAATTCATGTCATGTCATCCCTACAGGAATTGTGGTGGATAATAAATGTCCAAAAGTCAAGACTCCAACCAGTTCCAGTCCAAAACTTTCTAGGACTTCTCTTGGACTCCAAGGCACAAAAATGTTTTTGCCAGATGACAAGGTGTCTTTAGTGATAGCCAAAGTAGGCAGAGTTATGTCCAACCCCACTCTGTCCCTGCGAGAGGCTATGTTTTTGATGGGGACTTTGTCTTCCTGTATCCCGCCAGTCCCATGGGCACAGTTCCACTCTCGCAGTCACCAACAGGAGGTACTCAGGAGAGGCGGGAGATTTCCTGCAGGGTCGGTTGGAGGGCTCGGACTGCCGATTCTGGCAGAAAATAGGAGCAGAGGGCATATTTGCCCTGCAGTTCTTTTTTGTCCGGAGCTTCCTGCAAAACACCGGACACAGCCTGACACCACAAAACCATGGTGTGAAGCCAGCCTCAGGCAGTGACGTCCTCCTGGGCTGGTAAGTGGAGGTTTCCATTGACTAAATGTGCACTGGTCTTCACCTTCACACTTTTATAAGTATTACAGGCTTGATCTAGCCTTGCAGATGACTTTGTCTTTGGGAGATTGGTTCTTTAGACGTTAGTCCCTCCTTAGGTGAAGAGAATCTCCGTAATCTCTCATGTGGGTGCTGTTGTGGCGAATGGAAAATCTGAGATTACTTACCAGTAGTCGTATTTTGCAGAGTCCATGACAGCACCCACCGAGAGAGGAGATCCGCTCACAAGGACAGGAAACATACAGATAAAAAGGGACGGTCCCCCTCGTCTCCTCAGTTGGGTTACAGAGAAATTGGAGGAACCGCCATAACCGAATACAGAAACACAATGAATCACAATACGAGAAGACCAGCGCCGCAAGACGTGAAAAAAAGGGGCACACAAAACCCCAGGCAATAAGTGGCCACCAGTGGTAAGTGACAACACACGAGAGTAATACTAAGAATAACAACAACAGACAATCATGTCAAAAAAGGAAAAGAAAGGGTGGGAAGTGAGTGGTTGCGGTCATGGACTCCGCAAAATACGACTACCGGTAAGTAATCTCAGATTTTGCTATCGCCATGACAGCTCCCACTGAGAGACTTGCAGAGACCATCACCTGGGAGGGACCACAGGATTAAGAACCGCCCTCCCGAAGTCGAGGTCAGACGAAGAGGAGAGGTCAAGGCGATAGTGCCGAAAAAAGGTAGAAGGTGAAGCCCAAGTAGCAGCCCTACAAATAAACTCAAGAGACACATCTGCTCGTTCAGCCCAGGAGGCAGACATGGCACGAGTGGAATGGGCCTGAATACCGGCCGGCGGCTGCTCACCTTTTGCGGAATAGGCCAAGCAGATAGCCTCCCGGATCCATCTGGAGATGGTGCTTTTAGTGGTACGAGCTCCCTTCCGAGGCCTCTGGAAAGAAACAAACAAGGCCCTACACTTCCTCCAGGGCTGAGTCCTAGAAATATATTCAAGCACACTCCTAACATCTAAGGTCTGAAAGGTCAACTCCTCAGGGCTAGTGGGATCGTCACAGAAGGAGGGCAGAATGATTTCTTGGCTTCTATGGAACTTCGAGGAGACTTTAGGGAGATACGAGGGATCCATCTTAAGAACCAACCTATCAGGGAAAACTAATACGGTAGGAACGGGAGGTCAATGGACAAGGCGTGCAGGTCACCCACCCGTCTAGCCGACGTCAAGGCTACCAGTAAGGCCGTCATCCAGGTCAAGTGCTTAAGGGAGGCCGAGGTCAAAGGTTTAAAGGGAGGTCCTATCAAGGCGTCCAAAACCAAATTCAAATCCCAGGGAGCCAGCCGAGGGATGTGCACCAGTGCAGCACGGTCACAAGCCTGAAAAAAAAACGGGAAATCCACCGGTCACCTGCGATATTCTGACTAAAAAGGGCCCCCAGAGCAGAAACCTGAACCCGAAGAGTCCCGCCCCTGCTGCAAAAATTCCAAAATAGCACGAGCACGGTCAGTGACAACCCCAGAGTAAAAGTGCAAAAACTTACGCCAGACCCTACAATAAAGATTAGTGGTAACCGCCTTTCTACTGCTGAGCAGGGTAGCAACCAAAACATCGGAGAACCCCGCCGTTTCAGAAGCTGCCGCTCAAATTCCAGGCCGTCAGATGAAGGCCCTCTGCTTGTGGTGAAAAAACGGACCCTGAGAGAGCAGCCTCCGATCCACCGGGAGAACCCAAGGGTCGGACACCGAAATCGTCCTCAGCCAGAAAAACCAAGGCCTCCTGGGCCAAAAGGGGGCTATCAAGATGACCCTTGCACCCTCCTCCCTGATTTTGCGTAGAACCAGAGGAAGCAGACAGAACGGAGGAAAAGCATACGCTAGAGGAAAATCCCAAGGAACCCGCAGAGCATCCACCACCTCCGGAAGATCCGAGGTAAACAGGGAAGCAAAGCGCCGAACCTGCCTGTTCCCCCTGGTTGCAAACAGATCGATTACGGGCATGCCCCAGAGACGCACAATCCCTCGGAAGATCGCCCTGTTCAGAACCCACTCCCCCTGTCTGAGAGAGTGGCAGCTGAGTAAGTCGGCTCTGACATTGTCGACCCCCCCGGATATGTAGGACCGTCAGGGAGAGAAAATGGACCTCTGCCAGCTGAAAAAGAGGTTGCGGTAGCCAGTAAGGAAGGTGACCGGATCCCCCTGGTGATTCAGGTAAGCCACTACGTTGGTGTTGTCCGACTGTAACCTGACATGGGAGTCGCGTAGGTGGGGTAAAAACTGGAGGAGCGCATACAGGACTGCCCGCAACACCCGCAAATTGGAAGATCCCAACACTTCCTCTGTAGACCACCGACCCTGGGCCAGGCCAGGTCCCAAATGAGCCCCCCACCCTGATCGACTGGCATCGGTTGTCACCACATAGTTCGGAGTAACGACCCAGGGCACCTCCAGAGTCAGGTGACGAGGATCCATCCACCAGGACAGAGAGGCAATGGCGGCCCGGGACAGATGGAGACGACCCTCTAAATGACCCTGCAGAGTCCCCAGCCTTGAGCACATCCTGCTGGAGACATCGAGAGTGGAACTGTGCCCACAGGACACCTGGAATGCAGGACGACAGAGTCCCCATGAGAGACATGGCCCGACGCAGGGACATTGATGGCTTGGACATGGCCTCCGCCACCTTGCTCCTCACAGCAGAGACTTTGGTCGCCGGCAAAAAACATTTCTGGGCAAGAGAGTCCAACAGGAGCCCCAAAAAAATCTGCACCTGAACCGGACGGAGTTGTGACTTGGGGACATTGATGAGCCATCCCAAGGCCTGTAGGGAGGACATGACACGAATCAGACGGGAAGTACACTGCCCCACAGAGTCCCCAACCACCAAAAAATCATCCAAATACGGAACAATGAGAACATCTTGTTGCCTCACATATGCCATAACCTCCGCCATCACCTTGGTAAAAAACCGAGGAGCACTGGAAAGACCGAACGGCATGGCGGCAAAGTGCAGATGGCGAACCTGACCCTCCAAGACCACCGCTACGCGGAGGAACTTCTTGTGTGCCGGAGGAATAGGCAGATGATAATAAGCGTCTTTTAAGTCGAGCACAGCCATAAAACACCTAGGGAATAGAAGGCGAATGGCAGATTGAACGGACTCCATTTTAAAGGACTGGAAGCGGAGAAAGGAGTTCAATTTACGAAGATTAATAATAGTCCGAAAGGAACCGTCCAGCTTGGAAACCAAAGACAAAGGGGAATAAAAACCCCTTCCCTCCTGGTCCGCCGGAACTGGCACCAACACATGTTTATGCAATAAGTCCTTCACCTCCAATTCCAGTGCTTCCTGCTGACAAGGACTAGAAAGGATAGTTTGAAAAAAAGAGTCCCCTGGGACCCTCACAAAAACTGAATTAGTCCTTACCGGTAATTCCTTTTCTTGGAGCCTTCCACGACAGCATTGGAGGATGTCGTCCACGCCCTATTGGGGGACAGGAACACAGAGAGGTTAAAAGCCCCTTCCCTTCCTCAGTACTCCAGTGTTTACCAAGATCACCCTTAGCCATGGATTACCTGATACAAACCGGAACCAAACATCAACAATGGGGGGAACTGATGCTGTCGTGGAAGGCTCCAAGAAAAGGAATTACCGGTAAGGACTAATTCAGTTTTCTCCCATCGCCTTCCACGACAACATTGGAGGAATACCACCGATACTCCTCAGGGTGGGACTACTGCCTGTAAGACTTTTCTACCAAAGGACAGATCCCGACTGAAGGACAGATCTAACCTATAGTGGCGAGAAAAAGTGAGGAGAGACTACCACGTAGCCGCTCTGCAAATCAGCTCCGATGAAGCTCCAGCCTGCTCCACCCAGGACGTAGCAGCAGCCCGAGTTGAAGGAGCCTTCAACCCCACCGGAGGAGCAAGGACCGGAGCGACGTAGGCCTCACAGCTCACCTTCGTGATCCAGGAAGTGATGGTAGCCTTGGAAGTCTTCCCTGTATTTTTCCCAAAATGCTGAACAAAACAGGTTCTGATCTAACCTTTAGGAAGCGGTCTCTCGGAGGTAGTGGAGGACAGTCCAACGAACATCGAAAGAGTGAAACATGGCCTCAGCCGCATTAGCAGGAGATTGACAAAATGAAGGTAGAACCACAACCTGGGACTGATGGAAAGCCGATATAACTTTCGGAAGAAAAGATGAATGCAACCGAAGCGTAATGCGAACAACGGACACTACGAGGCACGGAGCCTGGACAGAGAGTGCCTGCAGTTCTCCAACTCTGGGAGCTGAAGTGATGGCCACCAAAACGCCACCTTGTGAGAGAGACGTAAGGGATACAGCAGACAAGGGTGCAAAGGGACTTCGAGAAAGCCCTTGGAGAACAATCTTCAAATCCCAGGGAGGGACAGAAGGCCGAACCGAGGACGCCGCCTCCAAGCAGAAGTAAAAAAAACGATTGATCCATCGATGGGAAGCAAGATCCTGGGCAAAAACTGCCCCAAGTGCCGACACCTGGACTTAAAGAGTGCTCGGCCGAAGCCCCAAATCCAAGCCACGCTGCAAAAATCCAAGAGTTGGGCCACATTAGGATGATGCATGGCCAGGATGGAAGGAGCACACCAGGACAGGAACCGATTCCAGCCCTCCCATAAATAGCGTGTGTCAAAGGCTGCCTGCCCTGCCGAAGCGTGCAGATCACTGCCGCCAAATTGAGCCACTGAGGGCCCAGGTGAAAGAGGACCATGGACAGTAGGTCGAGACAGTGGGGCAACCTAATCCATCCCTCCAGGCCCAGGTCTCGGATGGCGTCGCACCACGCCCGTTTGGGCCACAGGGGAGCCACCAGGATAGTCGTCACCCCCTCCGCCCGAATCTTTTGCAATGCCTTGGGAAGTAGCGGGATTGGAAGAAATGCATACACCAAACGGAAGACCCAGGGATGGGCAAAGACGTCCAGCCCCCGAGGATGGTCTGAGCGCATCAGGGAGAAAAAGGGCGGCACCTTTGTATTCGAGCCCGAAGCGAACAGGTCGATCAAAGGGACACCCCACCTGTCCGTAAGAGCGAAATACATCTGGATGGAGGCACCATTCTCCTGGGTGGACCTCCGTGTGGCAAGAAATCTGCCTGTACATTGGCCATTCCCTTCAGATGTACTGCCGAGGAGGAGAGAAGATGGCGTACTGCCCACGAAAAGATCAGTCTTGCCAGCCCCTGCAAGTGTAAGCCTCGAGTACCGCCTTGGTGCCGCAAGAAGGCTGCCGTAGTCACGTTGTCTGACAGGACCTTGACATGATGACCCCGGAGAACGTGAGCTGCGCATGAAGCGCTTCTCCACTGCCAGAAGTTCCCGGAAGTTTGAAGACTGGCGACTGACCGAGCGACTCCAAACCCCCTGGAACGGTGTGCGATCCACCATCGCGCCCCAACCGGAACCGCTGGCATCAGTGGTAACGGAGGTCACAGGAGCCTGCAGGCAGGCAACCCCCGTCCGAAGGTGTCTGGGATTCATCCACCAGGAAAGCGAGGTTACCACCTGCCCCAGGGTCCGGACCCGCGAGTTTAAGAAATCCTGACGTCTGTCCCAGGAACGTAGTATGTGTTCCTGGAGCAGTCGGGAAGGAGCCTGAGCCCATGTTACCGACTGAATGCGGGCCATCATGGCCTCTAACAGGAATATTGCTTCCCACAAGGAGGGCGACCGCCTTGCCTGGAAGCAGGTCAGATGCACGCGGCGCAGAAGCTGATGTGCCGCAGGAAGGAACGAGGTCTGTCTGGAGGAGGCCAGCAAGACTTCCAAAAATTTATGACGGATTGCCGGCAGCCATTCAGATTCCCAAAGATTGGGCACCCACCCCAGGGACTGAAGAACCTCCAACCTTTTGGAGACCTGTGTGCGCAGAACCACTGCCGAAGGAGCCACCACCAACATATCGTCTAAATAGGGAAGCACACATATCCCCTGGGTCTGGATGAATGCGATCACTTCCCCCATGAGTTTGGTAAACTCTGGGGGCCGACGAAAACCCAAGGGCAGCACATTAAACCAATAATGGACCGTCCCGCCTGCCCCGGAGATTGCGAATCGCAGAAAGCGCTTGTGGGACGGGTGAATGGGGACATAATAATACGCGTTTTGGAGGTCCACAAACAACCTGGAGGAACGCCCCTGGCCCTCCTCTCCAGGAGGAACCGGGGATCCCACACCCGAATCCAACAGGTCTCGCAGACCCAACAAGAAAACTGAATTAGTCCTTACCGGTAATTCCTTTTCTTGGAGCCTTCCACGACAGCATTGGAGGATGTCGTCCACGCCCTATTGGGGGACAGGAACACAGAGAGGTTAAAAGCCCTCCCCTTCCTCCGCACTCCAGTGTATTACCAAGATTACCTGAAGACATGGATTACCTGATACAACCGAATCCAAATACCGACAATAAGGGGAAGGGGAACTGATGCTGTCGTGGAAGGCTCCAAGAAAAGGAATTACCGGTAAGGACTAATTCAGTTTTCTCCCATCGCCTTCCATGACAGCATTGGAGGAATACCACCGATACTCCTCAGGGTGGGACAATTGCCTGTAGGACTTTCCTACCAAAGGACAGATCCCGATTAGAGGACAGATCTAACCTATAGTGGCGAGAAAAGGTGTGGAGGGAATACCACGTAGCCGCTCTGCATATCTGGATGTAAGCAGCAGCCCGAGTGGAATGAGCCTTCAACCCCACCGGAGGAGCAAGGTCTTGAGCGACGTAGGCCGAACAGATCGCCTTCTTGATCCAGGAAGCGATGGTAGCCTTGGAAGCTTTCTTCCCTTTGTTTTTCCCAAAATGCTTAACAAACAGGTTCTGATCCAACCTCCAGGAAGCGGTCACTTGGAGATAGTGGAGGACAGATCGACGCACATCCAAGGTGTGAAACACGGCCTCAGCCGCATTAGCAGGAGAATGACAAAAGGACGGGAGAACCACTTCCTGGGACCGATGGAAATCCGACACAACTTTAGGAAGAAAGGACGGATCTAACCGAAGCGTAATGCGATCATCGGAAACCACGAGGTAAGGCGCCCGGACCGAGAGCGCCTGCAGCTCCCCAACTCGCCTGGCCGAAGTAATGGCCACCAAAAAAGCCGTCTTGTGAGAGAGATGGAAGGGAAGCAACAGACAAAGGCTCAAAGGGATCCTGAGAAAGCCCTTGAAGAACAATGTTCAAATCCCAAGTAGGGACGGAAGTCCGAAGCCTGGGACCATCGATGGGCAGCAAGATCCTGATCAAACACGGCACTGAGAGCTGAAACCTGGACCTTAAGAGTGCTCGGCTGAAGGCCCAAATCCAAGCCTCGCTGCAAAAAATCCAAAATGAGAGCCACATTAGGATGATGTACATCCGGAACGGAAGGAGCACACCAGGACAGAAAGCGTTTCCAAACCTTCCCGTAAATGGCGTTCGTCACGGGCTTCCTGCTCTGCTGAAGCATGCGGATCACTGCTTGGGAGAGACCCTTGGCCGTCAGGATCTCGGCCTCAACAGCCAGGCCGCCAGATTGAGCGACTGAGGGTCCGGGTGAAACAGAGGACCCTGGGATAGCAGGTCGACGTTGTGGGGCAACAGAATCGGACCCTCCAGGCACAGGTCTTGGATAGCGCCGTACCATGCCCGTTTGGGCCACAGGGGAGCTACCAGGATAGCCGTCACCCCCTCCGCCCGAATCTTCTGCAACGTCTTGGGGAGCAGCTGGATCGGAGGAAATGCATACACCAACCGGAAGTCCCAGCGATGGGCAAAGGCGTCCAGCCCCAGAGGATGGTCTGACCGACTCAGGGAAAAAAATGTTGGCACCTTGGCATTTGCTCCCGACGCAAACAGGTCGATTGATGGGACTCCCCACCTGTCCATAAGAGAGCGAAACACGGCCGGATGGAGGCTCCATTCGCCAGGGTGGACCTCCGTGCGGCTCAAAAAATCTGCCTGTACATTGTCCGCTTCCCTCAGATGAACAGCTGACAAGGAGAGAAGATGGCGTTCCGCCCAGGAAAATATTCGTCTTGCGAGCACCTGCAAGTGGATGCCCCGAGTACGACCTTGGTGGCGCAAGAAGGCAACCGTAGTTACATTGTCCGACAGAACCTTGACGTGACGCCCTTGTAGGACGTGAACTGCAGCATGAAGCGTCTCCTCCACCGCTAGAAGTTCCTGGAAGTTCGAAGATTGACGACTGATCGATTGACTCCAAACCCCCTGGAACGGCACGCGATCCACCATCGCTCCCCAACTGGACCCGCTGGCATCCGTAGTTACGGTGGTCACTGGAGCCTGCAGCCAGGCCACCCCCATCCGGAGGTTCCCGGGATTCATCCACCAGGAAAGGGAGGCCACCACCCGCCCCGGGGTCTGGACCCGAGAGTTTAGGGAATCCTGGCGCCTGTCCCAGGAGCACAGAATGTGTTCCTGAAGCAGACGGGAATGAGCCTGAGCCCAAGCCACTGACGGAATGCAGGCCATCATGGACCCCAACAGGGACATCGCCTCCCGCAAGGTGGGAGACTCCCGAGCCCGGAAGCGGGTCAGTTTGTCGCGGAGCAGAAGCCGGTGTGCGACAGGAAGGAACGAGGTCTGTTTGGAGGAGTCCAGCAAGACTCCCAAAAATTGACGGCGGGTCACCAGAACCAGTTCCGACTTCCGAAGATTGGGCACCCACCCCAGACCTGAAGAATCTCTAAAGTTCTGGAGACATGGGTGCGCAGGAACTCCGCCGAAGGAGCCACCACAAGCATGTCGTCTAGATAGGGAATCACGCATAAGCCCTGGGACTGGATGAATGCTATCACCTCCCCCATGAGTTTGGTAAAAACCCTGGGGGCTGACGAGATCCCGAACGGCAGTACATTGAACTGATAATGGACCGTCCCGCCTGCCCCGAAGATCGCGAAGCGCAGAAAGCGTTTGTGAGACGGGTGAATGGGGACGTGATAGTAAGCGTCCTGGAGGTCGATGGTGGCCATCATGTAATCCTGACTGATCAGGGGAATCGCCGAGCGGACGGATTCCATCTTGAATCGCCTGTAAAGAACATGACGATTGAGAAGTTTTAGATTGAAGATGATACGGGGCGCCCCGGAGGGCTTTCGTACCACAAACAACCTGGCCCACTTCTCCCGGAGGGAACGGAGACACCACGCCGAAACCTAACAGGTCTTGCAGACCCGACAAAAACAGTGTGCGAGAGTCCTCTAGAGGAAGGGGAGTGATCCGCAGACATGGAGGGGGCTGACTCTCAAATTCCAACCGCAGACCCTCCCGAATGATCGAGAGGATCCACAGGCATGAGGAGATTGCTTCCCACTGGGGAAGAAACCTCAAGAGCCGCCCCGCAATGGGCCCGGCGTCATTGCTTAGAGCCCGGCTGGCCCCCCGCCCCCTGACTTCGGTGCTGGGGGAGCAAGATATTACGGTTTTTGTCACCTTTCTGGTAGGCCCAGCGACCGGACTTACCCTTCCCCCTATACTGGGAGGGCTGGCTACGCTCGGGCCGAAAGGACTGCTTCCGAAAGGGCTTCTGTTCCGGGAGACACTTTTTCCGGTCTGACACGTTTTCCAAGATGTCATCCAATGCCGGACCAAAGACATAAGACCCCTGAAAAGGGATGCCACACAGCTTAAGTTTAGACGTGACATCCCCATTCCACATCTTAAGCCACACAGCTCTGCGAGCTGTGTTGGACAACACTGCGCACCTGGCGCCAATGCGGACTGACTCTGCTGAGGCATCAGCCAGGAAGCATGTAGCACGTCTTAGAAGTGGAACTGAATCCAAAAGCTCCTCCCTGGAAGTACCCTGCAGGATGTGATCTTCCAGCTGGGCGATCCACTTAATGAGAGATCTGGCCACACATGTTGATGAAATGTTCACCTTCAAAGACATAGCGGCCGCCTCCCAGGATTTTTTGAGAACACTCTCCATCTTACGATCGAGGGGGTCCTTCAATTGGGAGGAATCTTCAAACGGTAAGGCGGTCTTTTTCGCCACCCTGGCCACCTGGATGTCCACCTTCAGAACATCCCCGACAAAGTCAGCACCCTCCAAGGGAAACCGTCGTTTTAACTCGGAAGGGGTGATCAGCCTTTTTTCTGGCAACTCCCACTCCCGGTGGATGAGTTCCCGGATGACCTCATGGACAGGGAAGCCCAACTGCCGCTTAGCCTTCAAGCCTCTGAACATTTCGTCCTGCACTGAACAAGGGGATTCCACCTCCTCAACACCCATGGTGCTATGGACAGCGTCCAGCAATTACCCCATGGTCTCAGAGGAAAAATAGTAGTGTCCAGAATCTCGTGCCCGAGCAGAGGCAACATCCTCGCCGACCTCAGACGCAGAGCTCTGGACAGCCTCCATGAGATCCACCGAATCACAGTCCTGGAGCTTCCTCTTTTTTGGAGGGGAAGGCCTGGATGCTGCAGCAAAAACCGGCAAGGCTGAGATAGAAGCCTGCACCTCCTGTCTAACTGCTTGAACTTCTTGTCTAACCATGGACTGGAGTTCCTCAAGCAGGGACAGGGATTCTTCCCTGACCACACCATCCGTACACGGCTGACACAACTTCTTTTTGCAGGAAGAAGTGTAAAGGTAATATTAATAACAATATTAATAACAAGTTGCTGCTCCTGACCAAATCAATATAGACCAAGCGCCGGCATTGAAAAGTAGTAGACACCAGACACACAGAGTCAGATGTACACCCTTCCTTGGTCAGACCCAAGCTCCAAGTGTCTGTTTATTACAATAGACTGGACATTTTGTTCAACAAGGGGCTCGGTCAGCCCTACTCAGATGTATTCATTGGTCCATGGGCAATAAGGGGCTCGGTCAGCCCTACTCAGATGTATTCATTGGTCCATGGGCAATAAGGGGCTCGGTCAGTCCATGGGCGGATCCATGAGGTCATCAAGGGGTGTGGTCTTGATCGAGTATGTTATTCTGTGATTGGTCAGTCTTGCCTGACCTCCAGCTTCGGTGATTGGTCCATCTTCTTTGGACTCCATCTTGCTCTCAGCACATGGTGTGATGTGGCAGGAAATGGCAGCCATGTTTAAATCACAACTTATACAATGTAAAATAATACACTCTATATATCACTTCTCCCATGCCCTTATGTCTTAAGCTTAATGAAGTATTTTGATCTCAAGGCTCTCCTTAACAGTCCCCCCTAAATACTTTATTAACCAATTCCTACCAGAGCCTATCCCATCTGCCAATGTGCTTTCAACTCTGCCTGCTAGCTGAGAATTGATAACCATTAAAACCCCCCTTGATACAGACTTCACAATTATAAACCATGTGACTCCCCTTGGTACAGACTTCACATTATGGCTGCTGTAACCTTCCTGGTGGGACCTGTATTATCTGGAATATACATACAATTTTACAAACACCTCCTTATTTTGCTAATAACATGTCCAGGTCCATTCTAATTTGGAGCACCATTATTGATGTAGGGCCTGGTTGGCCTGCTAAACCTTGAAGGTCTTCTGTAGTATAATTGACGAATGTCTGTTAATCATAGATGTAATTGATCTAAACTGTATTCTTACTTATGGCCATTAGGGGTGAGATAAAGGATTCAAAACCTACTTTAACTTGATCTCTGGATTCAAATACATGCGATATGAACCATTCCTATGAACAATTCTTATGAACAGTTGTTATGAACAATTCTTATGAACAGTTGTTATGAACAGTTCTGGGTATATCAGGAGGTATATAGGATCGCGCTATCCGCGTCCTCGGGACTTTCCTACCTGCTTCACCTCAGTTCCCTACCTGGATACCCAGAATTGTATCACAACACTCATGGATGGACATTTCTGTCTCAGGGCCATATTCTACCACCAGAGATTATTTGGTAACATTTTCCCTTTACACTTTAACCCGATTACCTTAAAAATAACATAAAATAGCGCTTTTACGGCTACATATACAAGTTATTAGAGTAATGTCAGTTATACTCAGTGTTATACCCTTGAACTAATGGTTTGCTCAGGAACGTGAATGTTTCTCCCTCACTGAGTCCTCATTTATATCATGTTCCTGTAACCATTTTGCCTTAGTTTGGATATTCCATATATATCAGACATAACGTGGAGTTATAAGGTCATATATGTGACAGTGTATCACTATGTGGTGTATGTCAGTGACTATCATTATCGGAGTTCATCATCTGCTGGTGGGGAGTCTCCAACAGTTGCCGCGTCCTTTTCCCTCAGTCTCCACTGAAGTTGCTGTAATTCAGAGACGCTGGATCGGTCATCTAATTTCGGCTCACGGCTCTTTCTCGCATCTTTTCAGGATCACCTGGTCTCCTGACATGAGACCATGCGCTCCTGAATCTGATTTAGGATGTGGAATTGAAGAACACGTCTCTTTATCACACTATTTAAACAATTATTTAAGGCTTGGACATCGCTGGTGATTTCATCTGTGGGAAATAAAACACAAATTCTGAAGAACATTGCCTGTAATTCTCCTTACTTGAAGATGGCAACGCAGTGTTTAACCCTTTCTTAACTGGATACTCATCTCACTGATGCTGTTACTGCAGCAGCTATCTATTGACCTGTAGTTCTTACCCCCCCTAGGTGAGAGGCTCATCGGGTCCCATTCATTTAATATCAGACTAAACTTTATTACACACTTACTTTATAGAAATTACAACCCTGTTCAAGGTGTTTGGATCGAGAATTATCTTATTTTAACTTATTTACTGAGGAGGAAAATTAAACAAAAACAAACATTTCATCTATGTCTTGCCCACCTCCTCTACCTTGCACCTTTAATGTTAATCTCCCATCCATATTGTCCACTGTCTTATGCTTGATACGTATTGTAGAAAGCTGCCGACTCCCAGATACTGTGAAATACCCTTAATGACCTCCACTATAACACATGCAGCTTTACCTCATCAGGAGCCTCATTTCTACATACCACCTTCATCGTGAGCTTCTCAGAAGTAACGTAGTTTCTGCACCGGATCCTGAAAAGAGATTACCACAACAGGCACACCAGCATACACCTAATGTGCAGCTGTCCTTATCATCTATCTGCAATCACTGTAATGGTAGAGTGGACGAGGGGTGCATTCGTGGTTCTGCGGGGTCACTACAGATTCTCTTCCATTGTACCAGTCACACATCAACCAAGGCTGGGTGTACCTGGCCACCTGGGTACTGAACCCTGGTGCCACCCAAACCTTGTCCACTAAAACACAGGTAGCAGTTAATGACAAATGAGTTAGTTCTTTTGTTACCTGAGCCATCATTGAGAAGAGAGTCGTGGCAGAGAAAGCTTACCGCCTGGTGTCTACAGACCTTCCTCAGCTGGCTCCCTGCGTGTTGCACTCCTTTCCATTCGATCACCTGTTTCTGTGGGAGTAAGAACATCAGGAGTGACAGGGGCCCCTGGTGTCAGGGTCTGCCCTGGTGCTGGGGTCTGAGACTCTCGACTCTAGGCCTCTTCACAGCTTCTGGCAGCTGCACCTGTGCAGGCATTACCTCTGGCTCAATGAGCGCCAGCTCAGGTGTGAGCTGTACCTGGACTCTGCCAGGCTTATCTGAACACAGGAGAGCCTCCATACAGGCTCATACACTCTCTGCGGTCTCTGTAGGTCTTTATGTGACTCTAGGAGAGATCTGCAGATCATCTTACCCTTTGCCAGCTACCCACTCCAGTGATTGTAGATCCCCATCTACCTCTCATGGCGGTATGTCAAGAGGGAGTGGTTTTGCTTTATTACCTCCTGTTGTGTAATCACAGCACATCCAGTGGTAGAATCCACGAACATCTGTAAAATAACTCAAGATCTGCATTAGTAATGAGCTCATGTGAGACATGTTCACACCCTGCGATCCCGAGGTGTATGTATGTGTTTGCTCTGTCCTCTATTTAAAACAAAAATATATAGAAAAGACGTAAATAAACTATTAAAACTTTAAAAAACATTGGAAACAGGCACTAACTTTACATCTCACATCTCCCCCCTTTTGGAATCCAATATCCAAAGCATATCTGGATTCAAAAACTATGTTGTTATCTGAATTTCATATTTGGAGCCTGAAAGGATCATGTAAAGGTCCCACTCCATAGAGTATACATAACTATGAATACAATAAGGCGATGTGTAACTGTAGTCCTGTGGGCTCGTCAACCCCCCTCCAGGTACAGGGCTCTGGCTGCTGGATTGAAAATATATCAGTGCAGAGACATGGAATAGAAATGCAAATCACCTGGAATTGATTTGCTAATTAGGTAAACTTAGCAGACTGTTTGCTCCAGTATATCTACAGTATCATGAATAAAACTACATTCATGTGAAAAAGATGTCCATTATTAAAATAGTTGGGGTTGCAGCAGTAAAAATTAAAAAACTATTGATAATTACTTTTACCAATACCCTAAAGTGAGACTATAAAAAATAAAATTAAACATGAACTGGGAAAAATTAGATGTTAAAATGTAGAGGAAAAGATACAATGAAGCATGTGGCCTAGGCATTTTAGGGGGTGGGGTGGTGCCTCTCTGTGGGACTGGCCTGGTTTGCAATCAAGTCTCCTCCTCCCCCCATTCAGACAGTATCTACAGGTCATTTGTACTTCCTGCTGGATAGAGAGAGGTCATGGAAATTTCTCTCCGTGGAGCCATAATGATGAATCTCCACATTTTTCCCTTGGATTATCTGTGCACCGTTGGCATTTATTATTTATTTATTTTTTTTATCATCTCATCTTTTCTCTGAGGTATGTCACTTTGTCTCCCTTGCCCATTATATCTATATTTATTTAATCCCAAGTAATACTTCATTGATATATGCATTCACATCTTTTACCTTTCCTATGTAGCAATTTCTTATAGCTTTCAGCACATGGTTATATCTGACCAGCACGATGGACTTATCTGAACAAAGGAACTTATATGTGCCTTATTTTTATTCTATTTTTATTATTTATTTTTAATTACCAGTATATTCATGTAATCATTCAATCTCTCTGCATTAGCCCATCACATGTCTCTTTGTGGGAAGGGGGTGGGGTGGCTACCTCTCTTTTGGGTCTGAAACTAGCAGTGTGTATGCTCAGACAACTTTTAGTCCTTACACATCACTTCCTGTCTAAGTCCATTGTCCAAACCTTCCTTCATTTCTTTGTCTCTAACCATGTGGCCTTCACTCGGCGGCCATCTTTGCATGGACACAAGTATATTCCCTGATTCTCAATCTGAGGCAATCCTAACCCATCTTTCCCACACATTCTCTTATACTCCTGCATTTCTGTCTTCTCATTTCTCTGCTGTCTTACATTTGTTTTAGAATATCTGCTATTTACTTACATATTTTCATTTATGCTCGACAAGTCTCTCATACTTGCCATATGCTAGCATCTTTTAAGGGCACAAAAAACCAAGCACTAGTTACCACAAGGCCCATTTACCAGAGCACATAGCATTACAAAATGGCTGACATCAGAGAGCACATGCCAACAAACTGGCTGACATCAGAGAGCACATGCCAACAAACTGGCTGCAAGAGGTATTGCCTCCCACAAAATGGCCGCCCCCCAGAGGAGGTCTGAGAACCACCAACAAGATGGCCACCAACAAAAGAAACATGTGCTCCACCAACAAAATGGCCCCCAACAAAGGAAACACGTGCTCCAGCAGAGGGAGCACATGGCATTTTGCCTCCATTATATGTTGGTGGGAATTCACATTGTACATTTCTATAATACACATAACTTAAACTTTTGTCTTTCTTTTTTCCTTTCCTCTTCTATCCAATTTTCTCTATTCACTTTGAGAAAATCTCTCCCATGCCCTGGCAGTATATAACAATCCATTATCTTCCAAAACACCTTGTCTCTCTTTTAACCGAATCTTCACTGCACTTCTACCATCCCACACAACTTCATAAGCTATTTGCATCATTTAACATTACTTTTCCCTTAATTTACACAGATCTATCTTGCCATCTGAATTAGGCTTAGGGCCTATGCGACACAACTGCATTAACTTCTCCATCTCTCTCTATATAGAATAAGATGATGGACACAAAACAAACACTTAAGACTGGGGAGATGACAAACCTGGCACAAGACCTTCACAGCCGTCTACCCTTCCTATCTGTCCCTGTCTGATTTCCGTGTTCTGTCAATTATCAGGCCATGTACTGAATCACTCTAAGTAACATGCCCCTATGGCCTCACGCAGAGTCTCAATCAATGCCTATTTATTACTGAATCACTCTAAGTAATATTTATAGACAGATTCTCACTCAATGCTCATCTTAGACAGAGTCATCACTCAATGTCTATTTTCTCTCCAGAACTGAAAATCGTATACCACTTTGATGTATCTCACAAACAATATCTTTTCCGTCTCTAGACACTGCTCAAAAACCCTTGCTCTTTCCTACCAGTCATCTCCCTACATACAACATATATATAACAGGCAGCAGCAACTTAGCATGACGATTCTTCCGCAATCAAATGGCCAACAGCGGAGATTACCCCATCTGCCGTCTTCAGAGACCCTAAAAGACCGGACGCGGTCAGGCAATCTGCACAGGGTACCCCGAAAAACGGGTAAAGTCAACAGATTATAATAAAATCAGCAGACTTACCGTTTTTGTTAGGGAGGTGATCAGTCTCCTGGCTCGGGGTACTCAGTGCGTCCTGCCGTCTCCTTCACCGGTCATTCAAGGTTTGGGGATTCTCCTATACTGCTGTCCCACGTTGGAGCGCCAAATTGTAAAGGTAATATTAATAACAATATTAATAACAAGTTGCTGCTCCTGACCAAATCAATATAGACCAAGCGCCGGCATTGAAAAGTAGTAGACACCAGACACATAGAGTCAGATGTACACCCTTCCTTGGTCAGACCCAAGCTCCAAGTGTCTGTTTATTACAATAGACTGGACATTTTGTTCAACAAGGGGCTCGGTCAGCCCTACTCAGATGTATTCATTGGTCCATGGGCAATAAGGGGCTCGGTCAGCCCTACTCAGATTTATTCATTGGTCCATGGGCAATAAGGGGCTCGGTCAGTCCATGGGCGGATCCATGAGGTCATCAAGGGGTGTGGTCTTGATCGAGTATGTTATTCTGTGATTGGTCAGTCTTGCCTGACCTCCAGCTTCGGTGATTGGTCCGTCTTTTTTGGACTCCATCTTGCTCTCAGCACATGGTGTGATGTGGCAGGAAATGGCAGCCATGTTTAAATCACAACTTATACAATGTAAAATAATACACTCTATATATCACTTCTCCCATGCCCTTATGTCTTAAGCTTAATGAAGTATTTTGATCTCAAGGCTCTCCTTAACAGAAGGAAGTTTCATGCCGCAGATGCCACATTTTCTGGATGGGGTTTTGCTGCCTTTAACAGAGGGGCCCTTGTCTCCCTATAGAAAAAAGGGGAAAGAAGGGGACCCAGAGTGAGTAAAGGGATCTAATGTCCTTTACCGCAGTGAGCACCCCCAAGACACTTACAGGAGCTGGGGGAACGCTGGGCTCTGCAGAGGCAGAGGAGGAAGATCTAACACCCTCCATCTTGAGGGATCCTCCTTACCTGGGTGTAGTCTTCCGGCGGGTACTTATCCATAAACACCGTGCCCCCAACGAGGAACAGCTGTTCCCTTCCTCCTCCTGGTCACTGGCCGCAGGCAGATGCGTGCAATAGGCCTGCCGGGTCCCTGGAGCCGCGCCCAAGCCGCCGCCCGAAACCGGAAGTGACGTCACCCGACCCCGGAAGTGACGTCATGGCACTTTCAGCGCGCGCTCCCGGGACCGCAGCTGGAGGAGGGAGACGCCGGAGAGCTGAGACAGGCCTCCGGTGCTCCGAAAACAGCCTGCTTTGCCCCGGAGGACGCAGGAAGGCCGCCAGGTTCCACCATGGGAGCCCCGAGAAGGAGGAGGAGTTCGCCCCCGACGCCCATCTCTGGCCTGGCTGTAAGTCTACCCAAATGCTGCCCCTGCCGGCCTGACAGCACTGGAACCTCTCCATGCCCCAAGGGGGACAGGAAGACACTGGAGTGCGGAGGAAGGGGAGGGGCTTTTAACCTCTCTGTGTTCCTGTCCCCCAATAGGGCGTGGACGACATCCTCCAATGCTGTCGTGGAAGGCGATGGGAGAAAAAATGTGCTAGAGTCCCCTGAGGAAGGGAGGGGACTCGAAGACACGGAGGGGCTGGCTCTCGAATTCCAAAGGCAGACCCTCCCAAATGGTCGAGAGGATCCAAGGGCACGAGGAGATTGCTTGCCACTGTGGCAGAAACCGCAGGAGCCGCCCCGCAATGGGGAAGGTGGCATTGTTTAGGGGGCGGCTGGTGATGTCGCTGCTGGGGGAGCAAGATATTACGGGTCTTGTCCCCTTTCTGGAATGCCCAGCGACCAGACTTACCCTTCCCTTTAGACTGAGAGGGTTGGCTGCACTCAGGCCGAAAGGACTGCCTCCGAAAGGGCTTCTGTTCCGGGAGACACATTTTCCGGTCTGACACATTTCCCAGGATGTCATCCAATGCTGGACCAAAGACAAAAGACCTTTGATAGGGGAGGCCACACAGCTGGAGCTTAGACGTGACCTACCCATTCCACAATGTAAGCCACACTGCCCTGTGAGCAGTGTTAGCCAACACTGCGCACCTGGCGCCAATGCGGATCGACTCAGCAGAGGCATCGGTCAGGAAGCCCGTAGCACATCTCCGAAGTGGAATGGAGTCCAAAGCTCCTCCCTGGGAGTACCCTGCAGGATGAATTCTTCCAGCTGGGTGATCCACTTAAAGAGAGACCTGGCCACACATGTAGAGGAAATGTTCACCTTTAAAGACAGAGCTGCCGCCTCCCGGGAGTTTTTGAGGACACTCTCCATCTTACGATCAAGGGAGTCCATCAACTGGGAGGAATCTTCAAAAGGCAACGCGGTCTTATATGCTACCCTGGCCACCTGGATGTCAACCTTCGGGACCTCCCAGACAGTCATTACCCTCCAATCCACTCGGATGGGGTGAGCAGCCGATGTTCTGGAGACTCCCCACTCCCGGTGGATGAGAACCCGGATGACCTCATGGACAGGGAAGCCCAACTGCCGCTTAGCCTTCAGGCCTCTGAACATTTAGTCCTGCACAGAAGAATGGGGTTCCACCACCTCTACTCCCATGGTACTATAGACAGTGTCCACCAATTCACCCATGGACTCCATGGAAAAATAGTAGTGTCCAGATTCTCGTGTCTGGACAGAGGCAACAGAGGCAATATCCTCACCGTCCTCTGACGCTGAGCTCTGGCCAGCCTCCATGAGATCCACAGAGTCACAATCCTGGAGCTTCCTCTCTTTCGGAGGGGAAGGCCTGGAAGCTGCAGCAAAAATGGCAGTGCCGAGATAGAAGCCTGCACCTCTACCCTAATGGATTGAAGCTCCTCAAGCAGGGATGGGGAGTCCATCCTGACAACACTGTCAGTTATGGCCGACACCTTTTTGTAGGAAGAGGGAAATTTCGTGCCGCAGCCACATTTCCTGGACGGGTTTTTGTTCCCTTTCACAGGCAGCCCTTGTCTCCCTATAGAAAAAAAGGGAAGAGAAGGGGGTCCCAGTGGGAGTGCAGGGCCTAAACTCTACCCCTTGTGACCACCCCCAGAAACACTTACATGAGCTGGGGGAACGCTGGGCTCTGCAGAACCAGAGGTGGAAGCCTAACACCCTCCATGTTTCAGGGATCAGCCTTACCTGGTGTAGCTTCCGGCGTGTACTTATCCAGAAGTACCGTGCCCCCAACAAGGAACACCTGTTCCCTCCCTCCTCCTGGTCACCGGCAGTAGCGCGCGATAGGCCTGCTGGGTTCCCTGGAGCCGCCGCCCAGCCTTCCACAGCCCGTACAGGAGCCGCCGCCTGAAACAGGAAGTGCCATCCCGGAACCGGAAGTTCCCCACCCAAAACCGGAAGTGTCATCCCGACACCTCTGATGCATGCCCCAGGAACCGCAGCTGGAGGAGGGAGACGCTGGAGAGCTGAACAGGCCTCCGGCGCTGCAATACACGGCCTGCTTTGCCCCGTAGGACGCAGGAAGGCCGGATAGTCCCACCACGGGAGCCCCGAGAAGGAGGAGGAGGCCGCCCCCGACGTCCATCCCTGGCTCGGCTGTAAGTACACCCCAATGCTGCCTCTGCTGTCCTGACAGCACTGGAACCTCTCCATGCCCCAAGGGGGACAGGAAGACACTAGAGTACTGAGGAAGGGGAGGGTCTTTTAACCTCTCTGTGTTCCTGTCCCCCAATAGGACATGGACGACATCCTCCAATGCTGTCGTGAAGGCAAATGGAGAAATCAAGTTTAAGGCCAGAAGAAATAAGGCCGAGGATCCATTGGCTATTTGAAATTTGGGACCATTGATGGAAAAAATGAACCAATCGTCCACCGACAGGTGGGTCAGAATTAGTTACGCTTGGGCGGGGGCTTGGAGGATGAGGAACCACCGTAATAAGCACCTCTCTGTCTCTTCCATGCAGGTTCCCACTTGGGAGTGGACTGTTGCCTTGTAAACTGGCGTTATCCGGAAGGCTCTCCTGTAGTTAGGGACAGAAGGGTTAGGAGCCCCTTCTTCACCTCTCCCACCTTAGAGAGAATATCGGTCAAGCACGGAGCCAAAGAGGTACTCACCCCCGCACGGGATTGCACATAACTTAGTTTTCGCATGGGCGTCCCCCTTCCACTCCTTAAGCCACAAAGACCTGCGGACGGCGTTAGAGATCCCAGCCGATCTAGCTGCCAGGCGGAGAGAATCTGCAGAAGCATCTGCCAGATACGTGGAGCCACTTTGGATCTGAGGAAGGGCAGTCAACAATCTGTCTCTGGGCACCCCGGATCGAATCTGTTGTTCCAACTGATCCAACCATACCAACTGGGAACGGGCTACACAAGTAGAAGCAATGGCCGGCTTAAGTGCCCCAATACCCGTCTCCCAGGATTTTTTCAACAGGGTATCCGCTTTCCTATCAGAGGGATCCCTCAACAATCCACCATCCTCCAAAGGCAACACATTCCGTTTGGAAGAGGAAGCCACTGCCACATCCAGTTTGGGAACCTAAGACCAGGTCAGCAACTCCGGATCATCAAAGGGGTATTTTCTTTTGGAAGAGGAAGGTAAAAACCCCCTAGAGTCATGTTTCTCCCAATCGGATCGGACTACGGATTTAATGGCCGCAATGACCGGAAAAACACGTCTCTTCTTCTGAGACAACCCAGCGAACATAACGTCCTGAACAGACCTCGCTTCCTTAGCGTCCACAATCCCCATGGTATGCAAAAGAAAAAACAAAAGAAAAAACAAAGGTTGCGCCACGCTGCATTGGGGAATCTAGATTAAGCGATATTCAGGATTTTCACTCACCTTTACTAGTTGTGCCTTATCCGCACAACTAGATTGTGGATATGTGGTGAGTGAAGGTTTGTATTCACTGATCTTCTGATCTTTGGTGTTCCCCTTCAACGTTTTTAATATAACAATCCTGCCTTCTCCTTAGCTGGCTCGCGTGAAGGATCATGTGCCGATTTTAAGGATGGATAAATGTAGCCAGGTCCTGCTCCGGAGCAGCTCACAACACCACGCTCCCCGAAGGGAGATTGTAGATAAGCCGATGAATAAATGTGGTATAATAATAGTAAGCGCTGAGAGCTAAAACAGGATACACAATGCTCTTAAATATATTACCTTTGAGTTTTATTCATTCAACAAATAAAAGCCCTCCTGCCACAACGCGTGATCCACTTGAGGAAGACGCAGTCAGCGTCGAAACGCGTTGTGGCAAGAGGGCTTTTATTTGTTGAATGAATAAAACTCAAAGGTAATATATTTAAGAGCATTGTGTATCCTGTTTTAGCTCTCAGCGCTTACTATTATTATACCACATTTATTCATCGGCTTATCTACAATCCCCATGGTGGCACGGACCGATTTACCAGATTATCCATGTCTTGCATAGCAAAACAAGAAACCCCCTTATCTTAGCCTGAATGGGATGAATGAACCAGACCCTCCTCCTGGGAACCAACCTTTGACTGATAGGGAGACTGGCTGAGAGAAGCAGGCACACAGGGTTGCTGAATCTGGGAAAGGGAGGTCCGGATCTCGTCCCGTATAAAGGTCTTAAGGTCTGCCGTCCGTATAGGGGCCTCTTCGTCAAGCGTCTGAGTAATACAGGAGCGGCATAACCGCTTGTCATTATCATCTGTCAGGGGCTGTTCACACAAGGCACAAAATATATGTTTCCGTTTGTCAGAGCGTTTCTTAGGCTAGTAGAAGAAACAAAAGGAAAGCGAAGGAGACAGAGAGGAATGGCAATTAGCAGAGTGGATGAACCAGCATAACTTACCCTTAATGTCCACACTGGTACCGGTTCAGGAGGTGGAGACCCAGCCCTGGGCTTGGAGCCTTTAGAGCTTTCAGCGGAGCGTTCCTTACAGGCACTGGACTTGGAAGCCTGCTTGCCGCCGCCGTTACTCCTGGTCACAGGCTGGCAGACCCCCTTCCGGGTGTCCCTCCGCATCCCTGGGGAAGACATGATGGCCACAGCCACGAGCCCCGGCCACCGCCTTTTGAACAGCGCTGCTCCCCGCCATTAGATGCGCCCTCCTCCGGACCGCCGGAAGTGACGCGCACTTCCGGTTCAAAGGGTGCATCCGCTGGCCGTCGTGCTTGTGCACCGGTAACCCCGGAAGCCGGCGGCGACACAAGGCGGCAAATCGCCTCGCTCCACCCGCCCTACGTCGTGAGACAAGCACCGGGGACGGCCCCAGGCAGCACCCTGCACGACCCAGAGCGGCACCACCAGGACACTGGGTCGTGCAGACAGAACCAGGCGATGACGGAGACTGCAGTACCAGGGCTTCCCCGACGCTGCCTCCAGGACCTGGATACCACGGACCTCCACCAGCCCTCCACCTCCATGGCAGCCTCAGGCCCCAGGTAAAGACTTCATCTGTAGATTCCTCCCAGAAGGACAGGAAACCAACTGAGGAGGCGAGAGGGACCGCCCCTTTTTATCTGTAGGTTTCTTGTCCTTGTGGGCGGATCCCCTCTCTCGGTGGGTGCTGTCATGGCGATAGCAAAAGACTAAAATGACTTACCAGTAATAGGATTTTTCCAGAGTCCACGACAGCAGCCACACATTCCTTCCCATATCACTAGTGTTCTAGTGGTGCAGGTACGTCAAATTTTACACGTAATTAGGTGATGGTTATTATGTGAACATTGTATCGTTGTATATGATTAGGATGTAATCTTTGTGGCTCTTGTACTCTTTAACAACTGATGTGGGAAGAGGTACTTGCCCTTTTATCAGTAGGTTTCCAGTCCTGGTGGGACAAATCCTTCTCACGTGGGTGCTGCTGTGGACTCTGATGAAAATCCCATTACGGATTCCGGTAGGTAATTTAGTCTTTTGAATCTGTTCACATGTATCCTATTGCTCTACATAGGGGTTTCTATCTATATCTACAAATTACGTGATTTAGATGAAACCCCGACAGATCCATTCACTAATGAGGCCGCACTTAAGGTCCAGTCACACATAAAACGATCACTAACAATCCCGACAGCGATAACGACCTGCCGGGATCGCTGGAACGTCGTTGCCTGATCACTGGGGAGCTGTCAAACAGCCAGATCTCCCCAGCGATCAGGCCATGGGAGCCACTTCCCACATCACTCCCTGCTTAGCGCTGCCTTATAGGCAGCGCTAAGCAGGGAGAACTCTGGTAACTATGATTAACAGCGCGGTATCCAGGCAGCGCGCGCTGCCTAGATACCAGCTGTTTATCATAGTTACCAGCGTTCTCCCTGCTTACAGGCAGTGCTAAGCAGGGAGGACGCTGGTAACCATGGTAAACACCAGGTACTTAGGCAGCACGCACTGCCTGGATACCCGGTGTTTACCATGGTTAAACAGCCCTGTGAGGTCACAGATCGCTGGTTTCTCGCGGTCACACACAGCGATGCGTGCTGACCAGCGGGAAACCAACGATCAAAAAATGACCCACAGCACTTTGCAACGATCAGCGACCTCACAGCAAGGGCCTGATCACTGCAAAGTGTCACACAGAACGACATCGCTGGAGAGATCGTTGTAACGTCACCGTTACAATGATCTCTCTAACAATATCGTTGTGTGTGACTGAGGCTTTACTCTGGGTCTGTGTTGCGTCTGGAGGCGGTCGACCACTTTTATGCACTCTTAAAAATATGGCCATGGCCGGATCATAGGTCAGAGTCCAAGGTTACTCCATCTGCCTTATTATAGTGAATGTTCCGTTTGAATGACATTTCAGAGATTTACATGGAAAACCTGGTTTAAGCACTCGGGTGTAGAATGCGGATAAATGTGAGCCAACTCTTATGGCCACTTTACACGTCCCAACATCGGTCCGATATTGGATCCAACGCCGCGGGAGCGCGCTTTTTCTGGGCAGAATTCCAAGATCGCATAGATGTTACACAGCACGATATCAGCAGCCAACGATGTCTACGCCCCCTTGTACGGCTGACCCAGGAACGACCATTTAACATGGGAGAGAATAGGGGACGTTGTACTTCACATCGTTGTCGGGCTTTTACACAGCCCGATCCAGCCACAACGTCCATCCAATATCGGGCGGTTGGAGAGCACGCTCATTTGATCCCAGTTATCGTTTTGGCATCGTTTTGGACATTTACACCATACAACGCACGAACGATATCGGGGCCAACACACGAACCACGTGACTTTTGGTCGGAGTTGGAAGCCGATATCGGGACGTGTAAAGTGGCCATTACTACGATCTTTGGAGGAAGGATGAACAAATCAAACAGCAGGTAAAGAATTTCTTTGTTACACCATTCCCTGTGGAGTATAAGTGATAAGGTGACTTTATTCTGCAGTCAGTGCGACTGCAATTATTCCACCATCACACACTAAAACACACTTTTTAATTACCATATTTTGAGAGCTATAAATTTCCTATGTATTTCTGCTGACAGTCATGAGGACTTGTTTTTTGTGAGACATGTTAACGTTTTTGATACCATTTTTGGGCACAATATTTTTTTATCGCTTTTATTCCGGCTTTTTAAAAGCAGAATAAACAAAAACCAGAAATTCAGAAATTGTTCTCTTGGGAGTTTTTTAGGCCATTCACCATGTGGTAAAACAGAAGACATTTTTATTATTCGTGTCAGTGCCAACATAGTGATACCACATTTATTTTATTTACTGTTTTGCCACTTTTACACAAAAATAATTTCATAGAAAATGTGAATTTGGTCCTAAGGATAGCTATGAAACATGTAGACCAATAAAGTTTTTTCCTAATAACTGTACAAGTCCTGGTTTGTACACTGGCAGCGCAAGAAGATTCATTTTTCCCTTTTCTTCTCAGATACACAGCTTGCCCAGTGGGTTTGTTGCAACCACTAACCCATCATCATTCTTCCTATATTTGGGTAAGATCACGCAACCTCTGTATTTGAATTCTCTGATGCGGTTTCAAAAAACTGATTTTGTTAACTATTTACAGACACATTTATAAGGGATTCGAGCCTATACTAAGCATGGTCCTTCCAACCAATGGAATTAATATCACGATTGAGCTCAACAAAGCAAAGACACCACAGGGACTTGAACCCCATCCTGACTTGTCGTCAGGAGTGCCAACCACCAGCGACTTTTGCTTTTTTTTCCTCTAGAGTCTGGGCAGGCTGAAAGCAAAACCTGACGAAACTCAAACTATATATATGGACATTAATACAACCAGGTTATAAAGCATTTTTGAAGCCTAAACTAGGTGTGTGGTTTAAGAGTAATCCCTAAAAATGTACCTCCCTTTATCTACTTTCTAAAAACCCGAGAAAAGGGGAGACAAAAAAAAAGCGCAAATAGGGTCTTATCCGAGAGCATAGTGAACCTCTAATATCCAGGGCTGTGGAGTCGGTAAGCCAAAACACCAACTTTCCCTGAATCAGACTCCCTCATACATGGCTCATGTTTAAGTGATCTATTGTACAATATGACATCAGGCTTTAATTCATTATTATGACACAACCAAGGTATTTAAATTGAATATATTTCATAATATTCAGCACATTCTACATTTAACTACTGGACCCAATTGCTATATAAATAAATAATAATAATAATAATTGATATATTTTAGGAGTCTTGATTCAGTCCATTTTAGAACGATTCCACAGCCCTGACATCAGGAACACACTCACCTTTTGGTGGACATAGGTCACAACCACTAGAGATCAGCATATCATACAATATAAAACATGGCTGCCATCACCTAATGAAGGTAGTAAAACACTGCTGCCAGACTAAATTCAGTTCCACATTCAGTGAAGTAAAGTGATCTTTAACATCACCACGTTTCAGAGTCAAAAACTTATTCCTCAGGACATAAATCACTTTGTAAAGTAAGTATTTTTGTTCTCCATGATTTAGCACCAATTTTCTTCTTTTTCACAAGGTCAAAGGAAAAATGTACCCAGCAATTTGTTGTGCAATTTCTCACAAGTATGACGATACTCACATGTGATGGGAAACTACAGCTTAGGTGCACAGCAGGGAAGAGCGACATTTTGATGGAATGGTCTACAGTTGTCATGTCACGTTTGGCTAGTCCTCGATATACTTACCTAATAGAAATCTTCCACAAGTGACCCCATTCTGGAAACTAGACCCCCAAGGAATGTGTAGTGAGAACCTTGAACCCACAGAATTTTACAAAGGAGAAACCTGAAAATGAAAAAAAAAAAAAAAAATTTAAAGATTTTTCCCACAAAACATTTTAGAAACAATTTTTCAATTTCACAAGAATAGCAGGAGAAATTGGACCCCACAATTTGTTGTGCCATTTTTTTGTGAGAATGAGACTACATGTGGTGGGCACATGGCAGGGAAGGAGCACGTTTTGGAGAAGATTTTCCATAATTTGCAAAGCCTCTAATTGCCAGAACAGCAGAAACCCCCTCAAGTGACATTTCAGAAATTACACCCCTCTAGGAGTTATCTATGGCTGTGGTGATGTGATTTTATTCATGGAAACACACCCATAGAGTGAGCCATAACGCTTTTCCAGAGCCTTTGTGTTACCAGTAACATGGAAGCCACTATATTTAAGTTAACAGATAATGGGACCTTGGTGGGGATGTATTTTTGTGTGTCGAGTTGAATGCCAATAATGGCGATTTGGGCATAAAACGGTTTTTGATCAGTTCACATTAATCCTCTGCGCTATGCTGAGCACTTGCACTGGGCTTCCAGCTACATCTCATAAATCCATGATTCAGGTAGAACCGACTGATCTATTGACTAAAGAGGCAGCAGAGTTACTCTGGACTGTGGTTTGGCCTCCGTTCAGCAATGTCCATCTTTTCAAAGGTGTGCTGTGGTTGATCACACTTGTACATGCCTAAAAAGAATCACATAAAGGACACTGCCAGACCACAGCAAGATGGGAGTTCAAAGTGACTCCCTCTGCCTCATTACAGCTAGGAATTTTGTCTATTGTCTAAATCCAGTTATCAATTATTTGCATGTAATCGCCAATGTGAGCATTCAGCGCAGGATGTGAAAAGAGAGCGCTCCCTGTGAAAGGACCTTATAGGTCCTGAGGACCACCTGAGGAAGACAGAGTATTGTTGAAACATGTTATGGCAGCACAAGGGGCCAATAAAGGTCTGATTTTAGTTGATGCTCTGCTTGTGATTCATTTAGCGCTCCACAAGCCGATAAAATAAAAATTAAAAAAAACTTTTTTTCCAGCGCAGGATGTGAGCAGAGTCGTATTGCAATCTTTGGGAGCAGAACAAATCAGCAAAAGTTGAAGAATTGACTATCTTTAAGCCGTTCACTTTGCGGTATAAGGCTACGATCACATATTGTGCTTTTTAGCGTTTTATTGCGCAGGTGCGCAATAAAAATAAAAAAGCAGTGCTTTTCACACCCTGCGCTTTTTTTACAGCCCGGGGAGATCTGATGTCACAGAGGGGGAGAAAGGATCCTGGTTCCTCCTTTCCTGTGTGCCATGTGCCCCCCATTTGATCTCACAGTGTATCAATATACACTGCAAAATCAAAATGAAAGTCAAATGTATGAAAAATAAAGAATTCATACTTGCCCTTTATTATTTTTCATACCTATTAATACACTACGAAATCAAATGGGGGCTGGCAGACATGTCACAGAGGGGAGGAGGAACCAGGATTCTTCCTCCCCCTATGACATCAGATCCAGCAGCACCGGCCCCTATGGGAGAAAATGCAGCTGCTGCTGCGTAAAGAATTGACATGTCAATTCTTTATGCAGCTGCGTTTTCTCCCATAAAAGCACAGCGTATTTTTACACAGTGTCTCAATGGCAAAGTGAATTTCCCATTCACTTTGCCGGCAGACACCAGGCACATTGCGTATTTTTTTGCACGCTTTTCAAAAATACGCAATGTGTGAACATTGTCTAAGTGATTATGCAGCTTAATTGATCAAGTCAATACGATCCGCCTGCGTACAAATCACATATTGCAGTGAATGGGAGCGCACGGTCATGCGCAATCAAGAGCAGCACCGTGCGTCCCCATTATAAAGATAGAGGCTTGCGCTGGCTGCGCTCACATGGCGGTTCCACTTTGCAGAACGCTGCGGAGGGGAACGCCAATGAGAAGCCAGCCTTATAGAGCAGGTTGTTACAGATGCAGCGACACCCAATTGTGTAGATTTGTTTGCTTTTTATACAAGGCTCAAGGCTCTGTCCTGGGACCTTCTTTTTAAAATCTATACTCTTGGCCTACAACAACTTAAGTCTCATGGCTCCCAGTACCACCAGAATGTGTCCATGATTTCAATGCAACCAGCAAATTGCAAGTAATATTACCACGTGACGGTACCTTAAAGGGGGTGTCACACGCGTCAATGTCGTCAGCGATCTGATCGCTGACGACATTGACTGCTGATTGCTGGTGAGCTGTCACACAGGCAGACTCACCAGCGATCAATTGACCAGTGACATCATGGAAACGATTTAAATATCGTTTCCACGATGTCCTGCTCCCGCTGCCAGCCTGCTGGAAGCGGGAGCAGCCTGGTCTCCAAGGTACACTGCGGGTCTCTAGGCAGCGCGCGCTGCCTAGATACCCGACGTGTACCTTAGTTACCAGCCTCCTCCGCTCACCCGGTGAGCGGAGGAGGCTGGTAACTAAGGTACACGTCGGGTATCTAGGCAGCGAGCGCTGCCTAGAGACCCGCAGTGTACCTTGGATACCAGCTCCCAGCGCTTGTGACAGGCGCTGGGAGCTGGAATATCGCTAGTCCCGGTGTCACACGCAGCGATGCTGCGTGTCCACCGGGCGACAATCGCCAGGTTTCAGAGCTGGTTCTGAAACCTGGCGATCATCAACCAGCGATTTATCGCTGGTTGATGCAGTATGTCACACGCGTCAATATCGCTGCAACGTCACGTGCAGCCGATATCGTGCAGGCGATATTGACGCGTGTGACACCCCCTTTAGTATTGCACAGTGGTTGGAATCATCACCAGTGCAGGTGATTATATTATCACCTGTGCAATACAATGGAAATCCTGCACTGTTAGTGGCCCTCGAGGCCTGGAGTTGGGACCTCTGCTGTAGAGTCTCAACCCTCGTGGATCCCTAAAGGCTTGATGTAGTCAAGTGACCGGGATGTCACCATGGCCACGATCGAGCCCTCACGATTACATTGTGGGTACAGATCGTGGAGATATCCTCTCCCAATATCAACTGCTGTGATCATTATCAATTGCTGCATTTAGGGGTTATATAGCCAGGACGGCACGGTGATCGTCGTCAACTAGTAAACAACTGCCTTTAATGTTCTAAAATTGGCCTCCCTCACTTGCAAGTTATGTGCTATATAATAAATTTTTTATTTCTATAGCTGAAATATACAGTATGCCGCAGCACTTTACAGATAAGCAGGAACATGGAGACTAAAACCAAGGCTTCTTTCACATCAGCGTTTCTCAGTATTCGTGGCAGTTTTGCCACATCTGCCAAATTACTTGCGGCAAGACTGCGTTCCACCCAATACATTCCCTATGGGACATTTGCGGCACTTGCAGTTTTGCCACGATCCAGCGAAACCGACACTTCTGGCAACGGAAAAAAAAAAAAATTACGCTACTAGCAGACGCAAGTGCAAAACCACAAGTTTCAGCACATGTCCACAAGTCCCATAGGAAATGAATTAGGCCAAATGCAGTCTTGCGCAAGTGTTCAATTAGGCGGCAGATGCAGCAAAACGCCAGATCTGCTGAGAGAGCGCTGGTGTGAAAGCAGCCAAACACATAGCTCAACAGCTACGGAAGGAGTGAAGGCCTGCCACAAGTGTACAAAATGTGCTATATTTTCCCTTTAAAGTATTGTGTGGTTGAAAGTAGCAAAGGTAGGCTTCCAAGCTGTACCTTACTTTAAGACTAGAATAAAAAGTTTGCATTTCTGAATTTGGGGTCTAGTGCTTATAGGTACTCGTGAGTGTAAGGGCCCTTGACGATGGGTCCACGAGCTTACGATATTCTGGCGCCATAATACCAAACTGACACCTTACATCAATTATTATAGTGTCAACTTGCATCTTTTTATCCATTGCAGTTGAGGTTGTTTTCCTCTAGGGGCGTCTGTCGCAGTGATGCATGTCCTCAGTGCTGAGCAGCCCGCCCAGTCTGGGGGCGTTACCTATAGGCTGCTCAGACACTATGTATCACCTTGATGTGAGTGGCAGAGGCCTAGTGGAGTCCGTGTGTCTGCATTCACCACCAGCCCCCTCCTTGTTAACATGGCTGGTCGCCACAAACCGCCCCCATGTTATGGGTTGCAGGGGGCTGTGCACCGGTGTCTAGACGCATGTCACCTCCTGGGGAATCTGCAGCCATCTGCTAGATGCAAGGGGTAGAAAAAGTGTCCAAACCTTGGTTGAGTTTTCTATATAACTCATAGTACCAATTCGGTGATTTTTTTGTCTAGTGCTTATATTTGATTCCATTTGTTTCTTTTATTACAACAGCAGCACAAGATTCTGTGTCACATTTACAGGATCAATTTTGTCACAATTACAGCATTGTCCAAGGAATCTTAAAGTGAACCAGTCAAGTGATAAAATGCTATTAACCTGCAGATGTGGGGGGCTAATAGAATTCTGAAACTGCCTGGCAACTGCACATTAACCCACGCTGCCAGGGGAAAAGTAGCCTTAATCCTCTCTAGGGCATCATGGAAGCGCAATCACCGCAGGTTCAGTTACTGCTGTATACATAAAGCGACAGCTGAAACCACACTCCCTGTTCCGCTCAGCCTTAGAGGATGCTATCAATCAGTGCACGGGGGAGGGGTGTTGGGAAATTGTTACAGCGGCTGCTGTAAACACAGATGACCTCATATATGATGGTCAGTAGCATGGTTCAATTTGACAGGTTACCTTTATGTGACCAGCCATCAAAAGTCAAACTGATGCAAATTCGAGACAATTATGCAAGTATGAATCCTATTATCCTTTACGTTAGGCTCCACAAATAGGATGTCATACAGTAACCAACAGGATCCATTGAGAAAATTAGTACTTATAAGCAACTTATTCATATTAAAATACAAGCAAAGTTAAAGCAACCTAGAAATGTGCAAGTAAACAGATGTACAATTACTTCTATCAAAAAAATAGCAAGCAATCTACATGCCTCAAAGATTCCCAGACAGCATTGTTCTCAAATGACACATGGCCTGTCCGGATAAGATACCAATATTCATAAGTTTCCAACCAGCAGCGCCTTGACATCATACACATAAAAGGTCCCCTTTTACTATCGTGCTTCACTGTTCAACTCTACCTTGCAAAATATCTCAAAAACTCCCGTGAAGGGTTCTATTGATATTTTTAAGTGAATCTGCACATCAATTTTTTTAAGTTGGCAAAAACTGATTGCTTTGTTTAAAAATATTTCATAAAAAATGAAGTACAATTTAATGACACATTAGAAGGCTCAGAGTCCCTTTATACACTTATACAGGGTAGGCATTTAAATACATAGGGGTACACTCCTATTAGGCAGCATATAGACCATACAAAGCTTTTCCTATAGCACTGCCACTTTGATAAAGATCCCTGGTAAATACTAAACTAATAAAAATATTTTTAGTGTACTAAGCAGACCAGCTGCCATTGCCACATTTACAAAGATTAAGTTTGAGGTTTGCAATAAACAAAAACCTGGTATACAGTGCTCCTGTGGTGGATCACTCTTATCCCCTGCTGCCTCCATGTTCCCTGTTACAACGCCATCGCACGTTTCAAAGTTGATGAACTACTTCTTCAGGGTGTATACAGGCAAGAGTTGCGTCAACCACAACAGACACCAACCACTCCAACGCCCCCCCACTCAACCTAGATCACTTTAATTTGTCAGCAAAAACTTAATTTGCATACCAAAACTATCAAAATTATTTCAGACATTTAGAGTATATTCATAGACATAAGAGTATAAATGTGGCACCAATGTATTTCTAGAGGTGTAGAACCGCTTGCGTTTCGGCAGCCCTTTAATATAAAAAAAAACAAAACCAAAAAAAAAAAACAAACTGTGTATATCAATCCACTCTACATGACTAACAGATCCCATTAAATTGTATTGTGACCGATGAAAGATTGATACTTGTCTCCCCACTATTTTTTTGCCTCCACAGAAACATACTGATACAGCATAACTAATATCAACTCAATGTATTTTAATAAAACATTAAAGATCTATATCTGTACCACATATTATTCAGAGGCAAGTGTTCAGCATATTCCATATCTACACAATAGCTATAGATGTGACAAAGTTAGGCTACATTCACACATTGTACTTTTTGCGCGCGCTTTTCAAAAACAGCACCTGCCTGCAAAGTGAACGACTTTCACCGTGCAGACGCTGCGTATACGCTGTGCTTTTATGGGAGAAAGCACACGCATAAAAAGAATGACCATGTCAATACTTTATGCAATTGCGCCCTTGCTTTCTTCCATGAGCCATTATACCCGCTGGAATTACGCATCGCCAGTCAGAAAACGCTTAATTCCAGCGCATATAATGTCGGCTCTGCAGGATGTGATGTCACACAGGGGAAGAATCCTGTATTCCTCCACTATGCGACAGCCCTTTTTGGCTTTCGCAGTGTTTTAACATACAATGTAAAACCGGAGTACAAGTTATCCAAACGTATGAAAAATAAAAATTGAATACTTACCCTCCCCACCAGGTGTTCGGGGAGCCGAGACATCCACGTCTGATCTCCTTCCAGGGCCTGTGATTATCCGCTCGCAATTATGTGATCTGCACATCACATAACATGATCACGAGCGGCCAATCACGGATCTTGGCAGGTCCTGGAAAGACAGTAGATGTGGTAGTCTCGGCTCCCCCAAACACTCAGCAGAGGGTAAATATTAATTTTGTAATACCATTTGGATAACTTACTTAAGTTTCGCAGTGTATATTAATACACAGAATTCTTCCTCCCTTGTGTGACATCACTTCTCCCCTGCTCCTGTCTAGGATGGGCGGTCCTATCTCTCAGGTGGTGCTGTCGTGGCAATAGGGAAAAAAAGCACTGTGTGAACATAACCTTGTGCTTCAATTAACACAGAGGTCTGAATCACATAGCCCACATGCATGCAGGCTTTCTATGACCTGCAGGCAACCGGACCACTGGCATGAAGATGACCAGGGAGGCAAGGCAGGTCACCAATGTTGTAATCGCTCTACACACTGCCAGCTTTAATCAGAGGCCAGCAGCTGACATACAGGTTTTGGCCCAATACAGGAGTCATTATTACAGAATGGAAGGGGTAAGCTTGTGCCAATTATTGTCAATTGCAAGAAAATGAATTAGCACTCTTGGGTATGTGCGCACTGGTCGGGTTAGGGCCGGATTAGGTGTGTAAACCGCCGGTCGGTTTACATAAATTTCATGCAAATTTATGTTAATCCAAACCGGCGTTTGGATTAACATAGAAACCTATGTAAACCGACACCCGCTGTGCACACAGCGGGGGTTTACACATGCTCAGCCGTTGCTAACCCGCTGGGTTCCCAGCGGGTTAGCAACGAATGTGCAGGTTCTATAATCCGGCCGGTTCTGCAGCGGCTGCAAGCAGAATCATGTGCTGCTTCCAGCCGCGGCAGAATCGCCGGCGCTAACCCGCTGTGCACCGCCGCACACCCGCCCGTCATCCGCAGCACGGACCCGACAGGAAGCCGTGGACGGCTCCGGAGCTTCCTGTCGGGTCCCGCCCAGCCGCCGCCGCCACTAACCCGCCCCCGTGCGCACATACCCTTGTAGAAGCGCTACTAAACTCAGGCACCAGGATGAAGATGTTTATAAATCGCAACTTTTATTTTCCCCTCACAGCTCCACATGTTTCAACTGCTCAAGGTAGTCTTCCTCAGGTAGTGTCAATTGGGTGCCATGACAGAAGACATTCTCACAGGATGGGATGTGGGTCAGGACAGATGACAATTACATGACTTGGGAGTGAAGGGCAGAGGATATTACTGCAGTATGTGGAACAGTACAGGATGAGGCATCAATACAATATGGGGGGCAAGGACAGGAGGACCCTTTCAGGATGGTGAGGGGGCAAAGCAGAAGGCATTCTTACTGGTGGAGGGGTCAGGACAAAGTATTTCAGGATGGGGCCAGGACACGGACATCATGTCATAATTTTAAGGATGCATCTACCTATACAAAAAATAAATAAATATATATTTTACATACACACACACACACACATTATATATATTTAACTGTAGGCACAAACCTGCTCTCTCCCACAGGAGTACTCTTATGGTTTTAACAGAAAAAAAAATTAATAAAGCTCTACGGTGTTTGAAAAGGACAAACGGGGACCATTCTTTGACAGCTGATGTGAACAGCAGTGTTTAAGCATATCCTGCCCTCACAAGGGTTAACCATCTAGATCGGTGAACCTAAAAGATGATCATCACTTGTTAATACCTCAAATGAAATATCAGATGAAATACATTGTAATAACTCAAAAGTGAAACAATCAAAGAATTGAGCTTTTTATTTTTAAGTGGAAGAATTTGTAAACTAGTAAATTGATTACATGGAGTTTCCCTAGAAGTTAGTGTGCAGCATTCCTAGCTATAAAAAGCAAATAAACAGTACAAGCAAAACCCCACTCATCCATCCAAGATAAAAAAAAAAAAGCTAATTATTACATAAGGTAGTACTGTTGTGTAACCCCAGCATGACAAGGAAACCACAAAGATACAGAATATACTTAAGGAAAACTTCTGCTGTTCATGTAATGGTGTTCGGTTCAATCACATCCATTCGGTCGTTTTATTACAGAAGCAACTTAAATGTTCTAGTTGTGGTGGTTTTATGATGGTGTTTACCATTGAAGTAATGAGTTTTTAAGTGTGTTTGCATGTTTGATGAATAAGGTATTAACTGATATGTATTGGGTGTTTTTTTTTTTTTTAGTTTTAAGAAATGTTATCCAAAAGTTGAGAAAGCATTTTTAGAATATGAAAATGATGGACTTTATAGAATAGTAAGGTGTTTTCATGCAGTCTTCTCTTATCCTGGTTGTATGATCATCCTGATGGTAAACGTGTATCCCGCTCCTTTTATGAGACTGGTTTGCAGTAGCTTCCAGGGGTCTCTAAGCTGTGGGTGAGGAACGTGAAAATTCCCAGATATTGCCGTTTACACTTCAATCTTTTATGGTGTATTTGCTGTGTTTTTGTCAATAGATATGATCTTTTAATGATTTAATGTTATCATTTGATACCTCATTCAGCAAATATACCCTCACATTGTAACTAGAAAGCCAGCTTATTAATGAACGAACACACTACCAAACCTCAAAATTAACCACAGGAGACAGTTCAGAATCTTAAGTGCTCAACAAATACAAAGCAGTTATAGGAGTCATACATACAATGTGTTCATCTGACACTTAAAACTATAGGATTAGCATACATGTAGCGAATTACAGCAAAACAAGCTATTCAGAGAAACAGAAATGAAATATATAGACGTATACCCTCAAATACAAAATGTAAGATCAAGAAGATTTTTCGCTTGGTCGTAAAAGTTCTTGATGTAGCTAAAAATATCGCTCTTATAGGAGTTCTAATGAATTCAATGTGTAAATAAGCATAAAGTTCAGCAGCTTAAAATGCACTCACTAGAGGGCAGCAGCAAGTGATGGACCGCACCTTTATTAGGAGCCCAAATGTGTAAATAAGAATAAAGTTCAGCAGCTTAAAAGCACCCACTAAGGGCAGCAGCAGGCGATGGACCGCACCTTTATTAGGAGACCAGGACATGTGATGAGCGACAGGAACCAAAGGAGTCCATTCACCACCTGGACATTACGGGGACTTGAATGCAGAATACCAGACACACATTGGGGGCAAGGTCTTTTTTTTTTTTTACAAGGCAACACCCCGTTCAAGCACAATAGGGCCAATCTTTATTTGGGGCTCAAAACTAGGACACCGGATGAGACCAAGCAGGAACCAAGGAGTCCTTCCACTGGCTGGTCAGCAGTGGGATGCAGAATAGCACATGTAAGGGAACATCTGGCTCCTGAGGGACATGGGAGTGAGGCATCACTTAGATCTTTTATTTGCAAGCCAAAAGCTAGGATATACGATGATGGGATCTCCAGAGTCCTTCCGCTGACTGGACAGTAGATGGGACTTTAGGATGTAGAGAACCTCTGGCACATGTGGGGGAACACCTCTGGCTCACAGACAGACCCAAGCTCCTATCGGTACACTGGACTGCGGTGCGTCACAGGCTAAGGCAAGCATCATCTAAGGATCCACTGTTCTTGGCAGGATCGTGTAGTACTTGACATTTTGCTCTGTTCTGTAAAGAATCTAAAAATATCCATTTATAATCCCTCCCCCCACCCCATGAGTCCTACACCACCACCATAAGGGGATTCAGGGGTGTCACTTACACTGCATACCATTATCCCTCCCCCTAACTTGGAATGGCTCATAACTAATATTTGTTCTTAAAATACGCTATTCTCTACTTATAATATAGGGATGAATTTATTCTATGCCGAAAACAAAAGAATATCATCCACTTTACTGAGAAGACTCTCGTCAGTCCCATAGACAACAAATGGAGCAAAGGATGCAGATATGTATGTACCTTAATGCCATTCCACACCCAGAGTTCACAATTTGGGAGGGCACGAGATTAAAGGGTTGTCCAGTCTAAAAGGATAATTTTGAATCAGAGTGACTGCACCCACTGAGGATTCGCTGTTCTGTAAGCCAGGAACAAAGCATAATTATGCAGTATGCACGTTCCCCGCTAAATCAATACAAGTGGGAGCAGCCTTGCTCCATACACTTGTATTTAGTGAGGCCACGCCCACTTGTCAGTGACCAGGAACATGTATACCACATAACTGTGGAGTGTGAATCCTCGCAGGACACAACTGCTTTAACGTCATTCTGATAACTCAGAACCTTACAGTTACCCAGATACACAAAAATGTAATATACCAGCATCAGATGCCTGTAATAAGCCTCCTTATTTACATTTACAGGGCTGCTGTCTGGAGCTTTACATTTTTCATCACAAGACTTCAGTTGATTATATTACCTGGAAAATAAAATTAAGAGAACTCAAAAGACCCCCCCCCTGCCCCCCATAAAGCGTCATCTAACCACATTATAGCAGCACACACTGCCCCCTGGTGGTGATGTCTCACATTCTGCACAGCCACACCCTACCGTGACGTCACTCCTGCACTGGGGATCAGCCATTACACAGTCGGGTTCAGCCTCTGACGTCACCATCTCCCTACACATCTGTGCGACCATCTTCTCTGGATGGAGCCTAGAATTCCACACACGGAAGACTAATCCCGACCCCATCATACGAGCTCAGGCCTCATTATCGTCTTCATGGCCGAGTTACTGTGGAAATGTAAACTAAGCTCCATGTCCTTTCCTGTAATGTCTGCGCCCAGCCATACTCACCACAGCCGCTCATACTAACCACAGTCCCCACCCCCTGTCACACACCGCCATCTTCCTCTCCGTCCGCCGAATGCCAGAGCACCGCCCTCAGCGCCTCCTTATATAGACTTCTCCAGGACTAATACCGCCATGCCGCAGAGATTCCTCCGCTGTGAGAAAAGTAGTCCCGTCCTGCGTCATCTGTTTACTCGGTGAATGTCGATCTCTGTGACCGGAGGAGCCGCCGTTACATTCACTCCACCGCAGATTGTGCCCCGAAATCACTACATTTCGCCATATACTGACTGTACGCCAAATTATCGAGAAATTCTTCAGCGCATGCGCACTTCTTACTTGTGACACCCTCGTTATGATCCTGCGGATCCCGCATATAACGCCGTATTTTCGCTCATTTTCAGTCAGTTACAATGGTCATTGTATATTTTAGTGAAAGCGGTTGTTTTTTTTTTCACACTAAGGACTGAAAATCCCGTTTTTTATATTTACCGGGCGGAAGAATACATGACAAGTGACGGCGCATTGATATCTATTGTTCTGTTTACTAAATAACTTGGCAGGCGGCTGGATATGTGGTGCGGTTGATGTAGATCCGGCAAAAGCTGGATTGAACTGGATTCTTGTTCAATGAACGAATAAAGTGAGGAAAGTTCTAGAAGGTCCCTGAGTGACAACAACAATGTGAGGCGTCCCCATAGAAGAGTGATGGGAAAACCTGAGCTCAATGTGCCAGAATCAGCCGGAAAACCGAACAAAAGTCACTGGGGTCGCCTCAAGAATAAATATCATTTTCTGATAGCTGTAATAACAAAATGTTATCCTGTATATAGCCCCATACTGGATATACTTCATTCTAGATATAGCCCCCCATATTGGAGATAGCCCCCCCAATCCTGGGATATAGCCCCCCATACAGGATATGGTCCCTCATAGATATGGCCCCATACTGGGATATCCCCTTATGCTGTATATAGCTCTCATCCTCATACATTACCCCTCATCCTGGATATGGCCACATTCTAGTATATAGCCCCTTATCCTGGATATAGGCCCCTCATACTGGGATATAGCCCCCCATCCTGCAAATAGCCCCATTCTGGTATATAGCCTCTTATGCTGTATATAGCCCACATCGTCATACATAACCCCCATCCTGGAGATGGCCCCATTCTGGTATACAGCCCCTTATGCTGTATATAGCCCCCATCCTGGTATATTACCCTTCATCCTGGATATGACTCCATTCTGGTATATAGCCCCTTATGCTGGATATAGCCCCCTTATACTGGGATATAGCCCCTTATGCTGGATATAGCCCCCATCCTGGTATATTACCTTCCATCCTGGATATGACTCCATTCTGGTATATAGCCCCTTATGCTGGATATAGCTCTCTCATACTGGGATATAGCCCCTTATGCTGGATATAGCCCCCATCCTGGATATGACTCCATTCTGGTTTATAGCTCCTTATGCTGGATATAGCTCCCTCATACTGGGATATAGCCCCTTATGCTGGATATAGCCCCCATCCTGGTACATTACCCTCCATCCTGGATATGGTCCCATTTTGGTATATAGCCCCCCTCATCCTGGATATGGCCCCCACCCTGGTATATAGCCCCTTTTCCTGGATATAGCCACCCATACTGGGATATAGCCCCCACATCCTGGATTCGGCCCCATTCTGGTATATAGCCCCTTATGCTGGATATACCCCCATCCTAATACATCACCCCCCATCCTGGATATGTACCCGATTCTGGTATATAGCCTTTTATGCGGAAGTAGTCCCCCCCTCCCATCCTGGTACATTACCCCCCCATTCTGGTATACAACCCCTTATGCTGGATATAGCCCCCCTACATACTGGGATATAGCCCCTTATGCTGGATATAGTCCCCCATCCTGGTACATTACCCCCCATCCTAGATATAGCACCTATTCTGGTATATAGCCCCTTGCCCTGGATATAGCCCCCCCAGCATGGTACATTACCCCCCATTCTGCTATATAGCCCCTTATCCTGGATATAGCCCCATCATACTGGGATATAGCACCCTCCATACAGTCCCATTACCCCCCATCTTGGATATGGCCCCCACCCTGGTATATAACCCCTTTTCCTGGATATAGCCCCCCAAATACTGGGGATGTAGCACCCAGTATGCTCATCCGCTACAGAATACAATATAAAATTATCACTCTGACCCACAAAGCCCTCCACAGTTCTGCACCACCCTACATCTCCTGCCTCATCTCTGTCTATCGCTCTACACGTGCCCTTTTTTCCGTAAGTGACCTAAGACTGACATCATCTACAATCCGAACCTCCCACTCCCGTCTCCAGGACTTGTCATGAGCTGCACCAATTCTCTGGAACAGATTACCAAGAACAATTCAATCTCTGCTCCCTAACTAACCCCACAACCTCCCCTCACTGACCACCATCTACTTACGTTCTCATCCTTGTCCTCCTCACCTGCACCCCCATGTTCACTAACTCGCACACCCTCGCAGAAACCTCACACATCTTAACGCTCACACACTCTCCAATGCCATTTTACCACTATCATTCACTCCACGACACAGATAATGCCACCACTTTCTATAATTCTACATGCAGATCAACTATTAGTGCACTTGCCCCACTCATTCATGGCAGAACACGATGAATGAACAGAAATCACTGGCACACAGACACCACTAAAAGGCTGCGGCGGGCGTTTAGGGTTGCTGAGTGGCGCTGGAAGAAAACTCATCTGGATACTGTGTTTAGGGTCTATATGAATATATAGGGAATTCTGTGTATTAGAACATTCAATTGTGATTGATACATGATAAGCTTGATAAAGGTAAGTTTTTTATCATGTATCAATCACAATTGAAGGTTCTAATACACAGAATTCCCTATATATTCATATAGACCCTAAACACAGTATCCAGATGTACCCTTAGGACCCTCTGAGAGAAGACTTAAGGCCACTTCACACACTACAACATCGCTAACGATGTTGCTGCAACATCACAGGTTTTGTGACGTAACAGCGACCTCTCCAGCGATGCTGTAGTGTGTGAGACGCATCAGTGACCTGGCCCCTGCTGTGAGGTCGCTGGTTGCTGCACATCGCTCAGGACCATTTTTTGGTCCCAAGTCTCCCGCTGGTCAGCACACATCGCTGTGTGTGACCGCGAGAGACGAGCGAACCAGCGACCTCACAGGCTGGTATCCATGATAAACAGCGGGTAACTAAGCAGTGCTCGCTGCTTAGTTACCCGGTGTTTATCATGGATACCAGTGTCCTCCCTGCTTAGTGCAGCCTGTAAGCAGGTAGGATGCTGGTAACTATGATAAACTGAGGGTATCTAGGCAGCGCTGCCTAGATACCCGCAGTTTATCATGGTTACCAGCATCCTCCCTGCTTACAGGCTGCGCTAAGCAGGGAGGACGCTGGTATCCATGATAAACAACGGGTAACTAAGCAGCGCACACTGCTTAGTTACTGCTGTTTATCATGGATACCAGCGATCTCACGGGTGCTGAGTCGTTGGTGAGTCTGTCTGTTTGACAGCTCACCAGCGACTCCAGAGAGACTTTCCAGCGATCCCAGCCAGGTGGGATCGCTGGAAAGTCTCAGTGTGTGACGGTACCCTAACTACAATCTGGAACATCCCAGTGCAACACAATAAACCCTGGGTAAGACCAGTAAGAAACATTTTTTAATGGTATACATACACTGAGACTTGAAGTGAAATTTACAGAGATACAAATCCTATTATATGTTCCCGGGAGTTCACGAGAATACCACCTTTCAACTCCTAGGATTATAATTAACCAAGGATACAGGAACAGAATACCTGCACTTTATTGTTGAATGTTCACTTACTTGCACAATAGTGTATATAAAGTTGTATTCTAATTTAATTTTTATTATTTTCTATAGATTTTATATTTTAATATTTTTAGCCTATATTTTAGATAATGAACAACTTAAGTACCGGTAATTTTAGCCAATAAGTACTTTGCATTAAATGTAACAAATTGCAGGCGTCCCTCATTCTTTCACTAGCCATTTTGAGTAGCGCTGAGCCTCATACATATCATTTAACAGTTTACTTTGTTAGGTGGGTGATACACGGCACCCCCCAGGCTTTCAGCAGCAACACACCTTGCTAAACTCCAGTGTACAAATAACATTATTGAATATTCTTATGAGTTTGAAATCCCAGATTTTTCTTTATCATTTTTAAAGTGATCTTTCAATATTAGAACTTTTTAAGTCTGCCATGTGATGTCCAGGTTTAGAGATGTGTATTCCTACAGGAGTGTCCTGCTCATTTTTTTTTTTTTTTTTACATAGACATACAGTAAAAAGTGAGCTGGACATGCCTGTAGGAATACAATTCTCTAGACCTGGACATGACATGGCAGACTTACAAGTTCTAATATTGAAAGGTCTCCTTAAAAATGATAGAGAAAGAAAAATATGAGAATTCAAACTCTTAGGGTACCTTTACACGCCGCTACGGCAGGATGGATGCATCCCGCTACTTCACGTGCACGAGCACGCTCAAAACGGTTACAAACGCTCCAGGCATCACCTTTACACGCCGCCATAAGGTGCGCTACGCTACGTGACATCTATAGCTAGATACATCGCCGGTTGTCTCAAGTAGCCATCTGTAGCTCATTTACACACCGCTATAACCAGCTACTATGGGCGTACCTGGTGCAGCAGGGCCAGCACATAGGCGTGCCACAATTGTGGATTACGAGCCGTCCGTACGCTGATAGGACAAAGCAATAACATCCTGATTGGGCAGGCAACGCAGGAGGCTGAGTAATACAGCACGCTCGAGCGATTGTGTAGTGTGACTCGTCAGCTCCTTAAATATGCCTCCCTATGCAGCGACTACCAATCGTCATGCAGCAGCTTCCACCAATGATCGCACATGGGGCGCGGTAACACGGAGCCAGGGTCACGCCTTAGCTACATTGCAGCGACATCGCAGGGTGTCCAGAGTTCCCTTCCGTAACGTCTTTACACGCCGATGCTTTATAGCTCTCTGTTTTTGAGCAGAGGTCGTAAACAGATGTATCAGTTGCCGGCTGTATCGTCACGTCTTCAGACGCCGCTACGACGGGCTATATTGGCGCTACAAGCTACATTTGTAGCCTGTAGCGGATGCATCCATCCTGCCGTAGCGGCGTGTAAAGGTACCCTTAGGGTACCGTCACACTTGGCAACGCACCAGCAATCCTGACAGCGATACGACCTGGTAGGGATCGCTGGTGCAGCGCTGTTGGGATCGCTGGTGAGATGTCAAACAGAGATGTCACGAGCGACGAAACAACGATCCAGAATGATATGGAGGTCATTGGGACCCTGTTTCTCAGACCTGTAGTACTGAGGTCGATGGTCGTTGTCCCTGTCAAACACACCGATGCATGCTGCCCAGTGGGACCCCAACGATCAAAAAATGGTCCAGGCGACTCTGACACGACCAGCGATCTCACAGCAGGGGCCTGGACGCTGCTAAGTGTCAAACATAGCGAGGTCGCTGTTGCATCACCAAACTTGTGACTTAGCAGCGATCTCGCTTAGTGTGACGGGGGCTTTAAGCATGTTCCAATCTATGACAATGGGACTCAATGTGACACCTGGATTCATGAGTCATTACATGGACACAAGTTCACACCTCCACAAGAAGATCTTCTGATGTGTAATAGACACTTCCACCTCATCTGCATCAGTAACAAAGACTTTAATTTAATTTCCTTAGCCCATCACTACTTATCATCACCTCATAACCTGCTGTAATTCCTATTTAAATGTCTCAGTAAGGCTGCTTTCACATAATGATTTTCGGTCATCCGATTGTATCCGTTTCAAAACGGATACAATCGGATCCGAAATCGGACCCCATGTTCCCCTATGGGAATCGGATGGAATCGGATGTGCCACTATTGGCATCCGATTTTGGCACCATCCGATCCCATCCGATGTAATCACGGGCACAAAATCGTAGCCTGCTGTGATTTTGTGTCCGTGACTCACATCGGACAGCCTTGGATCACTGCTAATCCGAGGCTGATCCTAGTGCCCACAGCATAGGAGCCTATGGACATCGGATCTGAGTTCACCTCGGATCCGATTTCGGCTCCGTATCCCCTGTCTTTCCCTGCTTCTTCTCCTCCATCTTCTGCCATCTCCTATGCTATTCTGTGCCCCGCTATTCTTTGCTGTGCCCCCTCTTCTCTATCCTCCTCTATCCCTATCCTGTCCCTGTCCTCTCCCTGTGTGTAAAAAAATAAAAAAACTCCTCCGGGAGTATACATCACCTGTCACCGGCTCCAATGCTGCAGCACGATCAGGACTGAAGGACCTGTGATGATGTAAGAGCCCGGTCACATGACTCGTTAGCCGACCGGGTCTGTGACATCATCACAGGCTCTTCTGCCCTGATCGTGCTGCAGCGTTGGAGCCGGTGACAGGTGATGTATACTCCTGGAGGATTTTTTTTATTTTTTTACACACAGGGAGAGGACAGGGGACAGGATAGGGATAGAGGAGGATAGAGAAGCGGGGGACACAGAATAGCATAGCGGGGGCACAGCATATAGAATAGGAGAGGGAAGAAGATGGAGGAGGCAGGAGTAGGGAGAGACAGGGGACCGCAGGATCCACACGGATCCTGCAGATCGGATGGCTATTTGCCATCCGATTGCAGGGATCCGTATGGATCCGTGCCTGTCCATGGGATCCCCCTTCAAAGTCGGATCCCACGGACAGGCACAAAATCGTAGTGTGAAATCAGCCTAATTCATTTGTAGTATTGTCTGATGAAGGGGCCATGTGAGCTCTGAAAGCTTACAAACATATCATTTCTGTGGTTATCAATAAAGGTATCACTCCTAGTATACTTTTGTCAATTTTTTTGGGACATGAGTATTTACATCGCTTTTTCTGGCTAACACAGTACCACAATATTATTTTGTATTGTTCTTTGTAAGTTTTTGCTGTGGAATTAATGGTAAAAAACCCTCTCTATTCTTTGTGTAGAGTTACAGAAGTGTTTCTTGTACGTGCTGTCCGCATGTTCTTTTCAATAGATGAGGCTCTGGAAAATTCCATCCTGGCTGCTTTCCCTCCCTTCCCCCTTCTTGCTGCAGTAGAAAAACAAGTTGATCACTCAAGGATGTCACCGCCCTACAAAGATTAGTCATTCGGTTTTGCTTTTAACCTCTTTGTGACCAGTTTTGAACTGCTAGTTAAAGGGATCCTGTCACCCCAAAACACCTCTAAACCTATTAAAACCTGTCCCTAGAGCATATTAACACTTTCCCTACACTCCTTTTAGCTCCTCAATGCACCTAGTCAAAGTGAATAAAAACGTTTTATAAGTACCTCATTACTGATGATAATGAGTGACTATGCTATTCATAGTCACTCATCCAGGCTGCCCCTCTTCTTCATATCACGCCTGAATAGGCGTGATCTACAGCCCAGATTCAAATTCGCGCCTCCCTGCACGCTTCCCGATGTGCCCTGTGCCGTCGAGGCTGCAGTGTGGCTGGGTGACGCGATCCGCGTCATTCCCGGCGCCGGGTGACGTACTTACACCCGCGCCGCGCTGTTAGCTTCAAAATGCACACTGCGCATGCGCAATGCGCATTTTGAAGCTGACAGCTCGGCGCGCATGCGCAGTGCGCATTTTGAAGCTGACAGCGCGGCACGGGTGTAAATACGTCACCCGGCGCGGGAATGACGCGGATCGCGTCACCTAGCCACACTGCAGCCTCGGACGACACAGGGCACAGCGGGGAAGCGTGCAGGGAGGCGCGAATTTGAATCTGGGCTGTAGATCACGCCTATTCAGGCGTGATATGAAGAAGAGGGGCAGCCTGGATGAGTGACTATGAATAGCATAGTCACTCATTATCATCAGTAATGAGGTACTTATAAAACGTTTTTATTCACTTTGACTAGGTGCATTGAGGAGCTAAAAGGAGTGTAGGGAAAGTGTTAATATGCTCTAGGGACAGGTTTTAATAGGTTTAGAGGTGTTTTGGGGGTGACAGGATCCCTTTAATTTTGTATCTTTTTCATTGCAGAATCGCTATAAATTAATAGCATTTACAATTATACAATCATGGCAAAAAGTGTTGGCGCCCCTGAAATTGTACCAGAAAATTATGAACAAAAAGATCAGCACCCAAAATGAGATATGCCGGATGCCCTGATGTAATCAGTTTGAGCCCCATAAAAATAAGAATGGCTGCCTTGATAACTGTGGGTTTATTAGTTTATTGTGTGGGGCAGCTTAAATTGGCAGGATTGCTAATGTGAGTGTAATCTGTGTGGCCATCCTAAACCTTATCAGCCAGTGGCGCACCCAGAAATTTCCCAAGGTAGGGGTCCAAGAAACACACACCGGCCCTGAAAGGGGGGTGTCACCCCCCAGCGGGGTTCCGAGGGGCAAAGCCCCGGTGGGGAGGTTTGGGGGACGAAGCCCCCTAAAAGCCAAGCGATTTTTGTAAATTTGAATACTAATTAATGCTTAATACATGGGCGTACCCAGGATCAAAACTAGGGGGGGGCAAGCTATGGTCGTTCCGCCTCCTGTGGTACTCTGACATGCCGGCCGTAACGTCATATCCGGCCCGATGCATTGTGGAGGCAGATCACGTGTTCGGCGCGGCTCTGGCACATGCGCAGTGCACATGTTGAAGCTGCCTGTACACGTCATAAGCCCCTACAATGCACTGGACCAGATATGACATTCCGGCCGGCATGTTAGAGTACCACAGGAGGCGGGAATTTCAAAAAGAGGTGGAAAAACAGAAGGAACGCTGACAGCCTTTAAAGGGAACCTATACTGGACAACACGTGCTCATTACATACACATCATACATATTTTTGACATAGGGACACAAGCCACACACACACATACACAGACAAAATACACACACACACACAGACAAAAGCCACACACACACACAGACAAAAGCCACACACACACACAGACAAAAGCCACACACACACAGAGACAAGCCACACACACAGAGACAAGCCACACACACAGAGACAAGCCACACACACAGAGACAAGCCACACACACAGAGACAAGCCACACACAGAGACAAGCCACACACAGACAAGCCACACACAGAGACAAGCCACACACAGAGACAAGCCACACACAGAGACAAACCACACACACAGAGACAAGCCACACACAGAGACAAGCCACACACAGAGACAAGCCACACACACAGAGACAAGCCACACACACAGAGACAAGCCACACACAGAGACAAGCCACACACACAGAGACAAGCCACACACAGAGACAAGCCACACACAGAGACAAGCCACACACAGAGACAAGCCACACACACAGAGACAAGCCACACACACAGGGACAAGCCACACACAGAGAGACAAGCCACACACAGAGAGACAAGCCACACACAGAGACAAGCCACACACACAGAGACAAGCCACACACACAGAGACAAGCCACACACACAGAGACAAGCCACACCACACAGAGACAAGCCACACACAGAGACAAGCCACACACACACAGACAAGCCACACACAGAGAGACAAGCCACACACAGAAGAAACAAGCCACACACACACAGAGGGCAATCCACACACAGAGACAAGCCACACACAGAGAGACAAGCCACACACAGAAGAAACAAGCCACACACACACAGAGACAATCCACACACAGAGACAAGCCACACACACAGACAAGCCACACACACAGACAAGCCACACACACAGACAAGCCACACACACAGACAAGCCACACACACACAGACAAGCCACACACACACAGACAAGCCACACACACAGGGACAAGCCACACACAGAGAGACAAGCCACACACAGAAGACACAAGCCACACACACACAGAGACAAGCCACACACAGAGACAAGCCACACACAGAGACAAGCCACACACAGAGACAAGCCACACGCACAGAGACAAGCCACACACAGAGACAAGCCACACACACAGAGACAAGCCACACACACAGAGACAAGCCACACACACAGAGACAAGCCACACACAGAGACAAGCCACACACACAGAGACAAGCCACACACACAGAGACAAGCCACACACACACAGACAAGCCACACACACAGAGAGACAAGCCACACACACAGAGACAAGCCACACACACAGAGACAAGCCACACACAGAGACAAGCCACACACAGAGACAAGCCACACACACAGAGACAAGCCACACACACAGAGACAAGCCACACACACAGAGACAAGCCACACACACAGAGACAAGCCACACACACAGAGACAAGCCACACACAGAGACAAGCCACACACAGAGACAAGCCACACACACACAGACAAGCCACACACACACAGACAAGCCACACACACAGGGACAAGCCACACACAGAGAGACAAGCCACACACACACAGACAAGCCACACACACACAGACAAGCCACACACAGAGAGACAAGCCACACACAGAAGAAACAAGCCACACACACACAGACAAGCCACACACACACAGACAAGCCACACACAGAGAGACAAGCCACACACAGAAGAAACAAGCCACACACACACAGAGACAAGCCACACACAGAGACAAGCCACACACACAGAGACAAGCCACACACAGAGACAAGCCACACACACAGAGACAAGCCACACACAGAAGAAACAAGCACACACACACAGAGACAAGCCACACACAGAAGAAACAAGCCACACACACACAGAGACAAGCCACACACACAGAGACAAGCCACACACAGAGACAAGCAACACACAGAGACAAGCCACACACACAGAGACAAGCCACACACACAGAGACAAGCCACACACAGAGAGACAAGCCACACACAGAGAGACAAGCCACACACAGAGAGACGAGCCACACACAGAGAGACAAGCCACACAGAGAGACAAGCCACACACAGAGACAAGCCACACACAGAAGACACAAGCCCACACACAGAGACAAGCCACACACAGAAGACACAAGCCACACACAGAGATAAGCCACACCACAGAGACAAGCCACACACAGAAGACACAAGCCACACACAGAAGACACAAGCCACACACAGGCAGACACAAGCCACACACAGGCAGATACAAGCCACACACAGGCAGACACAAGCCACACACAGGCAGATACAAGCCACACACAGGCAGACACAAGCCACACACAGGCAGACACAAGCCACACACAGGCAGACACAAGCCACACACAGGCAGACACAAGCCACACACACACACACAATCCACACAGACAACCCTGCCATAGGGCACCCAAATCATATTCAGCCCCCTCATAGGGCTCCTGTATCATATACAGCCCCCATAGGGCTCCCATCATGAGAGCCCTATGGGGGGTTGTATATGATACAGTAGCCTATGTGGTGGGCTGTATATGATATGGAAGCCTTATGGGGGGGCTGTATATGATGATATTGGAGTCCAATCTCATATACAGCCCCCAAATACACCATACAGTCCTCATATCATATACAACAGTCCCCATAGGGCTCCTATATCATAGGCTGCATATGATATGGGAGCACTATGGGGGGCTGTATATGATATGGGAGTCCCATATCATATACAGACCCCTAATGCCCCATAGGGCTCCTATATCACATATAGCTCCATAGGGCCCCCATGTCATATACAGCCCCCATAGGGCTCCAATAATTGGAGCCCTTTAGGTGTCATATATATGAATGATATAGGAGCCCTATAGGGATGCTGTACATGATATGGGAGCCTATGGCGGCAGGGCTGTATATGAGATGGGAGTATATGTCATCTCATATACAGCGCGCAGCCCCACATAAGGCTCCCATATACAACCCTCTGGGCTCCCATCACCCCAACCCCCACCCCCCACATCACTTTTTTTACATACATCTATTTTTAAAAGTCAGTTACTGTTGCCTCTCGTGATGTCTTGTCTCTGACTTCACTCTTCACTTTTGTAGCTCTTCTCGTGCTCCTGGCTCCAGCCTCCCTCCTCACCAGCAGTGTCCCCAGACGGTCCCCACTCCAGCTTGCACCGCAGCCGCAGGGACTCAGCCTCAGCACTCAGTGGTGATGTCACTCATGACATCACTTCTGGTGAGTCCCCTGCAGGCCTGCCTGCCGAGCTGATCATCATCTGCAGTCGGCAGACACCGCCTGAGGCTGAGCCTGAGGGCGAGATGATGATCCATCCTGCGCCCCTGCCTGCTGGCTGCTGCAGCTGCTGGCCTGCCGCCCCATGTCACACACTGCGGCTGTCATGTCTCTGAGACACTGACTGAGGCTGAGCTGAGCGGCGCTGACTGAGGACTGAAGTAAACTAGCCAGCCGCGCGGCGCCGCTACAGTGAGGTGACGGTGACAGGTGGAGGCTGAGCGGAGGTGCGGTCGCCGCCTCAGCTCAGCAGCCTCACCCACTGAGTGTGACTGACATACCAACACTACAGTAGGTGCGCGCGGGCGCGCACACAGTGCCGCGCTCACCCCTTCCTCATGAGGGGGGGCAGCCTCTTTGCCCCACGCTGGGTACGCCCATGGCTTAATACTGCACGGTGGGGCCCCCCAGCTTCTCAGGGCCGTCCAAGGGGGGTGTCCAGACACGTAGGTCCCCCCCCTTGGGTGCGCCACTGTTATCAGCTATGTCTCTTCCAATCTTTAACTGGGCTCATAAAATATTCCTATTTAAATTGTGTCTGTAGGTCGTGTTATTAGAGACAAATCTTTTTTAACACCAATAAAATACTTTAAAGAGGACCTGTCACCCCCATGGATGTGAATCTAAAGGCCGCTTTACACGTCGCGATATCGCAACGCAACTACGATAAAAAATCACGTGGTAGGGGCATTGCAGCTGATATCGTTCGTGTGTTGTTTCGTGTAAATGAGCAATACAACGCAAGAACAATGCAAAAACGATATCGTTTTTGGATTGTGCATGCTCTTCAACCGTGCAATATTGGCTTGATGATCTGGCATGATTGTGCTGTGTGACAGCGCAACTACGGTTTGGAGCGCAACTTCCCCCATTCACTCCAATGTTAATTGGTCGTTCCCTGAGTTGCTCAGATGCAGTGTGCAAGAGCGGCGCACTACATGGTAGTTGCGTTGCCTGGCAGTATCTCCCTGTGTAACATCTACTATGCGATTTTGGACAAATGCCAAAAACGTGCGCGCTCCCGTGAAATCGTATGCAATATCAGAATGATATTGCGACGTGTAAAGCAGCCTTAAGGGCACCTTTACACGTCGCAACATTGCATGCAATTTCACTTGAAACTTACTGGTTGCAATGAAATCATGGACACATTGTTCTATTTTGTTGCTGTGTACAAATGGAACAATGTGTCCATGATTTCATTGCAACCAGTAAGTTGCAAGTGAAATTGCATACAATGTTGCGACGTGTAAAGGTACCCGAGTGCAGCACTGAATGCAGCATGCTGCATTCAGTCAAGGGGTCCCCCATGTGTTTGTGAAGCTTGTACCTCGAGATTTTAAGCTTTCTAAAACTTACAGTTAGAAGCCATGGAGGCTGTCCCTTGTGCTTGGAGCCACCTCACTCCACGGCTGCATTTGATGCCCTCTGCATCTCTGTGCCGCCTTGTCTACAGCCGTTGCCACCTCCCTCCTGCCAGTCAATTCTTCCTCCTCTGTGCCTGCACCTCCTTGTGAAGCTTGAGGCAGGCGCAGAGTGAGGTATCGCTTCTTGCAGTTCGCGGGGCCTGTCCCGCCTCCTGCGGTGACATCCTCTCCTTTCCCCGCCCTGCTCCATGTTATGCTATGGAGCAGGGCGGGAAAGGAGCTGATGTCAGAGAGCCTGTCCCACTTCCTACTCTGACGTTGGCTCCTTTGCCTACCCTGCTCCATAGCATAACACAGAGCAGGGCGGGAAAAGGAGAGGACGTCACCACAGGATGCGGGACAGGCGCTCTGATGTCAGCTCCTTTACCCGCCTTGCTCCATAGCATAACACAAAGCAGGGCAGGGAAAGGAGAGGACGTCATCACAGGAGGCGGGACAGGCCCCGGGGAAGTGCAAGAAGCGATACCTCGCTCTGCGCCTGTTTCAAGCTTCACAAGGAGGTGCAGGCGCAGAGGAGGAAGAATTGACTGGCAGGAGGAAGGCGGCAACAGCTGTAAATAAGGCGGCATAGAGACGCAGGGGGCGTCAAATGCAGCTGTGGAGCGTGGTGGCTCCAAGCACCAGGGACAGCCTCCATGAATTCTAATTGTAAAGGTACCTTCGCATGCCGCAATATCGCCTGGAGATCATAAAGGCGATATGTCACTCCGGAGCAATCGCTGTGAAATTGCCTCACGGTTGCGACGTGTGTTTGGGCAACTTCGCGGCAATAAATCGCCTCTCGCCCATCGCCTGATTCCTGAACAGTGCTCAGTAATCAGTCACAATCGTTAAGGCAATATTTCTGTGTTGTGGCATGTGACAGGGCGATAGTGATGGAAAGAGCGTTGCCTATGATTTCCCGTAGGCGTGCCTCAGCGTGCTGGAGTCCACGCTCCGTCTGAACGGATTGGTGTGGGCTACTGTGTTCCCATTGGCTGTCAGTTGACACCGCTCCTGTGTGACGCTTTGGCGCCTCGAAAGTGTGTTGCAGGAGCCACAATTGACGACACGAGCGTGTACTTGGTCTAAACTCCGATAGACAATGGCGTCATGTATTAGCCAGCCTTCCAGAGCAGGCTGACCAATCGTAACGCTGTTGCGTTGTCCAATGAACATGTATGGGGCGCGGTGTAAACCACTGTGGCACGCCTATGTCCTCGCCGCGCTGAACATGTACGCCCACATTGCCTTTGAGATTGCGGCGTGTGAAGCGGCGATGGAATTAGGCAAGATTGGTTCCGCTGTAGGTGAGATAATTTCCGGAGCGACACATCGCCTTAGGTTCAGGGCGACATTGCGGTGTGTGATGCCGCCATCGGCGACCACAAAAATCATGAGCGCACACGTTAGCCAATATTGCAGCGTGCGACTGTACCTTAAGTCCTAAAAAGCTTATATCTCTGGGTACAAGCTTCACAAACACATAGGAGACTCCTTCACTGAATGCAGCATACCTGCTGCACTTAGATTCACATCCATGGGGGTGGTGAAAGGTCTTCTTTAATATAAAATGCAACAAAACACAACAATAACTGCTTTTCTGTCCTGTGGTTTCAGCTATGTGGCCTCAGTGTATATCTGATAGAAAGAAGCTTCCTTGGTTTCTAAAATGTCAACAGTTCCACCCCTGTAAACCTTGGTTACAGCTTGTCTAACAGCGGGATAATAAACATAGCAACTCAGTCCAGCATTATATACCATCTTTTCAGGCACATAATCCTATACACAAAATGTAGAATAAAAAAAAAATGATGAAAAACATGGACAGGTTATCATGTGAATTTTAAAGCTGTTTTAAACCGACATGTGACATGGCTTCCCGAGCTGCAGCGTGTCAACTTATTGTTGCAGAGGGGCGAGTGCTGTGAACAGGAGAACACAGACAAAATTCTGATTGTGGTCACATATGCTACGTTCTCCACACCAGCCTCTCCGCAAGAGGAATTACGTATGTGGCATCTCCTGATTGTATTAATCAATGATAGGAGGACACCATAGCATACACTTAAAGGACAATATTAAACCAGTATCAATCAGTCAGATACATCCACAACATGAACTTCAAAGAATTAGAAAAGATGGTGTACTGTATATAAAGACTGGGATCACTCAAATTACAAAAAAAAGCCAAAATATTGACTGTATGATGCAAAGCTTGAGATATTAATTGTACAATAAGATACTCAAATAATAAGCCTTACAATATAAGCACTAAGTAGTTCAGAGGAATCAAACAAAGCAGGGAACCAAGAAAGACAAACAGGGAAAGAACGCTGGATGATCTGTATGTGCAGGAATACCTGTGAGCCTCATGGGTAAGACACAATTCTCAATCGATGGGCAAGGTTACATGAGTTATTACCTATCCATATCCCTATAGAGGTGTCTGCTTGTGAGTTGGAGAAAGAAAACCCACGCGTATCACCAGAGGATTCCTCAGGGGTCCCAATATTTTGGCTTTTAGGGGGTTGTTAAGCAACTCTAATGAATGGTACCTTCAACACACCGCAATATCGGCTGGCAATCCTAAAGTCGGCCCGGAGCAATCGCCGTGAAATTGCCTCACAGTTGCAGCGTGTGATTGGGGAATTTCGCAGCGATAAATCGCCTCTCGCCTGATTCCTGAGCACTGCTCTGAAATCAGCCTCAATCATGGAGGCGATATTTCCGTGTTGTGGCGTTTGATAGGGCGATATTGATGGAATCAGCGTCGCCTATGATTTCCCGTAGGTGTGCCACAGCGTGCTGTAGTCCGCACCCCATGTGAACTGATTGGTGTGGGCTACTGTGTTCCCATTGGCTATCAATTGACACCACGCCATATTTGAAGAGTTGTCCGTCCAGAGCCACACAATGGCAATGACGTAATGTATTAGCCAGCCTACCAGAGCAGGCTAACCAATCGTAACGCTGTTGTGTTGTCCAATGAGCGCGTATGGGGCGTGGTGTAAACCACTGTGGCACGCCTATGTCCTCGCCGCGCTGAACATGTACGCCCACATTGCCTTTGAGATTTTTATTATGAAAGGTCTCCATGTCGCTAAGAATTTAGCTGTTCTGGTGTCCCTGTCCCCTTCTGCTTCCACCTTCTCAACCAGCATTGCCCCTTCAGATCCGTCAATAGATCGTCGGTGTCGCTGCTGTCAACCAGTGTTGTATTATCAGTCGTTTGTGTAGCACCATGATGGTGTGTAGTAGTTTTCTTTGTGCCTTGTCTAGACCCAGATCCCCCAGGTTATGGAATATCCACAATTAGCAGTTTAGTGGGACATGATGCTGTGGTATGCATTGAGTCCAACTCCTCTCTACCTTCCAGGATTGAGGGATAACCCTGCATTTTCATATCCCATGCAACATGTCTACACCCTTGTCCCCACATTTTTACATTTTTGGACATGACTGTTTTCTGTCTGGATGGGTCTTGTTGGGTGTTGTATTGAACCCCAGAATTGCCCCATGCATCACTCTGAAATAGGTGTCCCTCCACTTTTCGTTCACGATGTTCTTACGAACCTCGCTCCAACCCTACAGGATCTTCCCCTTGATCTCTTAGTCCTGTAATCTTACCTAACATCTGTTGAGAATCTTGCATGGCCCCGAGGGAACTAGGTCTCGCCTTAGGGTGGTGTATATGGTGGATACACTAGTGTCCGCTATATCCCTAGCTAGTAGAGTGTCCAGTCCATAGTTTGAAAGAAAAAAGAAGAAGCAATGCGCCACATGGTGAAGCCCTGTTTTGATTATGTGCCAGAGGGAGGTGTTGTGCTCACCTGGGTTAGTTGTGCTGAGTCTCCGCACAACACGAGTATAAGCAGGAAGGGAGCGTCTGGTATAGAAGGTTTCTTGTGCAGTCAGGTGGTGTGGTCCCGTGATAGGAAAGAGGCGTCGTTATATGACATCACCACAGGTCCTGAAGTTCAGCTCCACACTGACAGCATGTTTAACTAAGGTCTGGGGAATTGCCAATGCTCACAGCTGCTGCCCTAACCGCTCTCCCAGAGGGAGATAGAAAGTTATATGTGCAAAAGAGGATTGCAGTATAAATGGGAGCGCTAAGCAATAGCAGGACACAGAAGTTATACCAACCTACTTTAATAAAAAAAACAATTACAGCTGCTTTCATACACCACTACGCGTTACGATAGCCTATGCTATCTTCATCAGGTGGATCACCACCTGATCAAGATAGCATAGGCTATCGTAACGCGTAGTGGCGTATGAGAGCAGCTGTAATTGTTTTTTTTATTAAAGTAGGTTGGTATAACTTCTGTGTCCTGCTATTGCTTAGCGCTCCCATTTATACCGCAATCCTCTTTTGCACATATACTGTAACAGTCTATAGTTTGAGCATTCCTTCCTTAAGTCATATAAGCTATGGTTGAAGCCTTTTTTAATGAAATTTATTTGAAAAACGCAGGCAAAAATGCACCAAATTGCAGAGTGTTTTTGCCGCACTGTTTTTTTCTGCCGTGAGATGTAGATTTGTTTTCTGTATGCAACCAATTCTGCTACATGAGCACATAAAACAAGGGTGGGTATGTGCACACATTAAGCATTTGGTAAAGTCTGGGAACTTGCTATCTACCTTATGGAGAGAAGTTTTCCTACAACCATAAGAAGACAGTTAAGTAGGTGAGGAGATTACAGCCACATCCTCCTCTAGGAAATATGCAAATTTGCACTTCAGTAAGGAAGTGGAAGAACTCTAGCGCCACCTTAAGTAGCTCTTGGGGTTCTGATCTGGCACAAATTCCTTAGTCATATTAAAAAGCTTGTTGGAAAGTGATTATGACTTTGAGGACCTACTTAAAGGTGGCACTGGAGTTCTTCCACTTCCTTACTGAAGTGCAAATTTGCATATTTCCTAGAGGAGGAATGTGGCTGTAATCTCCTCACTTACTTAACTGTCTTCTTATGGTTGCAGGAAAACTTCTCTCCATAAGGCGGCCGTCACACGCACAGATATCTCTAGCGATATTGTAAGCGATCACGTGCACGCGCGATCGCTTACAATATCGCTCACATCGCTGGTGAGATGTCACACAGACAGACTCACCAGCGATGTGGATCCGCGATCTCGCTGGTAACTATGGTACACATCGGGTAACTAGGCGCCGCGCGTCACTTAGTTACCCGACGTGTACCATAGTTACCATCTCCCAGCATAGGCTCTGCCGCTGGGAGATCGTTCATCGTGGTGTCATACACCACGATGAAGCAGATCGCTAAATCGTTCATCGCTAGATCTGAGCTCCAGAGCTCAGATCAGCGATGTCACGATCAAGCGATTTCACATCGTAAATCGCTTGATTACATGCAACGATTTCTTGCCCGATATCGCTTAAGCAATCAAAAAGGAGATCGCTTAAACGATATCGGGCAAGAAATCGTTGCGTGTGACGGCCCCCTAAGGTAGATAGCAAGTTCTCAGACCTTGTTTTAGCCCACTCACACAGCCAGATCAGAATATCCCACACACTACACTGATGAGGGGCAGTTACCCCGAAACGCAGCGTCTGTAGTTTGGGGTTCTGATCTGGCACAAATCCCTTAAGCTTGTTGGAAAGGGATTATGACTTTGAGATGCTGCTTAAAGGTGGCGCTGGACAGGGGCTGGCTGGAGCCTCTAACCCCGGGTGGCACATTTCTACAGCCAGCCCTGCCTTGAGAAGCGGGGGGGGGGGGTGGTGCTGTCGGGCTGCCTTGAGAAGCGGGGGGGGGGGGTGCTGTCGGGCTGCCTTGAGAAGCGGGGGGAGGGGGTGCTGTCGGGCTGCCTTGAGAAGCGGGGGAGGGGGGGAGGTGCTGTCGGGCTGTCAGCACTGACCTTGCCTCATGCTGTCTCCGTGCCGTCCCAGCCGCAAGCCGGCGCGCCGGCCGCAAAGCGACACCCGCGGCCGGCCCGTTTCTGCAGGGGGCGGCCCTAATGGTGGACTATACCACCAGCCCAGGGGGCACCTGCCCCCCTGCCACCTGGGCCAGCCCGCCCCTGGCGCTGGAGTTCATCCACTTCCTTACTGAAGTGCAAATTTGCATTAGGTAAAGAAATTTCTGTACAATTACTTAATCTCCTGGAAGGAAAAATTCAGCTGCAAAACCACACAATTTTTGCTTTGTTTTCAATGCGTTTTTTTGTGCAGATTTATTTCTAGTCATTAGTGTTAGTGAAATCTGCAGAGAAATCACTGAAAGAATTGACATGCTGTAGATTATTTTCTGCACCACATCTGCAAGGAGAAAATACTCAACATGAGCATGAGACTTCTCATTGATTTTGCTGGCTTAAAGGGAACCAACCACCTCAGATGACGTGTATAAGCTGTTAATACATGTCCCTGGACCCTATGTACACCATTGCAGCTATGTTTTTGCTAAGAATATTGATAACAGCAAACCGAAATAAACAGTTTATAAACTTACATGATTTAGTACTTGAGGGCGTCTCCCTCGGGCTTTAGTACGAGAGGGCTGTGTGTTATGCAGCCTGAGTGGCTTTCCTCCCCCTCCCTCTCTGTTTGCAGGACGTCACATTAGGGCGTGATATTATCTTGGTGTGGGCGGGCACCCAAGGCAGCTCCCGTCCGTGCACGTCTTCTCAGTGACGTCCTGCAAACAGAGAGGGAGGGGGAGGAAAGCCACTCAGGCTGCATAAGACACAGCCCTCTCGTACTAAAGCCCGAGGGAGACGCCCTCAAGTACTAAATCATGTAAGTTTATAAACTGTTTATTTCGGTTTGCTGTTATCAATATTCTTAGCAAAAACATAGCTGCAATGGTGTACATAGGGTCCAGGGACATGTATTAACAGCTTATAGACGTCATCTGAGGTGGTTGGTTCCCTTTAAAGATTTGCATGCAGTTTTGTGACAAATGTTTACTCAAAACCGCAGAAAAAAATGCAATAACAATGCAATGTGCACAGGGTCTATAATGGCTGAATAACTGAGGGTTACACTGGCTAATCACCTCTGTTAAACGCTAGCCGATTGGCTAGTGTGATAGAGCCACTCACAGCTGCTAATTCCAGGTAGACACACAGGAAGCCTTGCCGGGTAAACGTCTGGTTTATTTCTGGCATAAACCATATGAACACAACAAAACAGGGGATCAGCTTCTTAGGGTATGTGCACATCAGTCGTTTTGTGGGCTGCTTTTGGACGTTTTCCGTCGGCGTTTTCCGCTCAGTTTTATGTTAATTTATGTTAATCCTACCCTCCGGTTGGATTAACATGCTAGTCAATGGAGTTTAGAAAACGCTGTGTACATTACAACGTTTTTCTTCTGGTCGTTTTCAGTGAAATCTGGGTTTTTCCACCGGTTTCCAAATATAGAGCAAGTGACTTCTTTCCTCAGTTTTTCCAGCTTTTCCAGCTGATCAAGTGCACAAAAAACTCAGTTTTAAAACCGCTCAGAAAAACCGCCGACAAAACCGAGCAAAAAACGAGCAAAAAACGAGCAAAAAACGAGGGACACTGCTGAGCACAGAAAACTCAGTTTCTGCCAGTGTCCACCGGTTCCCGGTCGGTCTGCAGAGATGCACAAACGTCTGATGTGCACATACCCTTAGGCTCAGAGCTGCACACTGCTCTGCTCCACTCTAAAACTCACACCAAAGAAAAAAAAACAGAGGTGATCATTTAACTTCTCTGACCACACCACAGGGAGGGAGGAACATGCTGAATCAGCCCCAGCTCACATAACAGAGTTCATCAACCTGGCTGAAACATATCTCCCATCACGTACGGTACCAGTAATCATATTACACTATATACAAGCCAAGTGCACCAATGGCCACATAAAATGAGCGTTCTATGCATATAGAATACCATGGTACGCAGCAGGACAACTCCTACTTAAATAAAACAATGTGCTGCCAAGAACAATGATTTTTAATGAAAAACTAAAAGGTTGGGTTCATATTAGCATATTTCAAGTTCCACATACGGACCACAATGACCGGACTGACTAGGTTTGCTGAATCAAATTTATAGTCTCACATGTGTCTATGAGGCTGTAAATTTGGATTGAGAAACTCAGGATCAGTACATAACTATAACGCAAACGCTCTCGACGTAACTGCCCCCCTCACTCTCCATGCTCCACGCATTAACAGGCAACCCTGGCACACCACGCTTACTAAAAACCTGAGACGGTTGTCCAGGGTCGCCGAGAGGAGATGGAAAAAGTCCCACACCCCGAGCACTTTGCTCTGTTCAAGCAATCCATCACTGACTTCAAGACAGCACTTGCTACTGACAAGCAAGTGTTCTTCTCATCCCTAATAACCTCCCTGTCCCTCAACCCTAAACAGTTCTTCAAAACTTTCAAGTCCTTTCATTGCCCGCCTGCTCCTCCCCCTTCTCCCCTCATCTCTGCTGAAGACTTTGCGACCTTCTTCAAGGAGAAGATCGACAAGATCAGAAACAGCTTCGGTCCACTATCCCCACAACTCCCCCTCCCACCTACACTGCCCTCCTCCTCCATCAGCCACTTCCCCCCCATAACTGAAAACCAACTCTCCTCCCTCCTGTCAAAATCACACCTCACCACCAGCGCCCACAACCCGCTCCCATCCCAACCTCATTCCAAACCACACCTCCATTTTCATCCCAGCCCTCACCCACCTCTTTAACCTTTCACTTAGAACTGGTGCCTTCCCCTCAGCCTTCAAACACGCCCTTATCACGCCCATGCTAAAAAAAAACCTCACTTGACCCTACCTCTGTCTCTAACTATCGCCCCATATCTCTTCTCCCATTCGCCTCTAAGCTACTTGAACAGCACGTCCACTCTGAACTGTCCTCTCACCTCTCCTCGTGCTCCCACCTCGACCGCCTACAGTCCGGCTTCGACCCCTCCATTCCATTGAAACAGCCCTGACCAAAGTCACCAATGACCTACTGACCGCCAAGAACAAACACCACTACTCAATCCTCCTCCTCCTTGACCTGTCTGCTGCCTTCGACACGGTTGACCACTCCCTTCTTCTCCGGATCCTGGAATCCCTCGGCATCACCCACCTTGCCCTCTCCTAGATCTCTCATACCTAGCGGACCGTACCTTCAGCGTCTCTCACTCCCACACCTCCTCCTCACCCTACCCCCTTTCTGTCGGAGTCCCCCAAGGTTTGGTCCTGGGACCCCTACTTTTCTCCATATACACTCTCGGCCTAGGGCAACTCATTGAGTCCCATGGCCTCCAGTACCACCTCTACGCCGACGACACCCAAATCTACCTGTCCGGCCCTGACATCACCTCCCTACTCTCCAAAATCCCACGATGCCTTTCCGCCATCTCATCCTTCTTCTCTGCTCGCTTTCTTAAACTCAACATGGACAAAATTGAATTCATAGTCTTCCCCTCATGAAATTCCACCCCACCTCCCAACCTATCCATCTGCATCAACGACTGCGCCCTCTCCCCAGTCCCCCAAGCCAAGTGCCTCGGGGTAATCCTTGACTCCTCCCTATCCTTCAAGCCCCACACCACATCCCTCCGGCTCCAACTCAAGAACATCTCGCGGATCCGCTCCTTCCTCACCCACGACTCCACTAAAACACTCATTCATGTCTTATCATCTCCCGCCTTGACTACTGCAACCTTCTTCTCAATGGCCTCCGGCTAACTCCCTCACACCTCTCCAGTCTATCCTCAATTCCGCTGCCCAACTAATCTACCTGTCCTCCCGCTACTCCCCTTGTCTCCCCCCTCTGCCAAGCCCTTCACTGGCTCCCCGCCTCCAAGAGATCCCAATTCAAAACACTAACCATGGCGTACAAAGCCATACACAACCTGGCCCCACCATACATCTCCGACCTGGTTTCCCGATACCTACCCTCACGCAACCTCTGCTCCTCCCAAGAACTTCTCCTCTGCTCCCCTCTCATCACCTCTTCGCACAACCGAGTCCAGGACTTCTCCCGGGCATCTGCCTTACTCTGGAACTCCCTGCCCGAACACGTCATACACTCTCCTACCCTGAGAAGCTTCAATTGTGACCTGAAGACTCACCTATTCCGTCAAGCCTACAACCTGCCATGAGACCCAGGCGACCGCCCCATACCTGAACTATCCCCCATCCTACTGTATCCCAACCCGCCCCTCGTAAACTGTGAGCCCTCGTGGACAGGGTCCCTGCCCCTCCTGTACCTATACGTCCTGATCGCCTAGATTTAGTGTACTTGTTCTTGTCTCCCTTATCATCATGTAAAGCGCCATGGAACCTAATGGCGCTATATAAATAAACAATAATAATAATAATAATAACTATGAAATACAGCCGGGTGAAAATTTGGCTTTAGCCTACGTGCCAACGCTGCAGATTTACATCCTCTTCATCCAGGCTGGGAGGAGAGAAAACAGAGAGAGGAGAGAGAACAGAGAGAGAAAGAGAGAGGGAAGAGGGAGAGAGAGCGAGAGGAAGAGAGAAGAGAGAGGAAAGAGGGGAGAAAGAGGAGAGAAGAGAGAGGGAGGAGGGAGAGAGGAGAGAAAGAAGAGTAGAGAGAGGAGAGAAGAGAGAGGAGGGAGAGAGGAAAGATGAGAAAGAGGACGGAGAGGAGAGAGGGAGGAGAGATGAGAGAGAGTAGAGGAGAGAGAGAGATAAGAGAGGAAAGTGAGAGAGAGGGAGAAAGAAAGAGAGAGACATCATGAAGAATCTCCAACTCTTCCATAATGTGTATGAGCTAAACCCAGAAGGAGTACACCTAGTGATAAGGGACCTTAACGACATTCTCTATGCCATGGCAGAAATGTCCGACCTGGAAAGAAGCATCAACAAGAGACCGAGTAAACAAAATACCAACAATTGGTTTGACCAAGAATGTAAGACCATACGGAAGGCCCTAAGAATGGCCTCAAATTAAAAACAAAAAAACACAGACCCAAAAAATCCCACTTTGAGAGAAGCCTACCACCCCACAAAACGAAATTACAAAGCCATCCTCACAAAGAAAAAGCAAAACCACATCTCCACCAAACTACAAGATGTCCTTGAAGACAACAAATTTTGGAAACTGTGGAATCACCTTGGATCCAACCAGAAAAGCAACAGCCTCCACATCCAGAGCAGCAACATCTGGCTCCAGTAGTTCAAGGACCTTTACAAAGACATCCCAAGTGTAGACCTGAACTCAGCACAAAAAGAGATTGTGAAAAAAACTGAAAGATATGGAGGAAAAGCTCAAAGATTTCCAACATCCTCTGGATACACCAATCACACTGCCAGAAATAACAGAAAGGATCACACAGATAAAAGGTAAAAAAGCCAGCTGTCCAGATGAGATCCTCCCAGAAATGCTAACACACAGCCCGCCAGACATCCAGACTGCAATACTAAAACTACTTAATATCGTACTGCAGGCTGGATACTTCCCCAAAATCTGGAACCAAGGCCTCTTAACCCCGATATTCAAAAATGGGACAAGTACGACCCAGCAAACTGCTGGGGAATATGTGACAGCAGCAACCAGGGCAGGTCTTCAACCGCATCCTGAACAAGAGAATCCTCACCTTACTCACTCAGCACAACATCCTCAGCAGGAGCCAAGCAGGGTTCATGCTGTACCACCGCACGACTGACCACATCTATACCTTACACAGCCTCATTTAGAGACACGTCCACAATACAAAAAACGGGAAGATATACGACTGTTTTGTGGACTTCAAAAAGGCCTTTGACTCAGTGTGGCATCCAGGACTATTCCTAAAACTGCTGGGGAGCGGAATAGGAGGCAAAACATATTATGTCATCCTAAGCTCCTACATTGAGAACAGCTGCAGCGTGCAGGTCAATGGAAGGAGGACGACCTATTTCCAACAGAGCCGAGGAGTGAGACAGGGCTGCAGCCTGAGTCCAACGCACTTTAACATCTATATCAACGAGCTTGCGGTGGCCCTAGAGTCCTCCTCAGCACCAGGACTCACCCTCCATGACACCCAGGTGAAATTTCTGCTGTATGCTGATGACCTCGTGCTGCTATCACCAACCGAGAAAGGCCTCCAAGATCATCTGAAAATCCTAGAGACCTTCAGCAGCACATGGGCAATGCCAATCAACCAGAAGAAAATTAATTTCATGGTGTTTCAGAAAAGAAAGCAGAAACCTGTTGGCCATCCTCCCTTTATGATAGACAAATGTCCACATACAGAAATCAACAAGTACACCTACCTGGGCCTAGAACTCAGCCAATCAGGGAGCTTTAAGCAAGCCATAGAGTTACTGAAAGACAAGGCATCCAAAGCCTTCTATGCTATCAGAAGAAGTCTGTACCATCTCAAGGCACCAGTAACCGTCTGGCTAAAAATCTTTGACTCCATCATTGCCCCAATCCTTCTATACGGCAGTGAGGTCTGGGGCCCTGTCTCTTACCCAAACTGGTCAAAGTGGGACGCTGGGCCGACTGAAAAATTTCAACTAGAGTTCTGCAAGCATCTTCTCCAAGTCCATTGGAGCACATCAAACAGCGCCTGCCGAGCAGAGCTGGCCAGATTCCTACTACACCTCACAATCCAGAAGAAGACGCTGTCATTCAAGGCTCATCTACAAAGCAGGAGTCCCAGCTCCTACCATCACAAAGCCTTCCTACACCAGTAAGCCTCAGGAAGCCTCCCAACACAAAGTACCCAAAGACAGCCTGACCAAGCCACCAATCCACATTGCCTGACAAAAGGCGAAATCTGGAAGATGGTACATAAAGGAAAAGAGGAATATCTCAGCATCTGGAGGAACGACATAAACAAATCACAGAAACTGACGATATACCAGCACCTAAAGAGGGAGTACAAACTGGCCCTATATCTACAGAAACTAGAAAACCCCAAAGAGCGACAGATCCTGAGCCAGTAAAGACTGAGCGCCACAGTCTACTCAGCGAATCTGGGTGGCCCCCAGAGACTGTGCCAGCAGTGCCCCCAGGAGGCCGTGGAGGATGAGGTCCACTGCTTGCTGAAGGGCCCCAAATACTCCGAAGTGAGGGACACTCATTTCAAGAGACTGTCTGATCTTCTCCCAGACTTCACCTCCATGAAGGAGGAAGAGAAACTGCTAATACTACTGGGGGAAGAGGAAAGTGCAGCGACCATAGCAGATCAATATGTCAGTGGCTGCCACAAACTAAGAGGAGCCTGATATGCCATAGACTTCTATACCCCATATCCAGTACACAACCCTGCACCCCAACTAAGAGCTTGATATGCCATGGACTTCTATACCCCACCCTGGACATGCCCCTATCCTCTAAAAGGAGCCTGACATATCCTGGACCTCTATATAATAAAATAATAATCTTTATTTATATAGCGCCAACATATTCCACAGCGCTTCACAATTCAGAGGTTCACATTCAAACAATCACAAGTAACAGTTATCATAAAACACAATAATTAAATCAAAATAATGATAGCCCTGCTCATAAGAGCTTACAATCTAACAATGAGGTGGGGGAGACACAAAGTACAGGAGTTTATTGACAACTAGATGGAGGCCCGATGCTATCGCATTGGGAGGGCAGTGATGTTACGATGAGGGGGGGCTTTGAGGTGCTGGGAGCTGCAGCTGTCTCTATCCCCCTGTGCGCTCTCCTTTGAGCGGTCTTCCCCCTGTGTGCTGTTTATTTCCCCTCATCTGTTCTCTATTTTGTGCTGTCTCCCCGTATGTGATCTCTGTCCCTGTCTCTCCCTGTGCTGTCTTCTCCCCACTGTGCTGTCTCCTTTGAGGTTCCCCATTGTGCTTTCTTGTCCCTGTGTGTGTGTGGGCACTCTCTGCCCCAGTGCTCTTTTACTGCTCCCCGTGCTCTCTTTTCTGCCCTTGTCTCTGCCTACCTGTGCTGTCTTTTGCTCCCTGTCTCTGCCCCCGGTGCTCTTTTCTGCCCCACAGAGCTCTCTTTTGCCCCTTGTCTCTGAGTCATGCTCTCTTTTCTGTCCCCAGTTCTCTTGCTGCCCTAGTCTCTGCTCCCCATGCTCTCTTTTCTGCCCCACAGAGCTCTCATTTGCCCCTTGTCTCTGCCCCGTGCTCTCTTCTGCCCCAGTGGTCTCTTTCTGTCCCTTGTCTCTGCCCCATGCTCTCTTTTCTGCCCCCAGTTCTCTTGCTGCCCCTAGTCTCTGCTCCCCATGCTCTTTTTTGCCCCACAGAGCTCTCATTTGCCCCTTGTCTCTGCCCCATGCTCTCTTTTCTGCCCCCAGTGGTCTCTTTCTGTCCCTTGTCTCTGCCCCGTGCTCTCTTTTCTGCCCCTTTTCTCTGCCCCAGTGCTCTCTTTCTGCTCCCTGTCTCTGCCCCCCAGTGGTCTCTTTCTGCCTCTTGTCTCTGCCACCCATGCTCTTTTTTTTTGCCCCCCAGTGGTCTTTATGTCCATTGTCTCTGCCCCCGTGCTCTTTTCTACCCCCAGTGCTTTCTTTCTGCCCCAGTGCTCTTTCTTCTCCCTGTCTCCTCTTTTCTGCCCCCAGTGGTCTCTTTTTGCCCCTTGTCTCTTCCCCCCTGGGATCTCAGTTACAGAGAGACAGACATGATAAGACGATTATATAGTAGGATGATGGTATAGTCAACTTGAGGAGATGGGGATCAGATGGCCACTTATGCTGCTCCTACCAACCATTATTTATGATCCACTTGAGACTGTGGGGCGGATAGGCTATGTCTAAGTGACTTTGACTAGGGAACATGATAGGCCGCCCTAAAAAAAATGTATTTTTAGCAATCGCCTGAAACTATGTAAATTGTGGATAGACCTAATTTCTTGGGGTAGAGTATTCCAGAGAATTGGTGCAGCTCGGGGGAAGTCTTGCAGCCGAGAGTGGAAGGTTCGGATTAATGCAGAAGCGAGTCTAAAGCCACTTCCAGAGCGAAGAGAACGGGTGGGGTGGTGGACAGAGATGAGGGTGGAGATGTAGGGAGGTGCTGCACTGTGAAGAGCTTTGTGGGTGAGAACAAGCAGGTTGAACTGGATCCTATAGTGTATAGGCAGCCAGTGCAATGACTGGTATAGAGCGAAAGCGTCTGAGTAACGGTTAGCCAGATAGGTGCTCCTGGCTGCTGCAGTAAGGATGGATTGGAGAGGGGAGAGTCTAGTGCAGGGGAGGCCAATTAATAGACGATTACAATAATCAAGGCGGGAGTGAATCAGGGCCACAGTGAGGGTTTTTGTGGTTTCCAAGGTGAGAAAGAGGCAAATTCTACAGTTGTCCTTCAGGTGCAAGCGACAAGAGCGGGCGAGAGATTGTATATATAGGATGAAGGAAAGATCAGAGTCAAACATAAAACACAGACAGCGAGCCTGCTGACTAGGCGTTATCGTGGTGTCACACAAAGAGAGAGATGTCATATTTAGGGAGGTTAGTGGAGGGTGGGATCAGAAGAAGTTCAGTTTTGGAAAGGTTGAGTTTCAGATAGAGAGCGGACATGATATTGGAAAGTGTGGATTCGGGCAAAAAAACGCATCTGCCGCCTAACGGCGCACTTGCGCTACACTTGCGGCAAGCCCCATGCATTGTGTATGGGGCTTGCAGCAAGAACGGTATTGCCATGATCGGCACTTGCGGACGCGAAAAAAACGCATTTGCCGTAAGCCCCATAGACAATGCATGGGGCTTGCCGCAAGTGTACCTCAAGTGCGGCCGTTAAGCGGCACATGGGTTTTTTGGTCCGGATCCGGATAAAAACGCTGTTCTGAAAGGGGCCTTAGTAAAGTAAAGGCCAATCACCAGCACAGAGGTCAGTGATAGGGGCCTGCACTTTAGGAATGAGGAGAGAGTGAAAGGTGTCAAAGAGTTTCTTTGGGTTGTTGGATAGTGAGGAGACCAGGGTGGTGAAGGGTAGAGTTGTAAGTTCTCAGCATAAACTTATAGTGAATGAATTTTCGTAGTGTGCGGGTTTTCCTGCGTATGTGCCTCCCTACTTATACCAGTTATTTTAGCAATGCTAACATGTACTTAGTCCTGCCAATAAAGTCCAAATGAATTTAAGTTTGAGAGAGAGAGAGAGAGAGAGAGAGAGAGAGAGAGATAATGAGTTACAATACATAAAACACATTGCAGTCTCCTATGAGGCTTTTATCTGTAGTTGAGATTCAGATCCAAAACAGCGACAAGGGCCTTCAAATGCAAAGTTGAAAGAGACAAGGGCCTTCAAACGCAAAGTTGAAAGATCTTTATTTAACCTAGAACTCGCTAATAGGATATAAGAAAAGGTATTTTTCTACACTGGACAACCTCTCACATTTTGTCAGCTTAGGTCGCTTTCATATCAGCCTTTTGCTGATGTTTGCGGATGATCCGGTGATGGCACCCATCTGCGACTTGCGTCCTGGATCCGGCATGCCCCATGCATTGCCTATGGGGCTTGTGGTCGGGTGAGGCAAGTGCAGTTTTACCAGATCTGGCAGATCCGACACTTGCGGCGGGGCGACAAAAAAACGCTGATGTGAAGGGAGCCTTAGCTCAGAGGGTGACATGAGGTTATTCTGGTGTAGTGCTGTGAGAGAAGGATGCAACATCAAAGAACAGACTGAGATATGTCTATATATACAAGGTTCCCACTATAAAAGAAGGAAAAAAGGAGAGTCGATTGATAACTTTACCTTATATGTCAGCCTATTCCAGTTGTATATGCCATATATAAGATCTGAATGTGATGTGAATTGAAGCTGGGCGTTGAAGTGTTTTGAATAGTTGGAATAATCTAAATTACTTACAGGTAATGGGTTTTTCAGGAGCCACGACAGCACCACCTGAGAGAGAGGACCGCCCATCCAAGATAAAAAAGGCGACACCTCTCCTGGACCTCAGTTTAGGTTACAGAGACCGGAGAGGAGAACCCAACAAGCATTAGTACACAACCACCACCAAAAGAAATCAACAATTCACACCCCCAAACGTGACCAACACCAACAGGCAACAGAGATGGATGCGGTGGTGCTGTCGTGGCTCCGGAAAAACCCATTACCGTAATTTAGATTTTTCCATCATCACCACGACAGCACCACCTGAGAGATTTCAGAGAAAAGAAAATTAGGGAGGGACCACCGCTTGCAGAACCGTCTACCAAAGGTCACCTCATCAGTGGAAGAAAGATCAAGCCTGTATGCTTGAAGAAAGTAGAAGGAGAAGACCAAGTAGCAGCCCTACAGATCAATTCTAAGGGGACATCAGCCTTCTCCGCCCAGGATGCAGCCACTGCCCTGGTAGAATGTGCACTAAGTCCCACCGGGACCTGCACCTGACTAGAAGAATAAGCAAGAGCGATGGCTTCCCGCAACCACCTAGCAAGGGAACCCTTGGACACTGCCTTACCCCTAGAGGCCCCCTGAAAAAAAAACAAAGAGGGACGGAGCCTGACGCCAGGCCGCGGACCTGTCCAAGTAGGTAAGCAACGCCCTCCTGACATTAACGTGTGGAGAACCTCTTCTTTCTGATTTGCAGGATGATCACAGAAGGAAGGGAGGACAATCTCCTGCATCCTGTGGAACTTGGTAGCCACCTTGGGAAGATAGGAAGGGTCCAGACGGAGCATGACCCTGTCCTGCAAAATCTGAGTATAAGGCCCCACCACCGACAAGGCCTGCAGGTCACTAATACGTCTGGCCGACGTCAAAGCCACCAACAGGACTACCTTCAGAGTAAGGACCTTAGGCGAAGCAGAAGATAAAGGCTCAAAGGGAGGTTTGGTTAAGGCATCCAGAACTAAATTGAGATCCCAAGGAGGCACCTTTGGACAGTGAACAGGAGTGGCCCGCTTGCAGGACTGTATAAACCTCGTCACCCAAGAAGACCCAGCGAGGGGACAATGGTACAGGGCCCCCAAGGCCGAAACTTGAGTTTCAGGGTATTAACAGAGAGACCCATCTCCCACCCCCTCTGGAGGAATTCTAAAATTGCCGGCACAGGAGCCTCACCCTCTGGACTCGCCCCCGAAGTGGACAGAAATTTTTTCCACACCTTACCATAAATGTTGGTGGTAACCAGCTTCCGACTGGACATCAGCGTGCGAACAAGGCCATCTGAGAACCCCTACGCGACAGGAGCCGCCGTTCAAGTTCCACGCCGTCAGCCGGAGACCCGAGACCTGCGGATGGTGGACCGGTCCCTGAGACAGGAGAGACTGGGAGAGGGGGAGAGACCAGGGAGCCTGCATGGACAGGCGACTGAGCCAAAAGAACCAAGCTCTCCGGGGCCAGAAGGGCGCTATCATGATGACCCTGGCCCTGTCCTCACTGAACTTCCGAAGCACTGCAGGAATCATTACCAAGGGAGGGAAGGCATACAGAAGGCCCGAGGACACAGCAGAGCGTCCACAGCAAAGGGCCGGTCTCCGGGATTCAGAGAACAGAACCGTCGCACCTGCCTGCTCTCCCGAGTTGCAAATAAATCTATCCCCGGAAGGCCCACCTGTCCACAATCTGAGCGAACACCCCCGGATCCAGGGCCCACTCCCCCTGTAGGAGCTGCACCCTGCTGAGAAAATCCGCCCTGGAATTTGCCACCCCCCGTATGTGAAGGGCAGAGAGGGAAATGTGACGGTCTTCCAACAGCTGACAAATGTCCCGCGTAACGCCCATGAGTGCCTGAGACTGGGTGCCCCCCTGTCGGTTCAAGTAAGCCATCGACACACTGTTGCCGGAGAGAACTCTTAGATGGCGCCCTTGAAGGGAAGGAAGGAAGCAGAAACTGCCTCCCAAACTGCCAGGAGCTCCCGCATATTTGAGGACATCCTGGAGAGGCGGAGTCCCAGGCTCCCTGAGCGGACAGGTCCCGAAGGTGGGCCCCCCATCCCAGGAACTAGCATCCGTGGTAATTACGTCAGAGACCGGACAACCCCACGGGACGCCCACGAAGAGGTGCTCGGGGACCAGCCACCACCCCAGAGAATCTAAAGTCGGAGGGGACAGAACAATCTTTGCGTCCAAGGCCGCCCCCAACCTGAGTTGATGCTGGAGAACCTCCCACTGAAGGGCCCGAGAGTGCAACTGTGCCCAAGGAACTGCTGGGATACAGGACGTGAGGGAGCCCAAGAGAGACATAGCCCTCCTTAAAGTCACTTGAGGAGAGTCCCGTACTGCAGAAAGGGATGACTGAAGACGCAATTGTTTGTCGTCCGGAAGGAGGCAAAGCTGAGACTGTGAATCCAGAATCATCCCTAGAAACAGCTGACGCATGGCGGAAACTAGCCGCTGACTTTTCCAGATTGACAATCCATCCCAGCTGACCCAGGGAAGACTGAACCATTTGCAGACGGTCGAGGCACTGATCCCTGGAGTCCCCCACAATCAGCAAATCGTCCAGATACGGAATAATCAAAATCTGCTGACGTCGGAAGTGAGCCATCACTTCTGCCAGCAGCTTCGTGAAAATCCGAGGAGCCATCGCCAGCCCGAAGGGGAGAGCCCGGTACTGGAAATGGCAGAGGGAGCCCCCCATATACAGAGCGAACATCAGAAACTGCTGGCGGTGACGGTGAACCGGAACATGGTAGCATGCGTCTTTCAGATCCAGCACCACCATGAAACAAGTTGGAAACAATAACCTGATTGCCGACTTCAAAGTCTCCATCTTGAACGAACGCTGCACCAGAAAGCTGTTCAGGTGTTTCAGGTTTATAAGCGTCGGGAACGAGCCGTCTGGCTTTGGCATGAGAAACAGCGTGGAATAGAACCCCCTGCCGCATTCAGCTGGAGGAACCGGGGAAACAACCCCTTTTTTCACAAGGGCCCGTACCTCGCCTATCAGAAAATTGCATTTTTCTGGACTGCTGACAGACATAATCACCAGGGACCCCACAGGAGCCGAAGCGAACTGCAGTTTCAACCCGTCTCCGAGAAGAGCGAGAGCCCAATCGCAAGCCCCAATTCCGGACCAGGCTGGGAGAAAGTGGGCAAGCCTTCCTCCCACCTGGAGCGAGCTGTCACTTAGACTGGAGCTTCTTGTCAAAGGAGGAACCCTTGAAAAGAAACCGACTTCTTGTCTCTCTCCTGTCGGCCCAAGAATCTCGGTCCGACGAGGGGACCTCCGCTTGGCAAACCGCGGCTTACGAAAGGAACACCACGGAAGGTGGAAGCCGGAATCCCGGAGGGAAAATTTTTTTATTGTCACTAGCATGTTCCAAGATATCATCCAGCGGTTTGCCAAACAGAAAATCACCCGTACAAGGTAAAGAACACAACTTAGACTTCGATTGGACATCACCGGGCCAGGCCTTCAACCATAAGGCCCGACGAGCAGCATTAGAGACGGACGTAGCATTCGCCGCCAATTTCAGGGAGTCGGCCGAGGAATCCGCCAGAAAAGCTGCCGCAGAAAGAGTCAAAGGAAAGGAAGACAAGATATCCTCCTTAGGAGCCTCGTCCCTCACCTGAGCCTCCAACTGCTGCAACCAAATCATGAGGGACCGTTCAACTGATGTGCCCGCAATTGAGGGACGAAAGATGCTAGCAGTGGATTCCCAGGAATTATGCAAGTAGCCATCTGCCTTCCTGTCTAGCTGATCCTTCAAATTCCCTAAATCCTTAAAGGGGAGAGAGGAACGCTAGACACCTGGGCCACAGCTACGTCAAGCTTGGGGGATTTATCCCAGGAAGTAGTGGCCTCCTCATCAAAGGGGTACTTCTTTTTAGCCAAATAGGAAAGAGAGCCCTTCTTATCAGGCTTAGTCCAATAATCCACAATTAAGGCCTGGACCCTCTGATTTAAAGGAAAAGTCAGTTTCTTTTTGGAAGACAGACCACTGAACATTAAATCCTCCACCGATGAGGGGTCACAGGCATCCACCAACCTCATAGTTGAATGGACGGCTTTTATAAAAAATCAGTGTCTTTACGTGGAAAACACGGCTTCCCATCCCCGCGGTCATCTGAGGAGGAAGACGATGAGGAGGACGAGGCAGAGGATGAGCGAGACTGGCATCTCCCTTGTGAGATTTACAAGCGGCACGGTCAGAACCAGAGGAAGAGCCCTGGACGTCTTCCTCTTACGCCCCCTATCCTTCCCGGATTTCTGCAGGGCCTTAAATTCTTCCCTCACCAAATCCCTAAGGCTAGAGGCCAGACTGGGGACAGCGTCTCTCACAGTCTCTTCAATGCAAGGGGCACACAAGTCTTTAGTACAATCATCAGGAAGAGGGACTTTGCAGATAGCACACTCCTTATGCCGCTGTTTGGCAGCCTTTTTCTTGCTGTCCTAAAAACACAGCAAGAAGGCGGTGTAAATACAGACAGCACAGCCTGAAGGCACTCACCCACCAGATGCATACCGATTTCCGGGGGGCTTTAGGGTCTACATCCATCCGGAATCCCTTCTGTGAGGACTTGTGGCCGCCACCAGACTGCTGAGGCTCCCCCACGTTGGGAGCCGAAAGGGACTGCTGCTCCATCCCTCCGCTGGACAACAGGCCGGCTTTGCCCTCTGTGCACTGCCCCACACCACCGGGAACTGCTCCAGCGTTCCCTGCTTTCCGAACGCTGGGCGCCGCCATCTTGGCCCGCACTGATCATGCGCGAATGTCACTTCCGGACCGCCCCAAACCGGAAGTAGCGGCTCCCGGCGCGAAATTCAAACCTGCCACCGGAAAAAACGCTCCCAGGCCCCTTACAGACCCAGGAACGCTGCACCCAGCCCGTAAACGATCCTCTTCACCCGGGGCACAGTACTGCAGGGCAGCCACCAACCGTGCATCTGTGACACCCGGGCGGCGACAAGGGCCAGAGAACAAGCCTCTGGTGGCCCTCTAGAAGACCCTGTGCCCTCCACCACCGTAGGGGATACCCCGTGGAGGAGCCTCTGCACCCAAGTCCGGAGCCACTGCCTAGGTAAGGACAGCTCTTCCAGCTACCGGGTCAGGCCAGGACCGCATGAGCTTCAGAGGTCTCCCACCTCCAAGACAGGAAACCTAAACTGAGGTCCAGGAGAGGTCCCGCCTTTTTTATCTCAGAGGTTTCCTGTCTTGGATGGGCGGGTCCTCTCTCTCAGGTGGTGCTGTCGTGGCGATGATGGAAAAATTAACATCAAATATCTTAAAGATGCAAAACTCTTAAAGGAAATCTGTCAAAAGGTTTTTGCTACCTCATGACATAATGTAATCAAGGAGATTCTGCATCCAACAATATATCACTTAGCTTACTCCCTGCAGTCGTTCTGTCACAATCAAACCATTGAGCTTTAAGCATGCAGACTAGCTGAGAGCTGCCCCCGCCCACGCTGGGCTCTGTATATACAATGTCTATAGACAGACAGCTGCCCCCTCCCACACCAAGCCCTGTATACACAATGTCTATAGAGAGCTGCCCCGCCCACACCAGACTCTGTATATACAATGTCTATAGACAGCTGCCCCCGCCCACACCAGGCTCTGTATATACAATGTCCATACCTAGAGAGCTGCCCCTGCTCACACCAGGCTCTATATATACAATGTCTATAGACAGAGCTGCCCCATCTCTCCCTGTATACAGATTCTGTATTGACAGTGAGGTGTCAATCACAGCAGTGTGTCACCGCCATGTGCATGACTTTCTAGTCCTAAAATTCTAATCACAGGGTAATAAATCCTTTAGGTTATGTAAAGAATAGCAGGCACACAGATGAGGTTATAATTTTTTTTAAACTTTTACACAGCATTGCTGTCAGCTTCCCTTTAATATGTATATTATGAGTAACAGCCAGCAAAAGAATACTATAAATGGTAGAGTAAGAAAAGCATGGCTTCATGGGTTGTATCCAGTATTAAAGCTTAGCTCCAATTAAGTGACTTGTGTGATACTATTTTTGATCCAATTATACATGAAATGTTGGAAAAGCAGATTATCAAGTTGACACTGCATCTATACATTACTACATTCCTATGTAGCAATTTGCATTTTATAATGTCTTTATAAGCATTGAATATCTCAACCTTCTTTTAACCTAATGTAGGGTGCTTTCACACTACGATTTATTCATTTCCGATGCTGTCCGATAAAAATCGGACAGCATCGGACCCCATGCATCCCTATGGGGATTGGGTCAGATCGGATGTGCACTAAATGCCATCCGATTTGGTCCGATCCGATTATGTCCGATTTTTGCGGATTTTTTTCCAGTGAAAAAAATCGTTGCCTGCAACGATTTTTTCATCCGATTACAAAATCTGACAGACTCGGATCAGACCAAATCGGATGGCATTTAGTGCACATCCGATCTGACCCGATCCCTAACATGGGGCCCTATGGAGAAGGGTCCGAGGAAACATCTGATGTCTCCTCGGACCCGATTTTACTGTACTGAGCATACTCAGTACAGTAAAACTGCTCAACTAGGAGCGCATGGGTTAAAAAAACAAAACAAAAAAGTTCATGCTCACCTCCCCCCGAGCCCCCGCCGTCTCCAGCCGTCTTCCTTAAGGCTCCCGGTGGCTCCCGCAGGCTGCCGGTGTCTGCAGAGGTCTTCTGCAGTTCAGGACCTGCGGTGATGTCACAGTTACGTGACCGCGGGTTCACCATGGTAACCCGTGGTCACATGACTGTGACATCACCGCAGGTCCTGTGTACTGCAGTAGAAGACCTCTGCAGACACCGGCAGCCTGCGGGAGCCACCGGGAGCCTTAAGGAAGACGGCTGGAGACGGCGGGGGCTCGGGGGCAGGTGAGCATGAACCTTTTTCTTTTTCCTTTTTTTCAGCCTCCGGCTATGATTTTATGCCGGAATCGGGTGCCTATTTGGCACCCGATTCCAGGCATCAGAAGGGAGCCGATGCTGTCCGATTTATATCGGACAGCATCGGCTCCCTAAAAATCGTAGTCTGAAAGCACCCTTAGAGTGGAAAAATACCAGCAAAGTGTGTTCTTTAATTTTAAGCCAAACACTGCCCCCCAGTGGACTCCTTGAGATCCATTCACTCTCATTGTAGGCAATGAGCAAATCTCCAAATACTCAAATGAGTCTGGGAAGACATTCGGCCTGAACTCATCAAGGTTTTTACACTAGAATTTTGGCTTCAAATGCTTGGAAATATTGCAAAGTTTTGGTGCAACTTGAGACTGTGGTAAAATGTCACAACTTCTGGCAGCGTAACACCATTCCTGCAAATTCAAATTCATGATGAGCAACATCACAAATCTGGCTGGAGTAGGACTTGTGCCGCGAGACAGACAAAAGGGAGCAGAGCAGAGGCGAGGGGACAAGAGAGCGCGCGAGAGACAAGAGAGCGCGCGAGAGACAAGAGAGCGCGCGAGAGACAAGAGAGCGCGCGAGAGACAAGAGAGCGCGCGAGAGACAAGAGAGCGCGCGAGAGACAAGAGAGCGCGCGAGAGACAAGAGAGCGCGCGAGAGACAAGAGAGCGCGCGAGAGACAAGAGAGCGCGCGAGAGACAAGAGTAGCGTGCGAGAGAGCAAGAGAGCGTGCGAGAGGCAAGAGAGCGTGCGAGAGACAAGAGAGCTGCAAGACAAGAGGAGCGCAACAGAGAGACAAAGCGAGCAGAGCGAGCAAGACACAAGTGAGGAGACACAAGTGAGTGAAACACGAGACAAAAGGGGAGACACCGAGTAAGAGAGAATGAGACAAAGCGAGAGACAGAATGCATTAGACAGACAGCAGGACAAAGAGTGAGAGAAATAGCAAGACCAAGAGACAAAGAAAGTGGATTGTTATAATAAAAATGTATTTGTAAAATAATGAATTACTCTTGAAAATTTTAACAGTAGAGTTTATTTTACCAATTTTTTTCATATAAAGAGCAGATTAGCAGAATATTGTTATTTGTACAAAGTAGAAATGAATAAGTGCATCAGATCACTGCATCCATAGGCCAAATGATGTCTGGTTTATGATGGGTTGGCTTATTCAAGGTTATAAAGATAACTTCACTGCTCCAGGAAATAATTTGTGTATGACACAAAAAAGATAGATAACATGAGTTATATAGGAAGATGTTTTATGCAGATTGGTCACAGGATGGGTGTTTTTACTTAACAGAGATTAAGGCAATTTCTATATAAGAATATGAACATTTGACTTTCCAAGGTTACTCTACATCCCGGCAACATTGAATGTTCATCACTTTGGATACAGCAGTAAAATCATTAGGCACATTTAAAGTTCTTGATTTTTGGCTTGGTCCATATAGTGGATAATAAAGGTTCAGTGCTTTACAAGTCTCTTTGGTCTTTGAGTTGTACTGAAGCAAAGGTCAGCTCTGCCCGGGGGTCTCCGAAGGCTGCACAGAGGCGTAGCTGTGGGTAGATTGTCGATTGAAGAATGAGGCCGCTCTTTTTGGCTTCACACGTTTAATTTCTGTACCTAACAGACAAAAGAAGGCAAAATGTGAATCAATATGATGAGTCACATATTTGTAATTATAGTACCAGTATTGTACCATAGCTTCACCTAATGCTAGCTCATACTTAACTTTATTTGTGAGAAAACCCCTTTAATTGTTAAGTTCACTTTAATTAATACAGTGCTGTGCAAATTAATTGAGACAAAGCATTTTTTAAGTAAAATCATAAGTTGGTTACCAGTCAGTGATTCAAACCAGTTTTAACTGCTTTGAACAGGTGTGAGTGTACAACCTTGAGTAACAAAATGTGGTGTGACTGGTTTTAGTCAGAAAATAACAGCTATCTGCCCCCTCATCTTCAGTGGAGAGCTTGTTTCTGTGAGGAGTGGTTTAGTGGACTTTTTCTCAATGTGATTCATGCCTGTAAAAATGGATGTTACTCCACGGAAGAGGTCTAGAATTATTACTCTTAATGAACATACATGTCTGACTGTAAGAGAAATCGCTTCCACTGTTGGTATTGGAAAATCTACCGTTTCAAGAATAATTCACACACAATGAAACTGGATCGTTTTCTCAAAAATGAAAAGGGGAATGTGGAAGAAAAAGGAAAACGACACCAAGAACTGATAAAACACTTCTCAGCAATAGTAAAACTAATGCAAGAAAAGCAAGTAAAGACTTGATTTGTCCCAAATAATTAGCACAGCACTGTATTGGAATAATAATCATTTCCACAATTGGATGTGTTTTATATATATAAAAAAAAAAATAAAAAAAATGTTCCTGTCCTGAGATAATCTTATATATGTGTCCCTGCTATGTACGGTGTAATGGATGTGTCTGACTACAGAGGGACGTGACCTGATCATACCACATCTCCTGTGCTGAGATAATCTTAAAACATAATTGCTTTATGGCCACTTCCGTCCAGTTGTAACACTAGGTCACTTCCGGTTGCCACAAGGCAAGGTATAATTACACACCCACTTGGGTGTAACAGTATGGCGTTCGCTGCTGGTAGTGCTGCCTGCCATATACTACCACCAGCAGAACCCCGGCACCCCCAACCACCTTCCACCCCCCCTCTGTTGTCACCCTGGCTGGCTTTACCAATGCCGGCTGCTGAAGGCTTCAGGAACACACTCTCAGTCTGTGAAGCGGGTCATGTGACAGGGCAGCCTGTGTGACGTCACACAGGCTGCCCTGTCACATGACCCACTTGCCAGAATTAGAGTGTGTTCCTGAAGCCTTCAGCAGCCGGCATCGGTAAAGCCAGCCAGGGGTGACAACAGAGGGGGGCGAGGGGGGATCCGGGCAGGGGTGAGAACACAGTGGGGCCAGGTGGGAGCAGAGACAGCGCACACGGGGGAGACTGGCACAGCGATGAGCGCCAGCACACAGACACCACCCTCCCGTAGCAATAGCATTGGGCCCACATCTAGTCTTATGTGTCCCTGCTATGTACTGTGCAATGGATGTGTCTGACCATACAGGGCCATGGTCTGATCATAGCACATCTCCTGTGCTGAGATAATCTTATACATGTCACCCTGCTATGTACTGTGATTTATCCACTGCTGTTCACACTCATGATCGCCCGATCTTTCATCATGATATCTGTACGAGGTATGTCCAGCTGGTCCTGCTGTAATTTAAGCTTTGTTCCAAGCTAGAAAGGGGACTTTCTCTTACTGCCTTGTGGCAAAGTAACTGGAGATATGCATAAAGTGGGCTCTGTGTAATAGCCAAGCAATTACCCTTCTGTGCATCAGCTGGGACAGTGGAGGGGGTGGTGAAGAGTTAATCAGCCCCTTCATCAGCTCATTTGTTATGTGCCAACACGGGGAGGAGAGGATAGTGGTGGCGCTCCCTATCTGTGCCAAAGCAAATCCTGATGTGCAGTGTGACCAGTGAAGCATTTGGGGTTCTGGGCTGATCTCACAAGTACAATAGTTAATTTTATAAACTAGAATTTTAAACAGTTTGATTCTCTTGCAGGATTGTATTCACTGGTTGTCTTTGAAGACTTAATACAAAACAAACTGGAAGACAAAGTAGTGCAGAGTAGGTTCTTATCTGCGTAAACAGGGGAGAACACAAAGGTAAGAAGCTTCACCATGCATAGGGTGCTTTCACATTACGATTTTCTTGGATCCGTGGCTGTCCCTTGTAAAACGGACAGCCACGTATCCGATTTGGCCCCATGTATCCCTATGGGCCACGGATCGGATTTGGCCTTACTGCCACCTGATTGTCAGATCCAATTCTGTCCGATTTTTAGCTGTACCCAAAATCGGAGACTGCTCCGATTTTGGGCACAGCTGATCAAATTGGACTAAATCTGATCCGCGCCCATTAACATGGGGGTCTATGGAGCACATGTCAGAGGAAACACAGGATCGTCGCTGTCGGGATCGCTGGTGAGATGTCAGTCAGATCTCACCAGCGACGAAGCAATGATCCGGTATGATACGGAGGTCATTGGGACCCTGTTTCTCAGACCTGTAGTATTGAGGTCGTTGGTCGTTGTTCCTGTCAAACACACCGATGCATGCTGCCCAGCGAGACCCAGCGATCAAAAAATGGTCCAGGCGACACTAACACGACCAGCGATCTCACAGCGGGGCCCGGTCGCTGCTAAGTGTTAAACATAGTGAGATCGCTGGCGAGGTCGCTGTTCGTCACCAAATTTGTGACTCAGCACAATCTTGCTAGCAATCTCGCTTAGTGTGACAGGGGCTTAAGATTCCATCTCCATCAGGACACACATGTGATTTTGTCTTGACGAAGTAGATAGAATCTCAAAAACGCGTTGACCAAGAAAATCACAATGGAGGAATCCTTTTATTTTATTTTCTTCACAGCAGCGCAGAGTTTAACCCTTTCTACTACTGCCTTCACGTGTCATCTTTAGGGAGCGCTCCTGACGGTTCACAGTTCAGACCAGTGCCATAGACTTGCCTTAGGCCAGAGCTGTGCACTATCCGATTATGCAGCAGGATCACAGGATCACTAAAGAGCTGGTGTGAATGGCGTTCACTCAAAGAGTTTTTTTGAGGTGCTAGTGAAGGGGTAGTGGAGGCCCATAGTCAGATCAGGAAGAGAATCAGTGCACACAGGTTTTTGGTTGCAAAAGTGAAAGTTTTCTTCTATTTAGCCAAAACAACATGCGACTTTGGCAAACGCAACGTTTCGGTCGCCACCTCGGGGCCTTTTTCAGAGTCGCTGGGATGTTATAGAGCTTACGGTGCTTATGTGGAAGCCTTGTAGTAGATTGGCGTATGTCAGGAGGAAATGCTGTTGGTAGGTGCATGTACAACAAGGTTACGTTGAGTTATAGTAAATATGGTCTTGTGTGGGTAAAAATTACTGCAGCCCCTTTTGGAAAAGTATGAATTTACATATGCCCACCTGTGGCTTCTTTTTTTGAGTAATGGGGGGTGATGCTTAGACCGTCCCGCTTGAAATGTACATCCCACCTCCTGTAGGATATAAGGTTCCTAAGTACTTCTAGGCAATGTTGTTCTGTGTGACTTGCAATATGGAAGGTAAGTATACAGCATCTAGCAGCTGTGTGGTAGCCTGCGCTGTGGCAAGACAGGGTCACTAAAGCGCCCAAATCCTGCACTCAAGTGATCCGCCAGCTTTAGATCAGTGGTAAGACGGCTGTAATAAAAAGAGCTTGTGCACGTTTCATACTTGCCCACAAGACCAGAGACTTACCGTCATCGACATAATCTATTGTGGTGAGGTTTTTAATGCGATTACACACAACGCTTTCCTGTCTGCGTAACTTGCTGCGTTTCTCGGAATCTTGTGAAATCCCAGGAATAGTTTCTGGAGACGACAAGTCATGACCTTGACTCAGCTCTATGCAATACTCGATCAGGCCACTCATCAGCTCAGCCTGCAGAAATACAGAAAACTAGTCTCATTCAATCCTGTCAAACTTTACAATGTTCAGGTTACAATATATTGGAATTGGTACAAAAAAAAAAAAAAAAGTCTTTTTACATTTTCTACTATAATGGTGCCTGTAAGGGTACCGTTACACGCAGAGATATCTGAGCGATATCGCTGATACGTCACGGGTTTTGCATCGCTCAAATGACATCGTTAGGATGTCATTGCGTGTAAAACCGAGATATGGGTGCGATAAATCATTGGATTGCTGATCGCAGATTTGAGAGCTTGTTCTTAAATCAAGCGATCTGCGATCAGCAAACCTGCTGCATATTTGTGTGTGACACCGCAATAACATCAAGTGTTAGATTTCTGGGATTCCTGTAGGCGTGCCTTGGCATTGTGTTTTTCGCGCCCCGTCTGTGCAGATTGGTGGCCACTACTGCGTTTTAATTGGCTGGCGTTGTTGAATGGCAAAGGCCGCCATACGTGATCTCCCGTGCATACATCAAGATACTCCTTGGCATTTGTTATTCTGCTAAATCCAAGTAAACACATGCAAACAAGGAGACGCATTAAAGTGTTATTCTTATTTTGTAGCGGTGATGTCCCCGCTCTGTTTCCCAAAATATATATATATTTTTTTTTTTGGTGTCCTTGACATATATGTGGTTATTGTTCAATGTGCTCATGTTCCTTTATTTGCTAGCCCACAAATGTATGACGCTACATGTGGCCCATATATTATGAAATAAACAAATATGGAAACTCTAATGACGTCCTTGCTCCTGTATGTCAGCCACATTGTTCCCCAAACTAGGTCAACATATATGATTTAACCTCAGATATGCAAATAACACACATTTTTACACATAACCAAGCAGATACAGTTGCATTCACACATACAAATGTATGTGTATGTACATCTACACATTGGCGTCATCATAACACATACATACATAGTTGCAGATGCAACTACTTCTCAGCCATCATACTTAATATGAATGCAAACACATCTACATCGTCTAAGTGCTTAGGGTCCCAAACCACTCAACCATAGGCCATGCACGAGCGTTTGTGTGTGACACTTTGGGAACGCATCAATGGCTTGCAAAGGCGTCATGAAATGCCAAAAAAACAAGAATGACATAATGGTTGAAAGGGCGACAGCGCACAGGAAGTCGCTATCTTGCCAGACAAGGCTGACCAATGGTAACGCAGTTGTGGCCACCAATCGGAGATGTCGATGCGCGGTAAAAAACAATCTGCCACACTAGCTCCTAGCCTGTGTCCAGACTACGCCCACATTGTGGTAGGATTTGTTCATGTAGTTGCTGTGTCACAACGTGACGGCAACATCGCTCGCTGGGTCTTTTGGGCTATGTCTGGATTGAACACAAAACAAAACAGAAAAAATGCAGGGTGTGAACACACCCCAATACGGCAATTTATATGTGGAATCACATAACCTGTACACTTACATACAACCATGTGACAATTGGGTGCGCTACACAGTGAAAGTTCTGCCATTATATTCAGTATAAGGATTGCGCCTATTTGCCTCTGTCTCTAGAATGGGATACTCACCGAATAATGCGGCAATAGGGGCAGCCAAAGCATTAAAGGAAACCAGACAAGAGATTTATGCTGCCTTAACCATGGCAGCAGTGTATGCATTACTGTAAAGGCTGCGGTGTGTCAGAGACGTCATACTCTTAAAAGGCTGCTGAGTCTGTGTGTCTCGGATGACTAGTCCAGGGCAAATGTCCATCCCCCCATGGTCTCTGCTCATGTGTGTAAAAGGATTGAGCTGCCAATCCATGTAATTACGGCAGGAGGATGAGGCCGGGTGTCCTTCCTTGAACTAATCATCTGAAACGCACAGATTTTAAAAACTCCCTTTGCAGGTCTGTATATATAGGGAAAAACACAAGCAGCACGCTGGGCCTGATATGTCTATACTTTCCATCTACATTGCTGGGGTATGTGCACACTTGATGGTGCAGAAATATCCACATCTCATGGTAGGAAAAAGATAGTAACAAAAACGCACCTTTTTGGTGCAGATTTTTCCCCATACATTAGAATGAGTGACATCTGTAACAAAAACAGTGAGATATATACTAGAGCATCTCAATGTAATAGAATATGATCAAAAATCAATATCATATTGCCATGTCTCTGGGAGCCCTGAATGCGTTGACCAATAAATCAATATTATAGTCACCCTTTGATGTCTGATGGAATACGGTAGCGCGGTGTTTAACTCTTCATCCTCCCCACTTCAATTTTTTAAGACCTTTGTGTTTTCATTGGCTGTAAGCCATAATCATGAACATCAACAGAAATAAACACATGAAATAGATGCCTCTGTGTGTAATGACTCTATATAGGCAAGATCACATGACTGTGACATCAACAGAGGTCCTTCAGCTAAATGCACACAGCACCAGGAGCCAGGTACTGCAGACCACTTACATCAACACACCCTACACTCACCTGCACACGTCACACTCTGCCCTGCACTCACGTCACACTCACCTCACACTTAGCCCTACACTCACCTTGCACTGACCTTACACTTAGCCCTGCACTCACCTTGCACTGACCTCACACTTAGCCCTGCACTCACCTTGCACTCACGTCACACTGTCTCTAACCAAAACCCGCTGATTGTTCGCACTGGCTGGGCGCAAACAATCAGCGACGCAGGATTTCCGTTACAGCGAAACAGGCACAGTCCGCCTGGTCTCACGGCCCCCCTCCACTCGGTCTCCTGCCCGCTGCTCACCCGCTCCATGCTCCCTCCCGGCCGCCGCTCCATGCTCCATCTGCCCGCCGCTCACCATGCTATTATTCTTCTTCTTTTCGTGGCATAGACTCCAGAAATTCAAAGGCCGGGGGTGGGGGGTGGAGCTACCAAAGGGGGCGTCGTAATGGCTGTGAACAAGGGCACGCCCACCACATCAGGGCTATGCGCTTGGACAAGCCTACTATGATGCCTCCTGTTAACTCCGCCCCCTGAGGCCTTGGAATTGTTGTAGTCTATGCTGGAGGAAGAAGAAGAAGATGACATGCTAGGGTGAGAGGCGGCTGGACAGAAGCTTGGAGCGGGTGAGAACTGAGGGGGCCACCTCTGCATACCCGCACCACCGCACACCGCACCCCGCACATCCGCACCGCCGCCACCACATATTCTAGAATACCCGATGCGTTAGAATCGGGCGACCATCTAGTAACTGTATAATCATTTACGGGAACATTTTACAATTGTCTGAGCTACAGAATGATAATGTATAATTAAAAAAAAAACGGATGGTCAGTGTGCTGTCTGACATTTTGTCGCACCCATTGACTTGCATTAGTGGCTGTCGCACATGAATCGCATACTGTTGCAGCATGTTGCAACTTTTTTTCTCATTCAGATTCTGGATGAGAAAAAAAGCGGATGTCATACGTTAAAATGTTCTCATTCTCCAACATTGGTCCGAGGGCAATGCATATTTTGTCGCATTGCACTTGTCCATTTTTCATGCCGGTGTGTCCTTCCCATTTATGAAATCCAGCTGTTTAAGGAAATGGTCAGAACTCACTGGATGACAGGCAGAACTTCATGTATTAGACACGACTAAAAGTACATGGATACAGGAACAGGAAGAAAAATGACAGCAAAACAAACAACTGCCATTTCACACCACACTATGCTTCAATGGAAACGGTTGTTGGCTTTGCTGTCATCCTCCCTCCTGTTCCCGTGTCCATGTGGTTTTAGTTGTGTCTAATACATGAAGTTCTGCTTGTCATTCGGTGAGTGCTGTCCGTTTCCTTACGTGGCTGGATATGATTTTTCATTTTTCCTGTGGAATATTGCTTATTGGACTGAGGTAGGGAGGATTAGGGTGATTGATGGGTTTGGTACTCCTCAGTCACATCTCCCTAGTCCCACCTTAGTAATTCATTCATTTGGTTGAGGCCTTTATAAGAGCAGGTTCACAGGGCTCTGTAGACGTCTTTTATTTGTTTTATAATTACCTGAAGAAGGCTACATTGTAACCGTAGTAGAAAGACGTTGTTTGTTCTGTGTTCTAATAAATAACGTAGAACGATTTTTCGGAGCAGGAATAATTCCACAAAAATTCAGGATCCTCCTGAGGTGAAGCCTCATTGGTCAGATTTTCTTTACCTATTTTCACTTTATTGGCCTGGATGCGATTGGATTGTATGAATTTCCCTTCTCGTGTTCTGTATAGACTTGGGGTTTACTATAATGGTGGGAAGTGTCCAATCCTCTGCAGTTAGATAGGATTCCTATTTAGGAATACCTATCATTGCAAAGTGTATCATTATGTGTTTTACTCTATTCGATAAACATTATTTTTCCCCCTAAACGTTTGTTGACATTTTATCAATATCTTTTTTGCATCTCGACAGGAAAAAAGAAAAAAAAAAAAATAGTAACAAAAACATACCTTTTTGGAGCAGATTTTTACCATACATTAGAATGAGTGAAGTCTGCAACAAAAACACTGAACTATAAACATACTGCAGATTTAAATCTGCACAAAACTGAGGTGTGGAGTTCCGTTACTCAGAGAAAGTAAACATTTGGTCTTGGAAAGAGTGAAAAAGTGTCAAATATCTAAAGATGCAGCAAAATTCAAGCCGTGCCAAAAAAAAAAAAAAGCCACAATGAAATCCAGTAATCTCATATATTTATAGGGCATGAAAAAAAAATCTGATCTAAACCCAGATACATGTATTCCTAGAACACACAGGATTTGTACCTGCTTAGAATAGATCTTCAGTAACTTATTTACTGGTGTTCCTTCATTGTCTCCATCAAACTCAAGCCACAGAATGTGTTCCTCCTCATCGGGGTACGTGTGATCCCACGACAGCTCCAGATACTTCAAACTGAGCAGGACATGCTGGAAGAGAGAACATGGGGAGGAGGCAGCGTCAGTCCACACCATTACTCAACAATTCTAAACTATGGAACAATGGAACAGAAATAAAAAAAACAACCATGAAGTGTAAAGGGGCTGAAAAGCCGCAATAGAGATTTACAGGCAGAATAGAGAACGGTAAGAATAATGATGTCAGGGATTTTCACTGCCGCCACCCGCCGGGATACAACAGACAGATTCATTAGTCTTGGAAATGACCGGAGGCAATGACATCCTGTTCTTCGGTCACCTGACCTCTGAGGCCTGTGATTGGCTACTGAGGTCAGGTGACTGCATATTCATTCTATGACATTCTGTTCCAGTCACCTGACCCCTGAGACAATCACAGGCTTCATAGTCTATAAAGTTTTGGTGAGGCTGAACAATCCTTATAAAAATGAGTCAGAACAAAAAAGCATTTACGATAGAAGATGGTAGATGTTACTGATGAGATTCTATGTAAATAGAAGGGGAGGAGGGGCAAAACTCTGCCTCTAACCCCTCCTTCTGCATTTACGCTCCTCCCTCTAACCCTCCCTTAGCCTCTAGCTCCTCCCGTCATTGAATCTTTTCATTAACAGCTGCCATCTCCTATGTAAAGTAACGGTACAGTCTTCACTGAACATACATTTTTACCAAAGAATTGAGAATTTAGATAATAAATCATCAATCCTGGCAGAGAAAGAAGCAACTTTCATAAGATATATTACAACAGTAGCTTATTTTCATGTGTACTATTGATTTAATAAATAAAAACTAAAGCAATGGTTACACTTTAAAGTCAATGAAAAAAAAAACTGAAAACAATATAGAACAACAAAGTTCCCCTGGAGAAAGCGTCAGAAATTTACACATGAAACGCGCGTCGGGGTCTCGTACTGGCAGGTGACACCATGGTGTATTACCACTTGCTCCTTCGCTTTGTATATCACATCCTTTATCTTATTTATTCTTTGTGTGTTTATACTTTTTATGGATTTGTATTCAATACATGTTTTATTTTTTGGTGCATTTAAACTCCACACTCCTCTTTTGTTTAGAATTGTTCATTGTGGAGATGCCATTTTATGATAACGGGGGTTGTTTTCCTCCTATGGCACCTTAACCTTTTAGAAAAGCACCAGATGGATTTTGCTCATCTAACAGAATAAAACAAGTCAATACTTAATATCGCCAAAAGAAATTGGACTATGCCTTAGGCTATGGTCACATTGGCATCGGGTGTTTGTTAAGATGGACCCGGCACAGAGCAGCATTACCACAGTGTAACACTGCTGGTCACGTTCAGCTGTCCGCTACAAAATAGCGCGAGATACAAACAAAGGCACTTTTGTGCCCGCATTTGAATGCGCTTTGGATCCCATCACCCATATAACTCTATGGAAGCGTTAACAGCATTACACTACGGTAACACTGCTCTATGCCGGATCCGTCCTAACAAACACCAGATGCCAATGTGGCCCTAGCCTAGCAAAGTTTGCTCATCTATCTTGAAGTGTTGACAAAGTCTACTACATGTGCAATAGGAAACAAACCTCAAAATAGAGCCACAAACATTTTTGTTGCAATATAACAAAACTAAACCTCAAGTGTCATCAAATAAGCCGATCTTAGATCTTCGCTCCTCCCAACCTCTGAGTCACCTCTAAAAAGGTAAAGGTGAACAGTCATCAATGAATTGTGGGTACTCCATACAGATGTAGGACCCCGATCTGCCGTCTTCACCATGGGATCTAGTGCTGTAGGATTACGATACAGTGACAGCCCTATATGCAATAACTTTATTTTTGTATGTATTACTGCTTTGTGACAATACTAGGAATATCAATTCTATGCCGTTACCTTACTTTGGTCCTCTTCACCCCTGTCCTGTGACCTCATTTTATTATGGACATGTGTCTGATAATACAGAGATATCAGGGTTTACTATCTGTGTACTGTGACGTCAGTGTGTTCATAGACTTTGTCTGTATGACGGTTTATTATCTATGTTGCCACTTGGTGTTTATGGCCCTACACTGTGACACGTCACCTTTTCCTTTTTTAGGATTATTCTCGTCCTGTGACTTTGATCTCATTCTCTTAGTTGTAGGACGTTACTGTCAGTAATAATCTTGTGCGATTCCCTGAACGTATGATGTATGTAATATTCAAAAGGTTTTCATACAAAAAGACAGAGCATGACGTGGCCTGACATTTCATCATTTACTTGTACTCCATGGACTGGGCAATTTTTTTTTTACTGTTCCAAAAACCATAAAATTTTAATATTTTTAATATTCCATTTTTCCACTGATATTATACGAGGTGTTTTTTTTTTTTTTTTTAGAAGCAAGTTGTAGTTTTGACTAACGTCATTCACTTTACCATACCGTCAATTGGAAAGCAGAAAAAAACTAAATTCTAAGTAGAATGAAATGGTGAAAAACAAAAATATTTAGCAGTTTTTTTATTTTGTTTTTACAGCGTTCATTCATTAAGCAGTAAAAATTAGGAGCAACATGATTTCCCGGGTCAGTGTGGCTGCGGCGATAACAAACTTGTTACATTTATTAAATTTAATTGGTGAAAGAATCTGAATTTTGTAAACAAGAAAAAAAATAAAGTAATCTATTCTTCTGCCATTTTGTGAATATTGTCATGTTTTCATGGATGGAGCTGTGTGAGGGCTCGTCGTTTGGTACAAATTTAGGTTACATGACACATTTTGATGCCATTTATAATATTTTTGGAGGCACAGTAAGTAAAAAAATAAATGAATTCTAACATAGATTGGACTTTTAAAGGAAGCTGGTAAGAATTACAAGTTTTTACATTAAAGTAAAAAACTTTTTTTTTTGTAACCTTTTTTTTTTTAAGCGCTTTTAGGGGACTTTAACATTTGTGAGTTTGATCGCTTTTGACCACAGTATATATACAGACACAGTCTTCAATGAAGCCCAGCCTGTGGCTGAGCTTCGCAAGTGGCAGCAATGGGGGCTCTCCACCGTGGACTCACAGGAGGGTCAATGCTGCACAAAATTATGAACCCCGGGAATCTGTGCATTATATACTGTCGTCAGATTGACATCTGCATGTAAGGGATTACCAGCAGTAATCTATGAGTTTAGCTCCAGTCGCTGTCTTTTTAGGTGGACGCCAGCTGTGTCACACAACCAGCAGTTGCTACATGGAGCAGGTTCAGCTGCCGAGCCCGCTCCTAGACGAGCGCCTGACCAGGACGTTACTGCACCCAACATCCAGAAGGGATTCAGTTACGCTACTCATTTAGCTTCAATTTCAAGGAAATTTATATTTTTTAGAGAATAAAAAAAAATGTTCAGTTTCACCACGTCTGGATTTCTATGAGATGTCAAGAAACAAACATACCTTCTCCTTGCGATCTATGACGGAGACACCTTCCATATTAATGGCTACAGATACAGGTTTACGACCATTCCTGTTGAGAAAACCTTGAGACGGCTTGTCTACTTCTCCTTGAAAAAAGGCACATCTGAAATCAAGATGAAGGCAGAGTAAGGAGGTGTTCACATGGGGCAGAAATGCTACATTTTGTTTGTTTTCTGCTCTTTATCTGCAGGAGCCGAATCAAAATACACAATCTTCTCTGAATATTGCTTATTTATGCATTTTCCCAGTTATGTAAAGCAGCGTAATTTAGTGCATTTTTTTTAGTATAAAAAGACTGATTCTTCCCTTTAACTGGAACTTTTTTTTTTATACAGCTCCCAATAGAAGCCTTTACTGAGAAAAAAATCCACAAACTAAAATCAAACCAAACTCACACCTTATGGTACCTTTACACGCCGCTACAACATGGTAGAAACAACCGGGTGCTTCACGTGCACGAGCACGCACGAACGGTTACAAACGGTACCCGCACCGTCTTTACACGCCGCTATAAGGTGCTTTACAAAAGGTTGAATCTCTCTCTGGATGCACTGCCGGGTGCCTAAAGTTACCTTCTGAAAAGCACCTTACCTCATTTACACGCCACTACAGAGGGTAATATGGGAGGACCTGGTGCAGCTGGAACAACACATAGGCGTGCCAGAATTGTGGATTACGAGAATTTCGTACGCTGATAGGACAACGCAATAGCATCATGATTGGCCAGCCAGCGCAGGAGGCTGACTAATATATGACGCTCAAGCAATTGTGTAGTGTGACTGGTCAGCTCATTAAATATGCCGCCCTATGCAGCGACTACCAATCGTAAGGCAGGAGCTTCCTCAAATGATCGCTGAAGGGGGGGTGGTTTCCCGGAGCCTGTGTCACGCCCCAGGTAGATAGCAAGGTGTCGAAACAACCCTCCTGTTCCTTATTTACACGCCGATACAGGCCGCTACCATCGGCTTGAAATCAACCTGTTTTAGAGCACTGCTCTGAAACAGGCGCCGCAAGTGACGGGTGGAAACAACCGTCTTTACACGCCGCTACCTCGGGTTGATTTGGCGGTGCAAGATACATTTCTCTCATCTACCCGGTTGTTTCCACCATGTTGTAGCGGCGTGTAAAGGTACCATATATGGTATTTTTATCTGCGGAGTGAAATAAGTTTTCATGGAATCACATCCACTTTTCTTGGACAAATAAACACAGAAGACATCTTTTTGCACAAAAAAACCCAGAACAAAATACAAAAGGAAAACTGCAGAGTTGACGCTACGTGAGAACAACGGTGTAAAGCTGTGCTGTAACCCTGAGATTCCCGGAGCAAATGACAGACTCCTCGTCATCTCACCTACCCATAGTAAGGAAGCTCATGACACTTCTTCAGATACTCTCTGCAGTTACCCATGTCTCCGTCCTCAAGGGAGACGTTTTCTGTGGCCGCTTTGTACGTATTCACCAGAGTCTCCTCGAACGTCGTCTGACGATTCCCTCGATTTCGAAATGCAGTGAGTATTCCCATTTTCTTTTTGCATAAATAAGAAGGAAGAAAGGAATCCAGCTGAGGTCTGTAAGAAGCAGGAAAAAGGAGATTTTTGTGTACTCACCGTAAAATCCTTTTCTCTTAGCCTCTAATTGGGGGACACAGACCGTGGGTGTTATGCTGCTGTCCACTAGGAGGCGACACTAGGCAGAATCTGAAAAAGATTAACAGTGACTCCTCCTCTGCAGCATTAACCCCTGAAGCAGGAAGTGATTCTCCAGTTTTGTGCTAAAGCAGTAGGAGAGTTAACAGATAATAACAGTGACACAGGAAGTCTACGCAGGTAACCTGTGTAAACAAATATAGTTAACAAGGTAATAACAGTGTAACAAGGCCTGAATCCAAACAGGCACGTGTGTAAACAGTTAAGGGTTAGCAGAGTAACACTAGAACCACAAGGCCTGTAACTAAGCAGGTGCATGTGGAAAACAGTGAAGAGATAACGAAGTAATAATCGTATAACAAAGCCTGTAACTAAACAGACTCACAGAACTACAAGGCCTGGAACTAAACAGGCACAAGTTCAAACAGTTAACAGAGTGATAATAGGCAAACATGAGTAAACATGATAACCATATAACAGCTGAGAAGCTATGTGAGAACTGTAAAAAAAGGCCCACAAGGGCAATAGGGTGGGTGCTGTGTCCCCCAATTAGAGGCTAAGAGAAAAGGATTTTACGGTGAGTACACAAAAATCTCCTTTTCTCCTTTGCCTCATTGGGGGACACAGACCGTGGGACGTCCCAAAGCAGTCCCTGGGTGGGAAAAACGATGGAACTAGTAATGCCGAACCTGGTCAGCGAAAAACTATGTACCTACAGGAGGGCTGCTGCCTCCTGGAGGACACATCTACCCAGACCTGCGTCTGCCAAGGCCTGAGTGTGAGCACTGCAGTTACTTGTAGATATGTGTAGGCTGAGCCACCTGGTTGCCTATGACACCAATGTGCTGACGCCTGGGGCCGGACGGCCTAGGAGGCCCCCACGGCCGTAGTAGAATGTGCCCCGACACCAGCAGGAAGGGGCGGCTTTTTGAAGGTATAAGCGTCCTGGATGGTTGGTGGAATCCATCTAGCTATAGTAGCCTTAGAGGCTGACGTGTCTTTATATCGGACCTCTGGAAGAAGGAAGAGAGAATCCAACTTCCTAAAAAGGTGCTGTCCTGGATACATAGATGCGTAGGTCCCTGACGAGGTCCTACAATGTAAAGCCTTCACAACCCAATGGCCTGGAACCAGGCACAGAGCTTGCAGAGAGAGGTCTTCATTTAGGCGGAAGAAGTACCCCGCCAGTGGAAGAAAGGATGGGACCGGCGAAGGGCAACATTGTCTTGGTGGAAGACCAGACAAGGAGATTTACCTGAGAGTGCTGTAAGTTCCGATACTCTGCAGGAAAAAGTAATTGCCACCAAAAAACCACCACTGTTAGTATGAGAGTGCTAAGGGGAGTGACCCATAGAGGCTTAAAGGAGGTTCTTGTACAGCCGTGAGGAGAAGGTTTAGGTCCCACGGGTGTAGCGGCCTGTTGAATGGGGAAATCAAATGGCAGACCCCTCGAAGGAAGTATTTTCTTGAGGTCTGGGAGCAAAACGTTTGTGGAAGAAGGTGGAAGGGGCTGAAAACTGCCCCTTGAAAGAACCCAAGGATAGGCCTGAGTCCAGGCCCGAATTGAGGAAACTGAGAATTCTTGGCAGGGATAGGGGCCAAAGTGAATGACCTTTAGAGGTGCACCAAGCAACCAAAAACAAATGTTCATGTGCGATGGTAAATGTTTGAGGAGGCTGGTTTCCTCGCTCTCATAATGTTCGCCACAATATCCTAAGAAGAAACCAGCTAGGTTAAGACCCAGGTCTCAACAGACATGCCGTCAATACAGAGTTGAGGAATTCTGACGGTATAACCTGTCTTGAGAGAGTGAGTCTGGACTGTCTGGTTGGACATTCCGGCAAGCGCCATGATACGGCTGCTATGAGTGAGAGACGGAAACGGATCCATCCCTGGACTGGTGTGTGTGTGGTCCCAATGACTGTGGGTCATAAGACCTGGTCCTGAAGGCTGGAATCACGAGTACCTCATCCGGGGTTTCTTAGCATCGGTAGATTCATGGGACAACTTGAGGGTGTGGGAAACACTCCCTTGAGGTAATCCCCTTGCGGGCGAAGAAAAACCACTTCCCGGTCATCTACAGCCAGCATGTGACCGGCTTATAGTGCCGAGGTTGTGGATTCCGCCCAGTGAAGTACATGATGAACTTCATCCGTTGCCTGGAGACTTCTGGGTTCCGCCCTAGTGACTGACATATGTCACAACCGTGGCATTGGCTAAAGGACTTCAGTGCTAGGACTATTTCCGGAATCTTCCGTATATTCATAGGCATTTTTGACTCCGGGCGGGATCACTCGCCTTGTGTACTGTGATGGGGACGCTGCACCCCATCGCGTCAGGCTCGTCATAGTGGTTAAACTGTTCAGCGTGGTGGAACGAAAAACCTTCCCCGTATGATAGAAAGAGTGGTCAGAGCCACCGGGGGGGGGGGGAGACCGCCTACTTTCAGAGGACAGGTGAAAAACTCCTGTCGAGTGATTGAGGTTCTTGTTCCTTGAATTGAGAATAGAGAGTGTGAAGGCGGTCTGAGATGCGGCTGTGAAATATTAAGCTGTTGGAACCGGAGTATAATTGTGGAGGTTGTTATAGTGTCTACAGTGCTGAGACACTATGTTCGCAGTCCACGAGGATCAGAGTTTTGGATAGGCAGAACGTCCAAGAACGGAAGGATGATGACACCCCTGGAGTGAGGGGTAGTCATGACGTCTGCCCTGACCTTTGTGAGCACTGAAGGAGCTGTAGTTGAATCGAAAACGGGGGAGCCACTAATGAAGTGTTCCTGTTTGAATGCAAATCTGACGAAACTTTCGGTCAGTAGCTGCATAAGAATATACGGGTAGGCGTCCTGTATATCTATGGGCGGAAGGAATATTAATCGTTCTTTGGAAGCAACTTAGAGTGGCGATACCATGTGGGATATGTTATCCGGACATGTTAGTTTGTTTTTGGTCCAGTACGGATCGTAATGTACCTTCCTGATTGGACCACAGATAGGTTGGAAAACGCTCTTTGCGTGATACGGTTACAGCGACTCCTGAAATGAGGAGAGGCTTTACAGCGTGGAAAAGTACTTGAGCCTTTACGCAGCGGAGACGATTTGGTCTCGGATTGGTGAGACTGACTCTGTCAGGATGAGCTACCCTTCTGGGTATCCTGGGACAGGTACCTGCGTGGCGACCGAGTACTCGTCAGTGTCGGTCTAAGTCTTGACCGACCTTAATAAATTCTGAAAGGAGCGGTCGTCCAGGTTTGCACTGAGGGAGGGAGTGCCCTTGCCTCTCTTAGCATCTGAAGTTAACTTGTCCAGCTGTCCTTCGAACAGGTGACCTCTGAGGAATGGAAAAAAACCGTGAGGGGCTTCTTGGAGACCACGTCCATTCTTCCCTTCCCGTACCCAGAGGGCACGTCTAAGGGAATGGCATTGTGAGCTGCTATTGCTGAGCAATTGGCAACGTGCAGGGCTGCGCGCATTAGGTAGTCAGCTGAGGTGGCGACTCGAGTTGTTTGGGTCGTCAGAGTAGGGCGGCGGACGAGGCATTCAATATTGGTTGACCTGCTAATGCTGTGATGGCTATCTCTGCCCCGACTGAAGCGAATCTTGTCTGTGTCAGTCTAGACATGAACTAGCCGAATGAATTCCGGTTGGAATTCAGTTTGCCGACGGCGCTTGAGGGATCGCCTGGCTGTGCGCTGAGGGAGGGAAATGCTTTGGTCTCCCATGGCATCTGAATGCAATGTGACCAGTTGTCTTCTGGACAGACGTCCCTGGATATGGGAGGCCTGTGAGAGACTGAGGCTACAGTATATCTTAGATCTTCCAATAGAGCGACAGTCTGGCGGCTCTAGGACTAAGGACGTATTGAGATCTGAGTCGTGGTTAAATTGGCCTTCTGAGGGCAGGACTGGTCTGCTGCCTGTAGCGCCTTTACTGTGGCATTATCGTCCACATTACGTCCTGTGTGGAGCCACAGTCGGGAGGAAGTATGCCGAGCCTCTGATAATAATTATAATAATATTTATCCATTCATATAGCGCTATTAATTCCATAGCACTTTACATACATCCAGAGATATATATATATATATATATATAGATACATATATATGTAATATATAGACACACAGGTGTAGAGGATTTGAACTTGGGAACCCGCAGGTGCAAGGTCCATATCACTATCCTCCAGGCTACAATGCTTTGTGCTGCAGGGGAAAAAGCATGCAGAGCCACAGCAGGGAGGGAGCCCTGCTTGGCTTCATTGCAGAGAGTGTGCAGTGTGAGATCCTGCGCCGCCAGTACTGCTGAACAACATGGCTGGAGGATTCGGGGAGGACTCCTCAACCCAGTATTCCCAGGGAAATCTGCTGAAGGGGGGCGACATATGACATGGAGTCTCGACCTCAACCGTGCCACCCTACAGTGGGAGTCGGGGATGAAGCATGTCAGATCCCATGACATTGATGAGGGCACTGCGGACACCGCAGACCGGTACCCCCCGGGCAGGCTACTGTACAGCCCCTTTCCCCTGTGTGCCTGCATGCTGCAGCAGGGAAGAAGTCCTGTGGGGCTCCCAGTGCTTACGGGCCCCAGTATAGTGGGGCTCCGAGCATCATGAGCGGCTGTACATAGTACCCTGCACTTATATCTGAAGTGCAGGGATCTGTGCATTCAATACTAGATGCTTTAATATCGCTTTATTATATGGTGAGATTGCCCCCATCATGGCAGCAGTAGAGGGCTGCAGAGAAACCAGGAGGGGGGCGGAGCGTGCAGGGAAATGAAACTCTGCTCCACAGTGGCCTGCACGCTCCGTTCCGCCCCCTCCATGATGCTGTTCGCGTCATCCGGGGGCGGGGAAAGAGGCGACGGCTTCGCTCTAGGCCGAAGCCGCGGCCTCTAGTAATGTACCCAGGCCGCAGATGATGCTCGGCCGGCGCGGAGACCCGCGGAGGGACCGGAACGGACCCGGATCCCCGCGGTCCCCAGGTATAGTGCGGCGCTGTCCCTCACAGGAGAACCCAGGTACTGGGTCTCCTGGAGCTCGGCCTGACACAGCTGCCCGCAGACAGAGGCAGCTGCTGGACCCCCGGCCATTATGGCGCCAATGTGGTGGCGGCTCCCGCCGGAGGACCCTAGTCAGGGTCTCCTGGGACATGGCCATATATGCAGGTGCCGGCTTCCAGGGGTAGGTGCTGGCCTGCAGGGACATCGGGAGTCTGTGCTCCGTGGTAGTAGGTGCCTGCACCACTGGCATGGAGTCCTACGGCCCCCACCAGGAGCACACAGCAGGGCTGGTGCTCCTGGGATGTGCAGCCTTGGGATGTGCAGTCCATCAGAAGCACTCAGCGTGGCTGAGGCTTCTGGATTACACTGCAGTCGACCTGCAGCCTGTGACCTGTGGTGCCTCAACCTAATGGTCCCACAGGGGTGATTAGGGAGGGATGCTGGCTGCCCCGCTGCTGGTCCCTTGGCACCCTCAGGAGTACACAGCGAGGCTGTGAGTCCTGGGTGTATTGCGGCGAACACGCTGCCGCTGAAGTCCATGGAGTGGCTCAGCAGGGCTGAGGACTCCTGGGGTGCTCCGAGTGCTGCACCTGCTGGCTCTACCTGTGGTGTCTCAACCTAAATGAACCCCAAAGGGGTATTTAGGGAGGGATGCTGCTCCACCATCAGAGGCCTTGTCTGTCACCTCGACCTCAACCCAATGACCCCAACAGTGGTGAAATGGGGAGGGAGGACCGTTGTCTCAACTTCAACCCAGCGCCCCCAACATTGGGGGGCCGAGGAAGGAGCGGCATGTTAGGGGGAAAAGTCTACCTCAACCAGGCGCCCCAACAGTGGGTGGCCGAGGAGGGACCATGCCGGGAGTCTCGTTAGAGATCCACTTATCTTCTCCTTGAAGTAAAACATCAAAAAGTGAAAAATTTTAGGAGCAATAAAATTTGTGTGTGCCTCCTACAAGACACTAAGCAAAAACTGGAGAATCACTTCCTGCTTCAGGGGTGTAATGCTGCAGAGGAGGAGTCACTGTTAATCTTTTTCAGATTCTGCCTAGTGTCGCCTCCTAGTGGACAGCAGCATAACACCCACGGTCTGTGTCCCCCAATGAGGCGAAGGAGAAATAAGAATGTTTTCTATACAAGCATCTGCACAAGGAAGAGGACAGCAATCCCGGGATGAACGTCACATCTATTAGTCCTCTAAAAGAACAAATAGTGGAGGTCTGTATTTTGTAACCCTTGTCTTAAGAATTATCAGCAAATATATGGAGCGCATATATTCCAGACTAGAATATGTTCCCAGATATAGACAATAGAAATAAAAAAACCATTTTTTTATACTAATTAAAACTTACCAGGTGGTCCAAATCAGAATCATAATTCCCTACAATCCAAATTTATGGGCATGCAGGTGTTTGAACGCTAAATCCATTGTTACCTTTATACCTTTTATCTGTTGCTGCATTCCTGAGAAAGCAGCATCTTTATATGCAAGGCTCCTCATTGTCCAATTTTCTTACCTTTGAAATCAGTCTGACGGTAAGCGATCACCGAAGGTAAAGAGGCTGGTGCTGCAAGAGGAGAAAGCCTGGGGAGGCAGAGGATCAGGAAGGACTCAGGCACCAAATCATTTAAAGCCTCTGTGCATCTGAATTAAAATGCTGCTTTCTGAAGAATGCAACAATAGATAGAAGATATAAAAGGTGCAGAGGAATTTACCTCTCACAGATATGAATGCCCATATTTGTGTTTTGAGGGGTTGAGTTTACAGTCAGATTCCATTTAAAGTGTACCTGTCACCAGATTTGAGTGTTTTAAACTAAAAGTGCCTCCTTCATCAGCGTCTATACTGTATTCTAAGAAGGCCGCTATTATGCTGTGACTACTGTACTCCGAACAAATAATTTATAAACACTTCCAATCCTGTATCAGAATTATCTGTTCCCAGTCCCCTGGTTTTGATTGCAGCTTTGTCCATATCGCCTCTCCTCGCCCTCAGTCCAGCCTCTCCTTGCTATTCGACAGCCTCTTCTTCTGAGTGACATCCGAATCGCGAGACTGTGCAGAGGCTTCTCTGGATTACACCTGCGCACTGTGCTCTGCCCTACTGTGGGGAGCCTAAAACTCGTCTGTGCATGTCTGGACCACTAAGGGTAAGTGCACATTACCCGGCGGTTCGGTCGGCGGCTGCTGGCGGGACCCGCCAGGAAGCTCCGGCGCCGTGCACCGGCTTCTTGGCGGGTATGAGCTGCGGGAGCCGGGCGGTATCCGGCGGCTGCCCAGCGGGTTCTCGGCGGCGATTCTGCAGCGGCTGGAAGCAGCACATGATTCTGCTTGCAGCCGCTGCAGAACCGGCCGGTTTTTAGAACTTGGTCATTCTTTGCTAACCCGCTGGGAAACCTGCGGGTTAGCAACGGATGACGCTGGGTAACCGCCGGTGTGTGCACTGCCTTGGGCGGGTTACATTAGTTTCAATGTTAATCCAAACGCCGGTTTGGATTAACATAAATTTAAATAAAACTAATGTATGCAAAACGGCGGTTTACACAGGTAAACCGCCGAAAACCCGCCCAGTGCGCACATACCCTAAAGGTTTCTGTGCAAGTGCACAGGGTGCCTGCGGGATCTGGAAAGGCCCCCGTGCATGCGTGCAATTTAAATATGAATCAACACAAGAGGCTGTTGGATGGCGAGGAGAGGCGGGATGGAGGGCGAGGAGAGGCAGGATGGACAAAGCTACAATCAAGCTCTTTGGACCCGAAACAGACTTTTTACCTGTATTAGGGCCCTTTCACATCAGCGTTTTTTGAAATTTGCGGCAGATGCGGTGAAAAAAACCGCATCTGCCGCAATTACCGCATACCGGCTGCACTTGCGGCGCGGTTGCGGTAAACGCCATGCAAAGTATAGGCGTACTTGCGGCAGGTGCGTCAAGTGCAGTTTTGCACTTGCGGCAGGTGCGGCCGCACCTGCCGCAAGTGCAAAACCGCACTTGACGCACCTGCCGCAAGTACGCCTATACTTTGCATGACGTTTACCGCAACCGCGCCGCAAGTGCAGCCGGTATGCGGTAATTGCGGCAGATGCGGTTTTTTCACCGCATCTGCCGCAAATTTCAAAAAACGCTGATGTGAAAGGGCCCTTACCTCTTCCAGACACGTCAGCATTCCTGATATAACCGGATGAATAAGGGTGCTTTCACATCAGCGGTTTCTGCTGATCGCGGCAGTTGTGGTGAAAAAAACGCAACTGCCGCGATTACTGCATAACGGCCGCGATCGCGGCATACTTGCGGCAAGCCCCATACAATGTCTATGGGGCTTGCGGCAAGTGTGGTATCGGCACTTGCGGCCGCGAAAAAAACGCGGCTTACCGCGTTTTTTTCGCGGCCGCACCTGCCGCAACCGCACTTGCTGCACACTTACCGCAAGCCCCATATACATAACGGCCGTTATGCGGTAATCGCGGCAGTTGCGGTTTTTTCACTGCAACTGCCGGGATCAGCAGAAACCGCTGATGTGAAAGGACCCTTAGCCACTTGTTCTTATGCACCATTCAGTTACAAAATAATCTATAATAGAAAGTCCTTGTGCAAGCACATCTGAAGCCTGTCACTCTAGATTATCCCCTGCCAAGCGCCCCCTCCTCCTGCTTGATTGGCGCTGGGAGTAGAGCTGGAGTGACAGAGGCTTTAGATCTACATGTAGCTCTTTAGCCTTATTGCGTATTAATTTGAACACTGATTTCCAGATAACAGAGGAGCAGACTGGCTATAGAAGGGTGTGCTTTGACTTGTCTTTGAGGAACTACATGTTCGGAGGTTGAAATCCTGCTGACAGATTCCTTTTAAATTAGAATAGAGGTCATTATTGAGCCAATTCTCTTGTGCGTTTTGTTTAGACTTTATGAGAAAGAAGGGCAGCCAGAACTGTAACGTTTTCAGCACTGGTGGAGGAGCAGGGAGAAAACGGTAACTAATAGTAGAGGTATAACAGAGCTGATCAATCAGATCTGTGTCTGCCTCTTACTGACACCAAGATTAAAAACTTCTAAGTTTCCATACACCAATATATCCTGCATAAGAGAAGAATCCAAGGCTTCCACATCATCGAATTATATATTTATTGAAAGTGAATCTGTCAGCAGGTTTTTTGCTTTGTTAGCTAAGGACAGCATGCTGTAAGGGTTATAAACCAAAAATTACCTGTGCCTCTCTTATCAGGCTGTGTGCTATTATTTATGTAAACTAAAGGCTATGTCACCTGGTGATTATCACTACTGGATTGCATTGTCACGAGCACTTCAGTCTGACATGCCCCCTGCTGTGATTGACACCTCACAGACAATGGACAATCTCTGTTGAGAGCCTTGTGTGGGTGAGGGCAGCTCTCTGTCTATAGACATTGTATACACAGAGCTTGGTGTGGGCGGGGGCAGCTCACTGTCTATAGGCATTGTATATACAGAGCCTGGTGTGGATGTAGGGGCAGCTCTCTCAGCTCTGCTGCATGGCTAAAACTTAAACCTTTCACTGTGACAGAACGGCTGCAGCCAGTAATTAGGCGATACATTATTGGAGTCAGGGTCTCTTTGCCTACATTATGCTGGTCTCAGATGAGTTAGTAAAAACCTGCTAACAGTTTCTCTAAAAAGAAAAACAAAGTATTTGCTGTGCATACCACTCTGATGGAGGCTAGAGACAAAGTCTTCATGCCATAAATCCTGTGGATACGCTTGACATATGCACTAGCGAGGAGCATTGCTCAGTATACTATGAGCAGATCTCTAGTGTTAGGTGCACTGTGCACTTAACTGAACTCACCCCACACAAAGTAATCCGCAATCTTTATAAAGGCTTAGAAGGAGAGATTGGGAATACTGGTAAACATTATTGACAATACAGGTCTATTAACAGGTTTGGCAGAAATGTCTGCAGCTCTTCGGTAGAAATCCATGTGTCTGCTGCATTTCAGTGAATGGGAGTAAATCTGCTGTGTGTGAATATGCCCCAACCGCTGACAGGAGGAAATCCTGGCAAATGAAGCACAACAAATACCACAGACAATAATCAGTACAAATTGTATACAAACCACTTTCAGAGTTTAATTTTGTTACATATCAGCTCTTTTTAAAAGAATAAAATGGTTAATAATATACAGGGACCGTCGGCTAAACGTCTGTCGGCTTTTATGAGAGCTAAGGGTATGTGCCCACTGGACGGTTCTGCATCTTTGACCGTCAGAAAACCGGTGTAGAATTGCAGAAACTGAGTTTTCTGACCTCAGCAGTGTCCATCGTTTTTTGAGCGGTTTTATAGCGTTTGTACAGCGTTTTATCGGCGGTTTTCCGGCGGTTTTTCATAGCGGTTTAAAGACTGTTTTTTTGTGCACTTGTAAGCTGGAACCGCTGGAAAAACGCTCAAAAGAAGTCACTTGCTCTATCTTTGAAAACCGGTGAAGAAAGTGGAAAGGAGACAAAAAAAAAACGTTCTAATGTACACAGCGTTTTCTAAAATCCATTGACTAGCATGTTAAGCCAACCGCTGGTTAGGATTAACATAAATTAACATAAAACTCAGCGGAAAACGCCGACGGAAAACGCTAAAAAACAGCCCATAAAACTTCCAGTGGGCACATACCCTAATTCTACTAATCTCTCCATTGAGAGACAGGAATGTGAACACAGACACAATAATACTAACATACGACTTTACCTGAGTGCAGACGGTGTATGCTTTTCTTTCCTGTATGGCCCCAGCTCCAAACAACAAGACAGACCCCCCAGAACCTCACAGTCCTCTATATCGCAGGGGTACCGGCCCTCCAGGACATTGTATTTGGCCTCTTCATACAGAAGGCGCAGGATGCCGCTATCAGTGATCTGCAAATATTAAAGTCAAGCGTGATGTGAACCCACATGGATATCTGGGGTGATAGTATTGTTTAACCCCTTAGTGATGGAGCCAATTTTCACCTTAATGACCAGATCATTATTTGCAGTTCTGACCAGTGTCCCTATATGAGGGTATAACTCTGGAATGCTTCAAGGGACCCTAGTGATTCAGAGACAGGTAAAACGTTTGTGACATATTGGGCTTCATGTTAGTGGTAAACTTAGGACGATAATTTTTGGGAAAATTTTTTAACTTTTGACTAACTTTTATTACTGCAAAATTTACAAATCCACTTTTTTAGTGACCACATCACATTTGAAGTTACTTTGAGGGGTGCACATGACAGAAAACACCCAAAAGTGACACCATTCGAAAAACTGCACCCCTCAGACTACTAAAAACCACATTAAAGAAGATTATTAACCCTTCAGGTGCTTCACAGGAGTGAATGCAAAGTGGAATGAAAAAAGAAATACATTTATATGTTACTTAAACATGTTGCTTTACCCTCAATTTATTTACTTTTACAAGGGATAGCATGAAAAATTGGATGCTAAAATTCGTTACCCCACTTGGGGTCAGAAACCGCTATTTGAACAAACAGGAGGCCGGAGGCTGGGAAGGTGGGAGGTTCAGAAGGGAAGGAGCGCTATTTGAATTTTGGAAAGCAAATTTGGCTGAAATATATAACGGGCACCATCTTGCATATCCCGGACCCCTAAACAGCAGAAACCCCCCACAAGTGACCCCAATTTTAGAAACTAGACCCCTCAAGGATTTTATCTAGGGGTATTGTGAGCATTTTGAACACAGTTACTTCACAAATCTTGATAACAATAGGTCGTCATATTGAAAACTCTTTTTTTTTTTTTTTCTCCTCCACAAAAAGGTGTTGCTTTAGCACCAAAATTTATCATTTTCACAAGAGGCAACACCAAAAATTGGACCCCACAATTAGTCACCCACTTTCTTATGAGCGCAACGATACCCCACAAGTAGCCAAAATGTTCTGTTTAGACAAATGGGAGGGCTCAGAAGGGACGGAGCAATATATGAATTTTGGAAAAGCTGAAATAGATTGTGGACACCATGTCACATTTGCAGGGTCGCTAGGGGGCCTAAACACAAAACCCTCCACAAATGACCTCAATTTGGAAACTAGACCCTTCAAGGATTATATCTAGGGATATAGTGAGCATTTGTAACCTACAGCTACTTCACAAAATTTGATAACAATTGGCTATCATATTGAACATTTTCTTTTTTTCACACAATTTCTCACTTTTAGGGCATGTGCACAAGTTGCGGAGACACTGTCCTAGACGTCTCCTCTCCTGCATTATTTTTAATTATGGGGCTTTGCCATATTTTTGTTGCCAGCCAGGTACAGCAGGCAGCTATGGGCTGACACCAACCCCCACTGCCCAGTTTTACCTGGCTGGAAACCAAAAATACAGGGAAGCCCCCCCTTTTTTTATTTAATGAAATAATTAGAAAAAAACGACGTGGAGCTTCATCATATTTTTGGGTCAGCCAGGTACAACTAGGCAGCTGGAATCCTCAGCGTATTGTGGCACAAGCTTTCTGCCATCACTTCCTTCCCCCCCCGCCCGCTGCGAATTGCAGTCTGCAGCCACCTTAGAAAATGGCACGTTCGTAGATGCGCCATGTTCTGGCGCTCTATCAGACTCCTCCAGCTGCCGTGCAGTGGTGGCAGACTGGGTAATAAAAGAATTAACGCCAGCTGAATATTGCCAACTGGCACTAAGGCCAGAGGTTAGTAATGTCAAGGCGTCAATTAGATACCCGACATTAGTAACCAAATCAAGGGGTGATCATTTCTGCTTTGCAGAGCCATGTATCCACACAGCTCTGTACATCACAAGCGATCGGACACTGCAGTGTTGAGGCGCCCTATGGTGGCTAGTAAAGTGAAAGAGAAAAAAAAAAATGTAAAAAAAATAAAAGAAACCAAGTTCAAATCGCCAGCCTTTTGCCCCATTGGAAATGAAAGTTAATACAAATTTAAAAATTCAAAACACGTATCTGGCATTGCCAAGTTCAGAAATGCCCGATTAATCAAAATGTAAAATCAATCAATGTGATCAGCAAACTTCGTACAGGGGGAAAAAAGTCCAAATGCCAAAATTACTGATAAAAATTGCAAATTTGCACTTCAGTAAGGAAGTGGAATAACTCCAGTGCCACCGTTAAGTAGCTCCTCAAAGTCAAAATCGCTTTCCAACAAGCTTTTAAATGACTAAGGTATTTGTGCCAGATCATAACCCCAAACTACAGACGCTGCGTTTCGGGGTAACTGCCCTCATCAGTGTAGTGTGTGGGATATTCTGATCTGGCTTAACTGTGTTCTTATGGTTGCAGGAAAACTTCTCTCCATAAGGCAGTTATGGCTCTTGGAAAAGAGGAGGGAAAAACGAAAACCAGAAATTCGCCCGGGGGTGAAGGGGTTAAAGGACAGTAGGTGCAAAGCCAACACTGCAACTATTCCATTGTAGGTATGAAAAAAAATATAGTAGATGGCAGACCACCAAAAATATGCAGCCCCCTCCCCCCAAACCTTTCTTAGCCCATTTGATGTGGTAGCAACGTTTCAGTTCCAGGGAACCCTTGGGTTAATAAAGGTTTGATTTTCTTTAGAGTGGTTTAGGTGCCATTCCCTTTATTGTTCTATAATATATATTTATTCAGACAAACATATAATATATATATATATATATATACACATACATACATACATACACACACACACACACACATATACATACACACACACACACACATATACACATGCATGCATAATATTTATATCTCACCTGAAGTTCTCTACTTTTAGGAAAATAGATATTGCGCCGCAATTGGAGCGAGGGTTCATCTGAAGAGGAACAGGAAAAAAGTCATTACTCAGAAGTAAATAAAGCGGTAAATACTGGGGGAGCGACTGGCAGTGGATCCATGACCCCTGAGGAGGAGCAGATCGATCATGTCTCAGATGATCATGACAGATCGGGTTAACGAAGGTCCGGAGATTCTGTTCAATGACAAATTCAATTTAACGGGGAATTGGCACAATTATTGTGGGGAGTTTTGTTCTTTTTTTTGGTGGTGGGGGGAGGCAGTTAGGATTGGATCCCTAAACTGTAATGACCTGCGCATTAGGTAAGTGATATTGCTAATCAGAGCTATACTACATTTATAATTGGAGGAATTTGTCAATATTATTATTACTGCACCTACTGTTGGGATGGCATCTTGCAGATGGGAATAGAATATCTCTTTAAAAGAGAACTTGTCAGGTCAAAAATCCATATGTAATTGCTATAATTTTCTAATTCCTTTCTCTATGCTCACTCTATTCATGTATTTCTATTATTCATTCTTCCCTCCTCTTTAAACTGCAAAATAAGATTTATATCATGTCCACTCTCTATTTGAAACTAAACCTTTCCAAAACTGAACTTCTTCTGCTCCCCCATCCACTAACCTCCCTAAATCGGACATCTCTCTCTCAGTTTGCGGCACCACGATAACGCCTAGGCAGCAGGCTCGTTGTCTGGGTGTTATGTTTGACACCGATCTCTCCTTCTCCTCCCACACACAATGTCTCGTCCGCTCCTGTCGCTTACACCTGAAGAATATCTCTAGAGTCCGCCCCTTTCTCACCTTGGAAACAACAAAAACCCTGACCGTGGCCCTAATCCATTCCCGCCTTGACTATTGCAATTCTCTAGTAATCAGCCTCCCCCCTCAGCAGACTTTCTCCTCTCCAGTCCATCCTTAATGCAGCAGCCAGGATCGCCCACCTGGCCAATCGTTACTCAGATGCCTCTGCTCTGTGCGAGTCATTGCACTGGCTGCCCGTATACTACAGGATCAAATTCAAATTGCTTGTTCTCACCCACAAAGCTTTTCACAGTGCAGTACCCCCCTACATCTCCTCACTCATCTCTGTCTATCACCCCACCTGCTCTCTACGTTCCTCAAATGACCTTCGACTAACATCCGTACTAATCCGATCCTCCCACTCCCGGATCCAAGACTTCTCCAGAGCTGCACCAAAACTCTGGAATGCTTTACCCCAAGAAATCAGGACTATCCACAACTTGCATGGCTTCAGGCGATCCCTAAAAACGCACTTTTTAAGGTGGCCTATCATACTCCCTAATAGAAGTCCATTGTACTGTAGACAGTGAATGGGCTATCCCTCTGGACATTACTCTTCTACAAACTCCACCAAACCATAAAGGTCTACACAGACTGTATAATGACCATTCATGTAAGCTTAGTCCTATGCCCCACTTCCTCAAGATGCCTGGACCATCAGTGCAATGAGCCCCTGTACCTTGTGCAACCCCTATCCCGTTGTAGATTGTAAGCTCTTTTGAGCAGGGTCACCTTCATTTCTTGCTTTATTTATTGTATTTTTTTTACATTTATTCTATGCCTATTGTTTTGTATCCAATTATTGTACTTTATTTGTTCTCTACTCTAATTGCTTACTGTATATTTTCTGTACTCTAACCCTACATTGTAAAGCGCTGCGGAATATGTTGGCGCTATATAAATAAAGCTTTATTATTATTATTATTATATTATTATCTGTCACTCACAGCGAGTTCTCTGCTGCCCACTCTCCAAGGGATGAATATTCATCCATCACTGCCCTGTCGTCCTCTGGTCTGTATGCTATATGACTAATTGCAGACAGATGAGAAAAGGAGTATGGGGGGGGGGGGGGGGGAGTGTTCTCTTATGGTGGGTTTACACGTTGCAATATCGTTTAGATATCGTAATACAACGGCGCGGGAGCGCGCATTTAGTGCCCGTTTCTCCCTGATCGCATCGGCGGTTTAGACGTCCCGGTATCGGGATACAACGTCCCGACGATGTGTACGCCCCCCAACCCAGGAACGACCATTTAACATGGGAGTGAATGGGTGACGTGGCAGTACACATCGGAGTTGGGCTGTCACACAGGACGACCCTGCTCCAACCGGCATCCGATATCGGGCGGTTGAATAGCACGCTCATTCGACCTCCGATATCGGTTTGCCATCGTTACAGCATCGCATTGTACGTTCAAACCGTACAACGCAGGAACGATATCGGGTCCAACTCACGAACCACGTGACTTTTGGTGGGAGTTGGACGCCGATATCGCAACGTTTAAACCCACCATTAGAGATCTTCATTGTGTGTATCTGGGGCATGTGTGCAGTCTGAGATATTTCAATGTGATTATAAGAGCATGTGAAGGAGAAAAGGGATTAAATGCGATTCAGCTTCTTCTTAGTATATGTGAGCATGTAGCAGCAGCAGAGAGGGGAAAACTGAAAAGACCTGGTCAATGGCCGTGTGCGGGGACCGTATGTGGTTACTCCACATGTTTTTAATGCAACAAAACTCAGCGTTTTAATGTACTAGCAAAGTGAATGAGATTTCTGAGAGGTCCTTGTTGTAGCCAACATGGACAATAAATATATTAATCAGTCAACTAACTATGGATAGGATCAACAGAGACAGCAGTCTACATCAAAGACAGATCAAGAGCTGTGAGGCGACTGAACCGGTGAACAGCTATGAATGTATGTATATATGTATGCATGAATGACTGTGTCCTGTGGCCCTTTGTTCTGTAAAAATATAGTAAATAGCACACCTACACTGTAGATAACAAGAAGCCACAGGCAGACGTCTATCTACATATATACATAACCCCTGTGACAGTTATTGTTTTTTTATATAGCACTATTAAATTCCATGGCGCTTTACATGTGAAGAGGGGTGAACACAGACAAATACAGTAAATACGGACATGCAAGTCATTACAGGTACAGGAGGGCAGAGCAGTTGCCATTGTTCTTGAGATGGACATCAAATCTCTGCACCAAATGGAGTGTGAACCTGTCCTCAGGCTTCTTGACCTTTCCTAATATGTCGCTACCCAGAGTAAGGTGAAGACAACTGCAATTATGATCATAAAGACCTTTGATCCAATAATCTATCCTAGACCTAATAGAGCAGGAGATTGTGGACATAAGCGCCATCTGCATGTTCCTGGATGACTCAAGGGACTGTGACCTGATTGTATAGTGCCATTATGTGGAGGTGTTACAGGGCCAGGCGGTGTATGGGCTACGTGTGACTGTGTGTATGGTGCCATTATGTGGGGGTGTTACAGGGACAGGCGGTGTATGGGCCAATTATGACTGTGATTGATATAAGGTAGCTGCACACCAGACTAGTCAGTCAATCTTCCCACCTTCCACCACCTACAACCTTTTCCCTTTCATTGTATCCATCTCCCTTTAGTTTAGGTTTCCCTTGTGTATGTCGTTGTAAATACCCGATCTGTAATAAATCCCCTTTGTAAAGATCCAGTAGCTCTTGTTAATTATTATTAACACCAAAACCGCCTCAGAAAAAAAAAAAGAGTGAATTTTGCTTTGCGTTTTCCTGGCCTTCCTTCAATATTTGCAGCAAATATTTCCACTGCAGATCAGGAACTTGTATCCTATAGCTGGGGTCATACAATGCTGAGTGTTCAGAAATGATTAGTAAAAGTAAGTACACCCCCTATTTAGAGCTGTGTGACGTATTTTATGATGTCTACAAATTATACATCAGATCTGGTGACAGATTCTAAAACATGTAATTACCAAGCTGAATGTCCTCTAGTGTAACATTAGTGAATCGCCCCAGGAGCTCGTGCCACTGTCTGCACACTTTGTAGGGATGGTGCTTTGGCTTGAGCTGAACTTCTGCAAAAAACGGGAAGAAAATAATAAGTAAATTCAGGGAGTAATAACTGGAATGTAGTTTGTTACGTTGTTGTCATGGTGGGTGTAGGGAGAAACGACGAGAAGGAGAGGGGGAATCCCTGATGCTTAGGCCAAAAGGGGAGATGGTGACCACTAGACAAACTAGCGCTGGCACCTGGCTCCCCGTAACTTCCCTATACAGTTTCTGCAACTGTCGCCGAAAGGGATATCTGCCCTAGCTGTCCCTGGACTAGGGATCAGAGCGGGTGATCAGTACTCAGCCCGGCTAGCAACTACATAAACACACAAGGGAAACAAACAGAGGGAAGAGATGCACTTAGCTTGAGCAGATCCAAGCATCAAACCAACAGACTCCAGGAAACACTGGTTTGAGCTAGGATGCAACCAGAAACACCTGAACAGATATCACCAGCAGTGCATCCTGGGAGCCAAGAGGTATAAGTAGGCAACTGAAGAGAAGATCTGCTGGGTCCTAGCGACCCCCAGCTATCACTAGGACAGAGATGCCTCTTAAAGGGACAGACACATTATTTAGGATTTTGATTGGCCAAATGCTGCAACCTTCTATAAGTGACTTCAACAGCCTCATCAGTCCATCCAGATACACCCGTGACAGTTGTGTAATATTGTGAAGGTTTTTACCCAAAAATGGAGAAATGAGCCACAAGGCAAACACGTCCAGGGCAATGTCAGGCAGCTGGAGGACGTCAATCACTTTTCGGTGCAAGTCCTGGGCAGTGGTGGTGCACAGGCCGTCCACTGTGAGCGGGATGGCGCTATCATTCATGAGGTATATAATCACATCCATGGCTAAGGAGAGAAAACAAGGGAGATTTAATCACGCAACATTATTTTGAATGCACGACAATCATTTGAACAATTTTCCTGGCTCGCTAAAAATGCAATCATTATCTTTACTGCCTTTGGGTAAACAAATATAATTTTCATTCACTGTTAACAGGTAGAGATCATACTTTGGTGGGAAACAAGTTTTCCTACACTGGCTCGGACATTTTACTCTAAAATCTCTTGATAACTCTTTGATTTCATGATTCCTGTGATACAGTCAAGACCTCCAGTATCAGACGCTGCAAAGCAGCCGCACCGCATTATGGATCCTCCACCATGCTTAACTGTTAGCAGGGTGTAGGTTCCTTATAGGCTTCATTGTACCATCTGTAAAATAAACTGTCGCTTTGCCAAAAAAAGGTCTATTTTTTGCTTCGTGTGTCCTCATAATGTTTTCCAAGAAGGATTGTGGTTTCTCTTTGGTAAAGACCAGATTCTTTTTTATGTCTTTTCTTCAGCAATAGTTGCTTCCTCAGTCTTTGCCAAAAAAGCTCTGTTTGGATTAGTATGTGGTGTATGGTACCTGGAGAAACCATGACCTCAGACTGTTCCAGGCCTTTGGATATCTGACGTGGTGCTTTATCCACCATCCGCACCAACCTTCAAAGACATCTGTCATCAATTTTCCTCTATACTCCACATCCAAGGAGGTTCTTGATGGTGCCAAGGTGCTTGGACATGCTCTGTGTGCATATATATATATATATATTTTTTTTTCTTATTGTCTTTCCTTTGAATGTCTTGTGTTTGCTAATAGCAATTCTGATGTCCTCTGACAGGTCCTTTGTCTTCACCATTGTTACAAAGGAACAGGGCCTAATATGTGGCTTTTAAAAACACTGAAGTCGTCATTCATTCATTAGCTAATTCATGTCACGTGGGCACCGACAATTTATCACAGGTGATTCTCATTTGTGATTTAACACAGGCAAGTCACAATGTGTTTCCAGACTAACTTAATATAAAGGGGCCTATACCAGAGTCACAGCCAGATTTCGTTTTTTCTATATAAATTGTTGTTTATCATTTGCTCTTTTGTATATAACATGAGTCTCTATAAAGAAAAGCTGTTTCACTTGATTCATTGTGTCGGGAGATTTTCCACATTATGGATGTAAACTTCATGGTGCCGATAACGATGAGCGGATATATACAAGAAAATTGTAGCGGTCTGATAGAAGCGCTTAGGGAAAATACTGAGGGCACATAAGAATTAGTGGTTGGCAAACCTTTATTGGTCCCCTTTCCAGCTCCACAACGTGTTTCGACAGATTGGTCTGTCTTCATCAGGTGGTATGTGGTATTCTATTGTGCCTTCAGTATTTTCCCTAAGCGCTTCTATAAGACTTACAATTTTCTTGTATATATCCCCCTTCCCACACCGAGGGAGTAGTGGCAGGAGCAGCTCCAGGATTATACACTCCGGCCTGAAGGACCTGGCGTTGTCTGGCAACAAGCTATAACGCTGAAGAACCTGCGGTGACATATTTCCGACCGGCCGAACCACGTGACTGCACCCGGAAATAACGTGGGAGCGGCGGCTTGCGGGGAACAGTGGCTATGTACAGTCTCCAGCCTGACACAGCACATTAACAGGCCAGTTACTGGGGTTGTGCAAAGGTGCACAACTCCACCAGGTTAGTGCCCCCCCCCCCCGGCCCCATTGCTTATATATATTAATGGTCCTTCACAGTGCGCCCCTCTACTTTTCTTCCCCTCCAATAACGATGAGCGGGACTCTATATAATGAAAATACAACTCGCCAAATGAGAATATTTAATTTTTGTGAAGCTGCAGCTATTTGGGTCCTATCTATAGGTCCAGTGCACTACAGGTTATATTGTAGGATTATTCCCTTATTTATAAATGGATATTGCTGGTCGGGTTTTTATGAAAGAAAAGCCCTTTGGCAATTTACTGCTTAATAAAATTTTATAGCCGTTCTTGAGAAATTAACACTTTTCTGTTGCTTAAAGCTCGTTGCCTTGGAGACCAATCACCACTGCTGTCAATTAGATTACAAGTAGAAAAGAGGTTTGCAAGGAATACACGGCACATCCAGGTTGTAAGTAATGTGCTGACGCTGGCCAGAATTAGAAGTTACCAGTGTGCTCGAGTGACCCTGGCCAACTACAGTGCTTACAAGCTCAATAGAAGAGAGTTTGTGAGCACTGCAGATGTTTCGCTATCTAGCAGTGGTGGTTGGTCTCCAGGTCAACGAACCGTAAACAAAAGTGTTGATATCTCATGAATGGCTGAAAATGTTAATAAACAGTAGATTGCTTGTTTTTTGCTATTGATGCCATTTATGAAGATATTAAAGCAAATGCCAAAAAAGATATCTGCAGTTTGAACTTTATTGATGTGTTTATTGCACAGCATTTTGAGTTCACATTGATCTCTTCATTGGGTAAAAGACTAAGATACAGACAAATTGTGATTAGTAGATGGAGACAAAATGCCATAGTCCATAGATCAGGGCTTACAGTGCAGACATCAAAATGGACACGTAAAAGCTCAGACGTTCCAACAGCAACGTGAGAATGACCAACCCAGGCAATCAGGGCATTGTTCAGCAATATGCATAATGGGGGGTTTACACGTTGCGATATCGTAGTACGATTTCAATGAAAAGTCACGTGGTTCGATCGTTGGACCCGAGATCGTTCCTGCGTTGTATGGTGTGAACGTCCAATACGATGCAGGAACGATGTCAATGCGATATCGGAGATTGAATGAGCGTGCTATTCAATGCCCCGATATTGAAGGGAGATTGGAGTCGGATCGTGCTGTGTAAACGCACAACAATGCGATTTGAAACGTCACCCATTCACTCCAATGTTAAAGGATCGTTCCTGGGTTGGGGGGCGTAGACATCGCACGGACGTTGTATTCCGATATCGCAGCGTGTAAACATCTAATGCGATGCGGGAGAAACGTGCACTAATTGCGCGCTCCCGCGCCATTGAGTTGTGATATCGCAACGATATTGAAGAGTGTAAACCCACCATTAGGCTGAAGGCACATCATCCGACATGATCCCAGTGCCTCGCACGAGTGCAATGCGAGATAAACTCGCATTGCACTAGGACAAGTGATTTCCTATAATGTCGGGCACACTGGTGCGCATTTGAAGTCCTGAACTCGCAAAGCGAGTTTCAGTCGCGGCATGCTGCTACTGCATGCGAGTTGCACGCACCAGCTACAATAGAAAACAATGGGTGTGTTAAAAAAACGCACCGTGCAATCACATAGTGCGAGTCTCTGTGATCCCGGCTGTGATCTCTGTGACAGCCGGGACCGTGTGCTGCTTCACCTGCCGCACTGCTGGCGGCGGCGGATGCCCTCCCCCTCCTCAGGCCTCCCTCTACTTGTCACTGCCCTCCACCCCCCCAACTCTGATGCCGGGACCTGTTTGCGGTTACTCGCCGCGCTTCTGGCGGAGGGGGTGGATGCCCTCCCCCTCTTCAGGCCTCCCCCTACTTGTCACTGCCCTCCACCCCCCCAAACTCTGATGCCAGGACCTGTTTGCAGTTACCCGCCGCGCTTCTGGCGGAGGGGGTGGATGCCCTCCCCCTCCTCAGGCCTCCCCATCCCCTGGATGGCCCCCACCTGTCCCTGCCATTCACCCCCCCCCCGATCCCCGTGACCGATCTCACCGCTCCTCGATCCCGCCGCCGCTCTGCCTCCTCTCCTCGCTGGAACGCCCCTCCTCCAGTGCAGCTCCGCCCAGAGGCAAGTACCGTATGAATAAATGAATGGAATGAATGAATGAATGAGAGTGGGTTCATGGATGGATGGATGGGTTCATGGATGGATGGATGGGTTCATGGATGGATGAGTGTGAATGGATGGATGAGTGTGAATGGATGGATGAGTGTGAATGGATGGATGGATGGATGTATGTGTGCACGCGTGGTTGTAAGCACGCGTGGATGTGTGGGTGCGTGGATGCGTGGGTGCGTGGATGCGTGGGTGCGTGGATGCGTGGGTGCGTGGATGCGTGGGTGCGTGGATGCGTGGGTGCGTGGATGCGTGGGTGCGTGGATGCGTGGATGTGTGGGTGCGTGGATGTGTGGGTGCATGGATGTGTGGGTGCATGGATGCGTGGATGTGTGGGTGCATGGATGCGTGGATGTGTGGGTGCATGGATGTGTGGGTGCGTGGATGTGTGAGTGCATGGATGTGTGGGTGCGTGGATGTGTGGGTGCATGGATGTGTGGGTGCATGGATGCGTGGATGTGTGGGTGCATGGATGCGTCGGTGCGTGGATGTGTGGGTGCGTGGATGTGTGGGTGCGTGGATGTGTGGGTGCATGGATGTGTGGGTGCATGGATGTGTGGGTGCGTGGATGTGTGGGTGCGTGGATGTGTGGGTGCATGGATGCGTGGATGTGTGGGTGCGTGGATGTGTGGGTGCGTGAATGCGTGGGTGCGTGAATGTGTGGATGCGTGAATGTGTGGGTGCGTGGATGTGTGGGTGCGTGGATACGTGCATGGATGGATGTGTGCGTATGTGTGACTGCATGTGTGGATGTATGCACGAATGGATGTGTACATGCGTGGATGATGGGTGGATGGATGGATGCAACAAGGGATCAAGTGTCCTCTTCTAGTCTCAGGGATCATAGTAATGGTGCACTGTATGACAGATCATTGCCATACAGTGCACCATAACTCTGACCCCAGAGACTGTAGGAAGAGGACACTTGATCCCTTGCTGCAATCTCTGGAGCAGAGGCGATCGAGCATCGTGGGACCTTCATTGTGGACTACGTCGGAGGCGATCAAGCATCGTGGGACGTTCGTTATGGACTACGTCGGATCTTTCTAATAAAGATGGAGTCTGAATTTTGTTTGTGTTTTTTTTTCAAATAAAATTACTTTTCTTTGTGTATATTTAATGACTACTTACCAGAGATTCCTAATGGCGGGTCTAACATTGGCCCAATATTATGAATCTCGGGCTTAGTGCCAGCTGCCAATAAAAAGCTGGCATTAACCCCTTTATTACCCAGTTTGCCACCAGCACCAGGGCAACTGGAAGAGCATGGGTACAGCGCCAGAAAATGGCGCTTCAATAAATGCGCCATTTTCTGGGGCGGCTGAGGGCTGCAATTCCCAGCATGGGGGGCCCAGAACGCTTGGGCCTCTCCATGCTGCGGATTGCAGCCCCCAGCTGTCTAGTTGTACCTGGCTGGACCAAAAATATGGCGGAGCCCCACGTCATTTTTTTTCTAGAATTTGTTCTAAAAATAAAAATAAAATGCGCTTCGCTGTATTTTTGGTTGCCAGCCAGGTACAACGAGGCAGCTGGGGGTTGGTGGCAGTCCGTAGCTGCCAAGTTGTACCTGGCTGGACCAAAAATATGGCGAAGCCCCACGTCATTTTTTTTATTACTTCTACCAATAAACTGACATGGAGCTTTGCCATATTCTTGGTTGCCAGCCAGGTACAACTTGGCAGTTGGGGGGCTGCAATCCTCATCGTGGAGAGATCCAAATGTTGTGGGCCCCCCCCACGCTGCAAATTGCAACCCACAGCCACCCTAGAAAATAGCGCATTCATTGGAGGTGCCATTTTCTGGTGCTGTACCCCAACTCTTCCAGTTGCCCTTGCGCTGGTGGCAATGCTGGTGGCACACAGGGGCTCTCCATACGCAACATGGTGTCCGCTAACAATTGTTAGCGGACACCATGTTGCGTATGGAGAGCCCCTGTGTGCCTAAACATTGGAGCTCCCCCACAAGTGACCCCATTATGCATCTGGATTTGTTCCTTGGGGGAGTCTAGTCTCCAAAATGGGTCACTTGTGGGGGACCTCCAATGTTGAGGCACACAGGGGCTCTCCATACGCGACATGGTGTCCGCTAACAATTGGAATTGTTAGTGGACACCATATCGCGTATGGAGAGCCCCTGTGTGCCTCAGCATTGGAGCTCCCCCCCAAGTGACCCCATTTTGGAAACTAGACCCCCCAAGGAACAAATCTAGATGCATAATGAGCACTTTGAAGCCCAGGTGCTTCACAATTTGATCCGTAAAAGTAAAAAAATAAGATTTTTGTGGAAGAAAAATATTTTTTTCCATTTTTACGGATCAATTTGTGAAGCACCTGGGGCTTTAAAGTGCTCATTATGCATCTAGATTTGTTCCTTGGGGGGTCTAGTTTCCAAAATGGGGTCACTTGTGGGGGAGCTCCAATGCTGAGGTACACAGGGTCTCTCCAAACGTGACATGGTGTCCGCTAACAATTTGAATGGAAATCAGCTCAAATTGTTAGCTGACACCATGTCGCGTTTGGTGAGCCCTTGTGTGCCTCAACATTGGAGCTCCCCCACAAGTGACCCCATTGACAAATGAGTGGCAGCAAATCAGTGCAGTCTTGACACCAGGAGAAGGGTGCTAGTCTGTCGGTTCAAAGTAGGAATGAAAAAATCTCAATCGCACCACACTCGCACTACTACACGCATCAAACTCGCATCAATATCGCGCTTCAAAAACGCGCCGTTTTGGAGGGATCAGTGTGCCTTCAGCCTAAAACAGACTATGGTTAGGAACAATGAGGCAGGACCAAACGTTTCTTCTTAATGACACATTCTTTGGGGATATTTAGGAATAAACCTTTCCACATTTCATCCTCATAACGTAGGTGATGTATCTGATGACTGGACAGAACGGATTATTGAAAAACACTGGGTTATCTATCTATATATACTGTATTTAGCATGTTTGGTTTCATCATACGCCTTATTAGGGTTTATGAATGTGATAGAGGGCGTCCCAAACTCAAGACCTCACCCCTGTCACTATCAGTCAGACATAAGCAATTAACATGATGTTCTCCAGAAAACCCATACCCCCGGGGGCCCCCCAAACTCAGCTGGGCACATGGTCCGCACATAGAAAAGATGTGAATTTGGGGGCTGCATTCTTTGTAGAACAAAGTGACAATTTTACCGATACCATATTTCTTTGCTATATACCTCTTGATCACTTTTTTTGAAAATTATACGCTCCTTAATTTATTGTTTTAAATGGCATTCATTGTATGGGTTATAGCGCAGTTTTATAGATTTGTGATAAGAAACATGCACTTCTTTTGTTTATTTTAGTTCATATGTAACATAGCATTTTTAGTAGTAAAAGAAAAAAATGTCATGCCTTCTTTTGATTTTTTTTGCTACATTTTATCCCTTTCTTGTAAATAATATGTACTTAATAGCAGCATACTATATTTTGGCCAACAACTTGCAGTAATGTCCCTATCTTGCAGTAATGTCCCCATCCTCATCCCCTTCTTGTAGTAATGTCCCCATCCTGATCCTCTTCTTGTAGTAATGTCCCCATCCTGAGCCCCTTCTTGTAGTAATGTCCCCATCCTGAGCACCTTCTTGTAGTAATGTCCCCATCCTGATCCTCTTCTTGTAGTAATGTCCCCATCCTGAGCCCCTTCTTGTAGTAATGTCCCCATCCTGAGCACCTTCTTGTAGTAATGTCCTCATCCTGGTCCCCATCCTAAGCTCCTATTAGTAATGTCCCCATCCTGATCCCCTTCTTTTGGTAATGCTCCCATCCTGATCCCCTTCTTGTAGTAATGCACTCATCCTGATCCCCTTCTTTTGGTAATGCTCCCATCCTGATCCCCTTCTTGTAGCAATGTCCTCATCCTGATCCCCTTCTTGTGGTAATGCTCCCATCCTGATCCCCTTCTTGTAGTAATGTCCCCATCCAGATCCCCTTCTTGTGGTAATGCTCTCATCCTGAACCCCTTCTTGTAGTAATGTCCTCATCCTGATCCCCTTCATGTAGTAATGTCCCCATCCTGATCCCCTTCTTGTAGTAATTTCCACATCCTGGTCCCCATCTTGTGGTACTGTCCTCGTCCTGACCCCCTCTTGTAGTAAAGTTCCCATCCCGGTCCCCTTCTTGTAGTATTGTCCCATCCTGATCCCCTTCTTGTAGTAATTGGCCTGTTTTACACGCACGCACACGCACACGCACACACACACACACACACACACACACACACACACGATTCTTCTTACCCTTCCTCCGTTCCCTCGGCGTCCTCAGTTCTGCTTCTTTCGGCTTGCAGGCACAACAGACCCCTTGATGATTGCATCCTGGTCCAGGGGGTAGCGGACATACGCGTTTTACTTCACATGAATGTGCATTTTCCGGTGCCGCCATGATCAAGCTCTGCTCAGCTGCACAAGTGGCAGCCAACGGTCAGCAACTGACATCATACACTGACTTCAGATGCTGGCTTCTGATTGACCGTTGGCTGCCACTTGTGCAGTGAGCAGAGCTTGATCATGGCGGCACCGGAAAATGCACATTCATCTGAAGTAAAACGCGTATGTACGCGGCCCCCTGGACCAGAATGCAATCAAGGGGTCTGCTGTGCCTCCAGGCCTCATGAAGCAGCCTCAGGGGCCACAAGTGGCCCGCGTCTTTGATACCCCTGACCATCTATGCATTACACTGTTATCTGATCATCTTAATGCCAGTCATGTAACACGACTGCTTCAAGAGCAAAATAATCAGCCAAGAGGACATTTACTATGGGAAAATAAACATTTAAGGAGCAGAATTGACAGCAAAGAAATTGTTGGTAATAAGACGAGACTCTAATTTTATGTACGATGCTGAGCAGCGTCATTTACACCGTTGCTCTTAGACTGGGGGGCAACGTGTGGACACGACCTAAGTGAAGGACACATTTGCAGATCCAGACCTGCTATTAGCCAATACAGACTGAGGCCACTTCTGGCTTCTGTTGTGTAAGAAATCCAGCAAACCTCGTCACCAGTTATAAACCTTAAAGGGATCCAGTCACCTCCAGAACGCCTCCTAAGCTAGCAAAACATGTCCCTGCAGCATCCCATCACTAATCTCACACTCCTTTTGTCTCCTAAAAGCATCCTGTGAAAGTGGAGAAAAACGTTTTAATACTTACTCATTAGTGATTATAATTAGTAGGGGATATATTCTTTAGCCCTTAGGGCGGGCTGTTTTGCAGGCTCCAGGATCCACCCTCTCTCTGTCTGTGTGCTCTGCTTGTCCAGGCATTGCCCTCCCCCTCTCTATGACTCATAGAATGCAAATCATTAGACTTGCCTTCAGCTGCACATCACAGCAGCACAGACATAGAGAGGGTGGATCCTTCAATGCTGCCAAACAATTTGCCCTGGTGACTAAAGAATATAGTCCCTGCTAATTGTAATCACTAATGAGTAAGTATTAAAATCTAAATTACTTACCGGTAATGGGTTTTTCCGGAGCCACGACAGCACCACCTGAGACAGAACCGCCCATCCAAGACAGGAAACCTCTGAGATAAAAAGGCGGGACCTCTCCTGGACCTCAGTTTTGGTTACAGAGACCGGAGAGGGAAACCCAACAATCATTAGTACACAACCACCACCAAAAGAAATCAACAATTCAAAACCCCCCAAACGTGACCACACCAACAGGCAATAGGGAGGGATGCGGTGGTGCTGTCGTGGCTCCGGAAAAACCCATTACCGGTAAGTAATTTAGATTTTTCCATCATCGCCACAACAGCACCACCTGAGACATTTCAGAGAAAAGAAAATTAGGGAGGGACCACCGCTTGCAGAACCCATCTACCAAAAGTCACCTCCTCGGTGGAAGAAAGATCAAGCCTGTAATGCTTGAAGAAAGTAGAAGGAGAAGACCAAGTAGCAGCCCTACAGATCAATTCTAAGGGGACATCAGCCTTCTCAGCCCAGGACGTAGCCACCGCCCTGGTGGAATGTGCATTAAGGCCCACCGGGACCCCGCATGAGCTTCAGAGGCCTCCCACCTCCAAGACAGGAAACCTAAACTGAGGTCCAGGAGAGGTCCCGCCTGTGGGCGGTCCTCTCTCAGGTGGTGCTGTCGTGGCGATGATGGAAAAAAATTTTATGCACTTTCACAGGATGCTTTTAGGAGACAAAAGGAGTGTGAGATTAGTGATAATATGCTGCAGGGACATGTTTTGATAGTTTAGGAGGTGTTCTGGAGGTGACAGGATCCCTTTAAGGCCATGTTCACACTCTGCGTTTTTATCTGTTTTTTGTAGAATTTCAGCAGCAAAGCTGGACCTGTTTTAGGGAAAAAAAAAAAAAAGACCCAAAACGTATTGTGTTTTGTTGCTTTTTTTTCTCTCATCACAATGGAGAAAACACATCACTAATTGACGCTCGTTTTCTGGATGCCATTTCCGTCCTAAAAACAGACCAGTCAAAAATGCAGCGTCAGAACAGCATTTCTTAAAACTCATTGACTTTGCTGGAGATCACAGGAAGTTTGTCATGCAAAAACAGATCACAAAAAATGATCAAAAATGCACAGTGTGCACAAGGCCTAAAGGAGCTGTCAAGGCCTGAGATAAAAGTCTGCAGTCACATTGAGTGACCACAGTCCCTTTAAGGCCTCATAAACATTATGCTAAAGCACCACTCCAGCAGTTATTTTTCCCCACTGAACTGATGCTTCTAATCTACGTCCCCCAGCTTGTCTTATGGGGATGTCACACGCGTTAATATCGAGTGCAATATCGCTGCTGCACATGACGTTGTAGCGATATTGACTTGTGTGACAGGGCGTTTCATCCAGCGATAAGTCGCTGGTTGATGGTCGTCAGGTTGTAAAACCTGTTCTAAAACCTGACGATGGTTGCTCGGTGGACACGCAGCATTGCTGCGTGTGACACCAGGAGATGAGGGAGAAGCCAGCTCCCAGCACCTCTCTGCAAGCACTAGGAGCTGGTCTCCAAGGTAAACTGTGGGTATTTAGGCAGCGTGTGCTGCCTAGCTACCCGATGTATACCCTGGTTACCAGCCTTCTCCGCTCACTGGTTGGTATCCAAGGTACACAGTGGGTAAACATAGAAAGCTGGTAACCAAGGTATACATCGGGTATCTAGGCAGTACACGCTGCCTAGATACCCGTAGTTTACCTTAGAGACCAGCCTGTCAGCGGGAGCAAGACATCGTGGAAACAATATTTAAATCATTTACACGATGTCGCTGGTCCACTGATCGCTGGTGAGTCTGCCTGTGTGACAGATCACCAGCGATCAGCCTTCAATGTCGCCAGCGATGAGATCGCTGACGACATTGACGCGTGTGACGGCCCCATTAAGGTACCGTCACACGCAGCAATATTGCTAGGCAATTTCAATGGCAATTTGCTGGTTGCAGTGAAATCATGGACACATTGTTACATTTGTACACGGCAACAAAATAGAACAATGTGTCCATGATTTCATTGCAACCAGCAAATTTGGCAGTGAAATTGCCTAGCAATATTGCCGCATGTGATGGTACCTTTATACTCACCCTCCATCATCTTCATCTGGTTCCAATCAGGCAGATTTTCACAATGGCAAATGTGCAAGTCTGTATAGATCCTTGAATTTCCAGGACCATACGGACAGGTGCGGATCTGTGCAGACAGAGGCCATCGCAACGTTTATTTAACGGATCTGTCGTCAGTCACCAGGCATCGGGGTGGAGGAGTTGGATCTCGCTTCTGAGCATGCTCAGTACAGCAAAACAGATCCGTCATCCATAGACCCCCATGTTAACTTCACATAGACAGATACAGATCCGTGTCTGTTGGTGTCTGCGATTTGCGAGAACGCCCAGAAACAGAACAGTCTGCGATTCTGGGTGCATTAAAAAATACGGACAAAAACAAATCCATGAAAACAACTGACACACGGAGGCCACTGAAGACCAATCCGTGCCCATAGGATAACATGAGAGACAAAAACAGATCTGTGTGTATCCATTTTAAAACGGATAGACACGGATTTAAAGTGTGCCAGTGTGAAAGCCGCCTCTAGTGATTTGTGACCTACCGGTAGCTGCAGTGGTTCATGGAGCTCATCGGAGTCACAACAACTCAATGCAAGTCTATGAGGCCTTGTTCTGGCTCTTATAGACTTGTATTGAGCGTTTCATGGTGTGCACCTGAGGTCACAACCCAATTTAAGTCTATGAGATACTCTTTCTGGCTCTTATAGACTTTTAACAAGAGCTTGTGACATAACTTCTGACTTCCAGTCAGAATTAATGGGCACAAGATGGCACCAAGACTGAAATAACACTGCAAAAAGGGGAAGACACCGAAGGGCTTGTATAATACTTGGGGTAGACACCTTAGTTTAAAAGCCCCACTCCAGCCCATATAAAAAACCCGCTGGAGTGGTGCTTTAATTTTGGCCAAACCTATCAACAGTCTAATGTGCAATAAGGATCTCCCACGTCTCCCCTGATAGATCATCACACGTTGATTTCCAATGTCCTTTTGTTCTCTGAGAGACCGGCAACTACTGGAAGAGACCGGCCGAGCTCCCCACAGAGCGCGGCACCCGGCCGAGCTCCCCACAGAGAGCGCGGCACCCGGCCGAGCTCCCCACAGAGAGCGCGGCACCCGGTCGAGCTCCTGTTCATAGAAGAGTGGTGGGAGATTGCCGTCCACCAAACATGAACCTCATGTGTATGGGGGCTTAAGTGTTTTTTATTTTAAAGTAATTAGGAAGATTGTACAAGATATCGCCCGTATACCGAATATATACATACATCGTGCTCCAGAGGACGACACACTTCCGCGCAGCAGATAATCATTGATCGCTGATGGTGGTGAGATTCCACTTCTCTCCATCTGAACAAACAAGAAGGGAAAAAAAGAACAACAAATGAAAAAATGAAAACTGATCCAATCTTTTCCTTCTACTCCAAGTAACAGATGATAATAAACCGCAAACAGAATGCGACACATCATCCGCTCCATCAACCTTGTGACAATTATATGGAAATACCATACACTGGCCCTGATGGAACAACACCGAGAAGATTGGGAACAGAAGAGAGGATTTTTCTGGATGAACAGTCACATGACAATAAACCTCATTAAGGCTGTGTGCTGTGTTCACCTTGTTGCTTTTTTGCTGCATTTTTCATGAGTTTTATGCAAATTAAAAGCAGCTTTTTTCCAGCAAAAGCTCAGAGATTCCAGAAATCTCCTGCACACGACTGAAATGGAACCTGCTGCGTTTTTAAAGAAGAAGCGTCAGTTCTTTCAGTGTTTTTGCTTCTTTTGTGATGAATGAATCTAACTTTATTTACACATGGACAGTAGACAAATGACACAAAAGACAACCAAAAAAAGCAATGAAACCTGCGGTTTGGAAGCAGATTTTTTTTTACTGCTAAGAGAGCAGGTGTGAACACAGACTAAATAGTTACCTGTGCTGTAGATTAGTTTGAATCCTTACCAACAGCACGGAAAAAACCCATCCCAGAGCAGAGCAGAGCAGCCATCCCAGAGCAGAGCAGAGCAGCCATCCCAGAGCAGAGCAGCCATCCCAGAGCAGAGCAGCCATCCCAGAGCAGAGCAGCCATCCCAGAGCAGAGCAGCCATCCCAGAGCAGAGCAGCCATCCCAGAACAAAATTTTTTTTTAAATTCATAACCGTATTTATTGAGAAGTAAGACAAAAGCATACAGAAAAAAAAAAGATTATATGAAGTCAGCATCAAATATAAGTATATCACGTACAGTTCTAATTATGTATATTATAAGACAGGGTTTTCAAATAAATCAGCCACTTTTTTTTTTTTTTTTTTTGTGTTTACACACAAACAATCCCACTCCCTCCCCAGGTACAGGTTTAGTTAGTACTAACTACTCAAGTGAGCCTAACCAGTGTGGTACCAGCAACAGGTTGTCCCATAAACCAGTCGGTAAATTGGAAACATTCGTGGATCGCTTGGCGTACAAAGAGTGGTTGTATGTCTATATATTGAGACCACATGAGGAAAAAATGTTCTGTGCGTTTTTCGTTATATAGCAAGGATTCAATCCACTCCATCTGAAATAGATAATTAACCTTCCTGAAAATAAAAGTTAACGTGGTGATGGTATTCTGCGCCCACAAATGGAGGATGCTTTTTAGAGTATCTGCGGACCAAATGATTAAAATGCATCGTTGCCAAGCAGAAAGTCTAGTAAGTTGGTTTTGTGGTAATATCTATTATATAATCACGAATGGGATTTTTGCCCCTTTTGAGACCGCTCTCGCTGCGAGTCAGCGTGGTCATGTGGATACGAACGAAGCATTGGCCGCGCAGCGGCCATTGCGAGCAGCTCTAAGGCGACTCGCTATGCCCGCGCAGCGGGCATGGCGAGTCGCCTTAGCAGCGCGAAGCATTGGCCGCGAAGCGGCCATTGCGAGTCAGAGACTCGCTCTGCTAGAATCCCGATGCATTGTGCATCGGGCACCCATCTAGTATTAAATAATGCCCATTCAGGTGATAATGTAAGGGGGAATGCTAAACGTGTTAATAAGATGATCACGGAGATGATCCCAGACCTCTTGTATTTTCGGGCAATCCCAAAGGCAATGGAAGATGTCTGCTGGAGAGTGGGAGCATTTAGGACAAGAAGGAGTACCCATGGAGGACATCCTGGACTTGACTTCAGGTGATATATATGCTCTATGATACATCATAAGAGCCATTGTAGAGTAACTATCATATGGTAGTATTGAAATTAGACGTAACGTGGCTTTTAGAAGGTCTGTTAAGGCCACATCACATGCAACTATATCGTTGCCGATATCGTTCAAAAGTCACGTGTTCTGTGACGCTTAAACAATGTCGAAACAACATCGTTGCGTGTGACACTACAAACGATGAGCGATCAGTCGGCTGATCGTTCATCGTTTGATTTGAGGACAGGACCTCAAATCTATCGTTGGACGCCCGGTGGACACGCAGCATCGCTGCGTGTGACACCGGGAGATGACCGATAAACCAACTCCCAGCGCCTCTCTGCAAGCGCTGGGAGCTGGTATCCAAGGTAAACTGCGGGTAACTAGGCAGCGCACTGTGTACCTTGGATACCAGCCGGTGAGCGGAGAAGGCTGGTAACCAAGGTATACATCGGGTATCTAGGCAGCATGCGCTGCCTAGATACCCGCAGTTTACCTTGGAGACCAGCCTGCTCCCGCTTACTGCAGCTTGGCAGCTGGAGCAAGGCATCGTGGAAACGATATTTAAATTGTTTCCACGATGTCTCTGGTCCATTGATCACTGGTGAGTCTGCCTGTGTGACAGCTCACCAGCGATCTGAACGGTATTGTAAGCGATCGCGCGTGCATGTGATCGCTAACAATATCGTTCAGTAAATTGATGCGTGTGACGGCACCTTTAGGCTACAATTGGGGAGTTGTGATGTCCATCTACCTGGACCTGGAGAGGAATACGTCCAGACAATGGAGGGCTTAATGGATTTATAGTTGAGACTCAGTGAGTAGGTCACTGTACGAGAAGCAAGGGAAACTAGGTGTAGAGGGTTAGACTTGACTGTTTCCGGTATGCTATGCATAACTGAGATGGCATAATGTTTAATCTGAGTTGCAACAAATATATTATTTTCCAAGATTGGGTATTTAGAAATAATACCTGCTAGAGTGAGAGGAGACTGGGTGGTCGTCATGAGATTGCATATCAATCTACAACCATTCTCCCCCAAGACCCGATATATTGTAGGTGACCTACCCTGCAAAAAAGAGGGATTACCCATAAAGGGGAGAAAAATGGAGCTATAAGGGTATGTGCCCACAGGACGTTTTTAAAGCAGTCCTGAACGCAGCAAAACCTGAGGATCCTAGAGTCCTTGACAGGAGATTAGCTATGATCTTGTCTGAGTTTTTTGTGCGTTTTTCCTGCGTTTTTTTAGCTGCGTTTTTTCCATTGACTTTAGCAAAAACGCAGGAAAATAATTAACAAGTCAATTCTTTCCCATCCGCACCAAAAACGCAGGTATTTGACTGTTCTTGACACTTGCAAAACCAATGTGTGTGCACAGCGTTTCTGTGAAATACATTGGTTTTGCTGGGAATCAAAACCGCAGGAATAAATTAGCATAAATTACCATAAAACCAATGTTTTTCTGCTGCAGAAACCGCAGGAAAAACTCAGCAAAAACATCCTGTGGGCACATACCCTAAGTGATACGCAGACAAGATCATAGCACTTCTCCTGTCAAGGACTCTAGGATCCTCAGGTTTTCCTGCGTTCAGGACTGCTCAAAAAACTGAACGCAGGAAAACCTGAGGATCCTAGAGTCCTTGACAGGAGAAGTGCTATGATCTTGTCTGCGTTTTTTGTGCGTTTTTACTGCGTTTTTTGTCCGTTTTTACTGCGTTTTTGATGCTGCGTTTTTCCGAATGACTGCACCAAAAACGCAGGAATAATTGACATGTCAATTCTTTGCTATCCGCACCAAAAACGCAGGTATTTGACAGTTCTTGACACTTGCAAAACCAATGTGTGTGCACAGCGTTTCTTGTAAAACACATTGGTTTTGCTGGGAAGCCCAGCCGCAGGAACAAATTAGCATACATTAACATAAAACCAATGGTTTTCTGCATGCGGAAACCGCAGGAAAAACGCAACAAAAACGCCCTGTGGGCACATACCCTAAGGGTCTAAACCTCTGATCTTTCTGGCTTGACACCATGCCAATACCACCGACCAATGTAAGGCATTATCTTTTATCTCAGTAGGTACATTGTGAGATTGTGAGTGCAATAAGGCTGGTCAACTAATGGGCCTCATCAATCGGAGTGTTAGTGAATCCAGCATAAGACCATACCCAGTCCAGGGAATGCCTGAAAATAGCCGCAATGCTATATAGTTGTAAGTTTGGGAAATTGAGACCCCCTAATGATTTAATCTGCTGTAGGTTAAAGATGCTGATCCTAGAGCCGCCCCTCGAGTCCCATATAAATTGTCAAACATTTTTTGTTAAGAGCCGGTCATCAGCTTTAGATAGTAAAATGGGTAGTGTTCGTAGAGGAAATAAGAGTTTGGGAAAAGAAACCATTGTAGTCAGGTGTGCTCTGCCCGCAAAGGACAATTGGAATGACTTCCAAGATTGAAGTTCTCTAGTACCGTAATTGTAGATATTACAGGTCGAATGTTGAGTTGGTATAAATTATGGGGATTTGAGGGTAATAAGATACCCAGGATATCTTAAAGAGCCATGTCCCCATTGAAAGGGGAAAGGGAACAGCCACCGTTTACGAGCATCAGGGACGATCGCCAAGGCCTGTGATTTGGCGAGATTGATACGGAAGCCTGAAATTTCCCCAAACCCATGGAATAAAGTTCATTATAGAAGGAATGGATTCTCTGGGATTAGCTATCATGAGGAGAATATCATCAGCGAAAGCTTAAGTTTTAAGTGTATGATGGCCTATCCCAATCCCCTCAAAAGGAAGGAGTCACAGAGCAGAATTTTTGATGTGTCTAAGAGGCCTTTCACACTTGCATTTTTTTCCTGATTTGGAAGATCAGGCAAAACCCGATTCTTACAGTATTTTGCCCATTTACTTTAATTTTGTCAGGTAGAATGTTGTTGCTTCATGTTTTTTCCTGAAATCTTTAAAGAGAATGGGCAAAAAAAATAAATCCTGTGAGGCTGGCTTCACACTGCGTGTGTGATCCGATCCGTGGCTGTCCGTTTGAGGCAGACAGCCGCGGACCGGATCAGCACACAAGACTGGGGGGCTATTATGCCCTCTGGTCCTGTGTGCAGCGCGCACAGCTGCAGCCGCTGACAGGTCAGGACCGTGGCGCCCGCGGTCCTCACCCATCAGCAGAATCAGGTGTTTTCCTGATCTTCCAAATCAGGAAAAACCCGCAAGTGTGAAAGGCCCCTAAGGGTACCTTTCCACGCCGCAATTTTTGGCGGCGATAGGAGGCAATTTAACGTGCGCGTGCACGTTTTTCATGGTCGCCTCCGATCGCCGATGGCGCTTTCACACGCCGCAATTACGTCCTCAACCTAAGGCGATGTGTCGCCCCAGAAATCGCCACACCAACAGCGGGGAACATCCGGTCGACTCCCCTCACTGCTTCACATGCTGCAATCCCCAAAGGAATGTTCAGCGCGGCGAGAACATAGGCGTGCCAAATTGTTGTACACCGCGCCCCAACCACGTTCATTGGACAACGCAATAGCGTTCTGATTGGCCAGCCTGCGCTGGAAGGCTGGCTAATACCTGACACCATTGTGTGTCGGAGTTTGGCACCAATACACGCTCAAATATGGCGCTCTATCAACTGACAGCCAATGGGAACACAGTAGTCACCACCAATCATGACTCATGGGGCACGGTCTCCAGCACGCTGTGGCACGCCTACGGGAAATCAATAGGCGATGCACATTCCATCACTATTGCCCGTTCACACGCCAAAAGCCGGGAATGTCGCCTTCATGATTGCCTCTGATTTTAGAGCAGTGCTGTGAAATCGGAACCAGGCGATAACGTTTTTCATCGCCGCCAAATTCCCAATTTACATGCCGCAACTGGGAGGCAATTTGACGGCGATGGTGCCAGGTCACATGCCGCAATCTTGCCAGGCGATATGAGGCGATCTAACGTGCGCATGCAAGTTTTTCATGCTCGCCTCAGATCGCCGATGACAACATCACACGCCACAATCTCGCCCTGAAAGTAAGGGGATGTGTCACTCTGGAAGTCGCCTCTCCTACAGCGGAAACAATCTTGCCTCATTCCTTCACTGCTTCAGACGCTGCAATTCCAAAGGCAATGTGGGCGTACACGTTCAGTGTGGCGAGGAGATAGGCGTGCCACAGTGGTTTACACCGCGCCCCATACACGCTCACTGGACAACGCAACAGCGTTACGATTGGTCAACCTGCTCGGGAAGGCTGGCTAATACATGACGCCATTGTCTATCGGAGTTTGGCACCAATACACACTCAAATATGGCGCGGTGTCAACTGACAGCCAATGGGAACACAGTAGCCAATACCAATCAAGTCAGATGGGGCACGGAGTGCAGCACGCTGTGGCACGCCTACGGGAAATCCTAGGCAACGCTGCTTCCATCACTATCGCCCTATCACACACCACAACACGCAAATATCGCCTCCATGATTGCGGCTGATTTCAGAGCAGTGCTCAGGAATCAGGCAACGGCCGAGAGGCAATTTATAGCCGCGAAATTCCCAAATCACACACCGCAACTGTGAGGCAATTTCACGGCGATTTCTCTGGGGCGACATATCGCCTTTATGATTGCCAGGCGAGATTGCGGCGTGTGACAGTACTGTCACAGCTCCAGCACAGTGGATGGATAGAGATCTCCTAGTCTGGGAACTTGCTATCTACCTTATGGAGAGGAGTTTTCCTGCAACCATTAGAAGACAGTAAGGGTATGTGCCCACATAGTGGTTTAGTGACGTTCAAACCGTCAGTAAACCGGTGGAAATTTGCAGGAGCCTAGAGTTCTGAGCTCTGAAGTCTCCAGCTGTTTCCCAGCGGTTTTTTCAGCGTGTGCACAGCGTTTTTCAGTCGGTTTTTCCGGCGGTTTTCTATGGAGGATTTTGTTCATGAAAACGATCAAAAACCGCTGAGAAGAATTGACATGTTGTATGCTCCTAAACCGCTAGGAAACCGCTCAACCTCTGGCAGATCCGCTCACATAAACCCACTATGTGTGCACAGCGTTTTCTAAATTACATAGGGTACTTGTAAGTCCTAACGCTGCTTAGGATTTACATAAATTTAAATAAAACCTATGCTAAACCGCCGGCGGTTTTCGCTGCTAAACCGACGTTAAACCACTATGTGGGCACATACCCTTAAGTAGGTGAGGAGATTACAGCCACATCCCTCCTCTAGGAAATATGCAAATTTGCACTTCAGTAAGGAAGTGGAAGAACTCCAGCGACACCTTTAAGTAGCTCCTCAAAGTCATAGTCGCTTTCTAACAAGCTTTTTAATATGACTAGGGTATTTGTGCCAGATCTCCTGGCACTCTGCTCCTTTTTTTTTTTTAAATCAGGTAGATTTTTATTGAACATTTTAACAGGTTACATTAGTACAAGGTACAACCCCTCACGCCCCCCTCCCGCCCCCATCCCTGACAGCAAATCCAGCCAACAGCGGCCAATCAATTGGAATCAAATATTAGCGTAAACATGAAACATGTACAATCGTCTCGTCACCTATCCTACCCCCAGTAAGTATATCAGGAATATCTTCTCAGCTCACCCATATTGTATCCATGATGACCACATTTTCTCAAACATTTCCGATTTTCCTCGTCTCTCACATACACACCTTTCCAATCAGATTAATTCCTCTACCACTCTCATATACTCTCTTCTACTCGGGGGGTCTTCCCGAATCCAATGTCTCGCTAACAATTTCCTTGCCACAAATAATAATCTCGCGACGACCACCTTTAGTGCATTGTCAATCGCCACCTCCTCCACATATCCCAGCAGACAGACAATAGGATCCCTTGGAATCACACACCCGAATGTTCCCTCTATCCGATTGATAACTGTGGTCCAATATGAGAACAGTCGTGGGCAGGACCACATCATGTGGTAAATTCCAGCTCCCTCCCCCCTGCATCTTGGGCATTCTGAGTAGTTTCTCAATCCCGCTCGGTGCATTATCACTGGCGATCTATATACTCTATGTAACACATATAATTGCGACAATCTAGATGATTCACATATAGATAGTTTAGGTATATATTCCATAATACTGGTCCATTGGTCATCAGATATGGAGCCCACATCCTCTTCCCACTTCAGACGGGACTTAATAGGAAATGAAAGGAGAAATGTATGCAGTAAATCCCTATATATGCAGGAGATCACTCCTCTCGTCATCCCGTCGTGACAGATATAATCGAGAACAATATAGAGTGGATACAGAGAGCCTCCCAATGCCCTGTGCTTTAAACGCATGTCGGACCCTCAGATTGATTACCATTCTTGTCGGAACCAAATCTCAACTTTGAATTTCAATCACTAATAGTGCTATTATATTATAAAAATGAACAGTGTTAAGCATATCATGACGAATATACTGCATATATAATGTTGATTATGTCACCCTTTGTACCATTCCCCCTAGTATCCGTGCCACTGCATTGTTTGATGTACTTCCTCTATTATGAAGAGGTTAATGATCCACGCAATGCTAATATAACACTTCCTGCTCTATAGGCACTTCATTATCGCAGTATAGAAGCCTTAAAATTATCCAAGTTGTGCAGAATAGTGGAAGGGATAGGGCCATTGACAAGAATAAACTCAACGCATACTGGAGTGGATACATGAGATTTTAAGCCCAATGTCCCTTGTTGCTAGCTTAATATTTCGTCATGTCGTAACTCCTCTAGATAGTGATACTTATATTTGTGATAAGGTCAAACTCCAATCTCAACTGTTGAAAGGATTTCAGCCCCTGTCTATCCAACAATTGGTATACATAGAGAATACCTCCCCCATCCACTCCGGCAGTCCATTCATAGATTTCAAGCCCGGAAACTCCCATTGTTCCATAGCGGTGTATATTTCGTCATGCCCGTCACTCCTCTCAGTTGTTTAATACGTTCCCAGAGTTTGTGAGTAAGTCAAGAGTTGGATATCTCTTTCCCAAAACCCCATTGACCCATCCTCGAGTCCATCCACCAGAGGGGATCTACCGTCATGTCCTCCAAGACTCTCCTAATTGAAGTGTGGTCCGCTAAACATGCCCAACCCCCAAATGCTGACACTGCGCTGCAAGATAAAATCCCAGGTGGGGCAGCGCCAACCCGCCCTCATCTTATGGTCTCTGCAACGTCTCCAGTCTATCCTGGGTTGTCTCTTTCCCATATCAAGTCCCGAAATATGTCGCTAATCACTTAAGATTCCGCTGTGAATCCATAAGGGGAGTTATGTGACATATAGTACCTTGGCCATCAAAATATTTTGATTAGATTAACTCTCCCACATCGATAAACACAACTTGCTCCAAGCGTTAACCTTACGCCTCAGTATCAGCAACAAAGGGGCAAGGTTGAGCCGAAGGAAATCGTGATGGGCAAAGCCACCTGAATACCCAAATACTTAAATTGCCTCACTCTTTGTAACCTTTGTGCTTCAATCGGTATCTCGACCCCATCTCCACTCTCATCAACCTCAAACAAACTTGATTTAAGCCAATTTATACAAACTCCTGACAGTGACCCAAACTTCTTGATGGTTTGCATGGCTCAGCGAGCTCCCCTGATCTTCCAAAAACAATAACACGTCGTCCGTGTATAAAGCGATTTTTTCCTCAAATCTACCATATTTAAACCCCTTAATCTCCTTAGACCCTCTGATCATAGCCACCAGGGGTTCCACCGTAAGGGCAAATAGCAAGGGTGACAATGGGCAGAAAATGTGTAGGCAATAATCTCACGTGTTTTTAGTGCGTTTCTGCAACTGAAGTGTCAAGGTTTTGTAAAAGCCAAATACCAGGAAGAGATAAAACCACAGCGTCAAAAGTCATAAAAAAGCATGTGACCTAATTTACATAATAATACATCAAAATCTCCCCTAACATGGATCACAAGAACATAGCGTTACATGAGATATACATACTAGCTGTAGAGCCCGGCGTAATGCCCATATATGGTAATGTATGCATGTATTATAGTCCTGCCCCCTCCAGGTAGTTCCAGAACTATGTGGAGGGGTGGGGTTATGTGGAGATGCAGGTTGCAAAGTGGGTGTGGCTATATGGAGTGGGCATGGCTATGATACATCCACATGTACATATACTCAGAGAGAGACATACATACATATATATGATATTTTTTCAGCAGCACAGTTAAAAGGGAAAGACAGGAACAGGTTAAATTATTTCACAATCTTCAATAAATTTGTTTTTTCAGGAATGAAGACAAATTCTAATTAATTGAAGTGTAAAGTTGCAGAACGCCCTGCTTATTCCAATCAGGCTGGCAGCTCCCGCAGATCATTTCTGATTCTCCTGCAGGAAACGCTGCGTTTTGAGCATTTTCGTGTGTTTCTATCATAGCCTATGAGAAAACGTCACAAACACTGAACACGTGGCTTCTGTTCTGCACCAAATATGCAAGAAGCAGCCCAGAAGGTGCGAACAGTCTGCAGGAGCCTCATGGACTCCTGTGTATTTTCTCTTGTGGATTTTCTACAATCTGGAAGAAAAAACGTAAAATCTGTGTGTGCCGGCCCCAGTGTGATGTGGACCGGGATCTGCTCACACTACTGATCATCCTACATTGTGGAAAAACAAAACTGATCCCAATGGATCATAGAGAGATCAGCGGCTACTTATAATTATCTGATCATCAGAAAAAAAAACAATAAACCGCTGCTTCTGTGAGAAAGAGACAGCAGGAGAACTCACAATGTGAGCCCTGCGCCCCTTCCAGAGCTCCTACCCGGGGAGGAATGATCTGACATGTCTCTGTACACACAGTGCGGTAACCTCCCCTGTACACACAGTGCAGTAATCTCTGTATACACAGGTAATCTCTCCTGTACAGTGTGGTAATCTCCCCTGTAAAGTGCGGTAATCTCTGTATACACAGGTAATTTCCCCTGTACACACAGTGCGGTAATCTCCCCTGTACACAGTGCGGTAATCTCCCCTGTACACCGTGCGGTAATCTCCCTGTACACAGTGCGGTAATCTCCCCTGTACACAGTGCGGTAATCTCTGTGTACACAGGTAATCTCCCCTGTACACAGTGCGGTAATCTCTGTGTACACCGGTAATCTCCCCTGTACACAGTGCGGTAATCTCCGTGTACACCGGTAATCTCCCCTGTACACAGTGTGGTAATCTCCCCTGTACACAGTGTGGTAATCTCCCCTGTACACAGTGTGGTAATCTCCCCTGTACACAGTGTGGTAATCTCCCCTGTACACAGTGTGGTAATCTCCCCTGTACACAGTGAGGTAATATTTGTACACACAGGTAATCTTTGTATACACAGGTAATCTCCCCTGTACACCGTGCGGTAATCTCCCCTGTACACAGTGCGGTAATCTCCCCTGTACACAGTGCGGTAATCTCCCCTGTACACAGTGCGGTAATCTCCCCTGTACACAGTGCGGTAATCTCCCTGTACACAGTGCGGTAATCTCTGTGTACACCGGTAATCTCTGTGTACACCGGTAATCTCCCCTGTACACAGTGCGGTAATCTCTGTGTACACCGGTAATCTCCCCTGTACACAGTGCGGTAATCTCTGTGTACACCGGTAATCTCCCCTGTACACAGTGCGGTAATCTCCCCTGTACACAGTGCGGTAATCTCTGTGTACACAGGTAATCTCCCCTGTACACAGTGCGGTAATCTCTGTGTACACCGGTAATCTCCCCTGTACACAGTGCGGTAATCTCCCCTGTACACAGTGTGGTAATCTCCCCTGTACACAGTGTGGTAATCTCCCCTGTACACAGTGTGGTAATCTCCCCTGTACACAGTGTGGTAATCTCCCCTGTACACAGTGTGGTAATCTCCCTTGTACACAGTGTGGTAATCTCCCCTGTACACAGTGAGGTAATCTTTGTATACACAGGTAATCTCCCCTGTACACCGTGCGGTAATCTCCCCTGTACACAGTGCGGTAATCTCCCCTGTACACAGTGCGGTAATCTCTGTGTACACAGGTAATCTCCCTGTACACAGTGCGGTAATCTCTGTGTACACCGGTAATCTCCCCTGTACACAGTGCGGTAATCTCCGTGTACACCGGTAATCTCCCCTGTACACAGTGTGGTAATCTCCCCTGTACACAGTGTGGTAATCTCCCCTGTACACAGTGTGGTAATCTCCCTGTACACAGTGTGGTAATCTCCCCTGTACACAGTGTGGTAATCTCCCCTGTACACAGTGTGGTAATCTCCCCTGTACACAGTGTGGTAATCTCCCTGTACACAGTGTGGTAATCTCCCCTGTACACAGTGTGGTAATCTCCCCTGTACACAGTGTGGTAATCTCCCCTGTACACAGTGTGGTAATCTCCCCTGTACACAGTGTGGTAATCTCCCTGTACACAGTGTGGTAATCTCCCCTGTACACAGTGTGGTAATCTCCCCTGTACACAGTGAGGTAATCTCCCCTGTACACAGTGTGGTAATCTCCCCTGTACACAGTGTGGTAATCTCCCCTGTACACAGTGAGGTAATCTCCCCTGTACACACAGGTAATCTTTGTATACACAGGTAATCTCCCCTGTACACCGTGCGGTAATCTCCCCTGTACACAGTGCGGTAATCTCCCCTGTACACAGTGCGGTAATCTCTGTGTACACAGGTAATCTCCCCTGTACACAGTGCGGTAATCTCTGTGTACACCGGTAATCTCCCCTGTACACAGTGCGGTAATCTCCGTGTACACCGGTAATCTCCCCTGTACACAGTGTGGTAATCTCCCCTGTACACAGTGTGGTAATCTCCCCTGTACACAGTGTGGTAATCTCCCCTGTACACAGTGTGGTAATCTCCCCTGTACACAGTGTGGTAATCTCCCCTGTACACAGTGTGGTAATCTCCCCTGTACACAGTGTGGTAATCTCCCCTGTACACAGTGTGGTAATCTCCCCTGTACACAGTGTGGTAATCTCCCCTGTACACAGTGTGGTAATCTCCCCTGTACACAGTGTGGTAATCTCCCCTGTACACAGTGTGGTAATCTCCCCTGTACACAGTGAGGTAATATTTGTACACACAGGTAATCTTTGTATACACAGGTAATCTCCCTGTACAGTGTGGTAATCTTTGTATACACAGGTACTCTCCCCTGTACAGTGTGGTAATCTTTGTATACACAGGTACTCTCCCCAGTACAGTGTGGTAATCTCCCCTGTACAGTGTGGTAATCTCTGTATACACAGGTAATCTCCCATGTACAGTGAGGTAATATTTGTACACACAGGTAATCCCCCTGTACAGTGAGGTAATCTTTGTATACACAGGTAATCTCCCCTGTACAGTGAGGTAATCTCTGTATACACACGTAATCTCCGTGTACAGTGCGGTAATCTCTGTATACACAGGTAATCTCCCATGTACATTGAGGTAATCTTTGTATACACAGGTAATCTCCCCTGTACAGTGAGGTAATCTCTGTATACACACGTAATCTCCGTGTACAGTGCGGTAATCTCTGTATACACAGGTAATCTCCCATGTACAGTGAGGTAATATTTGTACACACAGGTAATCCCCCCTGTATACAGTGCGGTCATCACTCACCTCATAGCAATCTCCACAAACTCTGATTTACTTGCGCCCACTGTAGTATAACCAGGAAGCGGACGTCACAAAGCCCTCGCAGTCAGCAGCCAATGGCAGCTCGCAATCTGAGTTCCACGCCTCGCTCTGCTTGCAGGCGTCAGCCAATAGTAAACAAGTCCCCGCCCCTCTCCGGCTGGACTGTTCGGATCCCGCAGCCCGCTCAGGAGTCTGCTCCCAGGCTGATTACTGAATAACGTCACCGCGCAGGACACAACACTACACTGCGCATGCGTCCTTCCGCTTCCCGCCTAATCCGTCAGGAATGTGTGGAAAGTATCCTGAGACCGGAACGTACCATGATCCAGGTGGGGAGACGCACCATTGCCCAGGGGGGTCCGGGCCATGAGCTGAGGAGAGGGCGATGTTGTGTTGCTATGGTAATGGAGGGTTTACTATTTTACATCCAGTTTATTGTGTTACAAAACATTTGTATTTACAAAATAATTTAATATAAAGTTTGTAGCAGAGTCCTATAACGATGTACGGGGAGCAGTACAGTGTGTAATGGCCAGAGCCAATGGAGTAACTTCAGGCCCAGGGGCCGCGGTGCAGAAGTTCCAATGGGGCCCCCAATTATTGCAAATCTTTAATAGTATTAGTCTTTTTCTATAGGCCAAAGGCTCTGTTGGGGCCCCCTAGGCTCCAGGGCCCATGTGCGATTGTAACCCCTGCACCTGTTGTAGTTACGCCCCTGGCTGGAGCGCAACTGGAGGAGGACAGGAGTCCACCATAAGGATAATCAGAGCTGGCAAAGAAGGAGAACAACAGAAGACACATAGACATAGTAGAGCCCAGCAATGAAGCTGAACAACAAGAGAGAAGACACAGACATATCAGAGCCCAGCAATGAAGTAGAACAACAAGAGAGTAGACACAGACATAGCAGAGCGCAGCAATGAAGCAGAACAACAAGAGAGAAGACACAGACATAGCAGAGCCCAGCAATGAAGCAGAACAACAAGAGAGAAGACATAGCGCAGCAATGAAGCTCAACAACAAGAGAGAAGATATAGCAGAGCCCAGCAAAGAAGCAGAACAACAGGAGACACATAGACATAGCAGAGCCCAGCAATGAAGCTGAACAACAAGAGAGAAGATACAGACATAGCAGAGCCCAGCAAAGAAGCAGAACAAAAGAAGACACGTAGACGTAGCAGAGCCCAGCAAAGAAACAGAACAACAGGAGACACATAGACATAGCAGAGCCCAGCAAGAAGCTGAACAACAGGAGACACATAGACATAGCAGAGCCCAGCAATGAAGCTGAACAACAAGAGAGAAGATACAGACATAGCAGAGCCCAGCAAAGAAGCAGAACAAAAGAAGACACGTAGACAGCAGGCCAGCAAAACGAACAAGGAGACCGACTAGCAGAGACCAGCAAAAGTAGAAACGAGACAAGAATAGAGAGCCAGCAAGAGCGACAAAGAAGACCGTAGGTAGCAGAGCCCAGCAAAACAGATACAGGAGAACCTGCAGAGCAGCAAAGAAGAACACAGAAGACACGATATCAGAGCCCAGCAAAGAAGCAGAACAAGAGAGAAGACAGACATAGCAGAGCCCAGCAAAGAAGCTGAACAACAGAGACACATAGACATAGCAGAGCCAGCAATGAAGCTGAACAACAAGAGAGAAGATACAGACATAGCAGAGTCCAGCAAAGAAGCAGAACAAAAGAAGACACGTAGACGTAGCAGAGCCCAGCAAAGAAACAGAACAACAGGAGACACATAGACATAGCAGAGCCCAGCAAAGAAGTAGAATGACAGGAGACACAGACATAGCAGAGCCCAGCAAAGAAGCAGAACAAAAGAAGACACGTAGACGTAGCAGAGCCAGCAAAGAAGCAGAATTACAGGAGACAGCCGTAGCAGAGGCCAGCAAAGAACCAGAACAACAGAAGACACAGACATATCAGAGCCCAGCAAAGAAGCAGAACAAGAGAGAAGACAGACATAGCAGAGCCCAGCAAAGAAGCTGAACAACAGGAGACACATAGACATAGTAGAGCCCAGCAATGAAGCTGAACAACAGGAGGCACAGACATAGCAGAGCACAGCAAAGAAGCAGAACAACAGGAGACACATAGACATAGCAGTGCCCAGCAAAGAAGCAGAACAACAAGAGAAAAGACGACATAGCAGAGCCCAGCAAAGATATAGAACAACAGGAGACACAGACATAGCAGAGCCCAGCAAAGAATCAGAATGACAGGAGAGAAGACATGTGGACATAGCAGAGTCCATAAAAGCAGCAGAATGACAGGAAACATAGATATAGCAGAGCCCAGCAATGAAGCAGAACGAAAGAAGACACGTAGACATAGCAGAGCCCAGTAAAGAAGCAGAACGACAGGAGAGAAAACACGTGGACATAGCAAAGGAGCAGAATGACAGGAGACACAGACATTTGCAGAGACCAGCAAAGAAGCAGAACAGGAGACACATAAACATAGCAGAGCCATGCAAAGAAGCAGAACAGCAGGAGAGAAGACACAGACATAGCAGAGCCCAGCAAAGAAGCAGAATGACAGGAGAGAAGACACATAGACATAAGAGAGCCCAGCAAAGAAGCAGAACAACAGGAGAGAAGAAACAGACGTAGCAGAGCCCAGCAAAGAAGTAGAACAACAAGAGAGAAGACACAGATGTAGCAGAGCCCAGCAAAGAAGCAGAATGAAAGAAGACACATAGACATGCAGAGCCCAGCAATGAAGCAGAATGAAAGAAGACACATAGACATAGCAAGAGCATCCAGCAAAGAGCCAGAACGAACGACAGAAAACACAGACATAGCAGAGCCCAGCAAAGAAGCAGAACAGGAGACACGTAGACATAGCAGAGCCCTGCAAAGAAGCACAACAACAGGAGGGAAGTTACAGACGTAGCAGAGCCCAGCAAAGAAGCAGAACGACAGAAGACACAAACAATTTTTATATTGTGTTTATTAATAATTTTATTTAGGTTTTTTCTCTTGTATTCAACATGCTCATAGGTATTTTGATGGATTGTTGGCATTTTAAGGGTGTAATGATGTCATCAGATTGATGTCATGTGTAATGATGTCATCCGATAGGACACCCATTGGCCAAATACTGGTATAAATAGGCTGATTTTTTGCATTGCCCTTTATAACCTAATGAAGGCAGCAAGTCACTCCCGAAACTCGTGAATGAAACAAAGTTTGTAAAATGTAAAACCTCGCTCCGCTTCCATTTTCTTCTGTCTCCACGCCCCAATGAGGGTAACGCCGCAGGAGCATCTGTGGGCATCAGAGATTCTCCTAATCTGGATCACGGGACCTGTGGTCACGTGTATCCGGTGACATGTTTCTGGCAAGGTCATACCCGATGTCAGACAAGCTGCACGGACTGGTGGCTTTCAGCGTCTTTCACCCCCACGTCTAGTCCAGGGTTGTGCAGGGGTGCACAACCCTATTAGGTGAGTGAGCTAAATACTACGTTGTCCCCACTGGACCACCAGGTTTCACCCAGGAACGTCCCCTGTGGTTTTTTTTTTATTTCCAGTCAGCGCACCAGGGCACGCTTCCAGCCGCCTCTCATTATGTACTGAGCAGTGACTGAAGCCTCTAATTTTGAAAGGCAGCCTGAAGGAATGAAGTTAATTTTCTCCCTGTGGTTTTCAATATGGAGGACACATAGCTTTGAAATACTATCAACCTACCGATTGACCCCATATATGCAGGTTAATAGCGTTTGGGGACATGACAGGTTCCAAAAAAAAAGAAATCTTTGAAACTAAGAGGCCTAGGCTGACCACTGAAATCCCACCCCATAGCATTACACCTGTGCTACAAAACGTTACAGCTGGCATGATGCAGTCATGGAGTTAATGTTCTCCTGACATTCGCCAAACCCAAACTCATCCATTAGACTTCCAGACAGAGAAGCATGGTCCGTCATTCCATAGCACACATTTCCACTGCTCCAGAGGCCGTCTTTTGCACCACTTCATCCAGAGCTTGTCATTGTGCTTGGTAATGTAGGGCTTCCATGCAGCTGCTTGACCATGGTAATCCATGCCATTTAGCTTCTGGCACACAGATTTTGCACTAATGTTAATACTGGAGAATGTTTGGAGCTCAGCAGTTTTTTATTCAGATAAGATTTGGTGAATTTTATGCACTATGCAGGTCAGCATTTTTTTTTTACAATTTGAATTGCTGTCGTTAATATATGCTTCCTATTTTCAAGAGTACTACTTAGATCATGTGATCATGGATAGTTTAGGAGGGAAAAAATGTAGCATAGTGACAATTAGAATGGTGGTTCCTTGTGATGAGTGAGCACTATCATTCTCAGATGTTTGGTACTCAAATCGAGCAGGTCAGATGCTAAGATGAGCGCAACTCAAGAACCCAGTATAATGGAAGCTAATAGGAAACTCAAACATTTTTCCAGAAGATCGTCCAGCAAAATACTTGAGTTTTCCATTGACTTCCATTATACTCGGTACTCTAATTGTGCCCGTCTGAGTATCCGACCTATTAGTTTCGAGTATCGAGTAACTGAGCATGGTAGTACTTGCTCATCACTGGTGGCTCCTATTACAGGACCACACTGGTATCAGTGAGCTCTTCAGAATGAGTTATTCTGCTATTGTCTCCACTCAGTGTGTGACACATAACACATTGTGTGTGTGCTCTTAATTATTGAGACCACGTATGTACCAGAGCAGCCCCCATGAGACAGACATGTATCAGAAGCAGCTCTCTTTGTCTCAATGACTAGTGTTTACATCATCATCTCAAACTTCTATAAAAATATATTGGAATCTGAGAGTCCTCAGTGGTTGATACCTTTTAATGGCTAACTGAAAAGATGGTAAACATAGCAAGCTTTTGGGACACTGTGGTCCCTTTGTCAGGCAAATAATAACACAGATTCTGGAGACGCATACATAAGCAAATAAAAACAAAACAGTTTTAGATGTTATAGTAAATACGACAGGTGACATAAACCAGAGTCAGGCTAGGGAGGAAGAGATGGGCTTGGGGAATTGAAACTAAAAGTATAAGATAAGCGGAACAAATTGTATAATGGTAGAGGTCTGTGGAGAACTGAAAATACTTAAAGAGGACCTGTCACCAAACCAGGCATGGTGATCTAATTACAGCACTGGATGCAGCATGTCTGCTGCATCCAGGCAAGGGGTCCCCAGCCATTGATCCCCCCTGTGCCCCGAGTAAATACACTTAGAAAACTTACATCCTGCAGCCAGAAAGGAGGTGGCTAGAGGCTGGAGCCGTAGGGCAGATTCACACTCCCTGCATGTTTAATCTGCCCACCGCTGCCAATCATTGTCTCCCTCTTCTGCAGCATAACACAGATATTTTTTTGTTTTTTGTTTTTAGAAATGGCTGTTTAGCCCCGCCCCCTGCAGTGATGTCACCGCTTATACCCGCCCTGCTCTATGGTTAACATAGAGCAGGGCGGGGAAAGGTGGTGATGTCAGAGCAGGAGGTCGGCCGCCCCGCCTCCTGCAGTGACATCACATGGAGCAGGGAGGGTATAACCGGTGACGTCACCACAGGGGGCGGGGCTAAACGGCCATTTCTAAAAAAAAAAAAAAAAAACCTGTGTTATGCTGCAGAAGAGGAAGACAATGATTGGCAGCGGTGGGCAGATTAAACTTGCAGGGGTGTGAATCTGCCCTTCGGCTCCAGCCTCTGCCACCTCCTTTCTGGCTGCAGGATGTAAGTTTTCTAAGTGTATTTACTCGGGGTACAGTGGGCCTCAAGGGCTGGGGGACCCCTTGCCTGGATGCAGCCGACATGCTGCATCCAGTGCTGTAATTAGATCACCATGCCTGGTTTGGTGACAGGTCCTCTTTAAATGAGTTGAGGAAAGCAATAAAAGGAGGCAAGGGTGTTCATATAATAAGTGTCGAAAGTTCATTTTCCTCAAACTGGAGTCTGTTGAAGATGTGTTATCCCCAAATGTCTTTTCAATTTATATAGAAAACGCATGAATCTGTGATGTCCCCAAATGTCCACTCATGTTCTATAAAAGCCATGGATTCATGTGATATATTTAATCCTGTTTTCAATGTGTCAAAGGTCGTTATCAATTTGTATTCCCAAATTCCTCTCTCTCTGAGATTTGAAGTTGCTTTTTAAGATGAGCAGCCTCATATCAGTGTTACTGTGGTCAGGGCTGGAAAAATGTTTTGCTACAGGTAGGTCGATATGCTTTTCTTTTATTGAGTGGCGATGAGAATTCATATGTATATATGTATGTGTCTTCAGAATCTGTGTCATTATTTGCCTGACGAGGGGGCCACAGGGTCCCGAAAGCTTGCTATGTTTACCATCTTTTCAATTAGCCATTAAAAGGTATCAACCACTGAGGACTCTCAGATTCCAATATATTTTGCTATCTACTGGCTAACATGGTACACACATTTTTTACCTTCTCAAACTTCTATAGGCATTTCTTGTACATATATTGACAAAATCATTGGCTCATGTTATCTCTTTGCATTAACATTTATACAACTTATATTGGCTGAACATCAGCAATCTTTGCACACTGCTCCATGTCTGTCTAAGGGTATGTGCCCACATAGTGGTTTAACGTCGGTTTAGCAGCGAAAACCGCCGGCGGTTTAGCATAGGTTTTATTTAAATTTATGCAAATCCTAAGCAGCGTTAGGACTTACAAGTAACCCTATGTAATTTAGAAAACGCTGTGCACATATAGTGGGTTTATGTGAGCGGATCTGCCAGAGGTTGAGCGGTTTCCTAGCGGTTTAGGAGCATACAACATGTCAATTCTTCTCAGCGGTTTTTGATCGTTTTCATGAACAAAATCCTTCATAGAAACCGCGGAAAAACCGATGAAAAACGCTGTGCACACGCTGAAAAAAACGCTGGCAAACTGCTGGGAAACAGCTGGAGACTTCAGAACTCTAGGCTTCTGCAAATTTCCACCGGTTTACTGACGGTTTGAACGTCACTAAACCACTATGTGGGCACATACCCTAAGTGTTAAGGCCACGTTACACACACAGATATATTGGTCACAGATCTCTGGTTGCAGTGAAATCATGGACACATTGCTGCATTTTGTGGCTGTGTATAATGGAACAATGTGTCCATGATTTCACTGCAACCAGAGATCTGTGACCAATATATCTGTGTGTGTAACGTGGCCTTTAGGTTGTACATTCCAATGGTTTGTAATAAAGAAGATAATAGTGTCTCCTATCCTAAAATACACACTGGTCCTCCATTTCACAGGATAGATAGGCTAGGGTCACACTTGGGAGGCTGCATCCGTTTGCAGGATGCGTTAAAGGCTGCATTTTATTCACTTGCCATTTTCATGGCTTTGTGCATAGTTGTTGCCTCTTTTAACGCTAGCGTTAACGCTAGGTACATGTTTGTACCTTGCGTTAATGCCTAATACATATATGTACCATGCGTTAACGAATGTGTTGCCCATATACTCCCATGTTAAAAAAACGCAAAAGCACCAACAAACATTGCAGACCACATTTTTGGTGGACCTTGCAAAAACGCATAGTGTTTTAACGCATGCGTTTTTAACATTTGAACATGTAAAAATTCATGCTTTTAGCAAATCCATGACACAAATGTGACCCTAGCCATACTTAGAGGCAGAAATACAAACATTCACAAAATGAAGTCTAGATAGAATAAAATGGATCCTGCCATCACACTCCCACAAATGTTAGGAGAGGCAGATAGCATGGCAGGGGCTGGATAATATACACTAGGAGCAAGGAGGACTAGTGTATACTTCTGAGTTTTATATTTAATTTAGAAACACATCTGAATTTTTTTCACCTGTTTATTCACGTAAATACCGTATACACTCATGTATAAGCCGAGTTTTTCAGCCCAAAACTTGGGCTGAAAAGTCTCCCCCTCGGCTTATACACGAGTCACTATGGTTGGTGGGGGCTGTGGAGACGGGGGGAGGCTGCTGTATGAGCGGCCCCGTCACGTGGGGCCGCTCATTATATATGCACTGCTTCCCCTGTCAATCAGCGACAGGGGGAAGCAGTGCATAACTAAATAAATGGCCCCCAAATGCTGGCACTCGCCCCCCTTGTAAGGGCCTTCCCCCCCCCTGCTGCTTATCTTACCATCCCGGTCTTCTGCTCAGCGCCGCTCCTCGGTGCTCCGTTCTTCATCCTCCCGTCCAGCTACATCCGGGATCCCCGGCCGTCGCAGGCATATGACGTCATCGTGCGACGGCCGGAGATCCCGGATGCAGCCAGCGAGGATGGACCATGAGGAACGGAGCACCGAGGAGCGGCGCTGAGCAGAAGACCAGGATGGTAAGATAAGCAGCAGGGGGGGGGCCCTTCCAAGGAGGGGGGGTGAGTGCCAGCATTTGGGGGCTGCTGGATACCCCCTGGGGGCTGCTGGGTACCCCCAGGGGACTGCTGGGTACCCCCAGGGGGCTGCTGGGTACCCCCAGGGGGCCGCTGGGTACCCCCAGGGGGCCGCTGTGTACCCCCTGGGCGCCGCTGTGTACCCCCTGGGGGCCGCTGTATACCCCCTGGGGGGTGCTGTATAACCCCTGGGGGCTGCTGTATACCCTCAGGGCTGCTGTATATACTGCTGGGGCCTGTATACCACTGGGGCTGCTGTATATACTGGTGGGGTCTGTATATACCACTGGGGAGGCTGCTGTATACCACTGGGGTTGCTGTATATACTACTGGGGCCTGTATATGCCACTGGGGAGGCTGCTGTATACTACTATTGGGGGGCCTGTATACCACACTGCTGGGGGCTGTATACCTGTGCTGGGGTCCACCCTCGGCTTATACACGAGTCAATAGGTTTTCCCAGGTTTTGGGGGCAAAAGTAGGGGGGTCGGCTTATACACGAGTATATACGGTAATTCTCCAGGATAGAATTTATCATGTACAATGAAATTGGTGTATTGTGTATTTTCGTAGATTTTGTTGCTAGTTTTAGTGTAAACATACAAGTAATAAAGAGTGATGAGAGGAAGAGAATAAAGCTCCCGTCACACACAACGACGCAACAGCAATAACGATCCTGTAGGGATCGTTGGTGTGTCGTTACCTGGTCGCTGGGGAGCTGTCAAACAGGCAGATCTCCTCAGCGACCAGGGAGCCACCTCCACATCGCTGGAAGCGGGAGGACACTGGTAACTATGATAAATAGCGGGTATCTAGGCATCGCGTGCTGCCTAGATACCCACTGTTTATCATAGTTACCAGCGTCCTCCCTGCTTAGCACTGGTAACCATGGTAAACACTGGGTATCTACGCAGCGCGCGCAGGCACAGGTAGTGATGGCATGGGGTGATGTACGTAGGTGACAGGTTCACTTTAAGTGTGTAGCAACCAGTATTGACGTGCTGCTGGATGGGCCGTTGGTGACAGAAGCCGTGTGAACAGCTGCTGGAATCACACACTAAACCTGACTTTGTCCGGACGTCAGCACAACTATTTATGTTCACGAAAATAACCTGCAAATGGTAACATTGGATAACATTGGAAACCTTTCCATTGTTTTGTGTAACATCTTTTGTTATTGATAACACTCTGTAAATGCAATTGTTTATTTTAGTTTTTTTACTCCAAAAAACATTTAGAAGAAATGTACAGCGCTTTGAGCTCGCTGTACTAAAAATGTCGCTTACAAGAAGGAAGGTAGCAGAAATAACGACTCACCATTATTAGAAGGTTTTTTTCTTCAATGCATTTTTCAAAAATATATATATTTTTTTTAATAATTCAGGAGAAAAGTCCCAGATTCTGGGCAGTGAACAGCGGACAGACCTTCAGCAGATTTGGCTTTCAGTGCCATCTTTATGCTGATGACACACAACTATACATTTCCTTCCCTGACCTTAGGCTGCTTTCACATTACAATTTTGTTAAATCCGATGCTGTTCGATAAAAATCGGACAGCATCGGATTCAAACTGATCCCTGCAATCGGATGCCAAATAGGCATCTGATTCCGACATTTTGCAGGATCAGTTTGGTCTCCTGTCACCTAGCTCCCCCTCCTCTCTGCCTCCTGTCATCTCGTTGTCCCCTGCTGCCCCCCTACTGTCCCCCTGTTGTCCCCTGCTGTCCCTCTGTTCTCCCCTGCTGTCCCCCTGTTCTCCCCTCTCCTCTTCTTCCTGCTCCTCCTGTCATTCCAACATAAAAAATCTTTATTCTCACCTGCCAGTGCTCCACCGGCGTCTCCATAGAGCTCTCGTTTATTTTACAGGACCTGCGATGATGTCACAAGCGCCATCGGGTCACATGAGCGGTTACCGCGGTAACCGCTCATGTGACCCGATTAGCTGATCGGGTTGTAACATCATCGCAGGTCCTGTTTACCGAGCGGGAGCTGATGGAGACGCCGGGGGAGCGATGGCAGGTGAGAATAAAGATTTTTTATTTTATACACTTGATTTTAGTTATATTTCACTTCCGCAATGTATGTATATACATTGCAGAAGTTAACTTAGGCAGCACACAATAGTTTTAGTGTACTGAGCATGTACTGAGCATACTCAGTACACTAAAATCTAACATAGGGCCCCATGTTAGTCATCGGATCGGATTTGGCATAATTGCCATCCGATTTGCTTCCGATCCTATTCTCTCCGATTTTTTTCAGGAGCCAAAATCGTAGCAGTCTACGATTTTTGCTCCTGCAAAAAATCGGACAGAATCGGATCAGAGGCAAATCAGATGGCAATTATGCCAAACCCGATCCGATCACCATTGGAGAACATGGGGGCTAAATCGGATCCGATGCTGTCCAATTTTTATCGGATTTAACAAAATCGTAATGTGAAAGCAGCCTTACCCCTGCTGTATTACAGAACACCAATGACTGTTTAACTGGTTTCCAATATCATGTTCGCTCTCTTTCTGAAACTCAACCTTTCCAAAACTGAACTTCTTCTGCTCCCGCCCTCCAGTAACCTCCCTAAATATAACATCACTCTCTCAGTGTGTGGCACCACGATAACGCCTAGTCAGCAGGCTCGCTGTCTGGAAGTTATGTTTGACTCTGATCTTTCCTTCACACCATATATACAATCTCTCGCCCGCTCTTGCCGCTTGCACCTGAAGAACATCTCTAGAATTCGCCCTTTTCTCACCTTTGAAACCACAAAAACTCTCACTGTGGCCCTGATTCAATCCCGCCTTGACTATTGTAATCCTCTATTAGTTGGCCTCCCCCGCACTAGACTCTCCCCTCTCCAGTCCATCCTTAACACAACAGCCAGGATCACCTATCTGACTAACCGTTACTCAGATGCCTCCGCTCTATGCCAGTCACTGCACTGGCTGCCTATACACTATAGGATCCAATTCAAACTGCTTGTTCTCACCCACAAAGTCCTTAACAGTGCAACACCTCCCTACATCTCCTCCCTCATCTCTGTTTATCACCACACCCGTTTTTTTCACACTGGAAGTGACTTTAGACTCACTTCTGCATTAATCCGAACCTGGCTCCAAGACTTCTCCCGAGTTGCACCAATTCTCTTGAATGCTCTACCCCAAGAAATTAGTTGCATCCACAACCTACATAGTTTCAGGCGATCCCTAAAAACACATCTTTTTAGGGCGGCCTATCATGATCCCAAATCAAAGTAATCTGGGACATAGCCTATCCGCTCCACCAGTCTCAATAGGATCACAAATAATGGGTGGTGGCCACTTGTACTGCTCCATTCTGTTCCCCATTTCCTCAAGTTGACTATACCATCATCTCTATTATATAATCACGAATGGATTTCGCGCACCAAAGTCGCATGCGACTCAGCGTGGTCATGTGGATACGAAAAATGCATTGGCCGCGCAGCGGCCAATGCGACCAGTTGTAAGGCGACTCGCTATGCCCGCGCAGCGGGCATGGCGAGTCGCCTTAGCACCGCGAAGCATTGCCCGCGAAGCGGCCATTGCGAGCAGTTCTAAGGCGACTCGCTATGCCCGCGCAGCGGGCATGGCGAGTCGCCTTAGCAGCGCGAAGCATTGGCCGCGAAGCGGCCATTGCGAGTCAGAGACTCGCTCGGCTAGAATCCCGATGCATTGTGCATCGGGCACCCATCTAGTTATAAATAAGCCCCTGTACTTTGTGTCACCCACTCCTCACTGTTAGATTGTAAGCTCTTATGAGCAGGGCTGTCATTATTTTGCTCTAATTATTGTATTGTAAGACCATACAAGGTAGACGGAACAGAGGGGCACTCACTGGTTGGTTTCTTCAGGCATATTTATTGAACACAAGGTGCAGAGATTGTTCAAAGGTGTATCACGGGTGGGGGGGGGGGAGCTGGAAACACAGGACGACAGCGCTGTTTTGCACACACAGGTGTTTCTACGGGACCCTTACACTGCAATCTTCTGCGTAATGGTGCACAGCTGGGTTCCCTAGCTCGGTGTGGCTGCCTTCAGCGTCAGCTGCTGCTCCATGCTGTGGTGCCCGGAACTTCTTCCATTGTTTTTCTAATTATTGCATTATGCTTTGTATTGTATTGTATTTTCTGATAAGTGTTTCTTATGATTGTTTGAATATGAACCTCTGAATTGTGAAGAGCTGCGGAGTATGTTGGTGCTATATAAATAAAGATTATTATTATTAATAACTTCTGACTGGCTGGAAGTCAGAAATTACATCACAAGCTCTGAATGCTTTTCTATGAGGGCTAGAATGAGGCTCCCATAGACTTGCTTTGAAGAGTAACCTCTGGCACTCTCCATGAAACACTGGAGTGATCTGACAGGTGGTCACAAATTGCCGGAGTTTGTCGGATCATCGTCACTAAAGGATGAGGAAACCGGAAAGTGGGTATAAGACCGGCAGCAGGAACCTTAGATTAAAAGCACAAATCTAGTGCTGAAGAAAACACTGTAGTGGCACCTAAAAATACAAAAGTGACCCACATCTTTATTATGATCGTGTATCTTATTATTACTATTATATCACAAGCAATATGACAAACCTTTATTAATTTTCTTTTGGTGGTGGGGGGCAAAAATGAACACCATTATAGGACTCCTATAACTATGAAACAAGTAAAAATATATCCTAATACATGAAAATGAGTCACCCACCAGGGCCGTGGGGTACTCAGGACCAGTCCCCTTCAGTCTCTGTTATCTTGGGCTGTCACAGTGGTGTCCGCGGACCGATTCCGTGGCCCTGGGCGCCGTCAATAAAAGGGGAGAAAAATTAAAAAGGGAAAGAGTTTGTCATGGATGTGACCCCACCCATGGTTTGTGGCCAAAATGAGCCACTGCTGCTTGTCACGGTCCTGGGGATGATGGCAATGGGCAGCGAGGTGATAAGCCCCCCACGGGCAGGGCTGGTTATCCCCTGGGCCGGTATATAGTCTATGTGTGATGGTAAGGTACGTGTAGAGGTGCAGTGGTGACACTTACTGGCATCTCTGGAGCTCCCGCCGCTCCTGTCCGTACACTATCTTCTTTGTTCCTGCAGGCTGTCTCTGCCAGTTCAGCAAATATAGTCAGTGGCTCCACAGGTCCAGGCGAGCCCCGGCTATGCACCACAGCAATAAGTCTCACACAGAAGCTTGAGTTTGACCGGTATTTTACTCCACTGCTCGTTCTTAATTTTACACAGTACAGTCATTCAGTTCAGCAGTGTACTTTCGGTCCCGGTTGCCGGTCTGCAGCTGAGTCGGCTTACTAGAGGCACCCCTCTCTAATACATTTCGGGCCTCTTCAACCCCATACTCCGGGCCAGCTGTCACAGACTTTCTGGTGGACATCCCGTTCGCACCTCCTAGCCCTATGTGACTGCTTTTCCTTTGTTGTGTGGTTAATTCGTGGTAAGTGACTTGAAGCTTCCCCGGCCACATCAACAGGGCCGGCCCCCTGGTGTCGATCCAGTCCCTTGGTGTATCTGTTGGCCCAGATCCACCTTAGAACCCTTCTGCTTCTGTCTCTGGTTGGTAGCCTGGACCCGGACTGGCCATACGGTGGCACAGGCCACTGGGTCCTTGTTCTTCCTGGTGGTTGTATCAGTACCTGGGCTGCATGGGTGTCTCTGCTTGGGTACTCTTTCTACTCCACCACCCTCCAAAAGCCTTCCCCAACTTAATGTTCTTATGGTTTATTCTAGTTCCTCCACCCCTTTCCCGAGTTTCTTTCACTACTCTCCACCCACCACTCAGCTGCCCCCCATTATTCCCTGTCTGACATGGAGTACTAGGTCCAGGGATTGGGGATATGTTGGGTGTTGGTGTGGGATGGCTAGCTTACCTGTCCCAGCTGCAGTACCATACTGTGGCCGTCGATCCTCAGGGGCGCCACAATAAGTCTATTTATTAACACTTCTAGATTTTGAGTATTAGGAATAACATTTTAATTTAAACAAAATTCATACTAGATCTGAACATTGCATGCATTTAAGAAATAGAATGATAACACTGTAGGTTAATATAGAGACTCATGATGGATTGATACAATATCAATGCATTAGCAAAATCTCACTGCAGGTTCAGTGGACAATGTGTTTTTTTTACAGAAGTGATTAAGAGTTGTGGGAAATCAAAATTAATCAATATAACGTACTGTATATTAGGAGCTTGTGAGGAGTCATGTAAATGAATCATGAATTATTCAAAAAATAAAACCACAAGAAAAAGCCTCTAGTAGATGTGTGAAAGAGGTTCATGATTAGTGATGAGCATGCCCTACCATGCCCGGGGGCTATGTAGTGATGAGCGGGCACTGCCATGCTCAGGTGCTTTTTAGTGATGAGCGGGCACTGCCATGCTCTGGTGCTCTTTAGTGATGACCAGGCACTGCCATGCTCGGGTGCTCTGTAGTAATGAGTGGGCACTGCCATGCTCAGGGGCTCTGTAGTGATGAGCGAGCACTGCCATGCTCGGGTGCTCTGTAGTGATGAGCTGGCACTGTCATGCTCGGGGGCTCTGTAGTGATGAGCGGGCACTGCCATGCTCAGGTGCTCTGTATTGATAAGCGGGCACTGCCATGCTCGGGTGCTCGGTACTTGTAAGAAGCAGTTGGATGCTTGGATGGGCACGACTTCATTACCGAGAATAATAGAAGGCAATTGGGACTCAAACATTTTTCTGGAAGAGTTCCTGTAGAAATGCTTGAATTTCCCATTGACTTCCATTGTACTTCTGCTCAGTTGTGCTAGTGTGGCCTCTTGTATCTGTGCTCTGGGAATTGATCTTTTGCTGCCTGGCCATTGACTTTGACCTTCCTTTTGCCTTGTCCCTCTGCTCTGATCCGCAGCCCTCCAGGTATTTTTGCTCCGAACCCTGACCTGAATCTCTCCCTATCCCCTTAATCTTGACGTGATCTCCTGGTACCTGACCCCGGATGTTTGACTATCGGCCTCACGACTTGCTGTGTAGTGAGTAGCTTCACACTAAGGAGCTGGAAATCACCTTTAGGCCCCATTCACACACTGCTTTTTTTGCTGCATATTTTTACGCACAAGCTCAAAAAAAGCCAGGAGTGGAACAATCAAAACCGGGAGTGGCACACTCAGATGAAAAGTCTAATGGTGGGTTTACACACACCAATCATTGTATCCAATCTCTGAACCAATCTCTGGTTGCAGTGAAATCATGGACAGATTGCTCCATGTTGTACACAGCCACAAAATGGAACTATGTGTCCATGATTTCACTGCAACCAGAGATGGTTCAGATATTGGATACAATGATTGGTGGTGTAAACCCACCATCAATAGTGGGTTTACACACACCAATTTATCTGTTCAATCTCTGAACCAATCTCTGGTTGCAGTGAAATCATGAATACATTGCTCCATTTTATGGCTGTGTACAATATGGAGCAATGTATCCATGATTTCACTGCAACCAGAGATTGGTTCAGAGATTGAACAGATAAATTGGTGTGTGTAAACCCACCATAAAGGCCACTTTACACACACAGATATCTGTGTCCAACTTCTGAACAGATCTCTGGTTGCAGTGAAATCATGGACACATTGTTCCATTTGTACACGGCCACAAAATGGAGCAATGTGTCCATGATTTCACTGCAACCAGAGATCTGTTCAGAAGTTGGACACAGATATCTGTGTGTGTAAAGTGGCCCTGAGGGTCACTTTACACACACCAACTTATCTGTCCAACTTCTGACCAACTTGCTGTTTGCAGTGAAATCATGGACACATTGCTCCATTTTGTGGCTGTGTACAAATGGAACAATGTGTCCATGATTTCACTAGAAACAGCAAGTTGGTCAGAAGTTGGACAGATAAGTTGGTGTGTGTAAAGTGGCCTTAATAGAAACAAGTGCTCCACTTATATGTTTAATCACCCACTCCTGGTTTGTGATGCGCTTATGCTTAAAAATACGCAGCAAAAAAAGCAGTGTGTGAATGGGGCCTTAGGGTGGGAACACTCTTTGCGAGCTGCAGATGAGTATCTCGCACGAATACAGTAGAGGAGGTGAGAGGACCCTGCCCACGAGGGCTCTCAGTCTACAAGGGACGGGTGAGGGTACATTACGTGAGGAGAGAGGACCCTGTCCACGAGGGCTCAAAGTCTACAAGGGATGGGTGAGAATACAGTAGGTGAGGGGAGAGGATCTTGTCCATGAGGGCTCACAGTCTACAAGGGATGGGTGAGGATAGATACAGTAGGTGAGGAGAGAGGACTCTGCCTACAAGGGCTCACAGTCTACAAGGGATGGGTGAGGATACAGTAGGCGAGAGAGGACCCTGCCCATGAGGGCTCACAGTGTACAAGAGATGGGTGAGGATACAGTAGGCGAGGAGAGAGGACTCTGCCTACGAGGGCTCTCAGTCTACAAGGGATGGGTGAAGATACAGTAGGTGAGGGGAGAGGACCCTGCCTATGAGGGCTCATAGTCTACAAGGGATGGGTGAGGATACGGTAGGTGAAGAGAGAGGACCCTGCCCGCGAGGGCTCACAGTCTACAAGGGATGGGTGAGGAGAGAGGACTCCTCTCCAAGGGATGGGTGAGGATACAGTAGGTGAGGAGAGAGGACTCTGCCCATGAGGGCTCTCAGTCTCCAAGGGATGGGTGAGGATACAGCGGGGGAGGAGAGAGGACCCTGCGCACGAGGGCTCACAGTCTACAAGTGTATTTGATTGTGTACCTTATCCTATTTAATTGGACATGCCGTGCAATCTTTGGGCAGCATATTATAGAGCAGGAGAACCTGGAGATTTATATGTAGATGTGTGATAAATGATTCCATATAACTTGTATATTTTAGGTCTGTGCTCATTATAGGATTTACTGTAAAGATGAGAAAATTGGTTCTAAACTAACCAAATTCATTTAGAAGTTACCATAATGCATGTTCGAATCTAGTGAATCTGAATTTTTAAGGATTCAAATTTTGAGCAAATTGTCCTGGAAAGACGTGACGGTGTCATGACATGCATTGCCCCCCATGTGGTCACGACACCCTACAACTACATGATCATGATGCCATAGCATGTATCGAGGGTGGAGAGTGCCAGAATTATCGATGGAAAGAAGATCAAAGCAGAGGATGGAGAGGAGCAGTGCTGGAGGGGCGAGATGAGGAGATCTTAATCAGAAATTAGAAGGTTGATCCAGAGAATGAGAAGGTTTTCTGCTCAATGAGAATTAATATAAAATTTACATTTATTTAGTAAAAAATCCATTAATAATCCAACATCTAGAATAGATACAGACAGAGCCATGAAGCATAAAAGCCATTTCACGCCTGTCTGTATCTTTTGTATATGTTGGATTTTTAATAGATTTTTTTGCTAAATAAATAGAAATTTTATTTTACTTTTAATTAATTTTATTTAATTAATTTTTATTAATTAATTTATTAATTAATTTTATTAATTTTAATTAATTTTATTTTACTTCGCTCTCTCCATAAGGTTGAGAGCAAGTTCCCAGACCTTGTCTTAGCCCACTCACTCTGCCAGATCAGAATATCCCACACACTACACTGATGAGGGGCAGGTACCCCGAAACGCAGCGTCTGTAGTTTGGGGTTCTGATCTGGCACAAATCCCTTAGTTATATTAAAAGCTTGTAGGAAAGCGATTATGACTTTGAGGAAGCTGCTTAAATGTGGCACGGGAGTTTCTCAACTTCCTTAGTGAAGTGCAAATTTGCATATATGCATATATCTGAGAGGAGGGAAGTGGCTTACAATCTCCTCACCTACTTCGCTCTCTCCATAAGGTTGAGAGCAAGTTCCCAGACCTTGTCTTAGCCCACTCACTCTGCCAGATCAGAATATCCACACACTACACTGATGAGGGGCAGGTACCCCGAAACGCAGTGTCTGTAGTTTGGGGTTCTGATCTGGCACAAATCCCTTAGGCGGCCGTCACACAGGACGATTTCTTGCCCGATATCGTTTAAGTGATCTCCTTTTTGATCGCTTAAGCGATATCGAGCAAGAAATCGTTGCATGTAATCAAGCGATTTACGATGTGAAATCGCTTGATCGTGACATCGCTGATCTGAGGTCCGGTTCTCAGATCTAGCGATGAGCGATTTGACGATCTGTCTCATCGTGGTGTATAACACCAGGATGAGCGATCTCCCAGCGCAGAGTCTATGCTGGGAGATGGTAACTATGGTACACGTCGGGTAACTAAGCGACGCGCGGCGCCTAGTTACCCAATGTGTACCATAGTTACCAGCGAGATCGCGGCTCCACATCGCTGGTGAGTCTGTCTGTGTGACATCTCACCAGCGATGTGAGCGATATTGTAAGCGATTGCGCGTGCACGTGATCGCTTACAATATCGCTATAGATATCTCATCGTGTGACGGCCGCCCTAGTTATATTAAAAGCTTGTAGGAAAGCGATTATGACTTTGAGGAAGCTGCTTAAATGTGGCACGGGAGTTTCTCAACTGCCTTAGTGAAGTGCAAATTTGCATATATGCATATATCTGAGAGGAGGGAAGTGGCTTACAATCTCCTCACCTACTTCGCTCTCTCCATAAGGTTGAGAGCAAGTTCCCAGACCTTGTCTTAGCCCACTCACTCTGCCAGATCAGAATATCCCACACACTACACTGATGAGTGGCAGGTACCCCGAAATGCAGCGTCTGTAGTTTGGGGTTCTGATCTGGCACAAATCCCTTAGTTATATTAAAAGCTTGTAGTAAAGCGATTATGACTTTGAGGAAGCTGCTTAAATGTGGCACGGGAGTTTCTCAACTTCCTTAGTGAAGTGCAAATTTGCATATATGCATATATCTGAGAGGAGGGAAGTGGCTTACAATCTCCTCACCTACTTCGCTCTCTCCATAAGGTTGAGAGCAAGTTCCCAGACCTTGTCTTAGCCCACTCACTCTGCCAGATCAGAATATCCCACACACATACACTGATGAGGGGCAGGTACCCCGAAACGCAGCGTCTGTAGTTTGGGGTTCTGATCTGGCACAAATCCCTTAGTTATATTAAAAGCTTGTAGGAAAGCGATTATGACTTTGAGGAAGCTGCTTAAATGTGGCACGGGAGTTTCTCAACTTCCTTAGTGAAGTGCAAATTTGCATATATGCATATATCTGAGAGGAGGGAAGTGGCTTACAATCTCCTCACCTACTTCGCTCTCTCCATAAGGTTGAGAGCAAGTTCCCAGACCTTGTCTTAGCCCACTCACTCTGCCAGATCAGAATATCCCACACACTACACTGATGAGGGGCAGGTACCCCGAAACGCAGCGTCTGTAGTTTGGGGTTCTGATCTGGCAAAAATCCCTTAGTTATATTAAAAGCTTGTAGGAAAGCGATTATGACTTTGAGGAAGCTGCTTAAATGTGGCACGGGAGTTTCTCAACTTCCTTAGTGAAGTGCAAATTTGCATATATGCATATATCTGAGAGGAGGGAAGTGGCTTACAATCTCCTCACCTACTTCGCTCTCTCCATAAGGTTGAGAGCAAGTTCCCAGACCTTGTCTTAGCCCACTCACTCTGCCAGATCAGAATATCCCACACACTACACTGATGAGGGGCAGGTACCCGAAACGCAGCGTCTGTAGTTTGGGGTTCTGATCTGGCACAAATCCCTTAGTTATATTAAAAGCTTGTAGGAAAGCGATTATGACTTTGAGGAAGCTGCTTAAATGTGGCACGGGAGTTTCTCAACTTCCTTAGTGAAGTGCAAATTTGCATATATGCATATATCTGAGAGGAGGGAAGTGGCTTACAATCTCCTCACCTACTTCGCTCTCTCCATAAGGTTGAGAGCAAGTTCCCAGACCTAGAAATTTTATATTAATTCTCATTATGCAGAAAACCTTCTCATTCGCTGGATCAACCTTCTAAGGCTGCCTTCACACTTGCAGATGCATCTGCAGCGTTTTGCAGATGCATCTGCAAGTATCAGCATGCAGACCGCGGTCCCTATGTTTATAATAGGGCGCACCGCGGTCTGAATGCTCTCATTGATTCCTATATGTGAGCCGTAAGCAGGCGTATGACTGCTGACAGATCACACACTCCCCGCCCCGCACCTTGGACGCAACATCTCGCGTCCATAGTGCGGGCGGGAGAGTGTGATCTGTAAGCAGGCATACGCCTGCTTACGGCTCACATATAGGAATCAATGAGAGCATTCACACCACGGCCGTGGTCTGCATGCTGATACTTGCAGATGCATCTGCAAAACGCTGCAGATGCATCTGCAAGTGTGAAGCCAGCCTAATTTCTTGTTCAATTGCTGTCAGTGACCCACTGCATTCGTGCAGAGGAGAAGATCAGGAGAAGACTCCCGGTGAGCGGACCTTTTCTTTATATAGTATATTTTGTTGTTTTTTTGCCAGCACATCCAATCATTATGCTTTGGGGTCAAAAGATCTTAGTGCATAATAAATGTAATTTTATGTCATGGCATTTGTGGCAAATTTGTTTTAATTGTGATTCAAATTGAATTTTCTGACTGAAAACTAGCAAATCTTATGATTTTCTTAAATCTACTAAACGTTTCAGCTTCTCCTGCCCTGTAACATGTTGCCCTTAGACTGCACAGCGGCATGAAGATGACCTTGTGGTGCAATGGTAGCGTGTCTGACTCCAGATCACAAGGCTGCGTGTTCAAATCACGTCGGGGTCAAGATGTTTTGGAAGTCCTCACACACAAGCTGGACAGATATCTGCCTGCGATGATTTAGTGAATCCTGCTTTGAGCAGGGGGTTGGACCAGATGACCCAGGAGGTCCCTTCACATGATGATTACCCAGGAGAGTCCCTCACACCATGATTACCTAGGAGGTCCCTTCATATGATGATCCAGGAGGTCCGTTCACACGATGATGACATAGGAGGTCCCTCCACACCATGATGACCCAGGAGGTCCCTCCACACCATGATGACCCAGGAAGTCCCTCCACACCATGATGCCCCAGGAGGTCCCTTCACACCATTATGCCAAAGGAGGTCCCTTTATATAATGACCCAGGAGGTCCCTTCACACCATGATGTCCCAGGAGGTCCTCCACACCATGATGACATAGGAGATCCCTTCAAACCATGATGCCCCAGGAGGTCCCTCCACACCATGATGACATAGGAGATCCCTTCACACCATGATGACCCAGGAGGTCCCTTCACACCATGATGACCCAGGAGGTCCCTTCACACCATGATGACCCAGGAGGTCCCTCCACACCATGATGATATAGGAGGTCCCTCCACACCATGATGATATAGGAGGTCCCTTCACACCATGATGACATAGGAGGTCCCTACACACCATGATGACCCAGGAGTTCCCTTTATATGATAACCCAGGAGGTCCCTCCACACCATGATGACCCAGAAGTTCCCTTTATATGATGACCCATGAGGTCCCTCCCAACTCCACCTTTCTATGATTCTAAGCTGACAAGTTCCCTTTAAAAGTCAGTGTTTATTTCCAACAGTAATTCTCCAGATTTTAGACCATTTACAACATTAATATCTGCCATTAGTAATTAACATTTGCCCTGATATTTAGTTATTCCCATTATACCGAACTAAACCATGAAAAATGAACAGTGAACTAGTGTTAAAGCTCAGTCCTGAAGTGAAGCTCCGCGCCCGCCATCTTCCTCTTGTAATCTTCATCAAAATTTTCATTCTGAGCCACAGTGAAATGGTTCTTCCAGTCTCCGGCAATTCCTTATTAGAGTAAAATAGAAGACATCATGTAATTTTCCTTATTTTTACAACTTTCATACAGTAATGCAGCTTAAAATAGAGACAATCCCCTGCCCCGCACCTTACAGTGAGCTGTTACTCTTTAATGGGGACCTGTCATGTAAGTAAACCCTATCAGGCTGTGTTCACACCTTGTATTTTAGCTTCCTTTTCTGCAGCCAAAACCTCTCTTTGCAGTAAAAAAGCTGCTTCCAATAAAGCGGTCTTGCAGCTTTGCTGCATTTTTTTCTACTTTTAGTCATTTGTCTACAGAACATGTTTAATAAAGTTAGTTTCAATCACCACAAAAGCAGCAGAAGTGCAGCAGTTACGTTATTGCGGCTTTTTTGTCCTTTCTCATTGCTTTCAATGTTGAAAAAATGCTGCAAAAAACGCTGAAAGAATCAACATGGTGTTTCTTTAAAAAACGCAGCAGTTTTCCATTACAGTGAGGGGAATAAAAGCAATTGTGTGCGAGAGATTTCTGCAATCTTGGAGCTTTTGCTGGTGCTGTAAAAAGCATCTTTTAATATGAATAAAACAAATGAAAGAACGCAAAAAAACAAAAAGCAAGGTGTGAACATAACCTTAACCTGTATATAGGAGGTTAATATGCAGGTAAATGGTGTTCTGACGTCATGTGGCCGCCGCAATGAAAGTCCCGCTGCTGGGAGGAAATGAGCTTAATACCCCCGGTAGCTTCAGGCTTTCAGTCATAGGGGCGTGGCCTCAGCTGAGTACACAGTGATTGGTGGCTGTAACCACACCCCCTGCACTGACTGACAGCCGGCTCTGTACTGATGTCATGATGCCAGCTGTCAGTCAGTGCTGAGGGCGTGTTTACAGCTGTCACTGACTATTCACAGAACAGTGACTGAAAGTACGCCAGTTGCGACTCTATGACTGAAAGCCCGAGGTTGCCAGAAGGATCAAGTAATATTAGTAATAATAATAATAATTAAAAAAAATAGGGTAAAAGGTCTCAGATCCTTTCAAGAGATCAATTCATCGAAAAGGTTTGGATGATGTAAGCTATGCCCATAGTGCCATTAGAAATAATCAAGACAAAACCAAGTAAAGATAACTCAGGAAAAGTGAAAATCAGTAAGTCACAAGTGCAAACATTTAGTCTATTAAAAATGGTGCTAAAGCAATGGTGTAAAAGCCTGAAGGAACAGAGATATAGTGAGGCTATGTGCCGAAGAGATATTTATCCAATCATATAGAAATTAGAGCCGCACTCACCATTAGTCGATCTTGCAATCTTTTATTCTTGGTTCAGTCCATAAGTATGAACATTAGCAGGGGAGGGGGTGCAGGGACGTCCCCGCACCCCCTCCCCTGCTAATGTTCATACTTATGGACTGAACCAAGAATAAAAGATTGCAAGATCGACTAATGGTGAGTGCGGCTCTAATTTCTATATGATTGGATCGGATTTACTTTATATGCCAGCACCGCCAGAGGAAGCTGCATGAGTCACAGGAGTGACAGCCCACTTGTTGATTCTTCACAAAAAAATTAGAAGTTATATCTATGTTTGAAGCCTGAAATGTGGCAAAAGGTTGAAAGTTCAAGGGGGCCGAATACTTTCACAAGGCACTGTACTGTATAGCGGATGCAGATTTGTTGCAGAACATTAAGCATCGGCACAGAGCCACAGACATCTTCATGTGACACTTTGTTTTTTGCTTCATGTGTTTTGAAAACATATTGATCGAGATGGATCATTGATCGGTCCTGACCTTCTCATTAGGACTTGAACTGTTAGTGCAGGGCGCTGATTTTCATGGGTCTCATGATGATTTTATATAGGAGCGGTCTGGTTTTTATATTTCAGTTATCAATTTAGCAATAAGTTCAGACCAGATGTAAAACAAAGAAATATTCTACTAAAATCGTCACCTAGACAAAAACCCTGAAAACATGTTCGTTTTTCCTGAATTAAATGTGTTTTTTGTCCATCATAAAACATGTTCTCTGTTGTGGTTGATTTAGGTTTACTAATACATTCACCCAGAAAAAGCTGTGGAGCATCTGTGCCAAGACCCACGATAATATGTAAACAAAGTTTGTTCTGGCCCAGATCCACAATGACAGATAGAACTAAGCCATAGGACAGACATACAACAGAAAGGGTATTACTATATAGGACAGGGATCCCCAACTCCAGTCCTCAGGAGCCAGGCACAGGTCATGTCTTCAGGATTTCCTTAGAATGGCTCAGGTATACTGTAATCATCTGCACTGGTGATGATTCCAACCCCTGTGCAATGCTAAGGAAATCCTGAAAACACCACCTATTGGTGACTCCTGAAGACTGAAGATGGGAAACACTTATCTAAGACATATATGGCATATCAAACATGCACGTGTCTGATGGGAGGCAGTCCCCCCTCCGCTTCCTCTTTTTTTCACATTCCAAAAAAGGGGACCAGCCATGTTTTTTTTTTTCATCTATTGTAGTTTATGTCAGTTACTAAATTAGGCTAGGGCCACACTTCAGTTTGCAATCCAGTTACTGGATACAGTTTTTCATCCTGAAAACCTGATCAGGTTCCTGACCCATAGACTCCAATGTTAACAATGTTTTGCCAAAGTGCAATCTGTCTACTCGATCCAGTTTTTGAGAAGTCAGGTTTTAATAGGGTCTTCAAAGTTTTTGGACTTTTAGCATAACCTGATCAGTTTTTTTAACATGGAACCCTATGGGAACCTGATCCGGTACCGGATGGTACATATAGGTACCATCCGGTACCTGATCTAGTACCTGATCCGGTAAAAATGCCTCAAAACAGACAAGGGGAAAAACTGGATCCAGTAATGCATCAGCCTCAGCCTCATGTATGGCCACTGCATTGATTTCTTGCAGAAGGGTCACAGATTCTCAGGAGACCCCAATTCTGCTGATTTAAGGGTATCCTAGACATGGCCTCCCGGTGTGCCATCACTGTGTACCCAGCCCTGCTCACATCACATCCCAATTCTCTCTGACATGGCTGGGGGGCCACACAGAATGACATTGGGAGCCGCTTGGGGCTGGTGGGTAACTGGTAGTACAGACTTAGCTTGCCAGCCACATACAGGACTACTTTATATTTATAGTATTGTGTCATTCATGTTATGTACATGTTACCTTTTCTCATGAAGGGAGTTGTAGACTGGTCGAGGAGATCGTTTGGGATGGTTTTGTAATTCACCATGTCATTGGTTTTCATGAAATCAAAGGACGTATGGTAAATAATCTTCTCCAGAGTCTCATTGCTCATCTCTTTGTTCAAGAACTGCAGCATCTTCCTAATTTCCCTTTTTGGATCCTATAAAATAAAACAAATTCAGCTGAAGCGGTGTCCATAACCACAAGGGATGATTAATCTGTCAGTGTCATCAACTGGAATCCCTAACAATATTTCAATATGAAGCAAACTAAGCATCTCTGTAACTGAATATTCTAGGGCATGTAGACGGCCAGGGGCGGACTGGCCCACCGGAGGATCGGGAGAATCCCCGGGGGGCCCCGAGAGTTGCTGGCCACGCCCCCAAAGCCCCGCCCCCTACCCCCCTGGGTCCTGTATGTTGAGGTGAGGGCCCCCCATCCTGTAATATCGCTAATCATATCGGCGCACTACCGATATGATTAGTGATGGTCCCTCTTTGCAGCGGCAGAGCAGGGAGAGCGATCTCCCTGCTTTGCCCTGCTGTCACAGTGCGGCTCTGACTCCTCTGCGCAGCGCGACAAGCGCCCGCGCGTGCGCAGGAAGGCAGACAGTCTCAGGGCGATGACGTCACGCCCTGTGACTGCTTCCTTCCTGAGCGGGTGCCGGCACTCATCACGCTGCAGAGAACGTAGCCCCAGGCAAGCTGCAGCAGCTGAACAGCGCTGCTTAAGTATGGAAGGGAAGGAGGGTGTGAGCGGGGATGGTGGTGCTGGTGACTGAAGAGATGGGCTCCTCAGTCACCATCCTGGGGCCAAGGGTCCCAGACAGTGCTTCACCATCCCATCTTTGCTGCTGCCGTGGTGCAGGCCCCTGGGTGCCTGGTGCTGTGGGCCCCTGGGTGCCTGGTGCTGCTGGGCCCCTGGGTGCCTGGTAGTGCGGGCCCCTGGTGCTGCCGGGCCCCTGGTTGCCTGATGCTGCCGGGCGCCTGGTGCTGCCGGACCCCTGGGTGCCTGGTGCTGCCGGGCCCCTGGGTGCATGGTGTTGCTGGGCCCCTGGGTGCCTGGTGGTGCGGGCTCCTGGGTGCCTGGTGCTGCCAGGCCCCGGGGTGCCTGGTGCTGCCAGGCCCCTGGGTGCCCGGTGGTGCGGGCCCCTGGGTGCCTGGTAATGCCGGGCCCCTGGGTGCCTGGTGCTGCCGGGCCCCTGGGTGCCTGGTGCTGCCAGGTGCCTTGTAATGCCGGGCCCCTGGGTGAATGGTGGTGCGGGCCCCTGGGTGACTGGTGCTGCCGGGCCCCCTGGTGCTGCTGGGCCCTTGGGTGCCTGTTGGTGCAGATGCCGCCGGTCCCCTGGGTGCCTCGTGGTGCCGGGTGCCTGTTGGTGCCTGGTGCTACTGGGCCCCTGGGTGCCTGTTGTTGCGGGTGCCTGGTGCTGCCGAGCCCCTGGGTTCCTAGTGCTGCTGGGCCCCTGGGTGCCTGTTGGTGCGGGCCCCTTGGTGCCTGGTGGTGCCTGGTGATGCCGGGCCCCTGGGTGCCTGGTGGTGCCGGGTCCCTGGGTGCCTGGTGGTGCTGGGCCCCTGGGTGCCTGGTGGTGCCTGGTGCTGCCAGGCCTCTGGTGCTGCCGGGGGCCTTGTACTGCCAGGCCCCTGGTGGTGTCTGGTGCTGCGGGGTGCCATGGTGCCTGGTGCTGTCGGGGGCCTGGGCGCCTGGTGCTGCCGGGCGTCTGTGTGCTGGGCGTCTGGTGGTGCCTGGGGCTGCCGGGCCCCTGGTGGCTGCCGGGCCACTGGTGGTGCCTGGGGCTGCTGGGCCCCTGGTGGTGCCTGGCGCTGATGGGGGCCTAGTGGTGTTGTTGAGGGTCTCAGTTCAATCACAAGTCCACCAGCCACTCCTAATTATATATATACTAGTAAAAAGGCCCGATGCTGTCGCATCGGGAGTGGGGTGACATAAAGATGGGGGGCGGGCAGTTTGGCATTGGGGCCGGCAGCTGTGACTTGACCCTGTGGGGTGTCAGCAGGGGCAGTGTGGGCAGTGAGGGCATGTGGGGGGGTAAGAGAGGTGAGCAGGGGCAGTGTGGGGAGGTGAAAGGGATAAACAGCGGCAGTGTGGGGTGAGTGGGGGCATGAGCAGGGGCAGTGTGGGTGATTGGGGGGGGTAAGCAGGGGCAGTGTGGGTGATTGTGGGCAGTTGGGGGGGGAGGCGTGAGAGGGGTAAGGAGTGATGAGATACGGGGGGTAAGAGGAGTGAGCCGGGTGAGTGTGGGGTAATCAGGGGCAGTGTGGGTGATTGTGGGCAGTTGGGGGGGTGAGAGGGGTAAGGAGTGATGAGATAGGGGGGGTAAGAGGAGTGAGCAGGGGCAGTGTGGCTGAGTGGGGGGTAATCAGGGGCAGTGTGGGTGATTGTGGTAATTTGGGGGGGGGTGAGAGGGGTAAGCTGGGTGAGTGGGGGGGTAAGCTGGAGCAGTGTGGGTGAGTGGGGGCAGTGTGGGTGAGTGTGGGCAGTGTGGGTGAGTGTGGGGTAATCAGGGGCAGTGTGAGGAGTGAGTGAGGGCATAGGGGGGGGAAGAGGAGTGAGCAGGGGCAGTGTGGGTGAGTTGGGAGGGCTATGGAGGTTGAGTGTGGGTGAGCAGGGGCAGTGTGGGTGATTGGGGTGTAATGAGGGGCAGTGTTGCAGATGTTAGCCCCGCTGCCCTTATAACGTTAGTTGAGGAGGGGTGGGGGTGGTAACAGACTGCAGGCCGCCGGGCCTGCAGGCTGCAATGAGAGTGCGCTGGTGGCGGCGGCACCAGAGCGAGGGCCGCAGCGGCGGGCAGCTTGTGTGATGAAGGAGCCCGCAGATGCTGGCGTTGGCCCCTTCAGTAATAGGGCTCCCCCGGGCTGCGGCGGGCCTGGAGGGTGACTGAGAGTGCGGTGTGTGTGTGATGAAGGGGGCCGCAGATGGTGGCGGCGGCCCCTTCTGTAATGTGGCTTACCGTGGCTTTGGCGGGCCTGGAGGCTGGAAAGAGAGTGCGGTGGCGGCATCAGAGTGGTGGAGGCAGGAGCGTGCGGGGGTGTGCGGTGACGGGAGCCTGCAGGGAGCAGCCGGCAGGCAGCGGCATGGGTGTCGTAATATGACGGCGCTTCCGGGGTAGGCATAATCAGCAGTTTTGCGCACGCGCCCTTGCTCCATAGCGGCACAGTGGCCGGAAGCGCGAAACTGCCGATTATGTATAGAGATAGGCATTTGTACACGTCTGCACACTGCAAGTAAATGATACGGACACCAGAGCCGTCTCAAGCCTTACTCATGCCTACGCCAAATGGGATTAAACACTGCGCAAGCGTTTATTGAAACCCTCATTTTTATACAGAAAGCAAGAGGCGTGTTAGAATTCTAGAACTTTCTACAAAGTGATCATCTCCTAATTGGTCAATTCTTATCAAATTATTCTAATATCTAAATTCCTCCCTGAATGGGTTGGCTTATATCTCAGATATATTTATGGAGCGTGGGCACCATCTAGTGTATAACAGACAGCATGACAACATAACATTTCCAAATTACAATATATATATTTTAGAGAAGAGTTGAGATATTTTTAACCCTATATAAACATTTCATGTCTTTCCATCCTCAACAGCGTCTGGTGTTGCCGGGGGTCTGGGTGCCTGGTGCTGCCGGGCCTATGGGTGCCTGGTGATGTGGGCCCCTGTGTGCCTGGTGCTGTGGTGCCGGGTGCCTGGTGCTGCCTGGTGCTGACGGATGCCTGGTGCTGCCGGGTGCCGCTGTGTGCCAGAGGCTCGGAGCCGCAGAGGAAGAAGCTGCCGGGTACCTGGTGCCGGAGACCGGGAGCCGCAGAGGAAGGAGCTGCCTGGTGCCAGAGACCGGGAGCCGCAGAGGAAGAAGCTGCTGGGTGCCTGGTGCCGGTGACTGGGAGCCGCAGAGGAAGAAGCTGCTGGGTGCCGGGTACCTGGTGCTGGATACTGGGAGCCACAGAGGAAGAAGCTGCCAGGGGCCTGCTGCCTGGTACCTGGTGCCGGTGAGCAGGAGACTAGGAGCTGCAGAGGAAGAAACTTCCTGGTGCCCAGTGCCTGGTGCCGGCAAGTGGGAGACCGGGAGCCGCAGAGGAAGAAGCTGCCGAAATCAGTAGTGTGGAGTCAGGTAAGGCGCTGATACAACCGAAGATGATAGCCTGGGGGGGACAGAGTGGGATGGATGGATGAATGGGTTGGCCTAGAAGAGGGGGCAGAATTTGATAGATGGATGGATGGGGCAGCCTGGAAGAAGGGGCAGAATGGGATGAATGAGTGGGGGAGGGGCGTCATGGAAAAGGGGAGAGAACAGGATGGATGGATGGGGGCAGCATAGAGAAGGGTGAGAATGGGTTGGATGGACGGGGGGCGGCATGAAAAAGGAGGGAGTGGATGGATGGGGTAGAAGGTACGTGGATGGTTTGGTGGATGGGGGAGAAGGTGCTTGGATGGATGGGTGGATAGAGGGAGAAGGTACATGGATGGATGGGGAGGAGAAGCTATATGGAACGTGGGGGGGGAGAAGCTACATGTATTACCTATACACACACTGACACCATATACAGAGTTCCTGTGTATAATGTCAATAGTGATCATTGCATTACCTGTACATTGACACTATATACAGAGATTCTGTGTATAATGTCACTGGTGATGACTGTATAACTTTGTACACTATATATAGAACTCCTGTGTATAATGTCACCGGTGATAACTGAATTACCTGTACACTGACACTATATACAGAACTCCTGTGTATAATGTCACTGGTGATCACTGTAGTGTAGACTGACCCAATATACAGAGATTTTATACATTTTTATTAATTTACTATTATTTGTCACTGTGGTGGCATTATGTGCTTTGGTCATGACATGACAGTATTTATCCCTTGTATGTGGCATTATTCGGTCACTATGTGGTGGTAATATGTGGTCTCATGATGTGGCAGTATTTATACCTTGTATGTGGTAGCATTTGATCACTATGTGGTGGTATTATGTGCTTTGGTCATGGTGTGACTGTATTTGTGCCTTGTATGTGGCATCATTTGGGCACTATATGGTGGTAATATATGATCTGGTCATGGTATGGTGGTATTTCTGCCTTCTATCTGGTATTATTGGTCTTGGTAGAGTGGATTGTGGTCGGTCACTTGTTTTATCTGATATCAATAAGTGGAAACTTCTTTATTTCCAATAGATATTAAATACTTGGATGCTTAACCCATCGCCGTCTTGAGACACAGCAGCAGAGATGCAGTTAGGCAGGGTTCACATTTGCGCGTGATGAGCACTGTGAACGCAGCATACCTGAGCGCAGCAAAATGCAGGCACTATGCGCTCCTATGTTTAACATAGGAACGCATAGTGCCTGTGTGTACCTGCGCTCAGCTGCGCAAAATTTATGCACATGCCGAATGCAAAATGTTGCATTTTTTGTGCGTAGCTGTGTGCTTGCTTTATACGCATGCAGACAGCCGTGCACAAAAAATGAATGAAAGTGAATCTGTGTGCACAAACACTGTGGAAGATGTCCTCCTCCAAGGTCATCTACAGGTGATCTACGTTCTCTTCTTCTTTTCTCTTTTTTCTTCTTTTCTCTTCCTTCTTTCCTCTTCTTTCTTCTTCTTTCTTCTTCTTTCGTCTTCTTTCTTCTTCTTTCGTCTTCTTTCTTCTTTTTTCTTCTTCTTTCTCCTTTTTTCTTCTTCTTCTTTCCTCTTCTTTCCTCTTCTTTCTTCTTCTTCTTTCCTCTTCTTCTTCTTCTTTCCTCTTCTTTCTTATTGTTCTGTCATCTACTTTCTTCCTCCCTGCCGCTGCTGCCGCTGGTTTAAAATAGCCGGCGGGAAAGCCAGCGGTGAACCCCAGTAATTCAAATGATCAGCATCAGTGGGGTGGGAAAGCCGTCGGTGAAGACTTTTCACCGCTGGCTTTCCCGCCGGCTATTTTAAACCAGCGGCGGGAGGAAGAGATCAGCGGAGGCGGCTGGGAGGAGATCTCCGCCGCTGATTCGATGGCCGGGCACACTCACAGTGACATTTCATGTGAACACATGCGGACAATCTCCGCTGCTTTCACATGAAAGTGTTTGCGTTCGGCACTGCGTATGGGTAAGTGCTGCATACGCTGCAGTGCCAAACGCAAATGTGAAGCCTGCCTTACAGAGGTACGCCAGTGAAAGCAAGTTGAGCATTTGGTGAGATTTTCACCTCAGTATTTATAAGACAAAACCAGGAGAGGGTGAGAAATGCAGAAACATTACCTCTGATTGCTCCACTCCTGGTTTTGTCTTACAAATACTGAGGTAAAAAACTCACCAAATGCTCAAAGCTCCACATTCTTCTGATGGTGCGGATTCCACCAATAAATAAGTGATCACCTTCCTAACCTGTGCATCGCTGAGAACTTGTTTTCATCAAAAAATCGCTTTAATGCAAACTACAGTAATGGTACATCGCAGTAATGGTGAGCGCACAGTGATGTGCAGGAGCCGCCTGGGTTTTACAGTCCACGCTCCACTATAATGGCCACTTTACACGCAGCTACAGGTAACAGGTTTTCCACAGGTAACTTACTGGCTGCAGTGAAATCATGGAGACATGGTTCTATCTTGTTGCTGTGTACAAATGGAATCATGTCTCCATGATTTCACTGCAGCCAGTAAGTTACCTGTGGAAAACCTGTTACCTGTAGCTGCGTGTAAAGTGGCCATTATAGGTATAACGGATAACAGGTATTTGCATATAGCTGAAAAATGGGCGGGCCCGGGTGGGTGGGCCCTGGGGTCAATTTTCCTGGTGGGCCCCAGACACCCCAGTCCGGCGCTGTAGACGGCATAGACGTTCATGTCAGTGCAGCCATGTCATGTTGGCCATCGGAGGAATAACATGAAACTTGTGAACCGAAATGTGAAATCTACAACAAGACCACAAACTATCACAGGTAACAATGTCTTCATATGGCGACGAGGACCCAGGTGCGATAACAACCCATACATCATAATTGACCCACTAGCCAAAGATAAAGGCCATTGTTTCCACAGCAGGACCTGAGGCACTATACTGCAAGCCAGGCAGGTATCTACCTAAAGATGACATTGCCTTCATAATATAACCCCTTTACCTCTTTTTGACATCCACTGTGTAGTTATGGTGCAGTGTCTGACCTCATACAGCAATCACAGGTATCAGGAGGGAGGGGAAGGGTCAGTGTCTGACCTCATACAGCAATCACAGGGATCAGGAGGGAGGGGAAGGGTCAGTGTCTGACCTCATACAGCAATCACAAGTATCAGGAGAGAGGGGAAGGGTCAGTGTCTGACCTCATACAGCAATCACAGGGATCAGGAGGGAGGGGAAGCGTCAGTGTCTGATTTTCTGTATTATTTTCTGTTGTTTTCATTACCTCTTTCATATCTTCATAGAATAGATACAGGATTTTGTGGTCATGCCTCTTTTCCCACCAGCCTTTCACATGATCGTGCCATGAACCATAGCTCACTAAGGTGAAACAAGAAGTCAGGCTGAGTGTAGTAATCCATGTTACCATGTCTCGTACAGTCAGTGTCTTTACCTTCTCCATTCATATAGTTTTGTAAGAATGTGTCCCAGGGTCCCGGATCAGGCAATCCTTTCACTATTTTATGGAAGAAAAAATATGATACTGCCACGTCTTTTGCATTTCTTGCAACATAAATAACCTGTTTGGAAGCAAATGAATAGAAAAATCATTCTGTTCATCCGGTATAGAATCCCCTTCTCAATACGGACACTTTGCTGTACAGGTTTTTTATATAAGGCACACATATTTTCGGACTCGGGAGAGAAGGATGAAAATAATACCGTTTCCCCCATAGCTGTGTGACATACCTATCACCTTAAAATTATTAACTGGCAGCTGGTAGACAGGTCACACATCATGTTTCCTATCAATCTATGACCAGGTAAATTCAAAAAAGGAAATATGACAGCAATATCTTTTGTGGGGGACACTCAAAGGTTATTAGGAAAGCTGAGATTTCATCATATCTCTTCATGGTTCACTTCTGCAATGCCATGCCGTGTATCATGTTGGAAGTAACCAAGGAAACCCCTGGCAACCAAGGAATGGGTAACCAACTTATATTTGTCTGCATATACCTTGTATAACTACTACCTTTATTTACATATCTGAGTATAATCTCTGTAAATCTATTATGTAAATAGTATTCTTATCTAGTGTACCATTATGGCGATTAAAGAAATAATTTAATCTTGAGTTGCTCTTTTAACTCAATCCACGAATTCCCACACCCATGTGCTAAATTTAAAATTACTTGCTACCTTGGCAAGTTTCTGGCCTAATATAATTCGTTAGTGAACCGGGCTTATATTTAACGACAAATTTATGGCAGCTCTACCTGGCTGCCAGGACTCTGCTTCACTGTGGATGGTGAACAGGTCTCCCAGCCTGTCCGGGTTGTGACCTAGTGTGGGGTCACGCCAGATGTTGCATGAAACACCCTCTCTCATTCCCTGTGCCTGTGTTTTGACAGGGAATGTTAGTGCATAACTGTGCCAAGCTGACCTTACATACCCCATGGGGAGTGCGGATCATCACGTGTAACACCATCACGTGTTACGTGGTACCGTATCATGTGATATGAGAGATAAGCTTCTGCAGGACAAAGTACCTCGTGGTCCGAGCTGCTGTGTTCATATGATAGAAAAACCAGATACAGCAGTATGTCTGGGTATAGTGGGAGCTGTTTATTTTCCGACGCGTTTCGGAGTCGTATCCTGAACTCCTTCCTCAGGGTACATCATGTTCCCTGAGGAAGGATTTCGGGATACGACTCCGAAACGCGTCGGAAAATAAACAGCTACCACTATACCCAGACATACTGCTGTATCTGGTTTTTCTATCATATGAACACAGCAGCTCGGACCACGAGGTACTTTGTCCTGCAGAAGCTTATCGTGACCACAGTGACCTGTGGAGGTATGGTCCTGGCAGCAGCTGTATTGTTCTGAGCGATCACGCCGGTTGTGTGCTACACAACCTCACCAGGTGAGCAGTTCCTAGATTTCACCATTTAAAACCTGTCTCCTAAGGATAAGTCCCTATTTTCCGCATTCTCACCCCTATCTTAGTGATATGAGAGATGTCAGGTCAGGGCTGCCAGGTGTGGTTCATAACAAGCATCTTTATGTAATCAATCTGACATCCATAGAGTGTAGTTCTAAACTATTAGTTTCAGCATTAATTAGCATTTATCAGAGTTACAATTCTATAACTAATCTTGAAATATTTATCTACCTTTGTATTTTTTTCCCAAAAGGACTCAGGCATCAGCTTGATGGGAAGATGTGTTTTCACGAGTCGTGGGGATGGAGTGCCATCAAGTTGTTCTATGCCTGAGTAAGGAAGAATTAACACTGATTTACGTATTCTGGTGAAGCCTAATGACACAGATGTTGAAGATTATTATCATTTTAAATACTGCACAATAGCAATACATTGGAGGAGAGTCAGGTTTATTTTTTAGTCTTGAAAACTAGAGTAATAAAGTTAGTGGTGTTCACTTTTGCGCTTTTAAGAATGTCAGCATTTTTTTGTTGTGAAATAAAATATTAGTCTGTCACCATTCATTCTATTAAAAAGATCCCCAAAACCAACAAAGATGTCAAAGCTGTCATGGCTATGTTAGGAAGGGACGCCATGACACTCGTGAGGTCTGCGTCTTCTTGGTCACTTTTCTTAGTATCTGTAGAAATCTTTGCACACATTTTTTTTTTAAATAACTAAATCTCTCAGTTATACTTATTTTCTTTGGACACCATGACTCGTGTTAATACAAAATGATTTACATATTCAGTACTGTGCAAATGTTGCAGAAAAAATGCTGCAACATAAAATTGTTTAGTAAATAGAAGTATTAATAATTTACTTTTTTCACATTGAGGCATTACTTTTCATTCAACCCTTATAAATACCCCTGAGGGGAACAAACCTCAAACGTTTACCCCCTATGGAAACAAAAGGGGAAGTGGTGACATCAGTCAGAATTTCCCGATAAAGTGACAACCATATACATATGACCTTAACTAGAATAGGTTGGTTAGTACCCAGGGGCTGGCTGGCAGATTTCAGCCTGGGTGGCAAGCACAGTTCAGAGGCCCATTATGACGGGCCACGAGCCCCTCTGCCGCCTGGGAAGAAAGGGGGGTTTGCTACTGTGGGCGAGGAGCAGGAGGTGTTTGATGCTACCAGCACCGGCACATATCTTCAACAGCGGTATACCTTCTAACGTCCCATTTAACAAAAATGTTTGAGGAGCTATAGATGCTTATCGATGTAAAAAAGGCTCTGTTAGTAGTGTTTAATGAAATGAACCATACTTTATTAGTACAAAATCTTAAATTATGAAAATAACTATACAACAACAATGATATGTATCAATATCACAATGAAATCACTCATATCAAATAAACTATAAATGCGCTTATGCGCTTAAGGCAAAATATTTATTTAAACATACACAAACAGGTTTTTTTGTCAGCTATGGAGTAGTACTTTAAATGTACGCCCCCTGTCTCCTGTCTTATTCTCACCCTGTAGTGGCTCCTTTCTTTTTCAGCAGTGCGCCACTCCATGGCGCCATTGTGTGTCCAAAACGTCTGACTGGCAAGAAGTCCTAGGTTACATCTCAAGCTCCCAATGTATCTCCGAGAGTAAAGGGCCTGTCACACGTGTCAATGTCGTCAGCGATCTGATCGCTGACGACATTGACGGCTGATCGCTGGTGAGCTGTCACACAGACAGACTCACCAGCGATCAATTGACCAGAAACATCGTGGAAACGATTTAAATATCGTTTCCACGATGTCCTGCTCCCGCTGCCAGCCTGCTGGAAGCGGGAGCAGGCTGGTCTCCAAGGTAAACTGCGGGTATCTAGGCAGCGCGCGCTGCCTAGATACCCGACGTGTACTTTAGTTACCAGCCTCCTCCGCTCACCGGCTGGTATCTAAGGTACACAGCGGGTAACTAGGGATCCTAGTTACCCGCTGTGTACCTTAGATACCAGCCGGTGAGCGGAGGAGGCTGGTAACTAAGGTACACGTCGGGTATCTAGGCAGCGCGCGCTGCCTAGATACCCGCAGTTTACCTTGGATACCAGCTCCCAGCGCTTGTGACAGGCGCTGGGAGCTGGAATATCGCTACTCCCGGTGTCACACGCAGCGATGCTGCGTGTCCACCGGGCGACAATCGCCAGGTTTTAGGACTGATTCTGAAACCTGGCGATCATCAACCAGCGATTTATCGCTGGTTGATTCACTATGTCACACGCATCAATATCGCTGCAACGTCACGTGCAGGCGATATTGATGCGTGTGACAGGCCCTTAAGTAGTGAGGCTGTCAGAAATGTTTTGAGTTGTGACCTCTCTGATACACTCCATGAAACACTGACAGAAGGTCACAAATAATCCTAATGGGAACAACACTGGAAATAGATTAAGATGGTGGAGGGGAAGTATAAAGCAGGGGGCAGGAGACTTACATTTGAAGAACCACTCCAGCACTGAAGAAAAACAAATCACTAGAGTGGTGCTTTAAACACTGAGAATTATCATGCAGTAAGTAAAGATCTCATCAGAGGTGAACTTTCACAAACAATTTCCAGTACATCTTGAAATTTAACTATTTCCAAAAGATCTCGCTCCACGGACATGATCATAAAGGCTTCCAGCAGGTCTTGTCCCATTGTAAACCCGCAGTCTTGTCTTTATGAGTTTGAGCTTGCTGAATGCTCGTTCACATGCAACTTGTGTGAAAGATAGAGTCAGTAAGTACTCATATGCCACAGACAGATACTCATAGGCAGCTGAATAGAGATTGTACTTCAAGAGTAATCGGTGACAGCAGAGGAAGCAATTTTTACATGACTTGCATTTACTTTTGACCACGTCTGCATCTGCAGGTACACCCCATTCATCTCTATCTCCTCCATCTTCTTCAGTAGCTGCAGTTGTGTTTTCTGGCTCATCCAAGTGTACCATCAACTTAGGAAAGAGGTTTGCAAAACTTCTCAGTTCACTAATAAGAGCTTCTTCATTAACTTTTGATAGTTCTGAGATTCTTGTTAGGGTGCCATTCTTGAGTTGGTTGGGGTCATTTCGAATATTTTCAAAAAATTTAGGATGCAAAAATTGTGTATCAATTATCAGCTGTTTATTTTCTGAAAATCTTTCAGTGAGGCTTGTCAAAATTTGATCAAAAATTGGCCTGTAAACTTCCACACGATAACGTTGTGTTTCATCAGCTGGACGTTCATCAACTGAGCTTTCACCTACCATTCTTTTCTTTCTGCCAGTCCTCTTCACTTGAATCTCTGTTTTAATCTCCAAGAATGAAATATTATCATGACTCGATATTAGATCATTCATTTTTAATGCAAACTGTGTAGCAGTTTCTTTAATATGTTCAAATGTTATCGTTTTAAGCTGGTCAATTGCATTTTCGATCATTGTCCATGCTACCATAAAGTCAAGGCCACTTGTCTGCAAATATTTTGAAACAGGGCCAATAACATCAAAAATAGGAAGAAACACGTTTGCTGTTAAAATGGTCATGAACTCGCACAGCTTTTCATACAGAGAGGTAGCCTCAGATGCAGTTCTTGAATCACAGTTGTGCATTTGTGAGATTAAAAATAAAACCTCAATGGCATCCAGATAAAGAGATTGCTTCTCCCCAAATGGCCAATTAAGAGCCTTCTCCTTTGCCCACCATCTTGTTTCTCCAATTTTCTGTAATCTTAAAAGTTTTTCATGACCATGGCGTTTTTCCAGTTGTTCTCCCCAAATGTTCATTCGCTTGTGGGAATCTCCAATAAAGGATGCAATGCGATTTAACAGCCCAAAAAGGTTTATTGCTTCAAGGACCTCACAACAATCAGAGATACATAGATTAAGGATGTGACTATAGCACCAGATGTAGACAGAGTTGGGCACTTCTTTAGCAATCTGTGCACGTAAGCCTACATATGAACTTTGCATGTTTTCAATGGCATCCAGATAAAGAGATTGCTTCTCCCCAAATGGCCAATTAAGAGCTTTCTCCTTTGCCCACCATCTTGTTTCTCCAATTTTCTGTAATCTTAACCCCTTCATGACCTTGCCATTTTTTGCAATTCTGACCAGTGTCCATTTATGAGGTTATAACTCGGGAACGCTTCAACGGATCCTAGCGATTCTGAGATTGTTTTTTCGTGACATATTGGGCTTCATGTTAGTATTAAATTTAGGTCAATAATTTTTGCGTTTATTTGTGAAAAAATCAAAAATATGGCAAAAATTTTGAAAACTTTGCAATTTTCAAATTTTGAATTTTTCTTCTGGTAAACCAGAGAGTTATGTGACACAAAATAGTTATGAAATAATATTTCCCACATGTCTACTTTACATCAGCACAATTTTGGGAAAAAAAAAAAATTTGTTAGGAAGTTATAAGGGTTCAAAGTTCATGAGCAATTTTTCATTTTTCCACCAAAATTTACAAAACCATTTTTTTTAGTGACCACATCCCATTTGAAGTCCATTTGAGGGGTTTACATGACAGAAAACACCCAAAAGTGACACCATTCCAAAAACTGCACCCCTCAAGCTACTCAAAACTACATTCAAGAAGATTATTAACCCTTCAGGTGCTTCACAGGAACTAAGCAAATTGGAAACAAAAAAATGGATATTTAAATTTTTCTAACAAAAATGTTCTTGTATCCTCAATTTTTTCATTTTCACATGGGCAACAAGATAAAATGGATCCTAAAATTTGTTGGGCAATTTCTCCTGAGTATATCGATACCACATATGTGATCATAAACCACCGTTTGGGCGCACGGCAGGGCTCTGAAGGGAAAGAGAGCAATTTGACTTTTGGAGCTAATTTTCCATTTAAAAAGTGAAATGGCGCTCCTTCACTTCTGAGCCCTGCCGCGCGTCAAAACAGTGGTTTATGACCACATATGAGGTATCGGTGTACTCAGGAGAAATTGCCCAACAAATTTTAGGATGAATTTTATCCTGTTACCCATGTGAAAATGAAAGAATTGAGGCTAAAAGAACATTTTTGTGAAAAAAAAGTACTTTTTCCATATTCACAGATCAATTTGTAAAGCATGTGGGGGTTCAATATGCTCACCACCCATCTAGATAAGTTCCCTGGGGGGTCTAGTTTCCAAAATGGGGTCACTTGTGGGGGAGCTCCAAAGTTTAGGCACACAGGGGCTCTCCAAACGCGACATGGTGTCCGCTAACAATTTGAATGGAAAATCACCTCAAATTGTTAGCGGACACCATATCGCATTTGGAGAGCCCCTGTGTGCCTAAACATTGGGGCTCCACCACAAGTGACCCCATTTTGGAAACTAGACCCCCCAGGGAACATATCTAGATGCATTGTGGAAGCTGGGAAAAGGTGTATGACAGTCCGCGCCACCGGGTACCAAGGAATCACCTGGGATGCAGGAAGTTATTTCAAGCTTAATCTTTATTGTCCAACATGTTTCAGCGCTCCACCTGGCGCCTTCCTCAGGGAGCGCTGAAACATGTTGGACAATAAAGATTAAGCTTGAAATAACTTCCTGCATCCCAGGTGATTCCTTGGTACCCGGTGGCGCGGACTGTCATACACCTTTTCCCAGCTTCCTGAGAGTCTTCCACGTACGAGTGGTTGGTGGAGGTCCTGCAGCAGCCGGTATTGATTGTATGCCTTCAAGCCAGTTGTGGGTCATCACAACTGGAATAGGTGAGTGGTTTTGACTTTACACCTCTCATCTTTTAGTGTCTGAGTGATAGGGCACTATTGCGCCTCTTGTTCCCTTTTTATATTAGATGCATTGTGAGCACTTTGAACCCGCAGGTGCTTCACAAATTGATCCGTACAAATTAAAAAAAAAATTTGTGTGAAAAAAAAGTATTTTTACCTTATTACGGATCAGTTTGTGAAGCACCTGGGGATTCAAAGTGCTCACTATGCATCTAGATAGGTTCCTTGGGGGGTCTAGTTTCCAAAATGGGGTCACTTGTGGGGGAGTTCTAATGTTTAGGCACACAGGGGCTCTCCATACACAACCTGGTGTTTGCCAACAATTGGAATTGTTAGCGGACACCAGGTCGCGTATGGAGAGCCCCTGTGTGCCTAATCATTTGAGATCCCCCACAAGTGACCCCATTTTGGAAACTAGACCCCCCAGGGAACATATCTAGATGCACAGTGAGCACTTTGAACCCCCATGTGCTTCACAAATTGAGACGTATAAATGAATAAAGAAACTTTTTGTGAAAAAACATACTAGTCTAGTAGTTACAATTCGCAGCATAGGGGACCCAATACATTTGGGTCTCTCCATGTTGAGGATTCCAGCCCCCTAGCTGCCAAGTTGTACCTGGCTGGCAACCAAAAATACGGCAAAGCTACATGTCATTTTATTTGTAGAATTTAAAAAAAAAAAAATGACATGGGGCTCTGCCATATTTTTGGTCCAGCCAGGTACAACTTGGCAGCTACGGACTGCCACCAGCCCCCAGCTGCCTCGTCATACCTGGCTGGATCCAAAAATACAGCGAAGCCCTTTTTTTTTTTTTTAATTTCTAGAACTAATTCTAGAAAAAAAATTACGTGGGGCTCCGCCATATTTTTGGTCCAGCCAGGTACAACTAGGCAGCTGGGGGATGGAATCCTCAGCATAGAGAGGCCCAAGCGTTCTGGGCCCCCCCTGGTGCGAATTGCAGCCCGCAGCCACCCCAGAAAATGGCGCATTCATTGAAGCACCATTTTCTGGCGCTGTACCCACGCTCTTCCAGTTGCCCTGGTGCCAGTGGCTAACTGGGTAATAAAGGGGTTAATGCCAGCTTTTTATTGGCAGCTGGCACTAAGCCCGAGATTCATAATATAGGGCCAATGTTAGACCCCCCATTAGGAATCTCTAGTACGGTAAATAGTCAATAAATACACACAGAGAAAAATCTTTTTATTTGAAAAAAAAACAGACACAATTCGGACTCCATCTTTATTATAAAAAGATCCGACGTAGTCCACAACGAAGGTCCCACGACGCCCGATCGCTCCGACGTAGTCCATAATGAAGGTCCCACGACGTTCGATTGTCTCCGACGTAGTCCACAACGAAGGTCCCACGCCGCTCGATCGCCTTTGCTTTCAGATCGCTACTCTGGAGCCCAATCCGCCAGCATGGTGATCGAGCTGCAGAAAGTGATGGTCACTGTGGATCACTGTGCTGGAGCTGTCAGATCATTTCCTGCAGCTAGATCCTCAGGATCCAGCTGTAGAAAGTGATCTGACAGATCCAGCACAGTGATCCACAGTGATCACATAATGGTCACTGTGGATCACTGTGCTGGAGCTGTCAGATCACTTCCTGCAGCTAGATCCTCAGGATCCAGCTGTAGAAAGTGATCTGACAGATCCAGCACAGTGATCCACAGTGATCATATAATGGTCACTGTGGATCACTGTGCTGGAGCTGTCAGATCACTTCCTGCGAAAGTGATCTGGCAGCTCCAGCACAGAGCTGTCAGATCCGGAGGCGGTGAAGAGGAGGAGGAGGAGCGGGACGCAGTGGAGACAGAGCGGCCGCCGGAGGGGTGAGTGGAAGAGGCGATCGCCGCTCCGGTGATCGGGGGGGCAGGAAGGGGGAAGAGGGGGGGTGACAGGAGAAGTAGGGGGGCACTTAGGAGGAAGCAGGGGCAGGCAGGAGGAAGCGGGGGCAGGCAGGAGGAGGCGGGCGGCAGAAAGAGGAAGCGGGCAACAGGGACAGGAAGCAGGCGGCAGGAAAAGGAAGTGGGGGGGTAAGAAAGATGAAGAGGGGGCAGGAAAGAGAGGTGGGGGGCAAGGGGACAGTTAGAGGATGACAGGGGAGAAGATTGGAGGGTAGGGATAGCAGCGGCAGACAGGGAAGCATTACAGGCGCGGTGAATTTCACTTTCACTTTTGAGTGCCAATCACCGCGCCTGTAGCCGGGGGGGTGGGGGTGGGGGCAAATCGACCCCCCATGGGGTGTTGTACAACTCCCCATGTACCTGCAGGCCGAGTGACAGGTCAGTGACACCCTCACTCGACCTGCAGGAGCCCGATCATTCCATGGCCCAGGGGGTGGGCCAAGGGTCTGGAAGGGGTTAAAAGTTTTTCATGACCATGGCGTTTTTCCAGTTGTTCTCCCCAAATGTTCATTCGCTTGTGGGAATCTCCAATAAAGGATGCAATGCGATTTAACAGCCCAAAAAGGTTTATTGCCTCAAGGACCTCACAACAATCAGAGATACATAGATTAGGCTGCCTTCACACTTGCAGATGCATCTGCAGCGTTTTGCAGATGCATCTGCAAGTATCAGCATGCAGACCGCGGTCCCTATGTTTATAATAGGGCGCACCGCGGTCTGAATGCTCTCATTGATTCCTATATGTGAGCCGTAAGCAGGCGTATGCCTGCTGACAGATCACACACTCCCGCCCCGCACCTTGGACGCAACATCTCGCGTCCATAGTGCGGGCGGGGAGAGTGTGATCTGTAAGCAGGCATACGCCTGCTTACGGCTCACATATAGGAATCAATGAGAGCATTCACACCACGGCCGTGGTCTGCATGCTGATACTTGCAGATGCATCTGCAAAACGCTGCAGATGCATCTGCAAGTGTGAAGCCAGCCTTAAGGATGTGACTATAGCACCAGATGTAGACAGAGTTGGGCACTTCTTTAGCAATCTGTGCACGTAAGCCTACATATGAACTTTGCATGTTTGCTGCACCATCAAATGATTCTCCAGCAATCTTATGGTAGTCAAGTCCAAGTATTTTGAAATTAGCCATTAACAGTTCATGAAATCCTCGACCAGATGCATCCTTAACTGGAAGAACAGAAATGAGTCGTTCCTGAATCTCTTCATCTTTTACATACCTAATAACAACTGTTGCTTGATCTACAATCCCTGCATCTTGAGTGGAATCAACTTGGATGCTAAATCTCTTCTCACCAATTCCAGAAACTATGCCTTACTTTACACAATGAACCACTGCCATAACAACTTTATTAACGGTCTTGTATGATAAAAAAGTCGCTAAACTTCCACGGCCACCTGACATTTTCCCAGTTTTTCCTCTTTTTTCTAAACGTGTTTTTCTTTTTTCACTCTCTTGAATACATTTTTCCAGGTGAATTTGTAATGGCATATCATAATGGGATAAAAGTAAGATCATTTCCAAAAAATTGCCAAGGTTAATTTCACTGTTGTTAAGGTTGTAAAGTGACTCGTTGGTCCCATGGGCATGAAATGGCAAGCCTTGCTTCCCTAATAGTTTTACCACATCAAAAATACGTTTCATGACTTCGATGTTCTGAAGTACTTCCTTCTTTCGTTTAGAAGCTTGTTCTGTGTTTATTAATATGTCGATGGATTTGCTTTTCTTTGCAATGAGATATGCATTAGCAGCATCACAATGAGTGTTTGACAGTTCATGTTTTGCAGCAGCTTGGTAGCAGTGTCTAAAATTTGTAAAGCCATCAATAAAGGGTGAAACTGCTTTTGAAAAGGCAATGCATATGCTGCAGAAAAATGCTTAAATTTTTCGATTTATCACCTTCACGGTTAGCCAAGAGCGCACAACATTATCTCCATTTTGTTTCCTCCGATAATATAAATCTGCCTCCTTAAATGGGACGTGGTCGCAATCCAAGGTAGTAGGTTGATAAGGATGTTGATCAACAAATGCAATTTTTTCTGCAAGAGAACTTGTTGAAGATAGCACGAATGAAAGGCTGGTAGATTTGACTACATCCAAGTCATGGCTTTCTGAGATCATGGTGACCTCTTGCTCTGGAAGGTTCATTTGTTGTTCCTGGAAAGCACTGCGTGATTGTGCTTGAAAGCTCTGTTGTGAGCTGCTTTCTGGAAAACTTCCATATCACTAACAGTAGCGTCCAAATCTCCTTCCTCCATAGGTAACATTTTTGGAGAGCTTGAAAGTTCACTTGGATCAGTCAAAATCTCCTCAATATTACTTTTTTGGGTTTCGTCAGTTCCCTAAAATAAGATTTATGTTATTGAAACCAAAGGTCTTTAGTTTCTAATGCTTTAATACCGCATTACCATCTAAAGCAATACAGGACTGGCCTGTTAGTAGCCTTGGGATCTGACAAGTGCATTGTTTTTTTCTATGAGTTGTACTATTAAAAATTCAAAAAGTGTACATTTTTAACGCAATATGGACATGGTGACATTAGATTGGTCCTCATATTGCTAAAAGCTCAACCATTTTTAGTGGTTAATGAGAATGATCATACATTCAGGTGTTAGTGCGGCTTAAAGATATTCGTGCACAAACCAAATGAACGTCACATGCTCAAGAAAATCCATGCAATCAAACTCAAACACCATGCAAACATTGGGTGCTGTACGTTCACTCTTACAATCACTAGCATTATATTTGTAATTTCTTTAACATTGCAATTATGTTAAAGCATGTTATATCATATTTCTCTTAAGGCGCATTCAGAGGGCCCTTTAAGTCGGACTGAAATTTGTCCACAATGTTACCATTGCCCGCAGCTTTCTTGAGCCAAGCACAACAGCTGCATATGTATCTGCCAGGCTCTGCTTGGGAAAATTGCAGGCTAATCTGTATATTGTGGTCAGATTTCAATCTAATTTATACGGCACTGTGACAGCACACTGTTACTGTAAAAGACTCAAAAATGTATGTCATCCCAGCGAGGTATATTGTCCAATAAGACTTACTATTGAGGACATACAATGCTCTATGCACTTGGCTCTTCCAGGACCTCAGCATTTCAGAGCAGTCTTTTGACTAATCCGGTGAATGTCTCAGCACCTGTACCCCAATGACTGTAAGCACAAAAGCCTTTATAATATTTAAAAAATGTTTGTATATTATTGCTAGTGTTACCTTTTAAACCTTTTCAGCCACAATTTCAAAAACACAAAGTAAAAAAGTATTTATTTTATAAATAAGTAAGAGTGAATGCATACAGTCCCATGATGATCTGCTGCCATGTTTGAAGCTGGCATTACGCAACCATCTTTAGTGTTACGAATTGGCATGTAACTGGCACTTGTATTAGAACCAATTTTTTCCGTTGTCACGGTTTTTCATTTTTGCGTGATAGAATTTTATAATAATCAATTTACATGCTGTTCGAAATGTTAACAAAGATGATGCAACTTGCCATTTTTCACTTGCTGTTTAAATGCCACTCTCACAAAAGGACAGTAGATACATGTCATAGAACCAGCTGAAACGAAATCAGGGTTGCCAAATTTATTTATTTATCTATCTGTACAATATAAAGTCACAGCCAGACATTTTTTTGGGCACACAAATTGAAAAGCATAATGAATAAAGACTAAGTTATTTGGCTGGCTTCACACTGTCGTTTGTGTCTGCATGCACAGGGCATGCAGACACAAACGCAGTGCAAGCGCAGCCCATACTGATGTGAACGCAGCGGAGAATCTCCGCATGCGTTCACATTAGCATGTAGCCCGCCAGCCAATCAGCTGTCTCTGGGGGCAGCCGGGAGGAGGAGATCAGCGGCAGAGATCTCCTCCCGGCACAGCTGATCTCCCGCAGGTGTCAGTGGGGAGATACAGCTGATCTGACAGCTGTTTAAATCTCCCGCTCTGACACCGGATAGAGTGATATCAGCGTGAGAGATAATAAACAGCTGATCGCTGCTTAAAATCTCCCGCGCCGACATCACCCTATCCGGTGTCAGAGCGGGAGATTTAAACAGCTGTCAGATCAGCTGTATCTCCCCGCTGACACCGGCGGGAGATCAGTGGAGGCTGTAGCTGATCTCCCGGTGGCCGCCGCTGATCACCAGAGGCCACCGGGAGAGATTTCAATGAGATCCGCAGCGTTCTCCTGCGCTGTCATGCGGAGAACAGTGCGGATCCATTGACTTCAATGCATGGTTTGTGCAGATAAAACAAGCGCCCGTGAACGCACAAAAAATGCAACATGCTGCGTTCGGAGTGCGCTCGGAGGGTGCACAAAATATGCGCATCCGAACGCAGCCAAACGCAGGCACATGCGTTCCCATGTTCAACATAGGAACGCATGTGCGCAAGCGTTTGGCTGCGTTCGGTGCGCTGCTCTCACAAACACCAGTGTGAAGCCAGCCTTTCTTTGTATAGCTTTTATATTATTGAAGACATTAGCAACATTTACTGTAGTTTGTTAAATCACAATAACCTACGAAAGCTCATCAAGCTTCAAATGACAGGACACACAAGAGGGGCGCTGTTTTTATGGACTGTCTAAGAATTTATATAAAGTTGGCAACCCTGATCTGATCAATTAACTTTTTACATACCACAGTAAAAGCCAGTCTCATTTGTTTTGGATCCTTTCCAGCTAAATCAAGCTCTTTCATCCTTTTCTCACAAACTTTCTGAGCACCTCCTTTACCCCTTTTTGATTTTCCACTTTCCATATTTTTTTTATAAACTACAAACAACTACCACCATAGAAAAAAACAAAATTAAATTATAGAAGTAGCAGCTCGGCTGAAAATAAAGCTCAATATCATATCAGCCATAAAGTTACACTCTATAATAACAATATGATTAAAGGAATCCTAGCATGTCCCCAAAAGCTGGTAAACTGCAGATATGTGGTTAATCTGCAGGTTAATAGTGATTTGACATTGACACCATAATGAGGAACCTGCTCTAAGAGCTCTAATGCTGGGAGGAAATTAACTTAAATTAAATAATAATAATTATTATAATAATAATAATTTAAATTAAATTTCAGTCATCACTATGTGTATAGGGAGCGCCAGGTGCAGTATATACCAGATGCAGTGCACAAAAGTACTATATACAGGGTGCAGTATATACAAGTACTAATTATGGTACAATATACAGGGTGCAGTATATACAGGGAGCAGTATACACAAGTCCTATATACATGGTGCAGTTTATATTGGGTGCAATATACACAGGTACTATACACTGTGTATACATACTACACCATGTATATACTGCACCACACCCTGTATAGTACCTGTGTATAATACACAGGCACTATATACAGGAAGGTGTAGAAACAGGGTGCAGTATACCCAGGTACCATATACAGGGTGCAGTATATTTAAAGGGTACAGTATACGCAAGTATTACATGCAGGGTGCAGTATATACAGGGTGCAGTATACACAGGTACTAGATACAGGGTGCAGTATATACACGGGGTGGGTGCAGTAAGCACTATACGCATTTCTCATGATGATGTGATATATTGATCGACTAACAAGTGGTCAATATGAGAGAATATATGATGATGAATAATAATACATCATGCAGTGCAGGATCAGATGGCCACTAAGGCTGCCTTCACATTTGCGTTCCCCTCCGCAGCGTTCTGCAGAGGTGAACCACCGTCTGTGCGCAGGCACCGCAAGTGCCTATACTTATAATGGGTGCGCACTGTGCTGCGCTTGACTAATCTTGTCTGCGCGCACCCATTTACTGCCATATGTGATTTTTATGCGCGCGCATGCCTGCGTACAAATCACACAGTCTCGTCTGCACCAGAGACTCAACATGTTGCATTTCTGGTGCGGACAGAGTGTGTGATTTGTACGCCGGCATACGCGAGCATAAAAATCACATATGGCAGTAAATGGGTGCGCGGAGACAAGATTAGCTTTTCATTTGAAGTTGCCGTGGTGCTATCAGGGAAAGGTTCATGTGAGTTTATGCAGCATGAACTCACATGAACTTTCCCACGCCCGGGTGCTGAACAGCTTTGCTACATCTCTGCTAGAGCTTCTCTACCAGAGATGTAGCTGAACTAAAGAAAAAAAAACCTGATCGGACTGAAGAAATTTTTTTTTATACGGATGTAGTCTAAATATTTTCTTATTTTTTTCAAATTAAGACATTTTTCTATGTGTTGTGTTTTTTTTTTTTTTTTTTAAACTTTAATAGAAATTCATGGCGGATTGGGCGGTCATGTGTAATAATGGCGTGACCCCATGAATTTAGGGATTAGGGCCAGCTGATAACACAAAGCTGGCACTAACCCCTTTATTACCCAGTGAGCCACCGCACCAGGGCCCTGAATGAGCTGGATTCAGCGCCAGAAGATGGCTCTTCAATGAACATGCCATTTTCTGGGGTGGCTGCGGACTGCAATTTACAGCGGGGGAACCAAAGCTTGGATTTATACTTATCCATGTCGCTGTCCCGCCGCTGCCATCGTGCTCCTAAGCCGCCATCGCGATCCTCCGGCTTCATCCGTCTTCCTCCTCCGGTGTGGGCGCAGGCAATGACATCATTGTCTGCGCACCGGAGGAGGAAGACGGATGAAGCCGGAGGAGCGCAATGGCGGCGTCGGGGATAAGTATAATCATCTATTACTTTACAGGTTTACCGCAGCAAGGGGGGGGCCCTGTATACTGATGGGGGGGCCTGTATACTCATGGGGGGGCGCCTGTGTACCACTGGGGCGTATGACTCGCGTATAAGCCGAGGGGGGTAGTCTTCAGCCCAATTTTTGGGCTGAAAAACTCGGCTTATACGCGAGTATATACGGTAGTCTTCATGTACATCTGGACCCACAGCAACAATATCTGCTTATGAGCACTGTTTAGTGGTGTCTGAACAGTAGGCTTATACACAACTGTAAGACTCTGGAGGATCCTACACCTTGAGGTTCATGGAACTACAGAGGCAACAACAACTTTAAACAACTGCTTTGTAAAGGTGTCTTAGCAGTTTCTCTCTTAATCCAATGAATTTTGTCTGGATGAAACCTTCCTCATTATGCCTTTATCTGCATCAAATTGTCTGTGCTGTGTATCAGCCACGAACGTCTTCACAGTACGATGATCATTCTTATGTTTTCGTGAAACATCTCTTGTTGTCATACCTAGTGCAATGCCTTGGACAATCTGATGCTTTTCAGCAGCAGAGAGATCCTTTTTTCTTCCCATATTGCTTGAAACCTGTGGCCTGCTTAATAATATGGAACATCCTGCATAAGTAGTTTTTCTTTAATTGGGCTTATCTGGCAAACTAATGATCAAGATGTTTGAGATTGATTTTAGTGGTCCAAGGAGCCCTGAGACACAAGACCGTCCATGAGTTAATTTCAAACACATAAAATGAAATCCTTATAACATCTAGATCCAATGTGCATAATAATTCGAATTGGTGTGTATGTTCTCAAAATGCACTGGAAAGTGCAATTAATGCTGCAAAAAAATAATCTCTTACATGACTATGACAACAGAAAAATAACTACCGTAAAAGTTTTGTGTCTTGGAGTAAGTGAATAGGAAAAACAACAATATGACTTTACACTAAAGACCCCAAATTGGATAGTTGTAAAGGGGTTAGAACCTGTATAAGATGTTCTGCATTACCTGAAGGCATTCCTGGAACTCGAAATTCTAAATATGGGACACGATTATATATAGTATCTCGGCGACATTTTTCATGGTCTCCTTCAGAATAAATCATGTCAACAATTTCACTTGCCCATGTAGTTCCTAGAAAAAAAGAACCCACATTGTCATTAACATCTGTGTACCGTATATACTCGTGTATAAGCCGACCCGTGTATAAGCCGACCCCCCTACTTTTGCCCCCAAAACCTGGGAAAATTTATTGACTCGTGTATAAGCCGAGGGTGGACCCCAGCACAGGTATACAGCCCCCAGCAGTGTGGTATACAGCAGCCTCCCCAGTGGTATATACAGGCCCCAGCAGTGTTACAGCAGCAGCCCCAGTGGTATATACAGCAGCAGCCCCAGTGGTAGTATACAGCAGCCCCAGAGGTATATACAGCAGCCCCAGTGGTAGTATACAGCAGCAGCCCCAGTGGTAGTATACACGCAGCCCCAGTAGTATATACAGCCCCAGTGGTAGTATATAGCCCCAGTGGTAGTATATATACAGCCCCAGTGGTAGTATATAGCCCCAGTGGTAGTATATAGCCCCAGTGGTAGTATATAGCCCCAGTAGTAGTATACAGCCCCAGTGGTAGTATATAGCCCCAGTGGTAGTATATATACAGCCCCAGTGGTAGTATACAGCCCCAGTGGTAGTATATAGCCCCAGTGGTAGTATACAGCCCCAGTGGTAGTATATAGCCCCAGTGGTAGTATACATACAGCCCCAGTGGTAGTATATAGCCCCAGTGGTAGTATATAGCCCCAGTAGTAGTATACATCCCCAGTGGTAGTATATAGCCCCAGTGGTAGTATACATACAGCCCCAGTGGTAGTATATAGCCC